>OX122885.1:4800000-7200000 GCA_944738645.1 Eristalinus sepulchralis | reverse complement strand
AGGGGCAAAGTATCTACGTCTGCAGCGACAGCCAAGCTGTGCTTAAGGCCTTACTCAACCCTTTAACCACTTCCAGGATAGCCCAGGAATGCAAGTCCTCCCTTAATTTGGTCGGCAGACTGGATTCGCTAAAACTTGTCTGGGTCCCGGGACATCACGGGATCGCGGGAAACAAAATTTCTGATGAACTAGCAAGGCAAGGTTCTAAAGAGGCATTCATTGGGCCGTACACACCTTGGGACTACCCGCTTCCTTGGTTAGGGCTTCCGTCGACGGTTGGGTCACCAGCATGCAGGCTGACCAAGTGCATGCTCCCGAACGTCTTCAAGAAATCCGCGGCTTTTCTGTTATCTCTGGACAGATAAGAGTGCAGAAAACTTGTCGGCGTACAAGCGGGACACGTTTCCTTTTCTAAGCACGTAAGTCTACTTGGGCTTAACGAGCACACCCTCTTGCGACACCTGTGGGGAAGGTGAAGACACTTCGGAACACTCTCTCTGTCAATGCTCCGCCTTTGCTCATATCAGGTGGCGGCTGTTTGTCGTCGATGTGGTGGGAGCTGAAGACTTAAGCTCTTCATCACAGAAGCGCCTGCTGGTCTTTCTTCGGAAAACCAGAAAACTACAGTAAACGAAGGTTACTGCCTGGTAGTACAATGGACCAGTTTTTGAGTCTGAGCGCTCCAGTGGAGTGTTCCCCAACGTCCTACAAAAAAGGAAAAAGCTAAACAGGAGGTTGCACTGTGTGGGATGTGGAGAAACACGGGTTGCTTGGGCTGGCTGCTGGTGTCTTGGCATATCTAGGCGCATCCAAAAAAAGGAACGGGAGCGAGACAACATTTAATAGAACGAGAGTTGTTCGTGAGCCCTGTGCACATAGAAGAAGGGAAGAACGTCGGCTTCTCTGACGGAAGAAGCGCTGAGTCGAGGACGTGCAGAGGGGCTCTGGCTGCAATGAAGCTCAAAAATTTTATATAGAGATGAAGTCGATATCTGGCTTGGACCAGGCTTGCTGGGAGTTTTGAGTATTGGAGTCGCATTCGATGCTGTGAGTTCATTTCTATCGACTCTTAAACGGCGCTGAGGAACCAAATACAGCTGTCACGCAGAATTTTCCAAACATTCCGGACGACGATGGACAAGAGTTGCGTCCCTCCGACCTAGACGAAGCCAAGACGGCAATCAACAGACAGCTACCGAGACTTAAGACGAGGAAGGCGGCTGGAACTGAGGAACTCTCCGCGCTCTTTAAGGCAGTTCGATGAGCTGATTGGGCGCTTATACCAGCTAGTCTGTAAGATATGGGCGGAGGAGAGCATGTTCAATGAATGGAATCTCCGTTTCGTCAACGAAGGAGAACCATACACTTGTCCCAACCATCCAGGAATTCGTCTCCTTAACATCGTCTCCATAATTCTCTCTGCCGTCAACCAGATTTCCACGCTGCACGCCCTGACATGTGACTTCCTCAACACTGTTCTTGAGAAGGTCTTGGGAAACTGACAAGTCAAGCTTAGAGGCTTCTTCTTCTTCTGCTAGCACTACAATCCGGGGTGGACCTGGGCCTCAACAAATACACTCTTCCAGCTAGCACCATCTCCCGGCAGCTTCTTCCAATTGGGCACTCCAAGTTGGTTGAGGTCCTTCTCCACTTGTGTGCGATATCTCAATCTACGAGCTCTCTCGTGCAGATCTTTGAAAGTCCTTTCAACTGCTGGCTGACATTGACGTGATTGATGGAAGCGAGGGACACGTCTGGAAAAACTGGCAGAGCGCCACAAGAGCCACAAGAAGTTTAAGGTGGTCAAGGACTTAATCTACCTTGGCTTCGCAGTAAATAGGGACGTGAACATCAGTACTGAAAGCAAGCGATGAATCGCACTTGCTTATCCCTGCTTCCTTGGGCTGAAGATGCAATGGAGTAACAAAGCCATGTTTCTAAAGACCAAGCTGCCCTTGAGGAACGCGTTAATCACCATAGTCTCTGTTGGCAGAAGCATGAGTAATATGATTGATCTTCTAGAGAGTCAAGTTCTGCGTGAGAGCCTTGGCTTCTTTGCATTGATGGTACCTGAAGGACAAGATTCAACTGCGAACTCTAACTGCTACACAGTGGCATTCACCTAGTCAAGGATCTACGGACACGAACGCTTAAGATGGTTTGTAGTGCTGCTCCGAGTGAATCCGATCCATTGGGACAACGCAACAGAGGACGACCTCGCTTAAGATGGAGCTCACAAACAAGGAAGGGCCCTGTGCAACTTGTGATGCCAAATTGAAGACAGCTGGCTGGTTGGTTGAGGCCACCTCTGAGTGTAACGCCACTCATGGAAGAAAGAGAAGGACAGCGCTCTAAAACTACGACAACGTTCCGCCACCCTACTGATTACAGAAAATGACGCTTAGAAGTACTTGCTTCGAAATCATAAATTTCTTTGAAACTCCATCACCGTCCCAATGGTCCCCACCTACGCCCACACGTGTCAGTGCATTCGTCAAGTCATCCACGGACCACAGTGAGCACACAGCCGTTGGGGAAATAAATTGTCGCACCACCTGCAAACGTCAGAGACCAGCCATGAAACGAATCCGAAAGTCCTCCCCACTCTCTCTCTCTCTCTCTCTCTCTCTCTCGGCCAACCGCATAATCAATAAATCACACAAACACAGAAATTGCACACACTTACCGTTAATCATCCGGCTGACACAAAACACCAATCAAGCAATCATCAGCAGCACCCTGTGCGCCATCACGTTGGGCGGGAATTTAAATAAATGAACGCTGGTCGGCAGGTGCAGCAAGGAGCGGACGAGAAATTGCGTCCAATTTTGCGAGCAATTTGACCTGCTCCTTGAGGTCGGGACAATTCAATTTGGCACCCGGCGGCGTGGCGGGTGTATAAAAGAGCGCAGCGATTCCCTTCCGCTCTGTGGTTACAGTTCGCGATGCGAGTCGTTCATGTCGTGGCGGCGCTGGTCGTCGCGTTTCTTGGAATCCGTCCAAACGGTGGGCAACAGTTAAGGGCCGACCCGGCAGTGAATGGGGAGTGGAACGCGGATTTGTACGTGGCGTTCTTCCGCCAGTACGGCGTTGGGGCTGTGAGCCTGGTGGTGTGTTCGGAAGCTGTCGATGGCGGAGGACGGTTGAAGGACGTGGTTCGTGGTTTAATGAAGTCCCAGTTCTACGTGAGTGTCCTGCGAGATGGAGTCGGCGTTGAGTTTGCCTTGCAAGCACGACGCTACAAGACGGGAGTGATTGTGGACATGGGGGGGAGTTGTGCTGGGCGGACTCTGAAGACGGCTGAACGGGCGAACCTCTTCACAACGAATCGGTTTTGGCTTCTCCTTGGAGGGGATACGATGAGTCTGGCTGACATCTTCATCCCGCCCGATGGGGAGGTGAGGATTCTCACCGGCAGACGACTGCTGGATGTGTACAAGGTCAGCGCAGAGAGCCCCCTCAAGGTGAGGGTAGTCGGTGTGGGGCTCTCAACTGTCCGCGAGTTGGTTGAGAGTCTTCAAAGCTTCGGATCGGCAATCTCGTACAGAGAAGACCTGGAGGGAGTCAATTTTAGGACCGGCTTGGTGATTGCCTTTCCAGACATGTTCACAAACATCGAGGACCAGACGATGAGGCACATCGACACCATAACGAAGGTGAACTATCCCCTGGTCAGATCCCTTGGCCAAAAGCTTAACATCAGGTAAGTGCCGCTTCGGCCACGTCCTCCAAATCCCACTCATATCATAATTTGCAGCTTTAACCCCCTCCAGACAGACAACTGGGGCTGGAGGAAGCCCAATGGGTCATTCGACGGACTGGTGGGTCGGTTCCAGCGTCAGGAGCTGGATTTCGCCCAAAACGGGATTTTCATGCGACTCGACCGCATCGCCGTGGTGGACTTCGTCGTCGAAACCTACCGAGTCCGTGCAGGACTTATGTTCCGTCAGCCACCGCTGTCGGCAGTGACCAATATCTTCGCCCTGCCCTTCTCCACCGAAGTCTGGATTACGGTGCTGGCCTTCATGATCTTCACAGCCGCAATCATGGTGATCGAGTTGCTCTTCTCCCGCCATCTGGTCGGAATGGACTTCCTGGACTGCGTGATCTTCGTTTGGGGTGCCATGTGTCAGCAGGGCTCTCATCTGATCATTCCGAATCGGTCCGCAAGGATCCTGGTCTTCACAACCTTCACCACGACCTTGTTTCTGTTCACCTCGTTTTCGGCAAACATTGTGGCGCTCCTGCAGAGTCCCAGCAAGGCCATCGGCAACCTGGCCGATCTCGGTCAGTCGCCCCTGGAGATTGGCGTTCAGGACACCGTCTACAACAAGGTTTTCTTCAACGTGAGTTGGGGTGTATATATCTGGGAGGGGCGGTGATTCATGATTTTCGTGCAGGAGGCTACAGATCCCGTCACCAGTAAGCTGTTCCGGAAGAAGATCCAGCCCAAGGGCGATCGGGTATACATGCGCCCGCACAAGGGCATGGAGAAGGTCCGGACTGGGCTGTTTGCGTATCAGGTGGAACTGCAAGCTGGCTATCAGGTGATCAGCGAAACCTTCAACGAGTTGGAGAAGTGCGGCCTGAAGGAGTTGGAACCGTTCCAGTTGCCAATGCTGGCGATTCCGGTGCAAAAAAATTTCCCCTACAAGGAGCTCTTTCGGAGACTGTAAGTAGACGGGGGGTGGCTTGAGAGGAGGCGGTGCTAATTGGGGGTGTCTCTTTCTGTTTGCAGATTTCGGTGGCAGCGCGAGGTGGGCCTGATGAAGCGTGAGGAGCTCAAGTGGTTCCCGCAGAAGCCTGTGTGCGAGAGCAGTGTGGGAGGGTTCGTGTCCATTGGCATCACTGAGTGCCGGTATGCGTTTGCTATGCTCGGCTATGGATTGGTGGCGAGCTCTTTGACTCTGTTGGCGGAGCGGCTTGTGAAGAGGGGAGTGGCGTATTTCCGGGGAAGGCGATGAGAAATAAAATGAGTGGGGTTGTATTGGAGTGACTTGTGCGGATATTTTTGGTCAATATCGTGCGTTTTTGACGTTTGCGTTTGTTGTGTAGCTTTAGGCCTAAAATTGAAGTGATTCCACGTTCTCTGACAATCCAGTAATCCCACGTTCTCTGATGAGATTCTTAATTTTAGTGCTTTTGCATTCACTGTCGGGTCTAAATTTAAATTTGGACGTTATGGAATGTGGACTTCATGCAATTTTGACTTCACGCAGAGTTTTTGAGCGTAAATCTCTAAGCTTTGAGCATCAAGTTTTACATTTTAGCACCATGAGCCTCAAGTGTAACATCTTCGCACCGTTTCTCAAATTTTAGGCCTAAAATGTTTGAGTTTTCATATCATTTTGGAATTTTGGTTTTTTTTAAAATTTAGACCTCCCGTTGTAGAATTGCGAGCATACTCTCAATTTTGGGTCAAAAAACGCAGTCAGCGAGTCAAATTTTCTCAAATCTGAGAAGTGCGACTAGAGTTCATTTTTTTGCCTAAATTTCGAACCTTAAATGTTGCAACGGTCTTAGTTTGGACTTAGAGCTTTGAATTCTGGGCAGAAAATGTTGTAATGGCCCTAAATTTCGGTACTTCTATTTAAGAATTTTGACCTTTTTATAATTTTTGATCAAAATTTAAAAAATTTATATTTGAACTTCAAGTTTTGGGCCTCATTCTTAGAGCTGTTGGTTGAAATTTCGAATTTAGAGCCGAAAACCTTAACCTTCGGGTATCCTCACCTCACCTTCGGTCTTAAACTGCAAATCAAATTTCAGATCTAACGGTTTCGGGCCTCAAACTCTGAATTTCTGACCTTAAATTCAGAAATTGCACGCCAAGCCCAGTTTTTGGATTAGAGCTTAACATTTTTGACCGCGAACTTAGCATAATGGGCACAATGGGCCTTAACTTTGGACCTCAAATTTTAGACTTAAGGCCTTTCTTTGTTTTCTGATCCAAAATTTCGGAACTAAAAGTCAAACTTTCGAACTTTTTAGGCAGAAAATTTCAGATTGTCATATTAGGCACCACCCTCAGAACCTCTAACTACAGGTATCTTCAGGCTAAAGGACACCAAAGTTTGACCAACTCAAATACCGAATCTCACCAATCTCCATTGGACAGCAGGACGCTCCATAGCCGCTCCCATTTTCCCAGCGCATCGTCGTAATCGTTTGATTGAGCACCCTTCTGGCACGGAAAAAAATTAATTATTTCTCCCCCCGCCCCATATCACCTCTGGCCTTGACTTGGCACCACCATACGAGCGGTAAATGGCCGCCTCTGCGAAGCAAAAGAAAAAAATCGGACAGCAGGGTTAAATTCTTTCTAATTGCTTGCCTGCATGTCGACGGTTACGTGGTGCACGTATATATTCCCTCATTCGATGAACGATCCCCACGGGCATTCCACCATCCAAACACCCATTGTCCTCCACCGCACAATGCTTGCGCTCCTCCGGCGGCCGTTAGCCCCTATGCTCTCCCACGAAAACTCCCTCCGTCGCCATTAGCCGGAATTGTTTTTTGTTTGCACTCACGTCTCATGCATTCGCTAGCATGGCCTTGACCACAGCGTTCCACATCCTCATGGCAGGGCTGACAAACTTCACACCGCAGGATACACAGCCCCCTCCCCCACCCCTCTCAATCCGGACCACATCCTCATCATCACCCACACCAAGGGTGGTGTACATTTTTGTCATCATTCCGAAACAATGGCGTGAATGTGAAGGGGAACAAATTTTTAAACAAGCTTCACGACAGGATAACGATTGCTCTTTTAGAGGGGTGGTGTGGTGGGGTGGGGGGGTGGGAGGAGGAGGTCTGCCGTGCGGAATAAACATTTTCGTGAGCAGTCAAGTGTGCAAGAGAAGCGAGGCAAAAAACGGAACAACAAGAACAACGTTTGTTCTGCTTACTTGGCTCCTTTCGCAAGGATCGCGCGTTTAATGTGAGTCGCTGGCACATAAACTTTAATAAACTCCAACAGGAGCCCTGCCACACCGTCTTCGTTCACGGTTGCTTAAGTAGTTTCCTCCTTCTTTCTTTGCCTTGCTACCCGCTTGGCGTGTCAAGAGAAGGGTTTGACCCCCCAAGGCGGTGGGCGTGGGGGGGGGCTGACTGGCTTATCTCCTGTGCGAGGTGAAGGAATTTATACATCCTTGGAGGAGATAGCATGCGATTAACTTTCGAGGAGAAGCAAATAATTAAGTTGCTGTGTGCTTTCGAGGAGCAGAGGAATTTAACATCACCCCACTCCGCCCACCCCTCCATTACCGCACGGCGTCGCGGCAGTTGAAAGTTGCTCAAGCATGTGGCGAACAAAAAAAAAGCAGGAGAAAGACTTTGAGTTGGACGCGACCCGGAAGGAAGGGGAGAACCGCTTTCTTTTTGACCGACTGCTGGGCATTCCTGACCTGGGGCCGGGCGCTGGTTGTAATTAACTCCCGAACGGCGGGTCTTTTGAATGCGGCCAATAATTAGTCCGGAATTTCCTTCTGCAGTTTCACAGTGATTGGTGCAATGCCCCGGCTGGAATGTCTGACACGAAGGACTTGGGGGACCTATGGCGGGGGGACGACAACACCGACAAAGTTTCCAGGAAGCGAGCTGAAACAGAAACAGAAGTTGTGGCGCTGAAGAGGTGACCTAAAAGCCTCTTTCAGACTTTTCACTTGTAGGGATGTCAGAAATTTGCCCCTCGTCCTCGTCCTTTGAAACCCCTCTCCTCTGAGAGAGTTTGTTGCCTTCCATGTCTTTCAGAAGTTTCAAAGCGTGTCCTTGAATTACGTCCCCAAACGCAGTTTTCTCCAATCCTTTGTACACTCGACGCACGTAGATCCTTTCAAGAATTCAATTTGATGGCGGAACTGTCAGATTCGAGGCCTGAATGGATTTCGAGGCCAAATTCAGTTCAAATTCGCCCAGCAACGGCGGCTGCGGCGTGTGTACCTTCATCCACCACACTTCCTCCCCCTCGCTGTGGCTCTATCTCTCTCAACGATGGTGCTTGACAACGTGATCGAAACGTCGACATCAGCTGCTCTCTGCCCCGTCTATCGAAATGTTAATTAGACGGCCGGCACTGCTGCCGCCGCCGTCATCCAACAAATCCAATTTGCCGTCAATGAATACGAGTAATTACCAATAAGTTCGGCACAAGTCGTCAGTCAGCTGCGTCTGACAGATGTCAAATTGTTCCGCGCCCCGCGTGATTTTCACGACAAAGGACGCCTCCTCAGCAGCAGCTCGAGTGATGGAATTATAATTTCTCTAGGATTCCCTACGATTCTCACCATCATCGCCGTCATCATCATCATCATCGTCATAGTCGTCGTTCTCGTCCTCGTCGTCGTCGTCGTTCAAGGATAACAATCAAATTCCCATTAACCGCAGCAGTCACGTACCGCTATCCATCGATGATTATTCCAATTTCGGTGCGTTTCCCCGTTCGGCAATAATAATAATATCGATCACGATATATTTCCATTTATCATCCCACACCACCGCGGGGATCCGGTTTCGTTGTCCTTCGTCCGCGCGGTTGTTGTTGGTGCTCTTTGACATCACACCCAGCGTGTGATGTGTGGCGGCAGCACTTTTGCCACTCAGCACACATGTGGAATGAACGGCAACTTGGTGTTCGTTGTCCTTGCACACAAGGAATCCCGAAGAAAGTTGCTCCTGCAGTGTAGCGAGCGAATGGAATGTCCTGCGACATGATTCGTTTGCAGAAATTCAGGAAAGCGAATGCGGACAATCGCTGTCGTCGTCGTCGTTGTCGTCGTCTGGCTGCTTCAAAATGAAAACATACGAGTATGTCGGGGTGGGAGGGGGTGTTGGGAGTTGAACACATCCCCTGCAGCAGTCGCAACAGATGGATATGCTAACTTTATTGGATTCCCGTTTCCTGTTGTTCCTCTTTTTAACTGCCTTGTGCGTATTGCTGATTGATTTCCTCTCCGGAGAGTCAGAGGCACAGTGCCTGATGATGGACGTGGTGTGGTGGTGGTGGAAGGGGAGTGCACCGTATCGAGTGTGATGCTAATAAAAGGAATCTTCTTCGTCACAAGCCCCATAGGGGGTGGGAGTCCTGAATAGTTGATGGGGAGTGTGCATTTGGGATCCCATTAGACTTCGACTGTTCGGAGGTGGTGGGGACACGCTTTATGGACTCTGTTCTCTTTTTGTCGAGTCGGCGGAACGTCTAGGAAGCGTTATTGGATTTTGAAATTGCAATTTTGGACGGCAGTCTGATGGAATGGGCTGGCAGGCGGGAACAAGCTGGATGGAGTGACTTTCAGAGGCAATTCATTTGTGCATCTGGGGGATGTCGACATTCGTTTCGGGATGGCAATTGGATTTAGGATGATATTCGAAGCTTGTCTCTGGACTGTGACGTGCCCATTTCGAGCTCCGTGATGCTTTAGACTTGATTTTGCTTTCATTTCACATCAAAGAAAGCCAGTCGAAGATTGCGAATTAATAGCCGTCAAGTTGGGTTGCAGATCCGATCAAAACTGGAACACAGTCGGAGTGGAACACGGCTACCCGCAGACCAATCAAAACAATTTAGATCCGATGAGGAAGTTCAGTTGACCGCCGGAATGTCTAGGTTTCTGTTTCTGAGGCACGCCAGGACTGGATGTATGACGGTTTCTGATGCCCCCTCGTTCACACAGCTTCTACAGAAATCATTCAAGGAGCCAGTTGGTCTCCAGCTAGCCTTCACCTAGTCTTCTTGCGTGCCTCAGACAGTTGCGGCAATGAGACAGTTATTGCTCCCACGACCAGGCTTATGCCCAAACTTTTGAGCGATGTTTGCAGTTTAGGGCGCCTAGGGTCCGGAGAGGGTCACATTTCCCTTGAAACATAGGAAATGTGTCCCTCTCTGAAAGGAGGGAAATGTGCCCCTCTCTCACAGAGTAGAGGACACGATTGGACCATCTTTCCCCAATCAAGTGAATCGTGTCATTGTGGCGTCCATGTGGCGAAGTCTAAAACTTAATGTTCGCGGTCCTGATGTAAGGGGAGCGTAGTTGAAACCTGGTCAATTCGACTGATCTTCAGTGACCTCTAAGACTCTCTCATCTAAGACGTAAGTGGAATGGAGTTCAGTCAGACTGTTTCCAAATCCATGAGTGTGACCATCTTAAAGTTCAATAAGACTGAGATATCGTGGAGTTAAGTGAGACTCCTTCCAAGACCTTGAGTGTTGCGAAACTGTCCGCTAGGGAAAAGCTGTCATCCGAGTACACACTCTTCGGTTGGGACAGTGCTTCCTGAAAGTCTATTACTTCAGCTTGGAATACGCTGCAATGGTTGGAAGTTCTGAAGGATTGAGCAAATCAGACACCCAACACCTTTCTTTGTGGTATGTGGCTTGTGGTCAGCGGTCTAGAATTTGCGCTCTGGCAGTATGTTGGTGGACTCTTGCTGAGCTTTGACGCATAAAGTGGCTTTGGAGATGTGACTTTAGTGGAAGACGATGCGATCCGCCATGCAGATCGGTTCAAGAACTCCAGCACCATTTTGAGCCTGCACCAGATTTCGCTACGAAGATGCTCTGTCGAGTGATTTCTTTAATCTTGCACTGGAGACGATAGTGCCGAGGGCAAGTGTTAACACAGAAGGCACCATCTTCCATGAATCAGGACAACTGTTGGGCTACACAGATGACATCCACATCGAGGAGCGTTCTCAGGGGGTCATTGTAGAAGCTTGAAGACCGGTCTGAGCGAGCTGAGGAGCGTTCGCAGGGGGTCATCACAGAAGCTTGAAGAACAGGCTGAGCGAGCGGAGGAGCGTTCCCAAGGGGTCATCGTAGAAGTTTGAAGAACAGGCTGAGCGAGCGGAGGAGCGTTCCCAGGGGGTCATCGTAGAAGCTTAAAGAACAGGCTGAGCGAGCTGAGGACGCAAAGTTTGCATACGACAGCGGAGAACCATCGTTGGAATACCCTTGGCAATCGATGCGGTTTCAAATTGTCCACCCAGCTAGGGTTTCAGAGCTTTTAAGGCGAAAAACCAAGATCAGGCTTTACAGGACGTCTAAGTCTGCCCGTTATGCGGAGCCGAAACCTGACTGATAAGCGAAAAGGCGGATCGGGGGGTATTCTTGTGGCCTTTGAGAGAACAATTGCACGACGGATATACAGTCCTGTTTGCGAGGAGGGCGAATGGAGGAGAAGACACAACTGCGAGCTTTATTGAGTCCAGAAGTCAAAATACCCTCGACTGCACAGGATCGGCTCACATCAACCCAACGAACAACAACGGCTAAGAGAATCCTCGAATCCCAGCCTCCAGGTTCGAGGAGAAGAGGAAGACCGAACCTCTGGTATGAAGACCAAGTGGTCGCCGATGTTATGGAACCTTATTTGAATGACAGGAAACAGCTTCCCCGGAACCGACGTAAATGGAAGGCAACATTGCCTCAGACTTTGATCCTACATGGGTTGCCTGCCTGACAAGTAAGTAGTGGGAGACTTTGGAGTTCCGGTAAGGGACACAGTCCATGGTGATGAGAAGGTCAGTTTGAAGGTTATGCTAACCGTCACCGTTTGAGAACGCCGTCCAAGGGGGAGTCGTACTAAGAGGCCCACGTAGGCCTTAGAATGCCAATCAATGGACTTTCCCAAGAGTGCTCTAGTGTGAGTCAGTGTCTAGCACAGGACACCACACTGGCAGTCGTTATAAAAGAACCGGGATTTCAACAGCGGCGAAGACTCAGAACATCATTTGTCGCTGAAGTTCTCATATAACTCTGATAGCCTTCCCACACGTGTGGAGTGTACCTGTGGCCCGCGATCAAGTCTTGTTGCAATTCAGGAAACTCCTCATCTCACAAGTCCCCTTCCACGAGGGCATAGCAATGCCATTCTCCAGTGCGGCAAGAGGATATTCCTCCTCTTCCTCTCTCCGGTTTCCTATTTATTGCTAAACACCTCCCCTGCTACCGCTTTGCCATGACAACAACCATCAGATTAAACTCCATTCTATTGATCAATGTAACGCCCGCCCGCTACCCAGAGGGTGGTGTCCTTGCCATCGTCATGCCCGGGCTCTACTCGCTCCCCTTAATCGGAGACATTTATAGCATCCTCGTGTTATCGGTGTTTCACGGCACAAACGTCACACTCCGACTCGCTTGTTCCCAGCAGCTGCATCCAATTATCCCGTCGCTGTGCACATGCTGCAGCACTACAACCAGCCACGTCCTTGTCGACGAAATGGTCGCCCGTCCAGTTCACATCCCCTGCAGCCTTGTGCAAGCCATGAAAATGGAAAATTATTGATAATCGAATTAATTTTATCTCCGCCATCCCCTCCCCGTGTCCTGGCGGCGGCGCCTGCTTTGAATTCGAGGTGAAGGTGGTGAGCGGTGCATCCTGCCCGTCTAAGGTCACCTGCAGATTAAAATAAATCGATCGGAGCGTATCCAGTTCCAGACTAACGATGCACACAACAAACCCCCCCCCCCTTGCCGGAGCATGGAGCGACATAGCTTGAAGGCTATCGATTGAAGATTATGGAGGAGGAATAATTGGAATCACCTGTCGTTATGCAAAGGGTGACGCTGTGCTTAGAGGCGAACACACGCGTGAAATCCCGAGCATCTCGCATACTCGCACACAAGAGTATCTCTCATTCTGTGTGTGTTATCCTCGTTGTTCCCTTTCAAGTTTAAGTATCCGAACGTAATGAGCCTTATCCTGGTTTCGTCGGTTCGATTTTTTCTTTCCTGTCTGTTGTGTCCTTTGTATCGCTTCAACCGCGCCGCCGCCGGTTGTGGAGGCAGTCTCTCCTCTCTCTGTCAAGGAGGCATCCAGGAAATAGGCTCTCGAGTGGAACTTAACAACACGGGGGGAGGTAGAGTCAAAAAAAAAAAAGGCAGACACAAATATTCTCATTGTGAGCGCCTTTGTCTAATTCAGGACCTCCGGCAGCAGCAGAGGCGGGTGAAGGGTGCGAGGGTACAGGTTTCTTTCCACAA
Source organism: Eristalinus sepulchralis (assembly GCA_944738645.1). Lineage (NCBI taxonomy): Eukaryota > Metazoa > Arthropoda > Insecta > Diptera > Syrphidae > Eristalinus > Eristalinus sepulchralis. The sequence goes on along the minus strand of OX122885.1, from coordinate 7,187,012 downwards.
GAAGATTTCCTTTCGTTTGATGTCTTCACCAGGGTGAGTGCGAGAGGGGGTGGGGCGGATGGTCTGATGTGGAAGGGATGCATGTGTAATTTTTATCTAGTCCTTGGGAGGTAAGGGTCTTTCTTACGCAGAGATGGGTCTTTATCCTTGGGGGGGGGGGGGGAGGAATTTGATTGTTCTCCTCCGCCGTCTTCAGTCCCTTGCCATCTGTAAAAATCGCTCGGGATGAAAGTTGCTTGCTAAAAGTTAATGAGGGCACTGAGCCATACAGTGATTCAGGAGTTTCAGCATCTTGTGCAGGGCACGTTGGAATGGGGGGACGGAGGCGGGGTATGGAGGAATTCTGCAAGATTGGATGCCCTGTGTGAGGTGACCTTCAAGGAGGTAAAAATAAACGAGCGTAGGCGGCGGTTATCGTCGTCTATTGTGAGGGACGGACCTGCTGAAGGGATTACATCCAATCACGTCATATTAAGTGGAATCAGACAGGCAACGATGGCCAGGTTGCCTAAGCCGCCCCGGCAAAAGCCAGTTGGAAGCCTTTGGGCGGGTTTATTGTGAATGGGTCTCCACATGAAAGTCAACGACAATTGCTGACGCACGATCGTTAGTGTGCGGCAATGTGGACAAAAATTATGGGCACCCCAAAACGGCTTGAAAAGGAGACTTAGCGGCTTAAGCTTATTTTGAGTGGAATTGTCAGTCGACTCTCAACTGGGGGGGTTTGGCAATTGCAAAGAGCGCACCAGGTGACCTTTTAAATCGTAAGGGGGAAGCAATGTAGGAACTTATTGGGAGACCTCCAATCAATGGGAACACTCGCGAGCGTCGAGCTTCCTAGAAAATGCACAAACGTGTCAAATTTTCTTAATTTTCATAAATGATGAGGTGTTGGGTACGCTCTGAATTTCAAAACAGCAAATTCGTTCAGAAAAAATTGTAAGAATACTCATTCCGTGGGAGGAAACGGTAAAGGGGCATACTGCCCCCTATAATCCCATTGCAGTACAATTTGGAAACGACACGGGATGTGGAGCAAGGTTCCGAAATAATCCTTGAACAGAAAGGATGTGTTAAATTTTAGAATTTTCATTTTTTGGACATTCCGGGACTTTGGACATTTCGGAATTCTGATATCGCAAAATGCCCAAAATCCAAATTTGTCCAAAATCCCAAAAAATTACATTTGTGTGGAATAGATGTGCAACACCCTTTTTGAAGTTATTTTATCATTTCTGATTTTTAGTTCTTTTCATATTTTGGACATTTTTGGATTTTGGACATTTTGATGACAGTTACGATCTCCACCGATCTTGAATACTGTTGAAGGTAGGCATAGAAGAGCCCAAAACAAAGAAAGAAACATACTCGCGCCAAGGGTTTGAGAGAAAATTCCGAAATCGAAAAACGCAAAATGCCCAAAATCCAAAAAATGTCCAAAAAGCAGAAAAGTTACATTTGTGTGGAGTAGATGTGGCGATCAAGCTACCCTCTGCAACACCCTTTTTGGACTCGGGCTTAAAGTAATTTTATGATTTCTGAATTTCAGTTCTTTCTATATTTTGGACATTTCAGGTTTCTGACCTTCTGCTGCTTTAAGCCTAAAACTCTTGCCTGGTTAACAACAACGCGACAGGTCGATACGAAAGCCGTTCGAGATCGCTGCAATATCGTTCGCACAATTCATTGCAAACCCGATATTTATGCGCACACACACCATTTACTTACTCTGTGTACATGTCACACACACTGTCTCAGTACAATAGAAGAAATGTTGACGATGTAACGAGCTGCGTGCGATATTCTTTTCAAGTTTGGAAGACACAGCGTTGCGTAACAACCAGACGTGCGTTATTGTTCTAAATTTTATGCATTTCACATGATTGGAACCCATTTCACAACTCTCGCCGTACTCCTCCTCTTGCTCGAGTCGTGTTTGCAAATTTGTCATCGTACGTACGTTAAGCCATCCTTCAAAGGCTTACACAGTGACAGGCGTAGATGAAAAATTGAAATTAACCAAAGGACTGGCGGGGGCAATGCACGCACAAGAGACCTCCAGCGTCCTCGATCCTCCGCCATCGACTCCAACTCATCAGAAGCTATTCTCAAGCGCTACATGGCGGGCTTATCAACTTCATCCCACCAACCCAGCCTGGATCTGTTAAACAGTCGACTTCCTGATGGAATCGCAATTATGGCACGCCTCGGAAGGAGTGATGAAGGGGACTTCCATAGCAACCGTGGCCACACCATCGAATTATACGGCTTTCCGTCCGAAGACGTAGCTGCTCAATATTGAGTTTCCCCCGCACTACCTCATTTTTCATCCTATCTCGGCGTGTAACTCCTTTGAATTCAGAAAGTCGGAAAAACATACAAAAAGTCAGAGAAACAAGCATATAAACATGTCCATATGTCGACCATTCGATCAAAATTTTAACGCTGGAGTCTGCTGGGCATAGTGACTCTTCTGCGAAAACTGAACAAAAAATTGTGGCCCTGAGAGGTTACGGCCACAAATTTCAAAGAAAAGTACACTGGAGCGTCGTCTTACGGCGTACATCCCGTTTCATAGGCACAATACGAGTTCATTGGAGTCTGTGTTTGCTGAAAAGTGACCAAACAACGAGGCGCCTAAGTGACAGATTGAAAAGACAGAAATCAAAGACCTCAAAGTTTCGTCAAAAAAGTTCACGGCACATCTTACGTCCAGAAAAAGAAATAAAAAAAAATTCCAAATCAACACAGTTGCGCAGTCGGTAGGATTCGAACCTACGCTCCCAGAGGGAATCTGATTTCTAGTCAGACGCCTTAACCGCTCGGCCACGACTGCTGATGATCTGATGAGGGGCTATGCAAAAAGTCGGATAGCATAGCTGCACAGCGATTGTCTGATGAAAGGTGAGGTGGACAGTATTGGATTGAGTCTAGACGAGATAAGAAGTGGAACTACGAAAAGTGAAGAAGCTGTTGAACTGTGCAGAGCAAGCGATGGCTTGCATTCTTCATTTGGCCTGAGGCTGAGGAAGGAAGTGAAACTTCCAAGCAATCGGGGAAAATATACAAAGTGAAGAGAGCGGACGTCTGTACATTATTTCTAATGAGGGGTATGAGGCGTCCTTGGATTTAAGGTGAAGTCTGAATTGACATGTTTGCTTTAGGAAGGTCTGCCGAAGCTCACTTAGTTCAAAAGTGAAAATTTTGTGATGCCACATCACTGGACCATTGTCGCTCTTCTGGTCCTCTCGACGTTATCTTCCTTCTTGAAACCTTCTTCCTCCTCGGTGCCTTCCTCCTTCTCGGTGCCTTCCTCCTCTTCGGTGTCTTCCTCCTCCTTGGTGCCTTCCTCCTCGTTGGTACCTTCCTCCTCTTTGGTGCCTTCCTCCTCCTCGGTGCCTTTCTCCTTCTCGGTGCCTCCCTGCTTCTTAGTGCCTTCCTCCAGTTGCCTGTGTCAGGACCTTCTTGATGTTTTCTAGGCTGACATAAGTTTAGGCTAGGCTGTTGTAAACACACTCTCTTTCAACTTTACAAGCAATGGAAAGGTTTCTAGATTGTGAAGGCTGACCTCTCCTCAACTTCTTCTCAGTGACCCCTACAGAAGTCATGGAGATGCCAGTTTGTGTGGTTACCCATCAGACACTGGTTACCCATCAGGTGCGTCAGACGTACGTCACTTTTGCCTAGTCTATCCTCAAGGAAGGCCGATATGTCTCCAGTCTTCGGCCTAAGGGCCTTCCTTGAGTATCTAAGTTATTCCATCTTCTGTTGGAACTTTTGTTGGCTTCTTTAAGTCACTTTGGGTGTACTACTTGAATAGAGGGAGAAGAGTGCTTCGAGGCCCAGATCCATCGCTCATTCATCGGCTTTTTATGCCGAGGATCACAGAATGGGATAAAACTCCACCGAGCCTCTATCTCCTCAAGGCATTGACGGCAAAGCTTAAGCGTCTGAGGTTTTGTTTGATGACGTTCCCAGGGCTCTTATGACACCTTGACCGTGTATGGTGAGGACGATAGATCTACCACCTGATGGCCACTTATAAAAGTGAGAAGCCTTGTGAATGGCCTTAAATTCTGTCTGGAGGATTCTGCAATGGTCGGGTGCCAAAGATGTGTTGACTGAGGTGGCCAATGCCCTTCCAAAGCGTTCCCTCCTCTGTTTCGGAGCCGTTTCTGTGAATTTCAAGAATATGGCGCACGACGGAAGATCGAAAAAAAAATCTGGACATAGGTCCAACTATTCAGGAGATCTTGAAAAGTTCTCTGCATAAAATTGAAGCTTGGACAAAAAAGTTCCGTTCAAAAAGGAATCTTGGCCTGCGCAGAATAGAACACATTTCAAGCTCTCATGAAGCTTGGAATCGCTGTCTTAAGCAGAAGTCGAAATCAAAATGGTCTTCGGTCCTACTTTTCCTCAAAAAAATAGACGCCAGGACCTTCGAACTAATTCCACGACGTTGAACGGAGAGAACTCTAAGACTTCCGAAATCGTAAAATTTGTTAGATGCCCTGAAGGTTCCAAAAAGTTGGGCCCACAGAGAAAAATACACGCGCTTCTCTTTTCCTTGATATCAGAAAAGGAGTTCCCTGGACAGCTATATAGGCGGACCTTTGAAAATTTTGAGAAAAAAGTCCTGGAACTCTTCATCAAAATGTTGACAAGCATTTTTGTGACGTCATGCTTAGACAAATCTTAAAAAAAGAAGCCGCCGCTTAAAAGAAAAAGAAATCCCTCCACGCAGTCGGTAGGATTCGAACCTACGCTCCCAGAGGGAATCTGATTTCTAGTCAGACGCCTTAACCGCTCGGCCACGACTGCTTGTGACAAAGTTTGTCCCAAATCCACTCCTCTAGCTCCCCCAGACAATGTCAGAGAGACGGTCGCCTCAGTAATGAGTTCCCGACACATTCGCGTTCACAAATAATCGAAATTGCGTCATCGCCCATTGCCATCTCCAAATTCAATTAAACCCATTCCCCGTGGTGTGGCGCATCCCCCCCCGCCCGCTCCAAAAATAAAATCAAAATTGCCTGCACTTAAAGGACTTCCCTCCCTCCCCCACCCAATTTCACTGTTCAGCCATTCCGCTATAAAAGCATTCAAGTGCCGTTGTATCAGCGCCACTGCAAGTCGAATCGTTGTCGCCTGAAGTACCCTGTCAACGAGAAGAGAATCCCATCAGCAGCACCACAAAATGAAACTCACCATCGCGTCCGTGGCCATCTACGTGACCATTGTCCTGGTCAGTCACCAGCCGAATCCGGCCGCCGGGCACATTCTCGATCTGCCTCCGGAATTCCTGCACGATTCCTCATCGAATATCCTCGAATTGGAGGCAGACGCTTCCTTGGGGAAGGGCCACATGGAACTCGACCGGAAGTCGCATCATTGTAGCGTGGAGGTTGAAATGCGGATCCCTGGCAAGTGCAAGTATCTGGGACATGCCGGTGTCGCATGTATGGCCGGTGACTACATCGACCTCATGAACAAGGATTGCATGATGTAGAGGGAGAGCCGGAGAGCGGGGAGAGAGAGGGTGGCGCCCATGCATTTTCCACACCCCCACGACGACATCGAATCATCGGCCCTCCTCCCCGCTGCGAGGGGGGGTGGGGGGTCGCACATCATCTAATCCCCGTTCCAGTTTCATTTCGTTTTAGGCTTGCGTGTGCAGACTTATCTTCGCTTTGCTGGAGCTGCCTGTTTTTCGTTCACTTCCTGCGACGCGATGCGATAAAACGATCCGGAATTTAGCACCCCAGCTACTTGGGGGGAGCAGACAGTTTTCGGTGTCGGTATCGGTATCGGTTTCGGTTTGCTTTGCTGGTGTATCCTTTGGATGGCGTGCTGTGTGTGTGTGTGCCCGGGCTTACTTTTATCGTGTCATGCCCTCAGCTGAGGCATTTATTCATCGGGTTAGTCGTCGTGTCGTGTCGTTTTGTTTTCTTCTTCTTCTTCTTCTTTTGCCGCTGCTCCTCTTGTTTTTTTTTTGTGTCTCGTGTTTTCATTTTGTGTCGCTTTTATCGCAAATCGTTTCTGGCAGCAATTGTACGTGACGGCGGAGTGCCGGGGGATAGTCGTCGGTATTTGGAACATGTGGCTGGCTGCGGCGGGCGTCATTCCTGGTCGTCGTCCTCAGTTGACTGGTTGTCGCGTGTGTGTATCCTGGTTTTATTGTTACGCTTTAGGTTTATATTTGTAAGAAGCCAACAATTTAATGAAAAAGTGAAGAAAATGCAAAAATAAAAATACAACAATTTTATATTCGAGAAATCAAATGTTTAACGGTGTTTCGTTCTTGTCTCCTGAATTGAGGAGGTTGGATGGGAGGGTTGTAGTGTAAAAAGTGGAGCTGTCCTTTCAATGTCTCTTTTCTGGGTGAAGACAAAGTTTGTGGGTGTGCTTTGGGCTTTTGTGTGCATCCAACCACTGCCCAGTTCTTTCACGGTTATCGCACGGAATCTACTTTGCACCAGATGGGATTTTTCGGTGCAAAAACTGGTGTATTTCGAGCGCTTAGAGTCAGGGAAGCAGAGGTCTCTATATGGAGAACTTTTTGGGCTTCCTTCAATTCATGGGGCTCCTATTTGTCGAATTTTTTCCACTTTTCCCATTCGACTAAGCCGCGGACTTGTTGTCAGGTTGGATGTGTGCATATCGGCATGTAATTTTTGTTGGGTCTGCATTCGCATCTTATTTTTGTAAAGTGGCGTCACCAGTTATCTTTTCCGGTTTCTTACGCGGTTCCTTTTCGAAGCCTACATCTCTCAAACCAAACCAAAGTCGAATGTTGTCCTCGTTCACCGCTATATCCTCGAATGCCTCACTTGTATTTATGGCTGTCAGAAATGCCATATGTAAAAGTATGACGCGATTGTCTGGCCAAAGAGCCGTCAACCTCGACTCGTTGTCTTGCCCAACAATTGAGCACCTCAAGGACATCACTGATGCAAACTTTGAAGAATGATTTGAATTTACACGTTTACAAGGTTCAACTAACTCAAGAGCTGAAGCCTCTGACTGACCATTTCAAGCGTTGTCAATCCGCCAAATGGTTGGTTGAGTAGGCAGAAGTGAATGGTTACTTCACAAAATCATATTCAGCGGCATGGCTCACCTTCACGTCACATTTGAGCGAATGAGAGTCCACGAGAGATTGTTGAAGAGCCAATGCATCCACGCTGAGACACTGTTTGGTCCGTGCTGCGAGCTGGCGGCGCCGTCTTCGCTTTACTTCTTCAAATCAAGGTTGGCCAAGCAGTTACCTTGAATGGTGTTCACTATCGCGAGATGAAAATGGACTTCTTGTGGTCAAAAATTGAGGCTATGGATCTGCACGATATGCGATTCTAGCAGGATGGTGCCACTTGTCACACAGCCAAGAAAAAAATTGCTCTTTTGTGAAATTCAATGTGACTTCCTTTCAATCATATTTCTTCAAAAATGTTACCATCCATTGGAGCCGTCGCGCTAAGTTAACAGACAATGTGCTTCCTGAAAGTCATTCATGTGGTCTCGTCGTCGCTTCTGGTTCCAACAAGACTGCTCTGCGAGCCATACACTGCGTTAAACAATGGACTTCCTGAAAAATCATTTTGGTGAGCATTTAATTTGACTACTGTCTATTGGTTGCCTAGATCGTGCGCTATCACGCCTTTGGACAATTTTCTCTGGTGATATGTAAAGGCTCTCGTCTTAAGGAATAAACCAGCTACGATTGACGCTATGAAGGTCTGCATTATCCACATTATTCGGGAGATAATAGACCCAAAATTGGACCTTCTAAATAAACCGCCTCAGACGGAGTAGTCTTTACATTTTGGTAAAGTTTTTCATTCCGGCTACTCTCTCCCTCCATCTCCCAAACTTGGATCAACTTGAGTTCTGTTCCTGAAAATCCTGTCATGCAGGCATGCATTTTACTGATTTTCACCGAAATCTCTGTCATCTTTTCTGAACTGCTGTCATCCTGGCTGTTGCAATTCTTTTTCTACACTTTTACTCTGTGGAGTTGTGAACTTAAATCAAGCTACCGTTCACGAATTCAGAGCCCTCTGTCGAAGGACTAAGCTGGCTTTATCATCCCAGTCCTCCTTTACAAAAAAATAAATTAAAAAAATTTATGTTCGCATTGATGGCGTCTGATGGAGACGATTGAACAAATAATAGGCTGTAAGGCGGCATGCCGTCTTCGAAGAAGAAGAAAACCAACTTGGAGTGCAAAATTGGAAGTAACTGCTAGCTGAAGAAGAATGTTGGTCTTAACAAAGGAGCGAAGCAAGCTCTCAGAAATGATGATTAAGCTGAGTACTTGGCGACAGCCTCAGAATAGGAGTTACCTGGTGCCGACATTTCCGGTTGACATTATGGCTGCCTGAAAATGGTTAAGCTGAGCGGTGGTAGTCACAATTCTTGTCTTCTCTTTGACAATCTTGAACTTCGTTTGCAAACCACAGCTCCTGTCAGGAAGTCACCTAGAGCGGGCAGGCTTAAAAGTTTTAGGTGCATGCCTCTGAACTCTCTGAGGCCTTCAAATGAAGAAGGTCCTAGACAGGGTGACACACTGCCATCTGAGCCTTTTCTCGTTATTCTTGAGAAGATCGTCCAAAACTCACAAGTCAACACCAGAGTCATGATCTTTCTAAAATTCCTTCTGCTGCTGGCTTACGCGATGACAAGAACTCGCAGAACAAGAATTTATCAGGACTAGGCTTCAAAAGATGTGCCCTCATCCACCACTCTCCACTGAAATTCCCCTCACTCTCATCTCAACCCGCGAATTGCTCCAAAAGCAACATGAACTTATCAAAAAAAATGTCCAATTCCATTATCCTCCCTCACCGTAAGCCCACCTTCATCAAACTGTCACCCCGCCATCATCAGGAAAGATTTCCCCCAAAAAACAGCATTCCTTCAACGGCGGCCGTAACATCGGTCGACCTTGAAGAACAAAAATTAAGTCACTGTCCGCCACCCCAATTCAGTGACCCACCCCCCACCCACCGCCCGCCCACTTCCCAAACATCTCTGTCCCTCCTCATTTGAAGGTTTACACCGAAGGCAGCATTCTGCGAAGCGTGCTTTACGATGGAAGCCGTCAACGAAATGCCAGCCCGGTGGCAAGCTCTTTAAGTCCGACTCCCACCGCAAATTATCCTTTCGCTTATAACCGCCATTTGACAAGCCATCCAGCCATCCTTTGCCGTTATCCCGCCCGATTTGGGTTTGACTGTCATCTATCTTCATCCATTATGTGGCGCGGTGTGGGGGGCGGAGGGAGGGATCATCATAAAAGTGTGTGTGGGGGGTGGGGGGGGGGGAAATGAGAGGAATTCGTTGGATTCGTCGCACCCTCGCTCATCATGGAGTAATTGCCAAATTTAATGATGTAATTATAATCCAAGAGAAATGAAGCTGGCTGGTCAGGAACGTCTCCTCCACTCCTCCACGCACTCTCCCTCTGTTTCCAGTGTCTGTGCGAAAGGATGAGGGATGGGGAAACGTGCGTGGGCTTAATTAAATTTTCATCGTGACTGAGAGACGGGTGCGTGTGTAGCTCGCATCCAGTTATGGATTATTAATTCGAATCGTCGGCTCTGCACTGTCTGCCCGTCGAGTAACCGACGGCGATAACGTCACGAGGCGGCACGCACGACTGCTGAATGAAATTTTAAATTCAGATCGCACTCGGTCATCATTAATTTGTCCTGTTGAGGGGGCCACGGAGGAGGGATACGTTACGTGGTCCGCATCATCGATTGATGGGGGCGTGTCCAGCGACGAATTGTGACCGAAGCGACACCGGATAACAGAGATAATCTCTTGAAATGAGCTGAGATATCCATTAGATCCGGAACGGAACCCGCCCATCCAACCGCATCCGAACAAAGGGATGTCCTTGAGCGGAATTTCTTTGCAAATTTGCTGAAAATATGTGAAGAACTTTGAAACAAATGGAAACCCGCCTGGAACCCAAATGTAATTCGATTTGTTAGCATTCCCATTTGACCACAATTTTCCAGTCGACCGCCGCACCACCCACTCTCAGGGATTTGATTAAATCCCGAGAATTCTTGGAACTTCTCCTCGCCTATTGATTCAAATCACCCCAACACGTGTTCGACATTTGGAGGGAAATGGAGGGCGCTCCGGCAGAACGCCCCCAGGATCTCATGTGTGGTCAAGACATCAGCATGAAACTATTTGCCGTCGCAACGATGAGAATAATCCCTTCGTCGACCATTTCACTTGAACAAATTTAAAGCGGTGTGGCACCGCACACAGACAAGCACGCCGACATCTCTAAATTGGATTTGTCCTCAAGCTGGTGGGTTTCCTCCTCCTTCGTCGACTTCACACTTGACCTCATGCCCCTTTCGAGCGCTCCAAAGTCCACAAAGCACCACCAGTTGGGAAAACAAAGTCCACCCTCGCACCCACCCCCCTCTCTGACACTAAACACAGAAACAAACACGAGTGGGCGCTGCAACTATGCCGGAGATCCTTTCATCGTAACAACATCGTTAAAGGGTTCATCCCCAACTGACCGCAACAGTTCTTCAACACCCACCCCCCAGCACCGTGTATTTCGCTTTGAGAGTGCTGTTACCGCTGCTGCCATGTCTCTGACAGTAAGGGAATTGCTTCAAAAACCACCGGATCGAGGAAAAAGGATAACAACTACATCCGACCGATGACGGTGGTTGGAGGGGTTTTTTCACCACTTGTTCCCGCCCGAGGGATGTCGACTCCTTTCATTTTTCTGCCGATGGAGGACTTCCGAGCGGTTGTCCAGCCTGGTCCACTGATTAGGGAATCGAATCTCCACGAAGCGCATCTCAACTGATGACCTCATTAGGCGCACAGGTCGCCCGGAATTGGAATTGCCTCTAAAGCCGATGAAGCCCTCCAAGTCTCGCCGATGATTAAGTTTTCCTAGAGCACTTTTAATGATTCCCAGACATCCGAGGGATACTCTCCATTCGTCGCGGAATCAATAGAACTTGTTGCAGGCCATCCATCCTCCTGTCCTCGTGGCGATGGGCACTCTGTGCGTTGAGTGAGCATCCTTCCTGCGGGAGTCCCCCTAATGGAGTCGTGATCGATGGAATTTTAATGGAGAAAACTTTCAACACGACAGTTTGCTTGTCGGTCGTTGTGGCCTGGTGGCGGGAGGTGGGGGGACGCGGCCCCTCGGAAAATGATTTATTGTGAAAACTAATTAATCGAAGGACTTTGACGGAGGACGTAGCCGCCGCCGCCGCCGTGAGATGGGACTTCTTTTGTGGATCTCTAGGGCGGGACGCTGGAATGACAACTTTGAGATGGGTAGCTGTCATTAGCAATTATGAAGCCGTTTGACAGGTCTTCTCCCCTGTGCATCGTGGAATGGTGAAACGTTTCTATTTCGGATTGTGGTCTGTCCCCTGTCGGCTTATGTCAAGCGGCTGTACGCTCGAGGGCACAGACGGCCTTGGACGTGATCAATTTATTGATGTGCCACTTTGGCATTGATTTCGTTGACTTGCGGGTGTCCTTTGGACACTTGCGATTGTCCAAGTGAGGAGCAGAGGTGATGGAGACCATTGGAACGTCTTCGAAGCACTTCCGTTACTTGAGATGTTCGACGTCTTGGATGCACGTCAAGAGAGGCATGTTAGATGTACGGAACTGCATACATATGTGAATTCAGGATGGGTGTGTGAGGGGGGGAGTGCCAGAAATGGTCCAATATTGGTTCTAGAAGGTATCAAGGACTGAAAATGTGTGAGAACGGAGACTTATCTCGTTCCCAGAAGCAAAATTTAAATCGAAACTGTTCGGCTGTCGACATGAAATTCACTTTGAGGCACTTGCCTCCTCTCTTCTCTCTCCTCTTTTCTCTAAGACTGGCCCAGTCCAGGCAGATAGATGATGTCAGATGTCAGAAATAGCCCGAATTTTCTTGTGCTACATTATTGGGTTAAAAACGCTCAAGAAGACGTTCAATTTGAAGTACGTTTTGTTTCAAGATATCCAGAAATGTAGGCAGTCCTAAACGACCTGCTAGAAGAGTCTGCTGAAGAAGTAAGCCTTCCTTATCTTCTGTAGAATTGTGTGGGCCACTATATGGTCGTTTAGTTCATCCTTTCAATTAAGCCGTCAAAATCTGATCAACTAGCTGAATAACCAATTTCATTGCTGATCCCATATGGGGATAACCTGGACTCGTGTTAACTTCCTGGATGGGTTATCTCGTATTTAGTTAATTTTTCCACTTTGGTGGCTTACTTCCTTCGTAGGAGAGGCCTTTAGCTTTTAGCTTGCTGGTCGGACAAAAGAAGTCCTTGGAGGAAGGAAACCATGTCGATTCAGATGCCAGGCGAGTGATGTTGTTGACGTTGTCCATTCAGTCGCCAAGCGAAAGATGTCCTTATCCATTGACACAAGTGGGAGTTTGTCTCGAAAGGTTCGGTATTCGCGGTTTCCTTCCACAGCACTTGGGCTACAGTCAGACAACAGATTAATGTTTGCGTCCCTGTGGTCAGGGATATCTTGACATGGAATTGAATACACAAATGTGTGGACTTCAGAGTAATCCACATCAAGGCTGGATTCGTGAACTTCTTTTTCCTCTTTCCATGGCGCTTAAGTTCGCGTTGGAAATGGGCCTCAACCAACATGCCTCTTTAGCTAGTACGATCTCTCGCCAGCTACCGCCAGTTGCGCACTCCAAGTTAATTGAGGTCCCTCTCCACTTGTGTGCGCCATCTAAGCCTATGCTGTCCTCTGTTGCGTTGTCCACATGGGTCGGATTCGAAGACTTTTCGGGCCGGAGCTGTGGTGTCCATACGCTCTACATGGCCTAGCTCTCTTAAGCGTTGTATCCGAAGACGACATGCCGTCGTACAGCCTTTTATTCGTTCAATCGCCTCCACCAGACGCCATCAACGCAAACAGGGTCAAAAATCTCACGCAAAACTTTTCTCTGGAGATGACTAAGGGTTCCCTCATCCCCTCTTAAGTAGCGTCCAACTTCCAATGGATGATCAAACTGGGTAAATGACGACTTCAGTTTGTTTCCATCTAGTGGAGACTCGTCCATAAGTGGCAAGTTCATGAACACTCCACAAAGAGCTACAGGATCCAGCGTTGACAATTTGACAACTTGACAACAATTCATCGCAGTGCTGCATTCCTTCGCTCATCGAAAGATCAGTAGAAGGAGTTTTCAATTGAGTATGGATTCAAATTCAAGGCTTCCTCCTAAGGGCTGAGTGATGATGTTCAGTTTCTCTAAAAGGGGGAACCCTGACTTCCTTGAATTGAAAAATAAGAACGCCACCCACCCACATTTCCCCCAAAGAATCGGACGTAGCAGTCCCTCCCTCCCTGTAAATGCATCCTAATCAGCTGCTGCACGAACTGCAAACAGGCACAAGCCTTCAAAAAGAAACCCCTCAACCTTCTTTCCTTAAGCAGAGACAGAAGTGCCCAAAAAAAAACAAATGGCCCACTCCCACTCACAACATGTTCCACAAAACAGTCACCCGATCAACTTTGATCAAGATTAACTTTCCACACAACACAGCAGCAGACGAGGACTGTTCCCCATTTCCCCATTCACAGCGGTGTCACTCCATCAGGAAGCCGCTCCCGCGGCAGCTCTGCACTCCCAAAACTGCGCCCATTTGCAATTCAAATTCTTTGCTCTGTCACAAGTGCAACTCATAAATTTCGCCTGCAGCTCTGTCACGAAGCCCCACCCACCAAGACGCGCTAAATCAACTTCACGACATGAATACAAACGGCCCTCTACCGCGGAGAAGAGCTTCTCGTTTATTTTTTAACGCGGCCAAGTTCAGTTCGTGTCCTGCCATCCTGCTGCCGCGGCGGCAGATTCTTCTGCCTCCGCCTCTGTCGCAGCCCCCCTACAGCCGCCGACAACGTCCAGCTGACTCAAGTGAAACTGAAATTAATACGAAAACTTCTCCACCGAAAGAAAAGGATACAGAAAGGACATCAACGGAACAAAATTAAAATTTGCATATGAATGGCGGAGTGAATTGCAAGGGCAGCCCAGCCCCCCGCGAGCGGGAATGTTAATCAAGCAAGTGCCCAAACTAATGGCCCTTAACGATATTAAATTCGTAAGTTTCTCCAGCCCCCCCCACATGCAGGGTGTGCCCATCTGGAGGGCGGAATCGTGGTCTGAAATTGCACTACTCGTATACATCGGGAGCGAGGAGCAATTTATCGACTGACGTTTGTTTAGAGTTCTGATCGGAATAAGTAATCGTTTCCTCCTTTGCATATCCTTTGGCTGGTATCCTTCGATATCAATATACCTCCCCACCCCCTCCCACCAACCACCTCTCAGCGGGCAGGTTGAAATTGATTGTTGGTCCAATTGATATTCGTTTCTCTTTAGCATCCGTCGTTCCTTTTGGTTGCAGCTATCTTTCGGGCGGTGGCTGCTTTATTTGACAACAAAACATCCTGCAAAGGACACAGGATGCTGCCGCCGTGACGAAGACAAATGAATCAATTGGCCGGCGCAAGGCTTAAGCCAGAAAACCCAAATGGGACGCTGTAATCTCACTTAATTAGTCGATAACTAATTTTATGGGTTTTTTTTTGCCTTCCTTGGCCGCGATTAATTAGCGAATTAAGGACGATGCGAAGGGATGCGTGGAATGGCTGGCTGCCTGGTGGGGGGAGGGGGTTTGATGGGTGGACATGCAGCAATCGAAAAGGCAATCTGCGCTCTACGGGATTAGTGAAACGACGAGGCTTACTTCGAGCAGTTAAATTACATGTTTCATAGGTGGAAGGATGTCAGGAGAGTGGTGGTGGGTGGATGTAGGGGCTTAACTTGATTACGGGAGAAATGCCATAATTACACACGTTCATTCCGATTCAGTATGTGGACGGATGTGGCGATAAATTGTCTTGCGGCGATGGAGTGTGTGGAAGTGGGGACACAGGACGGAGTTTGATGTTTCTCTCTCTTTTTGCAGGAGGTTCCATTTCAAGGTTCTAGCCTTTAGGTTGAGCTCTGCGAACGGAAGAGAAGGCAAGAG
Organism: Eristalinus sepulchralis; assembly: GCA_944738645.1. Classification (NCBI taxonomy): domain Eukaryota; kingdom Metazoa; phylum Arthropoda; class Insecta; order Diptera; family Syrphidae; genus Eristalinus; species Eristalinus sepulchralis. The sequence continues at coordinate 7,171,947 of OX122885.1, read as the reverse complement.
AACCGGCTTCTTAGGGACAACAAGCACCAGCACTGAAATCAAACGCAGCACCTGTACCTCTTGCCAATCGGTGTTTTTTTGGGCTCAAGGGGCAATTGAGTGATAGAGCCCCCTCTCGAAGGACTGATCATCCTAGTCCTACTCTATGGCGCGGAAACCTGGACGTTACTAGAAGCGGATGAGGAAGCCCTCTTCCATCACGCGATTTTTGGTCCTGTTTGCGTTGATGGCGGCTGGTCGAGAAGATTCAACGAGGAGCTTTGTGAACCGTACAGCGACATGTGCCTGGTCAAGAGTCTTCGGATACAACGCTTAAGACGGCTAGGCCATGTAGAGCGTATGGACACCACAGCTCCGGCCCGAGAAGTCTTAGAATCTAAGCCATTGGGACAAAGTAACAGAGGACGGCCTAGGCTAAGGTGGCGCACACCAGTGGAGAAGGACATCAAACAACTTGGAGTGGGCAGCTGGCTAGAGAGGCATGTTGGTTGAAGCCCAGGTTCACCCCGGACTGTAGCCCCACAAGAAGGGAAATACTTCCAAGTGTTGGACTTGCAAAAAAAAAAACATCAAAGGTCAGTTCACTTTCGCGGTTCCTTGGCCCCTGCTTACGTCAATCAAGTGTTTTCAGCGATTTCCTTTGAAATCCTTCCGACTGTTAAATTGCGTCTCCTGAGACCAATTAGAGCTCCTCAAGCGGATACGTTAATTAGTTGCGCGTTGATTATCTAGTTAGCCTTTGATTCTCGTTAAGGTTGTGCCTTGCCTTTGGCAGGCGTGTAGGCTGACACTGACTCCTTTGAATGCCACCTCTACTGTCAGTGTGAAATTCAACAAAAAGAAAAAAAAAAGTAGTACACCGCCCTCCATATCGACGAAATGCAAATTCAAATGTCCCGCATGCATAGTTTGACTTTCGATTTCCGCGGTAAACGCACCGACGCGGTTAACCACTTGTGCGCTGGCAACCGAAAATCCGACGAGAGCAGCGGATTTGGTCACGGATGCGCTGCTAATTGAGAGTGCATAGCGCTCGGTGGCGGCATTCATCCCATTTGCACGTGTTTACGCGAAAAGTTAATCAGCTTTAGCGCGGTGAATTGGTTTATGAGCTATTCGCCGCGGTAATGGTTGCTGCGCCCACAAGTCAAAGCTTATTTCTGGGGAGAGGGGGAGGAGGAGGGACGAACGCACAGCGGCAGGAGGATGGTTAATTGAATTTTATATCCCGCGGAGATGCGGAGCTAATTACGGTCACGAGGGTTAGTGTTGTAGACTTCAATCGAAAAGCGAGCGGGGCTTAGTTTCGGTTGAATGCGAAATTACCTAGGCAATCGGGCGTCATCCACTAGTTGCCTAGGCGTTTATTGCGTTTTTGATATTTCAAAGCGATTGCAGTGGGGGATGGGGAGGGGGAGGAAGTTGTTGTTAGAATTTGTTGCCAACAAACTTTAGGAACGGCATTGAAAAGAGAAGGACAAAACGACAAGACGACAAGATGACAAGACGATAACAACGACAAGACGACAAGACGACAAGACGACAAGACGACAACGACGACAACGACGACAAGACGACAAGACGACAAGAAGACAAGACGACAAGACGACAAGACGACAAGACGACAAGACGACAAGACGACAAGACGACAAGACGACAAGACGACAAGACGACAAGACGACAAGACGACAAGACGACAAGACGACAAGACGACAAGACGACAAGACGACAAGACGACAAGACGACAAGACGACAAGACGACAAGACGACAAGACGACAAGACGACAAGACGACAAGACGACAAGACGACAAGACGACAACGACGACAACGACGACAAGACGACAAGACGACAAGACAACAAGACGACAAGACGACAAGACGACAAGACGACAAGACGACAAGACGACAAGACGACAAGACGACAAGACGACAAGACGACAAGACGACAAGACGACAAGACGACAAGACTACAAGACTACAAGACGACAAGACGACAAGACGACAAGACGACAAGACGACAAGACGACAAGACGACAAGACGACAAGACGACAAGACGACAAGACGACAAGACGACAAGACGACAAGACGACAAGACGACAAGACGACAAGACGACAAGACGACAAGACGACAGGACGACAAGACGACAAGACGACAAGACGACAAGACGACAAGACGACAAGACGACAAGACGACAAGACGACAAGACGACAAGACGACAAGACGACAAGACGACAAGACGACAAGACGACAAGACGACAAGACGACAAGACGACAAGACGACAAGACGACAAGACGACAAGACGACAAGACGACAAGACGACAAGACGACAAAAGGATACAGAACTTCATTCGAAACCCACTGAAGGCTGAATTCGCACGTTTTCTTCCTGCAGCACCCTCAAATTGAGTCAATGGTCACAAGATGTCCTTGTGCAGCTGGTCAAAGTGAGCTTGGGAAGTAAGCCACCGGCACTGACGCAAGCCCCATTCCCCACTAATCTCATTCTCAAACTGAATGAGAGGTTTTTCTTTTTGCGTTACCACTTAACGAAGAAGAACGATGACGGTGATGCGGGTTGGCAGCTGGAATCCTCAAAGGTTACCCTGCTGGACGGGTGGATCCCATCCACACCGTATGTTCCCAAGCAAAAAAGAAAAACTCAAAAACGTACGTTCCCTTCCGTCTTAATGAATAGCCAGCCAGCAACAGCGGCTGTGTAATTTGAACCCGCTGAACCGTGTAAAAAGGTTAAAAACCCAAAGCCGTCCATCTCCATCTGTCCGGCCGGTTATTGATGGACTGGCCTCCGGTTGCACCTGTCGTCACAAAACTATCCTCAATTTCCTGTGAAGGCCTAACATCTCTCAGATGCCCAAGCAAACAGACGCTTTTGATTAATTATGCTGCTCCCCTACACCCACTCAGCATCCCCCCCCCCCCCGAGGGGCGGTGCACATGCGACCCAACACACAGCAACCTGTCGTCGGTTCCTAATTAATGATCAAATAGACTCACATCGACTGCAAAGTGTCACAATCCCTGACAGAGCCTAATTTGCTAAATTGATGACGATTCGTTTTTGAGATTTTCACACACAAATCCTTCATTATCCTCGTTCTCGTCCAACATCGGCTTACAGATCGATGTGAAAATGAGTATGAATGGGCAAGAACACTCAAGCGTCAAGTGTCAGCCGCCCCCCCCCCCTCTCGGCCGTTTGAGTAAATCAACACCAAATCGTCGCCTTGTCGTCGGATGTCCTCCGTTCAATCCCCGGCGAAAGGATAATTTCAATTCATATCCCAATTGGCGTTGGCGGGCCACGAACAATTGTAAACGGCTTAAGAATTCATCTTTTCTAATTACACAAGTGTCGTTTGCTGCCTCAGCCCTACCGCTGGGGAGGGGGGCGGACGGCGGCGGCGGTATCCTGATGCAATTTACAATCCTAGTCAAATTGAAAAAGTAATTAAGTAAATTGAAGAAAGCAAACCAGCAGCCAGCAGCCACCAGTCAAAACACAACCAAGATCGAGCCAGGCGATGCTCCTCAATGGGGGGGGAAGGGAAGAGAGGCCCGCAGGGTTGTGGGGTGTCCTTTCGTTTCAAGGATTTCGCTCATTGTTTTATCATTTTGAGAATCCCTCGAACAATTAGTGAATGGATTTTCTGTTGTCGTCCTTCTGCGAGGATTCACTGTAAATCCCCCGTCAGGCTGTGAGTCGATGCGATGGGTTCGCTGTTGTGTGATCCCCTGTTATCCCTTATGAGGGTTTTTTGTTGGGGAGGGGGGGGGGGGTTTAAAACATTTATCTAATGTCAGAGTGAAAGTTTTCCCATCACAGAGTCAACTACACTTCCACGCGGACAGCTTGGCTGTTGCTCTTGTTGTTCGGGGAGTGTGGGAGCAAAACTGTTGCGGTGTTGGGTTTTTAGATTGATTTGTAAATTTGTAAAGGAAGACCTTGTGCTGAGGTGGAGAGGGGGTCGGGAGGATGAGGGCTTTTGTGGCTTTGCTGCTTTTGGAACTACTTGTATTTCCTTCGATTGTGGAGCAATTTAATCGATGAGCTTTAAGATTGATTGAGGAGGAGTGGGGAAGTGGAGTTTAGTGGTGGAAAAACTTGGTTCTTAGAGGAATTTTTGAGGAGAAGGTTAAAGACGAAGGCTTGTGAGCGGATTTTGGAACTTACACTTGGTTTCATTCTTTCTTTCCAAGCGCATATCTTTTGGCAACCTCATTGTTTGGCCACACATCCTTTGTGCTGCTGGAACTCTTTCTACGACTGTGCTTCAAATCTGCAGAACTTCACTGCGCCGATCAATAATTTGGAGGATGGCAGCCAACAAGCCTGGTCTGTCCATATTGTGGTTTTCTTAGCTTACAGGTTCTACGTTCTCATTTCCTACAGACTTGTCTATAGATAGCAGACACTCAGCTACAAGCTTGGCAGTTATACAGGACGATGCGGTGGAAATTCCTTCTCCCTACATCATCATCAGGTAATTGACAACACGTCTTAACAGTGAATAATTTTGTCTGACTTAGAATCAAGGGCTTCATGAGTCAGGGAAGTTATGAGTACCAAGTCTTTATGGAGAAGATCCCGTCTTCTAGTGTTTTTCAAACTTCAACCTTCTCCTTGTCTTGGTGCTCAACATCAGATACCAGCTTTAGAGCTAGCTACCTAGAGCTTAGGCCTCAACGTTAACGTCCTTCAGCCGAGATCCCAATAATTTGACTTAACTTTCCTTAGGGTCTCTTAGATCCTTAACAACTTTTAGGTCAAAGTGCTGAAAATTCAAGGAGGAACTTAGAGCTGTCTAAGGACACTGTGAAGCACATATCCCTTCAGCATATCTTGACGGCGATAAATGTTCCCAAACGTCACACAAATTTACAGTGAATACATTTTCCTCGGACCCGTGTCAAGGTGGGTTAGGAAAGGCTTGGTTAATGCGGCCGTCAAGACCAAGATTTCTTAAGGTCATTTAGTCCATGAGTGGGACACTTGTGATACCGCTGGACTGGATGATCGTCGCCTGCTTGGTGGCTACCCATCAAATTCCTGCGGGAACAGCCAGTTTGTCCCCTTAAGAAATTTGTTGATCGGCATCCGCTAACTCGTCTAGAATGTTTCAGACGAACTTTCCCATCTTTGTCATTCTAACTGTTGCAAGAGATGGACAGGCTCTCAGCCAAGAGACTGTCTGCTACAGATTTGCCAAGTGGAGGAGGCTGGAGAATTGTGCCAACAACAGCAGCATTCTCGAGGTCTTTATGAACCCGTCATGGCAAAAGGGCGCTGTTCCATTGGAGGACGAAGCTAGTTATTTTTATGACAGAATAAACGTGGAGTCGGCTTACATTTCGTGGTCGCTGTGGCGTAGTGTGTAAGTGCATCGACCCACACGCCGAAAGTCTAGGTCCGACTCCCGGACGAAACACCTCATGGCACCACTTCTTTGGAGCTACTGACAACACTCAAAGAGTGATAATCTGTCTACTCAAATCTCGGCGTTCGGTGTCGGCAAAAAACAGAAGGTCCCCAACACGAGTAGTTGCTGTAGAAGCAAGATCCTAGTCCCTTGTTGGCTGTAGTGCCACTCAATTATTATTTTTAATTATTAGGCTTACATTTAAGACCGATAGGGTGGCGAAACCTAAGTTAGTTTAGCTCCGGAGGCAACCTTCCAGTCTTTTTTGGCGGTAAAGGTAAAAAGCCTTACACACCGTTCTTTTCTCTACCGCTTCTTTTTGTCCGTTCGCTGTATGATTGTGGTAGGCTTGACACTCTTCCACCTTTTCACCTCTTTCTACCTTGGTTAGCTTCGGCACGATTTTGTCTATTGTGCAATGGGTGATCTGAGGGTGAAGATCAATTCACAAATGGGTTACAGAAGCCATTGCGAGGGATGCCTCATATTTAGACAGTCCCTAGTAAGTGCGCACGTGGAGAAGGACCCCAACCAACTTGGAGTGCGCAACTGGCGGCAGCTGGTGAAAGATCGTGCTGGCTGGAGGAGCATGTTGGTTGAGGCCCAAGTCCATCCCAGACTGTAGCGCCGCAAGAAGAAGAAGAAGAAAAAAAAAAAGAAGAAGACGAAGAAGAAGAAAAGGGGAAGAAGAAGAAGAAGAAGTCCCCCGTAAGTACGTTAGTCAAAATGACAGCTGAGTCTGATGTAGTTTTTGGTCCGAGAAAGATTGAATTTTGGTCACAATTGCCTTGAAATGCAGTCGCACATGTCGTATGATAGTCACAACTGCCTTTCATGCATCTAGTTTCATATCATCTCAGATAAAAAGTTGTTAACTCTAAATTAATCTAAAATTCTGTGAGCGATCTGCGCGAGGATATTGTGCTACTCTTTGATAGACCCCTTTCAGAACACTCAAGAGAGGTTTGCTTAAAAATGCTTTTATAGGCTGTCTAAAGTCTGATGTTAGTCAAAAAATTGCTTAAGGTTCCATAAGGACACTTTGTTCAATCTCGAAACGATGACTTTCACACCAGTTGTTGAGAAAATTTGTTAGAAATGACCTTAGAACATGGCTTGATGTCACAATTCAGTGAAAAAATGCTTCAATTCTGTTCAAACTGGGAATAATATCTGAAGATTTTTTAATTCGAAATTCTATGGGTGCCCTGGTATCCCCAGAAACACTTTGTCACCATGCCTTAGACTTGGTTTCTCATGATTTTCAAAAACGCACGTCGAAAACGTTCTTAAAAAACGACTTCGTTTCTTCAAAACAACATCAAATGAGTGTCAATTTAGCTTCTTTTTATACATTTTTTGATTTTAGAATTCAGGAAAGACCCTCACATTATCAAAAATAGGTTTTTTGTGTATTCCAAAAATTTGTTCCTGTCTTTTCTGAAAAACTGTCATTGAAAGTGTTTTTGAAGTCAATTTGTTGCAGAGAGAGAGTCTGTTTCATATCTATCTATTCTAAGGATATGTGCACCCATTCCTTCGTCCTTCTTTTGCCACCAATGATGTCAAAAAACCCCGTAAACGACTTCAAAAACTCGCATTTTCACATTCAATTATTCACAACACAAGATAACTTGAATCCTTTAAGTCAATCTTGGCTAGATTTCATTCCAAAACCCATCTCCACAAATCCGAGTTCCAAATATTTACCGCAATCGTCTTCTTTCCCAAAAACAAATCTCCATCTGCAACATTGATTCTCCCGCCGTACACATGCCCACACAACGATGTCCTTAAACATTTAAGTTCCAATCACAGGCACCCACCCTCATGCATTCGATATTCCCAGCCTTAATTAGATTCGCATACGTTGGCCACAAAGGGACGGACATTGTGAACAGATTCTATTACAAAGAGCGTCGTGCTACCCATTCACAGGACTAATCAAGGCATACACTGCCCCTCCCGCCCCGATCTGCCATCCACACACACAACCACCTCGACGCAAACATCAAAAGGATCTAATTTACTATTAAGGCTCTAATAACGTGTCCTTAGGAGTCCATTTCGGGAGTAGACATTCACCGATAGGAGTCCTTTCACATTACCATCCAAGTGCAGGTTTCAGGAAACTGCTCCCAAACATCACATTGCCACAGCTGCGCCGTCCCTCTAGGACACCGCACTCACATTACACCGGCTGCCAGAGCACAGTGTGTTTACAACTCGTGTACCGGACAATCTCTGTATGCAAAGGGTTTCCTCTTTCGGGCGACCTGTGCAGGGACACCGCACACCACCCGAAAACTCCCTCAATGTGCCCAGTTTTAAAGGAATTTAAAGTACACGTCTTACCGACGGGCGAGCACTCTCCCGAGACGACAAGATGATGAGTGCGGGGGGAAATTGTGAAAAGCATTCGCATGGGAGCGGGGAGGACCATAATGAAACGATTTGTATTCGAAGTGAAATCCTTTTTTTTCTGCTGGTCCCAGGTCCTGTGCTCCAGTGGGGGGGGGGGATTGTTCTATTTGTTCAGTGGATCGCTCTCACTTGTCGGTGAGGAATCGGACACGTCCTCTGGGACAACTGCATCCCCGTGACCGGTACGCTTGTTGATTTATGTTATTTGATCCTTAAAAAGGAGAACTTGACTCGACTGGTTGATGATCTGAAGTTGGGTGGGGTGTGGACTGCGATGGAGAGTGAAGTTTTGGACGTTTTGACCATCCAAGTGAAAGTCTGATATCTTTGTGGTCAAAAATGGAAGGCCACTAGCATCACACGTGGGTTCTTGAGGAGCGGTAGAAGTCAAACCCTTTAGGACGCGATTTGATTGCAACACTATCCATACAGAGCATGTGGAACTTAACATCGAGCAAAACACTGGTCCTTCGAGCCGCATTCGCCGTCTTTCGGTTTTTCGAAAGTGGGGCGTGGTGAAGGAACTGTGACCACAATAGAAGTCACGGCACGGTTTGGATGTAAGATCTTTGAAAGTTTGTTGTTATTGAAAGCTGTCCTCCAAGTGATCAATCGTCTCGGGCTTATCGGCAGAGATTAGCGACTTCACATGACATCACAGAAACTCGCACCATCTTGGAGGCCAATTCACGGGTCTGCAGCTTGAAAGTGTGACAACCAATTGTGACACGAACTGTGGGACATGTTACGCCGCCTTGTTCAAGCCTCAGCTCCTGCACATCATGTTCTAGGTCAATTTAGGGGAAGTAAGTTAACTTTTGTCTTATAGGTCTGTGGGTTTAAAGGGAAGGGAAGTTAAACTACCAGTCTCTAAGCTAACCCTTCCTTCGAAATTAGGTTTAAGAGCGAACTGATGGGCATTCCAAACGAGGCATGTGTTGAGGGCAAATTCTTGAAAGGGGCGGAATGCAGTTGTCCGATTCACTAGAGCTCTTGGTTCAAATTGCGAAAGTGCTAAGAACGAGACATTTTGTCGGTTCTCTGACGAGTTGTTCGACTTGGAAAGATCAGTGTCTGCAAAGAGTTTCAATGCTGGTTTTTGGGTTCTATCCAGTAGGCGTAGTAGTGGGTCCTTGGAGCATCAGAAACCACGCTCCCAGGCACTCTTAGATGATTCTGCTTCCACTTACTTGGGACGAACATAATCATAATAATTGAGTGACTCTACAGTCCACAAGGAACCTTGGCCTGGCTTCTACAGCAGTTGCTCGAGTTGTGCGTGCTACTGTTCTTTGCCGACTCCGAACGGCGAGATTTGAGAAGTTTTTCAATAGACAATTGATACTCCTTGAGTGTTGTCAGCAACTGGAGAGGTGGCGCCGTGAATAAATGCGAGGTGGTGCGTCCGGGAATCGAACCTAGACCTTCTGCGTGGAGGTCGACGCACTTACCCACTACGCCACGGCGACCACTTGGGACGAACATAGGCCTCAATTAATGGAACCAAATCAGAGAGATTGATTTTCTTGCATCGTTTCCAGAAATCTAGAAATTTTGCAGCACTCTTGGCGACCTTAAATGTGTGACCGTTTCAATTACGTAAAAATGGAAATTCTTTCACCAAGACAAGTACCATCAAGGGATCAAGACTTGATTATTTGAAGAACGCACGAGTCAACGTAGACGATAGTCAGGTCGTGACCGGTATGCTTGTTCTTCTTCTTCTTGTGGCGTTACAGTCCTGGGTGGACCTGGGCCTCAACCAACATGCCTCTCCAGCCAGCACGGTCTCTCGCCAGCTGTCGCCAGTTGCGCACTCCAAGTTGGTGCGCCTGTGCCTAGGCCGTCCTCTGTTGCGTTGTCCCAATGGCTCAAATTCGAAGACTTTTCGGGTCGGAGCAGTGGTGCCCATACGCTCTACATGGCTAAGCCATCTTAAGCGTTGTATCCGTAGACGCTTGACTATGTATGCTAGGTGTGCTTGTTGATTTATGTTAAAAAGGAGATCTTGACTCGACTGGATGATGATCTGAACTTGAGTGGGGTGTAGACTGCGATAGAGAGTGATAGAGAAGGAGAGTGAAGTTTTAAAATTAAGAAGAGGTTTTAAGCATCCAAGTGAAAGGCTCGAAGGGCTTATATGCATTGAATTCCACCCCCTTGCTATTGCTCCATTGGATGATACTGTCAATGCCGGAATTTTCTGCGCTTAACACACGCAGCTGATGACTTGAGCCAAGAAACAGAAATGAACAGCAAAGGATACTATCAATAGCGAAGGATGGGAATGGATATGAAATGGTAAGCTGGAGGCGAGAGAGAGTTTGATGGAGACAAAACAGAGCCCCGGGCGTGAATATGACGGATATCAGACTTGAAGGCTTCTAAGACTGATTGTATTGAACGGTTTGAAAGGTAACTTCTAATCCAAAGAAAGAGAAACAGATTGATCCAGGAGCGATAAGAGAGCCTGATCCCATACCAACCAGAGAGCCTCATGCCAGACTCAGTCAAATGCCTTTGAAATATCAAGCGCAATGGTCTTGCTGTCTCCCACTTTGTGTAAGGACTTTTTCAACTTCTCGGTGGGATATTCCATCAAATCACCAGTGGACCTGTTGCTTTAGAAGCTCTCCTGCCGGTCATTAAGTTTCAGCGATACAAGAAACTTCAAAAGCTGACGGCTTATGAACGTTTCTATGGACTGAGAGAAGAAGCACGTAAGTGGGTGGGCATCAGGTGAGTGACGATGGTTCGTCCTCTTGAGGGATAGGCTAAATAATTGCTGCTTTCCGCATACGTGGGAGTTGCCCTTAAGAGGAGGACAGATGGACAAGTTTACACAATGGCTCTGCCAGCGTGGAAAAAGACCACTCTAGAAGAATAGGCGGTACACCATCTGGGTCAGAGAGTGCATGTGCACATTGAGATCTTCCCCATGTAGGAGAAGCAAAGTGGATTTGTCTCATTCTAAACAACATCCCATTTCGCTGTCAAGTATTGGTGAAGAAGTGAAATCTGGCAGCCTAAAGCCTTGTCTAAGGAGATGACAACTGGGATGTCAAATGGGGGGCAGGGATCGAAGACGATGTGGTCGCCGTGGCGCAGTGGTCTGGGTTCGATTGCCGGCCGGGACACCTCACATTTTTTCACGGCACAACCTCTTTCGATTAGCTGACAATACTCAAAAAGCATCAATTGTCTATGAAATGCTTCCCAAATCTCGCCGTTCGGAGTCGGCATAAAACTCTAGGACCCTTCTACTCGTGAGGGAACGGTAGCATGCACAACACGAGTAGTTGTTGTTGAAGCTAGAGCCTGGTCCGTTGTGGGCTGTAGTGCCACTCAATTATTAATTATTATCGAAGACGATGCTGTATCCCTTGTGGAAGTTACAAGAGACTTACCTTGCGTGAAGATGATTTGCTTTGTTAAGGAATGGTGTTGAACAAATGTTCTTTGCTCTATGAATCCATTTCGGGCAATCTGAATGAAAGAGATGTTCTACTGGGCACTGGTCGGTGTGTCACTGAAAAATATACACTTGATGGGATTACAGCTCACAGGAGATGAAATTCTAGCTCCTTCAGCAAGCACGCGTATTGTGTGAGTTGACGACCTTTCAAGAGACGAGGGGGGTCTTCAGTTTATTGCCGAGAGATGCATTTCATTGACAATTTCATTCGTTGATTTGTGTTACCCACTCAAGTTCCGGAATCGACTAAAGAAACTTCAGCATGTTACTCGACACACTTATCCCCTTCACAGATGCGGCAACAAAACGAATTACGAACACCGACTACTTATCCCCCAATTCTCAATACTTCCCACAACCCCCACTTACATACAAAAACTACAAAACATCTTGTCATTCTGTTTTTAAATACCAACATGCCTTTATTATAATAGATATTGTATCCGTCAGTTAATTTCTATTTTTTTTTGTTTCATTTTTCACTTAAAACAACTTTACTTGTCGTCCGAACTTTACGTGTCGCACTGTCTTACGTCCTACCGCACATGCGCGCATCTACTCAGAGACCAAAAAAAAAACGAAACAGTATTTTCAACTCCACTTTGCATTCGGTTTCAGTTTGAATCCGTCAATGTACAACTTAAGCTTAAGCCTTACGAGTGTCTAACCATGGAACATGTACTTCTAGATTTTACATATTTTACAGATAAGTGTAAGCATTCTGAGACTGAGTGAGAGAGAGAGAGAGAGAGAGAAAGAGAATTTTTTTCTTCTATTTACAGTCCACATCGGAGGGGGGCGCACTTGCGCATTCTGCACTAAGGTGAGGGCTTATTTACACGGCAACATATTTACACGGCGAGCTGCATGCTTGTTGTGCGTCCCTGCACCGATGCGGTGGCGACAGATACGACAGTTTTGTCTTTCTTTCGGATTGGTTGGAGGGGGCTTTCCTAGTCATTCTCGTGCCGTCGCCGTCACTTACAGGAACACCACAACCTGCGCGTATATCTCGACGGCCACGAGCAGTCCCATCACCAGTCCGTTCAGCATGCACCGATAGCGTTCCAAATGTCAGACAGACGCCATCGAGTTGCTGTCGTACGCCACCAAGAGTGAGTCGTTCTCCTCGCTGCCACTGCCGGCGCTCTTCTCGAGCTCGTCAATCACCTCCAGGCGCGTCTGCTGGTGCGTGATTTTGTACTTGTTTCGCTTGATGAAGAGTGTACGAATGTTGTTGTTGTTGTTGTTATTGTTGTTGATTGCGGTCTTGTTAACGTTGGAGCGCTGCCGACGACATCGTCGTCGCCGGCGTCGTTTTGCTGCTGCCGCTTCATCGCGAGCGGCATTGGCACCACTATGATCCAGCATGCTGCTGTCACTGTCATCCTCATCGTCGTCATCGTCATCATCATCGATGTCGTCGTCCTCATCGTCGTCGTCGTCGTCGTCGTCATCGGCGCCGTAAATGTCTTCTTCGTCGTCGATGTCGAAGAGAAAGCAACCGGTGGCCAATGAGGCTGTGGTCTTCGCCTGGGAGGAGGAGGAGGATGGATATGTGGTGTGAGTGCGCTCAGAATCACTGGCTTTATATCATAGTTCTATTACCTCAGGGCCCTTCCATGTGATGCCGGCCCGTACGAAATTGTAGAACCGCATTACGCCCCACATTGCGAGCACCTGAAATGACAAAGAATTAAGGAAACTGATTAAAACAAAGTTCTTCACTGTTTGAGAGGGTGAAAGGAAGGAGAGCTTGGAGGAGTCTTAGTGAGATCACTTGATGCAAACTTAAGAGTCCATTTGAGGGGTACGTGGGGCGTTTTTGTTTTTAAATCGTGTCTGAGGAACTACTGACAATCTTGCTGGCATAGGAGTGGGGGTGATGGATCGGCGCCCAGTAAGTGGACACCCGCAGAACGGGGGCTTGAAAAATGGAATTCCTAGAGATGAAATTGCGACAAGATTAGCTTTTACGGCAGCTCTACAGTTGATGGTTGATGGTTATACGGCAGAGGCTCTACAGACGGTGACCCTACAGACGGTGACCCTACAGACGGTGGACATACAGACGGTAGCCCACTGACGGTAGGCCTGCAGACGGTAGCCCTACAGAGGGTAACCCTACAGACGGTAGTCCTACAGACGGTCGCCCCACAGGCGGTAGACGGTGGTTCTGCAGTCGGTAGCCCTGCAGGCGGTAGCCCTGCAGACGGTCGCCCTACAGACGGTAGCCCTACAGACGGTAGCCCTACCGACGGTGGTCCTGCAGACGGTAGCCCACTGACGGTAGGCCTGTAGACGGTAGCCCCACAGGCGGTGGTTCTGCAGTCGGTAGCCCTGCAGACGGTGGTCCTTCAGAGGGTAGCCCTACAGACGGTAGTCCTACAGACGGTAGCCCCACAGGCGGTGGTTCTGCAGTCGGTAGCCCTGCAGACGATGGTCCTAGAGACGGTAGCCCTACAGTCGGTAGCCCTGCAGGCGGTCGCCCTACAGACGGTCGTCCTACAGATGGTCGTCCTACAGACGGTCGTCCTACAGACGGTAGCCCCACAGGCGGTAGACGGTGGTTCTGCAGTCTGTAGCCCTGCAGACGGTCGCCCTACAGACGGTCGTCCTACAGATGGTCGTCCTACAGACGGTGGTCCTACAGACGGTCGTCCTACAGACGGTAGTCCTACAGACGGTAGCCCCACAGGCGGTGGTTGTGCAGTCGGTAGCCCTGCAGACGGTAGCCCTACAGACGGTAGTCCTACAGACGGTAGCCCCACAGGCAGTGGTTGTGCAGTCGGTAGCCCTGCAGACGGTAGCCCTGCAGACGGTGGTCCTTCAGAGGGTAACCCTTCAGACGGTAACCCACAGACGGTAGCCCTTCAGACGGTTGTTCTATAGACGGTAGCCTTATAGATGAAAGCCCTACGGGTGGTACTCCGGCTTTATAGACCATGTGACGGACGAACAGAGGACTGATACCCAACTGCTAGAAGCCTTTATGTAAGAACTCAGCTGTTCCTCTTTCTCCTTACCATTTAGATTGGCGCCCGACTGATGGACGCCTGTTCCAGTGGCAGAAACAGAGAATGCGGTCCTTCTTTCCGTTCAAGCTTCTACATTGAGACCATATTGACTAGCGTCCAAAATGACGAACATCCCAAAAGGGCTTGAATGTCCTCCACTCTGTGATAGAAATCGTTAAAAATGCATCCTCTCGTCCTTTTAAGTCTCAATATCGCACTCGATTACTTCTAATAGACACATTTATGGCCAACTCACTTTGTCCCCATCCACAACTCATTCCCAATCCCCAGCACGTTCCACCGTTCCATATGGCCTCAGTAGAACTCTCCCCCTCTCGTTTGGGGACCAATCTTCCCCATAACGAACGCGTTCTCATGGCGTACGACCCCGAAAGACAACCGACCAGCAAGCGTAATAAATTTTTGGAAAATATTTATCAGATTCGCATGTCAGATAGCCGCCGCCGCCACCGCCAGCGCCACACCCCCGTCGACCAGCTCGTATATCCTTATTAGAGTTCCATTAATACCTGCCATCCGGGGGCTAAGTGCATTTGCATGGCTGGTGGCCGGTGGCCGTACCGCCATCAGCCATCAACCATCAGCACGAGCCGCCGTATCTCTTCGGCCGATAATCTCGAGTGTTTTCGCATAATCAGGCCGGCGCGCGTCTATCGTCCTGTCGAACTGAATCGAATAACAATAAATTTGCGCCAACCCCCGCGCCAGCTTCCTGCTGCCGTCGTCGACGAAAGGGGGTCGCCTGCTAACTCGCAGCAGCTAATCGAAATTTATTGCCGTGCAAATTGGGAATGGAAATTTATTGAAGTCCTTGTCGGCGGCTGTGTTGCGCACGATGAACCGTGCGCCACGACCGGCTGCCGCCCCACGGAACGCTTCTGCATAATTAATTGATTTGTTGAGCTGGAGTTTTTCGCGTGGAATTTTCGTGCAGGACGCTGTACATGGGGGGAGGGGCGGGAATTTTAAATTAATTCACGGCGGAGATCGGGCGTGTCTGGGGCTTTGTGTAAGCCTGGTTAACGAAACGGATAAACAGGCAGATTATGCGGGTAGTTAGTGCAGTCAGCTCTTAAGTGCATCCCTTCAACATTCATCCGGAGTGGGAGCATGTGTCAGCGGAAATCGAATTATTGGCAGTGACAGCACGTGTGGTTGGGAGCGCGGCTTGACTTGAATTTTTTTCGTCTGTTCAAATTTGTGACTCTTAAGGGTTTAGAGCAGATTGTGGCGCTGTGTTTCAAAAAGGCATTTTCTGTGTCGCAGGTGTCCAAAATGTGAAATAATCCACGGCTCTGGGGCATGAATAGATCTTGTCTTGACCCAGAGAATGGATTGTGTTGTTTCCGCTGGGCTGCTGCAGTCTATAATTTATTCGGAAAGGTCTGCGACTTATGGCCAACAGGGCACTTTGAAACATCTTGGTATCGAGTTCATTTCCTTTTTTCCTCTCAATAAAAGATGGTCGTATGGAATGGTTACAGGAGGTGAGATCGACGTAACAAATGGAGTTCCACAAGAATCAATCAACACTCTAAATGAAGGACTCTCTGAAATTTACGATTGGTCCAAAGGATATGAACTGAGTCCAGATAAGTTGAAGGTTATCGCAGCTCTTCGCAAGGCCTCCAACAATTCACACCTTTTTCTCGTACAACCTGACTCCCCCTCCATTCAGAACACTCTAAGAAACGTCATTCAAAAGATTGGATGCATAGTTTAGCTGTAGGAGTAACAACCGAGAAGAGTCTGATTGGTGAGCAACCTAGGCTTCCTTGCATCCCAGTTGTGCAGAAGCTGCAGGAATACAGACGAAACAAGACTCTGTCGAACGTTTGCACTCCTTAGACACAAATTCCTTGTCGATTACGAATACCTCTTAAGAGTAGTTCTGCTCGATTTTAGGAAAAACATTCTCCTCGATGATGTGCTAAGTTTCACCAACGGCCTTAAGCTAGCTGGATGTATATCCGTTGTTTACGGTTTTCACCAAGTACTAAGGTCTATCTGGGCTGTACACGGGCTTCCTCTAGCGCGCATGGCTCTGCTTCTTGATGCATTTGCAAATGTCCGGCCCCCCATTTATACTCACATCATGAGGTGCACTCTCAAGGCCATCTTCCGACTCAAACGAAGTGGTATTTTTAAGTTAGAATAGGATATATTAAGGTAGATTAAGATATTTTTGTAGAAAATTCCATTCAACCATCCTTGCAGGAATATAGTGGAATCTGCTTAGATGGCTACAAGATCTACGGGGGTTCTAGGGATAGCGCCTTCAAGAAGGACGACGCCTCATTACGTCGTTACACACAGACATCAATTGTTCAATTGTGACGTACATCTTCTTTTGCTTCTTGTGGCGCTACAGTCCGGGGTGGACCTGGGCCTTAAGGAACCTGTCTCTGTAGCCAGCATGATCTTTTGCCAGCGCACTCCAAGTTGGTTGAGGTCCTTCTCTACTTGTGTGCGCCACCTTAGCCTATGCCGTCCTCTTGCGCTGTCCGAATGGCTCAGATTCGAAGACTTTTCGGGCCGGACCGGAGAGGTTGTCCGTACGCTCTACATGGACTAGCCATCTTAAGCGTTGTATCCGGAGACGCTTGACTAGGCGCATGTCGCTGTACAACCTATGGATTTCGTTGTTAAATCTTCTCCTCCAGATACCATCAACCAAAAATCGCACGCAAAACTTTTCCCTCGAAAAGAGTAAGGGCTTGCTCAACCCCTTTTAGTAACGCCCAGGTTTCCACGCCATAGAGTAGGGCTGGGATGATGAAGCTGTCGCCAGTTTTGTCCTTCGAGGGAGGGCCTTTATACTCAATTGCCTCTTAATCCTAAAGAAACAGCCATTGGCAAGAGTGATTCTGAGTTTGATTTCAGTGCTGGTGTTGTTGTCCCTATTTACCGCGGAGCCTAGGTAGACGAAGTCCTTGACTACCTCGAAGTTTCTGCTGCCTAGTGTGACGTTCTGCCCGAGTCGTCAATGTTGTGTGGCCTTCCACGATGACAGTATGTACTTCGTTGTGGCTTCATCAGCCCCCAGACCCATTTCAGGCGCTTCGGCTTCACGTACATACAAAGTCGCCGGAATCTGAACAGGAAGCATTGTAGGCGAGTCTTCACGGATGGCTACAACATCGATGGAGACACTGGCGCTCACCGTTTCTAAGGCACGTCAAGAATGATTTACAGTCTCCGAATCTTAACCATTTTGACAACTCAGCAGACCGACGCCTTCGCTTCGCCCTAAGTTTGGTCACAAAAGTAAAAGAGGTCATCGCCTAACGTGGTGTGTGCATTTGGAGACAGCTGGAGAGACAAATATGGCTTGGGATAACGTTGTTGCATTTATTTGATGTCCGACTGCGTCTCAAAAATTCAGTTAATTGAAATTTTCCAAACTTTGGACGCATGACGTGGGACGGGGTTATGTTAGGGTTGGTGGCTCCGTCTCACATATGTAGACTGACATGGTGCACAGTGCTTTCACAAACAAAGACTCTACCCACAAGTTTATGTTATTAAGAATATGTGGGGTAAAAGTACCTGAGACAAAGTGCAAATTGTAAGACACAATATGGCTTTGTAACGGCTACATCGGTGAAAGACTTAGAAAATCTGGTTCTATTTAGGACAAACAGAACAAACACTCAGGAGGTGTCCTAGAATTGCCAATGTTCCTTTGCTATCCCTAAAAGTATCTTCAATGTTTAATCTGAGTTTGCGGACATGGTAGCCTACAAGGACTGTTCTGTGGCAATAAATATAAGTGTGCTGCAGTCTAACCTTGGGTGAGAGGGGATATATTTCCATGACACACATTATAATCGGGCAGATTGTGTGGTCACTGAAGAAGCTAGGGGTTTGTCCTTTGTGGGCTGGAGTGTCTGGTTGAGATCCTGCCTCACATAAGTCTGAGCTTTGCCAGTGTTGTTGCATCCTAAGATGCTGTGACTGCAATAGAAGTGACTTCTGGCTTTGAAGGTGAAACGAGAACTTCTGTGATTTTTTCATCTGGAGTCTTATTCTTTTGGGCGACCACATGGTTAGATGCCCATTTAAGGGAGAGACAGCTGTTCGGCTGCCAACATCGCTCAAATTGTTGCTAAGCTTTCGAGGAACTTTAAAAAACAAGTCTCTTTCAATCTCCAATTCTCCTACCAACGTTGGATGCTCCTAACCTTGCAATAAACAAATCTTCTCATTTATGTGTGATGCTCAATTGTGTAGCTAGTCATGGGACTTGTGGTGCCAGTGAGGGAATACCAAGCAGATTTGACAAACGCCTCTCCGTGTTGGTATGCTGCCGCCTTGTCTCTATCTCTCCTTGCGACGTAGACGGACTCGGGCCCCTACAAATTTAAAATTAGGCAAAGTGCCAGAAATGTGCCGAAGCCGCTCATTTCATCAAAATCCTCTCACCGCAGTTGAAGAAACATCCTCGTCGTCATCATCATCATTTTCGTTGAACCACTTAAGAGGTCCTGCCACGAGAGACCTCCAGGCCGCTCGGTCGTCTGCCATTGACTCTAACTCCTCAGGAGCTTTTCCCAAGCGGAATCAGTCGAGCTTATGAACCTGATTCAACCAACTCGCCCTGGGACTACCAAGCGGTTGTCTTCCTGATGGAATTGCATCTAAGGCACCCCTCGGAGGACGCAAGAGATGGCTATACCTTCAAGGAATAACCCTTTCTGTCCTTAGAAGTAACTGCTCAATATTGAGTTCTCCTCACACTGTCACGTTTCTTCGGCTATCCCGGCGACTAACCCCCTCAACTCCAAGGAGAAATCCCATCTCGGCACCTTGCACTCATCATCCTTCCGTCATTATCCAAATTTCATGACCACAAGTGAAAGTTGGATTCAAGACTGAGTTAGAAACCGATATCTTGGTCTTAAAGTCCTTTCTTCTGATTCTCAAAATTGCTTTACAATTGATCCAGCTTGCTCGAGCCCACAAGTGTTGCTTCTCCCATCACCCCTGACAAAGACACCGAGACACTTAAGATTTCAAGGGGACTCCACTTGCATGTAGAGGGCATTGAACGGGCGTTTTGAAAGTGACCATAACTTCGGACTTGTCCGCGTTCACCGTCATTCCAGCATCAGTGCATACGGCCATAAGCCTATAGAGTGCGTGCTGGAGTTTCATCTGGGAGGATGTTCGGAAGGAAGGTATGGGCCCTGGAAGCTGCCCTGTCCTGTGGCAAGACGCCCACCCTGGCGATGCCCAACCCACCGAAGAAACAACAGAATTTTAAATTTTTGCCAAAAATCTTTCCAAATCGCCTTAAAACTGAAGGCAGAGTGAGTGAGCCTTCTTATGAGGGCACGCTGACGACCATCATATCGAAGGAGAACTTTTCTATTTTCGAAGCTAATGAGATACACAGAATGAAGGACCTTTTCCCAGCACCTACACCACTGCCCCCCAGGAGTACTCTCGCTCATTAGTTGCTCTTGAGAGGAAAAAAGGAAAAGCGCCCCCAAACAACCATCTGTTTGAAATTGCAACACCAACACGATGGACAGCAATCACGTTGGACTGCCAAATTACTCCTCTCTAATGATATCACATTCTCAAGTACATTCCCCGCAAACTTCAGCCGAAGATCTGCAGGCGAAAATCCTTTCCGACGCAAACTTCTGCCATTTGCTCCACGGTAGCTTGCCCAAAACACACACACCCACCCACCCTCCGTGCAATTTCCTCAAAAGCGAAGCCATCGGCCAGCCATGGGCTCTTGTTTATAGTCGCAGCAGTCGCTCGCAGTCGAGCGCCGAGGAAAAAGAAAACAACTCTCGTCTGCAGTTGAAAAGTTTTCTAATTAAAAGTAACTGCTCCCCCCGGGGCGGTTTACACGAAAGAACTTCATAACTCCGAGCAGCGGCAGATGGATCCAATAGTCGAGGCGATCGTTTGCGACTGTGCCGCTGACGGATTGCAATTATCTCGTTGACGTCCGTTCCACTGACGCCTACCTACGCTCCAGAATTCACTGCGCCCACCGCGACTTTTGCTTCAAAAATTTCCGTGTTCCTTCAAAATTTCGTCAAAATGTACAAAATTCAGTATTTCGAGCGGAAACTCTTTGCCGACCCCTTTCATTGCTTCGACGATGACGAGGTGTACTCCATCTGGAGGTTCTATCCGCGGACGTCGCTGAGGGAGCTGCTCTCCACGTTGGCCACATCATCGCCCTGCTGCCCGGAGCTGTTTCCGCTGATGTATTGGCTTGCCCTCGCCATAAGTTTGTGTGGATTGGTGAGCATATTTTTAAAGAGTGACGCCTTGAAGAATGACGAAGGCTGTGGGGGGGAGTAGTTTTTCAGCTGTCGAGAGTTCTTGTTGATCTACCACGGGTCCTGGAAGTTGTCCACATCCCGGGATCGTAAGTTTCGCGTGATACCACGAGTGTTCCGGCGGAATGTGCGACTCGTAAGTGCGGCGTTCATGACGAAAACTTGGGCGAGTCTCTTCATTGGAATTGTAACGGTGAGTTTGATTGGCGTTTCGGGTGGGGTGTGGTGAGGGGGCTGAGATTGTTGTTTTGACTTCGGCCTAATCTGGACTACATTGAGGGACTGCAGGCGGCCTTCAGTTGGTTTGTTGAGGTGGCAGAGCTGCACATTGCCATCCTTGGTGTACTTGAAAAAAAACGCAGAGCGAACTCAGGGAGGGAAGTATTTCAAAGGGTATGCGGAGATTTGAAGGTGGCCAAGTGATTCCTTAAGTGGCAGTGATTGGAAAAAGTGGCGACGGGTCAAAATTGTGTGTCAGGACCGGAGGGAAATTTTGGCAAGTCATCTATTGGTATGTCTGCATGGCTGTATGGTCTCAAATTTTAAGATGACTTAAGTTGTCCATCTGCACACATGTGGTCACCACAGTTCTTTACTTGATTGAAAAGTTCATTCAAATGAAGAGGCTCTAGAAGCCAACCTGGGTGGACCCCAAGGTTTAGTGGTCGGGCCTTGATGCCACGAAGTGAGGATATGGAATTTTCATAGGCTGCGCTTGGACTTGTGTCGTAAAAGGAGGAATGCTCAAGCTAAACAGTTGCGTAAGACATTGCTTAACCTTCTGCGTAGAATAAGATGTTCGACAGTGCTCGTAAGAGGGGTCGGAAAGGTCTCAAAGCAAATTTTAACTGTGAGCGCAGAGGTTAAATGTTAAATTTGTTCCCAGGGCTGAGATTAGGGGTAGGCCCGGCAAAACAGCCAGTTGAAGCTGCAAATTGCCTTTGGGGAACTTTCGTCGATGTCGAGCAATGATGCTGAAGGGAATTGCGGAGATGTTGATCTTGCCTGAAAAACAAAAAGAAAACCTAAAAGACTTAGAAGGACAAGCGGAAGCAACCTTTTGCAGTCACCTGTCGACTAAGAATCCAAATGTGTTGTCGTTCTCTGTCCTCAAACTGCATCCAAATTTAGACAAATATTCTTAAAATACGGCTTAATCTGTGATCACGCTTGGCTCAATCCTGGTTTAGTTCTATGTTACTTAGACTGAAATCTGCTTTAGACCTGATTCCATATGATCACTGGTCCAGCTGGTTTCTGGCTCACATGTTGCTTAGACCTGGCTGAAGTCAGGCTTTAATCTAGCTCAAATCGGGCTCAAATCTGGCTCAAATCTGATCCGGCCCATATCTGGATTCAATTCAACTCAGATCAGATTAAAGTTTGCCTCTGACCGGAGCCTAATCTCTATTGAGTCAAGCTTATGTCTAACTCAAATATTGCCAGAACCTAAGTCAATTCAAGCTTAAATTTTCTTCAGTTATGCATAGATTGACTTCATCTCAGATCTCCATTTCACTTGTCGCAAGTTTAGCTTGAAATGGATCAGACAAGACGCAGGTTTTAATCTGCTTTAAATCAGACTTAGATCAAGATCAAATTTAACTTGAATCTGGATTGAATCCGGCCCACCCTGCTTAAATTTAACGCAGTTTTTCGAAAAGTCATGATTCAATCTGGTTCTAGTCGGACTTAAGCCTGGCTTTGGGCTGGTATAAATAAGATCCTGTCTCCTCAACAACTAACTCAAGTCTACTCGTAGATCAAGCCTCGCTTGGATTTTGATCAGTCGTTTGGAAAGGGCTTGATGAATTTTAGAAGGCATCTAAAGGTTAATTGGAAAATTTTTTTTGAAAGAACTGCTCAGAGAATTGGGAAGGGGGTAGGGAGAAGGGGAAAAGTGGAAGGGGGATGTTTCCTTAAATAATAGTTTTATTTATTTTGAGCTAGGTTAGATAGGAGCTGTTGGTTGCCAATATTTGGGCGCATTGTGACACCATCTCGATAATCTCCCTTGAGTAATCTCAAAAGACAAACGGGCACTGCACAGTCTCCTTTAGTATCCTGTATACAAAAATGTGAGCTGGCTATGTCCCTATTGAGGTGTCCCACACTGAGCTGAATTCATTTTGGTTCCTAAAGAAGTACTTCCCTAGGTGTTCTTCTCATTTTGCTGGCAAGAACATGACAGTCGCAAAGGTGGAGGAATGGTTTTAACTTCTTCCTCCCTTTCAACAGTCAGTGTAAGAGATACCTAACTTTGAGACATTCACTCTTAAGACACAGTGGCCTATGATGGAATCTATTATTGACTTTACTCGCTCTATCTAAGTTGTCGAAGCTAACAGTTGACGAGGTTGAGAGTTGAAAAGACTTAGAGCTGATGACACTGAGAGTTGACGAGGCTGCTGGGTCACGAGGCTGCTGGGTCACGAGGCTGCGAATTTACGAGGCTGCAAGTTGACGATTCTGAGAGTTGACGAGGCTTCTAGTTGACTAAGCTGAGAGTTCCACGAGGATGCTAGATTAGAAGGCTGAGAGTTGATGAGACTGAGAGCTGACACAGCTGCGAGTTGACGAGGCTGCTAGGTGACGAGGCTGCTAGGTGACGAGGTTGTGGGTTGACGAGACTGAGCATTTAGAATCGAGCTGAGCTGAGCACTCAGACTATCGTCTGTTTCATTCTCCTAAAGTGTATGTGTTTTAGAAGGTGTCGAAGCAAAGGGAATGACAGCCATGCCAGTTCCGGGCAAGATTAAACATTTGGTACCAAGCCTCACCTCTGAGCCAAATCAAGGATTTGGTGCTTAGCTTTATCACCGGGATAGATTAGGGATTTGGTACCGCCCCTGACAAGTTCATTAGTCTCGCTTATCCCCTGGACTTCACAGTGTCCTAGCACCCACATCAAGTGAATGCTGAATTACTTAGTCATATCCTTAAGAGAATGGGGGGACTCAAGGTGGCTGTTGGAATGGATGTTATGGCCTATAAGGGATTTGATTGGAGCCTTGCTATCGCAGCAGATGATCATGTTCCTATTGGATACAGTGCTCAGCTATGACAGTGCTTCTACCATTGTTTTATCATCTGACTGGGGAGAGTAGTCTCATGGTAGGATGATGGGATGCGAACCATTGAACCTTCAGAGACTTAAATCGTCTCAAAGGTAGCTCTGATGGAGGGACGAAGGCTTAGGTCTCTGAATGAGACAATGGTTCGCACCCCATCATCCCTCCATGCACCCTTTTCGTGGACAATTGGTGCTTCTTCTGTGTTTTCGTCAACTCGATGATGTCGAGGGAAAATGCGAAGTCTTCCGACTGGAAATCGATGCTGTCTTCTTTGGCATGTGAGCCGTGGCTGAGACATTAGAAAGGTCGCTAAATACTGTCAAATCATCGTCTGCCAACACCTGCCTCCTAAATGTTGTTCTTTCAGCTAGAAAGTGCCTTCAGTGGAACGACTTTGTGGCCAAGACCGCTGTCTTCGTTGGCTTTCCTTTCAAAATGTTTCAGCCTCTTCCCCTTCTGTGAGAGAGAGCTAGTCCCTCCCGATGTGGTTGTTGAAGCGTGTGCGCGATGCCAAAACGGTGCTCATTTTCCCACGGGACAATGGTGTGCCTCCTTTCTTCTCTGCTGCAAAACTTTTCTCACTGTCCTCCCTACAAAATGTTGTCTCTACCTTGTTGACAAACAAAACTCAAAGTTTACTAGATCGGAGACATGGCAAAGAGATATCCTTTGAATGCGATGGTCTTACGTAAGTCCCCTGACCAGGAGGACGTCACAAACAGAGAACTAATTTTTAAATTGGCATTTTTCAAGCAATTCTTGAATCCTGTGACCTTGTTGACGTCCTCGTCTGTTTACCAATTGTATGGCAAGCATCTACCTCTGCCGTTGGATTTAGTTTTCCCCTTAAAAAGGGACATCAGCTACAGTCTCCTCCTCCTTCTCCACCTCCTCCACCATCCACAGTCAACCTCTAATCAACGTTCTTTTCATTCACAGGTAAAACCTTCGCTGATCACGTCATGGCTGGTTTTCTATTTCGCAGTTTTTTGCCTCGAACTAACCCTCTGGATTGCGGAAATCCTCTTCAGCGTAATTAAATTGGACGCGCGGTCCGTCTGGACGCACTGTGTACCCTTCGGAACGTATTTGGTGATCCGGTGTATCCGCGACATATTCAGTCGGGTG
The DNA here is from genome assembly GCA_944738645.1 of Eristalinus sepulchralis. Taxonomy (NCBI): domain Eukaryota; kingdom Metazoa; phylum Arthropoda; class Insecta; order Diptera; family Syrphidae; genus Eristalinus; species Eristalinus sepulchralis. Next base: position 7,147,058 of record OX122885.1, on the reverse strand, counting down.
ATTGAGCGCCGGGGAAACATCCACGAGTTGGAATTGCTGCCAGCCCTGGCTCACTGATGCAAATGAAGCGAACCAAATAAAAGCAAAAAAAAAAAAAAAATCCCAAGTTACACAGAGTGCCTTTGAGTCCTTTATTTCGTCGTCCTGTGTCTGCGGGACGTAATCAGTCTGGCTACTCGGATACAATGTGTCGCTGTCAGGGGCTTTGAATTGCACTGTGAGCTGCTGTGCTTTATGAAGGATTTTCCTGTCCACCCTGAGGATTACCCACGGCCCGGAGTGCAGTCCCCGATATGAATATTCACTCGGGGCTGAGCTCGGTGAGCTTTGAGATCTTTTAATCTACATGCTGAACGTCACCTGCGGACAGGACCTGGCCGGTGGCATCGGTGGGAAAGAGTTGAATGGAGCGCCCATCTCCGGATCATGGAAATTCAGAGACGGATGGTGTAGCAGCTGCACCGATGACAACGATGATGAGGCAGAAATGGAAATTAAAGCCGGAACTCGGAACGCCTTTGGCGATTGTTTTTGTTCCAAAAAAAATTTGCATTTTCCTTCCTCAGGACCGGTGGAGGGTGGACAAACTGGACGAGTGCTTGCTTACGCTTTTGTTTGACGGTGGGTGAGGGAGGAAATTCTTTCAGATGTTATTGGATTTTGTTGTTATTAGATTTTGAAGTGCAGTCCTGGGTGGGAGGGGGTGGAATGTGTTCAATAAGCAAGCTTGTCTGAGGCAGAGTAATGCAGCTGTGGGGCAGAATGTTGTCTCAAAGAAAGACTATTTTCAATCAGAAATGGGATCGATGTTGAAATTAAATAAAAACAATTGCGTGTTGGGGGGGGGGGGGGGTTGAGGATATTTTCACAAAAGTACACTTGTCCCGATTGAGGACATTTCATGTGGCACAGTCAGGACGATCATGAACATCAAGAAATTGAAACTAATCCTGGTGCAGCATATTCCCCGAATTGGACAAACATTTTGGCTCAAGTGCGGGGAGGGTTACCTTGTGGGGATGAGTATGAATTTCATGACTAAGTCTAATGAGGGCGTGGAATTACAGTCTGAGAACAATTTGAAGCCGCATGGGACAAAGTCTGAGGAATACCATGCATGGTACAGCAGTTCGTAGGGTTGGTAATACTCATGATGGATGAACCCTTTCTTCGCCAAAGGAGACAGTCTTCTCTGCAGTTCGAGTCGGAGCAATAATTCGGTAGAAGAGCCCGCTAACTGGAGAGGCAGCTTCAGCCACCCCAGACTGAAGCATCATTACAAGGGGGAGGAGAAGATTCCTGTGCCCTTCTCCAGGCAGCCGATATTAATCCCAGAAATCTGTGACTGTCACATTTTCGGGCGATAGGACAGGCTTCACTTTCTTTGGGGCATGCCAGTGCCATGAAGTCTACTTTTTCAAGTGTTCCTGGTTCTCTGGCCTATGCCGTCGATATTCACGAAGCTCCTTCGGAATGTGCTTTACCAGCGTCAATCACTGCCCCGAGGCGGTGTCTCAGTTGCACATGTTGTCTAGGGTGAGTTTGTTGTCTGTGGCACCCTTCGTGACAGAGGTTTCTCATACAGGAAATGATCCATGCAGTCCTTTGAGGTGCCTGCTAACTCTGTCTGTGCTCACGTGCCTTTAATCGACGGTCTTCCCACACGAGATCATGGACTTTTGTCACTTTTTCGAGGCACCTGGTCGTTGTTCATCAGAAACGTGACGTGTGACCATGATGGCACTCACTTAACCAATTTTTGACAATCGCCATCGAAGGAGACGAAGCACCCTACGCAGCATCCAAGTGCTTTTTGATTTCGGTGCCTGAGGGGCCGCCCAAAAACAAGAACTGCATCGATGCCCGCTAGCGCTCGCTTTCTCAAATCTTTCTAAAATCCGTCGAGAAGCTCGATTCCGCGGTTTCCGACGGTTAAAATAAAATTACGCGTCCGGCTGACAGTAGCTGTCGATGAAAATTTTCTCTGTCTCCATTTTTTTTTAAGTTCACAGAGGAACCGAATTATGAGTCGAATTTGGCTAAAATTTTGGCAATAGTCACCTCTTGCGATTGTGGTGCCACCTGGAACTGCGGCAAAGTACTTATCTGAGCGCCGTCATTCGTGAGCAGCTAAAGTGAGTTAAATCTACAGAACAGGCTCACAGCCGGCTTTTCAGATTAACGCTGAAGACATTGGAGGAGGTGGTAAAGGGAGCCAACGCTGCCATTCTGAAGTTATGGGAAGGTGGCTTATGGAAAGTGAATGTAGAAGTGGAGAAGAACTTTCTGTGGAACATAAGGTTTGTGGGGAGCAGTGAAAGATTTCGGGACGTTTGTGGGGAACCGAAGAAAGAAGGAAACTTTGCGGCCACAGAATGTGTTAGAGGGAAACAGAGAGGGGGAGAGGGAGAGGGAGAAGGATTGAAAACCTTCATCTGAATTTAGACAAAAGTCAGTTCATCGTTGTGGGCTCCGTGGCGTAAAGGGTAAGTACGTCGATTACCGGACGAGACATTTTTTCACGGCACCACCTCTTTCCAGTTGCTGACAACACTCAAAGAGTGTTAATTGCCTATGAAAAGCTTCTCAAATCTCGCTGTTCGGAGTTGGTAAAAAACTGTAGGTCCCCTCTACCCGTGAGAGAACCGTATTACGCACAACACGAGTAGTTGTTGTAAAAGCCAGGCCCTGGTCCCTTGTGGGCTGTAGTGCCACTTAATTATTTTTATTCAGTTCACTGGCGTCAAGGTAGGCTTGGTCGATAGGCTATGAAGTTGCAGCAGTACAGCTTTGCTATTCTACACTCTAGAGGAACGCATAGTCCAGGGCCCCTTATCATGAGTGAAACGTTGCTACAATAGATGTCTTGGTAGAAGCAAGTGGTACTCCAAGGTGAGGAACCACATTAGCCACAAGAGGAAGTGTGTACTAATTGGGGGCTTGGCAACGATATGTTCTACAAGCTCGTGGCACTAACTTAGTGCAGAATGCATTGATGTCGACGACTAACAGGATCTAGACTTTCTTTCATTTCCTTTGAATCCAATTCTTTACACAGGCCACTCTTGCCTTCGCCATGTCCTTAAATTCCTAAAACAGTCAATTTGCACCACCCAAACAAGAAACGAAACATCTTGGTCCCTTTAAGTCATGATGCTTTGTGAAGTGAAAATAGGAGAAGTTCAACCACCCCAAGACGCCTTCCATTTCAAAAATATCATTTATCGCCGACAGCCACACTCCGCCTTCAAAGAGCTCTCACGCTCAATCACAGCCAGACAATGATGCGGACCCCTCCAAGCTCTCAAAGCACAGATTTCCCCGCCATCACAGAGTGCACACTTAAAAGCATTGAAAACAACATAATTTCTATCACTTACATTGATGAATGCCCGCGCTATGAAAAAGGTCACTTCTGCTTTGCACATGGTGTCGAATTGCTGAAAGAAGAGAACAAATTCACTCATGAGTTCGTTTGAAAGCCGACCAACAAGCAAAGTCCCACATCATCAAACGAATACAAAAAGAAATCCTTAATCACCGTGAAACCAAAAAATTTGTTTAGAAAGGAAAAAAAATAGCTCTCAAGAGTGTCTGTCTGCCGCCGGCACCACAGCCGTCGGTCTTAATGAGACCAGGACGAAGCCTCGCAGGCGCCCAGTCCCACAGCACACACCATCGTCCTTGAGCTCGTTTGCTTTCATCAGCTTGTGATACCTGTGTTCCTGCAGACTCATGCTGAGCAAGAGCGCACTGGGAGATAAAAGCGAACCGGATGCGAGGATGGGAAGGCTGAAAATTTGAAATGCCAAGCTCGATTAAGCAAATTTACATGTATAAGGACATGTTCTTCGTCCCCTCCCTCCACAAACCAGCGAGGAGGAGACGGAAGAGCCTAGTCAAGTGACAAAGTGCAAAGGAAGGACATTTGTTTGATCGTAGATTGTGGCAAAAATTGCCCGAAAAACAAATTTCAAAACCACTGACATCATAATTTGACCTCCTCCAGGCAGTTTGACATTTCAGTCAGCGCTCCACTTGGGCCATGTTACACGAGAAAACAATGACTCCGCAGTAGTTCATGAATTATTTACGAAGACTCCTGCCACTCGCCCCGTGCCGTGGTCTACTTAGCATAAAATTTGAATATCCTTTCATTACACGACCAAGCACAAAGGACAACGAAAAAAAGCCATTGAATGGTCCTTGTGAGAATAGACAAGGCAGCCTGTGAACTGTGGGGGATGGGACACATGCCGAAATCAAATCACATTTTGTGTGACACAACCCTAGTCGCGGAGCACAGTGGCGAGGAGGCGAGGGTGCAGCGTCAAGGTGATGGCTGCAGGACGATAGCGACGGCTGGACGGATGGCTGAGAGTCATCATCGCTTGCGGCAACGACAGAATATTGATTCGACGGAGCTACATTTGCATTCGAGTTCGTGGCGTACTCACCTTATTTACATGATCCCGAAGGACGTTCGAGTACACCATCGCCACAGCTTCTAACGCCATAAACGTTATAAAGCCAATTATCCAAGGCACTATAAGTCCGGAGTTTTCCTGAAACGAAAAATCAAATTAAATTTTGGGATTCGTTGTGAATTTTTGAGTTCGATGTGGTGGGTGGGTGGGTGGGTGGATATTATTTGAATGTCGATTTTTTCTGTCACAGTGTTGGGGGGGATTTTGAAAGACGGAGTGGGTGGCAGCGACTCTATTGGGGTCACAGGAGGGGGTTGTTTGTCATGAAGTTGGATTTTTGTCTCAAGTTTGGTGCATGGACTGTGGGGGCTTCAAGAGCGTCAAGTTGACTTGCAAATTAGAGTTTCTGGAGACGTCCTTTTTCTGATTCCTACCCCCTACCCCTAGTGCTGTAGTTTATCATCAGCTAGAGTACACAACTCTGTTACAGGCAATGAAGATCTGATTCCCTCGGATCATCGCTACAACACAGAGCCCCTTGAACTTCTTCACCATTCAGCGCCCCCCTAACTTTAGCCTGTTAGCCCACTGTCCTCAATTAAGGCGACATTTGGCAAAATCTGCTACATATGCAGGCAATATCGTCCCTCTTTGTTCACATTTTCAATTAAGCCCGGAAACTACTCCCCGAAGTGGGCGCCCAACAAGGGACTTGTGTCACTTTATTGCCTTCATAAACCTGCCCCATTTTCTGTGTGCCTTGAGGAAATTTAATTTCACATGAAGAAGGTGCAAGGACCGATGTGGATACAAGGACACACCGAAAATGAGTTGTCTCCACCCACCTCCGCAGCGAGGGCTGAGCTCTGAACCGTGGGCAGGAATCCGTGTATCTCTACACAAAATCTTCGCATTTACACTCTTCTATTCATTATGCTCCCTCCCACCTCGTGGTGGTGGCGGGGAAAACTGCGAAATGTGACAGAAATGTAATTACGTCCTCGTCGCTTCACGCCATCAAGCGTCGGCTTCGGTACATCGGCCGCCAAAGTCGCAGACAATTTCTTGCGTTTATTCATCCCTTCAGTGCTGTTAAATATTTATGCCATTCCATTGCGGCGGGCGGCCCGGCGGCAATGAAAAATTACAAGACACCGGTGCTCACCGCAGAATGGCATCCGGCGAAAAAAAAAACAGAAAACCCCCGCTTGCGGTCTCATTTGTCACATAAAACCCCGCGCGGTCTGAGTTCAGGCTGTAAGGGCGCACCTTAGGACGCGACTCTCTCACTCTCTCTCTCGTTCGCCTCAACTGAAATTCCATTTGACAAGCATTATGTGTCATAACTTTGCCGGGGCTCACCACCCCCAAACGGTGTTATTTGTTAAGTCACAACGTTCGTGTGAGTTTTAGAGATTTTGCGAACTTCCTAGGAAAGTGTTGCGTTGCGCATACCAACGACTGGCATTGTCTGCCAGCCGATGTTCCCGCAAAAAAACAACTTTTCTTTGTTTACTCGGGCGTATCCTCTCTGCCACCGCTGGTGTACTTGTTGTTTATGACCCGTGCGCATGGTGAAGCAATTATGAAAATTATCGCCAGCAACAGGGGTGACATTTTTAAGAGGCAACATAAAAACCGAAAAGTTCGCCATTTTGTCATGTGGAGTCACATAATCGGTTGCGCGGCGGCTGGGGGCTGGGGAGGACGAAGAAACAAGGAATTAGTATAATTTTCATTTCTCTATGCTCGGTGGGGAGGCGGCGCGGAGGGGACTGCTTATGTTGGCTTTTATTATTTGATTCTAATCGCTGTGGGGGTGGGTGGGTCGTATACGTAACCTTTTCCGTTTTTTTTTTTTGGTTCTCCTTAGAAAACATGACAGCGGGGGTGTTGTGAGCAATATGTTGGATGGAGGTTTGTTTGGATTTTTGTTTAGAACTCCTTTGTTTGAGTGCCAAGTGCGACAGGCGCCATTTGGAGGCGATGTGTGCGGAGATTCATGCGAAGAGTGATGGGCGCACAAGTTCGCTGAAGTAGCCCGGTGGTGCAAATGGGTTCAGATTGTGCGCCTGGAAGATGTAATTAAAAGATTTATGCGCCCTCAAGGTGCTTATGATAACACAGCGTTCTGTGATTTATGGGAAGGGATACGCCTTTCTGGGTATTTTTCTCCGCTCTGATGGGGACCTTGGTGGTGGAGAGAAGGAGGAAGGGCCAACTGATGACTTTTGGTAGCTTGCATAGAGATAGGACGACTTTTTTCGCCATCTCAGACCTCCTTTTGTTTGAGAGACAATCAAAGGAGCAGAGAGGGGTTCTGGCCAACTTGAATTAGAGTCACAGTCGATGCTGAGAATTTGGAAAAAGTAGTTCAGCAAACTGTTAAATGACGGCTGCGATGACGGCTGCAAAGCCGTTGTCAGGAAAAATCGTTCACTCACTGCAGAGACCTATACGACGCGCTGTCATGTGACTTCCTCAACATCATTCTTGAGAGGGACGTGCGTAACTCACAAGGCAAAACAAGTCACAAGTCAGAACGATCTTCCAAAAGTCCGTTCCGCTGCTAGCTAACGCCAACCACATTGACGTGTTTGGACGAACACAGCGAGTTGTTAAAGAGGCGTTTGCTGGAATTGAAGAGGAAGCGGTATGGTGGTGAATGGCAAGGCGAAGGGTATGCTGTCATCGAAGAAAAGCATACAACATCAACGTGTCGGACAGAGCATACCACTAAGCAGCAGAAACTTCAACGCAGGCGAGGACTTCGTCTACCTCGACTTCGCTGGGAGAACAACATCAGAACCGAAATCGAGCGCAGAAGCACTCTTGCCAATCCTTCTTTGGGCTCACTTGAGGCAACTGAGTAATTGGGTCCTCTCTCGAAGGACTTTGTGCAACAGCTTGATCATCCCAGTCCTCCTTTTAGGCGCAGAAACTTGAACGCTACTAAAAGCGGATGAGGAAGTCCTTAGTCCTGTCGAGAGAAACGTTTTGCGTGCGATTTTTGGTTCTGTTTGCGTTGATCGCCTCTCGAGGAGAAAATTCAACAAGGAACTTTATAGGCTTTACGGCGGATACAACGCTGAGACGATGTAGAGCGTGTGGCCACCACTGCTCCTTCTTGAAAAGGCCTTTGAATCCGAGCCGTTGGAAGAACGAAACAGGGGATGGCCTAGGTTGAGATGGAGCATACAAGTGGAGAAGGACCTCAACCAACGTAGAGTCCGCAATTGGAGAGAGCTGGCGAGAGGTCGTGCTAGGTGGAGTGGCATCTTGGTTGAGGCCCACGTCTACCTTGGACGAAGAGTGGAGTCTCAGTGTCGTCCACAAGAAAGGAGTCCCCTTTGACTTCGCCAAATACCAGGGTAGAGAGTGTTTCATCATAAGGCTTGACTTTCAATAGGCTTTTAGTGACAGATCTGGCGTGACTCCTATGAAACTGCTTTGCAATTTTCGTTCAGTATCGTTTGGCAATTCATCATAGAAAGACTCACACCACGACAGTGGCTCCCAGTTGTTCAACTGTATGACCAAATGCAGGGTTCTGTTGGGAATGTTTTTGTGGGATACAAGGAACTTACTATCCGCATAATCGAGTTCCAGCTTACACGACCACCAAGACCACATCCAGCTAGTAGTGAAGAGACTAGAGCAACTGTAGCTGAGAGTGTACCCGAAGACCGTGACGAATCAACTCGTCCTCGGTTTTAGCAGTTTGGCCATGGAAACGGACAATGCTTTTTCAGAAATTCAAGCACATGGTCTTGGTGAGCTCTGATCTCAACAAGACGGTATTAGGAGTCATACAGCGCGTGAAATAATGGGCTTGTTCAAAAATCAGTTTGGTGAGGACGTAATTTTAGGTTTTGCTTCGGTAAAGAGGCCACTTTCTCTGGGGATTAGTAAAGTCTCTGGTCTTCAGGAATAAGCCAGCTACGACAGACGTTTTGGAAGCCATCGTTTCTCGTGTTATTCGCGAGATACCAGTCGCTCTGCTCGGATGAGTCGCCGAAAATCAGACCTTTTCATCTCAGACGTAGATGACATCAACGTGATTCGAGGAACACAACGATCTGTCCTTGAGGCATTTACCCACATGGAGGAGAGCTATAATTTGTCTGATGGTAAACGAGGGCAAAACAGAGAATGAACACACAACATCGAGGTCTTGCAGCAAAGGTTGTTGTCCCCGCAGTAAATATGGACAACAACATCAGCACCGATGTCAGGGTCAGAATTACACTTACCAATCACTCCTTTTTTGGGCTCAAGACTCAAGGATGTGAGCCCTCTCCCGAACTACCAAGCAGTCGTCGTACAACACCTTGAACATCTCAGCCCCAGTCTATGGCGTAGAAACTTAGACATTTGTTAAGACGCGTGGGGAAGTCTGTTCTGAGTCCTCTCGGAAGAAATGTTTTACGTGTGAGTGAAGCTCCAATTCAGTTTGATCGCATCTGGTGGAGCGAGTCCAAGACAAACTCCTATATGGCGGCATGTGATCAGACAAAACAAAGTAAACGGAAGTTGACTGTAAATTCAGAAAAGATGGCCCTGGGAGCTGCTCAATGACCACTATGAACATCGCCTTGATCCGGCTTGCAGGACCAACTTTCGCCTTCCCCTTACTGCAAGCAAAAATTTGCTTTTTTCCTGGTTAAATTTCAACTGCCGTGCCACTTTTGTTAAACTAAAGAGTCATCGAATCTGAGCCATTGGGATAACGCAACAAAGGACGGCCTAGACTAAGGTGGTGAACACAAGTGGAGAAGGACCTCAACCAACTTGGAATGCGCAGCTGGATCGTGGCTGGAGAGGCATGTTGGTTGAGGCCCAGGTCCACAGTGGACTGTAGTGCCCCAAGAAGAAAAAAAAGAAGAAGCAGATTCATCAAACTTCATTCCTTGTGCAAGGACAATACACTGTCTTCAGTACGGCATTGAAACACTGGAGGCAACTAGGGATCGCATCGAACAAAGGGTAAAAGTGAAGACATCATCCGAAAACATGCCAATCTTGCGTAACATTTTCATCAGAACGACCTTCAATCCCTCTCCGAGTTCACGATTCGTTTAGTCTAATTTATCTGTTCCACAACATCGACAACCAACAAAGCCAAATATTGGATACGCAAGTGGCAGTGCCTCATATCAGAACACGACAAGGCATCATTTCAAAGCAACCCCCCCACAGCTCCTTCAGCGCTGTCACTTTCAGTCCTACACTCAAAGTGGCGTTGCGTCGGCCAAAAGGACCCTTCAATCACGTGGCTTTTCCAATAACCATGAACCTCTGCCCACCCACCTCCCACCACCCACCCACATTGGTAAACCACACCATTCAACCGCGAACCGCCCGCCCCCCGGCCCCCATCGCTCTGTTTGCATTCAACCGAGAACAACAAAACACTATTACGTATCAATCGGACTGCCAATCCCCTAACCCACACATACGCTGGGGTTCATTACGTCCTCTCCACGTGGGGGGGAGGGGGGGTGTGGGTGTAGCAGCGCCAGCCAGATACACGTTCAATGAAATCCCAACCCTCCGTCGGGATTCCAATTTCAATTCCGAATGGGATCCTTGGCTCCATCAAAGGCACAGATCAGAGCAGAGCGACAACGAAACGAAAGAGAAAAACCCAAACTTTGGATTGGAATGCCAAAGCCAAATATTATGGCTTGGCGCTGGCCCCGGCGAAGCGCTTCCATCAAAAAGGTCAACATTAGGATGTCGTGCCGAGTCGAGTGTGGGTCCTCTTGCTCTGTGTGTCCCCTCATTGCCATGCAGCCTCGGAAAACTCTTGCCAAGCGCCGAGATTGCTATTTGCGATCGAGGATGTGGTGCGCAATGGCAGTGTGAGTGGGGCGGTGGAGCGCGTTGACTCCTGTCGCATGTGTGCTGTGGATACAGTCGAAAAAGCTATTCAGTTGCGGGGGAGGGCGGTCGGCGGGTTGTTTGTAAAGGATTTTCAATTTTACCTTGTAAATCCCGAACATCAGCATAACGCTAAGGAATATCATTGACATCTGAGTCCCGATGATGGCGAAGTAGGCTATTTGCACACCTGCAACGAAAGTGAACGGAAACGCGGGTGGTTTCAGTTTTAATGTGAATTTTGTGGTGAGGGGGTAGACTTACCATAGTAGACGTCTTCTAGTTCTCCGGAGCGCCTGACATTGACGCTAATTCGCCAGGCGTATATAAGGACGATAAGGATTGAAATATTCTGAAATGAAAAAAGAATGAAATTGCGGTTAGCTGTGGAATTATGTCATTGACAGGACGACGCCGATGTGCGTAAGGGTGGAGAGGTGGATTGACTGGGGTTGTGCATGAAGTGGAAAGAGAGCTTGACGGAGGGGCTTTAAGTGGCTTTGGAGGAAATTTCGTGACACTTCTTTCTCCTCCTCATGGCTTGACTTTGATGTTGCTTAAGGATCACTGCAGCATGGATTCGAGTTTAATTCTCGGCCTCCAGCTACTTAGAGCTATAAGTAGACCTCCAAAGTGAGATGTGGCGTTACCAAGTCAAGGGCCTCCCAATAAGGACTTGACAACTCAAAAAGGAGCAAACTATATTTTAAAAACTTCATAATTGGCTTAAGGTGCAATGAAAACTGAAAACTGAAACTCGACTCTACTCTCATATGGCCACGGTGGGCACCGTTTTCAGCAGTCAATTCGATGGATCCAATTTTCAACGACTCGGCCACACGACTACTTGGTCAAAATCGACGCATCTTCGAGTTCAATGTTAGCCCGAGTACTTTAACGTCGTCGTCTTGTCCCAATAAGCCATTGCCTGACCTTGGCCCACTCCACGTAGTTAAGCGACGTTTAATCGCACGACCGATGCAGCCAATCGACTCACCAATTTCTTTCCAGATGGTATGACTGGCTTTATGAATCTTCTTCTTCTTCTTCTTCTTCTTTTTGTGGCGCTACAGTCCGGTGTGGACATGGGTCTCAACCAATATGCCTCTGCAGCCAGCACGGTCTTTCGCCAGCTGCCGCCAGTTGCGCACACAAACTTGGTTAAGGTCCTTCTCCACTTGTGTGCGCCAGCTTTGCCCAGGCCGTCCTCTGTTAAGTGGTCTCAATGGCTCAGATTGGAAGACTTTTCAGGCTTGAGCTGTGGTGTCCGTACGCTTTACACGGCCTAGCCACCTTAAGCCTTGTAATCGAAGACACTTGACTAGGCGCATGTCGCTGTACAGATGGATCTATGAAGCACTTGATCCAAAATCACATCCATAGCACTCTGATGGAGACAGAGTCCATTTGGTGGCGGAACGGCGGCTATCAGACCCAGGTTTTGAGAGAGCCTGACTCGTAGTGACGCACCACGCTAATAAATACGCGATGCACCGTGCAGTTCGGCTCGAGAACATCTGAGCCGTTTGAAACCTGCACCGGATTTCGGCAAGGAGATGCGCTGTCGTGTGACTTCTTCAATTTGATACTGGAGAAGATAGTGCGGCGGGCCAAGGTAAACACGAAAGGCACTATCTTCTACAAAACAGTCCAGCTGTTGGGATATGCGGACGACATCGATATCGTCGCGCGTTCCCAACTTGCCGTAGCGGAGGCTTTTGCGGCAATTGAAGAAGAGGCGAAACGAGCTGGTCTTAAGACCAACGAGGGGAAACAAGGTATACGCTGTCGACTACGAACCGTTCCGTCACACAACACCTAGGACAAAATTTATGTGTCGACAATTATAGTTTTGAGGCAGTTAAGGAGTTTGTCTACCTCGGGGCAAACGTTAACTCCACAAATGACACCACAGTGGAGATCCGAATTAGAACCACCCTTGGCAACCGATGCTACTTCGGTTTGTCGAAACAACTGGGGTCAAAACTCCTGACTCGAAGGACCAAAGTCTTGCTCTACAAGACCCTTATACTGCCAGTCCTGCTTTATGGAGCTGAAAGCTGGACGATAAGCGAGTCTGTAGAGCTGATTCTTGGTGCCTTCGAAAGAAAAATTCTACGTCGGATATATGGTCCCGTGTGCGAGGAAGGTGAATGGAGGAAAAGACATAAACGCGAATTCTACGAGCTGTACCAGGATGTGGATGTAGTGCGGAACACTGGCTCGGCCACATTGAACGCATGGACAGCAACGCTCCAGCGAAGAGGGTCTTCGAATCTGAGCCTCCTGGTTCGAGAAGAAGATGACGACCGAACCTCCGGTATGGAGACCAAGCCATCGCGGACGTAAGACAGCTTGGCCTTGATGACTGGAAGCAGCGTGCCCAGGACCGTCAGCGATGGAAGGCAGCAGTGGCTCAGGCTCTGACCCTTCATGGGTCGCCGGCCTGATAAGTAAGTAAGTGACTCGTAGTGACAGCTTGACTAGAGGCTATGGTCTGGTGCCACGGAAGGTCAGGAGCCCCATGCACATCGGTTTCAGTCTGACCGTGCGGTGACCCCCCTTGTGGGAGTATCGTGGTGGCTGTGGGTTAACACCCATATCGCGGGCAGAGCTGTGGTTAGTGTACAGTGGTGACTAGTATGAATCAGGTTGTTGACCCTACTGATTCAGGCCAGGCGGTTAGGAGACTTTTCTTGCTCACAGTGAAATTGCATCCTAAACCGGGTGCTGCGACCCGTACAACGGCAGGGGCTTTACAAAGACCTCGCTCCATACCAAGGTGGTTGTCCCTCAAGCATGTTGTCATTTGGTACCTGGGTAAGTAAGGTGTCTTATCTTGCGTTTTCTACTGAAAAATGGATCCCGTGATATAAGCCGGTGTGCAAGAGACCACATTACTTATTTCTTGAGACAAGACAGTCACCACACGTAGTCTTCAACAAATCGATTGCAACTTGTGCTTTGTGCCATGTAGGATTATCCCGTTGAAACCACATGACGTCCAAGTTCATATCTTCCGGGGATCGCGGGAATTAGTTGGGATAAGACTGACCGCTCACAGTACCCTGACGACAAGAGTATGGCCGAATAACGCCGCCAGCGTGGGAAACGCACCAAACTGTCCTTTTGCCTTTTAAGTGGTGACTCGTGAACTAAATGTGGATTCTCATCCAACCAATAGCGCAGAATTTGCTTTTTGATGAACCCACTGAGCAAAAAAGGAGCTTCGCCACTGAAGATGAAATTCACCACCATGGCGCATCTTCCCCAGGACCCAACCGGAGAACGTTCATTGCTTCAAATGGTCCATTAGCTTAAATTTCTGAGTCAGCTCGTTGGGTGTGAGCCAACATTCATGAGCAAATGACGCCATAATGTGATCTGAGCGATTTCCAATTCTTGAGAAAGCCGTGGAGCTGACTGATTTCGAGCGTTTTATATGGACACCTGAACGGCTGCGATGTTCTCCGAAACTCCTATCAACCCGTTGTCTCACTGACACGGTATGTAGACTCAAATTTTATGCACAAGGCTTCTTGTCTACCGAGGCGAGGATTAAGACCGAAAATTGGAGTTGGCGCTCCTAAGGTTGCTGCCACGGACTCCGAATTTTGGTTGAAACATCTTAGAATTGTCAGACGTTGCTCGTTCGTGCTCGTTACCAGAATGAAAGTGTTGAGTTTACAGGAAAAATTTACAGTGACAGTGACGATGATGAGTGACAGAGTCCGTCCACAAATTGAACTCGAAGTTGTCATTGGAAAACCGTCAAACATGTCACCGCCACAGTTAGGAGTCAGGATTCGTGCAACGCCACTGTATGTCAGTGTGAAATGGGCGACAAACTGTTGTCCTAACCAGGTAGGTGAGACTCCGTCACCACTTTGTGCTCCAGATCGCTCAAATTTTTAAAGACTTGAACTCATGAACTGGCTAAATGAGCCCCCCCCCCCCACGCCACCCACATAACACATCCCTTAAGAAATCCAATTAAAATGCAAATATTCACTTAAAGCGCACACACCGCTCGGAAACTTTGAAAACTCAAAACTCAACAAAACTGCAGTTAAAACCGTCGCACAGCCCTTGTCACCCCGTCGCCGAGTTGCTGTCGGTTGCCAAGAGTTTTCAAGGCAATTACAGTCGAAAAGAATTCCGCTGGCGGGACCGTGAATTTCATGCACTCCCTCACTTTAAACCGCTGAATGCACTCAATTTTGTGGAGAAGGAAAAACGTCTCCACCTCTCCACCACTTTCCACCGTTCCTTTGTTTTTTCACAGCCCGAGTCGGTTGTGACACATATTTGCTGGACTGAAATTTTGCAGCCCAGTCGAGGGGAAGAAAGTGAACTTTGTTGCCTGTGAGGCGTGTGGAAGCAAAGAAACAAACTTTCATCGGAGTTAAACTTACCAATGTGTATATGGCACTGGTCACAGCCAAGTGCTTGGCATGTACCATCCGACAGCATCCTGTCCCCGTCAGCGGACCGTATGGATAGAGGATCGCAGATTTCATTTTCTCGCTGGCTGCTATCGCACAGGGCTTCGTTTTCATTTTGTCATAGTCGCGATATTCGCCGAGAATCAGTTTGTCTATCGGGAAGTTCCTGACGGCATCGACAGGTTGGGCAATGTGCTCTGCAAAGAGAAAGAGAAATGCAATGAGTATGAGTGAAATTTGTCAAGAATCCCCATCCCCACCCCAACCACCTAAGCACCACCCACTAAAGAGAGGCGGCCTCTTGTTCTCGTCGATTGTTGCTTCGGGGTGATGACAATGGGTGAGATTTCACATTCTTCCCTCCCCACGGTCACAGTCTGCAAATTTAACCGATCCCCCGTGAAGTGGCAAGTGGCACCCTGAGGCGTATGGGGAACTTTTTTTTCCATACTTTCAGAGCGTGTGTCAGTCTGTTCAGCGGTTTAAGGCGTTTTTTCACGCCCCATTGAGCTTGAATAGGCTTTTGTCTGCTCGTTTGCAGACGCATCATGGATGGGATCCGCCATCGCGTGCGGAAACTCGACTGAAAAGGTCACAAGTTCAACATTTGTTCACCGGGATCTGCGAGGATAAAACTTGTTTCCTTCCATTTTGGCACCTCAAACAAATTTCTGCGCAAAAAGAAAACTTCGAAAATATATTTCATTAAAGTCCCCCCCGACTCCTTTCCAGAGCTGACAGCGACCGACATTGGCGTGAAAGAAACAAACAGTGGGAACACAAATGGAAACAGATGGGGGATCAGCAAGGACATGAATGGAAACGTAATATATTTAAATTAGGTACGCATTGCGACGAATACGGAGGAAGCACGCTGCCTAAGACTGCTCCTTCTGATGCCCACACACCGACGCACGCACGCTATAAATAATCTCAGCGAGATGTGACAGTTGACACAAAGGGACGAAGAACTTTGTGCTTCTCTTCGGCGCGGACATGTCGCAGATTTATTGTAAATTTGCCAAATTTTGGAGAGGAAGCGATTCACGCCCCCGCCAAGGGAGGAAACAAAAATCAAAATTGTGATGATTTGTTGTTTTTGTCCCTGTACCTCGTCCACACGTGCCCCGTGTGTTCGGGTCTTTCGCGCAACAAAGTTCCATGAATTTGCGGTCGTTTGTGCACTCGTATGAAGTCCTGTCCTGGAAACTGCTCAACTCACGTTTGACAAACACATGTCTGGAGTGTGGATCTGTCAGGGGAGGGGGGGGGGGGGTGGTGGACCAACGTCCATTCAAGTCCAACGGAATGTGAGTGTTCTGATGGCGAAGGCGATGAAAAACAGTTTGAGGTCTTTCAGTGGTGGCGTTCCTTCTAATTGAAAGGGATCAACTTGCGAAAGGGAAGCTTAAACCGATTCATGTGAAAGAAACCCTCACAAAGCTTTAAGAGGACAAAGAAATTTCCAAAGGGATCCATTTGAAATGATTCCCAAAGCAAAGTCACCAACTCGTCCCAGTCACCAGCCGCCAGTGTGTCGTGGGACTGATTTCATTTGAAAGTTTCCCAGATTGGCCTTTTTTTCTACCCCCCCTCTCTCTCTCCCTCCAAAGACGTTTATTTTCCCGTGTGTTTGAGAAAAACTTTCAAAATTCGGTCCGTTGCACTTGCTTTTGCATGCCAAAGAATTTCTGTATGTGTCAGTAGTCACTTGCAAGGATGCGGAAACTCTTTGAAATGTGTTCACTTTGCTTCCTTTGACTTGCCTCTCAAATGTATGGCACATGTGTCGCTTAAATGTAAGCAGTTTCAATTTTTCTTGAAATTTAAGCGAAGATTGAACAAAGGAGCAACAGTTAAGAGAGGAGTTGCCGTCTTAAGCGAAGACTTTTGAAGAAGGTGTGGTGGCGAAGAGGAGAGAGAGAGAGAAATACACTCCTTTCTGAGCGCGGGCCTTGCTGTCTTATCTGAAAGAAAAACCCGTCTGGGTGTGTAGTTCCACGACAGTCTTGTTGAGCTCGCTAACAGGATCATCAAAAGCCTCATTCGCTTCATCAGAAACACTGGTCGGTTTTAAAGGCTAAGAGGACCGCAGCACAGTAGAGACAGCCCAATGGACACAGATGGCCTCAGCGTCATTGTTTTCATTCCTTCCTGCCACTTTCAGCGTACCAATCGTGTCGGGAATTCAATTATACTTAACGGTGCGTTGAAACAAAATCATGTGTGGAACGTTTCCTTGCGGGAATGCGTCCTTTTGCCGAAAGCTTCTGCATCTTCTACAGTAACTGATGAACAGCCTTTGAATCTCTGGAAGCCCTAATCAATTCAATGACTCCTCTCACCAGAGCTCCAAGCAATTTCAGAATCCAGAGAAATATCACATAAAACTAAATCGAAATCAAGAGTCCCATGTTGGGCGCCATTCTTTTTTTTAGTTTAGTTTAAAAGGCATTTTTTTTATTGTTTATCTAATAGTATCTTAAAACTAGGTATAAAACGCTTAACCTAGGCACGACAGAATCGAAATCTTATAACTACTTACTGGCTCTATGCGGGCGCTCTAAGCTAAACTATTAATATATTTGTTTTTGCCTTTCGGCATCAATGCTAGTTATTTTTTTAAAATTAATAAAAACTATTATTTATTTTTTTAAAACTAAGAAAACGTTTTTTTTTTAAAAACTTAGCTATCTATGGAATTTTCTACAAAAAAAATCTTAATCTACCTTAATATATCCTATTCTAACTTAAATATACTTACGACTAACCTTTTTTTATTTTTTTATTTTTTTTTTTTTTTGTTTTTTTTTTTTTTTTTGTTATTATGTGCAGTTTTTTATATTTATTCTTAATTACTAACTTAACCTAACTTATACTAAATGTGAGTTGGCCGTGGGGGACCAACCCTAACCTACTAGGCTGACGACAGCTGGGGTTCCTGGTGTGGCTCTAACCACCAGTAGAACCCCCGGTCCTTATCCGTGTCCATCCTATCACGGATGGAGATGGATGTGCTGAACCGGAGAGCATCCCGACTAACGACGTTGGCATCGTACAACAGTCGCCTGTCCACTGTCCTTCTCACCACGTGGTAGATAAGTGGACATGCCTCCGCATCCTGGATCAGTCCAATGCGGTCAAGATACAAGAACGCTTCCGGTGGAATAAAACCCCTTCGGCGAGCGTTCTCGTGGTACTCGTCATTTGGGTAGTAGGCCCCAAATATGAGATCATTCTCAGAGGTCATGGCTCGTGCAACATGCCTCCGAATCAGTTTAATAATAAAATTATCAACCCTATTCACGTTTGCTTCGTTATACAAGACCTCATTAGGATAGAACTTCTTGTAGTCAGATTCCGGGGTTCTGTACTTCTTGAGACATGCGCGAAGACATTGTCTCTCGAAGACCCTCATCTTTTCCATTTGGGAAGGACTCACATTGAACCACACAGGACAACCATACACCATGATTGGCCGAATGAGGGCCGTGTAGCAGATTCGCTTCACTTTGGCGTCAAGTTGGCTGCTGTAAAACAACCCCCTTGCCATAGCGAAGCCTTTCTTGGCTTTCGTCAGAGCTGTATCTATATGGATACCTCCATACAGATACTGATCCAACATAATGCCAAGATATCGCACTAAACTTTTCAGGGCTAGTGGCTGACCCCGTGGGTCCAATATGCCGAACTTGCGCCAATTCTTTTTCGTATCTCTTGAGGCCCTGTATAACGGAGTCCGGAAGAGGATTGTTTCACACTTCTGGAGGTTGATTTTCAACTTCCAGTCGTCGCAAAATTGCTGGACTTTTTCGAAGTCACGTTGCAGGAGCGTGTTAATGACTTCTATCTTTGGTGCCGTCCGGTATGCAACCCAATCGTCGGCGAATGCAATCAAGTTGTGCATGGAGCCAATCAGTTCGCTGGTGAAAATAGTGAAGAGGATTGGTGAGTTCACTGCACCCTGTTGGAGCCCATTTTTTATTTGGAAAACGTTGGTGGAAACTTTGTTGCCACTTTTGACAACAAAACTCCTACCCGTAACCATGTTATAGATCGTGTAAAGCAGCGGTTTGCTTATACCCATCCTCGTCAACTTAAGGAAGAGGCCTTCCAACCATACGGTGTCGAATGCCTTTTCCAAGTCAACGAGACAGGCCCCGGTGCACTGTGTTTTGTGGTTGTTCCACTGAATGTCCGAAACCAGTTTTGACGCGGCATGTACAGTATCATGCCTCGCCCTAAATCCAAACTGGTTGTTCGGTATAATTTTGTTGTCCTCAGTCCACTGGATCAGGACCCTGTTGACAATCTTTTCGAAAACCTTGCTTATGCAGGGGAGGAGGCTTATCGACCGAAGATTTTTCGGAAGCGAGGAATCTTTGTCCTTTTTGGGGAGAGGTTGCACTACCGCCGTCTTCCAATGCGCTGGGTAATGTGTATTACTCAGTGCATTGTTAAACAGGATTGTGTATATCTCTACCGCCTCGTCAGGGAGATGACGTAACACTATATTTGGTATCCCGTCGATGCCAGTCGACTTTTTGTTCTTCAAACCGTTGAAGATGTCTTTGAGTTCCTCCTTCGAAATGAGGATGGCATTGGAGCCATCTTGGGCGACAGCATTAGTTGCCTGATTTTCGTCATTGAAACTGGTAAAACCAGGATTCTCAGAACGCCACTGCTGTATTTCATTTCTAAGGTGGAAGTGGTTCAGCATGGCTCTGTTCTCCAGGTCGTGGTTCGGCCGACGAGAGTCGTTGACCGTGTACACTTTCTGAAAAACAGCTCCTATTGCCTCTACCTTCTCTTGGGCATCCTCAACAATGAAGAACTCATTGTCAAGCACAGCCTCATCCGGATCTATGCCAACCGAAGTTAGTAGGTTTTCATTGTCGGTTGTCCTGTCAAGTCGAACAGCCTCTAAGTCGTTATGACCCCTCCTTCGGAAGATTCGGTTGATTTGGGGAAACATACCCGGACCGTTAGAACGTACGGCCCGAATCCTATCTCCCCAATACGAATTGACAGCAATTCTATAGTTCATCCGAATCAACTTCTGGATGTTCTTCAACTGCGACTTGAGCAATCGTATTTCCGGGTCGTCTGGGTCTGTAAAGCGTCTGTATAGAGTCTTCAGTCTCGACAGCAGTCTGCTTTTTTGCACGTGCAGTGCGTCGATGGTATCATTACGATAAATGTCGCCATCTGTCGTAGGTGATACCTTAGGAAGCGTCCTGTCCATGGTTCGTTGAATTGTGTTGTCTACTTGTATGAGGTACTTGTCAACCTCTTCGTTCGTCAGGTTTCTGTCCGAAGGTGGTGTTATCTCGCTCGAACGTAGTTCCCTGGATAGGACCCTAGAGAAACGCGACCAACGAGCCCTTCTATAATCGAAAGGGTGCGTCTCGGCGAATTCTTCAAGCTCCACCAGCTCGTTCGGGAATTGAATAACCGCGGCAAGACCACAGTGGTCACTGTCGTACTCCACCGTTGTCATACAATTCCTAGTGCGAGAGTCTACGTCTCGTAACGTCAGTCGTCTATCTATTAGCAGGAGATCCAAATAAGACCCGCTTCTGGGAAACGACGGTCTATCGGTTGCAAGCAAATTCAGCTTGAACTCAATAGAGTGCCGCGTCATCCACTCAAAGAGTGAATTTCCCCTCGGATTTGGAACAGAATTGCCCCATTCCATGTGCCTGGCGTTCAAATCTCCGGCGATGACAAAATAATTCTCCTCCGAGCAAAGCCGAAGCTTTCGGAAGAGAGTCTCGAGCTCTGAGATGAAATTTGCAGACTGAGGTGCATCTGATGCATAGACCGCAACTACGTACAGTTTCCTTCCACCTTGGAGAGAAATGCACGCAATCGAAGCCTCCAGTACACCGAAGGTTCGCACCTCACCGCAATACACGACTTTATGGCGTAAGCCTTTTTTAATGAACAGAGCGACCCCGCCCGCTTGTGTGGAACGGGGGCGGTCTCTTCTAATGACTGAATAGTCTTTGTACCTGAGTACGTGCTTCCGGTTTAGCTTGGTTTCGCTAACCATCAACACATCAGGCTTATGGGACTCCAAAAGGTGAAGCAAAGTCAATCTTCTCTCGATCCTGACGAGTGAATTTACATTCACCGCCAGGATCGAGAGGTCTCCAGCAGCTGGCGTATCCATTTTTATGGATACGTTCTCGACCCACCGGGTCTTGACGAAAGGACTCGCTCCATTCGCACCAAACGATCTTCAAATCGCTCAATCTTGGCCATCATTGTCGACACAAGATTGAACAATTCGGGAATTCCCATATTTGGGGCCCCTACTGGTGCCGACGTTACTGCCGGCAATGTCTGTTGTGCCGATCGCCTACCTGACACCATATTGGCGTAGGAAACCACCGGCGTAACAGTTGTGGCTGGAATTCTCGGCACTGGCCTTGAATCCGCCACTTTTGTTGTTTTTTTTAGTTCTTTCTTAAGCAACTCTCTATGGAGTTGCTTGACCTTTGGACAGCCCCTGTAGCTTGAGGGATGTCCACCTGCACCACAGTGCACGCACTTTAAGCGCGCCCTGTCCTCAACTCTCCCCTCTCCAAGGGGACACTGCGCAGACAGATGCCTCTCTGCGCATTTGCCGCAACGAGGCTGCTTGTTGCAGTTCGCCGCGGCGTGGCCAAAGGTCTGGCATCTTGCGCAGAGAAGCATCTGTTTCGTCCTCCTGAGCCTCTCCCAGGAGACCTCCTGTTTGTTGAGGAACTTAATGCTCCTCAGACATTCAATTTTGCTCCCCGGAGAGACCTGGACCAGGAAGAGGGGAAGCATGCGCACAGGCGGCGTTCTGGATCGGACAGTGGAGAAGCGACGAACCGCCACAAACTCCACGCCCTCTACCTTCAATTTTTGAAGAGCCTTCAAGATACTCTCCGGCTCAGTTGCAGCAGCTAAGCCCTTGAGAAGGACCGTATGGATCTTCTCGCTTTTTAGGGTGAAAGTGGTAAACTCCACCCCAGCTGTCGTCAACGAAGTTTTAACTTTTTTAAAGCTGTCCTCTGTTAAGCAGTGGACAGCTTGCTTCTCACTTCCTTTGTTTTTAATAAAAAAATTATCCCCCACAGACAACTCACATACCTGAATGGTGTCTGCGGTTTCCATGCCGTTGATGTTTATCGGCGGCACCCTTTGTTTCCGATTAGTTTTCTGTTGTTTTTGCTGCTGCTGTTTCTCTGGTTGCTGCTGCTTCTGCTGCTGCTGGTGTTTCTGGTGCTGCTGTTGTTGTTGCTGCTGTTGTTGTTGCTGCTGTTGTTGTTTGGGCGCCATTCTAAATTATCGAAAATTCACCTTCTTCTTGTGGCACTGCAGTCCGGGTGAACCTGGGCCTCGACCAACATGCCTCTTCAGCCAGCATTATCTTCCAAGCCTACATTTTCCTCCAAGCCGGCATTACCTTCGCAGCGGCGCACTCCAATTTGGTTGAGGTCCTTCTCCACTTGTGTGCGCCTATCACTTGCAGTCGCAAATTAAAGTCTAAAGTCCAGATTAACATTTCATGGAATTTCTCACACCTCACAAGCCACCTCAAAGAAGTCCTCTGTCGCGCTAAGTATCCCACCTCGCCTAATGGCCATTACGCGTCACCTTTTGCCAATTTCCCTCAAAAAAAAGAGAAAAACGGGAAAAGAACTCTTAATTGCTTAAAGCTCTCATTAATCATTACCCACTCCGTCGCGCTCACTTAAATTAAATCATTTCCATCTAATTCAATAGTCAGAAAACCCCTCAATGTTACCGTTAATTACACAAACATGCCAAGCCACAGCGCACCGCCGTCGCCGCCGCCAAAAAAAAAGAAAGTGTATAAATTTTCCCATCTAGCAAAATGCAAATTAAATTAAATTCTAACCTCAAATTGATGTCCTTTGGTCGTGCTGGCGGTTCGTAAAAATTGGGCGAAAATGCCGCCCGCCGACCGGCGAATCGAATGCCGGTGACAAGAGTTAATCATGAAAAGGGTGCGAACGGATTGAAACGGTCCTATTTCGTGTTCTCGCGTCGGTCAATGGGCGAGAGAATGAAACCGACAACAAATGGGGGGAAATTATGAACGACCCGAGAAGCCATCAAATTCAATTTGAACGGGCCGCCATTGAGTTTAATATTCCCTCTTCGCGGGTCTAATGAAATTGACCCGTTTCAAAGATTTTGCTGCCAACGTTTTGGGGGCGACGGGGTCAATGTTATGTGGCGCTTATTAACTTTTAATGGTTGGCACGGTTGAGGGTCTTTATTCGGGAATAGAAACGTTTCTCGTTTCTCAGGTGCGAGGAGAGTGAGTGCGGGGCGCGTTCGGCGGATAGACGGTGTCTAGGTGGTGGCTGCATTTAAAGTGGATCATAAATTTGGCGATTATACGCCGTTTGGTAATGAGATAGGTCTTGAAGTTTATTGCCTACGAACAGAGGTGGTGGATGTGGGGTGTCGGTTGGGTAATTGCGGTTAAGGCGCTATGGCGAAAATACACTGCCACGATGACGAAACTCTTCTTGTGTGGTTCACTTGACGTTTCATAGTTGTCTAATTTTTTGTACCTCCCCCTATTCATTTTCATCTGACCATAAGGACATAGTTTATGGCACCTATGAGTCGTTCTCAATCGCATCCTTGCACTCTAATGACCCCCACACCTCTGTCGGCAACCACTCAGACTTAACTTCATAGCAACTCACTTCAACCCTCATGTGTGAACGAGTATGGGTGAATTTTTAAATCAACTCAAGCCATCCTTGTGTCCATTAAAAATGTTCTCCATCCACCGTCGTGCCACTTCGTTCCACCCCTTCTCTCCTTTTCATCTCCTTCCATAGATCACACACGGAGTAACTTTCAGGTAACTTTCGGAATGCAGCCTACTGGATGATGACGACGGAGCAAGGGTGTGAAGGGAGTTTGCAGAGAGTGTGTGAGTTGCCCAGGGGCCAGAACGAAATTGAGCAATTGACCAGTGACCCTATGCACCAGGATGCAAGCGTTTGAATTGTGATGAAATTGCCCCAAAGGGTGTTAGCTTAAAAGTGACTTGAGAGGAAATTCATATGACCTGTGATGGGTGGCTGACGATAAATTGCACAATTGTTCATCGATTCGGAATTGAATGCATGGTAAGTGTCCACTCAGATTTGAGGAGATGAGTGCTGGGGTACATCACTTAAAAGTTGTTCAGATTGAGAGCAAAGGATGAGCTGGATGGTATTGACACAGTATTCAGTTTTACTTCAAAAGATCTTTTCATCGGTGTACGGATGGATTAATGGATATCAAGCAGTTAAGGCGTAGCATCTCTTCAGTTTCAATTAGGGGAGCAAGGAGATCTGTGTAGGGACTTACGACATTATAATCGAAGACAGACTATCAACGTGCCCTCAGTAAATAGCCGTGATACCCCAAATCATTTACAATAAGTGGAAAAAAATGATTGGAGCCAGGTACGGCACCGCGACTGAGGGAACCTTTTTTCACGAATAACGCATACGAACGAAAACAACAAAATTAAAATGAAGTCCGCTCAGAAGTCGTTTAATTGATGACTCAAGCCGTCGTAAAAATTTGCAAAACGCAATTGGCGCCCGTCGATAAACCATGATAAAGGGTTCGAAATGAGTTTGGAGAACTAAGTAATGGGACATTTAATAAAACTTTGTAGTCTGTGATTTGGTTGATGAAAAGGATTCCCAAGAAATATGTGTACATATTCACTTGAAAATGGCGCCCAACAAGGGACCCCGATCTTCGAAATTCTGCAGTCTGAGGCACTTAACCTGGGTGTTTAGTAGTTTTTTATGATGAGAATTGCTTAAATAGCAAATATTTTGTTCAGGTTGTGTTTAGAAAATGGCGCAAAGTAAAATTGGCGCCCGACGTAAAACCACAATGAATAAATTTCCTTAATAAAAACTACACCATCTTTCTGTCCACCACGGTAGGCATTGCAATTAACTATTTTAGACAAATAGAACGTGGAGAATGTGGAGAAGTTATAAAAGGACTTAATACACTCAGATTCCAAACCTGATGGCGTGGTGGTCATCATCAATTTATTTCACAATGTCGTGCTTCCTTGCAGCATTCATTGCATTGTGATCTCGCTTTTATCTCATTGCCTTGCAAAATTCTCAATGTGACAGAAAAAAAAGAAAAAAATATTGGCGCCCGACGAAGAACAACCATCAAGAAATGCCTGATTTCAAAAAGAAGAAAGCAAAACAAAATGCTCAAACTTCTTATATCTAGTGAGAATATCCAGAGTTTGCAAGGAAAATCAAGTTTAGGAAAATGGCGCCCAACAAGAAACCATGATATGATGAAATTATGGATGATTCTCCATTCACTTCATATTTAGTTTCAGTGCCTTGTCATATTTCAGATCAGTCACCATGACAAAACAAATTTCATGTGATTAGAAGGGATTAAGGAAAAATAATGGCGCCCGACAGAGAACCACGATCGGCCAAAAAGAAGCTCAATGTAGAAGACACATCATGGCTCTCCAAACTTCACTCTCAGTTAAAGAGAATGAAACTAATATTGATGGTTCGTCCTTGAAACGATCTGATTACTCTGGCCTATAATTAATTGCATCTCTTGTCCTCATAATGCAACTCACTGTCAGCAGCCTTGACACAGTATACTTCACTTTCTTATCCACCCCCCACCCCCCCACAAGCTAGCTGAATGAATATTCATGACCTGCCCTTCATCTGTATAGAGTGGGCGGAGTTGGATCATAATTCCCTTCACAGCAAGCGCCACATCATAAATCAGTTCCTTGTACTTCAAGTCACATCCAACGTCCCCCGTTCCATCGATTCAGCATCCTTTGCTTCAGCGTTTGCAACGTCCATTGCATTGTCTACAAGGAGTCGACGGACCACTGTCGATTCGCCTTTAAGGAGTTCTTAAGCTTCCCCCAACGGCAAGCACATCAGATGATGATTTTTTCCCCATTAAAAAGTCCTTTCTTCGCATCGATTTATCATTCTCCCGATGAGCTCCAATTAATCCCAAATGAACGATGGCTCACGCCCACTCTGGGCGTTCTTCCCCGTTCAACGGGTCCATTCGGTTCGCCGTGAATGGGTTGCAGAGTGTCGTCACTTAACTTCTCCACTTTAGCCACCAACCACCGACCGACCGAGAGTAACGAAGTCCCAGCCCCAGGATGGAGTTGATTAATTCGGTGAACGCGTGTCCCACTGGCTGGCTGTCGACTACAAGAGGAGCAATGATTGCACAAGAAAAATGCTGATTTATACAAACGTTCGCATAAATATGTGTGTGCGGGCGAAGGGGCGGGACCGCCTTAAGTGAGTTGGATTTTAATTAAGCAGAGTGGACTAGTGACTACACAATGCAACGATACACATGTTGGCCGGCTGAGTCACTGCTTGGTGATGCGAGTCCTTGCCAGCACATTGGCAGCCTAATGAAGAAAGTTTGCCTAATCAAATGAGATCTGCTTAATTCTTCATGAAGTGGCGAACGATGGTGAGTGCAGGCAGGGATTGACGTGATGAACGTGACTTTCGGCGCCTCTGTCAAGGGCATAGCGTTAATTGATTGCCGCCCGCCCTGCGATCACATTCCAAGTCAATTTCCCGCGATCCATCATCATCATTATCCGCCAGATTGCTTCGCTCCCTTCTAAGACAACATCGACGATTATCGTTTGACATTTTTCGCTTCAGCTAACGTTGCGATTAACGGCAATCAGTGTCATCGCTTCCCGCCCGCTTTGCAGCAAGACAATGTAATTTTCTCTCTCCTCTCTGTGTTTGTGTGTGTGTGTGTGAGTGTTTGTCTTGAGCCCCATATCGCGGTGTAATTGAAAACAAAGTCATCCCGCACTCCATCAGCCAACCACACATCCCCGCCAGCATGTCCCCAGACCCGGCTCCATCGACTGTGTGCGGGGGGAAGGAGCGCCCGAAACAGCGCACTGTGTACCGGAAATTCCTCAGATTTCCGTCGACGATTTTCGCATACTTTTGTCGGTTCTTTTTTTGTTTTGCTTCAAACTTTATCCTCGCGCCACCATCGGGCTGTGTGTCATGTGTCACTTGGAGGTTTCCAGACCAGCGCGCTCGCGGTGCCATGGCGTATTATCAGGTGCCCGCAGAGGATGGAGTTCTTCCTTCCGGCGCACTTGTCCTCTCCCCCGCCGGTCACGGGAATGCCGCAGGTTGGCTGGCTCAAGTCGTCGAGAGTACATTTGCAACACAACCCCCCCCCCCCCCCCCCCCCCCCCTAGAGATTGCGGTGTCACCGGTGTGGGGAGGATGGCGAATCCTTAGTTCGATGAAATTCTTTGTCATTCGAGTTGAAGATTTACACTTGCGACAATTGATTGGATCATCACGAGCGACGGAAGGATTACGTCCGTCGTTGACGATCGTCGGTCGTTGGTTGATGATAAGGACTCTGAATAAGTCATTCGCAGGCACGTACGTCCCTCGGACGTCGTCGTAAACTTTCATATCTCCGAGCAGTCAGACGATAAAAGTTCGGTGGTTCGTCATAAATCTGCCCCCCGTCGACGATGCGAGAGGAGAAGGTCAGAATGACAGCAACTTTCTCGGTCAGAGATAGTTTTGGTCCCTTTCTCGCTGGTGGTCCTCCTTCGGGCGTTGCATGGCAAAGTCGATGCGGGTTTTACGAGACGATTGAGGACCGTTTTTACGAGGCTGCAAATAGTGTTCGTTGGTCGTTCGGTCGATTGTCAGCAAATCATCAGCAGCGAGCCCTGGGTGCGGCTGAATTGCACTATCGGCCTTCGAATTGAATTGGTTTCCACGTCCCGCCATCGCCGCCGCCGCCATGCCTCTGCGGGAGGGGGAGCGGTAATTGCTTGGCAATTAAAATTGAGTGAAACCAATAAAAGTTTACAGCAGTGCTTACGGAAGAGGGCGTCAAGTCCGCGCACAGCGAGCGCACGAACATGTGTTTTTATGAAACGATTACGTAGAGTATACATTTAATAGTTCTCCACGCTGGCCGATGGATGTCAACCGGTGAGGGGTTGGCGGTGGAATTTAATTGAGTTCCGATTCGTGTGAGGGCAAATGATCTGGAGTAATTGTAATTGATGGCATGGCACAGCAAAGCCCAGGAATGCATGTGGAGCCGGGGGATAAAATTATGACCATGACCGTTGCGTTGATGCTTGTGTGGAGTATGGGGAAGGGGTAGGCTTGTGGTAGGGGAGGGGGTTGTTCAGCAGATGGGGATGGGTATAGAGTGTCACCTTGACATGTGAGACCTGAGGATGGGAAATAGATTAATTCGGAATTGAAACGAAATGAATGGGATCTCGGACTTTATGACAAGTCTGCGTTTGACAGATGACATTCATCTCACAAACCCAGCATCTTAATGGACGCATATAAATCGGTTCATTGAGGTAACGATGGTCGGGCTGGTTTTGAGAACTTTCATTTCATCATAAATTTTGCAGCGATGTCAGTCATGAAGACAATCAAATTTCATGTGGAAATCTGAATTTCTGTCATCGACAACTGCAGGAGGAAGTTGCAACTAATGTGCGCATCAGTGGGAATATGGAAAAGGATTGAAAACTGTACTTTGTTCCAGCGTCTTTTAAGAATGACGCTACCCGGGTACCCAGGACAGTCGAAAATGTCTTTCTGAGACGAAAAGAAAGACCCCAAGCGTCATTTCGATTTATCGGGAAAATTGGGACCACATCCTTGTCGTCAATCCAGGCCAGAAATGTGTTTTAAGAGGTATGCAATTTTTTGGCCAGGTGAAGAGTAGATGACATCAATGACATCATATATGCCAAACTCCTGGCGCACAGTAAGGGCGGTCTTCATACCAAAAATTGGTAAAGTGGATTACTCTCTCGCCTCTCTCTTACTTCAAGCCGATAAGTCTTACTTCCTTCATGCTGAAAGGCTTGGAGAGGCTGGCCGAACTGCATCTCTCTCTACACACTCTTTCTCAGATGCCACATGTTTACCATCTCGCTGGTAGAATTGAAAGTGCAGTCGACAGGAAAGAATACGCGCTGGTCATTTTAATTGATGCTTTTGACAATGCAACTTTTGATGGCCTGCGCAACGCGGCCAGAGAACACCCCGTAGAAGAATCATTTGTGTTGTGGATAAAGCAACGCTAGTGAATTGAACTGTAATCGCGGAGGCGGAGTGTGACTAGTATGTAATGTCGGGGGTAAACAGGGGCTGCCCCCAAGGTGGTGTCCTGTCACCCCTCTTGTGGTTCATGCTGGTCGACTTTCTGCTTTCCGCCCTGAACAGATCAAGCACCTACGCCCAGGCATAAGCGGATGATGTAGCCGTACTGTTCACTGGACCATGTCTTACGATCGTTTGTGCAAGTGGACAGACGGCCCCTGACCGATGACCGGTGAACTAGGAACGGGCTTTCCATTAATGCTCTTGAAACTGAAGAAGTTCTCTTCACGAGAAGAAGGAACCTGACTGGTCTGACTCGACGAGTACTTAAAGGTGTCAGCACTCCATTTTTCAAAAACTTCTTTGGAAAATACTCATTGAAACGAAAACCTCCAAGACGCTGTCAGTTTTCTGGCAGTTGGTAAAACCTGGGGTCTATCACCAAAAAGATCTGCGTCAGACCTCATCTCTCCTATCCTTCAGTCGTTTGCTGGAACAAGCTTTCGCGAAAATACGTGACTGCTGCTTTCATCAAGTTTCCAAGAACGGTCTGTTTTGGCTGGATAGGGGTCTTCCCCAGCACGCCTAGCTCTGCTCTTGATGCCCTGATAAATCTTCCTCCCCTTGACATCCACGCCTTGGGCTTTACGATCAAGGCTATCTCCCGACTAAAAGTGAATGGTCTTTGGAGTTTTGATGACCTCGCGCACAGCATCTCTTATGACACAAGTCTCATGGACATGCCGTCTAATGCAGGGACTCCGTCGGAACATCACGGGATCATGGGAAACGAGATTGCTGATAAAAAAGCTAGGCAATGTTCTAAAGAGGCATAAGTTGGGCCCGAATCCATCTTGGGACTACCGGTTTCCTTGGCTAGGGCTTCCGTCGATGGTTGAGTGCCCCTACAAGACAACTGCATGCTCCCGAACGTCAGCAAGAAATCCACTGTTTTCCTGCTTTCTGTAGACAGAAAAGAGTTAAGACGACTTGTTGGCGTAATTACAGAACACTCCACCTTCGCTGAGCCCCTAAGTCTGCTTGGGCCCAGTGATGACACCATTTGCGACGCCTGTGGCGGAGGTAAAGACACTTCCGAGCGCTTTCTCTGAAAACTACAGTAAACGATGGTTCTGCCCGGCAGTACAATAGACCAATTTTTTGAGTCTCCAACGAACCTTCAACAACAAAAAAAAAAAAAAAAAGATGACATCGAGACCGACCGGGTAGCGCCACTCCTGGGGTAACCGCAGAACTCGTGTCAGTAACCTGATCACCATGCACGATGAAGAAAGCGGAACGCAACTAAAGACAGTGTCGGGTAGTCGGGTAGAGCCGCTCCTCTGGTAACCGACAGAACTCGTGTCAATAAAATGGATCACAACGCGCCATAGAGACCCCTACGTCGTGAACGATTTGTTTTTTTATTCGGTTTCCAGAAGACGAAACTTTTAGAGTCTCGGTGTGCCCCTCTATCCGTTCGTTTGTCCCATCTGGCACACTCTTCATATCGCCTAAGCCAATGAAGCGATTTTCATGAATCATTGGATGCCCTTAAGACAGCGATTATGACCAGACCATGAACATTTAGTTTTTGGGGAATAATTGGCTGTAGCCGCCTTTGACGGGAAGTCAATCAATGACCGGGTTATGTCACGTCGTGGAGTTGTTAATTGGTCGCCTTCCTCCTGTCATTCACCTATCATAGGGCTGCCTATTCAAACCCTAAATTCAGCCATTTGAAAGAGAGCTCTTTCCATTGGCAGCAACTCGTCGCTTTCCCTAGAATTTTCATCACTGAGTCTGTTATTTTAAATTATGCCTTCAGTCAGAAGCCATACACACACCCAACAGGCACACAACACGAATCCTGAAATGCACTCGCATCAAAATCGAATCTGATTCCGTGGCATTGACGCACAAAGTTTGTGAGGCTGCGAGGGGATGAAACATTTCAACCAGGAACATACGCACACCATTTGATGACCCATCCGCTGCAGGCGGCAACACAAAATCGTTCTCTAATGAACCCACAAATGGACAAGGCCCAAGGCTGTAAATTATCTTATCGTTCACCGCCCCTCCCCCCCACCCGTCGGGTATCACGGCTGATTGACGGCCATTAGTCTGACCATTTGATTGAGCCAACTCAGTGAATATTTGTTGATTCCGTCCGTGTGGCTCATTAAACTCGCCCGGCAGCAGACTCGACTCGAAGAGGATACACAATGCGATACTGATTAATTACCCCTCCTCCCCCCCGTCCAATACATCCAACACCCCCTTAGTCCCGTAATAAATTGTTTCGCCTCAAATCCCAGCCACCCGACTCATTATTCATTTCGAAGGAAGAAAACAGAATTTAAGCGCCCATAAACGACATCCATCAGGAAAAAAAAGGAAACGGCCCAAAAGGGAGAGAGAAAGGGGAGAGTATCCTTCCAGCGATAAGGCACATATTTCCCCCAAGTCTGCAACATCCTCTGCGGCACATGTGCGTCCTGAAAACACAAAGACCGACGACGATGGCGAGAGGATGAAAACGAAAAACGAAGCGTCCCTGAATGTCAATGTTCTGATGACAAAATACCACATCCTCGAACAGAGACGTAGAGCATAATCTTATCCGCCAAACCCGACACGTTTGTCTTTCGCCGAGATGTCCTTACTTGACTGCGCTACGAGGTCGCGGATTGCGGCAGGAGGAGAACAAAACATGTGCCGCAGCGCACAGATAACAGCCTCAAAGCCATAAATGTAATTACCCCGTATATCAATTTTATTGCCACATTAAAAGAGGACAACAAATCTGAAATTATTATGAGCGAGAAGGACGACACGGCTGTAGCAGTGTGGCAGTGGCAGCAGACAACGACGACGTTGTTTCGCCGCAGGAAGAAATTGCTGCATGCGGTCGGACAGACGGCGAAATGTGGTCGACTTAATTACTAGTGCTGGGATAAGTGGACTCTGGGGAATTTAAAGGGATCACGTGCATCCTTTCAGGAGGATGGCCTTAAGCGGAAATTGGATTTAAAAAGGTACCGACACAGTGAGTCACCTTTAAGAGGACGACCGGCAGAGAGTGGGTCGCCGCCGACTTATTTTTGGGTGTCCTTGAAGTGGTCTCAGGAGATCCTCATCTCCCTCTCGCTCTGATTCATGTTTTCAGTTCAAGGTCCTTCTGCGTGCATTATACACTCGCGCCCTCCTTTCCCATCAAAGATGAATGAAGGACCCAAAATTCATACGCGAGGCGAAGTGACAAATTCTTCACAGACTCATGAAATTTTAAACATCGACTGTCCGGCGTCCCTCATCCTAATTGGGGAGAGCGCTCTGTTTACACGGAAAGACAAAGTCATTAAAATTGCGTCTCAAATCCTTGTCGTATATCTCTCCTGAGACATCACGACATGCGCTTCCCCATTCGTCTTCCCGCCCTAGCCCCCCCCCCCCCCCTCAACATTCTCTCATGGCAGTCGTGTCCTTGCTGCCGGTTACTTACCCCGTGATTTATTGCCAAGTCAGCGCACTGGACTCTGATTCGTGCAGCACGCCCGTCGTCCCTGAGTTGTTGCGATGCCTTGTAATTGCCGGAAGACAAATTAATTTGACCATTCAACGCTGCACGCTGTCTGTTGTTTTTCATTTGTTGCCACAACTGTCATCGCTACTTATAGGAAAATCAAATTGCTGACGCGCTAAGGGGCGTGGCAGTGGTGGGTGGGGTGGGGGGGCCTTTATTAATTGGAATTTCTGGTGACTAATGGACAGTGCCTCGGTGCCTAATTGAGGCTTTATGGGGGACGAGATCGTCTCTGAGAATTGCTCAGAAATTAATGATATTCATTCATCACGGCTGTCTCGTTGCGGCTGAAAGGGTTCATCGAAGCGAAGTGAATTTTCGGGCCGAAATTAATTTGCTCCTTGATCGCCAAGAATCTGAACACATTTGTCTATGGTTTGTATTGCTCGTTGTTCTTGAAGGACTATGCGGTCTGAGAGTCAACCATAAATCGTCTTTAGTCAGATTTTCGACTTAGATCCAGAGGCACGTTCTTTCGCCAAATGGTGTCAATTTTGGCACATCAAGTTGGTTGAGGTCCTTCTCCACTGTTATGGGCTACTTCTGAAGAGGACTTTTTCCGTTGTACACAGCTACAAGTTTGTAGGAGTTTTTCTACCTCAGGGTAAGGAGTTTGCCTAGCTCGGGGTAAGGAGTTTGTCTACCTTGGGGCAAACGTGGAGATTCTGCGTAGAGTCACCCGTGGCAACCGTCGTTATTTAGGTTTCTGAAAATAGCTAGGATCGAAACTCCTGACTCGAAGGACTTAGAAAATGCCCTACAAGACGCTTATCCTACCCGCACTCTTATACGGAGCCGAGTGCTGGACAATAATTCTTGGTTCCTTTGAAAGAAAAATTCTGCAACGAATTTATGATCCTGTCTGCGAGGAAGCCAAATGAAGGAGCAGACACAACCGCGACCTGCATGTGCCGTACCAAGATGTGGATGTAGTTTGGAAGGGAAAAATAGTCGACTACAGTAGCTTGGCCAAATTGGACGAATGGACAATAATGCTCCAGCTAAGAGGTTCTTCGAATCCCAGCCACCGGGTCCTAGGGGAGAGATGGACGAACCTCCGGTATAGAGACCAAGTGATTGCAGATGTTAGAGGTCTGGTCTTGACAACTAGAAGCAGCGTGTCCGGGACCGTCAAGAATGGAAGGCAGCTATAGCTCAGGCTCAAACCCTTCATGGGTTGCAGGCCGGTTACACACATACATCTTCCGTTGTTAGCTTTGAAGACTCTTCAGGTTATGGCTGTGTTGTCCAAAAACAGGCCATCTTTAGTGTTGCATCAGTAGATGCTTGACAAAGCTCATGCCGCCGGACAGCCCATAAGATTCGATGCGGAATCTTGTCCCCCAAAGGCAAACAATGCAAACAGAAGTAAAAGACGCCCGGAGGACTTTTCTCTCGACAAGACTAAGGGCTTCCTCATTCGCTTTAAGTCAAGTTCAAGTGTAGGGCTGGGACGGTTTAGGGAGAAGGCCTTATATTGCTCAATCCCCTCTTAGACAAGCCAGAGTGCTTTTGCTTTCGATCCCGGTATTGATGTTGTTGTCCCTATTTACCGCGGAGCCGAGGTAGACCAAGTCCTGGACTACCTCGAAGTGTCTACTGCTTAGTGTGATGCTCTGTGGGAGACGTCGATGTTGTGTCTTCGTTCTTGATAACAGCACATACCTCGCTTTGTCTTTATATGCTGCCAGACCCATTTTAGCCGCTCTCGCTTCAATGCCAGCAAACGCCTCACTGACGGCTCAATGTTTTCATCCAGGAAAGGACTTTTGGAAGATCGTGCTGACTTGTGACTTGTGATTTGTGACTTGTGCGGACTTGTGAGTTATGCACGATTTTCTCAAAAAAGATGCGAAGGAAGTCACATGACAGGGCGTCGCCTTGTCTAAAACATTTTTTTTTTCATTGGAGGTCTCGCTTAGTTCGTAACCGACCTTGACGGAGGCTGAAGAGTTCTTCATCAACTCCCTACACAATCTGACAGGTTTGTTATGAATGCCAAAGCTTGACGTGTATAGCTAGACATCTGTATAGCTCGTCTCAATATCCGCTGTCATATGCGGCCTTAAAGTCGACGAATAGGTGGTGCCTGCCGACCTGCACTTCTTGGGTCTTTTCCAGGATCTGCCGTAGTAAAGTCGATGGTGG
This sequence comes from Eristalinus sepulchralis, assembly GCA_944738645.1. Classification (NCBI taxonomy): domain Eukaryota; kingdom Metazoa; phylum Arthropoda; class Insecta; order Diptera; family Syrphidae; genus Eristalinus; species Eristalinus sepulchralis. Next base: position 7,112,365 of record OX122885.1, on the reverse strand, counting down.
ACTTCAATGACCTGAAACCACAGTGATGAGGACGACACAGGTTTCGTCAACAACCTGCCAGGCGATCGAAAAATACGGCAGAGAGGATCTTGTAGGAGATGTCAAGGCACCATGGCTCATTACCTCGATTCTGAAATGGAGGTGGTCATAAGAAAAACAGCAACATCGGCAGAAATGGCTCGGAATGTGAAGCCTCGAATTGAGCGAACTCCGCATCGGGGTGGAAGAAAAATGGCCCGTAGGCTCAACATATCGTTGGAACGGATGCAGTGTAAACTGAAAAATGAGCCTAGGTTCAAGCCGTTGAAGTTCCAAAGAGCACACGATTCTACACCGCAACAGAAAACAGGGCAAAGGACTTGTTACGCTTGAACGAAAGTGATGAGTTGCCGATGGGTTGCCATTTGTTATCAAGCAGTATGTCAACGAACAAGATGACCAAGTTTACTGGCCAGAGAGGTCCTTCAAAAATGTACATCTTCGGAAAGTCACCAGAAAGCAGGAAGCACTGATGGCGATGGTTTGGACAACCATAACCGCCGACGGACACCCTCAGCTCATATTTTTGGAAAATGCGACCCTATACCGAGAAACTATTTTAGAGTGAGTTTCGAGGCCTTGAGCAAACAAACATTTCGATCGGATACCAAGAATGATTTTCAGTTTCATTTGAATGAACCCTGTCCGCAAGGATTCCGAAAAATCCATGCAGAGGGTCAATTTTGACTGTTCGTATGAGACATCGCAACCCCATCGCCTAAGCTTCGTTTAGGTCTGCAGAACTTCAGGATTCTCGACGTGTCATGTCTCACCCACTTGGCCTCAAAACAACAAACGTCCTCAACTCGCCCTTAATCTCGTTGTTACACACTTTGTCTCATAATTTCGTCATTGGTGGAAATCTCCTGAATTTTCATAATTCGGATCATTCTCAGACTGAGTGATGATGCCAGACAGATTTGATCTCCACTCATGCATGCAGCACTCTGCTCAGAGTTGTCAGCTTAAGTCCCCTTCAGATGTGTCAAATTTTTAAACACCACTTAACGTCCCAAGGATTACAGCACAAACCTTGCTCTGCAGTCTTCCCCCTTCAGCACTCAAAGCATCGTGTCACAAGGCCGCATGCACACATGCAAGCTCTCGTCAGTCCGGATTTTCGCTCATCCAAACCAGAGCCGTCTGTGAAAAATTGGCAAAGGTGCTGTAATCCGACGGAAACCTCCGTCCTTACAGCCCACCGCACCATATATCCCGAAATCAATTTCACAGCGAACTCTACGCACAGACACTGCGATTCCGGGGATGTAAGCGAACCGTGCAGATGGCATTTCGGCGCAACGGCCTGCGTAGGCAGACATCAATCCGCGTTGGGTTCATTTCAGGTGAGTGGATCGCCCGCGATAGTCCTGATTTGCAACTGAAATCATCACCGCAGCCACCAAGTGCCGAAATCAGTGACAGATACACGACGAGGACTACACCCTGCCAGCAGCACTCATCAAGTGAAGTTCATTCGAAATTCGGTGGAAAGTTGTTGGTGGGCAAGGACACACTACGCGGGAGGACGTTCGTTTTTTTTTTTTGTGCCGGCGTGTGTCGGTTTTATTCTGGCAAATCAGTGCCGGCAGTTCCTCTTGTCGCGTTCAGTTTCGTCATTCGGAGAATGAGTTGGGTCTGCGAGGGAGGAGGATGATGCGGGGCGGAAGGGTAGGGGGTGCTCTTCGCCGGATGGCTCTTTTTGGCCTGAAATTTATTAAATTCTGTTGAATGCTGAAAATTTAATTTGAAACTCTGGAGGAGCCGATGACAGCTGGCCGAAGAGAGCAGCAGCGCCGAGTGTCACTCTGGAGCTGAGTGGACAGAAAGTGCGAGGAAATTTGACACAATGCTGGGACATCTGTTTGTTTTTTCTTTTTTGTTGGTGGGTGGTGGGATGTGGCCGTGGGATCGGAAGGGACAGTTGGTGGAGGTTTGATTCCGTAGGAAGTTCGGGCATTAAAGTTTTAACAAGTGGAGTGGGAGTTAAGTGGGAGTTGATGTGAAGGAATGAGGAATGAAATATTATGAAACGTACGCCACAGTTATCCTTCATGTTGTATTGGACACTGTCCTGATTGACAAGGACACGGAGAGAAGGTTAATTCTTTGGCGAATTGAAGAAACTGATTTCTTGTCGATTATGATGTCGAAGAAGCACTAATTCATTCCAATATGCCAAATGATTGATGTGAATGATTGACAATGAACGGGGATGAATGTGCGAAAGTAAGATTTTGGCATCTAGAGCTGACACTCATTTGATCGTTTTTTCGTCACGTCGTCTTTTGATTGATGCATTGGAATAATGATTGATGGTTGAATTTGGCGTACACTTCGTAGTAAGCGTCAAGAAAAACTTGACGGAGTACAAAACGTAGCTCAAGGCTATCAAGAATTGTGGCAAATATTGGGAAAGATAAGATGACTGATGGAAATGATTGACAGCAAGTGAGTATGTAGCATCTCAATTATTAAATCATTTATTGACGCGCATGTCCTCGAAAATTTCCAGCGACCTAAACTAGCATCACAGTCATGAACCTGGAAGCTTTTTTCGCTTTCATTCAAATTTGATTGACAAGCTGAAACGACTCCAATTTCTCCGATTGCCATTCATATCGCAGGCTGACCCTCATTTTGGCAAAATTGTTTGCTAGTCAAACGTGTGCAATTTTTTTGCTTTCATTCAAATTTGATTGTCAGGCTGAGATGACCCTCGGATCTATATCTTTATCTCGGATTGTCTCTCATATCGTAGGTTCAACCTAAAATTGCCAAAACTGTTTGTTAGTTGACCGTGTGAAAGTTTTTTGATTTCATTCAAATTTGATTGACGGGCTGGAATGATTCTCGTATCTCAGCACATCTCCCATATTTTAGCTTAACTCTAGCATCGCCAAAACTTTCCATTTCCTTAAAAGTCAAATCTGTGAATGATTTTGGCTTTCATTCAAATTTGATTGACAAGCTTAGACGACTCCCATATCCCAGATTGTCTCTTTCTGACTTTTCGGTAGCCTGAAGTGACTTCAAAATCCAATGCTTGAACAATTTTGGTTTCATTCAAATTTGATTGACAGCCTGAGGTGATGGTAAAAATGAAGCGAAAATTCAAAGGTTCTCAAATACTTGTAGAAAGAGATTCAAATACTAGAAAAATTGAAAATAATTTCGTTTAAGACAGAAAAGCAAATGACTGACAACACTGATTGACAGCAAATGAGAGTGAATTTCCACAAGAAAAATGGCTAAATCAAGAAGAATGTGATTGACTGAAATTTTGAAACTTAAACTTCGTCATTAAAACCTACTTTTGACTTCTCCCCTTTTGATTGACGAACCAAGCCGTTGATTGAAGGACACTCAAGCTCAAGGAAACGATGTCCTCATATCGAATGAGACCCAAATTAAGCTGTTTGCTGACACATTCAGCTTGACATTCAAATGAAGTACTTTCAGAAAACATAAAAAACCTCAGAGCACTCCAACAGCATAATACAGCCTCCTGCAGCATCGTCAATCTCGCATCTGAAGCACTCTCCTCATAACGCGGAGAAGCGAAAAGAATACGTTGCCACCCGTCAAATCAGTGTCTGTCATCGGCGAAACGTTACGATCATATTTCGTTTCACCCTCTTGCTTGTGATTGATTGACACATCAAACTTCTTACGAGCTCCCACACCACTGGGACACCATCAAATTCCAATCTCGACGCGCGTGTGTTTCACGGGCACCTCAAGAGATTGCATGCAATTCATCAACTATTAAGGAGCGTCTTCGTTGCGCAAGTGGCGGCGCTTGTGCCCAGCATCCCCGGCAGCACAATCTTACCCAACGCCTGGTGTTGGGTATTGACACTTTCCGGGCTGCATAGCGTGACGGGGATAAACTTTCAAATGTCATGCCATTAGCACCGGGAATGTATCGCGTTACACACAACTGCATGCACGGCACAGCGCACGGCACATCTTGACACAGTGGCACACAGGAGTGCCATTCACCGGAGTTACTGTGTTGCCTTGGCGACGATGACAGGTTGTCATTGTTGGTTGCTGCATAATTGGATTGTTTATGGGTTGGGGGGCGGGAAGGGTGCAAAGAGGCCCGCAGGGTGACGGAATGCGGTGATGAATTGATGCAGCTGGAGAGATGCTCTGCTGTGATGGGGTTAATTGGACTTGCGATGAGGTTGTTCTGTTGGGGAACTAAACAACATCGGGGTGTGAGTGGAACTCCACTTTAGACTGTTCTGGTGAATGAGAGGGTCATTAAGTAAATTTTTAAGGGTGGAAAGTGGGTGAAGGAACGGCATTGTGCCATGATTGTTGGGTTCTTTGCAGCCTTTAGGGCGTAGGAGGGAACTTTTGGCATAATTTCATTTATGACAACGCCACAGAAAAGGCCCCCCGCCATTCCACTCGATGATCATCGCTATCTCCATCATCTTAAGTGCAGTTTTCCAGCCAAACCGTAAGCCAAGAAACAAAGAAACGACCACATTTCAAAAACCCACAAACTTTCCCAAATTCCCCTCAGCAACTCCCTGTGGCAACTTTGGCATAGCTCTCCGTCAAGAACCACATCTTCATCGTCAGTACTTTCCCTTAATCCCTTTAAGCATCCCCCCCCCCACGCCACCACACAGTTTAGCGGTGCAAAGTATTGACGCACAATCTCATCACATTTTCGTTGATTAAGTATCCCAGAGTCGTAAATGCTGATGATCGTCACAATCGCCTCTCATAATTGTACGCAGATTACTTCCAGCCAATTTGACTGTGATATCCTTGTTATGTTCATAATCGTTATCCTTTTTTACGGCTTGCGTCCGCCGGCTGCCGGAGGGGAGGGCGAACGACATTTTCCAACTCATCAGTCGATTAAAAGGATTCTTTCAATCCTCTTGCTGATTACTGCTCGCCTTCTGTCCGTCGATGGTCATAAGTGGATAAGAGAAGTTTTTTCTTTTCGGTGGTATTGACAAGCAATTAATGTTGTGAAGCAATTAACTGGGGGAACGCGTGCCTTGGTTGCACGATTGACAGGATGGACAGTGAGACCATTTGACATTTGACATTTTGCGGAAGTTTCGATGTTTTTCTGGGACACACGTGCGTCATGGTCACAAATCTCAGATTGTTGTGGAAACTAACAAAGGACAAACGACTGTTGGGGGGTTTGAGGTTGGAGTCACGTGTCGTTTGAAAGGTCATTTCTTTTGTTTTGTTTTTTTCAGACAAATATTTGAGTTCCCAGATTATTTGACAAGGTGTATGAGGCGTGGGAAGACTGAAAAAATCCCTTAGTGCGATTGTATAGGGAGCCTAAGCCTCAGCATACTTATCATCATCATTGTTGACCTACATGATCCATTGAAGGGGTCGCGGAGCCAATGCACGCACGAGCAACATCCAGGCCGTTCAGTCATCTGCCATTGAGTCAAACGCATCAGGAGGTATTCCCAAGCGCGAGTTTATGGACATCATCCAACCACCTCGCCCTGGGTCTGTGGAGCGGTTGCTCATCTCATAAAATTGCATCTAAGGTAAGCCTCAGAATATGGGATGAAGGAGGCATAACTACTGTGTGGTCGACCATCGAAGAACAGCCCTCTCCGTCCAAAGAAGTAGCTGCTTGGACGCTGCGTTTCTCAGCCTATCCCGGCGAGTTACTTTCGCAACAGCACGGAGAAAGCTCTAAAAGCCTTATTTCCAAATTTCACGAAAATATGGAAGAGCTTAGAAGGAACTGAGAACCGAGCGCCAAAAAATTGTCATTGGGACGAACTTGAGGATTTTGGCCCAAATACGAGGAGAACAGCGAAAAATCTGTTTTCCTTTGAGAGACCACACATGCAACCTCTCACCATCCTGATACACCCTTCATCTGGACCAGAACTGTCTGTAAAAAATATTGGCAAAGGCACTACCAGCTGAAGAAAATCTCATTCCCTACAGTCCACCACACAAGATACCCTGAAATCAATTTCACAGCAAACTCCACGCACAGACACTGCAAGTTGTGGTATTGAACAAAAAACTAGACAAAGACTTAAACAACGAGTTCGAAGAGGACTTGGACAGAATTTGAACAAGGACTTGAACAGGGACTTGGATAAAGGGTTGAACTAGAATAAGGATTTGAACAGAGACAGCAACATGCAAATGGAGTGGAAAATGATTTTGAAAAGGTTTGGGCAAGGTTTAGTCAAGGACTTGAACGAGAACTTGTACAAAGAACAGAACAAACATTTTTGTAGAAACTTGGATTAAAACTATTACAAGGACATGGGCTCTTCTTATGGCTCAGTAGTCCCGGGTGTGCCTGGGCCTCAACCAACAAGCCTCTCCAGCTGGCACGATCCTTAGTCACCTCCCTCCCATTTAGTTGTTGGGCTCCATCTCCACTTGTGTGGGCCATTGGGTCCCTGTGCGTCCTCTGTTGTGTTGTCCCATTAAGTTGAAGCTGGAGCAGTATTGCTCATGCACTCCACATGGCCTTACCCTCCTAGGCTTTGAATCCGTTAGCGCCGGGCAAGGCTCAGGTTGCTGTACAACTCGCACAGCTTCAGTTGAATCTTCTTCTCCAAAAAGAATCAACGGCAACAGGGCCACAGATTGAACGCAGAACTCTTTCCTAAAAAGACCAACGGCTCCTTCATTTGCGCCTGAGATAGTGTGGGTTTCTGCGTTAGAGAGCAGAACAGGGATGATCAAAGTTTCTCCTTCAAGTGACGGTTTTTCTGCTCAATCGCCTCTTGAGCTCGAAAAACTTACACAAGTCCTGCCCGTTCTGGCAAAGACTCGGAATGCAACTTGGCCTATGCAAAGCATAGAAAACTGTTCTGCGATTAACCAGTGAGTCACAGACGATATGAAGACAGGCAGGGCTGTGTAGACTCACAGCAGAGCCGAGGTATGGGTACAGTGCAGCCTGGGCTGAAGCAGATTGTTTCTCCTACTGTCTCGGAGCAGGCAGTTGTGGAGACTTTCTCTGTTCAGTGAGGAGCAGGTGTTGGGAGCACTTTCTCTGTTCAGTGAGGAGTTGTATTGGGAGCAGTTGTTGTTGCCCATAGAACGCGGGCGTTCTTAGAAAGGCCGCGCTCCCTATTAAGGTGGAGTGATTGTCCCTCAAACATGATCTCAATTCAATCTCCCATATCTGGTCGTATTGTTCGACCTGAATGACCCCTAACTTCTTGTGAACTCGTTGGCGACAAATTCTGTCACAAAAGTCTTTCAATTGATTTCCGCGTACAGTCCAACCAGAACGTCATTTCCCCAGACATACAGCAATCCTTCGACAAAAGCAATCTATCAGCTTTCCAACAGAAACCACCTTCCAGTCGTACAATAACCTCAGAAATTAATGCAATTCTTCAAAAGTTCAGGGAACCAGACACACATTGACCTGGAAACACAAGGCGGTCGGAAACAAGGTGAAGTCGGAAAGGTGAGCAAGAAAGTGAAAGACCTGCGGAGGCGAAGGGTTGATGTAAAAAGAATTTAAATCGCTTTCGGCGCGTAGCTTGATTTAGCTGCAGATGAAATTTGATGGCCATCATTCGTCATGTCAGGGAATTTTTCGACTGAGACGTATGCTTGAGGGGGTACATTAGATAATTGAAGGGAAACGAAGAAAGCATACTTTTCCTTTCTTGTAGGTATCCGAACTTGAGAACGGTCCATGGGTAAAATTTTGATAGTCGAAGCTTTTGGTAGAGACGTAAGGACTTTTCGTCCCCAATACTTAATTGAGTGGCACTACAGCCCACAAGGAGGCAGGGCCTAGCTTCTACAACAACCATCGTTTTGTGCGTGCTACTGTTTTCTCACGAGTGGAAGGGGCCTACAGTTCTTTGCCGAGAGATTTGAGAAGCTTTTCGTAGACAATTGATACTGAGTTGTCAGCACCACGAAAGGGCTGAAGCCGTGAAAACATGCAAGGTGTCTCGTCCGGGAATCGACGCACTTACCCACTTTACCACGGCGACCACCAATGCATCCGGTAAAAGTGACAGCTTCGTGCGGCTTATGAGCTGGCGTCGTCATCCTCACTTACTTGAGGTCAATCAAACGTGAATTTTATTCCCTATCCCGAGATGCTTGTGGCCCAAAATTGAGAATTAATGATTGATTAGTTTGAGCGAGGAATTCAATGGCCGTGTAATCTCATGTCACCGTGGGGTAGTGGATAATTGCGTCGACCAACACGCCAAAGGTTTGTGTTCGATTCTAACTTCTTTAAAGCACCACCTCTTTCGGATTGTTGATAACACTCAAAGCGCATCAATTGCCTATAAAAAAACTTCTCAAATCTCGCCGTTCGAATGGGCTGCAGGTCCCTTCTTCTGATGTGGCAGTAGCACGCACAGCACGAGTAGTTGCTGTAGAAACTGGGCCTTAGTCCTTTGTGGGCTGTAGTGCCACTCAATTATTATTGTTATCTCACGTCGTGGCGAAGGTAATTGGTCGCCACGATTCTGTGTTGTGACACCGTTGGAGTTCTTTTTTTGGGGATGCTTTGAAGGAATGTCAATAAGCCAAGAACAATTCAAGAGCAAGCGGGACATTAAGGATATTGAGCGTCAATAAGGTCTCAGAGTCACTGAAAATATAGACCATCGGATAGAGGGATTCCACTGAAGTCGTGACGTGTATTGGATCGATAGTTTGTTGTCATCATCATCCTTCTATGATCGTTAAGAATGTTAAGATAGTGCTCTGAAAACTTTTTAGTTTATTTCCAGTTGTCATCGGACGTTTCGGTTGGCCCACCCTTTACGTCCTAAGCCTCGAATAGTTCGTACTTGGATTGTTTTGGACACGGTTTACTTGTATCATCTTAAAAACGATTCCTTTTACGTTCGAGTTATACTAGTACTTGCAGAGTTTATTTAAAACTGGCATATGGGCTCTTCTTACCGTCAGTAAGGGCGGAGGAAAGCGGATGAGGAAGTTCTTAGTCTTTTCGAGAGAAAAGTTTTGCGTGCGATTTTTGGTCCTGTTTGCGTTGATGGCATCTGGAGAAGAAGATTCAACGACGAACTCTATGGGCTGTACAGCGACATGCGCCTAGTCAAGCGTCTTCGGATACAACGCTTAACGTGGCTAGGCCATGTAGAGCGTATGGACACCACTGCTCCGGCCCGAAAAGTCTTCGAATCAGAGCCATTGGGACAACACAACAGAGGACGGCTAAGGTGGCGCACACAAGTGGAAAAGGACATCAACCAACTCGGAGTGGGCAACTGACGATCGTGCTGGCTGGAGAGGCATGTTGGTTGAGGCCTAGGTCCACACAGGACTGTAGCGCCACAAGAAGAAGAAGGGCGGAGGAACAAACACCAGTTTATGTGTTTTAAACAAACGACTAAGAATGGAGAATATCTACAGGAAGGTCTAGCAATGAATCAATGGAGTAAATAAATGGGAGGTACATCATTCACGAAGGCAGTAGCATCATTGTCAAAATTTTGAGGGAAGATTTGGTGTTTGAAAAGGTCAGAACTTTAATTTCCACAGCTAAAGTGGGAGGAAATCGAGCTACTTCTGAACTTAATGATGACAAGCATTGATAACTAAAGAATTTTATGAGCAGTCTACGACGTTTTCTAACCTTTCCTAGAGTAGAAGAGCAACATACCACGGCACTGTTCACAATTTTCACTGAGTTTTGAACGTACATAACTTTTCATTGGGAAATGCGACTTGAATACATTTTCTTAACAAAATTAAGCTTGAAATGTCATCTTTTCCATAAGCCACAACATTGCCAGATGCAATTAATATTAACCGAGATTTTGCATTTCACAGACATCTAACGACAAATTGCTCAATCAAAAATGTTCCCACATTGTGAACACAGTCTAAGGCGAAATTCAATTCCTTTTTTAAGATTTCAAGAGAGACACATGTTTCTCTAACTGTCAGTGTCACCTGCGCCACATTTCACGTCAAAATAGTCACTAGCTTTTAAGACCCTTTTCTAAACACCTAAAAGTGAATTTTCCGTTTTTCCTTTAACCGTCAGAGACTTTTCAAAAATGTCTGCTGCCGAAAGGTTGAACATTTCACAAAAGGCCTTCGGTGAGGTAGCTCTATCGAAAACAGAAAGTTATGAGTGGTGCAAGGTGCTCAAGAAGGATCAAGAAAGGAGGGTAGAGACGGGACACAAACAGATTGACCATGAACTTCCACTGATGACGAAGAAGGAATTGGCATGGATGGAGCTGAAGTGGACTTCACAGTGTGTTTTGAAAATGCAAAACGAAGCTCTGCCGCAAGTGTGTGTCTTCTACTGGGCGACGACTTGGAAGGGTGATAAAAAGAAATCATGAAAGCAGAAGATTGAGCTTCAAATTGCGCACTTGGAAGCAGCTGGCGAGAGATCGTGCTAGCTGGAGAGGCATGTTAGTTGAGGCCCAAGTCCACTGTAGCGCCATCCGAAGAAGAAGAAGATTGAGCTGATCTATGAATTTGCCTACAGAAGGATGCGGAAAGAGTTTCCAACCACTGGACGCTCTTGACATCTGATGTACGATAGGTCCAAAAATAGTTTTCAAAACTGCACTTAGTTTGTTGCGAATTCACTTGTTTTAAACGGCAGAAAAGAGAAACTGCCGGAAATCATAAACAATTCGAATCCATTGCCGCACGTTCCCATAAAAAACTCTCGCTTATTAATGAGCTTCCACTTGGTTTCACAGAGACTTCACAGGAATGTGGAAGTCTCTGTGTCAGTCATGCTCTCACACGTCACTCATGCTTCCTCAAGCTACCATCTCATAATGTCGTGACAAAGTATTCTTGAGTTCTGGCCATGTCGTGCCGTTTTGAGCCTGGAATCTGATAGTTTAAGTGCGTTACGTTGTTTTTCTGCTGAAGGAAGGACTCCATATTGACGAGGTACGCTTTTGTAAGAATCTCCTGCTCAGCCCTCAGCACAGAGGTTGAAATTCACACAAAGGCGAGATTATGTGATGAAGGAATAAGAATCGTTCTTCACACAAAAAACAGACTTTCGTCAAATTCGACTAAAGACCCACATATCTATTCACAGGCACCCTAAAAATTAGCTTATCAGATCGGCCAACTTCCTTCAATGCCCCTTTCCCTGACACACTTGAAAACTCAACACCATCATGTCCTTCAGCAGTGTCATTCGAAACAACATTCATTAGCCTCAAATGTCAAAAGACTCTCTCAAACCCCAGCACCCAGACAGCACAGTTCTCCGCAAATCATTCTCCAAACTCGTGAAAAACATGTCATTCACTTTCCATTTTCCAACACATGCCATCTCCAGCAGCACTACACTCTCCGTCTGATTGACGGCCAACAGAAAAGAAACGTCCCTCCATCCCCGAAAGTGAGGCCAAAAAACAAGACAAACTCTTACAAATCCCGAGATGGTATCCCGCCAGCCCCCGTGTCTGGCCGCAGCACATTCATATCTCCTTTCATCACTTATCACAGTCAGATGTGATTTGCCAACATCAGAGACAAGACTACGTACCAGCAGCAGTCTGGTGTGTCAAAATCAATCTTCTTAAGTGATATGCCCCCACGTTCGCCACAGACACCCGGGCACTCAGTGAGCGCCAGCCACAGACGCTCGCCTTAAATCCTTTAAACGTTCTCTCGCTCGTCTTGTGCCGCAACTTTCATTCGCATTCCTCGGCAGCCCGGCAGTCTGGCGGTATTGTGTTCAGGTTCTCAAGGAATGCCACCCCGCACCGTCGCCCTACTAGTGTCCGCCCCGCCCGGTGAACGGAGTGAATGGAGGCTCCTCGATACTGGAATTTATGGGATTAAGTTTCCCCTTCGAGGAATGCCATCGCAAGCAAAATATTTAGAAATTCCTGAAAGCGGATATGCTCTGCTGGCGCTTGGAACTGGAACCACCTGTTCCCGGGGAGATGCAGCGGAGGTGCCCACACAGCGGCCGGAAATTGAAATGATCAACGACATCATCTCGTCACGCAATCCCTCGCTCCCCTCCGCAGGATAGGGCACGAAAAAGGACCCACCTTGTGAACATAAATATTTAATCGTTATTCGGGAGCCGAAGTCCTTCCTGCCGCTGCCGCTGCAGTCGATGGGATGAGCCCAGCGAAGCGGAACAAAGAAATCGAAATCCGATAAGTTTCTCGCAATAACCGTTTGTTTTGCGGAAATTGCTGCGAGTCCTCGAAAGGGGCGGGGGTCGTGCCGCCGCCGATGGGGACGACCACCAGACTTTAATTAGAAACACAAAACTTCTAAGCAAGCAATCGACTGCCGCACAGACAGAGAAGAGAAAGTGGCTGGAAGTGGGGGTGCCGAGATCAAGTCCTGACTGGGATTAGAGGCGACTCACCGGATCGTTGATTTTTCCTCACAACTTGGGCACAGAGTTTCTCCTCTAAGTCGGCTGCGCCTGATGTGTGTGCGCTTAAGACGGTATCCTCCACCCCCTCAGGGGGGGCACCTGAGTTATGTAAAGACGGTTGAACACACTTTCACTTGAGCTGCGGCAAGGATACACCTGCGGCGGTGCTTTGAAATCCGACTCGTTGCACGCAGAGGATTCACTTTTCTTGAAAATTTTCAATTACAGATTTTCGCCTTTTTCTCCGGCAGGCAGGGGGATTTTCTCACTCTATTCACGCACTCAGCTATGCCCCCGCAAGGACGCTCACTCACGATTTGAATTTGGGACTGTTTTGTGTTGTTCCGAGACGTACGGGGAACGCACCGGTACACTGCGGCGTATACGTGATATTCGTCGGGCGGCGTATCAGTGACTGATTACTCAGTGGCCAGCGGTGGGATGTTAAAAAGGAACGAAAGCTCTCTCCTCCTGCGGGCAACTGGTATAAATTCGATTCCTGCGCAGGAGTCGTACAGTTTTCGAAACGGGGGAACGGCTGGGGTGGTCTGTTCGAAAACAAACAAGGAATCGCACTCATACCGCGGGTCACGTGCTTCGCGGGTAGCGAAGTCGGAGAGCGGTTATTTTTCGATGGAAAAGGAAGGATTCGCTCGGTTCCCAGGGGATCCGTGAGTGGAGTGTCCTTGAAATAGGATACACTCTGAGGGCTGGATGACAGTTTGTTCTTTCCTTTTGATTAATTAAAATATTTCCAAGGACATTGTGTTTTTTTTCCCGCGTTTGATTTGTGTCTGCTTATGTCTGTTGGTGTCTGTTTATGTCTGTTGCTGTCTGTTGGTGTCTGTTTATGTCTGTTTGTATTCTAACGTCCTATTGTTTGTCCTTGAGGCAGAGCTAATTACATGTTAATGAGCTGTTGTGGATGGTAACTCATATTTTGTGTCGGCTATAATTTGCTTATTGATTGTCCTTCGACAAGAGCGTCCTGACAAGAGGAGGGAATGAAGGTGAGGGTATACGGTTTTTTTTGGGAGGATGGATTCTGTTTGTTTTGCTTGTGTTTTCCGAGTGAATTCCTTTTCGTGGGTTGGTAGGATTTGTTCAGGACAAAAGTCCTGATTAAACACTGAGAGGAAAAATTGGAAAATTGTTAGATTTACAGGAGAGTTTTGGTAGGAAGGACGCCGGAAGTTAAATTTTGCCAAGGAAGCGTTTTTTTGGTGGTGCCTGTGTGTGTGTGTTTGTGTTTTGGGACTGTCGGGGAAGTTGTCGAAAAGTGCTTATAAACCGGGATCCCTGTTAAGGGTTGTTTTTCAAGGACGATGATAGAAGAGAGTTCTTTGGGTTGGGTTCTGTAATCCTGTTACGTTCTGTGCGATCAACCGTGAACAAACTTTTGAAGCTGGGACGTTTGTGAAACTCGGTATGTTGGTTTTGACTTCGTTCTTTGTCGTGGTATCCTTGCGGGCACGAACAATTTACAAATGTTACTTTTTTACATTTTCCAAGGAGCATGTGTGTTCATTTCGTGTGGAGGGTGATATGTTCATGAAGGCAGAAGTGCGCATATGACTGAGAATTTCTTTATCCTTCGGGCCGACACAAATGCCGTTGTCAGAGATGAACCCATTATGGTCTAATTGTCTCAACGCTGTCCTAAAGCTGTTGTTCATTACGCTGGTTAGCTGCAATACTTGAAAGCTGGAGCCAAACATCTGTCTTTCTCGAAGACGCCCAAAAACTCTCCTCGGTGGTGCTAAAAATTGACCCTCAATGGCACCTCAAAACCGATTTTCAATACGCTTGAAAGCAATCGGGAAATGTAAGTTCCAAGGACTGGAATAAGTTTTCCTAAGCAGCTCGGAAACTGTATCTGCGACGTTTCGAAAGTATCTTCCATGGTGCTCGAAAACTGTCCTCTGCGGCGCCCGAAAGAATTCTCCATGGCACTCGAATACTCTCATCCATGGTGCTCAACAACTGCCGGCTAGGGGGCTCAAAAACTATCCGCTACGGCGCTCTGAAACTGTCCGATATGACGTTTCCTCCATGGCGCTTAAAAACTACCCTCCATGATGATCGGAAACTATCTCCTATAGCTCTCGGAGACTGTCCTCTACGGCTGTTCTCTATGGTGCTCTAAAATTGATTTTCATTACACTCAAAACCTCTCTTCCATGGTCCTTAAAAACTCTCTACAATAGCGCCCGAAAACTATCTCGGAACTATGCTCGAAAACTGTCCGGTACGTCGTTTCAAAAGTGCCCTCAATGACTGCTCTCCGCTCTCCATGACGATAGGAAACTATTTCTTGTGGCTCTGAAACACTTTTCGGCGAAAACTGGACTACAGACTGTTTTTCATTACACCTGAAAACTGTCTTCCACATCGCTAAAGGCGGTCCTTTGAAAACTTCCCTCCATCGTGCTCAAAAATTGGCCTCTATGGCGCTTTGAAAAAGTCCTCTTCGGCGTTTGGGAATGCCTCCTCCATGGCCCACGAAAACTTTCCTCCGTGGCGCATGGAAACTATCCTGTTCATCTAGTCCTCCGTGACTCTGTGACGATGGAAAACTAAGACCTTTCAGGACCTGTCCTTCATGGCGTCTTAAAACTGTTCTGAGTGGCGCTTTAGCCTCCTGAAAGACAGTTCAGAAGGCTATAGTGTCCGAGAATTAACGTCATTGCCACCTTAACGCTCACTGTGCGCTTGCTCGACATTCTCATCCCCCCCAGCCCTCACCAACGTTGGGACTAAATGAAAACAAAATATTAGCAAAAAGGATCTCGTGCCAAAGTCAACAGCAAGTGAAACCAGGATTTGACAAGACAAATCGCTTTTCCACTCAACACCACGCCATCCCATCTGCCGAGTGTCCACACACTGCGTCGCGGTGAACCAAGTCAAAGTCCCCGGGTCGGGCGCCCAACCATGGGGAGCTGTGTTTGCTCATTTAAAATTCAAAGCTCCCAAGCTAACCGAGCCAACTGGACATGGGAATCCTTTTGTTAAACCGTTAAAAGAAAGACAAATGAGCCAGCCCTCCATCACACCTGAGCGCACTCCCAACGACCTGGCGCATCCCTCTTCCTCACCCAGGAACAGGAATTCATCTCCTCTGCCGGAGAATAATTAAGTGCGAAGCGGCCCATAATGCCTGGGTGAGCACCACAAAAGCGTCTAATTAATGGGTGCAATAGCTTACGACGGCGGCCGTGGACGGTTTTTAGGAAAACAAACCCCATTTCCCGTCGGTCGACCACACTCAGCTCGTGATGGATGTTATCCTTTCCGGCCGCACCACCGCAGCATTTCCTCTCATCGAGCACGGGGAACAAAAAAACGTCCATCCTGAAAGACAAACTTGACGACGGACATCGTATCGCGTCGTAACTCCATTCAGGGCATTTCAAACAAAACCCCCCCACCCACTCAACTCGAGGTGGTCTCCTCCACCCGCTCATATCGGATTTAAATATTAAATTGAAGCGAATTAAGCGAATTTTTCATTTTCGCTGCAAAACGGCTAACTTTTGCAATTAGCCAGGATTCAGAAATTCAATGAACCGCAGACCGCAGCGCGGATGTAAAATTCATAACATCATCCGAGTGGAATACAAATTAACGAAATTTCCCGCTGCTGCTCTGTGCGAGCGCGAGTGGCCTCGACTAGCTGCGTGGCGAGGGGGGAATGTGGCGGGCCAACAGTTCATCCATTGGTCTCGGTGAATATTTCATGAATTACAGACTTTAATTAGAGGGACTTGTGTGTTTGGCGGAGAGTTCGAAAACAATTGGAAAAAGTTTGATTTGTTGACTCGTGGAATGCGTGGCGGTGTTATCCTTCTGATGGATTCGGGGGCGTTCAGCTCAGTTCACATGAGTGACTCGCAAATTTTGCTTTGTGGCGGCGCACTAATTGACGAGGCAAATCACGCTGTCGCTCTGCACAAATAGTGCTTGCTGCTGCTTGAATGCTTTGAGTGCGGTTTACGGGTGTGGCGTGTGTGGTTCCTTTGAGAAGTCCCACTGGAATGTGGTATTGCCAAGAGCCTGACATTATTTGGGAAACATTTAACTAGTCTTCCTGACTAAAGTCAGGAAATGAATCTATTGATGTGGGGGGCGTTTGTTGACAGCTTACTGGTAATTCGCAGAATCCTGGCAATGTGGACTCTTATCAAATTCAATTATTGAAAGCATTTTGTGCTAATCTAAGTGATGGGTGGGGGACGAAATTCTGAACAAGGGTTTCTTATCCTCTTCGTGAACAGACCTCTACGCTGCACTTTCTGGAGTGGGGTACAGTCGACTTTGTGGCCATTCTTCTCTTAATGGACTTCAAGTTCCACGAACAGAACCGAAAGTCGTTGTCCTTTGGCCTTCTGATGCAGTAATCAAAAGTAGATCCCAATCAGTTGGTGCCTGTCAGGAGTTTATGACAAAGAGAATTTTTATGTGGCTAGGGTGACCTACAACTGGTAAGCCAGGCTTATAATTTTAGCCCTCAAGCAGTGGGGCAGCGCTGTTCATTCAGTGCTTCCCATAGAAGAGATGCTGTGATGGCTGCACAGATGGGGCCACTAGGAGGTTGTGTGACAGCTTAACTTCTGGACTAAAGGGGGTGGAGGAGGGGGCTGACATCCCCCAGATTAGAACCAGTCAACAACTTTGCCATGTGTACACCGGCCTATCACAGTGTTGTCCATCTCTGATTTGAAGACTCTCACAGGCAACTTTAAAATAGTGACCCACTTTGTCTACCCAAGATGGAGCTTGTGCTCCTCACATCTGAACCAAAAAATGAATGAAAACCGATTTGAAACGCAGGCCAAATCTTCCTCACGTCCACCGCGGACTGGCGCTACAGTCCGGGGTAGACGTGGGCCTCAAACAACAAGCAACTCCAGCTGCCCCGGTCTTTAGCCAACTGCCTTCAATTTCGCACTCCAAGCTGGTTAAGGTCCTTTGCGACTTGTAGGCGCCATCATGTCTGCGAGCGCCTTCTTTTGCGTAATCCCCCTACTTCGGAGCTGAAGACTCATCGTGCTGGAGCACTGTTGGTAATGCGCCCTACATGGCCTAGCCACATTAGGGCTTGCAACAGGTGGTTGAACTGCCAACTGCGCCGGAATCCGAATGTTCTAAGCCTCATAAGCAAGACAGCTGTTGTTCTATGAACCTGTAAGAAGGGGTTGACGCCCAAGTGGGAATACATTTCCCTGATTTATCACTTTACAGTCCCAGTAAGCCCAATATCTGACATTTTCGAACCACGGCCAGCATTAAACAACAGACCAAATGCTTCACGAGGGTTCTTCGTTGCACCACTTTGGTTAGTGGCACTGGATACGCACCATCCACTGTCCATTGGTATCTATTTGAAGATGATATCTATCCAAGCAACTCTAAGGCTAAGACGCCAACAACGCAGCCAACTCTAAGGTTAAGGAAGCGCAATGGCTGATTCAGGGACGGCAACTCTGGAGACAGAGAGAGATTCTCTGAAAGACAAAGCTACCGAGGCAGACTGATTACGATGCGTCGACCCACACGCAGAAAGTCTAGGTTGGATTACCAGACGGGACACCTCGCAATTCTTCCAATTCCAGTTCTTTAGTCACCTTAAGGCTTCAACGTGCAGAAATTGATGTCCGGACGCATAATTACGAAACATATGTGGCCCAGTGATGGACAACAAGTCTTATTGTACACACTTTGAATGGCATATGGGCCATGCCGTCGTCGAGAAGAACTGAAAAACGAGGAAAGGAAAAGACTTCCGAATTCTCCATTCAAAATTCTCTTCTCCAAATCCTGCCCACTCCTCGTCACACTTCACAAAAACAAAGAACAACAACTCAAGCTCTCAAGTGAAGCCCTTCGAAGGCATCATTCAATTGCCGGGTCCTTTTCTTTTCTCTCTCCCCCTCTCTGACTCCCTCCATCGCACTCAGAATGAATCATTAATGAAATCCTCGCCTGGTGCTTTTCACTCCCCAACCAAAATCCAACCACTACACCGTTATTTCTGGATTCTTGGAAACTCTGTTTGAAGGCCTAAGCAAACGACACATCTGAAATAGCAAACGTCGATAGAACTGAAGGATGTCCAGTGGGATGATAAGCCAACCCATCGCACTTAATCTCGCGTGAGCTTGCGTTTCTCTCTGTGTGTGGGTGGGTGTGGGGGTGTGTGTGTGGGTGTATATGTTGATTTTGAATGCTTAAGAGATTCTAACAGTAAATCTAAATGCCAATACAAACACCATACACCCCAGAGAGGGGAGAAATTCATCAAACAAAGGACAATGAACCACTCGAGGACAATGACTACAGCAGAGCGCAATCCCCCAACGACGACGACGACGACGACGACGCCACCGTTCACAACGACCCTCCGTCGACAGTGCGTGTGATGGGATGATATTCCCTGTGAGTGGGGTGGTGCTGTTTTCTTTTCAGCTTTTTTTTTTTTGGTTGGCTTTCAATTTAAGGACGAAAACGATTTCGCCCAGGCAAGCACTCACATCGACTTCGACTGCCTCAGACTGGGGGATATTTTTGTTTATGTTTGTCCTAGGACTTGGGCTTCAGTTCTATTATCCTCAAATCGGTACGCGAGGACGACGAAAACGACGACGCATTCGGTGTTTGTCACTAAAATGTTTGTCCATGTCCTTTACGAGCTATTACCACAAAATGGGCAAACAGTTTGACTTTTCCTTTCGATGTTCTTTAAGCAGCGACATTTATTCAAAGGATATTGTGGCGGTATGTCAAAGGATGTTTGAGGGTGTGTGGGTCTCAGGGTGGGGTTCATCTCACCCTTCTCACCATCCTGAATAGAAAAATTTATTTCAGAGCGTTTTTTGATGGCGACATCGATATCCTGTTGCGTTGGCGGGATGACATTTTTATCCTTTTTAGACCAGAGTCAGAAATCTGAAACTTGGTCGGAGTGTGACAAGATTCTACTGGGCGCCAGGGAATACATTGCAGCTCAATGCAGGAGAATCGATGGAACTACCGGGTTCGGGCATGGTGCGCCAACCTTATATTTGGGTCAATTTTGTAAAATCTTTTGATTTCAAAATCTGGGTATTTTTCGATTTTCGAAATTTCGGACATTTTGAGATTTTGAATTTTGGGACCCAGACTCCTCCAGTTTGACAGTTGTCCATGCCCAAGTTTATGTTCCTACTTGAGGGCCAACGTCCAATGATCGTTTGCTTATCAGCGCCTATTGTTGGGCGCCACTTTCGTCACATGAGCTCCACTTTCTATCAACACTTCGCACTAAGAATCCCTTCGACACCCGACTTGAACCCCTTCTGAATGATTTTCTCATCAGAACCGACCACAATCAGGCACTTGTATAAACTCTAGGCTCCCCCCCCCCCCCTCCATTCAAGGATTCAATTTCCATCGATAAAATTAATGGAACGGAATACAATTGCTACAAGGAATCATCCTCAATTAACTTTCGCTTCACTCGAAACGGTTACGGGCCAGCACCTCGAGCCCAGGTATCGCATATCCTTCCACTTCAGCGAACTGTTTCCTTCACTTCTTTGACACACTACCCGCCCGGATCAGATTTGAAGTGATTTCAAGGCCAAGCAAGGACAATCGAAGATGTCGACATTTACGGAGGAGCTCTTGAACTTTAAGGGAATTCATAAATCAATACATCGAGCAAAATCGAAAACCACTCCACGCCCACTCTCCGCCACGGTCTTGTCGATGGCGGTTGCTTTGCATGCAGATGGATCCTTCGGGGGCCGAATTGAAATTCCCAAAATGTTCATTCATTGTCTGCCAAAGGACCCCAGACATATGTTATCACGATGGAAAAACAATTATTCTTCGGTGGGTGGGCGCTCGGCCAGGGACGGTATTCAATATTCAGGACACAGCGCTGTTATTTTCATTTTTGGAGAAATCCCTTCAGCATGGTTGCAGGATGCTTTTGTTTTCTTTGTTGGCACTGGCCATGGAGAGTAATGCGCGACAAGGAGTTACGTGCGTTGTTGCAGATGTTTGCTTGGTTGAGGAGTGTCTTGTGACCTGTTTGGAGTTGAAACTCACTCAAAATTCATCACAACTCCTCCACGGCAGTGAATCGAAGGACACGGCCAAAATTCATGAGATCCTCATCGGATCCCTGAATAAAACACCAGCCATCAGCACCGATAAGCATTCAAATCCGAGCCTTTGATGGATGAAATTGCCTGAAGTGACGACAGCTGCCTAATGCATGCACGAACCGAAGCACATGCGGGGCAAGGATACAAAATTTCAGCGCATTCAAAAAAGGAAGTGACCTGCTGCTCCGAACTCTTCTGCCAGGCTACACAGAGTGGCCATGTAAAATTCATGTGATCCTTGAATTTCTTTAAAGGATGTCATCCCCCCCTCCCCCGGGACCGTCCACCCACCACCCCGTCGTCCTGACTAATTTATCCACTGAAGATAATTCACTTTTCCAAATCCCATGCGTAAGCATAAGTAAAACAACTCGAAGATCCTGCCGGGGGACCAAAAAAAAAACAGAAAACGGCAACCGAAACGAAAGAACTGACTGAGGCGCCGGTGGAGGGGATGGGGGCCAAACCGGCGGATAAACTCCATTGAATCGGATAAAATCCCAGATGGTGCTTCATGAATTTTTATTACGGACATAATCCCACGTGAGTGGTGGTGGTCGGGGCTGGGTCGGGACTCGCCTACTCCCTGCAGAGACCCTTCTATGTGCTGCCGTCAATCAGCATCCCTGTGACCGTTGACTTTTCAACCGACACATAAGCGCGCACCACGGGCACCGACGGCAAGCATGCAACAAGTGGTGCGCACCAGTAAAGGGATCCATCCTACCTTCGAACTTAATTTTCGACCAGAACAAAAAAAAAGCCGGAACACACGTATGTCCTTGCAATGTCGAACGTGGGGAGAGCTCCTGCTGAAGCTTAGGGTTCGGCAATGTCATCGTGCACGCACCTTCGCTTCAGCATGTGGTTACGACTGCTCTGCCCCCGGGGAGGCTGCGTATTTATTTCGGTCGCCTTTACGAGGACGATTTATGGCGGCGTTCGAGTTTCTTTTCGTGCGATTACATCGAAATTCCATAAATCAAATTATTGTCCCGGCAATTCCTTGTTGTCGATGCTTTTCTTCTCTCCGTGTGTGCGGCTTGAGGAGGAAGAGGAGGAGGAGGGCGACGTGTTCACTGAATCGTGGAACCGATGCCGATTAGCCAGCATTGACGCAGTTATCACACAGGCCGCGATCAATGTGCGTCTGCGATTGTGTGAAAGTGACGAGGACATGTCCGAGTGGCGCAGCCACGTAATTAACGTCAAGCGCCCTGGCAGGCGATCAAATCCCAGATGAATGATTTTCATAAGCCTCGCAGGCATGCAGTCAATTGAATTAATTAGCAACAGTGACATCGGATTTTGAGATAGCGACGCAGTGGTGTCGGTCTCGTCAATCACGATAACAGGTACAGCTGGACGATGCCGGTGGCAGGGACAGTGGCGGCGGTTTGATTAATGTTTTGTTACGGGGTGGTCGTTTAAAATACGGTTGCTTTCAGGCATTGTACGAGTATGTGCGTGGATGTGCGATGACAGGAATTGATTGTGGGATTGTGGCTGCTTTTTGTGTTTCGTGCCTAGATGTGACAGAAACACTGGTTGGTGCCATGGGGAGATGATTGAACTTTCAAAAGTTATCTGGGGGGGGGGGGGGGAGGATGGATGCATGCATATGTGTGGACAACACTTTTGTTGCTACTCTGCATGCACTATCCAATCAGACATGTTGTACGAACGTATCCCATCTTCTCGAAGACCTTTGTGACTCTGCGTTGTTTTTCTAAAAAGACGTGGTTGGAGCTGGATGGTCGGATATCATGGTCTAACTGGCAGCTTTTTTCCTGTCTCCCTCCTCCCAGTGCAGGCGTGAGTTTGAATCTCAGGTCTGATTTTGAAGAAAACAAGTGAAATGACGGTCAATGCGTGACGTCATTACACTCCTGTGGGCCATGAACAAGAGACTCCCCAACGCAGTCTCCATCAAAGCTTACAGCTGATGCTATACACACCGCATGTCATTAGAAGAAGAAAAAGCGAAAAACTCCAGATGAGAGAACAAGTTCTTGGAATGAAGTTCCTCTTCAAGGGCACTAAAGACCAGGAAGCAGGAAGACAAACTTCAGAAGTACATACTCAGCCACTCAAAGGATTGCTGTGTGGAGCACTTCACCAAAAAGATTTCGGTTTCCAGAACTTAGCCGTCCACTTGCAAGCAAAGATTCTCTGCTTTAGCCAGCTGCCACAGCTGTTCTTCGTCATGCTGTCGTCTTTGCCAGCTTTTCCTATTTGCAACAACGTGAGTCTGGTGGCGGATTCTCCTGCACATGTCAGGACGAAGACGACCAGAACTGCAGCCTGTACTAGTAGTTGGATTTGCGCACGAAGGAGGTGCGTCCGCAGCAGTTTTTCTTTTTTTTGCTCTTGAAGCCAGCAGAAAATGAAGCAAGTTCGGTTGGTGAGACTTCTGTCGATTTGTTGCTGTTGAAGGAGTACGGCTCTCGACACTTGCGCCTCCGGTCTCCGGCCGTCATCCTTTTCCTTTTCAGTTGGCTCTTTGTCAGTGGCCCCCAGGAACCGCTGAATTTGGGGCCCCTTCGTCCTTGTCAGATTTCCGAAACAACGTACCATCAGAAGCGGAGCTCCGGCAAACTGTCTGTCAATGAGCCTAGAGATTAGACGTATGAGGCTGAGCCTCTCCGCGACTTTCTCCATTTTTCTAACTCATCCTACAAAGCGCGTCGTAGAGTGAGTGACAGGAATCAACGGCGGAAGATAAGCGGGGCCTCCAAAAGGCTTTTTTTGCTGATCTGCATACAGTCTTCCAAACATTAACCTATAATGCTTTCGAGGCACCTCAAGACGTAAAACTTATTCAAACCTTCCCATCCTATAGGATGCCTAGTCACCCGAGTTTTGGGTACTTCCTGAGTGTTTCTAGGGTGTTTCTCTTAAATCATCTCAAAACGAAATATCTACAATTTCCTTATTTACTTTGCTTCCTTGAGGTTTTGCCTACCTTGGATAACAGATAGATCTTCTAGTGAACCAGCTAACTCATCAAAGTCCCTATACAAGGCAGGCCACCTACAAATTTCTGTTTAAAAATGCATTACAATGAATGGATGCTTTATTTCGGCCAAGACTGGTCAAAAGCAGAACAAAAGTGGGACTGTGCTGTGCTGTGTGTAATGTGCTACCCTGTGTGCCGCAGAGTTTAGATAGACAGCACTCGTTTCGAAAGTAAATTTTCAAAATTGTCCAAGGTTGGTGAAGCGCAAAGGGACTTATTTCAAGATTTCCAGCGGGATACAGCTGTCAGAGTCAGTTTCGCAAATCTTGCCGTTCGGATTCGGCAACAAACTGTAGGTCCCTTCTACTAATGAGAGAACAGGAGCGTTGGCACAACACGAGTAGTTGTTGTAGAAGCCAGGCCCTGGTCCCTCGTGGGCTGTAGGACCACTCAAAAAAGGGGCATTTCAGGATGTAGGCATTTGGGATTTTTGGCATTCTGGGATTTTGTTTTTTTATTTTGAGGTAGCCGACTTTTTGGGACTGAGCATTATGGACTGCACTGGAAACACTTAGGGTTGCCGGCTTTTTGGTGTGTTTCAAGATTCTATTCGTTGGGATTTCGGGTTTAGGGAAATGTGAGCTCTTGGAGAATCTAAACCTGCGGGAATGGCAAGATTCTTCCAAATTGAGAGGCGACTCCAAACAGACCAAA
The DNA here is from genome assembly GCA_944738645.1 of Eristalinus sepulchralis. Classification (NCBI taxonomy): domain Eukaryota; kingdom Metazoa; phylum Arthropoda; class Insecta; order Diptera; family Syrphidae; genus Eristalinus; species Eristalinus sepulchralis. The sequence goes on along the minus strand of OX122885.1, from coordinate 7,088,124 downwards.
AATTGAAGGAAGCATACACAGCTTATCTGCCATCCGTTCGTCGCTTAGCGGTTGTTGACACTGCTCTTCTTCTGGTGTTAATTTTCTGAAGTCCAGGTCCTTCTCGATTTCCCAGAATTGACGCAATTGGACATCAAGGGTCGTGTGGTGGTTCTAGACTATGGTGGGCTGTGCTAGGTTTTTCCTATGAGGATCCATCACAGCTCGGAGTCCAAATGTTTTGGGAGTGTTGTCCCCGAAGCGCTAATTGTTGGTGAGGGAAGATGTCCTCAGAAGTGTTTGGATGCCATTGATGATCCGTGATGATTAATTGGGAAGTAGACGAAAATGTATCACTTCCTGGTTATTCTCAAAGTCAAACAAATTTTTCGTTAGCTCTTATGTGTCCTTGCATTCAATGTTGGATTTTGGGCACTTTTGAATTAGGGCGCTTTTGGGATGTTTTTCGGATTTCTGGACTTCCGAGGTCCTCTTGGCGTTTGGGACATTTTGGGAAGAGGGCTCTTTGCCAATTCTTCCATTCAAAGATGGCGACTTCTCGGAATTTTCGGAATTTTGGGACTTTAAGCATCATGAGGTGCTATATTTTTAGAGTTCAATGCATTCATGATTTTTTTTGATTTAGGGGCCCAATCCATATAAAACTTTTAATTCTCCTGCGTGGTGTATAGTCAAAAATAATTTCTTTATTCCCTAATACAAGGATACGTCCACCATTCCCTTGAATACTGAAGGACTTCCTTCATTTGCCCATTCCTGCATTTTTGTTGAATCCAAAATTGGTCTCTTGACTTTGAACTGTTTCTTCGTTTCGGATCTACCCTAAACGGCAATAAGTGCCATTTTGTCCACTCTTGAAATTTCATAGGCATGCCTCCATGTCCTCAATCTCCTCTTTTTCTTGATCTAGCCTTGAATTGTAAGGAAACAACTCTTACTGTCATTCCAGCAATCTTGAGATCGATGTATTGCCTTCAATGTTAAGCATCCGCTCCAACTTCCCTGTACGTCTCCTCTTAAGTGCATTAACCCGCATCTCAAGTCCTCGCAAACTCCTCCAGCTCACTACACCCGATTACATGGAAACCTTGCAAATTTTTAACGAGCAGAAGAATTTTAATTGAGACCCTCCCCCTCCCGATGGGCCATCAAATTTCGTAAATCGATAAGCCGTAGTAATGCCGTTGTGGCATTAAAAACAAAAAAAAACATACGCTCTGTGCACCACCCCTCCTCCACGCACAATGACTTATTGGATGCCGAACGCCGTCGATTACATCGCGAATCATTTCACCCCCGATTACGGCGCTATTCTCTTTTCGTTTCGTTTCTTTATTAAGTCTCCGGGGCAACAACAGTGGCGGCAGGACCGAGGGAATTCATAACTTCACAGAAGGGCCTGTTTTTCCGCACATTTTCACCGATTGTGAAATATTCCTGCGTGCGTCATTAATAAAACAGTTTACGTTAAGTAGAATTCCATCCAGGACGGAGGGAGCCCATTTAATGGGCCCTCAGAGATTATGACTCGGAGTGAAACAACGGTGCCAACGATGCCGGCAATGATCTGCGCGGTGGGGCGACTGCCATCTGAATGGAAATGTGATTCAGATTCGAATTGAAGTGGTATTTCGTTCGCTGACTGCTTGAGATGAAGTCTTGGTCTTGGATACGTTTTGTTAGGTTTTGCTGCGTTCGTCTGAAATGCCTCTGTTCCGCTGAAGTGGAATTTTATGCTCGGCTGGGGGCGGGAGAGACGGTGAAATCTGTAGTGGAGTTCAGTTCGCGAGCTTTCACCGCAGTCAAGTGGTGCTAGAGAAATTCATTCATTATACCGAACATGCTTCGGTTCACAGGTCTTAGATGCGATGTGGTTTGAAGCTTCGTTGGATTTTAGGATGATTCGAGGACCTCGTCGTCGTTGTCGCTTCAAGGTCGAGGTCCCGAGCGGCGAATTTGAATTTCGACGAAGTCAATTATGTGCACGACTGAGTGATGATTGAGTGACGTCTTTAATGTGGTCCTCGGTTGTCTATGGTGATCATCAGCTGGCTCTAATTGCTGAGACTTTGTGGCGTTGGAGCGGTTTGTTAGATGTATGTAAGGTATGAGGGAAAGGTTTTATGAAGACTTTCTTCATTGGAGTGTGCCTAGCAACGTCGCCCCAAAATTCATCCCCATACCTATTCGTAGGAAAATTTAGGACATTTTGGAGCCAGGAGATGATTTTCAAGGACGGAAATTAAAAATCTTGAAAACTGTTTAACGCTCATTCAATTTCTATAAGACAGAGGGAAGTTTTTGTACAAAAAGTGCTAAATTTTCTATTGCTTGGTATTTTCCGAAATTTCAAACGCGAAAAGTTCGACATTTGGGCCCTCACCAGAGTACACTTAACAAATTTGTGGTTGAAAGGATTTTGTGTTATAGATTATGCCTTTTTCTTAGGCTAGCGGGACTCTTAATTTTGTGATTTTCCGAACTTTTTCGAAAATTTCTGCACAAATGAACTTTTTTTGTGAAATGTTTCTGTGCACTTGATTTTGAACATTTAAGACTTAGAGCTGTCGGTATTTTTGGAAGATGTCAAAAATCTGACTTGGATGTAAGGGTAAAATTTAGAAAAAAAAAATCCAAAATCCCGAAAACTGTCCAAAATCTGAATGCGACGCCCATCCGCAGTATTTCGAAGGCATAAAGTCTTTGACCACTAATAAAAGTGGTCGCCGTGGCGCAGTGGTAAGTGCATCGACTGCGGCGCAAAAAGTCTGGGTTCGATCCCCGGACGGGACACCTAGCATTTTTTCACGGCACCACCGCTTTCGAGTTGCTGACAACACTCAAAGAGTATTAATTGTCTATGGAAAGCTTCTCAAATCTCGCCGTTCGGAATCGGCAAAAAACTGTAGGTCTCGTAAAGAACAATAGCATGCACAACACGAGTAGTTGTTGTAGAAGCTAGGCCCTGGTCCGCAATGGGCTGTAGTGCCACTCAATTATTATTATTAAAGTCTTTGTTCAAAATTTGCCTTTTGACATCGTAAATCTAAGATTTTGTAAATTTAGGCCTTCACCATTAAAGACTTCCTAGAAATCTGACATATCCTGGACCCGAATTTCTGATTGTTCAAGTTTTTTTGTGTTTTTGGGGCTCCGAGGTTTTCCACTTTTGTGCTTCCGGGGGGCTATATTTGAATTTTTTGGTTTCCCGAAATTTGAAGAATTTTGAAACATTAATTTTTCGATATATGAATTTTTTCGAATGGTCTTGTACTCTCGATTTTTGGAATTGAGAGCCGACCGGAGTTTGAAATTTGGTAAGTTTTAAATTTTTTTCAATTTTGGAACGCACTGCTTGTCAGAATTTTGGACTTTTGGACACGCGATTTTTTCTGACTTCTATTATTTTGAAGAATTTGGAAAATTTTGCAATGTTGTACTCTTGGAGTTTCACAAATGTGAATTTTAGAAATTGTGTTTACAGTTTTTTTTTAAATTTTCGACATTTTGGATTTTTCAAAATATTTTCTAAGGACTATGATGAATTTCAAATATTGCGATTTTGATATTCTCGTTCCTTTCCAACATTTTCTTTTCCTAAGGACTTTCCGAATTTTGACTTCTCACAGTTTTTGCGTACTTGAAGTCCACACTGAAGGACTTCCCGGCCTTTGACTGTTTCATATTTAGAACTGCACCCAAATCGGCATTTTTGGTGTCTTAAACATTTGATTACATTGATGAATGTCAAAATGTCAATATTTTGGAATACAATCAATTTGGAACAGCTTACGCTCCTAATGCCAATAAATCATCCATCGTCCTGTAAGCCATCTCATTTGCATAATTGTATGAACCACGTAACAAAATTCAATTACACTCAACCCCCACCATCGCCCACTGGTCATTTACCCCTGACAACACCCCTCCAGGCACGTGAACTTATTGCAACTACAAATGTTTCTGTAATCAAACTGTCATCGAGGAGGCGAGGATCTCATCCCGAATGCACTCACTGGAACAAGCAATTAATTTCGAGACATTGAAGGAAATTCATTAAATAAGTGATTTGATTGGTGACCCACTCACCCCCAACCCCCGACGGACGATAAGCGTGATTGATGAATAGCTTGTATAGCTGTCAAATATCCTTGTCGATTCTGCGTCACATCACCCAACTTCGAACGTCATTTATCATCAATTCACTTCAAATGAATGGAACCACTCGTGTAAGTGCGTGTGAGTTAATTAACAAAAAGTCCTGTCAATCGGGAATGTCTCTGGAGTGCCTGCTGACAGATTCACGGGCGGTCATGCTTTGAATTGTAGGGGTTGTCAGAAACCAACGAGATCTTGACTGCGAAACAACAAACTAATCATAACTTCCCAACAAATTTAAGTGGCGGCAGAAACTACCTCAAACTCCCACCTGCCTCTCCCTCACATTTTCCCATTGAACAGTCCCCATTACAACCACCCATCAACAGTCCCCCCCCCTACCACCCACCCCACCTTAAGGCAATCATCATTTGTTCTCATTAAATGGGGTTTCCCGGGCGTTCTGTGAAAATTGGAATTATTGTCGCAGATTGCTCGTGTTGCTTCAAAAAAAAAAAAAAACGGCACTCGTTTCCCATCCAAGGCGAGCGAAAGAAAAAAAATTTAAATAAACAAAATTATGAAATGAACTTCTCTCTCTCTGGCCGAGGAGCAATAAATTGTGTCCTTGCTCGCCGAAAGTTGTGTACACGTGCAATAGGATGGGCCGCCACGTAATTTTGAACCGAACCGACAACCCGCCTTGATGCGAAAGTCGCCGAAGTACGCTACACAATTCGAAGCCACATCATTTTGGTAGCCATGAGAAGCGAATGGGGTGGGGAGGCGAACTTTTGCAAGTCATGTCGCTTCATTAACAACGACACGGGACATCGCCAAGGAGTTTTCTGTTTTCTGTTTTTCATTTCTCTCCGTCTCCGTTTCTTGTACTCATTCGTCAAAATATTTACGATTCAATAACACTGTGAATTTTAATGTTGACTAAATAGATTGTTTTTATTTTGTTTGTGAATTTTTTCTTTGGTCTGCATTTGTTGCCATTCAGGAGTGAGGGTAGGTTTGTCAGAGTGGATTGCCGATGAAGAAGGACTGTTGAGAAATGAGAAACTTGTCGGGATCAATTGCTGGGAGCGGGGATGACGAAATACGGTTTTATTGCGGATATTTTTCTTAATTCAATTTAAGGAGTCGTAAATTATTGCCTTATGAACTGTGAGAAATGAATGGCGCCCAACGGATGACCTTTACAGTTTTCTCCATATTTTGAGGATCTGAGCCATAATTTCGGTGGGAATTAATGCCTTCACTCGAAATGAAGAGAAATAAGGCGGATATCGATGTAATTGGCGCCCAACGGTTGACTTTTCAAAAGTTGATCCAGTTGAGCGGCACACATTTTGAGTTGAAAAGTTTGGAGAATGACACTTTTTATGAGATATATTGACAAGGAAGTGACTATCGCTTAACTGGAAATAAACTTATGTCCTTTAACATGTGTCCTTCCAAATTAAATAAGGTAAACAGAAACGAAAAATAATAAAATCACTCTCTGCATTCAATCTCTGCTGATCTAATGAATCCTAGCATTAAAATTTAGCTCGTTAAGATGGATGACTGCAAAGAAAACAATGGCGCCCAACAATGGATCCACATTTAAGAAATTTTTTCTTCAACGACATGACTGCCGACCGTAAGCTCTTGGGAGTCTCAATCCTTTGCTAAGATTGTTTTACACTCCCTGTGATTCCGGTGACACTGATGTCCATCACGAAGACCAAGATGCTTAAAAGTTGTAAAAGGAACAATAAAAAAAATACATTTAAAAAAAAAAAATGCTTAAAAGTTGCCCTTCATATCAATGTTTTCATTCTTTTCTCCTTCTCCAATGGAGAGACCCAAGATGACTTCACCCAGTTGCAGCTTGAGTGCCCGTGTTCCTAATGTCGCCAAGTCTGCTCTTTTCTTGGTCATATCCAAATGGGTATTCATCCAATTTGAACGTCCTTCTTCTCCACCAATCGTTCCCACAGACAATGATTATTGCGAGCCTCCTTTGTAGGCCAACCTACTGGAAGAACAAACATTTTATCGAAACCTTTTCCTAGACGTCATTTAGAACGTCTTACTAGAGAGCTCTTAAAAGTTCTTAAATGGATGGAATCGACTTGATTGGCGCCCAACGAAAGAACTATCAGAACTATCAGGCCCGCTCCTAGTGTCACGTAATGTTATACCAGTTGAAAGAATTCGCAGTGTAGAAGCATTGAAGCAGCAATGGAACGAGTCCCAAAGAAAGGGATGGTAGTATAGATTGATCCCAAAAATGGAAACCTGGGTTATTCGGAAAAAATGGACGCCCAACGAGGAACCTCTCAGCATGCCTACCCTCCCTATTCATGCATTTTTCAAGATTTCGTGCATCCCTTTGGGCTATCTGAAAAGAGAGGTCGTAGCTTCTGAACCCATTCTTTAAACATCCAACCAAGTCACAAAAAAAAAGAATAGGACCAACGAGAAACTTCCTGAAAGTAACAGAAATCACCTCAGTCCCTATCGCCTCGTCTTCATCTTCAAAGAAGTGAACAAGTTAAGAAAAGTAAAAACATCCTTCCATCCAATCACTCCTCCAGGATATCCATAAACAAAAACAATTTATCGCATTGCTCGTTCACTCTTCCCTCCTTTTGAATTTTTTGCAAAAATCTCTATGAACTGCGTCTCAGATCTTCCTCGTCAACAATTCCAGTCACGTCAACACCGCACGTGTTCGCTGTGTGCATTATGTGTATCATCCCATAAACACATCCGGAAACCATCTCAAATTGAAAGGAACACCCGCCCTCCCCCTTGATCACCACAAATGCCGTGAAACAACTCAACTCCACAGCCAACTACCTGATTCCATGATTGTCACCCAGTTGTCGCCGCACCCCATCGTATCGCACCCTGATCTCATTTCACTTAAGGATATTGGTGAGCGCCCACGGATACCTCCTCCGACAACAACAGGATGTGATTTATAGGTTCCCCCCCCAAAATGGAATGGGTTAGAGATTCTATTCCTGTCGGCTCATCTCTTACGCGCAGGACAGGAATTAAATTTTAACACTCAATTGGTCAAAGACGAAACCCACTTCAGTGCTCGGAGGACTCAACAAATCCGCTTCTCGGCGAGCAGCTGTAATTAAAATCTAAAGTCGAGCTCGCCGGAAGGGAGGGGGACTCAGTTCAAAGGAAAAGGATGCCATGGCACTCGAAAGAAGTTCAGTTAAGTCCTTTGGTTTAATTTTTATTGTTCTTTGAAAGGGAATCCTGTCGAGGGAGCCTCAAAGCCATTGTAGGAAGGAATAAACACTAGCCGCTTGATTGTGGGATGGTGAGTGGTGATAGGGGGGTATTCCTCGTTTGGCTGAAATTTTTGCGCAAGAGTCATGGCAACGCTGTGGTCACTTTTAAGCGGTGTAATCATGTCAAAGGAAAAGTTTCCTTCCGTGCGAATGTGAGTGTATCAAAGCAGGCTTAGGTGACCTTGTAACAGTTAATCGGATTATGATTGAACAAAGACGGTTTCATGCGTCTGTTGGCCGTTGGCTGCGGCTGGGCACGTCCTTAAGGCTTTTGTAGATTCTCACTGATTTGGAAGGGATAATGGTTGGGCTGGCGATAATCTGTGTCAAATGTGTCATAATTCATTCGAGTGGACGCTTCCGAGTTACTTGGCCTATGGGCCGTGGGCGTGGTGTGACATTGATTGTGATTTAGGCTTTTAGGGAGATGGGGATGAATTGTGTGGAAACGAAGTGTGCTCCAGAGGATGTGAAAGCTTAAAATGCTTGTCAACAGTATCACAAAGGCCAAACTGGCGCCCGAACAGGAACCACTAGTTGACCTTTATGTAACCAATAATTGAACATTGTCTGTATGTACTTTAGATGAGGCAATATATCCTCATCGGTCTTCATTTAGTCTCTTACTTGAGAAGAGAAATGCAAATAAAGGAATTGGCGCCCGATATGAAACGATTGAATTCATTTTTAGTTCAGTTCGCATGTCTTTTGAAGACGCAATGCAGAATGCGTGCTCGAATTAATGAATGGCCTGAAAAAAAAAATTTGCGAAGGGAGATCGAGGGTATTACCTGAGGGATGGGTTGCCGGAAGGTAAGGATCGAATCGTACTTAACTAAAAACTCTCGAAAATGAACTAGCTTCATGAACTTTGTTTTGTAAAAGGTTGAATTTATGAGTCAAGTGTGCGTTGAGCACTTTAAAATTGATAAAAGGAGAGTAAGTGCTGATTGGCGCCCAACGAGAAACCATCAAACTCATCTTTTGCTCGCTTGACTTGTATTTCTTGTTAAACTGCATTCCAGATACCATTGATCAACACACAAACTTCAGATAGGATGTGTTACTGTTTGCAGCTAGTGAACTGGCGCCCAACGCAAAACCTTAAATGTGATTTTAATTCGCTTTCCACATACCCAAGAAAATTAAATGCTTTCCTACATCTCGAAGCTCACTTCATATCATCGAGGGATAGACGCGAAAATAATTGGCTCCCACCACCTCTCATTCGTGTCTAAAGAGAATCAAATGCATTTTTGATGAGAATTTAACCTGATCTTGATGCCATCAACATCTCACTCAAAGGCAGCAACCCCATTAAATGGGAATCTCAACCTCCATGTAAACAGGACACATTCTCATACATTTTTAAGGCACTCCCCAGCATAAACCCATCACAGCTGATGACTCAATCAGTGCACCTCGTTCTGTCGCAGTCGCTGCAGTCGCAGGAATGCAAGACTCCATGCTCCGACAGAGATATCCTTCTTTATTTTCACCCCCAACAAATAGAGTTATCAAGTTGCTGCACACTTTCGTCCTTCAACAGAGTCCTTCCACACCCGCAGAGCATCGTCGACGGCGGTGACAATAATGCCACACGAATCGCATTTTCATGACAAGCTCCCTCTCTCTCTCTCTTTCTGTTCATGCCTCGATGCAGATGGTGCTGTAAATTTTTTTGCACAAAATCTCAGCAGACATTTATGAGGGAACACTGCACAGGAGCATAAAATGCTGAAATGGAGTTTGGTCTGATTTAGTGGGTGAATGGAGGTCTGTTCAATTTTGCGCTGAAATTTCGTGGAAAATTGCACTTCGAAGAGGGAGCAGATGGAGTGGAGTTGTTTTCTTCTTGGCATTGACATGGTGGAGGCTTTGTGGGGATGGGCATTTCTCGGAAATTGAGTTCATGGGAAGTTCAAAAAAAAAGGTTTCCTCTTCGATGTTAAAATTCAAGGAACATCCTCTTCCCGAGGGATGAAGTAGTGAAATCAAATCTTTTCTTCTGTCGAATGTGGGGGCTCTTTAGTACGATTTTCTTCACGCAGCCCATCATTTGGTTTCATTTTCGAAACTGACAACTTTCTGTATACAGCGCAGCTCTCACAAACCTCCCACCTCTCCCAAACATGAACTTGGTTTGTTAATCCACCCTTCTCCAGGGAGACCGTCGGGGTGGGTCAAACTCCCACGCACTCACAGAGCTAGTCAAGGATGTGGAGGAATAACGTAAAGGAGGCGAAAGCTGAACAATGAGCGAATGTGCAAAGCAGTAAGACAAGGTCTTCCAGCCTATCTGAGTGGGAAGCTAATAGTGGGGATGGCGGTGTTCCAAGATGTGTCCTAGCCTACACCTGGTGCTTCACCCCTAAAAACGACACCAATGCTGTGGCTAAAAGCGTCTTAAAATCCCAGCCTCCAGGAGGAGTATGACCAAGTTTTTGGTATAAGGATTGAGTCACTGAATATGCGAAAAGAAAAGCAACTTGATCTTGATGCCTTGAAACAGAGTACCCAGATCGTCAAGAGTGGAAGGCTGAGCTCCCAGCTCAAGGTGAGTCTGTCTGATGGCCTGGCTAAGTAAGAAGGTCTAGGTGGACCAGAAGTTGAGCTCATCAACGTTTCAAACGTGTGACAGGCGCCACCGAGCTGCAGTTAGTTAGTGCCTCAGTTCTTGACCTCAACGGTGTAAGTTTGATCCCTGAGCTCGCCTTTTCCATTCACCATTTATTTTAAGCAAGGCTCCGCCTCTCTCGAGTTTGCTAAGAACACCTTCTTCTTCTTGTGGCGCTACAGTCCGAGCCTCAACCAACATGCCTCTCCAGCCAGGACCATCATTCGCCAGTTGCCGCCAGTTGCGCACTCCAAGTTGGTTGAGGTCCTCCTTCACTTGTGTGCGCCACCTTAGCCTAGGCCGTCCTCTGCTACGTTGTTGACGTTTGCTAAGAACGCTCAGGGAGTCTTTACTGCCTTTAGAGGAGTTCCCAAAGGTAGCCTTCAAAGTCCGCATTGAACAGTGGATCTCCTCCCTTTATGAACATTCAATAGTACGCACTTGGGTCTCGTGGGATCTTGAAGTTGGACGCTATGTCCTGGTGTGTTATGGCTGGAGCTCACAAATGTGTGTCCTTTCGCTTTCAACACCTGACAACTTCATATTGCCACGAACATGAGCGTGCTCTTCATCTCCTTTCTCCTCCAATGCCGATGTGACAAAGTGAAGTCTTCGTACAAAACGTCACCACCACCCCTCTGGTTCATCTTAAACCAAACCCTTGACTTTTTCTCAACTTCTCGCAACTCATTACCGTTCAGACAAAGACACACTGCCAAGCTGATGTGAGAATCATCAACGTCTCCACGTTCACCACTCCCCATCGCACTTCCCCGCTTTAATTAAGTTAAAACTAAACCGAGACAAGTTCTACGAGTATATCAAAGGTGGCACCCTCGAATCTGCACGTTTCCCCCCCTCGCTTCTAACCATCTGCAAACAAGCGCTAGACGGTTGACTTTGTGGTTGCTTCGTCGGGAAGATCGCGAAATTGAATTATAAACTCCCTAGGTGCGTTTTTCTTCTCTAATTCTTTGAGTAAATAAACCCGGTTCGAGGCTGTTGCACGGAGTGTTCGACAAGTTATCTGCTGTGCTACTGGAGCTTGAGCAAATATTGACTGTTACACCGTTTTGGTGGTTGATGAGGGGGGGCGGGTGCGACTTGTGCGTTCTTTTTGATGTTTCTAGCAGAGGGGTGGTGTAAGGCGCTAACGAAAGATTTGTCCTCTAATTTGCTTTAGACTAGTCAACAAGTTGCTTGAACCTGGTGAAAGTCCTTTTCATAGAGACATGAAGGCAGGAGAAGGAGAATTTGCATCAGGTGGACGTCTGAGTGATGAAGGACTTGCTTTGAGGTCCTCAGGGACGGGGAAATATGTCAAAACTGGAGCTCCTCACTCCAACAAAATTTGGAAAAAGTTCAAACTGACGGATTCAATGCTTCGTTCAAACTCACCTTCAGCTTCAATCACAAGCAAAGCAAGGCACTGTTGCGGGCAGTCAGACTGTCAATCGCCTCAGCTTCACTTCAGAGTGCCTCATCTGTCATAAGGGCGGGACTCCTTCACGTCCCCAAGAAAAGCTTTGTGCAAGCTTCTCTGTACCATCACGCTTTCGTTCTCCTTCCGTCCGCCAAGCTGGTTGAAGTCCTTCTCCATATATCACATCATCTCACCCACAATCGATCCTCATCGCTCCTTAAATGTGAGAAAAATCAATTTAAGAGCCCTTTCCTGTTTCCCAGCGGCTGCCAACTTCAAATCGACCTCCTCTCAGACAAAGGTGAATTCCCAAGAAACCCCACGCACCCCGTTCCAAGCTCCGAGTTTATCTTTAATTGAATTTAAACAGCTCTGTGGCAGGAGGCGTTCGTACGAAAGCCACACGCGTACAGTCGATGAAAGAATTCCTTCTCCCAGGTGTGTCCCCCACCCACCCACGGAATGCAACACACGTGGTCAGCACAGATTCCCTTTCCCGAGTTGACATAAAATCCAATTACGATGGCCCCCCCTCTCTCTCCCTCACGCGCTCATTTTCCCATTTATTTGTTTCACTTCCTGGCCCCATTTCCGCTCTATAAGTCAGCGGTGACAGATTAAGGGATCATCTCCCGGCAGAGCTTGTGTGCGATTCAGTGTGCATCGCTGGCCAAGTGTGAGATATGAGGGGCTTTAAGTCGCTTTAGAACCCCCTCCCACCCGATGCAAACACTGCCCCGGATGGATGATCCACTGGAAATCCTTTAAAATGTGCTGTCGGCCTTTTGGATAACTTTGCCGGGACTATTCGACGGTGCGATGGGCACCTGACGATAAGAGCAGAGCCTGCCACTCGAGATGTCCTGATGCTCATTTCAATGAAAATTGGCTTCACGTATGACTTGGCCTCCATCTCACCGCCAAGCACATCCTGCCAGGCAGCCGACGGAGCATAAGAAGGGATTAGTCATAGAGTTGAGCAGAAGGAAGTTAAATCGTCTGTGCACGAGCCAATAAAACAGGAACGGCACTCGGAAACGGATTTATGCATTCGATTGGCATGATTGAGATTGCAATCGGTTCTCGTGGATGAGCGATTTGTGGAGATGCTGGATGTTGATGTTGATTTGTTCGACGCAGGCTGGGTTAAGTGGCGTGGCTGCCTCCAGGAAGATGATGTTGTATCTAAGGATGTGAGCAGGATGGATAGGGGCCTTGATTTTCAATTGAGATTCGATAGAACGCAGAGCACGCATCAAGCGGTGAGTAAAAGGAGGTTGCGGCGATGACAGAGAAAGGAGGGGACTGGGACTGGGACTGGGACTGGGACTGGGACTGGGACTGGGACTAAGACTGGGACTGGGACTGGGACTGGGACTGGGACTGGGACTGGGACTGGGACTGGGACTGGGACTGGGACTGGGACTGGGACTGGGACTGGGACTGGGACTGGGACTGGGACTGGGACTGGGACTGGGACTGGGACTGGGACTGGGACTGGGACTGGGACTGGGACTGGGACTGGGACTGGGACTGGGACTGGGACTGGGACTGGGACTGGGACTGGGACTGGGACTGGGACTGGGACTGGGACTGGGACTGGGACTGGGACTGGGACTGGGACTGGGACTGGGACTGGGACTGGGACTGGGACTGGGACTGGGACTGGGACTGGGACTGGGACTGGGACTGGGACTGGGACTGGGACTGGGACTGGGACTGGGACTGGGACTGGGACTGGGACTGGGACTGGGACTGGGACTGGGACTGGGACTGGGACTGGGACTGGGACTGGGACTGGGACTGGGACTGGGACTGGGACTGGGACTGGGACTGGGACTGGGACTGGGACTGGGACTGGGACTGGGACTGGGACTGGGACTGGGACTGGGACTGGGACTGGGACTGGGACTGGGACTGGGACTGGGACTGGGACTGGGACTGGGACTGGGACTGGGACTGGGACTGGGACTGGGACTGGGACTGGGACTGGGACTGGGACTGGGACTGGGACTGGGACTGGGACTGGGACTGGGACTGGGACTGGGACTGGGACTGGGACTGGGACTGGGACTGGGACTGGGACTGGGACTGGGACTGGGACTGGAACTGGGACTGGGACTGGGACTGGGACTGGGACTGGGACTGGGACTGGGACTGGGACTGGGACTGGGACTGGGACTGGGACTGGGACTGGGACTGGGACTGGGACTGGGACTGGGACTGGGACTGGGACTGGGACTGGAACCCAGGCGCACGCAACTCATTGAATTCTCAATCACGGAAGTGGATGAATAACCCCTGCGGCTCATAATTCTTCTTGAATCCCCCATTGACCCATTTTCTGCCCCCACCCTTGCGCTCCATTCCTTCCACACACGTTCGTCGGTGAAGAGCGAGCACAAAAAAAACATACGAAGTCCTTCTCCGGCACAGCAAAGCCCCTAATCACGACTCCTGTGCCATTTGATTTGAAATCCCATTAAAATCCCCATTAAGCCGACATTCCTATGCGCTCCTACCTCCTCCCTCCTACACGCCATCCCACGATGCCATCAGCGTCTTTATTCATTATAATTCCGCACGAGCCTATAATGAGATACGCACAGGAGCCGGTTTTGTTATTTTTCGATACTCCTATCGAAAGATAAACACGAAGCCATTAGCCAGGGACGATGATTACGATATTTCACATGGCGGCACCGTAACTCTTCCTACCCCCTCGCCCACGCACCCCCCATATCGCCCTAACCATCGCCCTCACGAAACGGCCTTCAAGCGTGAGCGGCGTCAACTCTGCACGCCGTCGACGCTCGCACACGGTACGGTTGGCTGGGGCTCAGCAATTAAATGTCCTCTCCCACCGGTGGAGGATGGATGAGGAGCTAGGCAGTGTGTGTGTGTGTGTGGGAGGGGACAAAAAAAAAGTCGTTAGTACGTGTCATTAATTGGAAGCGCTGCTGTAAGCCACTCTCCACCTCAGCCTAGGTGTGCTGCGGTGCACACAGGAGGAATGTGCGACACGGATTCCCACTTAGAGACAATTCACCGCAGGATAACGACCGGAAAGTGGGCGAATGCGAAACGAAACCTCAGACACGGGCGCAGGGGATGGTAATGAAAGGCATTTCAAAGGGATTCCTTAATTAAGGAGTTGCTCGTGACACAAGGAGAGGTCAAGAAGGCGCTCCAGAGCTGATTCCCCCCTCCCACTCCTTGAAGAGGATCCTTCAGAATGCATTCGCAACAAACCAAATCAAATTCACATCGATGTCGCTCACTGCTAGGGATCGGTGATGAGTGCCTCAAGTGCGTATTTGAAAACTCGGACAGCTCTCCTCTTCCGCCCACTTGACTGTAGTTTCTCGTCGCAACCTCAAGTTGCTTCGCATGGCTCCTCACGATCTCCGCAGCCAGCCCCGCACATGCCCGAGCAGCACACAAAATAAAGATACGAGCCAGTCGAGCGTGTGCGGTTGATGTGAAATTGGAATTTTGGCAAAATTCATACCGAACCAGGCAGCCAGCGCCACTGGGCCGAATGATGCGACTCTGAGGGAGGTGCCCCTCAGATTGTGGTCCAAAAATGTTGTTGATTTGAAAATTTGCCAAGGAATCCTTTATCAAATGGATTTCATTGAGTGCCGACTCCGGAGACTGCTTGGAGTGCTCCACATCGTCGGTGTGGTGAGAGAGAGAAAAGAGGTTTCCTGTCCAATGAATTGAATTTGACGTGAAGTGCTTTTTGGGGGTGAAGCGTGCTTCGAATGAACTTTGAAAACATGTTATCCTTGTGAGCTGTGTGGAGGTATATAAGCTTCAGATGATTTGGAGTAGCCGGGACACCTTCAGAAAGGGGACGGAGATGCTTGAGTCAACTGAAAGTTGACAGAATTCCTGCGAAAGGACGTCACTGGCTGGAGTGCTCTAAGTCCTGTACTGAAGCACTATGCTTCTACTGAAAACATCTTGTGCCCATGAGGCATTTTCAACCATTTCAATGGATGAGGAGCTGCTGAAGGCATGCAGACTGTTAAGGAAGCAGTTTATGAAGCACTTGACACGAGCTATCGCTGGGAAAATGCAGCGTAGGTGGGAAACGGTGGTTTTCGGCTCTTCACTGTCCGTTCAGAAGTCGCTACAGGTACAGTGGAGTCCACATGCGTGCTTGCCAATCAGACAGTGTCCGTCACTTTTCGCACAACCAAGCTTATGTCTGATCATCTGAGCGATAGAAGCAGCCTAGAGCATCGTTGGGTTGAAGGAAGGACCGCATTTCATTAAGAACTCGGTAGAGGACATGATTAGACCATCTTTTGGTTGATCAAGGGAATCGAATCCTTGTGCATTTCCAGCGTGCATGTAACGACGACCATGTCCAGGATTTCGTATTCCTGAAGCAAGGGCAACGTTGCCTCATGTCTGGCTTGATCGTTGCCTGAAATATTCCGTTGGCCTAGTACCCAAGACGGGTAACACCTCCCCAAGCAGGATAGGTCGTCGCCTCTGAGAGTCACATCTTGTGCACAGACTACCTCCAACGATGCTCTCTCCTCTACTGTTGCAAATCCTTAGACGGAGAGAGCATCGTGCGAGGTAGCCTGTGCCCAGGACGTGATTCCCAGGAGGCGACGTCTATCTTCCTTAGGGAGACAGAGTCAGACAACGCGGTTGGCGTCGCATGGCGGGTTCACCAGTTCTCACTACTTAGAGATCTGGCACAAGAGAGAAATTTACCAATGCACTGCATGAGTGGTCAGGTGGCTCTGTTACGATGAATCTGCAGGTGGAGATGGTCTTGGAGTTTAGTGAGGCAGATTCCATGCCCTTGAGTGCAGCCACCACCCTTCACTTTTGCCAGGACAGTGCTGAACGAATGGCCACACTGAACGAATGGGAACACACTTCAGTCAGTGGGGAATCTGAAAAATGGGCTCCTATGGCTCCTGCTGGGAACCCACTAAATGAAGCCTGCGAAGGGGTTATGGTGAGCAGACTGAAATTCACGTTTTTCTCCAGACGGAGCATCGTCGTTGAGTATTCCAGGGCTTAGGACGTGACATTCACTTTATGGAGGATCTTTGAGTGTCCGCGTGAAATTGTCTCCTGTGATGGGATCACTACGTCCATATCCGAGGCATGTTGCTGTCTCTGAACTGGGTTCCTTTTACGTGGCGAGAGATATAAACTCACTCACAACCTACAGACTGGCAGGTCAAGCCCATTATTTGACCCTCGGTCAGAAGGGTTGGCTGCATTCACCACATTCAACCACAACGTTGTGATGGCTATCCAGATGGCGTCACGAGAAGCCTGTGTTAACTTGACCTGTGCACACGGCCGCTGATAGCGTTGGCAGCTCGCCATGTTGAGTGCCATCAATGACGCCACCTCGTATGCACAGGTCTATATCCGCCCCCCCAGTAATCGAATTTGAGCCATTGGGACAACGCAACAGAGGACGGCTTAGGCTAAGGTGGCGCACACAAGTGGAGACGGACCTCAACCAACTTGGAGTGCGCAACTGGCGGCAGCAGGCCAAAGATCGTGCTGGCTGGAGGATGTAAGTTGAGGATCAGGTCCATCCCAGACTGTAGCGCCACAAGAAGATGAATAAAATCGTGAAACTCCATTAGTCACTTCTTGTCGAGAATTGAGATTTGAACATCAGTCATCGTAGTTGGTGATGTCCCTGAGCCTGTATCCACTCCAATGAGATCAGAGGCTTCACCTCTTGTCGAGCATAGAGACCTCGGGGTCTCAAATTGTTAACAGAATCCAGCGCATCTTATGAAGTGGCAACTGCACTTGGCCATATGGATTCCAGTCGTTTTAGGTCCCTCTGTGTGGCGAATGCATCTTCGCCTCATCCACCCAGTTGTCCCTTGACCCTCACATTTAAGTTATATCCAGTAACACCAAGTGCCACCAATAAAAGTTGCTTCCAGCAAGGTTCTCACCCTCACGGGTACTTCTCCCCCAATCAAGATCAACATTTTATCCGCGAATCCCCGAGGATATTGGGAAACATTCCCAATAAACCTGACTACACATGTGACACCCTCCCAGAGCACCGCACATGAAGCCTTGGGAGGGTGTCACATCTGTAGTCAGGCCCTTTTTCTTGTGACGCCGAGTGGGTTAGGGGCTGACATTGAAATTCATTTCGCGTCCGCCGAAATGACACACGTGCATAACTGAATACACGACAATAAAGCGGGATTACGTTCCCTGCGAAAGCCTCCCGTGTCAATTGTCACCCAAGTGCTAGGCAATAATCCCCGCCACCGAGTCGGGCGGCACCTTGCCGACACACGCACCCGATGTGAGTGCCGCCACCGACGACAACGCGCGCCGTAGGAGAAACTATTTGTCGTGCTCGTAAAAGTACTCATCCACGAGTGCGTAAAAATTTACTTAAGGCTGTCAACGTGTCGACGGTGAATGCAGTGGCAAGGTGGGGGAGGATAGGTGGGCGTTAAACTGACATCCTCGGGGGGGTAAAGAAGAAGAAGAGAAAATAGTTTCAAATATTACGACGTTGTCTACGGAGACATTTGGTGCTACGACGCGGAGATTGAATCTGAGCCAAGAGATGGCGGAGACAAACTGGAAATCACTCGGATTTTCGTGGGTGAATGGGATTGGAATTTGTCGCGATGGAAGATTGGGTAAATTGATATTGCTTAAGTGTGTCTCACTAGCAGTGCATAAAAGTCGGGCACGGAGGCAATCACAAAACGCTGCGAGTTTCAAAATGTTCAGAAGCATTCTTCTAATGTCTTAAATGAACTTTATTGTGTCGACAATGTGCCGCTGTGATTAATGAATCTAAGTGGGTAGAAGTTCGGGGATTTCATCTTGAAAATACTTGAATTTCTGTGTCTACTGTTAATGGGGCTGGAGGCGATATCGTTGCAAGGGAGCGATGAGAAGCTCCTTTACCAACCATGCATCTGGTTGATTGTTTCAAAAATTATTCGAAAATGGTGTTTTTGAGACACTCTCATCAAAACTCCGTAGAGGACATGAGTAAAAGGTTGCTACAGGTCCTAGTGGCTAAAGGGCAGTTTTCACCGAATAACGACTATGAGAGCCTCATTCCCAGAACGGTTCTGTCTGCGAAAAAAGGAAGAAAAAAGGATGAGAGCTTATCGGCACCTTTGGGCACTGTTCGGTTGTTCGGTTGACTACACAAACTTAGCCACATTGAACGAATAATTTACAATGCTTCAGCAGAGAGGGCCTTTTCGAATCCCAGCTAACAGGTTCAAGAAAGAGAGAAAGACCAAATCTTCACCAGAGAATGAGAGGAAATAGATTTCGAGTGTTGTTGACTAGTGGAAGGAGCTTGCGGAGGACCACGAGATGGTGAAACCATTTAAACTCCGGATCGTGTGCCTCCGTCATAACTACCAAGTGTATAAGTATGAAATTCTTCTCTTAAACAAAAACATGTTTCAAAGGAACGAACGATACAAAATGCTTCGTATTGTGTGATTTCTTTCATTTTTCAGACAAACTTGGCTCATTTTGATTGTCATGACTGACCAGCATTTTACTACAAACAAGAATGTGAACAAAATTGCTGATTAACGGAAAGAGGGAGATGTCTGCCACGATGTTCAAGTGCTGGACGTGTTGATTCACGGGAAGAGGCAGATGCGTGGCCCTTGAACATCTTGCCAGACTTCTCCCTCTTCCTGTGAATCAGCAATTTCGTTCAAATCCTTGTATGTAGCATAATGCTGGTCAGTCATGACAATCAAAATGAGCCAAGTCTGGTGAATGGGGAAGAACAACCCAGAGATGGATAGAATCACAAAATTTAAAATATCTCATGTCCCAAAGTCCCGAAATGTCAAACTCTTGTAAGACCCAAGATTCAGAAAAGCGAACATTTCCTACATGTGAAAGTCTCCATTGGCCCAATGACATCCTTTCCTTTGAGTGGCATTTCCGTTCTGTGTGGACCTTGGTCTCAATCAATACTCCTCGTCAGCTGGAACAATCTCCTGCCAGCTGCTCCCAATTTCGCACCTCAAGTTGATCCATTTCTACTTGTGTGCACCATCTCGGAGGAGGACTTCTCAGTTGCATTGTCTCAAAGAAATTGATTCCGAAACCCTTGGGGCAAAAGTTCGTCCAATGTACGTGACCTGGCCATCGAGAGGCCTTTGAGACGGACAGCCTCGTCATTGAATCTTCTCCTCCATAGGCTATCAATGCACAACAGGACCAAAAACCGCAGGCATAACTTTTCTCTCGAAAAAGGCCAAGACAAGGCTTATTCACTCACTTCTCATAACGTGCAAGTTTCTGCGCCAAAAAAGGGGAAAGGGGTCATCTTGATCTTTCAAGAGACGGCTTTACTCCTTAATTGCCTCTTGAGCCCAAAGAAGCAGCGTTTGGCAAGAATGATTCTGCGTTTGTTTTCGGTACTGTTGTCCTTATTAACCGAGGTAAACGAAGTCTTTGACTATCTCGAAGTTCCTACTGCCTAGTGTGACGCTCAGTCCAAGACGTCGGTGTTGTATGTCCTTCCTTGATGAAAGCACTTCGTCTTGACCTCGTTTTCCGCCAGACCCATATTAGCCGCCTTCGCCTCTATATCAGCAAACGCCTCATCGACGGCTCGCTGTGTTCGTCCAATCACGTCAATGTGGTCGACGTAAGCGAGCAGTTGAACGGACTTTTGGAAGATCGTGCCTCTCGTGTTGACTTGTGAGTTACGCACGATCTTCTCGAGAATGCTCTTGAAAAAGTCACTTGACAGCGCATCGCCTTGTTTGAAGCCTTCTTTGACATTGAAGGTCTCGCTGAGTTCGTTCCCGACCTTGACTTCTTGGGTCTCTTCCAGGATCTGCGCCAGTGTGAAAATTTGGTCGATGGTGGACTTCCCTGGCCTGAAACCAGGGAAACTGATATGGACCTATCAGATTGGGCGGCCGACTTACCGCGAATATAGGATTTCTCAACAAGTCTATTGTTGCGCATTCTTTCTGGCTAGTAGCGCTATCTTCTTGAAACCAGAGCTCATCGAGACCTTGTGCTTAAATTTCAGGAGGCACATAGTCCGTTAACTTAGCCAAGGTGCTGAGTGATTCAACGATGAATTGACTTGTTATGGTGTTTGCGTACGCTCTCAACTACAAGCTGCTAAGGCCTCTGCTTAGAAGGGCTGGATGTTGTACCGTTCAAGTATCATCCACGAATGGAACTGGGACTCAAATTTGTAAACGATATTGGCAATGACTTAGTCTTTTCGAGAGAAAAGTTTTGCGTGCGATTTTTGGTCCTGTTTGCGTAAGTGGCATCTAGACGAGGAGATTTAAAGACAAACTCTGTGGGCTGTGCAGCGACATGCGCCTAGTCAAGCGTCTTCGGATACAACGCATAAGATAGCTAAGCCAAGTAGAGCGTATGGACACCACTGCTCCGGGCCGAGAAGTTTTCGAATCTGAGCCATTGGGACAACGCAACAGAGGACGGCCTAGGCTAAGGTGGCGCACACAAGTGGAGAAGGAACTCAACCAACTTGGAGTGTGCAGCTGGAGGCAGCAAGCTGGCTGAAGAGGCATGTTGGTTGAGGCTCAGGTCCACCCTGGACTGTAGCGCACAACAAGAAGAAGAAGAAGAAGTTGCAATGGTGGAGCATTAGTGAAAGAATTTGTTAGAAAAAACGCTGATTTTCGTTGTAAAGTTGGACAATTTTGATACTCCATTGCGGTATGAATCTTTCCAGGATGACTTGCCAGGCAAAACTCAACAAAAATGGCAAAGCAGTTTGACAGGAGCTGGACGTGATCTATTAAAAATGGCCTACCAGATTTCACACCTTACAATGAATCACATTTTCCTCCCTCTCTTCGATTTCACTGGAGAGAGAGGGAGAGACACTGAACCGAGTGCTACACCAATGTTTGTCACATTCACAACTTCTGCATTCGAATCGATAAGAGAAAATAAATAAAAATAAATTACCGCCCTTCCCTCTTTCCTCCCACCCCATCCCATCGCATTGAAAACATCTCATTTAAGTTGCTTTTTGTATGCTTAACAATTCATCGAGTCCCTCGAGCCAGCCGACCAGTGCTCATGGTGAGGGAAAAATTTAAAAAAAAAATAATATTTCGACCAGGAGAAATTGTGCTGTTATTATTTATTGAGTCTCGCTGGATATAATGGCAGCAGGAAGCCCATAAAAATGCAATGAAACGCAGCGACGCCAACACGCGCGTAAGGGTGTCATTAAAATGGATGAAACTGTCATGTGAGTGGGGTAATATTTATTTGCAACCACCATAAAGGAGCACGGGAGTGGGGTGGAGTTCAGAATTTCCTGGAAAGCCAATCCCGGTCGGCTTAATTTTTAACGAATGCCATAACCTGATTAAGAGGTGTCAACGGTTCGGTGGAGCGGAAGGGGACATTTTTAAAGTGTCCTTCTTATTGCTGGGCGCTTGTGGTCGAAAGAAAAATGACAGTCTGATCCTTTGATGGATGCGATGGAGTTAAATCAAGTTTTTATTGCGGCCGAAAGAGGTGGTGGATGCTTTGCTTGAGTGCTCACGTTTCATCGAAACCACCTTGACGATGGGCTAATAAATTGGAATTGAAGAAAAATGATATCCACCTACCTTCGACGATGCCTGAGGGGACCTCTGCATGTATGCTGTCCTTCGAGTCGGTTTTTTTTTTTTGTCCATCCCTCGAACAGCAGCACAGTCAAGTTGTTCAATTTTTGTGTCACTCCCGCTGCCGCTGGGTATTTGAGAGGAATACAAAGAAATCCTTGCAACTTCATATTTACAACGAATGCCTTCAGGCTGCTCAACCCATCATCGCAGAATCCCTTCTCGCACACACACACACATACACACAGCGTCCCTTCATGATACCTGTCTTGCCGCAGGCGCAACTGTGACCTACGTGTAGTCATGAGTTCATTAGTGAGTTCAGGATACACATTGAAGGATGAAATTCCTGATTAGACATCCCCTCCACTCATCGCTGATAAATGACATCATTTCATAGCTCATTCGTCTTCGTGGTGTGCCCACAAGAGATGCTGTCAATTTTCTCCATAGGAACATGGCACACATTCCTTAACATCCCACCATGCCACCCCCGTCCACAAAGGACATCCTTTATGGTCACTTAATACTGCCACTCGATGAATAATGAGATTAACTCTGATGTACACAAGGGAATTTTATGTATTCCCTACGTGGGTGTGATTAATCAACTCTTCTGGTGCTCAAGGTTCGAGGGTTTGCTGCTAATCCGGGGACTTAACTGGCTACTTGTTGATTGCGGCTCATGCTCATAAATTCAAGTCCCCAATTCATAACTCAAAGGAGCGGTGAACGGCCCAACCCCCCCAAGCCTAAATGGCCCTTCCTCACTCACACCCCCTCCCATCATCGGCACAGATGAAATTTTCCGCCTGCCTCAGCACTGAAAATTTCATAACAGCATTATCATGGTAATCTGCGATACAATTTGTCTTGGTAATGGGTTCATTTGCTGGTGTATTATGAATGAGGGTGCCTATTATTTGCCTATCTTTGCCGCATTGAAGCCCGCGCCGGCGAACGCACGCACTCCCGCTGAATGGTTAATAAATTTCACACAGTTTATGAGCCTTGTTTGCCAGGGATGCGAGAAGTGAATGTGTCTTAATTTCATTTTAGGATAAGATTGATGTTTAAATAAATTTTCTGCACATGTCGGCTTGGGGATGATCTCTTGTCTATCAGAGGGTGTTGTGAGGGTGTTGTTAACTCTTTTGAGTTGATTCCATGTCATCTTGGTTGTTAACCAGAGGTTAATGTGTGGAAATTATGGAATTTTGCGCACTGAGGGTGTCGTTTATGCAACTCTATGCAGATGGAGAGAATTTTTGAACAAGGATTTCTAGGAACAACCGATTAACTGGGTGAGATGGGGATGAATGAGGGATTCAAACTAACTTTCAACTTTCGAAAAAAAAATTAAAATGGAGCCAATCAAGCCAAAATTGAAGGCACTGAGTGGAATTCACTAAAGTTTTGACATCTTGGGAAGCTAATGGGGATGCCACATACGCAACTTTTCCCATTCATTTGGACAATTTAGAAAAACTGCACAAACCTGCACGTGGAGGGTGTCGTATACGCAATTTGATTTTCTTAAGCTTCAAGAGTGTCAGAAAATCGTTGAAATTTGCAGTTAAACGGTGCCTTAAACGCCATTTTTTCCGCTGAAATTTGCAGTTGAACGGTGCCCTAATCGCCATTTTTTCGCTGAAAGTTGCAGTTGGACGGTGCCCCAAACGCCATTTTTTCCGCTGAAAGTTGCAGTTGGACGGTGTCCTAATTGCCATTTTTTCGCTGAAAGTTGCAGTTGGACTGTGCTTAAACGCAATTTTTTCGCTAAAACTCGCAGTTGGACGGTGCCTTAAATGCCATTTTTTTTTCAAAATAAGTCAGTTACCTCTGAGTGAATAAGTTTCCTGAAATTTTTTTTTAAAAAAACCTTGTCTCAATTCACCACAAGAATTCTAGGCAAGGACTTCGGGTTGGTCGTCAATTCTCTTATCAGGACGATCTAAAAATATTTTGTTCTCAAATGAAGGTCCAAATCCCCTAATGCAGAATTGGCAAAACCTTACACATTTAGGGTTTCGTTAACTTACTTAGTTCCGCTGCAATCTTAGGTCCGGGAGGGCTTTGCTAAAAACTACTCATTTAAGGTTTCGTGTACGAGTTCTTTTTACATTTCCTAAGCTACTCGAATTCGCATGTAGCCGTTATCAAATACACAAGTATTTTTTTACTTGATCTCTAATCAAAGGGGCTGAATGAAAACTGAACATCGTTTAAAAGATCAGTGTTCAGATAAATTTGGTCATCCAGCCATCATTTCAACCGCCACTAAGTGAATTCAAGTCACATATTGTGGTCGTATATGTATATTAATGCAGACCCAGATCGTGAAAAATTCGTTTAAGATTACTCATTTTGGGTGTCGTTTGCAAGACTTTTTATTCACATTAAAGAATTTTTGGCAACTTGCACAGAATTGAATCTTAAGGGTTCAGTATGCCCACTTTTTTCATTAACTTGAGAGTATGAGGAAATCTCGTCAATTTGCATTTTAACGGGTTTGGATATTTCTTTAGAAAAACTCGTCCAATCAAAGTTCATACATTGCCAAGTTTTCGCTTTTTGAAGTTGAGTGTGCAGAGTATCGTGTTTTTTTTTAAATTGCGCATTGAGGGCATCGTCTTTTTAAAACGAATATTTGCACCAAGGATGGCAACGAAGCTGGGCACTGTGTGGTTTCAAAATTATTGCACTTTTAAAAAATCATGTTTTCATCATTTTCAAGGATCTCTAAGAATTGTTTTTCAATTCAAGCTGATCTGAAGCTTAAACTGCTTAAACTGGTGATGGTGGTGTGCCTTCAATTGAACCTTGTGCTGAGACCTTTGCGCGGAGTTCCCTTCAGAAAAGTGCGTGACATTGTGAGCTGATGAGATTGTCGGCGATTGCATGTTCTCAAATCGAATCTGACACCCTCGGTCAGACGCGTTTCCTTATATGCAAGCTCTACGATGCATATCAAAAATATTGAAAAATTCAAAAACAACTCAAAACGTGTCCAAGTTTGCAATTTTATTTCTCTTCCCAACATCTCCCAACAAGATGTCCCTTGACAGAGATCATTTCCCCTTGTCACAGCTCGCTTCAGCAATTGTCTTCGTAAAGTGAAGTCAAATTCACTGCTTCACAGGCACTCAATCGATTGTCATACACCCAAGATTTCAAAGAATCCAATATCCGCAGCCACTTCTCGGTTCTTTCTCCCAAAAAAATTTCCAAGAACTCTCTGAAAAGAAGCATCTTTCACAAGTATCGACAATCACTCCTTGAGCAGAGCACTCACAATAATCACTCCCGCATCGTTCCACGAACGCCATTAGCTCAAGGAGCAGACAGTTTTTCTTTTTTCTCTTTTTTTTTGCCAATATTTCCCCCCCTCCTCCGGATATACTATGCCATTGTGCGTCGCCATCGTGTCGTTGTTGTGTCGTCTTGCGAAATCATCACCAGAAAAGTTCACCCACCGTCGCATCGGTAACATCGGAGGGTGGCATGCGAACACAAAAGGTTCGCCTTTGTTATCAAAAACTCATTATTCCTCTGCGACATTTGATATGAAAGGAATTCAAATAAAGATACGTATCTCTTCCGGCGCTGAAATATTCTTTTCCGCCGCCATCCTGTCACTTCCTGTAGCAATTCCTTGAAACTCATTCAAAGGAGCCTGCCTGGCTTCCGGCCACCCTCGGCCCGCTAAGCACCGTCGCCGCACCATGCCACCGTGGCATGTGTCTGTCTTGCACTGTTGCGTTCAAATTGCACAGAGCACCTCTGACACACAAGAAAATGGCGAATGAGTGGTGCGGCCAGGGGGGTAAGGTGACCTTCAGGCAGATACAGTTTTTATTTTCTCCATTCATGCGGTTGCCGAAGGTTGGGGTTAAATCAAATCAGAGCGTTACGCGGCAAGAGGTGAAATGGAATTTATTCACCTAGAACCAGAAACCATCGTCAGTCAGGCAGTCAGCCGGTCGAAGCGGGATCTGCTGCGCTTTTATGCGTTTTTTTCCTCATCCTTCTCCTTGCTCGTCCTTTATTGGATTTTATTGCATTGAAGCGTTTCTGCGGCGGCAGTGGTGCCGTGAAAGCGAACTAAGACTCCTGAGCTAGCGAGTGGAACGCGTACACACGCTGCACAGCTGCTGCATCGAATGCTTTTTCAGTTTTGTTGCTTTTACAGACAATTTGCTTTGCGCTCGTTTCATGCAATATGCCGGTTGATGGGGGCCCGCGGGGGAGGCGGGCGGTGCGGTCACCTTGAACATCGTGTTTCTGCTTTCTCCAATGGTGTACAGCAATCGCGGAATCGCATCAAGATTCCTTGCGTTTAAGCGGTCGCTGCAAATGATGTTAAATGATTCCTAAGAGGGACTGATTCAGATACTTATGCAGCTCTTCGTTTCTTTTCTGCGCGTATTTGTTTTAGCGGGAGGTTGGCAGCTTCATCGTTTTCTGTCAGTCACAGAAATTACTGAAGTGCAGCGAAATGCAGCAGAGAAGGCAACAGACGAAAGACGCTGGCGGTGGGCTTAATTGAACGACAAGAGCTCTATGGTGCTTGAAGCGTGCAATATTTAGATAAAGTCCCTGTGTGCAGCTTGATGCGAACGACGACGTCTTGGCAGTCAATTAGGTTTGAATGGCAGTGATGTTGTGCCAATATTTGGTTCTGTTGGCATCATGTTATGTGAAGTGAGTTCTCTTTTTTTATGAAACTGAGTTTTGCGCTCCTTATGTGCATTTGAGATGGGGGAGGCACTATTTGCAATATTTCCGAGAATCGGGCGCTTATTGGGTTTGGAAGGAAGATCGCGCAGGGAATTCAAAGAGCTCTTGGATGCGGTGTTATGGCCAGTCTTGTCCTTCGCTGGTTACAGTCAGAAACTGGTTTAACGAGGCCTTAGGGATTATTCTTAGACTGCCACAGCCACAAAGAAATCAACCCTCAAGGCCTGAGAAACAAGCCGAAGACAGAAACCTCATGTCTTGCCCCTACAGGCCGAAGTACAGTGTCCCTGACTGTCAAAGGCGGAGCGCCACATTTGTCCCAATTCTGATCCATCACGAAATGCTGTCCTGAAAGGAAAGTCAATAAGTGTTCCGCCCTTCAACGAAATCAAGGAACTTTCTTCAAATTCATGTCATTCCCTCAGCCACTTGTCCACTTCCCGCCACGTCAAAAAAAAGTCCACTCTCTCTCTGGTCTAGTGTCAAAAACTTTCCTACCTAGACATCGTTCACGTCCAACAATCGAACGGGCAACCTTCAGTCACCCCCCTCCACTGAAAGCCATCTAAAATTGCATAAACTTCCTCTTCTCACTGTCGCACAAAGGTCACGTCATGTTAAGTCAAACTACAAGACGCCTGATGCCGAAAGTTCAGAAACTGTTTCCAAAAACTTCACAAGCTTGTCCAACTTTCGCAACTCTTTCGAATGCTTCCCAACACCCACACAGCGACGCACGACAAGCAGCCAGGTGTGTCCCCTTCACACCTCCCTCCCCCCCGGTGTAGTATCGGATTTTCGCTAATGATTTCCAAAACCAATAAGCAGCACTCTTGCAGTGGGGCGCACCCAATTAAGTGGATTTCGTCCTTCAAGTTGCACAGTTTGCTCAATTCGAGAGTGCGGCGTGCGGTGGCGCGAGGACCTGGCGAGAGTCATGCAGCCACCACGTCAAAGTTCTTGTGCGCCCTCGCAGATGTAATTTAATGTGCATCTAATGGATTCCCTCGTCGTGGTGCAACAACGGAGTTAATGTTCCCCGCCGTAATTGCTGTTTAATGTGGGCGCCCTAATGGAAGCAATCGCAGATACAATTATCGCCGCACTGTGCATGTGCGCACTTTGCAAAGGTATGCACGGCATATTGTGTGTGTGTGTGTGTGGAGTTCGGTTGGGTGGATGCAAATAGACACATTTTCCTCAAGTCTGGGAGGGGGTGAAATGAATTGTTGTGGCATGAAGGCAGAGGGGGAGGCGAGAATTTCAAGAGAATTGCGGAAAGTTGAAGTGTCTTGGAGAATTGTACGCTTCCACTATCCGCTGAATTGGTTCTTTCTGTTCGAGTGGAGACTGAAATTTAAGTGAAGCTGACGATGACTTGGCCTTCTCATATTTGGTCCACTTAAGAGAGCAGAGGTGGACTGTGAATAGCTGCTCCGATTTCAGATCCTTTTTATTTTTCTGAACCATACTCTGCTCCATTCACCCGTGATTTGTGTTGTCCTCGTCAATGATGGAGTTCATAGTGGAGGTCCTTCCGTAAGGTGAACACATTCAGTAATTTGTCGCCCGACGAAGGAGAAGGATGACAATGATTTGTGCGATGTCCTACCCAGAATATACGAGGAATGTCCCAGCTCAAGTCAAGTCATTCTAGGAGACTATTGAAGGGTCCAAGCCTGTGCAGTTGCTGCTTCCCATCGCTAACAGTCCTGGGGCATGCTTGAGTGCACAGTGAAAGAGGAAGACACCTTTTCGAAAGTCATCGGCAACCACAGCCGGCCCTTACTCTGACTATGTCTATTTACCTCGATGAAGAACCGCCCTATAGCGAGCCCGTGCTTTCCATACTCAAGGTCGAGGAGATGGAGCAGCATTGTCTTCAGGCCTCGGATTTCGAACCGAAGCCTGCCGGGATGAAAACGGACATACCCGGAGTACAGTCGGTGGTAATTTGAAAAACTCATGCCGGACACCAAAAAAGTGCAGTGACGACACACATACGTCTGTTAAGCGGAATGTTGAACAAAATTCGAACGAAGGTGGAGAAGAATTCCGTCAAAGTCATTGGGACTAGGTCAAGACAAGTCGACTTTGGAGTTGACGGACTATGGGCTTAGTCCTTAAGGGGAGCTGGAGGCAGCATCCATGCGTCCGTTCGTCCGTTCGTCGGTGGATCATGCGAGAGACCCAAGAAAAGCAAATTGACACCCACCACCTGCGCGTGTATTTCAAGACTCCTTCTGATGGCGTGCATACAGACGATCTGTAGAGTGCAATGTTTAGCTTTGTCAACACTACCAAACTTGTCAGATTGTGTTGAGTGATGGCGGAGAACACTCGCTGTTTCGTCAAGGTCAGTGACGAACTCACCGAGACCTTCAAGGTCTTGAATAGGTTTCAAGCAAGGCAAGGTGCCGTCATGTGAGTTCTTCAACATCATTCTCTGCTCATGAAGCTAAAAATTGCGAAGCTCACAAGTAATCCCCACAGGCACCAACTTCCAAAAGACCATTTGGTAGCTAGTCTGCGCAATGACATTGGCGCGCTTAGGCGAAGACTGCAAGCCACCATGGAGGCGATTCTGGGACTAACCGCTACAATTGCTATCCCCAAAGAAGGGCATGCAATACCAACGACTAGGACAGAGTCTCACAAAGAACAGCGAACACTTTGAGGACTTCCTCTACCTTGGCAGTAAAAGGAAGCAACAACATCAGTATCGAAGTCAAATGCAAATTTTCTGCTTCCACTCTCAGTTCTTCTGGGCTCAGGCTGGCTCTGTACAACACCTTGATCAACCCTGTCAAGCCATCCCTACTCCATGGCGCGGAGACGTGGGTGTTGTGCGAAGCGGATGAGCGAGTTTTGTCTTTGCCTTTTGTTTCTGATTGCCTTGATGAAGGAGGAGGAAATGCAGTCTATTGACCACACGGCGACATGCACCCAGTCAAGCCTCTATGGACCCAACGGATAAGGTGACTAGTCCATGTCAAGCTCCAACGCGGAGTCTTCTCCTCTCAGGCATTGGGTCAACCCAACAGAGGACGTCCTCGTCTGACATGGGACACCAAGTTGAACCTCAACAAAGTTGCTGAGCGAAAGAGGAGACAGCTGGCGAGTGACCCTCCACGGAAAACTAGCTCCACCCCCTCTGTAGTGGGTGAATTTTTGAATTGTTTATGAAACTTGAAAAAAATAACCCCGAAAGTAGGCAATATTTGCATCACGTATGAATTGACCAAAATTACTCTTCAACCGTGGGGGTGGCACACCTTATCGACTTGGCACAGGATTGAAAACAAACCTTAACAATGGTTCATCCTTTTTGGTTTGAATTGTAGCTGTGGCTGTGGTATTGGGTCGTCCCAAGGGACCAAGCACGTTTGTCCTAGAACCTAAGGACCACTGTGGCTTCCAACTTTCTCCAAAATAATAGCTGCTCTAGAGCGTACGCCCCTGACGGACAGTCTTGCTAAGGTACAACGAATAGGTCCCCCAGTCACCCCTCACGTTTGGCGAATGTTTGTCCTTCCAAGGATCACTGCAAATCTCGTTAATCGTGAATTAGAATGCAGAAAGTTTATTCCAACTTCAGCGTCAAACGGCCAACAGCTTGTTTGGGGGGTTCAACTTTCCCCCAAAGCCAAAGGCTTCCCATCAGAAAAAGTTGCTCTGTCGTTTACAGTTTAGCGATTCAACGACACTCTCACTTCGAAAGGATTATCCAGAGATGAGGAAACGAAGCAAAACTCACGCCCACGCAACGGCCAGCGAAGTCACAAGACCGGGAGTTCTTTGTCGGCGATTTGTCACCGACGACGCGCGAGCTGCAATTAATACAAAACGATGACATCGCCATTCGTCTCGCAGAGAGTCTCATCAATAACCGTCAACCGTCGTCAACTGATTGCGCGCGGCAAAGGACGAGGGATGACATCCTCGGCGGTTTGTAATCGAATGAGTTATGTGGCTCGTGTGCTCGAGTGAGAGCCTCTCTTTTATTTCTCATTTAACTACGAGCATCCGTCAAGTGGAAAGCATCCTACGACCCCCCTCCATGATAAGAGAAAGATTATATGCCTGCCGACCAGGAGCCCTAGTGGGTGGCGTGCTGCCGGCCTGTTTGTTGATTTATGGAAAAGGATGTGTAAATATGTATAAATCTTCCCCGACGCTGCGGAGGATATCTCAAGACTTAGACGCAGACTCAGGCGTGGTTTTAATTAAGAAGAGTGTACGAAGAAGACGCACGAAGATAGATGGACATGGAAGTCAAGGTCCTCGAACGGCAGAGCAGAGGAACTATTTAATAATTGCAAACTCAAAGTGGATTACTTTAAGAATTTCATCAAAGCGATTCCATTTCGGTCCCCAGGGCCAGGGAGGGGGGGGGGAGCGGAGGAGCTGGAGCAATTTGGAAGACGCTGTCATTTACTTTGAGTGAAAATTGATGAAAATATCTGAAAGGACGCTCTGCTCAAATTTATGAAGCTGCAGCGCATTTCACGTACGAATGACTTCGAAAGTTGCTCATCTCGCGGATGAGTGACTGCATCAGCTTCTTCCGCCCGCGACTGGAGGGCCCATGTACAAACAAAGAGACGAACACATCAAGTCCAATGACGCAGCAAATAACTTGAATCCTGGCAGGAGGCAACAACAAGATCACGACACACGCTTGGTGACACATGTTGCGAGGGAAAACATTTTTTTTTTGAAAATTATGTTCCACATACGCCACGTGTACCGCGTGCCCAGTCAATAAACGCCGACGTCGCTGGATGATAAAAATCTCGCAAAAGCGCGGGGAGGGTGGAAAATTTTCAATTAAGCCTCCAACAGAGTTCGTGGTCTGGCTGCTTAAAGAGATACCGCGCAGCGAGGGCGGTTGCTGTTTGAAAATGCGGCAGCTTGTTGAGTCGATTAGGCACGAACGGCCTGTGCCGCGTTTTGCCTCCCCGTCTGTTGTTTTGCTGGGGCGACGGATGAATTCAGGTGCACACGCAAGCACGTCCTTAATCGCATTAAGTCGAAGCTAAGGCACACACCACACGGGCGTGGGGGGGGTGGGGAGAACTACACACTTGCTTAGGGACTTGTCAACCTTGAACGCTTAAGGGTTCAAATTCCAGCCCCCGCCCACGCCCTCCGCCACCACCATGTCACCGTGAAGCGATTTCGGTGTTAATCTGTGGAAGGAATTGGTAACTTGTTGGTGAAGCGGTCTGGGGGTTAACTTATTAGAATTACGCAGGCAGTTGAGAGGAAGTCGTTCGGATGAGTGTCAACATTCACGAGTGATGAAGTGCGCGGGAGGAGAAGGTGGCGCACTTTGGGTGGAGTTCAAATCGTTTTCTTGTCCCATCGTCCTTCGACAGTGCAGAAGGAGTTCGGAGGAAGTCAGTCATCTGGTGCATCCATCTCCAAGATTAAACGTACCGAAACGCCAAGGCAACCCATCTTCATCGCACCTCCCACCACTCGGAGCCAATTTCCCAGAAGTCTTTTGTAATAAAGTCGTTTACGTCCCCAAGGTGTGCAAGCTTCATTAATCATAGGAGAAGTCACCGGAGCACAAGAGGAAAAAAATCCCTCAAAGGATGGTTTCCAAACGACCCACGCCACCCAGCTGAGGAGGATGAAAAAGAAGTGCACAGCCATCGTCATATATGTACGGAGTAGACGTTCCTCCATCCGCCGGGTGGCTGGCAGAAAAACTACATTTTCCGGTGGTAGATTATGAGAGTGGTGGCTGCTGGGTAAGGATGCAATTTCCATAGGAGATCCTGTCGGTCTGCTGGGAGAATCTGCCACGTATGTCCTCTTTGCATCGCCGTAGATGGAAGAAGGAAAAGAATCTCATGACCATGGGTGAGGTGGAGGGGGGAGGAGTTCAGAGAAAATTAGCAAATGAAAAGGATCACAATTCAAAGCTAAACTCAATGTTGTATGGAGAGAGGAGTAATCTCTGGGGCGGGCTAAGTCAATCGAAATGGGAACACTGTTGCAAGGTTTTTGATGATTTCTTGGTTGTTTGCTTGAGATTATGACTAACTTCGATTACAGGTCAGTTAGAAACTCAAAGGACGATGCAATCAATGGGAGAGCAGCAGCAGCCTGAGTATACTTCTTTCAGTCCTTAAGTCTAAGCCGTCTAACGTTCGGGATTATTTGACTTTCTTTTTCACTGCAAGCTAAGACCAGGACGACTTCTTCTCCTTTTACTGGCGCTACAGTCCGGGGTGGAGCTGGGTCTTAATCAACATACCTCTCCATGTAGCACGACCTCTGGCCAGCTGTCTCCATTTGCGGACTCCAAGTTGGTTGAAGTCCTTCTTCACTTGTGTGCGCCTAGGACGTCCCTTGATGCGTTGTCCCAATGGCGCGGATTCGAGTCGGAGCAGTGATGTCCATACGCTCTACATGGTCTTGCCATCTTAAGCACTGTATTCAAAGACGCCGGACCAGACGCATGCCACCACACGGCCTATGAAGTTCGTCTCTGAATCTTCTCCTCCAGATGCCGTCAAGGCAAAAGACACAAAAAAGGGCTTTCTCATCTGCTTTTGCTAACGTCCAAGTTACGGTGCCGTAAAAGAGGACTGGGATGATCAATCCCACAAATGATCACATTTGCCTTTTTTTGACTCTAATGACCCAGACATTGACTACCACCTCTTCAGTCACAAAGGTAGCTTCTTCTCCTTCAAGAGAAAGATGTTCTAAAAATGTAGTACTAGTGCAAGAAACGATTTTAGCCTGCCTCAATAGAAAAAATGGCTCTCTACAACTTTATCCTAAAATTTACAATTTAGCACATTCTAAAATTTTAGTACAGAAATGTACTAAAAAAACTAAAACTAATAGGAGTGTTGCAACATGGACAAGTTATGCAGTAATCATGTTATCAAATGCGTTGTTGACGTTTTTCAAGTCCCCTTAGATCAGTTGATGTCCTCAAAAGATGTTCTAAAAATTTAGTACTAGTACCAGAAACGATTAAATCCTACCTTAATGGGAACAATGACTTTTTAAAACTTCGTGTCAAATTTAACAATTTAACACATTCTAAAACTTTAGTACTGAAATGTACTAAAAGCACTAAGAACTAATAAGAGAGCTGCAACATGGACAAGTTTTGGAGTAATCGAGTTATAAAATGCGTCGTTGACGTTTTCCAATTCCCCTCACGAGATTTGATGTCCTCAAAAGATGTTCTAAAAATTTAGCACTAGTACAAGAGATGATTAAAGTTGGCCTTAATGCAAGCAATGACTTTGTATAACTTTGTGTTATAATTTGCAATTTAAAACTTTCTAAAATTTTAGAACTAAAATGTACTAAAAGTACTTAAAACTACTAGATGTGCTAAAACATGGACAAATTATTACGTCGTTGACCTTTTTCCATTCTCATACCCCACTCAGATGATTTGATGTCCTTAAAACTGCGTAAAAAATCCTTCTATGCGTCATTTTTACAGAAACTCAAAGGAGATGGATTTTTCAGACACATCTCCGCAGCACGTATCTCCAATCACCAACCACATGAGTGTCACATTCTCTTCATCACATCTGATCACAAGGCATTCCATTTAAATCAAATTTCTCTGCGCAACCTAAAGAAACAACCCAACGCTCGTGGGTCCACTCCAAATCACGAGTCCCTAAGTCTCACTCCCTCTCTCTCTCTCTCTCTCTCTCTCTCGCTGTCACCAACCACTTTTTCACACCATCACACGATCCAATTCATTTTGATTCGTTGCTAATGTCCTGCCAAAAGGAAGACAATCATCATCCCCAGCCAGTCAATATTGAATCAAGCAGTGCGTCCACATCGCCGCGACAGCTGTGTGCGTGTGAGCCTGTCCCTTCAGTCAATCACCAACAAAACGACAAAAGAGCTCAATTTGATGCCAGAGTGCCAGACGGAATATTAAATTGGAAAGTTTCTGTATATTTTTTTTATTCGGCCGGCTGGTATCCTGCTGGGGTGTCAGTGTGACGTCAGGAGTGGTGCGGGAGGGAAAAAATTAAATTTTCTGCCATATTTGGATTTGCCTCTTCTTTTTGCTCCCTCTGCCTGACATCCGGTCTGGTGCGAACTAAAGTGGCAGGACAATTTGTGTTTCTATCTGGCAGCTAAGTGGTCACCGGGCGCCGGAAGCGGATATGAAAATGTCCTCACACAATTTTGCGGCGGGATGCATGTGGTGAATTTATATTTTTATTTTGTGCTGAATATAGAATATTCGTGTGTTTTGGAAGTTGGGGTCATTTCGAGTGGTTCTCCGATGGTAGGCGTCGTGTTGGGCGCCAGTCTTATGTTTGCCCTTGTATGAGAAACCAATGGAAGGTGATTTGAATGTGTCCATAATCGGTGAGGCGGCTGATTACAGATCTGGGAGTGAGGGGCCAATAATGCCGATCAAATGAGATGGGAATGAGTTGTTGGCCTGGAACTTGGCTTGGCTTAGCTTTGAGAAAGTCTTGACACTGACAAGTCCAACGTCACACCAGAGAGGAAAGACATTTGTTGATGCGGAAGGTATTGTCGTACTTTAGAATTTCCTTCCATAAGTTGAGCTGCTGCTGAGCCATAAAAAGGATCCTTCCGAAGGGTGTCAACATTTGTAAGGGCGTCGCTTATCTCTTCGCCAAAAAGACCTGCGAAGCGCCCATAAAAGTCGATCAAACTCTTCTTGCGATTGCATTGTTACGCACTTTTCAGCGTAAAACTGAAACTCTCACTATCCCTAGGCCACAAGGATTTCACCCCCGCGTCTCAGTTTAAAAAAGAAAAACCAAAAACCACTTAAGTCCCATCTCCAAGCCGAACGCCAAATTCCACTTGGCTTTCATTTTGCCGCAAAAGTCCCGCAACGTTCCCCGCGAAAGTAGAAAACATCCTTTTTCTCGATTTGTTTTCCTTAAAAAAAAATGAAAAGGATATTTCCTAGAACTTTGCGCTGCGCTAAAACTTGCCTCGAATCCCATCCGCTATTGCATACCGTGTCGATGGCAAAAAGTATTAAATTCACGTTTCACCTCCCCCTGAGCCGATGATGACGACGTTGGCCGGCAACGATGCGAAGGAGGGCGGAAGGCGAAAAAACGCGCTTCGATTGTTTGAGTTCTGTTCGAGTTTTGTTTGAGATCTTTAACTGCAATTTATGTTCGATTTCAGAAATTTGCTCCACCCCAGTTTGCAGTCATAAGGACGAAAGAAGAAGATGCATACTATTCCAACTTCGAACGTCTTTCTTAGTCAAGGACGAGTGAAAAGTTTTGCGATTGCACAAGGGAAAGTTTGCCCTCTCGGACTGGTTGATATTGCAAATCGAGTTTCATCGACTTTTTTTTGGAATAGAGGACTTCAAAGAGATCCCTTTCGCATCGGCACAGTACGATGACAGGCGATGTTCCCATGTCTACCCACAAATGTCTCTATGCAAGACTGGGCATGATACATGTTCATTCAAGTGAGTCCTTTAAGGTCCTTAAAGCGAGAAGTTGTCGAAAAAAGTCTCCTCTCCTCTTTAAGGGCAGTTCTTAGCTCCCGTGCCAGAAGTCCCAGAGTAAACGACGTTTTGATTACCTGCAGAGACACCGTCCGTGCGACAGTGCTTGTGTTTTAATTTTCCCTAGACCCTCACCGGTGATTGGCCCAATTTCTTCAAATCAACACAAGCGTGGGGAGTTGGGTCACCCCGCCCCCCCCCCAATTCCCCAAGGGCGGTGAACGCTATCGTTTTACAATCAATTTGCATAATTATCGATTTTCCGCCAAGACGCGAGGATAAATAATTTATCTTTCAATTTGAGATGAATTGCGAGACGAGCGTCTGGCGGGAGTACTTGAAAACTGAGAATTTAATAAATTCAATTTCCTAAGCAAATAATCGGGCCTGAAGGACGCAGCGCAGGAAATTAAACGTTCTCCGTTGTGCGAGTGGTTGGGTGGGGTGAAGGGGGAATTCAAATTGAAAGTGGTCCCAAGTTGGGGTGCGAGGGAAGATGCAGTCATGTCTGATAAACAGCAATGACCACGAATGCTGACACTTCCGGTTGCGCGGCATTTCTTTGGCCACTTTTCATTCCTGCCGAGCTATTGTTGAGGGGAACTGATCTCTGACTGAGGTTTGTCTCAGAAGGAGATGGAACAGCAGCGGATATCCTTTTTTGAAAATGTGCATAAGTTGCCACGAAGAATACGATTTGGAATCTTCAGAGCATCTGGAATGGATTGTTTATTTAAATTCAGAGAGGAGACACAGAGGGGAAGTGTGCAAAACTGTTTAAAGGTGTTTGTTGTGGTATGGGAGACAAGGTGCCGTAAAGTACTTAGCCTGCAGAGGAAAATGTTTTGGCAAGAGTGGTGAATCATTTGATGCCCTTGTCCAAGGATACTCTCACTGTCTCTGGTTCTCGGAGGCTTGCTAAATAGTTCGCAACATCCTTCGGCTGAAATTTGTACCTGGTGAGTGACTTTGTTCAGTTAGGAGACAGAAAGAAGTCCCAGGGGGCCACATCTTGAGAACTTGGTGTATGTCGCAGTGGCTCTTCCACCAGTATCGATGGTGGAGCTGTGAGGTGGAAGAGCACTTGAATCTTCTTTTCTACAATTCAACGTCGAATTTGTGTAAAATTTTGGCACGGTAGATGATTTTGCCGTTCTTCAGGTTTTCGCTGTAAGTCACACCTTCCGAGTGCCAAAAAACGGAGGTCATCACCTTCTCGGTTTTCGCCACCATCGGAGCACGTTCGCCGGATGATGTCCACTTTTTTTTACTGTTTTTGGTCTCTCCTATGTATCAATAGGTCCATGTTTGGTCAGCGACAATGAAATGACGCAAAGATTTCGTTTAAACAGCGCCATTCACTCTCCTGAAGTGGTTTCATGGATGTGTTATACAGAGAAGGCCAACGCGGCACCCACCGAGGAGAATGCTGTCTCTTATGTTGAATATTTTATCTAGGGAATGACCCACCAATAAGCCAATTTGAGATAGTCACCTCATGCTCTGTAGTAGCTATTTTCGTGGTCCTAGAATTGGCTCATTTGAAATCGATGTGCGATCACGTTAAGCCACCATTGTAACACATCTCGGCCACAGCTTGAATAATATTAGTTACTAATGCTTCTAGAGGTCGGGGATTGCTTGCGCCAATATGGCTTTTTGCGTAGCCTCACTCACTGACTTTGGTGGTCAATTGGCATCATCGAAACGTGAATACTTCCTACGCAATAAAGTCATATTTGGTGATGTCGTGTGGTTTTTTACTTCTTCTTGGCGGAAGCACACATCGTCCAAGTCATACTATTTAATTTCAATGCTACCGTATCGCTCAAAATTGAAAATTGCATTCCGAGTCTTCAAATGCAGACCAAGGTCACGCTCAGCAGTCACAGATTTTTGTCATGGCTGAATGAACATCAGCTGAACTACACTTGTACTTACAGCAGCAACTTGTTAGGTCCAACCGTTGCTTTCGATCTTGTGTACGCCTTAGGACATCAGTTACGCTTCCACTTCCTTCAAATTTCTTCACAATTTTTCCAGTTGCTGGCTGTGCTGATCGATTATGACAACCATAATCATTGGCTGGCTCGTGGGTTGCCACCTGGACTTGGGTTTGCTGTTTGGCCAATAGGCGACCATTGCAGGCTATTATTCCTCCTTAAGGAGTTGTTGTTTATGTTTGGTCCCCACTTAAATTCGCTATCAATGCTCGGATATTCACCATGGTTGTCTTTGCATGCAGGGAGTTGACCATGCAAGTGTTGACACAGACCCTTATGGGGTTTCGTTCCAGAGCGAGATCTCACCTCACATCATCAACTTAATAGCGACAAAGCATTGAACGTACTTCGAGGCCTGACAAGGTTTTAAAGGGACGGGACGTCTTTAGCATTAGCCTGTAAGCCATTTCAACAGAATGTCTTCTTCTTCTTCTTGTGGCGCTTCAGTCCGGGGTGGACCTGGGCCTCAACCAACATGCCTCTCCAGCCAGCACTATCTAATTGCGCACTCCAAGTTGGTTGAGGTCCTTCTCCACTTGTGTGCGCCACTTTACCCGAGGCAGTTCTCTGTTGCGTTGTAACAATGACTCAGATTCGAAGACTTTTCGGGCCGGAGCAGTGCTGTGATGGTGATACGCTCTACATGGCCTAGCCATCTTATGCGTTGTATCCAGAGACGGTTGGCGCATGTCGCTGTACAGCCCATAGAGTTCGTCGTTGAATCTTCTCCTCCAGATGCCATTAACGCAAACAGGACCAAAAATCGCACGCAAAACTTTTCGCTCGAAGAGACTAAGGGCTTCCCCATCCGCTTTTAATAATGTCCAGAACAGTCGCTTCTGCTTATTCAGGTAACAGATGTAAGACCTAAAGGGTCCCTATTCAAAAGACGTTTTCCAGGATCCCATATTTACGATCTTACTGGTGTCAGTCGTTATGGTCGCAGTGGCGTAGTGTGTCAGTCCGTCGATCCACACGCAGAAGGTCTAGGTCTGAGTCTGATGTGGGGCAGTTCTGCTTCCGTGAACATGTATATCTCTTTCCATGTCCTATAAGCGTAGTGAGTTGATGTTGTACACGCAGACGTGTTTGATAGGGAAGGACTTGTTTAAAGACGGCGCTGACTCGCCTTGTCACAGAAAAATTCTTAGGGCCTTTTCAGCCTTTTCAGCTAGGCCCTCCCTCTCTGTCACTCTTGGCCGAGGGCTGTTTATAGGAAATTCACAGCTAACCTGTGATCTGGGAAGCCCCACAGTAGTCTAAGCTACAGCTCTGTGACCGCTGAGTTCTGCAGAGAGAGACCATAAGATGAACACATTTTCTCTAAATTTTCTTCATTTTTCCCTTACGGTGTTACATTTCGCATTGAACTTCTACCACACGAACTTGTTTGAGAAAGTCATAGAGGATCATAGTAGAACCACCTGTGTGATGTCTTTGAAGGACATGTGCAGAAAATACTCCTTGACACCGTCCCGGAACCATGTGGAAGACTGCTATGGAAATGAGAGTTATAAGGATCACACTCATTCGACGAGCAGTCACTGACTCTTTGCCTCTTACGAAACTTTTGCCAATGAAAACTGGATTGCCTAGGTGAATCTGCGGGGCATTTTATTTACCTGCCTACAAACCTACGAGGTCTTGGGAACAGCTAACTGGTAGTGACAGTCTGTCTAGAGACTATATTCCGATTCCACTGAAGATCAGAAGTCCTTGAAACTTTGTTTCAGTCTGACCGTGTAGAAGAATCCGTTGTGAGAGTAGCGGGCTGGTCAGGAGCAAATGCAAATTCTGAAAGACCCCAAGCCCCTCACATGATCACAGATTACATCCCTGTTGCCGCATTCTTCAAAGAGAACTCATTATTCTCATTATCGCAGAGCTTGTCCCTTGGAAGCACTCTCCTTGCATAAACATCAAAATCAAAAAATAATTGCACCATAGGTCATCCTGTGACCCTCATCTAAGCTCTGAGCAGTAAAATCACATCTGCTTGTTGAGAGCAGAGCACCATCCTGCGGATAATTTAATTCTGAAATACAACGCAAATATTTGCTTGTCAACATCAGCAGCTGCGTGTCGTCGCAAAATTCATGGCACTCGCTGTTCGGATGTGTGTGTGTGTGTGTGTGTGTGTGTGTGTGTGTGTGTAATATCCATTTCATGTTTACCACCATGTCCTTATATCGTTGATGTCGTCGAAGAGGCGAAAAATAAAACACACACACACCCACAGTCAGAAATACACTCCCTTCTCAAAAATTAAATGTCTCTGTGTGTTCATTTGCAAAATATTACACGCGCCCTCTCGCATGGCATCCACGCTGCACATGCGGAAGGGCAGGAGCAACTTCAAGGGAATCTCATCAACAGTCGTTGGTCTGTGGAGTGTTCGTTTGCCGTTTTATTGTCCCGACGACTGCTCGGCAAACAGAAATAATTGCAATTTTTCACCGGCAAGGATACGCGTTGTAACAAGCTGGGTAGTTTATTGAATGCAGCGGTATTTTGTTTGTTGGTTGTGGACTGGGAGTTTGGTGGGGAAAAATAGTTAAGTTTGGAGAAGTTTCCATTCTCCGCTTAACTCCCCTGTCTTCTTCCACTCGATCTTCTGGGAAAGGAAATGGCAGCCTGTAGGATAATCAGGCTTAGGTCGACTGTCTTGAGAAAGTTCAACTTTCTTCCACGAATCGGCAGTCTCACTCTTTCCCAACTCATCTTTGTGAAACAAATTTTCATCCAGTATGTCGGAAATCCCAGACTGGGTCTCAGTACCCACTCCGCTGAAGAGTCGCCTCTGTTCCTTTACAAGGCCCAGCCGTTGAGGTTACACACAGTACCGGGTGACACAAAGATCCTGGGCTCTGAAGCACTCTCAAAGGAGGGTTAAAAAATGATCTAGAAATGGGCCGTACCACATGCAAGTCCACCCTTACATTTTGTCACTCAACAGTGTTCAGACTTCTGTACGAGCTGAAGGAATTACAAGAAGTCGGAATCCATCTGCTAAGCGAGTGTGCAACGCTGACGATTCAACAGCGATGATGATTCGATGCCTTAGGCATGCCTTAGGAAGTAGCATGGCTAAGTCAGAGCGTTCTTCGAAGAATTCAAGGATTTAGCATACACGGAGCTGAAGGATGTCCTGGGATTCATACATGAATCGGGGTGGTTCTAGATCAGAGGAACATCAGAAGTGTGTATCATGAGGGGGATGGTTAGCGTAATAGCCAACCCACACTATGGACCCGATTGGCCTGTCTAGGTGAATCTGCGGAGTTATCTTTGGGACACCTTATTTACTTACCTACCAACCAACGAGGTCTTGGGAATAACTAACTGGTAGTGACAGTCTAGATGGACAGAAGCCCCTGAAACTATTTTTTAATCAGACCGTGTGGTAGAACCGCTTGTAAGATTTCCTTCAAACCTTGTTTCAGCTTGACCGTGTGGTGGGATCACTTGTGAGATTGGCGCGCTGGTCAGGAGCCCTTCAAACCTTGTTTCAGCCTGACCGTGTGGTGGGATCTCTTGTGAGAGTGGCGGGCTGGTCAGGAGCCCTTGAAACCTTGTCTTAGACTGACCGTGTGTTAGAACCCCTATAAAGACTACGAAGGGACTGAAAAGGGTCATCTACAAGCCAAGCCAGGTGCTCAGATAGCTTACACTGGGTCTTTTCCTCTTAATGGATCCCTCAACAAATGAAGAAGTTTTTGAACAGCTAGGATGTTCATGGAACAGAACCACAATCCAAAACGAGCCAAAGAAGCTCTAGAACTCAACGGAGATGAGATAAGGATGTTATGTGGAGCAAGGCACGTGTACCTTGATCAGATCTGAGACAGTCTGGTTTACTCTACACCTCGGACTAGGCAGTTTCCTCAGGCTCAGTATGAAATTGTATTCCAACGCGTCCTAGAGAACGGCAGAAGTGTTAGAAATGCTTCGCCTCCCAACCAAAACTAAGTCATTGTCCCTCATGCCTGCTGAACTTAAATGGTGTTGCGAAAGCCTTTGACATCCTTAAGACATGTTCCTTAGAGAAAGATGAGTAGATGAATGGATCCTGAAGGACATGAGTTTTTTCTTTCACGATCTTACGGAAGAATTTCCGGTTCCCTGCATTCAGAACGACCAAATTGTACCAGTTTTGTATACCGTCCGTCTATCTATCGTTAAGGCCGTCAATTTCATGGGATTTTCAAGAAGCGGGACTCCATTCAGAGCATCCTCAAGGACTTTAAGAAGATCTCGGCCCACAGTCTCCAGCAGAAGTATTCATTTCATAAACTTCTTACATGATTTGCCATCAATGGTTGTCAGTTCTTAAGCATACTTTGGAAGACAAGCGGCTCCATTAACAAAACAGTGCATTTCCCTATGTCTGTGACTCAGTTCACCACCAAAACTCAGTTCACTGTGGGAGGACATGGACATCCCTGCCTCACAGGTGCTTAATAAATTCGAATAAATCACCAAATCTCTCTTCAACAAAAAAACTCCCCTCCCTCACTCCCCCCCCCCCCCCCCCCACACAATCCACAGCGCCAAGCATTGTCATGCACAAATCCACTCTAGCTGAGACATCGTCAAATCCCAATTTGACCCCGCATAATGGACGCATCCTGCAGTACACCCTCTGTGCTGGCACAACACTAAAGCACAACATGTCCTTTTCATTTCCTCGAAACACAACTCCTGGCTTAACCTAAGCTCATTTCCACCCCCTCCCGCCCCCCACCCTATTCATGCCCATCACTCGGGCATGACTTTCAATTAGAGAGCGGGCCAACAATGAACTGAACGTGCGACAATCTCACGCAAGAG
The DNA here is from genome assembly GCA_944738645.1 of Eristalinus sepulchralis. Classification (NCBI taxonomy): domain Eukaryota; kingdom Metazoa; phylum Arthropoda; class Insecta; order Diptera; family Syrphidae; genus Eristalinus; species Eristalinus sepulchralis. The sequence goes on along the minus strand of OX122885.1, from coordinate 7,044,945 downwards.
GAAATTACTTGCCGCTGCGACAAAAAGGATGTGTGTACCGCTGGAGGGGCAGGGGAACAACAATTACAAGTCACTCATAATGGTTATTAAAGTCGACACACAGCACGACATACGCACATTCCTGCGCCGGGAGGAAAATTTCACTTTTTTTTTGCTTCAAAAACTTTCTGTGATCCTTCATGCGTGAGCCAGACTAAAAGGCCCCCCATCTGAGTCGTCCTTTGATGTCGACCAGGTGTAGGATTCCATCGGAATGCAGACATCTACTGGTGTCCCCTCACTTAGGCGCGAAGCTTTTTGACTCGTGGACTGGTCTAAAATTTCTCCTCCCCGGTGCTCTTTTTCAAGGACATGCGCATTGGGAGAAAGTTGCGCTCTCTCTCCCTATCTCTCTGAAGTGGTAAACAATCGAAAACTTTGTCCCAGTCGAGTGTTGCCTCACGTGCTTATCACCTTTTAAAACGCTTCGATTGTGATCGCCTACAAGTGGGTAGACCCCCGCCGGAAGGGATTTCAGGACCCCTCTGGTCCTGGAAAACATTCGTCAAACATGCCATTTTTGTTTCTTATTTGTCCCTGCTGAAAGGGATTACAGAGGCTACCTGGAAGGAAACTCAAACGACGGAGGGATTTGTTCTCCTGAAGGACACACGTACCGAGAAGGTCACATTGCCTGCCGGAATGTGAACTATTTGGGGTTTGCTGTTGTTGGCCGTAACTGCTGGACTCAGGACTGGGACTGAGTCCTTAATGACTCAATCTGACCAACATGCAAGCTGCGGTGTTGGTTGATGACGTGTGCCTGATGCCTGATGCCCCCTCCCCTTCATTCAAGGCTTCTTCCAAATTGAATTCATCCCCTTTAAGCATTCGCAGTTTCAGAGCTAAAAATATTCCAACCCTCTCATCGCTGCCGACGAAAATTCCTTCAGACTTTTCACTTCGCCTTCATGGCTGGGGAGGGGCCAAGCCGTCTCACATTATCCAGCACAAGGACGGATGTCAATGGAACACACCCCCCTTCCCTGCAGCGGTAAGTGATATCTTTTACCGGGGAACCGGAATTCTCTTTTCGTTCCTCCACGTACATCCCCCCCCGACACACCGCGCAGGCAATACGAAACGTAATGAGTTGTCTTGACAACTAATTACTGGATTACGCCATATAATCGTATTTCCTGGTGCCTCCGCCGCTGCCGCTGTGGGGGTGGATGGAAGTCAACATGCAAACGGAGCTTAAGAAATCTCGCATTACACCGTCATTTGAGTGCACTGCGGCCCCCTTCCGAATGTAGAGACTGTCTATCATTTGCAACGCTCACGTGGGATATGTTCTCCAACCAAGACAAGATGACGATGAAGTTGAGGAAAGAATGAGGAGATGATGTCGAAATGCAACTGCTGCTCAGTCATCATCAGCGAAGAGGTACATGATTAGCTTTTCGCTTCAATTTACTAGAATCGGGTACGATGAGGGGTTTCGACGGTGTGTGGGATTGTGTAACGAGAACGAGGTCCTCGAAGGAGCATCTGTGAATATTCTCACTTTGTTTGATCGATTGGTTTATGCCTGGCTTTTGGCGTTCCCTGCATGCACAGTTATTTTTTACGATGATTCAAATTTGGTCTCTTTTCCTAAACAAGTTCAAATGGGCGTACAATGGATCTCTGGGAGTCAAAAATAGAAATGACGCCTTGAACGAAAGACCCAATCTGTAGACCAACAAATAAGTCTTTCCACTGCAGACAACTCCATCAAACACAGACTGCGGTCAATCATGCCTAATTTGCCTGTGTCCACATTAACGTAATTATTAGGAATGTTCTAGCCAGTTGCTGACTCAAGAGACAAATACAGACTTGCCATTGAAAAGATTCCGCTGAAGCTGAAGGTGTTAGGACTCTAAACGCCCCCGACAAACTCGATGGCTCTTGCTTTCTTTGTGTGGCTAAAATTGGCTTCATCGCCTTTGATTACCAATTGAATCACTATGAGTCTCCTTTTCAATTCTAAACAGTCTTAAAGCGGAAAGGCTTTGTCTAACCGGTCGAATGTCATTTACTGCTGTAAGCTGGGACTCAAATATGTGAATGGTTGTGGCAATCGTGGTTTCAAAAGCTCGATTATGCGCTACGCAAGCTCCTCGAATCATACGAAACGCATTTCATATAGATTTCAAAACAACAGAGCGCTGATTGCCATAACACATCTAAAGAACTTAGAGACACTATTGTGTTGTGAGTCTTCCCATGATATTTTGCCAAATGATTCTGAACAAAACCAACAAAGCACTTTGACAGATGTAACTCTTGATCAGTCAAAAAAGGTTTCTTAAAAATCGAACCTCACGATGAATCAACCATCATATCGACTCTTCAATCGTAAACAACGTTAACTAAGTGAACAACAGCTTCCAGAAAAACGATAGGCACCGACATTTTTGTTTTTTCAATTTTGTACGGCCCCTGTTTTGCCTTCTTTCCTGCAGCGGCAACAACGCGTGTGGGTCAACGCACTTACCCACTACGCAAGGCGACCACTATTCTCTAACCGATTTGAATGAGTGACGTATGTACTATGTCTTGTAAGTTCTTAGATCCCCCTAGGCTTAGACCTCAGCTCACAGAGGGGCTTGTACTATGCCCTGACTATACATATTTTAGGTTTAAAATTGACCGAGTTCCCTGTTTTCAGGACACGGTGTCTTATTTCCTGGCACTGGCACCTGGCAAAGTCCTTTCTTTCCGTCCTATTACCTTCTATCCGCCTGACAACGAAAAGTCTCCTTTAGTCACAACTTCCTGCAGAACGACCGCCGCCAAAATGGCTAAGGGCTTGATATTGACTAGTCGACAGGGGACAGCATCTCGTGCCCTGAGATTTAAGACTCCGCTCTGCTCTTTCTTTGTTTTTCACAAGTTCAACGAAAGAATGACAAAGGGGCTTCAAAATTGACTGGTTTTCCAGTTAACAGGGGACAGTCTCTCGTTCCCTGGCATTTGAAACCCCTTTCTGCCTATTCTGCTACGTACTATCCGTCAGTCACCACCGCTAGAACATCTTAGGCTGATGACAATTTTTCTGCATGAACGACCGCCACTAGAATGGCAAAAGGCTTGATATTGATTGGCTTCCCAGCCGACAGGGGACAGTCTCTCGTTCCCTGAGACTAGAAACTTCTTTCTGTCCATTCTGGTACGTGCTACCAGCCCGCCACTGCCGCTAGAACAGCTGGTACTTAAGATTGATCGCGCTCCCAATTGCAGGAGATAGTCTTATATCTGACATGACTGACACTTGAAAGTCATTTCCTTTTGTTCTGCTACGTACTTTCCGCCTGACAATGAAAATTAGTCTCTTTTTGTCGCAACTTCCCTGCAGGACAGTCTCCCATTCCCCGGTACTTGAGACGCATTTCATCCCGTTCTGCAACGTTCTACCCGCCAGTCACCGCCGCTAGAACAGCTTAGGCTAAGGAAAACTTTTCTGCAGAACAACCGCCGCTAGAATGGCTAAGGGCTTGATACTGGCCGGGTTCCCAGTCAATAGGGGACAGTCTCTCGTGCCCTGAGACTTGAAACTCCTCTCTGCTCGTTCTGCTTCGTACTATCTGCCAGACAATCAGAATGAATCTTTGTATCTCGCAAGTTCTTTGCAGAATGACCAACGTTAGGATGACTAAGGGACTTGAGATTGGTTGCTTTCCCAGTTGACAGAGGACAGTCTTTCTACCCATTCTGCTACGTACTCCCCACCAGTTGTCGCTGCTAGAATAACTGGGGCTTAAGATTGACCGAATTCCCACTTGACAGGGGACAGTGTCTTGTTCGGTCTCACTTTTTTCTTATCCGTCTTTTTTTCCTTTACCACAGAATAACCTCTGTACCCCTCCCTTGTTCGAACCACCGGTCACTGTTTAAGAAATTTCTGACAGAAGTCGCTCAAACTGCCATGAAGGCCTCTTGGAGTTCGCCTTAACCTACGTCCTGAACAAGGTACTTCACCAGAGTGTCCTCTCAATGTGACCAAGCGATGGAATCCCTTTTTATTTGGAAGTCTTGCTCTCCGCATCTTTCCTTGAACTATGCTTTCGCTCTGGCAGTACATCCTGCATGCCACCTCCCTAATTTCTTCTACTTTCCATTGCGCTATAGTCCGGAGTGGATCTGGACCTCAACCAACATGCCTCTTTCCTCTTCATTATGGAGCTTAGCAAGTGCCCTCTTATAAGGATCACCACTTTCACACTGCATCTCAGAAAAATTTGCCACTTCCCTCCCAGTCGAGGTAACGCTCATCATTCACTGTGATGCATCCGCGTCCGCACAACGAAAGGCAACAGGACTTAGGACTACATAGACGTTCAAGCTTGAAACCCTCAAACCTTCAACATGAGTGCTGCCGTCCAAGTTCGTAATATAACCCCCTCTGAGTGCTCTGAAATTCTGGGTCTCTCGTAATCCCTTTCTCCATCCAAATCTGCTCCACAGAGAGACACAAAAGTCCCCTCAGCCTCCATCCACCTAAGTCCACATCACAGATTAACCATCTGCCCCTTAACTCATCCGACGAGCTTCACGTAAACCATTTCAAAAACCATCATCCAAACTTAAAATGGAAAAGTTTCTAATTAAAATCGAACTCCTTCAGGACAGGGGTGAAGGCCTAAGTGTCGGCAGAGTTTTCTGTGAAACAAAAAAAAAAAGCAGAACAACACGCCAAAAGTGCGTCTGAATAATTCATAAGCCCACATCCCGGCACACACCTGAGGTCAGCAGCGAAATGAATTTATATCCGTCCCCCAGCCCCAGGACGGCAACAAAAACAGCCCTTACTTTAGCAATGAATAACAAATAATTAAAAGTTTCCCCTTAGCCCCATCGGCCTCACTCACCTCCGTAGTAGGCTCGTACTTCATTTAATATGCACTCTCGCAGGACGACGAACAACTCGACTCGACTCGACTCGTGCCTTCATACAACCGTGGAGGCAATCAATAATATTTTCGCAGTTCCACCGGGAGAACGATGTGGCAGTGGGGGCTTGATTAAGGGACCTCCCACCCCGCACCGCACCGAGGATGAGCGTTAATTGCAAAAGTTTCCGGGGGAATCCTCTTTTCTTTTGAATGCATCCTCAATTGGAGCGAACGTTTTGCAGCTGGGTGCGTACCGCGTCGGCTGCCGAGGAGTGTGAAAAGTTGTCAGGAAAAAATTACCTTCAAATTGAGATGAGATTGCCGTGTGATGAGGGGACCGGATGTCTTTTGATTTTTTCCACCGAAAAACAGATTTATGGCGTTCTGGCGATTTTCTAAAGGACACCTGTGCGGAGGAGTTGAGGTAATTGTACATTTTGTTGGCGTTCGTTCCAACGGGAGTGGGTTGTCTTCTTGGGGAGGTGGGGAGGTAGAAGACTTTTGAAGTGTTTTGCTTCCCAGGACATGTTGGGTAAGGACTTTGGTGTGATCTAGGGAGGGGGTAGCAGCGTGATGATCGTCGATGTCTCCATTTGAGTGCAAATTCCGGGCTTTTCCACATAATTCCACTACAGTCTGACAGATGTCCCCTCCTAGAGCACCCAAAGACCGTCTCGAAAGTCCACTTGTTGCACTCCTCTATCCAGGATCAGCTCGCTTGGGCAATCTCATCCATTCTCCACCATCCTGTCAAACGCGAGGCGCCTCCCATCTATCGACCAGCACCACCGACACACATCAAAAAGAAAAAATCATTAAAACACAAGCCATATCATTAAGGAGCAACAGATAAGCCCCCGCCAAGCTATCAATTACCTCCTCCCCGTCCTCTCTCCCTCCCAACCTTCGTTCAAAAATCAAAAGCCCACCCAATCGTCGGTTGCGTGATGTTCGATCGAGTGGCTCGTTTGTCTGATTATCCAATTGAACTAATAATCATCGATTGTCGGTGTTCCACTTGGTGGGGAAGCGAATTCCATAACTGACCACGGCCAGGAAACAAGAAAAAAAATCAGGAAACAACAATCCTCGCAGGATCATGGAATTCGTTCACTTGAAGTCCCCTCCCCCCAGGCTTGGAGTATCCTTTGAGCTGGCACAACACACAGAAGTAAGGGCTTTGTGAAAGTTCCCCGCTTAAGCGGCTCGACAGGTGCTTGACTTTAGTGTTTGGCGGTTTTACAGCCGCCCTCTGAAGCAGGGTTAAAAAATGACGGGGTTGGGACTTCAGTCTTTTACAAAAGCTCTACACTTTGAATGGGAAATTTTGCAGTTTCGAAAGGGCATTCTATTGACACAAAGCGATAACAAGCGGGGTTTGAAACGAAGTGGTAACGAATTGAAAATATAATTGAAGGGAGAGAGGGGGGGGGGGTGAATTTTTGGGAGTTTTTGTGGAACTGAAGTATGAAGACATACTCTAATCATAGAGTTTTAAGAAGGGGGTCTGTTTGGGGCAGCATGTCCCCCCGAATGTGGAGAATTCAAAAATCAACTCCCTCTGTCCGTTTTTGATTAAAGAAACTCAGGATGTAGTCAACACCGCAACGATAGTGAGTCGAATCGAAGGGTGATAAGGGGGGTTAAAAAGGGGTAGAATGTTCCCCTTCACAACAAAATCTCTTGTTCCCTGAGCGCGACGTTTTTTTGCTTGTCTACGTTGAAGAACCTTGAATGCTCTCAAAGGCTGATGAAGAGGGGACTTTTCAAGATAAGCTCTACGTCCGATCCTGTCTTGTGTTGATGGCATCTAGAGGAGAAGATTTAACGATGAACTCCATAGGCTTGACGATAGCATGCGCCTAGACATGCATCTACTGAAAAAGGCGTTTCAGATGGCTTCAGATGGCTTCAGATGGATACAGCCGATGAATACCCCTGCTCCATCTCAAAGAGTCTGTGAATCCGAGCCTCAAAGAACGTCTTCGTCTGTCATGGAAATCACAAGTAGAAAAGGACCTCAATTAACTTGGAGTGAATAATTTGAGGCAGACAGCAGGAGACATAGCTGGAGAGGCATGTTGGTTGTTGAGGAAGAAAGGAAGTCAAAGAGGAAGACTAAGTTCCTTCGTACAGCCACCTATCTGCTGAGAAAAAGATGTCTGCCCCTATGCCCAGGACGATGGCTGGATATGGCAGTTCAACACACAACGAAGAGGTGCAGCGAGAAGGCTATTCAACTGACTAAACTCAACTTGGCTGGCGCACTAACTTGGATAGTTATTGCCTGCCAGCAGGTTGGGAACGACCAAAATGTCGCCCTGAGTCTACAAGCCCGAACCCGCCATTAGGTCGAACCACGGACAAAAAGGCCAAGCCATCGCTGACGTTTGATTTTGACAATTGGAAGCACCTGACCCCCTTAAAGGAGTAATCTCTGCGACAGGCTGAGAGTCAGTCGAAATGGGAATACTCTTACAAGGTTTTTGATGATGTTTCAGCTGTGCTTGACATTATGTCTAACTTTGCCTGCAGGTCAGTGAGAAACTGAAAGGACGATGTAATCAATGGGAGAGTAGCAGCAATCTTTAGCCCTGAGGACACACCTTTCAGTCTGACATTCGGGATTATTTGCCATTCTGGTTCTCTGTAGGCCGAGACCATGACGATTTCTTCTCCTTTTACTGGCGCTACAGTCCGAGTGAACATGGGCCTCAACCAACATGCCTCTCCAGCCAGCAAGATCTCCCGCCAGCTGCCTCCAGTTGTGCACACCAAGTTGCTTATGGTCCTTCTCCACTCTCGTGCGCCATTTGAACTTAGGCCGCCCTCTGTTGCGTTGTCCCAATGGCTCAGATTCGAAGACTTTTTGGGCCAAGGCGGTGGTGTACGAACGCTCTACATGACCTAGCCATCTTAAGCGTTGAAACTTGAGCCTTATGCCGCCGTACAGACCATAAGGTTCCTCGTTGAATCTTCTCACCGCAAACAAGACCAAAAATTGCAAGCAGAACTTTTTCCCCTCATAAAAAACTGCAAACTCCAAAATTCCTCTCCACCGTCAAAACAGCGCCAGTCGGCATGTGATCCCTCCTACGGCCCATCAACCATCAGCAAGTCCTGTGGCACCCGTCGAACAGATGTCAATTTCAGACGCTCACCCATCCCATTTTGCCCAATTACGTGCCACGAAGAAGAACTCCGCACTGACAAGAGACTGCCAGCCATTGCCGAAGTAAATTAAAATCCATTCTCCGCCCGTCAATGGAGTGCGTCCTTCGACAGGAGCACTGCGCTACGTCATTCACATCACGTTCGAAACGCACGTGTTATCAACCCAACCCCCCGTGTCAAATCCATACAACACCAGCAAGGAGTACACACCTTTGAAAGGGGATCCATCTCCAGGCTCCTCGTTATCCCTTCCCCGCGTCAGGCTGACATATCCCCTAGTTGTCGCAAATAAAAAAACCGTCGTCGTCCGTACTCCACTTAAATGATGATAACACCTTGTAAACAGTTTTGTCGTCTCTCCCGCATCCTTTGGCAGCCACCCTCGCCACTCCCTCTCACTCTAGTGATTTATGGCCCCGCCCGCAAACGAAAAAAGGGGTAATCTGTCCCGTGTTAGTTGTTCACCTTGCGTGGGAATTTGCCGGCGGAAACGTGCTCGGAAAGATTTAAAGTTTAAGGAGCCAGGACGCCAGCCGTAATTTATCTTGACTCGCTGTAATTAAAGTGTAACGAGTGCCAAAATAACGAAAGTCACGTTGCCGGCTGCCGTTGCCGGAGAACGGAGATGTAGGATGAACGGAAAAACATCAAGATGCCGTGGATGGTGGTTGCTGCTCCCAGGAAAACTCTTTCAAGTGGAAAACTTTGGTTTTCAATCTCGAGGTCAACAAGGCTGGGAGGGGCAGAGTGTGGAGGAAAACGAGGCGAAACTTAATTTCTTTTGATTCAATCTTCATTTTTCACTGAAAGGATACACTTCGCATAACACAGAGCAGCAGCGATGGCAAAGCAAAGGATAAGGGAACTTTGAATGAGTTCAAATGAAGTTTTTCGTCTTTTCGAAAGTGGACCTGAGTTCAGAGATGGGTGGCGATGATTTAAAGGCGAATTCAATGAAGCGAACCGCCGGAAGGATGGTGCGCGATCGATTAGAAGAACCGCTGCTGGTCACGTGGACGTGGGATGCGCCTGGTCCTCCTGAATGGAAGTCCTTGCTTGATTGTTCAATTTTTTAAATTAGATAAGGGAATTCGAGAGTTGTTGCCGTTGATGCTGAAATAATCTAATGGATTGTGTGTGGGGTATCTTTTTTCCGGTTCTATGGGGTTATTCATTGTGAGGATTTATTTTCAATAGGATTTTGTTGACAGATCCCGCGTGACTCCTGTTGAATTGCTTTGTCATTTTGGTTCAGTATTATTTGGCAAGCAATCTTAGAAAGACTCACAGGACAACAGCGTCTCCAAAAGTGCTCGGCTGCATTAGGAAAATCAGCATTCTATGAGAATTGAAATTGCAGCGCACTTAGTCGATCTACTGAAACCCCTATTGTCACGACCAGTCTACGGGATAGATGGCGTACACTTTGAGAGTGCACGTGAAGACCGTGACGAGTCGATTCTAGGTCGTTCTCGGGCCATTTTAAGGGCGTCTGAGCATGTTGAGTGGCTCGAGCCAATTCAAGGGGCTCGGTCCAATTTAAAGCGCTCGGTCCAATCGAAGGGGCTCGGGACATGTTTAGGGCCTCGAGCCAAGTTTAGGGCCTCGGGCCAAGTTTAGGGCCTCGGGCCATGTTAAGGGGCGAAGGCCATGTTAAGGGGCTCAGACCAATTCAAGGGACTCGGGACATGTTAAGGGGCTCGAACCATGTTACGGGCCTCGGGCTATGTTAAGGGGCTCAGACCAATTCAAGGGGCTCGTCCAATTCAAGGCGCTCGGTCCAATTCAAGGCGCTCGGTCCAATTTAAAGCGCTCCGTCCAATCGAAGGGGCTCGGGACATGTTTAGGGCCTCGGGCCATGTTAAGGGGCGAAGGCCATGTTAAGGGGGTCAGAACATGTTTAGGGGCTCGGGCCATGTTTAGGGTCTCGGGCCATGTTCGGTAACTATTTGCTTCCTGAAATTCAAGCACATGGTCTCGGTAGGCTCTGATTCCAACAAGACGGTGCTACAAGCCATACAGCACAGACAACAATGGCTTTCATGAGAAAATTTTGCAAAAGCAGCCTGAGCGCTTAGATGCTGCGATACCACCACTTTGGGTTATTTTCTCAGGGGATATCTAAAGTCTCAGGTCTTCAGGAATAAGGCAGCTACGACCGACGCTTTGGAAGTCTACCTAAGTCTTGTTATCCACGATATACTAGTTGCTGTGCTAGAAGGAGTCGCCCAAAATTGGTCTATCCGAAGGGACCACCTCAGGCGTAGTCTTGGCCAACATTTACATGATACCATTTTTACAAAATTGATGCCACGCCTTCTTCTTTCAATGAAAAGTAAAAACAGTAAGTTCCTTTCAAATTTCTGCCTTTAAGCTCACATTAAAAATCAAACCACAAGATGGATTCACTTATTTTTTTTTTGAAATTCTACAAAAACAATCAGTAAGCTCAATGGTTCTTACTTCCGCACCGAGGCCTGTAGAAACCTTCAAGTTATCCTTTGTGCCCTGACTTTCTCATGATCGCCGTGGCGTAAGAAGAACTTGCGCCGGACCATACCTTGAAGGACCAAACATCTCGCACATTTTCAGGGTACCACGCACGAGAGACCTCCAGAACGCCCTTCCTTCGTCATCGCCTCTTACTCATCAGAAGCTCTTCCCTATCGCATCTCGTCCTGGTTCTACCGATCGGTGGCCTTCCTAATGCAATCGCATCTAAGGCACGCCTCGAAAGCCGGGATGAAGTGGATGTCCGTGTGATATGGCCACACCATCAAAGTATAGCCTTTTCCATCCGACGATATGGCTGCTCAATATTGAGTTCCCTCCACAACACTGAGTTTTTACAGCACTGTTGCCTTTCACACCCTAAATTCCAGACATTCCCTTAAAGCACCAGATTTAAGGGCAAATCAGTTTTGATTCCCTCTAACGCTGCCATCCATCACGCCGTTGAATTTTCAATGATCCCCTCCGACTGTACGACACTCAAAGGACTCCCTCCTCTCCCGTGTCCCATTGCCACATCACCGCGGTAGGGCCTCTCGGCCAAACACCTTGTTGCCATTTGGAAACCGCAATTGTTTGCTCATAAAATTTACAAACGCCACCCGTCCTCCGGTGACTGAATGTCGTTGCCATTGTGGATGTTAATTAATTCATAGCTCATAACCCCGTCCAACCCTCTCCTTCGCTTGCACTTCAGCTCAGCTCAGACACGGCGCGTTAAGTTCACCAATTTGTGCTCAAACCTCAGGGTTGCCGCTTTCCCACTGCAATTTCACTTTAAAGTCCCTCCCTTGGTGGCTGAGAGTGAGATCAAAGTGCATCTTCACAACGTTTAAAGAAGCTCAAGTACCTTGAGTGCTTCGCGTATTGAACAAACTTGAAAAACCACCCTGGGTCCCTATAGCCCCCCCGCCAACAGCAACAAGAGGAGAGGAGAAAAAAATCAATTTTAATTAACAGGAGCAACCAGGCCTGGAGAGTCCTTCTGCCGCACTATCTACCCGTCCATTCGCAGACGACTATCGAAATAAAACGAAAATACACCACTCTCTCTCCCTCTCTCTTACCATATCACCATTCCACCCCACCCCCCCCCCCTCCCCCCAATAGCAGGTGCCGCGACGATGGAAAATTGTGTGTACATCTCAATCGAAATCCAATTATTTGTAGGTGAAGCCATTTAAAGGTGTTCCGCCGCTGGAATGCCTGGCAAATTGTTTGCGTGTCGGTGTTTGTGAAGGGCTTCTGCCGTCATCAGGCAGACACACTGGCAAGCAGGCAGTGCAAGCGAAGAGGTGCCACTCCACGCAGAGCATCCTAGCATCCCTCATCCTCTGCTCTGGCTCTCCTGCCATCCTGGGGGATTAATGATGGAGTAATACTTTATCTCTTCATCGTTTCACACTGAAGCGCTCAACGGTGTCGCTGGCGGGGGAGTGGTGAGGGGTCTGGTGAGTGGAGTGATGAGTGGGCGAAGGGGGGTTGGGTTGTAAAGTTAATGGAATTTCGTTGTACACTTCGATGGTGGCAGTCAGTTGAGTGTGATAGAGCTCTCATTAGTGAGGGAGTGGGTTCTGCGCCTTCGCCACGGTGGCGCATTCAGCAGGTGCGCTCGAAAGGATGCCGCCGAGGTGTGAAATTTGAATAAATTTTAATTACTGAGAATTCATAATGTTCGCTGTGATGCGGTGCACACGGCAGATGAATGGATGCCACTTGTGGGTGTTCGTTTTTTTTGGCAGAGAGAACATTTTAAGTCATTTGTCGACATAATGTTTCGTCTAAGTGCGACCATTTGTGGGAGCAATTAATGGCGCTCCGATTGGAGGACAATAGGCTCAAAGTGGTCATTTGGAAGTGGCACTGGTGTGTTGGAGGAAATGTAAAGTGAACTGGCTTGTGAGTGTGAAAGACTGTCATCTGTATGTACCTTGCGGGCAATAAGGAAACCACTTTGGATCGTCTCTGAGGTGACAAATTCAATCCTCGTACAGGTTCTCGCTTTACCAGCGGGCATAGTAAAGGCACTTGTGTATATACGCGTCATTGCTAATTAGACAGAGATCCACAGAAAGGACTCCTGGAACGATCATTCCAAATTTGGACGCAAATCTTATGAGGTAACCTCCTTCAAAAAACTGATTGCTTCCGCCACGGTGAGTTCAGACATCTTCCAAAAAGTCCATTCAGCTGCAGGCTTACGAGGATGATATGTATTGACATGACTGGAGGAACACAGCGAGCTGTCAATGAGGCGCTTGTTACCTTGGCAACTGTTTTGAGTCTGACAGTAAACGAGGGCAAAACAAAGTCTGTACATCTGTCATCACGAAAGGACATGCAACATCGACATTTCGAACAGTCCCTCACTTCTGTCGACAATTTGTGGGAGTCATTGCCTTCTCTACATTGGCTTCGCAGTAAATAGGGACAGGTGTCAAATTTCGATTAACAAGGTCACTTGCCTTAACAGCCTTACACCACGCTGTCCACTTTCGCAAGAGTCGTAGATGACGCAAAACCGAGCGCCTCGGTTACCCAAGTTCCAACTGAGCGGAGTCACTTTACCTTGACAGCCAGTGATGCCTTTTTAAGACCTCTTCCATCTTTTCAATCACAGCACCCAGTTATAGTGACACTCGTAGTTAAGCCAGAGGAGAATCCCCGTAACCCCCTGGTCTGAGTCAAAAGGATAATCAAAACAGCTTTATACCAGCCAGCACGAAAGCGTTACCACTTGAACAGAATCATGAACAGAACTGTCTTAGGTCAATGAGCACGGTTTACTTACCACAGCTCCGTCCGAGATTTTGGGTCTCAGCCACCATGAAACTCCTTAGAAGCACTCCACATCCCTCTAGGAGGCATGCTTTAGGAGCAACAATCACTTCACCTTGGTTAGGTGTGATGCGTTTTCAACACCTCTGCCGGTTTTTGGGGCACAGAGCCCTTTTACAATGCAAATCAAAATTGAGCCAGAAGAGAATCCCCGTAACCGCCTGGTCTGAGTCAGCTTTCGACCAGCACACGGAACCGTGAAGAACACTGTCTTATGACAGGGAACACGGTACACTTACCACAACTCTGTGCGTGAGTTTTGGTTTTCAACCAGAGCCATCACGACACTTCCACCAGGAGGCATTCAATAGGAGGGACAATTACTTTACCTTGGTGGGAAGAGAGGCCTTTTTAACACCTCTGTCGACTTTCGCGTCACGCTACCCCATTAAAATGCAACACCACACTGAGCCAGAGGATAGTACCCACAACTGCTTGAGTTCTTCCCGTGCATTTAGACTCAAATCGAACCAGGACGGCACTCTTACTGGCTGGAGTAAATTTCTGGCGATTTCTGATCTCCCATGGTACCATAATATAGCCTCTTGTTGAACTGTCAGTACCAGTTAGGGTCTGGTAGACGCTATCGCACCAAATGGTCTTTGCTTCCATCCGTGATTCGGTTGCCTCTCACAGGGAGGACTGTGATTTTCATGGAAATGATCACATCCTCTGAAAAACCACATCAATAACCCAAAGAAGCATACAATACGTTTGTCAATGTCTGTTGGTCAGGGTTGGAGAAAGACCTAGATCCAACCCTCGAAAGACCTAAATCGCTCTCTCGAAAAACCAAGACTGCCTTATTCAACACTCTGATCATCCCAGTTCTCCTCTAAGACTTAGACGTACTAAAGATGATGATGAGACCCCTGGTCTTTTCAGGAAGAACGTTTCGGGTGCAGCAATTTTTAAACATCCCTCGACTGTCCATACTCCCTTTAAGTGCATAGACACTAAGCAAGCCTTCAACAATATCGAATCCAAGGCAATTATCACTGCACTACCAGAACTCGTGATCGATGAGGACATACTGATCCTTATTGTCCATTTGAGCATTTTCTCGCCAGTAGTGCAACTCGTTGAAAATTGGGTGAATTCAGAGTCGATGGAGCAGTCAAGGTACGCCTCGCGTGGTCTCCCTCTGATACAGGAGGAGACCGACTGGAAGATTATTGCCTATCCAGATGAAAACATTTTTCTCTCCTCAGGGACATTATTCAGCATGATCTTCGAAAACGTAGTCTAGACCGCAGACTGTAGTCTAGAAGTAAACCCTAACAAAGCGAAACTTGTTCTCTTCTTCTGGAAGTGCGAAATTTCCTCATTTGATCCTTCTCACCTCCTTTGTGGTGCAGCTCGTCATTTGAACTCCGAAATTTCTGGGACATGGTTCTTGAAGCGCAACTTCCAAGAGAAATCAAAGAAACCCTATACCCAGCTGGATGCTGCTGCAAAAAAGCTTCAGAATGAGATGTGGGCTTGCATTCTGCTGCATCTTCACATCAGTTGGAAGACATTTCCTCCTCTACAGAGTCACGCCTCAGTGGGCACCTCTAGACAAAGCTGTGAATCTCAATTTTATAAATAGCCTGCCCATGCTTTCGGTGTGCACTGAGATGATCTCACTGTACTTCTTTATTTGTCTCCTCTAGATCCAGTTGCTTGCCAGATTGTTTCCAGATTCAAATCAATTCTGTTTGGCAAAGATTCTCAATAAGGTCACTTCCAAATTCAGCAACTCTTTCATTGTTCTCCAATGGGAACTGAAATCTTGTCATCCAAACTCGTCTTTAAGAAGATTTCCCCCTAAGGTTAACTGTGAGCCTTACTCACAGTTGCCAAGTGGCTCAGTGTGTATTTTTCCAGATGGGTCCAAGACGAACCAAGATGTCGGAAGGTGTACCTCTTCCAAGGAACTCAGTATTTCAGACCTAGAACATGGTGACCAGAGAGGCTGTGTTCTGGATAAAGATGAACGTGATATCCAAAAGAGAACGTTGTCATAAGATCCGACTGACAAGACGCAAACTTGTCTCTGGAAAGGCCGATTTTAAGTTCAGTGCAAAGACACATGCCAGCAGATTAGTGTTTCACGTCAACGACTTCTGTCAAAGCTGTTGAGAAAGTGAAGAAGAGGGACGTGTGTCCTATCTCGCCTTCGCCCTTAACCCACTGTGGAGCATACATATATCAGGGAATATCAGGGCAGACCTCCAGGTGCCTCTGTCTTAGGCCAACTTGATCACCTTCAGCTCTTTTTCCACGTTCCGCCTCCAGGTTGAACGTGGTCTACAGTGACTGCCTATCCGTGTGGTGTCCAAGTAGGAGCCATCCCCGCCTTTTCCGGTTTACGTACGGTGTGGCCTATTTGCCACCACTTACGATATGGAATTTCTGCTGAGATGGGTCTCTGTGAAGCTCTTTGCAGCAACTCGTCGCTCGTTGTCCGTTTCCGCCAGAAGACCTTCAGGATACGTCTTAAGCATTTATTGGCGATGGTGGTTGTCTGCTTGTCTTTCAAGTCTTTCATCCGTAAAATTGAATATTCAAGGCCAGAATCGAATAGAGAACTGGCTGGGCCCCTAGACGTTTCCAGGCATGAAGTAAGTATGACGGACCTTGTCTATACTGCACCTTCATCTTTTCCAAGACGTGCTGCAGAAATGGCAAAATTTTTGTTGACATCCTTGATTAAGTTCCAGAGGTGCCTCGGTTCTTGAACTGTCTCTAGAAGAAGAAACTTCTACTCGAGGGCAAATTTCTTCGTTGGCTTCAGCGATCCATGTGGAAATAGTATCCACCACCTCTTTTACTTCATCACCAGTTCACAATAGATTTTGGTTTCTGTTGTCATTGGGGATCTCGGGTGCATGTGGCGTCACAATGGGCCTACTTTCACCTTACTGGAGGTGACTCTCCTTTTAGTCCGCCACTCCAACGTGGAACTGGTACGTCGTCTCGCAGACTCAGAGTCGAAGGTGACCCACACGAAAGGCACAACAATATCCCATTCACTTATTGAATCCAAAGAAAACTAAGGCACTTTGGACGCCCTACAGTGCAGAGCTGCCAGGAACTAACTCCTTCACCAACCAGCTCATACTCTGCTGACCATAATTCTCTTCCAAGTGGAGAGGAGCCACAGTCTAATGCAGATCCCGACTGTCGAAATTTTGAAAGCTTTTCATAGACAATCACTACTCCCTGAGTGTTGTTAGCAATTCCCGAAAGGTGGTTCAAGTATAAATCCTACGCAGGAGTACACAAACTACCCCACAACCCCCTCAACTAAGGTCAAGGTCACCCGCAACGAGTGCTTTGTTGCATTCCCCCAATGTCTACGATAACTTGCTGTGGCTTAAAGTATCGATTGAGTCAACTGTTATTCGATTATGTTGTCTTCCTCACCCCATCCATTCCATCAAGCGTCGCCCACTTGAGAACCTTCTTCCATCTTAAAGTAAAACTGCCACCCCCACCCCCACCCTTGCTCCTTAATTGTGTAAATGCTTCCTACTTCCTCCCCTTCGGCAACAAACTTTTCCCATCTCATCAAAGAAGTGATAATCTCTCCTAAGATCCATGAGAATCATCTCAAATCCCAACCACCTCCACCACCAGCACCGACCATCACCAGCACCAGCACCAACAGCAGCAGCAACCATTCACAGCCGATTAACGTTCTCAAGGAATCATCCACTTCATCTGTTTTCAATTTCAATGCAAATTTCTTCCTCCCTCTCTCTGTCCAATGGACGGACGTCTCCTTTGTCTTGCTAGCTAGAAGTCTCCATTCCCGTCGAGAGTGCTGGTTGATTGGTGGCAACCAATTTGCTTCAATCTCTTCCGTCTGACGTTCCGGGTTATGCAATGGATGGATTAGTAATTGATGGGGGAGTGTCATCCAGGCGCAAGCATGGCCGACAGTGGGGGATTATCGACTGATCCTGGTAATTGATGTGCATTCCATAGCAGTCCCTCTGAATTGAATCCGATATCAGCGGTGTTTTCAAGAAAATCTCTTACCCTTCCCCGCTTGGACCCCCAATCCATTTGAAAGGTTTCCATAGAGCCGTAAGTCCTTGAGTCCTTCCCCCCCGCCACAATTGAGCAGAAATTAAAAGCCACCTCAGAGGGGACGGGGGGTAAGAAAACAAACAACATCGTCAAGTGCTTGGATAACACAAGACCGCACGTTTCCATGAAACAACCTGCCACATGTTTGGGGTGAAGGCAAATGAACACGACTGCAGTAAAATGAACCGAAACTCAAGCGCCTTCCTCGTCTCACACAAACGGAGGGAATATTGGCCAAATTTATGACCGAAACTACATTCCGTGCACACATGGCTTTCTTGGTCGGTTGCTGGAGCACCCAGTGCACACACACATGTCTCTCGTCGTCCGGAAGCAATCTGCTCACCTTGGCACCGCACACACAGAGGGGCAGTGAAGCGGACCTCTTTGCCGCCGTGTCGCATTCTTTCCCCTTGGACGAGCTGTGTGTGCTCAGCTGGAAACTGGCAAAACATAAACAGGATGCTTCACGGGAAATGCTGTTTTTGTTTTGATTGGCAGCAATCAGCACACAGACGCGCAGTTAAAGCCGATTTCGTGCTCCATTGAATCGGTCCTTGTTTGAGCAACGAATGCACGTGTGCCGGGCTTTTGTGTGACGTGACGGTGGTCAAGATCAGCGCCCGAAGTGATTCTGAATTTCTGTGTCGGAATTTCGTCTTGTGAGGGAGGCCTGTTCAAATTTAATCGAAAATCTTCTTACATTTTAAGATCCTGACAAGTGGGAGTGTCTGGCGTTAACTGGAACAAAGGGACGGATTGATGAAGTGTTATGTAGTTGACAGGTTCCCCTAGGGGGGGGGCGCTTGTGCTCCGCAACTTAGCAGAAGTCCGTGTCCACAGGTCGACATTAAAGTTCGTCTCAACAAGTAAATTTAATTGGATCTCAGGCTCGGCATGCCGGGATGAGAATACTTTGTGTGACAGCTGCGTTGGTGAGAAGTGGTTTCAGTCTTTTCATCATTTTGTCATTTTTGGTGACACGAGTTGAAGACAATTGAATGAAAACACTTGTTTTGTGGGACTAGAAGTGTCCTTTTGAAGAGGACTCCTCTTTCTGAGTTTCTCGTTGACTTTAAATTTCGGAATTTCTTCACATCCCACAGGCTACTCCTACTCAGGTCTTGGGTCGGTCGCCAATTGAAGTGATTATTTTCAGATCATGCTATTCCACCCCTAATTTAAGGTCGGTGGGGCTAAAAAACTGTCTGCACGGTCTTGTTGGGTGGCAATTCAATCCAGGGTGGACCTAGCCCTCAAGCAACTACGAATTGCTTCGTACGAACTGAAGTAGAACTGACATTTTTTTTCGTGACACTAACGCCCACAAGGAACAAAAAGCAAACATCTTCAGCAACTTCTAATATGGTGCAGCATACAGTTTCTTGCCGTCCCTAAAGGGTGAAGTTTGAGGAGCTTTTCAAGGACATTTTGTACTCCTTGAGGGTTGTCAGAAACCGGGAAGAGATGATGCCTTGAAAAGAATAGCGGTCGTGCAGCGAAGGAATTGAATCTGGGATCTGCAGCGTATAACTTGAACTGACATCGATAAAAAAAAACCTTATAGGCTTACCAAAAGACGCAAGTCGAAGGCTAGTCAGTCCCTCCGCCCGTCCACTCGCCATCCGTCATAGCTCTCGTACCCTTCAACTTATAAAACATTTTCATGCAATTTCTGCCGCCAGTTGCGCACTCCAAGTTGTTTGAGGTCCTTCTCCACTTGTGTGCGCCGTTTTAGCCTAGGCTGTCCTCTGTTGCGTTGTCCCAATGAGCTGTGTTGTCCATACGCTCTACATGGCCTAGTCATCTTAAGCGTTGTATCCGAAGGCGCTTGACTAGGCGCATGTCGCTGTACAGTCCATAGAGTTCGTCGTTAAATCTTCTCCTCCAGATGCCATCAACGCAAACAGGACCAAAAATCGCACGCAAAACTTTCCTCTCGAAAAGACTAAGGGCTTCCTCAAACAGTTTTAGTAACGTCCAGGTTTCCGAGCCATAGAGTAGGACTGGGATGATTAAGATATTGTATAAAACCAGTTTAGTCCTCCGAGAGAGGGCTTCATTTCACAATTGCCTCTTGAGCCCAAAGAAGCAGCGATTGGCAAGAGTGATTCTGAGTTTGATTTCGGTGCTGGTGTTGTTGTGCCTACTTACCACGCAGTCCTTGACTACCTCGAAGTTTCTGCTGCCTAGTGTGAAGCTCCGTCCGAGACGCCGATGTTGCGTGTTCTTCCTTGATGGCAGCATGTACTTCGTTTTGTCCTCATTGACCACCAGACCCATTTTAGCCACTTCCGCTTCAATGCCAGCAAACGCCTCATTGACGGCTCGCTGTGTTCATCCAATCACGTCAATGTCGTCGGCGTAAGCTAGCAAATAGAACGGACTTTTGGAAGATCATACCTCTGGTGTGACTCTTAAGGATGATGTAAAAGAAGTCACATGACAGTGCGTCGCCTTGTCTTGAACCTTTTTTTGACATTGAAGGTCTCGGTGAGTTCGTTCCCGACCTTGACGGAACAGCGAGAGTTCTCCATCGTCATCCTACACAATCCGACGAGTTTGGTAGGAATGCCAAAACTAGACATGGCACTGTACAGCTCGTCTCTATGCACACTGTCATATGCGGCCTTGAAATCGACGAATAGTTGGTGAATGTCGATGTGCACTTCTTGGGTCTTTTCCAGGATCTGCCGTAGTGTGAAGATTTGGTCGATGGTGGACTTCCCTGGCCTGAAACCACACTGATAAGGACCAATCAGGTTGTTGACAAACGGTTTCAGGCGTTCACACAATACGGTAGAGAAGATTTTGTTCAGGAGACTAATCCCTCGATAGTTGGCGCAGTCGAAGGTGCCTCCTTTGTGGACCCGACAGACGACGCTGAGATTCCACTCATCGGTCATGCTTTCCTCCGACCATATTTTACAGATGAGCTAGTGCATGCACCCAACCAGGTCATCTCCAGCTGCTTTAAACAGTTCTGCGGACAGTCCATCCGCTACAGCAGCTTTGTTCGACTTCAGATTCGATATTGCTATCTTGACCCCGTCTAAGTCTGGGAGGGGACGGAATTCTTGCCTATCATCTCCAGGAACATTCTGCCTAACAGCGGAATTTGGGCCGTCATCGCCGTTTAAAAGTATTTCTGCATACTTTCTTCGACGTACAATTAGAACTGACATCGATGAAAAAACTAATAGGCTTACAGACAAACGCAAGTTGATGGTGAGTAAGTCCCTTCGTCCATTCTCCGGCTGTCATGTCTGTCACACTATTCAAATTATAAAACGATTTCCATGCAACTTCAGATAAAGATGCAATGCTTGGTCCGACTGTTTCCAGACAAAGCGTCAATTCTATGGTTTGACCCATTTCCCTAATTTGCATATTTCATAGACAACTCGTTATCGGGCGCCATCCTTGACAACAGGTCAAGACTGCCAAGTTTGAAAAAACAAAAGGCACATGTACCTAACAAATCACGCCCTAGGCTCAACAGAACAGAATGTCGATCCAAGATCATTCTCAGGGCAATCGGTCTCCATTTGCGCATAAATTATGTGTTTCTGAGGGCAACTGAATCAGGGTTGGTGCCCATACGGGCAACCCAGTGACTCACATAGACCAAAAGTATAGCCCAGATCATAGTGAGATTTCCTTCCTTATCTGGAGAAGTTTGAAATCATCTCGGTTTTAATACGAAGCTAAGGCTAAGGGAGTTCGATATTCATCACATCATCCAGGTCCCCAAAAGGGTGTTCCTTAAAAAATTTAAGTCCATGCAATTAAAGGGCAGGTATCCGATTTCCTTGTCATTCCTGCTGTCACTACAGGAATCGTTGCTTATGCACGCACTGAAAGTCTAATTCACGTGTAGATTCGTCGCAGTGGCACCGGCCAGAGGGCTCTTCATTTGAACGCCGCCTCAATGCATCGCCATTATACTTTTTGATTTAGTTACGGACTCGTTTCCTATACTGTAAGTGTGTCAGTCGACTCACTTTCCCACTCTGCGGAGGCTACCTTAGAAGAGCTAGACGTTTGGGTTTGATTTCTAGACTAATCTCACATTCATCTGAATTTTTAGCCATCACTCAAAAACGTACCGGAATTATTCGGAATCACCATTAAACTAAAGAACACCTCAACTGAAGGAGGCGCAACACAAGTGCTTATTGAAGAAGCAGGGCCCCTGGTCCCTTGAGAACTGAGGCGCCTTAAATGACAAAAAAGCGCATATGTTGCATTTAGACCAGTGGATTTTTTCCATTTTGTATTCTTTTTAGAGAGTCACAGAGTAAATATTCCGTCCAACATCCTCCAAGAATCCGTCTCTCCAACTTGACATTTCTAGAGTCTTTCACAACCTACAACCGATGTCTAAAATGGCGTCTTGGCTTTCGTAACATGTGGTTACTTCAATTGTTCTCGGTACCTCCGATTGGAAGGCACTTTCCCAGTTTCAAAGCCATTCGGTGTTCTTTTCCGCACGAGAACGATTGATGTTTGGTCTGATTGTGTCAATAGATCGCTAAATCTACGCTGCTTAAGCAGGGAATCAACTTCCAGTCGTATTAAAAGAAAGTCTTTTTAAAACACAAAACTTCCAAATCGATCCTTTTTCGTAAAAACTCATAAATTCAATTTTTAACCGTGGCCATCCGCATGTTTACGTGGTGTCCCGCATTGACGTTGACCTTAACCTCATTCCAATTTATCCACTGGCTTTCTGCCACCAACTCCTTCCATCCTCCATCGCACTCACTTGTATAGCCGCCGCCATTCACACCAAAATTTCACATCCCACCATGAACTAGAACTAAATTTTTGTCATTCCCAGCATTGCATCGCAAAATAGTGATACCCTCAGCAACCTCATCGTCAAGAGTCAATTTGTCCTGCCACAGGGATGATCTGCGTCAGCATACATCGGTTGGGAGTGGCCGTGACTGGCCGTCTGTCGTTTTGCGCACAAAATCGATACGCACACACCCCCCCTCCCAGCAGACCGCATGCAAAACAGGCCCCGCATCCTTCCATTGACCGGCAATCTGTCAGATCACATTGCCTCAGTCAATTTCATGGTGATGCGACTAATTAATTCGATTGCTCTCGGGTGCGAGAGACTAATTGTGTGTCTGGCTCTGGGTTTACGGCCATCATTCAGTGGTCGGGCACGTGGGGTGGATGGGTGGGTGGGTGGTTGTCAATCGATGATGATGTCGTTTAAATTGTAATTGATAAGTGGGTAACTATTTTACTGAGTGATGTTAAGCCCTTAAAGACCCATCGTGTCATTTTGGAAATGGACAGCAATTTGCCGTTAACACTCTGAAATGGGTAACAGAGAGGGAGAGAGGGAGAGGGAGGGGTGGAAGGAAGATTTAGTGGAGGGTGTGATGTGAAGTGATGTTTGATCTGATTTTGTTAAAATTTGGTCTATGTCCAAGAAGTGGGGGAGAGCTCTGGAATAAGGGAGGAGAGGGGATAAATGTTAAAGGAGAGCTTATCCATTTTCTCTTCCATTGGATCCGCTTAACCGCCTCAAAGGCAAGTTGAACAAACTCCGGCAATGACCTTCATCGGCAGACAAGAAGAGACAAATGACATTAAACCCTTTCCCGAAATTCATCCAAACAGCCTAGGACCCCCTCACCCCCCCCCCCCCCCTAAAACCTTCAGACATATGTCTGTAAATTGCAAATAAGGACCCCTGCCTTGCTAAATCTCATTCAATGGCTGCCATAAGTCCAAGGGACAAATCAGTTTCGTCAACAAATCCGACATGACCACAAGCCCAACCCCGATTGGGGGCAAAAGAAAAAAAAAGGAGGACACCTCAACTTTACCTTAAATTACCGGATTACTCCAACTAGCCGACAAGTACCATTCCAAAACATAACATGACGTCTGGGTGTGCACACCATTCCTTGAAGCCTGACAAACGCCCCCATAAACGCCTCACACACGTCCTTCACCACATCCATGTCATCCCCGCACATACGGTGGGGCATCCCTGGCCCAAGCATTTGTTATCCTCAATCCGATTAAGGCGGCTTTTCAATTTGATGGAAAAACTCTCAGCACACAGCACACAAATCAGCCAGCCAGCCAGCCGCACACACACACACATCGAAATCCTTTTCACATTAAAGCCAACCAACACCATCCAGTCAGCCAGGCTGCTGCTGCTGATGGATGGAGGACTATGCGGAGACGGCTTACAAAGGCACGAACCAGGAAAAGTGAAAAATGTACACACCGAAACGAGAAGATTTATTTGTCCCCAGGTGGGTGGCAGTGGATGGCAGTGGATGGTGTGCGAGGTGCATAAAGGATTCTTTCACTTATTCAGGAGATACTTTGAAGCCAGCAACAGACGTTCGTCGGCCGGAGATGGGAAGGATCTATGCATCCTTCACGATATCCCTTCGAATCGAATTATCACGTACGCTACGAGGATACACAGCATCACCTGTGCGTAATGCTCAAAGGAGAAGGGAGAAATCCTTATTCAAGCAACTAAGCAGCCTGTCGTCTCTGTAATTCGATTTGTGACGGCGACGTTGGCGGAAGGGAAGGGATTTCCCATTAAGACGGTTTTAAGCGTCCTTTCGGGCGCAACGCGCGATTGGTGTTTTCGATTTCACGGTGTGCATTGGAAACGAATAATCGAATTTGTTATTCGCATCCTTTCAGGCGGGAGAGTGTTGGCGGAGTGACGGAGTAGATCCAGCGCGAGACGAACAAAAGCCAGTTCCTGCATTAAGAGAGATGTGCAAGTGCTTGCAGGTGTCAGGCAGGCGAAATGATGTTCCCGGATTGAATTTAGATCTCAAGCACACGACCGTGTCCTCGATGGTATTCAATGGAAATTCAATTATCCTCCATTTTGGCGGATTGCGTTCAGTGCGTCGCTCGTCCCGTCACCCAGCGTGATGGAGAGACTGCTGATGGTGGCAGCAAAGATGAAGAGGTTCGACATTATCGCTCCTTAGTGGGGCATAAAAGGAAATTAGTTTGAATCGAGATGGGAGCTGTCTGTCGGCAGTGGATGCGTGTGGTGACAGAAGCGGGTGCTTGTGCTTTCGGTTGATTAAGGAGATGAATGTTTCTTGAATTTCAACGCAGATTTTCATGATAAGAGGGCGGTGGTGGGATCCTTCAAGGCGCTGCCTGAGGTTCTTCGAAATTTAACAGGTTTCTCGACTACGAGGTTCAATGACTCCCTGTTTGACGATATTCAAAGAGCCGGATTGTGAAGTAATCCTGTGCGAAGGACTTTCTTTACGGAAGTAATTTATCTTTTTTCGGCGACGGAGCAACAACCCCAAGGACATCAAGCTGCGGGGTGTCGTCGTATTCAACCGTGACGAATGAGCTGATGTTCTGGGTGATTGAGCGGCAAGGATTTCCGATTGTCCTTAAAATCTGTTAGATGGTTGTGGATGTATGTCAGGGACAATGTTTAATTGGGAATGGGAGGGGTGATGCTGTTAGATGAAATTTCATTACTTAACGTTGCGATGCAAGAAATAATTTAATTAAATTTAATTTTATTTATTTTCTTATACACAATTAAAAAAATTAGTTTTCCTTGATGGTTCTTTTTAAATTTATGTAATTTAGTTTTTATTTTATTTTATTTAATTTTATTTTATTTTATTTTATTTTATTTTATTTTATTTTATTTTATTTTATTTTATTTTATTTTATTTTATTTTATTTTATTTTATTTTATTTTATTTTATTTTATTTTATTTTATTTTATTTTATTTTATTTTATTTTATTTTATTTTATTTTATTTTATTTTATTTTATTTTATTTTATTTTATTTTATTTTATTTTATTTTATTATTATTTTATTTTATTTTATTTTATTTTATTTTATTTTATTTTATTTTATTTTATTTTATTTTATTTTATTTTATTTTATTTTATTTTATTTTATTTTATTTTATTTTATTTTATTTTACTTAATTTTGTTTTATTTTATTTTAATTCCTCTAAAAATTAGATCTCTCTCCCCCTGCCTAATGACAAGTTGACAACACTCTGTCCTCGACAGCTTCACAAAACACGTCAAAATCTCACTGCACCCAACCCCCCTGGGTCCACTGAAATCAATGCCTGTCACTTGTCTTTGTTATAACCCCACTGCGTGCTCTCCTTTCACTGGAAACTTTCATCAAATCCATCCGCCTCACTCCAACAAAACCCCAAACACGTGCTAAACGGTAATAAGCGTGTAAACTGAGCGCCATTCCCCTAAGTCCCATCCATGTCCCTAATAATATTTTCCACAAAATTTAAATAAACAAAACAAAAAACTCCAATAAAACTGAGAGGAAGCTGAATAAAAAATCCCACAAAATATCCCGCAGGATCCACCATGCGTCCTACCACAGCACCGCTAATCAGGGACCGAATAACTCGAGCGAAACGCGTCGTAAAACAAAGCAAAAAGCAAAGATGAAAACAGAAACAAAAAAAACCTCCCGCGAAATACGAGAAGGACATTTTTCTACTCGCTGCACGCCGAGATCCTTTAAATTATTTATGATTCAATAAGACAATGAATATTAACGACGGAGGCGAACGAGCTCAAATGAAAGGCAACGCCGAGCGACGCACACAAACAAAAAATGGCTGCATGGAAATACCCCATTTATGGGGCGTGTCTCTTTAGTATGCGGCGATAAGAATGACGCCTTTCTTAGAAAGGACGCGATGATTTATATGCCTGCTTTGTTTTTCCTGCTTTTTTCTGTGGCGCTCGAAGGGGGATAAAGGATATCATTGAATTTGGAGAATTTTTATTGCGAAATACTTTCGCAGCTCCGTCACATCTTTGTCCTTTCCCGGTCGGTTCTCGCTGCGGGCGATGTCCTTGCCGATGATGATGATACTGTGGTTTTTAAAATTTCATATGTATTCACTTTTGATGCTCCGGCAGACGGTTGGTGCTGCCTGGGAATGGCGACGATCGTTGAAGCAATAAAAGAATGATGAGTCCAATGAGAGGATATTAAAGCCTTGGAAGTGGTCCTTCGATTGTCGTGGACTAGACGAGAGAGGCACTTCTGATGGCTGGCGTGATGGCAACCACGATGGGGGGAGTCGTGAAATGAAACTTTTGGGAATGTGTTGCTGTTTTTGGCTGGGTGGAGGATAGTCTTGGCCAAGGTCAAGAGGAACGTGATGCGAATGCTGCTGGTTAATGTGTCTGGCGGAGAAATCTCATCCCTCCGGTATTTTGTGGTTCTATTCCAAGGATATCTATCATCGTCTTCTTGAAAAGTCAACGAATTGCTGTCAATTCTTTGCCAGCAGTTAAGCAAAGTGGTCGCCGTGGCGCAGTGGTAAGTGCATCGACTGCGGCGCAGAAAGTCTGGGTTCGATTCCCGGACGGGACACCTAGCATTTTTCACGGCACCACCTCTTTCGAGTTGCTGACAACACTCAAGGAGTATTAATTGTCTATGGAAAGCTTCTCAAATCTCGCCGTTCGGAATCGGCAAAAAACTGTAGGTCCCTTCTACTCGTGAAGAACAATAGCATGCACAACACGAGTAGTTGTTGTAGAAGCTAGGCCCTGGTCCGTTATGGGCCGTAGTGCCACTCAATTATTATTATTATTATTAGTTAAGCAAATGCCGATGTCCATTATCGTTATCCTTCTTGAGAGACGAAACTTTTTAGTGACTCTCCCCAGAAATTATCACCACAACGTAACAACTTTTATAACCCCTTGACAGAGGTGCCAGCTACTGTGGGACGATGGAATGCAGTTGTTAATCGCTCATACAAAGTTAGGCGTAGTTACAGGACATTGTCCAATGGATAACCAGAGGGTTGAGTACTCTGTAGTAGATGAACAGTTCCAATTGTGGACCAAGTGGGGTTCTTAGCATTGGATGCCAACCATGTCGAAATTTTTGTTCCTTCCCAAAAATTCCGCCAATTCAAAATTTGCGTGTTCCCACGAAGAACTCTGCTGTCGTAAAATCGACTTCCGGCAGGAGGTTGCTTAATTCACTGGTAAGGACATCTTTGATAGCTCGCCTCTGTTTTATTTTTAGCCACAACCAAATCGACTCAAAAGTACTTCTCCGACACATAAAATCTGCCTCTTAACACACTTTTCACTTTTCACTTCGTTTTATTGCTTTCCTATTCAAATGCTCGCCTCCGCCCGTTTCATTAACGACCCTCAACTCCATCCACAGAGGAGACGTCAACGACAATCCCTCGACAGCACTAAGCATGCGGAAGAAGGCATTCGATATGGTTTAACGGGAAAATCGATAGCCTTGTCTTGGAGCGATCTGCTCGCCGCGTAATCGTTAATCCCTCGAATGCGCCTCACATTCCGCAAGATTCTGCAGACTGTTTTACAATTCCATCGGCAGGCGCTACCGCTATCGCGCCCTACTCTGTAATTACTTCCACTTCACCACATTATGTTTTAATACTATTACGTTGGCTGCAATAAAATCCAGAGCGTCGGGACACCCGCTGAGTTCGTTGGTTCGTTGGCAACGCGCAACAGAATCCAAATAAAAATGTCCTGGCGCCCATTTACATCACCAGAAAGAAAAAAAAACGAACGAGAGCGGAAAACATTAAGTCAATCGGAACCGAAGCCGTGCACTGATGAAAAGCAATCAAGCCAAATGGACTGCGATTGTCATCAATTCTGGACCACTCAGGCTGGAGTCGATAAATGCCTCGATAAATATGCAACACAGTCGAGCGGAATGAAGCGTTTGGGCGGTGGGAGGGATGGTGTCTGTGGCTTAGGGGCGATCTAAGTGGATGTCAGTTGGCGGCGGCGGAGACAGAGAAATGCCCATGAAAGTGGCCATAATGCCATTAAGCTCAGTCACGTGCACTCTTTAGTTTAATCAATACCTCGGCTAGAT
Organism: Eristalinus sepulchralis; assembly: GCA_944738645.1. Lineage (NCBI taxonomy): Eukaryota > Metazoa > Arthropoda > Insecta > Diptera > Syrphidae > Eristalinus > Eristalinus sepulchralis. Next base: position 7,016,494 of record OX122885.1, on the reverse strand, counting down.
GTACAGGGTGGAGGCGGGCAGCTCTTCAGTCGATTGTCAGGTAATCCAGTTCGAAGTAGATGATGATGATGGTTGGCAATGGGCAGAGTGTGTCGGGGCCTTAATGTGGCTTAAAGTGGCGTAAACAACTGGAAATTCGCAAGAGGAGGTGGTGAATGTTTCGAATTCATTGGATGTTTTGTATAGCAGTCTTCTGAGGCATTGGATGGTGTCAGGAAAGCAACTCAAGGAAGGCCTGGGAATGAGCTAAAACACTCTCCGACTCTTAGAAGCCACGGACACGTTGCTTTCATCGGCTCCAAATGGTTCCAATTGGATACATATTCATCCCACCGAATGTTTCTTGGAGTTTCTTACCTCAAGCCATCGATCTGCCTAAACAGCACAGCGAAGCATGGATGATCTACGAATGAGCTAAGGGAATCTTCCACCCTTGCCAGCTTGGGGCACATCACTTCTAATCATCTAAGACCAGGTTGTCTCTTATCCATGAGAACTTGGTCCTTACACCGGAGGATTGGTCTCTTTCTTGAACCTTGTTTTATTTATTTTTTGATGCGCTCAAGCTGACGCCTATCTACTAATCCTCTTCTACGCTCCTACGCCTCCCAACCAGGGAGATGTTGTAAGGTACTGCCTTGCGCGGTAGTACGCTGTAGGCGACATCATTTGCCTTTCTCTGTGATTCGACATTTGGTAGTTGTTCCCGCTCAGGTTGTTACATGTGGGTTGCTATGATGAGGAGGAAGAGGATGGCGGCACGCTTGTGGTTGCTCGGCTCAGCTCGTCGGACGGGATGGTTCTTGTCCCCTTCACACGCACATCACCCATTGCACACAAAAAAAAAATTCGTGCCTAAACTAGCTAAGGGAAGATAGAGGGAAAGAGGAAGAAAAGGTTGTAAAGAATAAGAAAGCCTAATACCCTAACCCGACAGAGGACGGACATCTAACATGGGAAAGGAAAAGAGGAGAACGGATAGAAGAAGGGTGTTCACGAACGAGAAGATTTCCATCCAACTACTGCCTGACGTTGTCCAGCAGTAAACGGCGTCTTCTGGAATTGACAAATTTCCAGACTGCCTCTTCTCTGAGAAGCGACTACAGTGGAAAACTACATGCTTCGCATCCTTTTCCACATTTTGGAGGCGAGATTTCGTCTCTACTTTGTGAAGGTCATTTAAGATAGTCTCCATGACCGGACAGGAACTCCGTAATATGGTATCCTTGCCACGGTGTGGGGTGGGTTTATACGTCCATCTACCTTTTTTGGAATCGCTCCACCTAGTCTGTCAAAGCAGCTCTTCATTTTACTTGCATTTTCCTTCTTTGTTGATCTGATGTAAGCTTGTGCAACACCCTTATCAACTCATCGGAGCAAGTTTGCCTAGGACACACGCAGCATCATCCAAGACTGTCCTGAAACCAGATATTAGTCGCAGACCCTGATGTCGCAGAGCAGAGTGATTGTGCAGGGCCTACACACTGATGTTTCTCGGACCTAAATCGAAGACTCTCTTAGTCGGGCAATGTTGGATACTCTTTCAAAGCCAGCCATGCCTGTGTAGATTTTTGGCTCCTCAAGTTTCTTTCGCATTTTGGCAGATTGTTTTCCTTCTCCAGTTGGGTCTATATTCGATGGACCTGGGCTTCAACCAACATGCCTCTCCAGCCAGCCTGAAAAGCCTTTAGCTAGCTGTCTCCAGTTTCACACGCATAGTTGGTTGAGGTCCCTTTCCACATGCGTGTGCCACCTGAGTCGCGGTCTTCCTCTACGACTTTTCGGGTCAGAGCATTGGTTTCCATCCGCTTTACATGACATAGCCATCTCAATCATTGGATCCTCACTCTTCTGGCTAGGGCTAGGGCTAGGGACAAAATAATGAAAAACAAAATGCCGATCCAGAAACAAGCATTTCAAAGGCGTGTGTATGGAGAGGAGGTATGCAGACCCCATGTAACCTCATGAATGGACTTGGCGGTAAATTCTTCTTCTTCTTATGGCGCTACAGTCCGGGGTGGACCTGGGCCTCAACCAACATGCCTCTCCAGCTAGCACGATCTTTCGCCAGCTGCCGCCAGTTGAGCACTCCAAGTTGGTTGAGGTCCTTCTCCACTATCCTGGGCCGTCCTCTGTTGCGTTGTCCCAATGGCTCAGATTCGAAGACTTTTCGGGCCGGAGCAGTGGTGTCTATACGCTCTACATGGCCTAGCCATCTTAAGCGTTGTGTCCGAAGACGTTTGACTAGGCTCATGCCGCTGTACAGTCCATACAGTTCGTGGTTGAATCTTCTCCTCCAGATGCCATCAACGCAAACAGGACCAAAAATCGCACGCAAAACTTTTCTCTCGGAGAGACCAAGGGCATCCTCATCCGCTTTTAGTAGTGTCCAGGTTTCCGCGCCATAAAGTAGGACTGGGATGATCAAGGTGCTATATAAAGCAAGCTTAGACCTTCGAGAGAGGGCTCGACAACTCAATTGCCTCCTGAACCCAACGAAACAGCGATTGGCAAGAGTACCTATGCGTTCAATCCTGGTATTAATGTTATGGTCCCTATTCTCCACAGAGCTGAAGTAGAGGAAGTCCTTGACTACCTCGAAGTTTCCGCTGCCTAGTGTGACGCTCTGTCCGAGACGCCGATGTTGTGTGTCCTTCCTTGATGACGTCAATGTCGTCGGCGTGTGCTAGCAATTGAGCTGACTTTTGGAAGATCGTACCTCTGGCCGTAAATTAGAAAGAATTATTTATAAGCTGTCCTCACAGACGGACAAGAAATTTGAAGTTGTCAAGAATTTCGTTCACCTTAGCTCTGGGGAACATCCTTACCGACATCGAGTTAAGAAGCACTTTTGCCAATCGGTCCTCCTTTGAGTAATAAGTCAATCATTCCAAAGGCCAAAGCAACTCTGAACGCCTTCTCTTCATTGACAAGATGGCTCAGAATCGAATAGTCTTCTGGATGGAGCTCCATTGGTGGCCTTTACTTAACCAGGTACACACCTCATTTCAGCCTGTGGAGTACGTTGTTTCTCTTTGTATTTTTTCCGCCTCATTTTGACCTCTTTCCTTGTCTTCGTTGCTTTCAGTCTGCTGGTTGTCACTGCCATGGAGTCCTTCTCCTTCTGCATGTCACTTGAGTGGAAAACAATTGTCGACAACCAGATCCAGAAACAAGCATTTCAGACCTTTTCGCAAAATTCTTTTCTAATTTCTGTGCATCTCTGTACATTGACTTCCTGCTGCAGGTCCTCGTTCTGTCCTTGATGGTTCTATCTTTGAAATTCATGCCGTTCTTTGTTGTGTCCACCTCCTTAAGAGCTCTGATTTTTTTTACCAAGCTCATTCCCTCTTCTGGCAACTTTCCCTTCTTCGATGAACTTCTTCCGGAAATTCACTTTGGCTACCGATCCTTTCAAACCATCGCATCCTGCTTAAATTTGGGAGATTCCTAAGTTCCTCAGCTTGAAAATTTCACGCTCTCGCCAAGATGATCACACTGGGAACAGTTTAAATTTCTTTCACATCCCTGTGGCTTGTAGCCACTCTCCACTGACAGAAACCCCACCAACCATGTCATTAAGTTATTAGGTGACACCCATAAAAGTCCAACAGAAAAGCTCGAAATCCCTTTCAGCCATTTAACTCCTGATTCACTCCCTTCATGAGCAGTGAGCAGTGAGCAGTGACTTCTCCTACAATTACCCTGATTAGTCCAATTTACCCACTTCATAATGGTCACAACATTCAATTGAGCACTTCTCATTTTCCCTTCCCCCCTTTATCCCTGTCCAAGGAAAAAACTGCAACAAACTTATTCCTCTGATCACTCGTGCACACGATGCGATAACTTTTACACTCGAAACTTTTTGCTCATCCCTGGAACAATTAAAATCATAAAACTTTCAAAACCCCATCATCACCACCACTGCACCCTGCCGGTAGCGGTCAGAACTTGTGGCTCGTCCTGCGAACCTCTCCTGAACACATTCTCCACACAGCTTTGGTCCTCTGGTCGTCTTGGATGTGAGAAAATAACGTTTTTTTTTGTATTTTTGTTGCTGTTTCCACGTAAACATGTTCAGCTGCATAAACTCTGTAGAGGGGTGGGGGGAGGGGGGAGAGTGTGGAGTTGAGGCGGGGCGTATGATTAACATTTTGGTCGAATAATTAAAAGTCGGTCGGGGATGTGGGGCAGATGTTCAGAGACTTTTTCCTGCAGATGTGGCCAGTTGGGCGGTCTTCCGATGAATTGTGTTGGGAAACAGGAATTTTTTGAAGGCCACGGGGAGAGTTTCGGGGAGTTTTTGAAATCTGCTCCTCTCCGTGGTTCACTTGGAAGTGTGAGAAGCGAAGGAAAGTCCTTGTTGTCATACACCCACCATTGCAGGTCATCAATGAAGAATGGAAACAGGAATGCAGCATCAATCCACTTGCCGATTAGTGGACTCAACCCTTTCAAACCTGATTTCACCTCCGATTGCTGTTTCAACTGCCGCGTAACAACCCAAGTCAATCCTCAAGAACTCCTCAGTACAGAACTCACTCACTCTTCAACCTGCAGACCAGATGAGACTCCACCTGCTGTCAAGGATCCCGGGCACTTCTTCTTCGTTTGATAACGACGCGATTGCCCCTCAGATTTCATTCGTCAATTAGTGGCTCGTGCATCAATTCAATTTCTGCCAAGAATCTCTCAGGCAGACAGCCCTCACGAAACTTTTTCCCATTTCGTTTCAATTTTTCACCCCACCCCCACGCCCACTCTGTTGATGTCTCTTTTCTTTTCTCACAGCTCCAAACGAGTCAAGTCACGTATGCTATTCTTTTTCTCTCCGGCGTTTTGTAAGCCTCAAACTCTGGCCGTTCTCCGGCCCAGTTCTCCGGGCACGAACTCGCCTTCGAGAACGAGGTTAAGGACGTCGAAAAAGATTTATAGACAACCTCGTAAGGAGAAGGAGATGAAATCCTTAAAGTCGCACCCCGAAAAACATCGCATTAACTTTCGCTTCACTCCCTCGCCCCATTGGGGAACTTCTTTCTCGAAGACAAAGCAAACATATTGGATTTTCCATAAGCCAAGGACGCCCACTTCCTTCCTCCATGCATCATGGTCGACACCGCCGATGATTGCGGCCTATTTCAGCGCCACCAGTGATGGGGTTCGGGAGATAACCGAACCGAACCACTAGACGTCGACTTAAGAATTTTCAAAATAAATTAAATTCAGATTGCTCTTGCCATGGCAGAACGCAGTGAGTGCGAGCGGGCGGCGACGGAGACAGGAAGAGATTAAATTTGGATTTGTGACTCCTTTGAGAGGATAACCGAATTGGAAGGGCCCTTTATGTGCCCGTATCCAGGACATGTGTTGGTGGGGCTGAAATATGAAATTATTTCAAAACAAGGATAATGCGTCTGTTTGGTGCTGAATTTCTGCCATCTACAAGGATATTCACTTAAGGGAATTCCATTTCGTCGTCATCGTCCTTGTGCCGCCGTCGTCGGGCGATGGTGGATTGTTGTCTGATTGCATTTCAATTGAAGCAATTTTGAAGAGAATTATTCGAATCCGGAGAATTGCGTAATTCGATGGGGAGCCAGAAATTGTGAAAACATTGTCGTATAGGAGGCTCTCTAGGAGGGAGAGGTTTGATGTGTGTGCGATGGCATTTAGATGAGATTGCAGTGCTTAACTGAAGGGATGGGGAGAAGCATGTTTTGACTAGAGGGAGAGACCGACAATCGATATCGAGGGATGTTGGAGTTCCTACACAGTGAGTGAAGTTGGCAAGGGACGGCTTTAAGGATGTCTTTATGAACTGAGCGATAGTCTGAAGGACTTATACTTGAGAAAGAGATTCCGCCCCGATTTGACAAATCTTTGCTTCAGATCCTTTTCTTATTGACACTGTCCATAAAAAAATTCCAATCACCTTCAGAATCCTAGCAAAATCACAGCCGCAGAAAGGAAGTGAGTCAACGGATGAGCGGCTAAAGAGTGTCCATTTAGGTTAATTTCGCTCCATACCTGAACAGATTTAACGAAAAAAATCCCTCGAGGGATAAGGGAAAATCAATTCCAAACGCTAAGTCAGCCTGAAGGATCTTAGAGTCAGCAGGAGCTATTCCCAAGCGCCACCAAGTCAGTTTACTTGCTTGATTCAATCACCTTCCCCTACCCGAGCAGTCGCCTTCAATCACATCTGTGGGACGCCTCGAAAGTTAATAAGACTCATTCCACCGAGGCCTGCCTTGTTAACTTGGAAAAGACATTCGACACCTTCTGGTTAGAAGGCCTCTTCCTTAAGCTGAAGGGGGAAAATTTGAGTAAGTCACTGCTTGGCACGATCAACAACATGATAACAAGTAGAAGATTTGTTCTTCAAAGTGGCAACAAGGTTTCTACTCATGTTTAAAAAAAAAATGATGGGCTCCAACAGGGTTCGGTAAGCTCACCAATTCTTTTCATTATTTTCACCAGTGAACTGATTGGCTACGTGCAGCATATGCTCGCGTTCGCTGTCGACTTGGTCGTGTACAGAAGAGCGCCAGAAATTGACGTCATTTGTAACGCGGCTTTGAAAAGATCCAGCGATTTTGCGACGGCTGGAAGTTAAAAAAAAAGTTAAAAATCGTCGATTTCAATCCCACATATGACAGTGTACAAAGAGACAAGCTATACAGTGCCATGTCTAGTTTTGGTATTCCTAGCAAACTCGTCGGATTGTGTAGGATGACGATGGAGAACTGTCGCTGCTCCGTCAAGGTCGGGAACGAACTCACCGAGACCTTCAATGTCAAAAAATGATTTTAGACAAGGCGACGCACAGTCATGTGACCTCTTTAACATCTTCCTTGAGAAGATCGTGCGTAACTAGCGAGTCACACCAGAGGCACGATCTTCCAAAAGTCCGTTCTATTGCTAGCTTACGCCAACGACATTGACGTGATTGGTCGAACACAGCGAGCCGTCAGTGAGGCGTTTGCTGGCATTGAAGCAGAAGCGGATAAAATGGGTCTGGTGGTCAATGAGGACAAAACGAAGTACGTGCTGTCATCAAGGAAGGATGCACAACATCGACGTCTCAGACAGAGCGTCACACTAGGCAGCAGAAACTTCGAGGTAGTCAAGGACTTCGTCTTCCTCGGCTCAGCGGTAAATAGGGACAACAACATCAGCACTGAACTCAAACGCAGAGTCACTCTTGCCAATCGCTGTTTCTTTGGGCTCAAGAGGCAATTGAGTAATAGAGCCCTCTCTCGAAGGACTAAACTGGCTTTGTACAACACCTTGATCATCCCAGGCCTACTCTATGGCACGGAAAACTTGACATTACCTAAAGCGGATGAGGAAGCCCTTAGTGTTTTCGAGAGAAAAGTTTTGCGTGCGATTTTTGGTCCTGTTTACGTTGATGGCATCTGGAGGAGAAGATTTAATGACGAACTCTATGTGCTGCACAGCGATATTCGAGGCTAGGCCATATTGACACCACTGCTCCGGCCCGAGAAGTCTTCGAATCTGAGCCCTGAGACAACGCAACAGAGGACGGCCTAGGCTAAAATGCCGCACACAAGTGGAGAAGGAACTCAACCAACTTGGAGTGCGCAACTGGCGGCAGAAATTGCATGAAAATGTTTTATAAGTTGAAGGGTACGAGAGCTATGACGGATGGCGAGTGGACGGGCGGAGGGACTGATTCACCTTCGACTTGCGTCTTTCTGTAAGCCTTAAAGTATTTCATCGATGTCAGTTCTAGTTGTACACCGAAGATCCCAGATTCAATTCCTTCGCTGCACGTTCGGTATTCTTTCCAAGGCATCATCTCTTTCCGGTTTCTGGCAACCCTTAAGGAGTATAAAATGTCCATGAAAAGCTGCTCAAACTTCTCCCTTTAGGGAAGGCAAGAAACTGCAGGAGTGCGCAACTGGCGGTAGCTGGCGAGAGATCGTGCTGGCTGGAGAGGCATCTTGGTTGACGCCCATGTCGACCCCGGACTGTAAGGCCACAAGATGAAGAAGAAGAAGGAAGTTAAAAATTAAGTGCCAGAAGTGTGAAATATCCTTTTTTGGACTACGTTATGCAAAGCCTCTAGAGATACGAAGTTGGGCGTAAGTTGTGCGTAAGTTAGACGTAAGTTGGACGTAAGTTGGATGTGAGTTGGGCATCTCGGAACCACAGAGCCGGTCATTGCTTGTTAAGATTGTAGTGCGATATCTTGGCATTCGGTTGGACCAGCAACAGCTCTGATGAAAGCCAAGAAAGCCCTTGCTATGGCAAGTAGGTTGTTTTACATCAACCAACTTGACTCCAAGTTTACGATGATCTGCTGCACGGCCCTAGTCCGGCCAGCCATGGTGTATGGCTGTCCAGTGTGGTTCAACGTGAGTCCTTCCTAGATGGAAGAGATAAGGATGTTCGAAAGGCAATGCCTTCGTGCTTGACTCAAAAAATACAGAACACCCGAATCAGGGTTCAAGAAGTTCTATCGCAGTGAGGTATAACGAAGCCAAAGTGAATAGGGTGGATAATTTCAATATTAACCTGATTGGAAGACATATTCCACGAACAATGATTTCGGAAAACGAGCTTATATTCGGGGCTTACTACCCAAACGACTCATATGACGAGAGCTCACGCCAAAGTGAATTCAAAGTGAAGCATTCGTATATCTTGACCGGATAGGTTTGATGCAAGATGAGAAGGGATGTCCACTTATTTAACACGTGGTAAGGAGGACACTGGATAGGCGGCTGCTAAGCTATGTAAGAACAGTGGGTCTGGGTGATCTCCGGCTTAGTACATCCATCCCTGTTAGAACGGAAAATGATATAGGACATACAAAAAATGCATTTCAAAACAAAGCAAGAACAACGCCTCGAAAGACTTGATGAAGGGGACATCCACAACATGTGACCAAAGTATCGAGGCATGACCCTTTATGTCCAAAGAAGAAGCTGCTCAAAATTGAGTTCCAGCCCATGCATGCATGGCCATGGACAAAACGAATCATTTCATTCCCGATACAGACTTTATGCCAAGATTACGAGCGGGTTACAGCTGTTGACACTGACCTTTGAATTATTAAAAAAGAAAGCTCTAGCTGGTCCATCCTGTTAAGTCATAACATTCAGAGCCTCCTAGCGTCACCAACTCCACCAGATCTGTTTGCTTAAGAATTTACCTGCGAGTCATCGAACTCATTCCAAATTTGAGTTCCAATTTTTTTTTACTTTTTCTCCGGACTTGTGCCACTGTATACCGTGTTGCCATCTCAACATTGCAGTTTGGTTTGTATCGGTTATAGTTTTGTGGCGTGTTCTATGACAAGACTGCATTGTGGTATGTTTCTGCTGAGTATCCTGCGTCGTAGCCACTCTTTGCCTCATTGCGTCCATTTTCTTGTGGTTTTTCCGCGTGAGAATGAGAGAATCACGTGGCGCTTCCGCTTTCACGTGTGCACAACGCATCAGATTTCTGAATAGTTTACCAGGCACTCCGTCATCATAGCAACTCAGGGCGGCTACAAATCCCGCTTTTACTTTACACTCTCTCTCTCTCTATCTCTCTTTATCTCCCCCCTTTCTCTCTATCCCTACCTCCCCCCCCCTCTCTCTCTCTCTCTCTCTCTCTCTCTCTTTCTCTTTCTCTCTGCTATGGATCATTTCCCAGACTTTCTTCAAAATCCAAATGCAATGACCTCAGCCATCTTACCTTACTCCAGCATTCAGACCTCCGCCCCTCCCCCCCCCCCCCCCCACCCACACACACCCCTCCACCGTCTAATGGCTGTGAACTAATGTATCGTCACGGCACTTATTGAGTTTCCATCCCTGCAAGTGTTTTATCTCTAATTGAAGACCACCTCGCGTGAGGATGAGGCAGCTCAAGCAACTGCTCTGCTTCTGTCCGCCGCGCTCAAGTGCCTCACTGCACGACTAAGACATGAGCAAATATCTACACTCGATATGCTTGCTCATCGTGTTTGTCTTTTCCCCACACGAAACACCTACGATGCACCACCGACGTCCACTCGTTCCCAACGTCGCAGATCGTGATGCACTTTCGTGTAATGGAATAAGCTCGACAACGAGGTCACGTTCCTCATGAGCTGCAACGTTTCACAGTCAATTGATGTTTATCGGAGCGGGACGTGTGTCCGACTGCCACACAAAGGATCCGAGATTGCGAGGCGCGCTCGTTAAGAGGATAAACGTCTGGACAACGAAATCAATTCCCGTCCATAACTCTCGGTAAACAACAATAAATATCACAGTCGTCGGGGTGCTTATGGATGTCCGGACAACCGTCATGCCTTCGGGGGGGCGTAAATATTAACTAGCATCGAATTTCATCGTCCAGTGGATCCAAAATGTGTGCTCGCCACACTAAAGTGGACACGAGGACACGAGGCGCCGGGAGCGGCGGTGGCGGCGGCGCGGCCAAACAGGTGGTTGACGTTTCCGAATTAATTATCACCGCTCCGGGCTGTCGTGACAGGACGTCGTAATGATTTCTGCTTCAGTTGGTGTAATAAGAGTAAAATTGACTGTGCGTGCCTAATGGAAATTGTTATCCTGTTTATTTTTGTTTTCCCCCCCCCCCTCCCCCTCCCCCCTCACTCCAGCAATTCAGGATCTTTTACGTGTCCTTGAGAGGAAGATGTTCTCTGATTAAAGTGTATCAATGTGCGGCTAAGGATGTGGACTTTATTTGCATATGCATGAGATGAGAGGACATTCGGTGGAAGTTCGGAATTAAGAAGAAGTTTTGGTGTGAACTTATGCGAGGGGATGTAATGGTGATGAGATGGAGTCAAAATTAGTGATGTCCAATGCAGGGAGACGATGTCAGGCCTGGAGATTTCCAATTTGGTAATGAATTGGGTGCGGCACGCCTTCATATCGGGATGTGGACGGAAATCGGACAGCGCCAGGATACGCGGGGATACTCTAGACGTGACAAAACGCATCAAAGGCTGATGGCTTAAGGATTGAATGGGACATCTTGAATTTTTTCACGGCCTCACTACCTCTTTCAAGTTGCTGACAACGCTCAAGGAGTATCAATTGTCTTTGAAAAACTTCTCAGATCTCGCCGTCCGGAGTCGGCTAAAATTGTAGGAGCCTTCCGTTCGAGAGAGAAGCCGCTTGCCGATGTCAGAATATGCATCACTGTGTCGCGCGAAATGTCTCTAATGGACAATAAAAATGACATCGGTGCCGAAATTGTGATCATTTGCCAAAATCGATCTTTTATTTGATTGAAAGCAACGAAGGCGCTCACCTTTGCTAAGCAGATGGAAATGAGAGTTTAATTCTTCATAAAAGATTAAGTCCGTCCATTTGATGTGACGCTACGCTACGGACACACAGTGACACCGGGTTGGAGAAAAATATTGAAATCCTAAAATTCCGAAATCGGTCGGAGACATTAAAGAAGATGTCTCCTCGTTCCCCCCCTCCCCCCACCCCCTTCAAGAAATTCTCTCATTTAAACAAAAATTTATTTGAATTTCAAATCAAATCTACAATCTCCAGTTAAGTCCGTCATGTTCATGTTGCACTGGCGAACACATCCAAATTCTTCTTGACCTAATGCAAGTAGTCAACGTTAGCTCGTTTACCATTCGCATCTTCTTCGTAGTGACCTTCAGCTCTGCCTTGAGGTGATCCAACACTCCTAACCAACATCAATTGGCCGTTACCAACGGGAACTATCTTATCTTCTGCCTAGAATTTCACGGACAACCAGTCAGGAGTTTGAATGCAGCAATGTGTCAATTGAAACTTACCCATTGTGGTTCACTGTCCACTTGTTCCTCGGGCAGAGGGTAACCGAAGAAGATTAAATGCAAAAGTGACAACATCTCTGAGGTTGACTAAGTGCTTTACTTGCGATTGCGAGTTCACGATTGAATGCTGATCGCGATATGCGTCGGTGTTTTATAGTCAGAATTCAGAATGAAGTCAGCTTCGGCGATAAGAATAATTTTTTAGTTGCCGGGGATTCCCCTTGCAAGCCGCTTTGGTGTAGCTTTGGTCTTTTTTGACGAATGGTGTGAATGGTGCGTGATAAGGAGTTGTTAATCTTTTCAAGAGAATAGATTTGGTTGTGATGGGCGAACTCTATTGGCTGTACAGCAACATGCGACTTTTCAAGCGTCGTACATGGTCAAGCCTTCCCAAAGGGTGATTTTTTAAGAACTATAGGAAAGTTTTCCAAAATACACATAAAATTCAGAAAAATTCATGAAATCTTTATTTGAATCGATAGTACGGTCCATGTTTAATGTTTGAAGATTATTTCATGCAAATGTTGACCAGGACTGCGCCTCAAATGGTCCATCCGCTTAGTCCAATTTTGGCATACTCTTCCCAACATTTCGGCCGGTACGAGTATCTCACGAATAAATGCTTCAATGTTGTCCTCCAATGTGTCAATTGAAGCGGGCTTCTCTGTATAGACATGAGACTTAACAAAGCCCCCCCCCCAAAAAGTAGTCTAAAGACGTTAAATAGCACGATCTAGGAGGCCAATTGTACGATGAACGTGAAATAAAAAGTTCATAACGTGAAAGGAGAGCACTTTGCCTAGGACACACGCAGCATCATCCAAGACTGTCCTGAAACCAGATATTACTCGCAGACCCTGATGTCGCGGAGCAGGGTGATTGCACAAGGCATATACACTGATGTTTCTCGGACCTAAATCAAAGACTCTCTTAGTCGGGCAATGTTGGATATTCTTTCAATGCCAGCCATGTCTGAGTAGATCTTTGGCTCCTCAAGTTTCTTTCGCATTTTGGCAGTTTTTTTCCCTCTCCAGTTAGGTCTTTATCCGATCCATCTGGGCTTCAACCAAGATGCCTCTCCGGCTGTGTACCATGTTGCACCGGCTTGTTGAAACCACATGTCATCCAAGTCAAGCTCTTGCATTTTGGGCAAAAAAAAGTTGGATATCATCTCACCGTAGCGCTCACCATCCACAGTTACGTTACGATCCGGTCCACTGATGCCATCAGCCCATAAACCTCGCCAAACTGTGGTAGCTCTTGCAATGCTTCTGGCTGATATTCACTCCAAAATGGACAATTCTTCTTATTTACGTCCCATTGAGCCAAAAATGAGCTTAGTCGCTGAACACAATTTTTCAGTAAAAAAGTGGATCTTCCGCCAAGAGCCCAGTTTACGTTGCGGTGGGTCGTTCGGCTTCAATTCTTGCTTACTTACTTACTTACTTATCAGGCCGGCGACCCATGAAGTAAATCCTTCCACGTTGTTGAGTAGCAGAGGCTCAAGTGCTGCGAACGGCGACGAATCGATAATTGATGGTCATCATTAACACTGGCCGATACAGCTCCGACTTTTTTTTCAGTTCGCACTCTACGTAAGCGTGTTGGTGGTCTAATGTCCAGCAATGTGAATTTGGTGCGAAATTTAGTCACAATAGCTCGCATAGCCGCTTCAGTGGGTCGATTAAACTGACCATAAAATGGAAGAAGCGCGCGATTAACTTCCTTAACAGAGCACGCATTTTGTTGTTCGTTTGTAAGACGATTCGTGGTTAAATTATAGACCAAACAGAAGATGTTTGACAGTGAAACAAAACACGAAACGTGCGTCAGCTGCTTAAACTGCTTAAGATAATAGCTAAAAAATCACCCTTTAGAATGGGCGTTTGGGGCTGACCTTTTACAATAAAATTAAGAGAGCCCGAGATGTGGAAAATTTTTCATTTGATTTTCAGTCCGGTCTTCATAGGTGGTCAGTGGGGGAGGAGATATAATGACGAACTATACGGGCTGTTCAACGACATCAACTTAGCCAGAGGAGTGAAGATCCAACGATTGATATGGCGGATGGAAACCAATGCTCCGGCCCGAAAAGTCTTCGAATCCCGCCCCGAGGGACGGCGCAGTAGAGGAAGACCGCAACTCAGGCAGCACACGCAAGTGGAAAGGGACCTCAACCAACAATGCGTGCGAAACTGGAGACAGCTAGGTAAAGATCGAGCTGGCTGCAGACACTTGTTGGTTGAGGCCCAGGTCCAGCCCGGACTGCAGCGTCATGGAAAGAAGAAGGAGGAGAAATAATTGAGCTGCGGCCAAATAGCTTTGATTGCAAGGCAAGTATGTTCTGATGCTGAGTGAGGTGAATGAGGACAAGGCTGAAGTTGTGATCCTTTCCAAAACGCCTCTGCAATCCACCCCATTGACACAGGTGGAGGAGTTAAGGTATCTCGGGATTTTTTCACAAGTGAAGGGAGGAACTTTCTTGCAGGATCTCCAAAGCTAGATCAATTTTGAATTTTGAAGCCGTTGTTAGACGTTTGAGGAAACACTGCACTGGAGCGCTCAGACTCGAAAACTGGTCCATTGTACTACCAGGCAGTAACCTTAATTTACTGTAGTTTTCTGGTTTTTATGAGATAAACCAACAGGCGCTTCTTCGATAGAGAGCTTAAGTTTTCAGCTCCCACCACATCAGCGTCCATCAGCCGCCAGCTGATACAAGCAACGGGGGGACATTGACAGAGAAAGTGTAACGAAGTGCCTTCACCTTCCCCACAGGCGTCGCAAAGGGTGTCTTCACTAAGCCCAAGTAGACTTAGGTGCTTAGCAAGGTGAAGTATCCCGACAAGCTTTCTGCACTCTCTTCTGTCTAGAGATAACAGAAAAGCCGCGAATTTCTTGCTGACGTTCAGGAGCATGCCTGCATCCTTGAGAGTTATACCATCTCTGGTTGGGTGACCCAATGGTCGACGAAAGCCCTAACCAAGGAAGCGCGTAGTCCCAAGGTGGGTTCAGGCCCAACGAATGCCTCTTTAGAACCTTGCCTAGCTATTTCATCAGCAATCTCGTTTCTCGTGAAGCCGAGATGTTGGGAGATGTCGAGCTTGGTATCAAAGTAAAGGTTTCGGTTTCAACTCTTACGTAGGCCATGAAATTTGTGTATAAACAGAAAGAATACGGTCATGACTACAAGCTGCCGAGTGTGCGGTTCCTTTCGTGCTTTTGCGGGAGTTACTCTCGGGGATGGAGTGAGAAGCACGACAGTGTGAGGGACAAGGTTGTAAAAAGGGGCAAAATTTCACTTCGGATATGAAAACGAAACCCTAATAAAGTGAGTCGCTTGCAGGACGCCACTAAACTTCAGAGAACAGACCTGACACCAGGAGGTAGACAAAACTTGCCTCAATCCTTGCTGACGTGATGCTTCCGAGAAGGATTCAGAGTCAGAAGACCTTCTCCACAAATTCCCCATAATTTCGAACTTAAAGTCACTCAATGCCCCAAAACACGTTCTCCTTCCCCGCACAAATTTGCTGAAAGATTAGTTCTGTCATCTCTCAATGTACAGAGAAGGATTTCAGATTGTAATCAGATCACGATGCGCCACTTACACATCATCCTCCGCAGCAAATCCAAATTGGTATCAGCCACACCCAAGGCTCTTAAAACTAACGACGAACCATGCCACAGCCGATAGCCATATAATCCCCTCGCTCCACGTGCATGCGCGTCAAACTTGTAATCCTTTCGATATGATAACTGCGAGTATCACAAAACCCATTAGGTTAAATAGTTCTTCGAACTTTTGCACCTACCCAGGGCTCATAATTGGCCAACTTAAGTATGGAGAAAGTTGTTCTCCCTCTCCAACCCCCAACCCCTCTCTACCCACCGATAGAATGGGCGACAACCCTCCACCGAACAATGGGAAACTGAAAGTCATTAGTTCACGACATTTTTGGCCAGGAACCCATTGTCGCACATTATGATCCGAGTGGGCGGATTTTCCCCCACGCTCACTTGTTCAACTGGAGCTTGTTGTTGTGTACGTTGAGACGCTTGCACCGTGAAGGTAGGACGCGGTACGCTTACCGAATAATTGTTCTCATTTCGCTCGCTTGATGGTTTCCGTTTCGTTCCGACGGTAGACCGTGTTTTTCAAATGCATCAAGCTGGAGCCTTCACGTCCCCCTCCGCTGTGCTGCAACCGTGGCGGGGCATGTGCCACAGGATGGACGAGTGCTTTTTCGTGTACACGCCCCTGCCTACAGGGGCTTGCAACTATCGCGTTGTTGTTTTGCTTAAATTCAACTGACAGAGTGAGAGCTCCGAGATTTGCTGAAAACGACGAGGACCACGTGTGTTGGTGGTGGTGGAGGGCACTATTTGCGTTAGTGATTGGTTTTTGCTTTAAATTTGATAGTGATTGAGTCTGTTAGCTCCGGGGGTGTTTTTTTCTGCACAAAACTGTCCAATTAGGGTGAACATCGAACGCTAATTGAAAATCCATTCGTTTGAGGTGTTTTATTGGCACCTTCTCCAGTGGGGCTCTAACGAGGTTGGTGTTCATGGGAATAGAAAAATCACCCTTAGGTCTGAGGAGCATTAGGAACTGAAGTGTTTGGACTTTATCGACTAAGGGAGGCACTATGGACTTCAATCAACCTTGAGGCAGCTGGAGAGGTACCTTCTCAGCTGGACAGGCATGTTGTTTGAGTCCCAGATCCAACTTGGGCTGTAATGCCATCCGAAAAAGATGAAAAGTCTCTAGCCGCCTCTAACCTTCTTCCTAGAACAAAGGGAACCACTTAATTCCCTTCCAAAGCTTAGAAGAAACTCTCCTTCATTTGCACAAAAAGCTGCCATCCTTGAAAAGTTTAAATTTTCAACCCTCCATCTCTCGCAAAGAGAAAGAGGAATACCCGAGTCGGCCCAAAACTCCTTAAGGCTGTCAATGCCATTTTGCAATTTGAGAATAAGAGTTCATCTGAAGACGACGATTATGACTCGCCGCCCCTCGTCAATTGCAAAGTCGTTATTCAAATGCGAATCGCCCTCCAGCCACTAGAAGCTGTCGCCGCCACAGCCCACGTACAGCGGTATCGCCTCTAAGCCCATTGACAGGAGGCGCACAAACTCAATTTGTCAAGATGAAATTCGATAACCAGTTTAGCGTTCCAAGCACTGCCAACCGACGGCAATCCACTTATCCGCCATAAATCCCATTTTACTCCTTCCCCGCTCTGTCCCTTCGACATCCTTTGCTAGTTGAAGGGGTAACGTTACCTTTTTGGATTATCAACCAAAACCGATGAAGACAACCCCACCACCCGCACCCCATGCCGTCTCCAAAAATGCGTTCCCACATGATTTTTATTCAATCTGCGGAATTAAATTTTCCCCTAAAGTCGAACAAGAACCCTTTTGTTGGAGGGGGTGGTTGATGGGTGATGGGTGAGAGGCTCACCTGCCTAGAATCACTCATCGCGAGCTGATCATGATGTATCCCTTTAATCGAAGTCAATTTTTGCAGAGAGAGCGAGTGGGGGGGGGGGGATCTGGGTCGAGGGCAAAAAATCAATCAATGTCAACAGCTCATCTCCCACACACCCACACACATACGCCCCCGCCAAAAAAAAAGTTCAATCTCTTGATAGTTCCTCCAGGTTCCTCCAACCAGCACAGGACCTGGGCCACTGTCCTCAGGAGCCACTGTGATTGATTGTCCTGCATACATATGTTGAACTGCAATTTTCTCCTTAAGTGGAATCCTTTTCATCCACCACACGCCCACCCCCACCCCCGTAACGAGAGAGAAGTGCAAGAGAAATGATTCGCGCTATGCTTTGGAACGAAAATTGATGACTTTACGTGGTGTGGGTGGGTGGGGGGAGGAAGCACTGGATTATGAGTATGATGAATTTTCGGAATTTATGAAGACAAACGTTGGAAGGCCCTTGCGATAAATTTCCCCCAAAAGTAACCAGCAAACCTGTCACCAGTCACTAGTCACCGTCGTCTCATGACTTAGATTACCGCAAATCACTTAAGGAGACTGAATCCAGGGTCTAATTGCCGGCTCGAAGACAAATTTCGCAGCCATATGCGGCGGTGATTTGATGCTGCAGTGCACCAGGACACACGGATAATGGTACTCGCCCACCGCCGACCAGCCTTTCCTTCTCCTTTTGCAGCTGCTCCACTCATGAATATTCAACGAGGAGGGAGAGAGGGATGATGGGGGGAAGGGGGAGTGGTGGATTGGTGAATGCGGCTAAAAGCTGGAAATTCATTGCATACTTGGTGTCGGTTACACAATGTGGACACGGCAATGAATTAATGCAAACGAACGGCAAACCCGAAGGTGTCACTGGGAGAGGAAATACAGTCCAGGGCTGCAGTTCAGACCAAAGGATAAGCGGCAGAGTGGGGGCAGGAGGACACGTAAAACGAGGGACCTTTGCCAAATTGATTGCGTGCAGAGACGCATCTGTAAGACGAGTGTGAATGCCCGTAGGTATGGAATTGACTCGATAGGCATCCTAGATACTCCTGCTCTTGAACGGAGGGAAAAGGGCAATTAAAGCCGTTTAAAGGGACGTCCTTCATGGGGATTGGATCGTCAATTACAAGGATATACTTTTGAGGAAACGCTGTGAATGCAAATTAACTGAAAATTCATTCCAATGACCGCTATTTCACAAAGGGGAAATTTCTTCAGAAAAGGATTTGTTTACAATTTTTCAACTCTTTCTGATTTGAATTGACAGCTTCCTTGAACGAGTGGGACTGTGTTCAAGCCGAAGAAGGCGACAATTTGCCCTCTCTCCGACGAAAGGTCTAGGGTTTCCTAACTTTCATCACGGTGACTTTTCCACTTCATCCTTTGAAAGCTTTAAGAATGACTGCGACGAAAAAATGGCGTTTTGTTTGATTGGTGCACTTGACTAAGTATCTGTCGTAACCTTGGTCTGGTCTCTGCAGTCTGTAACATTCCACAGTTTCGTCCATACCTTTCTTTAACTACGTCGCTCTCTCCACTGAAACTCCCTAAGACTTCCTTAAGACCACAGATCAACAGGTGCATGAACTAATCCAGGCAGTGGCAGCCTAAGACAATGTAAAATACGTGGGCGTCTGTTTCTATTTTTAAAACCAATTTTTCTTGAAATTACGAAAAAAAACTCACCTCAGCGACATCTCTGAACAAACCTCTTAGCAGCAGATATCCCAAAGGTTTGTGTACTAGATTAAATTTTCTCCCTTCTCCAGTCCCCGTCAAACTGCAGCTCACACATTTCCAACCGTCTAACTACCTCTCGCAAATTTTTAAATAAAACTCACCGCAAGCCCCATCTCCAAATCTCTCTCCTCATGACAACCCTGTCGCCTACGTTCGACAAAATTTCCCATCCCCACACCAAACGTCACACGAAAGAAAATTCCCCTCAACCGTCATTTCAAAAAAATTTCCCCCCCCTCAAAACATGTCACTTCCTTCCAGAGCGGAACTCCACCAAGCAATCCTCGATTACCTGACCAAACGTAGTCGCATTATGTTCGCGCACAGACTCAGCGTTTGGGATGAATTCAACGCCCACCACGGCTACAGGTACGCCGACTACAGCCACGAAGACCTTCGGGACGAATTCACGAAAGTCATCCTGCCCAAAGTGTACACATTCGAGTTGACCGACATTCAGAAGCGAAAAATCGAAATCTTCGCCAGTCATTATCTCTTCACACGAACGACGCAGGGCTTTCGAGAGCGAGAGTCGAGGAGGCGAGGTCCCATCGAAGGCGTTGACTTTGTGAGCGCGGAGAATGCAGCACAGGCAAGTGAACCGAAACACCTTGACAGACATCTCCTCCATCACCGTGACCCTTTCCACAGTTTCCCCACGTCTCGGTTGTCGTGAAAGACGCGGAGAGCAATCACAGCCTCCCACGACCAGATCTGAAAATCGCCGCATGGACATCGGCGGTCAACTCAACGGACGCTGAGTTAGCGGAGTTCTGCTTCCACCGCGGTTCACGACTGCACAGGAGGGTGGAGCAGAACGCCAGGCATTTCCGAGAGACCGGGGAGTGCCCGCAGAATATGAACCCCGCCGTGGGAAGGAAGATCATCGGATTCAGACACAAGGCCGATGAGTTCTGTTCGAAGAGCTGCGAGGAGGTGCTGGGTGGGAATGAATAAAACGAGAGTATGAACTGAATTGCCGAGGAGTTTATTGTCATTTTCTGTTTAGGTGGGAATGCTGAGCTCTTTGACGACGCCCGCAAGGATCTCCGGGGTCTTGAAACACCAATTCTTGATATGTTTGCTTACTCTGCACCAGGCCTCGCCGTGCTTCGGTTCGGCAGCGACGCAACGGTCTAGGACTTCCTTCTGCTGGTCTTCGTTGCCGTGGATGAGTTCGAATTTGTAGAAGTAAGCCCAGGCGTCTCCAAAGTCCGGATCGATTTTCACCTGCAGGCAGAGGAGGGGTTGACAAAATTCACACTCTGGAGACAAGCGACTCTACTCACCGTTCTATTGAACCAATCTCTGCACTTCGAGAACTTGTGCTCAGACCAGAAGAGCTTCGACACGGCCAGCAGGACGTGCGGATCGTGTTCGCACTTCTTGAGGGCATCCACTGACTTTGTCTTCCGCTGCGGCTTGGACTCCATGAAAATCGCCTCCGCCCAGAGCTCTCCAGCGGTGGGGCACTCCTGCAGGGCTCTTGCCATCATGGTTGATGCGATTTCCTTCAGCCCCGCACGGAGCTCCACACGAATTGCCTCCAGCCATAGTTGCGACGTCTTCGGATTTTTGAGACGTCCCCGTTCCAAGATCGAACGGGCTTTGGTCAGGGTTCCCTTGCGCTCTTCCAGGGACGAAGACAGAATCCACAGGGGTATGGAGTTCGGGCACTTCTTTATGCCCTGTGTGTACGTGTTGGCGGCGTCTTCCAATCGCTTCTCCTGCTCCTCGATCTGGCCCTTCATCATCCACAATTTGGGGAAGTCCGGGAAGACCTTCACAGCTTCGTCAAGCAAACGTAGCGCTTCGTCCATGCGATCCAGTGCCCACTCAAGTCGAGCAGACTTCATCATGACTCGAGGCGTTGGCGCTGAAGCCCTGGCCTTGGCCAACAGCCGTCTAGCCCTCTCATACTCAGAGTTCTCACTCTCAAGCTTTACAGCCGCCAACCAGATGTCCTCTGAGTTGGGATTTGCCTGGAAGGCCAGCGAAAGGATGCCACGGGCGGCTGGAACGTCGCCAGCCAGCCACTTGGACTTGGCGCCCATCAACCAAAGCACCTCTGACTTGGGACAGTGGGCGACGGCGCGTTGAAGGAGCGCCTCCAAGCTCTCTCGGGTACCGTGGTTCTTCTCGAAGTAGGCGGCGCGTAGCCAGATGCTCTTCTTCGACGGGAACACCTGCAGTGCGTAGGCGTACACCGCCCTAGCACATTCAAAAGCGTTCTCCTTGGCACACTGGAGAGCGAAAAAAAGAGGTTAGGGATGGTCGGTGAATGACGTCCGGGGCTACTTACGAATTCAGCGTCGTCGATCCAGGTTTGCTTTCTGTCCTCCTCCTCAACTCCGATCCCAATGACGGCCTTGACGATGGCTTGGCAGCAGTGGACTGCGCCCGACTTCTCCGCTTCGATGGCCTCCTGGAACCACTGCTCCCGATTGATTTCAACTCCATTCGCGCTCAGCGACGTGAGCGACCGGTCGATGATCTTCTCGACCATGTGTATGTTGCCGTTGGCCTCCTCGAGCTTGGCGGCTGTCGTCCAGATCTGCCTGTCGGTGGGGATATTCTCGCGAGCTTTGTTAAGCACTTTTCGTGCGTTCTCGTACGTCTCCAAGCGAGCCAGGGCCAACCACAGCTCCACACTTGTGTTGCAGCACTCCACAGCGCGCGAGAGGAGAATACGAGCATCGTCGGGATTTTCCAACTCCACGGCCGCCTTCCAGAGCCGCACCGAGTTTGGAATGTGCTCCAGAGCCTTTCGAAAGACGCGTCGCTTGGCTTTTGTCTCGGTTTCCAAATCAGCGGCCTTGATCCAGATGCGCACTGAGGTTGGAATGTGGCGCGCCGCCTGTGCAATCACTGCCTTCGCTGTGTCTGGCGGCTGGAGACGCGCCGCCTCCAACCAGAGGTCTTCGCTCTGGGGATTAATCTCGCAACCACGCATGATGAGATTGCGGGCCATCTGCACCTTGCCGGTGACCTCCTCAAGCCGAGCGGAGGCGATCCAAGCCGGAGGGTGGTTTGGGTTTGTTTCCCTCACGCTCTTCAGCAGGAGACGTGCCTTCTTGATGTCGTTGATGTCACCGCCGTATGTCGGGATCATGCTCTGCAAGTCTGTCAGGTAGCCCTTTGGGTCCACCACCGTCTGGCCCTCCACAGAGTCAGACACCTGTGAGAGCTTCACGTTCATAAGCGTATTCCTGGCCTGGCCGATCTTTCGCAAATCCAAGTCACCAGTGGGCGTCAGCATCCCGGGAGTTGCCACCCCGGGAACCATCGACGACAAACCAGACCGAGGATCTATGGTTGATGTTGCTTCGCCACCAAGGTTCCTCGAGAGGACGCTATCTGGCAGCGGAGTAAACTTCTCCGCACGAGGGTTCCTCTGCTTGCGATTACGACTGTCGCCCACCTCGGGGATCGTCGACCACTCCTCCGCTGTCACGGTGGCAAGACTTCTCTTCAAATCTGAGAACTGCTGCTGGATTTTCGGTCGTTCTTGACGGTACCTCTCCAAGTCCTCCTTCATTCGCCGGTCCCTGTACTCCTTTCGCTTTTCGTCCATCCGCTTGTCGATGGATTCGTAGATTGCGTCGGCCTCTTCGTCGTCTTTGTCGTAGGGATCTTTCGAGAACAGCGAACCACTGTATCCACTGAATTCGTCGTAGTTGGAATCGTTCAAATCTTCATCGTCCTCCTCCTCTTCTTCTTTTTTCTTGCGTTTCGCAGCTGGCGGTGCGTGCCTGTCGTCGGAAACATCATTCGCATCTCTTGCTGGACCGATATCTGAACGGGTTGTGAAACCAGTCGCTCTGTAAAAACGAGGGAAATGAGTAAAAAAATGTGGAGTCGGGATTTCGCTGCCCATACCCTCTTCCAACACCGGCCACATAGCCCAATGGGGCGGGCACACCAAGGAAGTGTTTCTTGTTTCGATTTGCAATCACTGCTGCAGTGATGTTGGACATTTTGTTTGTGTTATTTTTTTGCAAATTTTTCCCAAATTTTTGAAGAGATTTGTTAAAAGCAGAAAATATGTTTATAAACGTCTACAAGCAGAGCTGTCAAACTGGGAAATGTCAATGCAGCGAATGAGGTGAAGTCACAATCGCTGAAGTGACTTCTGGTGACATCTGTGTGTGGAAGCTGGTGAATTGTGATTGTGAATGAAGGAAATAGAAGCTGCTGGGATTTGAAATTGGAGAAATTTGTCACTTCACGACGGATTTTGTGGATTTTCAAAAAGATTTCTGAAAATTTAAATACTGGCATGGTATATTTCGGAGGAAAAAGAGTCTTAACTCATTATCTAGCCAAATTGAAGGTGGATTCTCAAGAAAACTTTTCCAGTCCAAGAGACAATGAGGTGGAAAGTGGTAAGGAAATAATTTTCTATTGAATTTTTGTGCTCTGCAAATCCTTTTATTTCCCCAAATGCTTTCTATTAGCAGAAAAAGTCCGTCGCTCCCTAAACAAAGTCTCGCAACCGGGTTCACATAATTTTCCATGTCATTCGCAAACGCCAACAAAGTAACACAATTACTTCAATTACAACCTTGCACCCTCCATTCAATCGCTGAGAGCCTCTTTGATGAATAATCGAAACAACAATGACTGCACATGTTGGCTGTAATTGACTGTGCAGCGAAACACTATAAAAAATGCAAGCCACCATCAAGGCATCACACCGCCGCGGGTTCCGGAATAGGTGCCCTCAAAGAGAATACTTAATTTGATGGGAAACTAGTTGCTGTCAGTGGGTTGTGGAAGCACTGCTACAGTCTGCGGATCTGTTTAAAGCACACAATCGGTGGGACTTTTCAATGAAAGGGACAAATGATGCAAAAAAAAAGGAAATTGAAGTTTATTTAAATGAATTTCAAGCAAGAGGGTGGATTGCCGTTTTCCCTGTGCCCTCCTACATTCCCAGTTCTTGGTGATGAGGTGGAATCACTGTTTGTAAACCGGACATCGAATCTGTCGAGAGGTGACAGAGCCTCGTAAGCAATGAGAAGAAACTTTTAGAGGAAGCAATCTCGCAGCATACCTTCAGCCTCACTTTTGCCTTCAATTCTTAACCCTTTTCGAAAATAGATCAAAACTGCAAAGCATGAGGAAGTGTTGCACTTGGACCTAGCTTTCAAAAAGAACCATCATCCCATAAAGCAGATTTATGGAGAGTTTCCGACTTCGCGCTGCCAGTGGGTGACTCCACCACCATTCATCAAAACTGCAGCCTCCCAGAACAATTCAAAAATCTCTTCCCATTCCTTGCCCAAAATTCAAAAAACAGCATTTTCAATAAATACAAAAAAATTAAAAATTTATTAAAACTCTAGTCTCCAGTCTAGAATTTAAATCTCAGTCCACCGTGAGCACTGGTGTCGTGATACTTGAAGTTCCGTTCGCCCTGTGCGTAGAACTCCCAGTTCTTGTTGATGGGGTGTGTGTAGTCGATTGTGGCTCTAGCTCCTTGGCTCTTGCTGTGGGTCAGCCTTCCATCCAATCTGCCCTGGGGTGACCGAGCTTTCCTCACCAGCAGGACATCGTCAGCAATTGGAATAACTTCTGGGTTTTCCTGAAATCAACAAATTTCCATCAGCAAGACTGTCAAATACTGCGCTCTGTCTGAAGAACTTACCCACTCCAAAGGATGATTGTCCACCTGCTCCTCGGGAAGGGTGAATCCAAGGGCGACGGCCAAGAGTCCGAAGAAGATCAGGGTCTTGAGTGACATTTTGTTGCTTGCTGGCTGCTGTGTTTCACGAGGAGACTACGAATTGAGTTTGAATGCTGACTGAGATGAGTCTCGCACTTTTATACTCAGTTTCACTGATAAGACGCGCTTCACGTCGTCTGCGGGAGTTTCTCTCGGTAATCTCTCCGTTGAATGGGATGTTGTGATTCCCCTGAGCTGGGTGAACGCACATTTACACGACACTTCCTAGATTTTGAAGGTCGCACACATCTCGTGAGGTGTAGCAGCGCGGGGATTCACTCCGGAATTCGGTAACGTACTGTTCGCCAAACAATTCGATTGGATGACGCATTCGTGCGAGTTCCCAATTCACCGTCTGTGCGAAATAAATTGAACAGCGAGTGGGAGATAGGAAATGTTGGCGGCTTCTGTGTAATTGGAGGCCGTTGTTTTTTGTGCCGCAATGATAAGCGAGCGGCGACGGCAGGCTGCAGAGAAGATGAAGGGATTGGCTTGAATGGCTAGCATTGATTCAAAATTCATTTTCAAAGCCATTTCAATGGTAAGAGGTGTAAAACTTTGTTTTTGAAAACTCTGTTGGATGCTTTTTAGGCCAGATGATGTGACTGGAGATATGAGCCACATACAGAGAACCACGGAATCACTGATAGAGCCAGAGTCCATTTGGTGGCGGAATGGTGGCTACCAGACCCAGGTTTTGAAGCAACCCAGGTTTGAGGGGAGAGGCCATGGAACGTCGGTTTTAGCCTGACCGTGCGGTAGGCCCCCTTGTGGAAGTATCGTAGTGGCTGTGGCTTAACACCCATATCGCGGGCAGAGCCGTGGAATGGCCTGACTCACGTTGTTCTCCCTTCTGATTCAGGTACCGGCGGTTATGAGACTTCCTCGGCTCAGTGTGGAGTTACATTCTTAGCCGGGTGTTGCGACCCATACAGCGGCAGAGGTTTCAAAAAGGCCTCGCTCCATACCAAGGTGGAGTGGTTGTCCCTCAAGCATGATCTTGTTTGGTACTTGGATAAAAAAGGCATCTAGTCTTGCATTGTCTACGACTCTTGTGAAAATGGACCCCGTGATAGAAGCCGGAAGGCAGGTGATCAAGTAAAACCAAATCCCACATCTGTATGCTTTATTGTCCATTCTTTCGTGGATGCGGGTCAGATCTACGTCTCAGTCTGTAGAGAAACGTTCGTGGACTAGAGCAGAATATTCGACGTGCTTGTCAATTGTTCTGGTAATAGTTGCTGGTAGTAAGTAAACGTGCGTAAGTGGAAAGCGTTGAACGGGAACTGACTTATAAAATTTGATTCATCAAAACTCTTAATTTATGGCAATGTTGTGTAGGCAGCTTTCTGACAACAACTCTGCTCCGTGTTGCAGAATCTCTTTGCCTTCGTTTAAACGTTGTCAATGATAGCGATCTTGTGAATAATAATAATTCGGTGGCACTACAGCCCACAAGGAATCAGAGCCTAGCTTCTTCAACAACTTTTCGTGTTGTTCGTGCTACTGTTCTCTCACGAGTAGAAGGGACCTACAGGTTTTTGCCGACTCCAAACGGCGAGATTTGAGAAAAAGGTTCGATTCCCGGAAGGAGCACATCGCATTTTTTCACGGCACCACCTCTTTCGAGTTGCTAACAACACTGCGATATGCTACGTCCGGGAATCGAACGAAATTGTGTATGCAGACTATAAGCACTCTTTGAGTGTTGTCAGCAACTCGAAAGAGGTGGTGCCGTAGTTAAAAGGCGAGGTGTTCCGTCCAGGAATCGAACCTAGACCTTCATCGTGTGGGTTGACCCACTTCCCCACTATGCCAAGGCCACCACTAGCGATCTTGTTCATTCAATTTTTACGACGGGTATTCCTAGTGCTATTTATGCCCTTTTTCAGTTGCCTCACACATTCCTGTACGTGGCTCAGATTTTGCTCGTCGAGCGTTCGTGACTCTTGCCCAATGCCTGTTGATAACCTTGTCCGTCTTGCGTGCAGAAAATGTGCAACAATAAGCCTTCTGAGCTTTAAAGGGGAATAGTGACGACACATGGTCATCTTCACACTTCATCGCTGTCAAAAAAAGGCTCTTGCAGCTTGGGGCGACCTGCATCGTATAGAGAAGTTGTCGCAGGCAATATTGTGATTTTGGGAATCTCAACGAGAGGAAAGCCACATTCAACAGGGATCACCATGTAATCCAGCTTTGCCACATGAAATGCGCATTTTGACTGAAAAAACACCCTAATTGACAATGCCACCACATACTCCTCTACTATTGTCCTACATACCACAACTGTGGAACTATTGCCCAAGTCATCAAAGCCGCACATTCAGACCACGAGTTGGAGGTGCCTCAGCATCCACCGTGTTCTCTGAACCTTGCACCATCATTTCTGCTCTCCCTCGAACAGGAATAAGAGCTTCACGGACAAGGAACTTTTCGTGAACCGACCTACTCTGGAGGAAGCCTGTTCACCTGTTCCTTGGGATGAGTGTTTCTAAAAGGGACGTCCAAGAGTCCAAAGGAGATGGGTAACTTGAGCTCTTTAAATGTGATCTTGTGATTATTAGACAAAATGTTCAGTAGGATGAATTTATAACCAATTCGAACCATTTAAAGCCGATGTGGGGGTTCAAGAAATTGTTGGGAGGGATGTTTCCTTTGACCTTCTTATGCAACAACTTCTTTGATACGAAACATGGCGATTTTTGGCAAAGTGCCATAGACAATCTGGAAGAAGTGTGAAGGAGAAGACCGAACAGTAAACACAACGAACTCTCCCACGACATCGAGCCAATCATATGGATTCGAATGCCTGCACACATATCACTAGGTCATGTAGAGCGAATAGGCACTAAAAGAATCAAGGAATCACCAACAACTTGACCAAGAGGTGAAAGGAGTTCGAAAACAGTTGATGGCTCTTTGGACAAAAATGGCTTCGAACTTAACCTTCAAACCAATGAACTTATGTCACTGGTTGTCCATAGAATGGCATTGTTATGAAATTACTTTCGTGTCGCGCCTTTAGCAATGAGGCGTCCTCTCCGTTAAGTCACAGTATTCCCCACAGTGGTCCACATCAAACTTCAAACAATCAAATTTTTGTAAACAAAAAAAATCAGTCCGCCTTTGAATGTTATTCCTTACAAATCCTGGACTGATGTCATATGGTCCTGCTTTCCTCATTATTCTGTTGGGGCAACATAAAGCCGCTGTGAGGCAGGGAAAGGTTACACGTTTGACTATCTTTGTCCGCCCTGTTCCTCGGCTTTTATTGGAGATTGGGAGACACTGCACTGGAGAGCTCAGACTTGAAAACTTGTCCATTGTAGTACCAGGTGGTAACCTAGAATTAATGTTATTTCTTGGTCTTCCGAAGGATAAAGATGTGATAAAGAGACTGGATTTCCAACTCCCACCACATCAGCGCCAAACAGCCGCCACCTGATCCCAACAAGGGCGGGACATTGACAGAGGGAGTGTTCTGAAGTGTCTTCACCGTCTCAACAGGCGTCGCATAGGGTAGCATCACAAGGCTCAGGCACCCTTAAGTCCGTAGCAAAGGTGAAGTGTCCCTTGTACGCCCATACGTCGTCTACAGTCTTTCCTATCTAGAGACAACAGAAAAGCCGCGAATTTCTTGCTAAAATTTGTGAGCATGCAGTCTGCATCCTGGGCTCTCTTCGCGAAGGACGACAATCGTCTGACGACGTCTGACGATTCTGCATTGAAGTCTTATTCAACGCTTTCGCTTATCAAAAGGCGCGCTTGTACTGGTGCTGGAAACCGTCAACCCAAACAGCAGTTCGCGGTCAACATATATTCCCCCAATTTTAAAACTAGGTGCCACCTTGGAGGTCCCAGTTGGAGGTGGCTAGTAATGGTTGACTGGCAAAGCTGTGTCCAATCTTAATTACATGGGATATGGGCAACGAAATAAGATAGGAAGAGATAAGACAATGGTCATCCAATCGCATTAAAGATGTCAGCCAAGTCTGCCCACAGCTTATTTTCTCTTCTGTCGCCTTGTGTGGTTTTCGATAATTTTTTAACCATTTTAGGATGATCGTCCATGAAATTGACCAAACGTTCCATTTGCCTTGGCGTTGCTGACACAGTGCGTTAATTAATAACTCAACTGCCTACAATTGCCTACTCTTTGAGTGATGAACGGCACGATGAAACGACGAGATTGTAGTGTTACACGAAGCACACTTTTAACGACGTCGTTTAATGCAATCGTTTGGACGACGATCGTCTTCAAAAGTTACACGATGAGACCCCTTGAGAGTCATGCCATCTCTCCAAGAGTCGACAAAAGTCCTAACTAAGGGCGCGGGTAATCCCAAGGTGGGTTCGAACCCCACGAATGCCCATTTTGATCCTTGCCTAGCAAGTTCTCAGGGGGCTTTAGTTTGAAGGTGAGTTGAATGTGCCAGTATTCCCTTAAAGAATTCTTTCCTTTTGAAGACGATCTTAGATTTGGTTGATGCAAGAGAGCCTAAGCACTGCCCAATTTGTACTTCTATAGATTTGCATCAGTGCGTAGTTTGAATGCTGGAAAACGATGTTTGTTTACCTCTGGGGGTCTAAAAGGGGCCTAAGGAGGGCCTAAGGGGGCCAAAGGGGGGGCCTAAGGAGGACCTAAGGCTGGCCTAAAGTTGTTAATATTTCAAAATGCGATTAAGTCTGCAAAAACACATGAAAGTCACTCTATCAAAAACATGAACAACCTACGATCCTCTTTTACTCCCTTCAAACCGCTTTGACTGTCCTCTAAAATTGAACCACGAGGACAGATCTCCAAGCCATCTTCGAATTCCAAAAACAACAAACGACGCCATGTTTTCAATAAATAGTAAAATAGTGGGCAACTCCACCACCATTCATCAAAACTGCAGCCTCCCAGAACAGCTCAAAAACCTCTTCCCATTCCTTGCCCAAAATTCAAAAAACAACATTTTCAATAAATACAAAAGATAAAATTTATTAAAACCCTAGTCTCTAGTTTAGAACTTAAATCTCAGTCCACCCTGAGCACTGGTGTCGTGATACTTGAAGTTCCGTTCGCCCTGTGCGTAGAACTCCCAGTTCTTGTTGATGGGGTGTGTGTAGTCGATTGTGGCTCTAGCTCCTTGGCTCTTGCTGTGGGTCAGCCTTCCGTCCAATCTGCCCTGGGGTGATCGAGCTTTCCTCACCAGCAGGACATCGTCAGCAATTGGAATAACTTCTGGGTTTTCCTGAAATCAACACATTTCCATCAGCAAAAGTTTCAAATACTGCGCTCTGTATGAAGAACTTACCCACTCCGAAGGATGATTGTCCACCTGCTCCTCGGGCAGGGTGAATCCAAGGGCGACGGCCAAGAGTCCGAAGAAGATCAGGGTCTTGAGTGACATTTTGTTGCTTGCTTGCTGGCTGCTGTGTTTCACGAGGAGACTACGAATTGAGTTTGAATGGTGACTGAGATGAGTCGCGCACTTTTATACTCAGTTTCACTGATAAGACGCGCTTCGCGTCGTCTGCGGGAGTTTCTCTCGGTAATCTCTCCGTTGAATGGGACGTTGTGATTCCCCTTGGCTTTGTGGAGGCACACTTACTGATTACACGTCGTTCCTCCTCAGTTTCGAGAATTTTTTAAGGTCGTACGCATCTTGTGTTGCTCTCTGGTGCTTCACTGTTCCGTACAAGGCGCTAATTGGAAAACAATTTGATTGCGTGATTCATTCGATTTGCTTTTGTGGTTCACTGGCAGAATGAAATTGTAAAAGGGGGTATGGATTAGAGTATCTGATGGGAGGGAGATTGATTTTGTTTCTCCAGTAGTCTGTGTCGACTTTTGTAAGCGATCGAAAAAACAACAGGTGGGTGGTGGAAGTGAGTTCGTAGACAACAGAAAATACGCATCGCAAGTCTACAACTACCCTTGTGATAGAATGCGATGATTTGCTGATGTTGCAAATAATGTTTGTTTTGATTGATTTTGCGGCGATGTGGGTAAGATATCATTGTTCCACGTTACTTACATGATTTGAGGTTATTTTTCAAAATTCCTCTGTCTCTTATTCCGCTTAATAGATAAGAAGGTTTGGACTGGAACATTCTACAGTTCTTGGGAATCAGAGTTTAGCAGGAAACTCATGTTTCATTCTTCTCCAAGAATGGCTTTGCTTAGGTTTCTTCGCCTCGCCATTGGTGTTGAGGACGAAACTGTAGAATGTTGCCTGTAAACAATGAAAGATTGTTAACCCCCCACCAGCATCCAATAGAATTCATGCAGAATTACAGAGTCAGAGCCTTTTCTATGCTCTCCTCAATTATGAATTTCTCTAATCCAGATCTAATTTACTCGGAAATAGGACCGAAAGAGGGGAGTGTAATGTTCCTACCAACTTACCCTTACAGTAGCAGTAGTCATGTTCAAACTGTACGAAGCTATGTTTTGATCGATTTGTGTTCTAAGAAGAAAGGCGAAGAGACTTCCGTGCCTACGCAGTTCTGGCTTGTTTTGTATGTTGGGCGTCTTTTTGCAGATTTACCTGTTTGTTCAGTGATTGCACAGATAGCTTAGGCGGACGTAGTGCCTGTCATACAACGCAATATTTTTGCCGTCGTATAGTCCGGGGTGAATGTGGGTCTCAACCAACAGGTCTCTCTGTATCGTGCCATAGTATAAGCTCTTCAATCTGTTCTACTCTCTAGGGTTCTCTCCGAGTAAGTAAATTAGCATTTGCCCTCCTTCTGTCGGCACATAGCACTTATATCCCTTTTTCTAAGATCAAAGAAGAAAGCTTCTAAATGGCCAGCAGAACGGCGTCCGGAAGCAATAGATTCCCTGGTTATTTGATTGCATAACTCACTGAAAAGTGGAACCAATCCCAGCACAATAGACAAAGATACAAGATTGTTGCCTTTGATATTTCAATGGGATTTGACGGACTCTGACACTAAGGCTCTCTTGTCGAAAATGCGTACTTATGACAGTAATGGGTCTCTCCTCTTATGGTTTAGAAATTATCTTACGAACCGTTCAATAAGAATTATAAATTTACCTCCAACCCTTCTTTTGAATGGTTTCAAGTCTGAAACCTGCCATTTTAATGCTTGTGCTGGCCAGGGCTCTGTTTTGTTTCCGACACACTCCTTCATCTCTTGTCTGCTATCTCTTATCCAATTCACGCCGATGATAGTGCCCTTAGCTCTTTATATTCGTTGGCTTGGCTTACGTGCCTTCACTTCTCTTCGTAGACTTGGAAAGACCGGGTATGTAAGCGCATTCAGTTCCGACATTAAAAATAGACTCAACCAACATGCCACTTCAGGGAGTGCGATCTCTCCCCAGCTGTCTCTAGCAGCGCACTCCAAGTTGGTAGTCCACTCGTGCGTGCCATCGCAATCTAGGACACTCTCTGTTGCGTTGTCCCAATGGCTCAGATTTTCGATCAGTGGACAGTGGTGTCCATACGCTATACATGACTTAGCCATGTTATGTGTTGGATCTGAAGACGATTGACCAGGCGCATGTCGCCTCACAGTCCACAAAGTTCGTCATTGACTCTTCTTCTCCAGACGCCAACAACGCAAACAGGATCAAAAATTGCACGCAGAACTTTCGTCTCAAAAGGGAAAGGGATGGGAGCTAAGGGCTTCCTCATCAGCTTTGGGTAGCGCCCAAGTTTCTGTGCCGTAAAGGAGGACTAGGATAATCAAGCTGTTGTAGAACGCTTGTTATTACTCAATTGCCTCTTTAGTCCAAAGAAGCAGCGATTGGCAAGAGTGATTCAGCGTTTGATCTCGGTGCTCATGTTGTTGTCCCTATTTACCACGGAGCCGAGGTAAACCAAATCCTTGACTACCTCCAAGTGTCTACTGCCTAGTGTGACACTCTGTCAGAGACATTGATGTCGTATGTCCTGACAGCACTTTGTTTTGCCTTCATTTGCTGCCAGACCCATTTTAGCCGCTTACACTTCAATGCCAGCAAACGACTCATTGTCGGCTCGCTGTATTCGTCCGATCAAGTCAATGCCGTCTGCGTAAGCTAGAAGTTGTACGGACTTTTGGACGGTCACACCTCTGGCAAGGCATCACTTGTGAGTAATTCAGGATCTTCTGAAGAAAGACGTGGAGGAAGTCACATGACAGCGCGCCACCTTGTCTGAAACCATTTTTGGCATTGAAGGTCCAGGTGAGTGTGTTACCAACCTTGAGGGCACAGAAGGAGTTCTTCGTATTAATATATTACAGATCACTCAATAAGTCGCGGCACATCCTGGAATACTCCTGACAGCTCCATTCAGAAATATCATTTACCCTTCCACTCGTCAGACTGCAATATCCCTCACAAAGTGCCCCCCTGTTAGTCATTTCGTCGCCACACTTTACTGATCTGGTGTTGAACTTGTGTCATATAAACTGCAACAACGATCTGTCGCTTAGTCGATTGCTAAGATCGTAAAATTAAACTTCAAAATGAATTTTAACAAGTGTGACGACGACGCACAGTGGGGTGGTATGCCCATAAATTGGGAAAAAAATATGATGCAGCATTTACCTTTAATCTCTACAGTGAGTGTGAGAGGAGGAGGAGGAGGAGGAAGAATGTGCCCCTTACATACTCTTCTTAAATGTGTCTGTTCGATTTCAAAATTTTAAGCATTTCAAGTTTTTTTCTCCAACCCGGTGTCACTGTGCCCGTAGTGTAGCTTACGACGTACAACCTTTATGAAGCATTAAACGCTCGTTTCATGTGTTTAGCAAAGTTTACCCCCTTTGGGTCTTTCAAGTTTATAAAGCATCGATCTTAGCAAATGATCACAGCTTCGGCACAGATGTCATTTATTGCCCATTACAGACATTTAGCGCGACACAGCGATGACCAATTTGACATATTTTGACATCTGACAAGCAGCTTGATCATGACTTAGTAATTTGGCGATCATACGTCAGCTTTTGTTATTCTCTCTCGCTTCTGTTTCAAAGAAATAAAAATTCTTTGTATTTGTTTATTATTTTCGCCGCCAATTAAGCAGAGATGAGATCTGATATCCCACGGGAAGTTGTAAATCCCCGCTTCCGACAAGGACATTCATTGACTGCTACCAGAAATTCAGATCCCCATCGATGGGGATTCACCGCCAGCAGCCCAAAAGAATGTAAACAACTCAGTTTCGGGAACGAGAAGTCCAAACAAAAGTTCAAAACTCTTATCAGTTGGCTGTCGGGCGTATAAAACCAACAAGCCGGACACTCCGGCAATCATTCAATTCATTCAGTTCGCAGCAGAAAGCAACAGATTAAAAAAGAAACGCGTGAAAAAATGTCAATCAGAGCTTTAATCTTCTTTGGCCTCGTCGTAGCGTCTCTGGCCTACACACTGCCCCAGCCGGAGAAGGAGGAGGAGGAGGAGCATGGATCATACTACGTGAATCCGGGATGGGTAAGCAGAGTTGATGGGCAGCACTGTTGATGGCGGTTCTGACAAAGAATTCTTTTCAGATTGATTTGGAGCACAATGGAGAATATTTTGACCTGCTACCGATGGTGCCGCCGGAGGTAGAAGGCGATGCTGTGTTGGTGAGGAGGGTGCGTTCCCCACAGGGCAGATTCGATGGCCGATTCACTCACAGCAGACGGCATGGTTCCAGTGCCACATTCGACTACACCCATCCCATCAACAAGAACTGGGAGTGGTATGCACAGGGCCAACGCAACTTCAAGTATCACGACACCAGTGCTCACGGTGGACTGAGATTTAAGTTCTAGACTGTATTCTGTGAAATACATTTTTTGTTTTACTATTTATTGAAATCATGGCTTTTTGAGTTTTTTTTGCACTTTTCTTTATCATCCCCCCAGAAGGGGTGTCGCATCTGTTGGGAGAGGAAGAAATGTTTCACTCAGGTATGAGGTGCAACATAGACAGTTGGGAAATCACAGTTCTCTCTGGGCACAGTCAGCATCACCATTCTTGTCTGAGTTTGCTGAACCTGTGACTTGTTTAAGGTTCTGTAAGCAGGGGCGCATCTAAGCGTAAAGGCTGAATTGGGACTAAAACATGTTGCAAATTTGATAACCAGGAGGACCTAGTTTCTAAAATGATCCTCCTATCTGCCTACCGTTTTTCTTTCCCAGACATGGGTGGACTCCTATGATACCAAACGAGAAGGTTAATTCAGGTAAGACTTATGGTGGGACCTCTTCCATAGAGAACAGTTGCCAGACACTGAGTAAATCCAAAGATTAATTTCAGGCAAAATATTTTGGTGGCTTTAGCAATCGTCAGTGTGTTTAGCGTGACGAAGTGGGTATGTTTACGGACTCAGACACAGATCGATGGTCCCCGGTTGCATTCCTAAACTCGACGGTCCTCTTCGAGCTACCTACAACTCTCAAAGAATACAATTAGTGTCTGATAAACTTCTCACACCTAGCCGATCGGAGTCGGTAGTCAATCGTAGGTCTTCTCAACTCGTGGAAGATCAGTAGTACGCACATTACGAGTACTTTCTGACGAAGTTAGGCCTTGGTCCCTTGTAGACTGGTATTTACTTATGAATATTATTAAATTGATCTACTGACATCTCTAGAACCGTGCTTTCGCATAGTACGTGCTTTATTGTTTCGCTGCTACCCGCTTCTAAGCAGTTCCGGCCGGTGTCAGTTGGGGACATCTTTTTTAATATCCCCTGTCAGACTCAAACATAAGGGAATCCTTAATTAATGGTTCAATTCAATTTAACTGGTACAATTGCAGGGTTTCCTAAGGACCTTCGTTGACGCAGATGTTGTGCCCTCAATTCTTCTGCGGAGGTGGAGCAGTTCCTAACCTTCGCTGCCACAGATGCCCTCAATTCTTCTGCAGAGGTGTTCATCTACGCTGAGCAAATAGCTGCACAAGCTTGTCCACTTGTCAAACTTTTTAGGGCTCTCTCTAAATAAGTGGAAAACAGCATTTTTTCAGTCTTCCCCTAAAAAAAATGGCAAACCTTCATCAACCCCTTCCTACCGACCCACAACACTTACATCCTTACATCTTTCTGAGATCACAGAAGGGCTGATAAGCTGTCAACCTATAAAGCATGTTGATTCGGGGAATCTTCTGGACCAACAGCAGTACGGCTGCAGCAGCAATAAGTCCACTGGAGATCTGATGGCACACCTCTCCCTAAGAGTGGAACCAATCTTTGCACAATGGAGGGAAGTTTGTTGCGTTTGATATTTCAATGGCATTTAAAAGGAGTCTGACACTAGGGCAAACCTGGACGCTACTAAAAGCGGATGATGAAGCACTTAGTCTTTTCGAGAGAATATATTTGCATGCGATTTTTGGTCCTGTTTGCGTTCATGGCATCCGGAGAAGAAGATTCAACGAAGAACTCTATGGGCTGTACAGTGACATGCGCCTAGTCAAGCGTCTTCGGATACAACACTTAAGATGGCTAGGCCATGTAGAGTGTATGGACACCACTGCTCCGGCCCGAAAAGTTTTCGAGTCTGAGCCATTGGGACAACGCAACAGAGGGCAGCCTAGGCTAAGATGGAGCACACAAGTGGAGAAGGACCTCAAACAACTTGGAGTGCGCAGATGGAGGCAACTGGCGAACGATCGTGCGAGCTGGAAAGGCATGTTGGTTGAGGGCCAGGTCCACTCCGGACTTTGGCGCCACAAGCAGAAAAAGAAGAAGACATTGGGACTCCCTTGTCGAAAGTGTGTACATGTGGCAGCGATGGGTGTCTTCACTTATGAATTAGAAATTACCTTTCAAACCGTTCAACTAGAATTAGAAATTAACCTCCAACCGTCGAGTCTGATATCCACCATTTTAATGCTTGTGCTGCCCGGGGCTCTGTTTTGTCTCTTCATCTCTTGTCTGCTACTTTTCATCCAATCTACGCTGATGATAGTGCCCTTAGCTCTTTATATTAGATTCCTGGCTCACCTGTTTCCGCTTTGGTAGTAGACTTGGAAGAGCCGGGTATGCAAGCGCATTCAGTTCCAACATTGAAAATAGAGTGGAATTGCATTCGAAACACACTACTGTCTACTACAACCCAAGCAATCTCAAAATAATCTCCCAGAATCAATGGATGGCACATGCATTGTCCCGTTGAAACCAAAAGCCTTCCTCTCGGAATGTGTATGAACTCAACACTTAGTTAAAACGATGACAAATTTGAGGTCGACAAAATTCTGCGAAATGTCTAGCGCTCTGAAAATGAGACAAGAAATGATTTCACCATCTAATGTACACCTCAAGCTTGAGGACAACTCTCCTATCTGATCTGGGTCTCCAAAGACCTCACTTCACTTAACATCATCTCACTTGGCAGAATCCAGTAACGAGTGATAGGCCTCAAAGGAAACAACAAAAAGTCAATATACTCTTTGGAGCACCGACGAAATGTCTCGTCTTTGTCGCCTTTTTGTCGATATTTTAACAAAAGATGGTCAAATGAATTAGCCACCTGCATTCCTTCACTTCTTGTCTTGGGAATGCAAATCAGCTCACCCGACGAACAGTTAAGTTCAGAGATTTGTTCCACATTAGAGGATATTTTCTCCATTTAAGATCAACGTGTATCAGTACCTCCTCTCCCACTTGTTGTCTATACCTTTACCCCGTGTGTGCTTAAATTTCTCTGATCACCTAAGGATACTTACTTTCTTAAGGTGGCGCTACAGACTTGGGCCTCAACCATCAACTTAGCGTCTCCGGCCAGCTCACTCTTTAGCAAGCTGTTTCCAGTTACGCACGCATTGTTGGTTGAGGTCCCTTTCCACTTGCGTGCGCCGCCTGAGTTGCAGTCTTCCTCTACTGCGCCTCGTCCCTCGGGGGCGGGATACGAAGACTTTTCGGGCCGACCATTGGTTTCTATCCGCTCTACATGACCTAGCCATCTCAATCATTGGGTCTTCACTCTTCTGGCTAAGTCGATGTCGCTGAACGGCCCGTATAGTTCGTCATTAAATCTCCTCCTCCACTGACCATCTATACTGACGGGACAGAAAATCACACGAAAGAATTCCTCTTCCTCTCGAAGAAACTTAAGGTTACTCAAAATCCATTTATCATGCGCAACATATAGGACTCTCTTCATTTTATTGTAACAGGTCAGCCCTTTGGCTGGTCTGGCTAAAGAAAATGTTTCTCCTTCTCTGCATGTATGTCAATTGGACTGACAATGAAATTAGACGCGGTTGTCGTCCTCCCACTTCCATCAAAACATTCACAAACATTTACTGACCATTCAGCAAACCTCCGCAACACGTCACTCTTGAAACCCCCCAAATCAATCTCTGTCCATTTCCTTTGAAAAAAATCATCAAAGCCAACCACTTGTTTGAAAATTCAATTAACACAATCACTTCACATTTTTGCTCAAGAAATTATTTTATTTTTCAAAAAAATCATCTAGAACCTATAATTCAGTCCAACATGTCCACTGTTGTCGTTGCGACTGAAATCCCTCCTGGCGCTGGCGTACACATCCAAGTCCTTGCTGACTGGATGCACGTAGTCAATGTTGGCCCGTTTACCCTGTCCATCTTGCTCGTAGCGACCTTCAACTCTGCCTTGAGGTGATCGCGCCCTCCTCACCAGCAGCAGATCGTCAGCAATGGGAACTATCTCAGCATCTGCCTAGAATTTCACCAGCAGCCACGTTAGTCGGGAGTTTGAGTGCGACAACGTGTCATTTGAAACTTACCCATTGAGATTCGGCGAGAGCACCCTCCGGCTGCTCCTCGGGAAGAGTGAAGCCGAGTGCGACTGCCATGAGGCCGAAGAAGATCAGGGTCTTGAGTGACATCATTTTGGAATGAGCTGGGAATTTGTTTAACTTGCGACTGCTAGTTCACGATTGAATGCTGATCGAGCTATGCACCTTGCTTTTATAGTCAAACGGATCCCTCAGACCCGCTGATAAGAGCGTCTGCTAGTAGATTACCCGATGCAAAAAAATCCCCGAGCGCTTGTGACATTTGCAATCAGTGCTGATCTGTCTGCCAAATACGTTCGCATCTGTCTGGAATATGAAATATGAAATGAGACTGAAGAAAATTGGGTAATAAACAATGACGGCAAGAAAAATCACCGTCTCTCGGGTACTTTGTGGGCAACTATGTATGTGCTCAAAGTACATGTGGTTTGGATAGTTTGGGTGTTTGCATTTCTTTCCTAGAGAATTTTTTTTGTTTCTGAGAAAACAAATGCTGTTTTAGATGGTGACTGGGTTTCCAAAGGCGATGTATGAAAGCACACATAGCACGGCCATGGTAGGACAAACCAGATTCAGGGGCTATAGGACTCTGTCTTCAAATCTTTGGAACATCACGATCAATTTCATCTTCCTCACATGGTGCTACAGTCCAGGGTGGACTAAGGCCTCAACCAACATGCCTCTCCAACTGGCGGGATCTTTAACGAGCTGCCTATAAATTCGCATTCCAAGTTGTCTTTCTCCAGAGAAGGACAACGTCCCTGGGCGCCCATGCGCGTCTTCGGCCTCATGGCAGTCGCACTCGGTTTCACTTTTCCCGAAGAGCAAGCGGCAAGCAAGCTTCCCGAGGATTGAAGTTCAATCTCAATGGGTAAGTTTCAATTGACACATATTGCGTTGCTCTACTGGTTCGGAGTTGAAGACTCTTTAGGCTGCAGCAGTGTTGTCCACGGCCTAGCCACCTTCGGCGTTGAATCCATCGACGCCTGCCTAGGATCACTGTGCAACTCGTACAATTCTTGGTTGAATCTTCTCCTCAAGATGCCATAAACACACAAAGGACCAAAAATCCCACACAAGACCTTCCTTTCAAGTTCCAAGAACGAAGGTGCTTCTTTATTTGCTTTTGCGATTGCTTAGGCTTCTGCGGCATACAGTCGGACAGAGATGATCGAGATGTTACATAGTCTTAGCTTGGTCCTTCGAGAGAGGGCTCTACTACTGAATTGCCTATTTGATTCAAGAAACACAAACAGATTAGAAACAGTTTCCCTGCATTTAATCTCGGTACTGACTTTGTTTGTACTGTTTACTTGGGAGCCGAGGTACACTTCACTACCGGGAAGTCATGGCGGCCAAATATGACGTTCTGGCAAAATCGTCGAAGTTGTGCGTCCTTTCTCGATGACAGAATATACTTCGTTTTGTCCTCGTTCAACGTTAAGCCCATTTGGTTGCCTCCGCTTCGATATCAGGAGACGCTTCAGTGACTGCTCGCTGTGTTGCTAGCTAGATTTTTGAAATATCGACCTTCTGAGTTCTGCACACCTTTCGCAAGAACAACATTAGAAAGTCTACCGCACTACGAATATCTCCCGTGTGTATGAAATGTTGGAACTAGACGCATCTGGCCTAGTTTGTGCTGCAAAATTTTGAAATTACCTTTTAGCATCATCCGACAAACTGTTACAGACACTTAGGGTGCCAAATTCATGTCCCTTTCCAGTTCCACTCTGATCTGAAATAATTAACAAAATATTCTTTCGATCAAAACTTTCGTACTGATGGTATCCTAATAATCTGGAAACGACCTACGCACTTAAGGCGAGTATCATCTAAGCATACCGAGAGCGCTTAGGCCTTCCAGGGTTCCCAAACCTTGTGTTGCCAAATCTTGGGTTGCTTATACTTTACTCTCAATACTTATTTCGAGTGACATGACAGCTCGAGGTTGACCTGGTCCTCAATCAACATGCAGCTAGCAACGAGTGAAGGCCATCAGTTTTCTTTACAACGTTCAACGTGTTTTGCCGAAATTGGAATACTTCTTGTAAGACACCGGAAGCTGGTGTCTCTGCATTTCAGTGAGTATTTACTCATTTCAGGTTTCGTTAACTCTCAGAAATTGGACAGACAACTGAATCTTGTGTAGTCATTTGATGCTGAAAATTGTATTGTCTCTGGCCGCATTCTTATATTACCTGCTTCTGATATCTCATCAATAAGTTTTACAACACATCCCCTCCACTTGTCTTGATCTATAACAGGTTGAACACAGCATAGCATCATTTGAAATTGCATACATGGTACCTAGTTTATATTTTCGTTAAACTAACTTCAAGAAACAAAACGAAATTTGCCGACTTTAATTCGACTTTGGCCGTACCTATTGCTGCAGCTGATTCAACTGTTTTAAGCAATCTTTGTTCCGTTGCTCCCCCTCTCTGGTTGAATAGCCCCAGGGCCTAGCTTCTATAACAACTTCTCATGTTGCGTGTACTACTGTTCTCTCATGAGTAGAAAGAGCCTACAGTTTTTCGCCAATTCCGACGAGATCTGAGAAGCTTTTTCATAGACAACTATTAGTCCTTAAGTGTTGTCAGCAACTCGAAAGAGGTGGCGCCGCGAAAAAAGCCGAAGTGTTCCGTTTGGGAATCGAACCCGTGTGGGTCGACGCACTTACCGACTACGCCACGGCGACCACTTATTCAAACAGCCCTATTAGTCTTATAGCAAAAGCAATATGATGCCAGCTTATTTCTGAACGTTTTTTTCTATTTAGCTAGCTTTAACAAAACGCCTCTACGAACCATAATTGGTTTTAAAACAGGCCACTACTCGAATATATGCCTCCAAGCTCAGCGCCCTTCATAAAGATTTCTGCAGAAGCTGCGCGGACAAAGAAGATTTTGAAAGCATTTTTCGCCCTTTCTGCGACTGCTAAGCTCTTGCAAAAGAAAGAAAGAAACACCTAGAGAGGTAGTTCTTTGACAATCTAGGTGAACTGAGCGACATTGGTGTGGGACACCTCAATAGTTACGTTAGGAGGGAGTTCAGGACATTCTCGACATCGGGGTGGAGTTCAAGTAATATCTATAAATTGACTTATTAATTTAGTAATTCTATTATTTTACTGTGTTGCTTTAAGATTTCGTAGCTAGCTCATACTGAATTTAAGGAGACTAAGAGACGGTATGCGAGCGGCGTCACGATGAGCAAAAGTGTGGTGGCCAAAGTGTCATTGCCTATTGACAAGCAGCAGTTCCAACCTAACCCAACCTTCTTCCGCAAAAGAACTTATCTTCATCTCCTCTGTGCGCTTCTGGACTATTGGCAAATGTTACTATTTCTAAGTGGTCGCCGTGGCGTAGTGAGTAAGGGCGTGGACCGCCACGCAGAAGATCTAGGTTCGATTGCTGATAGAAACACCTCGGCTTTTATTCACTTCACCACCTCTTTCGAGTTTCTGACAACACTCAAAGCGTATCAATTGTCTTTAAAAAGGGTCTCAAATCTCGCCGTTCTGAGTCGGCAAAGAACTGTATGTCCCTTCTACCTGTGGGAGAACAGTAGCACGCACAACACAAGTATTTGATGTAGAAGCTAAGCACAAGGTCCCTTGTAGGCTGTAGTGCCACTCAAATTTTTTATTAACTATTTCAAACATCGGCCACAGTTACAGTTCTGCTGCGTATCCACAGGAAAGAGAACTTCCTGTGCGACTATCCCTAGCAAAGACAAGTAATGTGTCTGCAATACGGTCTAATATCTGACCCTGGGACCATTTCCTCATTAATCAATTCGAGAAAGAGGGCGTTTACATTTGAGGTATACCTTTTTGAAATCAGACGAACCATTTTATAATTAAACTGAAGAGGGTGTGCGTCCTCACTTTTGAGCAGGGTATCAGATAAAGACATTCTCTCACTTAAACAACAAAATTTTTTTTAATACAAATCAGTTAATGTATTTAAACTTTACATCAAATTTAGAATCTCCAGTTCAGTCCCACATGTCCACTGTTGTCGTTGCGACTGAAATCCCTCCTGGCACTGGCGTACACATCCAAATCCTTGTTGACCTGATGCACGTAGTCAACGTTAGCTCGTTTGCCATTCGCATCTTCTTCGTAGCGACCTTCAACTCTACCTTGAGGTGATCGCACCCTCCTCACCAGCAGTAGATCGTCAGCAATGGGCACTATCTCAGCATCTGCCTAGAATTTCACGAGCAGCCACGTAAGTCGGGAGTTTGAATGCAACAATGTGTCAATTGAAACTTACCCATTGTGTCTCACTATAGGCACTCTCCACTTGCTCCTCGGGAAGAGTGAAACCGAGGGCGACTGCCATGAGGCCGAAGAAGATTAAAGTCTTTAGTGACATGATCTCTGAGGTTGACAAAGTGCTTCACTTGCGATTGCGAGTTCACGATTGAATGCTGAGCGCGGTATGCGTCGGTCTTTTATAGTCATAGGATCAGCTCAGCTTCAGCGATAAGAATCATTTTTTTACGCTATCATCTTGCCGGTAATTTCCCTTGCGAGCTGATTCTGTATTGAATTGTAAAGCCCCTTTGGTGTAGCAATTGCTTTTGTCTTTCAGATGGGTGACTATTTTTAGAATTGCCGATCTTTGTGCAGCATATGAAGTGACTAATGGTGTAATGTTAGGACCTCTGTAAGGGCTCTGTTGAAAAATGAGTTTCTCAAATATTGACATGGAATTTGTTTATTGAAGAAATAGGCATATTGCCACTTCTGTTAATGGTACTGTAGCATTTTTGAATCTTCACCACTATGAGGACGACAACGTTTAAGAGTAATGAGAAAAGTAACCGACGTCATGAGGCTGCCGTCCGCAGCTCGATAGATAAAGATTAAAATCCCAAGCTGCATCTGTGTATGCATAACAATGAGGGATGAGATGAAATGAAATGGACGTCAACTCAAGGAAACTAGAACTTCGGCATGTTAGTAGACGCACTCAACCACTGGGCTGCGGCAAGGGGGCTTGATAATCCAATAAGACTAGGATTTAAACAAAGAAAACAGTCGTCAACTTCCGTTCATCACAATCGAAGCTAAAACTGTAGGTATCAGTCATCGGGAATGAAGAAAAAGCGGTCATTTGCCACTGACTGATTGAAATAATTTGTGGTACGTGACAAGACGTCTTCACTCTTTTCAAGAGAAAATTTTTGTGTCTTATTTCGTTGATGGCATCTTGAGGAGAAGATTTAACGACGAACTCAATGGTCCGTACAGCGTTATGCGCCTGGTTAAACGTCTTCGAAAGCAACGCTTAAGATGGCCGGCCCATGTAGAGCGCATGGACTCCACAGCTCCAGCCCGAAAGGTCTTCGAATCTGAGCCATTGGGACAAAGCAACAGAAGACGGCCTAGGCTAAGGTGGCGCACACAAGTGGAGAAGGACCTCAACCGACATTGAGTGCGCAACTAGAGGCAGCTGGAGAGAGATCGTGCTGGTTGGAGAGGCATGTTGGTTGAGGCTCAGGTTCACCTCGGACTGTAGCGACACAAAAAGAAGAAGATTATAAGAAGTAGGCTGTCTGACTCCTTCGACTGTTTCACAAGGCCTAAATCAACCACAGAGCTTTTGTTCCAAGTTTCAGTTCTAGGTTGCAGCTATTTAGCTTTAACAACAAAAGACTTATTCACAGATGAGTTAGATTTTCAAAAGGCCTTTTTTGAAGCTTTTCACAGAAAATTAGTACTCTTGAGTGTTGTCAACAACCCGAAAGAGGTGGTGCCGTGAAAAAATGCGAGGTGTTCCGTTCGGGAATCGCACCTAAACCTTCGTCGTGCTGGTCATCGCACTTATCCAGTACACCACGGCAAACACTATTGCCAATATCATTTCACTCCCAGCTTTCATTTGTCGATGCTACTTGAACTACTACACCACAACCAGCATGTAATGAAGGGACTATAGCAACTGTAGCTGAGGGTGTAGCCGAAG
Organism: Eristalinus sepulchralis; assembly: GCA_944738645.1. NCBI lineage: Eukaryota > Metazoa > Arthropoda > Insecta > Diptera > Syrphidae > Eristalinus > Eristalinus sepulchralis. Next base: position 6,972,026 of record OX122885.1, on the reverse strand, counting down.
ACGTGACGAATGGATTCGTCGTTGTTCTTAGTAGCTTGGTCATGTTAAGGTACTATGGGCTTTCTGAAATTTTAGTTCAACGTCCCGGTGAACTCTTGTTTCAAGAAGACGTCGATACGAGCCATGCAGCGTGTGAGAAAATGGAAAATTTGTTTAGAAATCATTTTGGAGAGCACTGCATTGGCCGTCTAGAACGTGCGTTTGGAGTGTTGTCTCTGGGGATATGTAAAGTCTCAGGTCTTTACGAATAAGCCATCTATTGTTGTCGCTTTAGAAGAAACACCTAGAGAGGTAGATTTTGACAATCTATGTGAACTCAGCGATATTGACATTGAGGACTGACAAGAGTGGAGGAAGAGATATAATGACGAACTATACGGGCTGTTCAGCGACATCAACTTAGCCAGAAGAGTGAAGATCCAACTATTGAGATGGCAAGGTCATGTAGAGCGGATATAAGCCACTTACTCGTGTGACCAAGTTATCTGTTCGCTGACAAGCTTTCGTGAAATCGCTGAGACAGCTAGAAGCAATAGATTTTCCAATAGGGTGTGATGTAGGGCACGACAAATATCTCTTGATTGTTGGCATCTAGAAACAACACTCATTCCAAGCTCAGCGGTTAGTCCCACTCAAGTTCTAAGTCAGTAGAGACGTCCTATAAGTCCCTTTCGGGAATGAATCTTTTCCATTCTTGCACGTGCTTCACTATTGCATGGGATGGAATGATGTGAGCGGCAGTAGCGACAAGAGAGGCTCGATGCTGAGGCAGCTATTTATGTAATTGAGACGTGAAGTCCTGTTTCCGATTCGGTTCTGAAATACTTATTCCTATTGGAGCCTTTACTGGAACCTTGAAAGGCCTTAAAGACCGTCGCGGCTACACTAGACAGAGGACTTCCCACAACAATATACAAGTTGGCCAGTATCATGAGTGTCGAGGTCTGGTTCTGATGGTGTCACCAGAAGAAGTGCCATTCGCGAGGGGACTGTGCCCTGTTTTGGGCGGAGAACGTCCTTCTGAACCTAAGACGATCACCGGGTTACGAGAGAACACTGGTTCGTCACAAGCTCTGCTCGCTGTTCACCTTGCGATTATGTCAAATGATGAAGGAATGCAGTTGAAGAAAGTGCGAATATAAAGAAAAGAGGAAAATGCACTGCACACCCGTCGCTAACCCTAGGACAATTTCAGTCTTGTATGACTTGCACTTAGGAAGGGGCACCTCTTAATGTGTGCATCCCACTTTCATCCCACACCCCACATCATTTTCAAAGACTGTCAATCTTAGCCGACAAGTCCTGCCGTCTGAAAGCATAAGCTCACCCTATTCTGTATTTCTTCTCTGACACTGAACACTCCTTAACCCCCTTAAAATATTCTTATAGACTCACGAAACTTAAGTGCCCATCGAAGGCAATCCCATTCGAAAGCTATTTCAGCCAAGATTCGTTTCAGCAATTTGAAAATCTGCTGCTATGCAAATTTTTGTTCCAAAATCATTTTTTATTTTTTATCGAATCTAAAATCTCAAATTAACACCAACATGCGCACTGTTGTCATTCCTGCTGAAGTCCCTTCTTCCACTGGCGTACACGTCCAAGTCCTTGTTGATCTGATGGACATAGTCCACATTTGCTTTCGAGCCGTGTTGATCGCTGTTCTCGAAACGGCCTTCCAGTCTGCCTTGTGGAGACCGCGCACGCCTTATGTGTACTTCCTTGTCTGTGACGGGAATCTGCTTTGGCGGAGTCGTATTCAATCTATTCTGTTCGATTTTGATCTGCGGGTGAGAACGTGTGTGAGTTAAGGTGATCTGAGGGATTCTTCAATGACTTACCCAGCCAGGATTAACATGATAGCTGGATGGATGATCAGCTGGCGAACATTCCACAGCTACAAAGGCTACGAAGGCGAGGAGGAGCGAAATCTTCGAAACCATCTTGACTTGAGTTGTTGTGTGACTGTGGACAGGTATTGATCGAGGAACGGGCTTTTATATGATCGTGTGGCGTTGGTGAATGCTTGCAGCGGTGAATTTTTTGCCGCTGCCCTTGCTCGGGTTTGGGGATTCACCAGACCCACATGAACTGCAGTGCGTGACAGACAAGGCACATTTGAAAATGGTTCGATTTACGTGATGTGCTGCGCATTGCGTCGTGAAGAAATAGATGACGCATAGCTGACTTGGTTCGGCTGAGTGGGAGTTTTGTTTATGATTGCGTTGATGACAGCTGGAGGAGAACCGTGCTGCCCCTAATCGAGTGTCTACGGATAGAGTGCTTATGACGTTTGGGGCATACCTTTACTTCTCTGGGTCGTAGAGCTCTCGAATCTGATCCAAGGCAACAGAGGACGGTTCAAGTTGAGAGATGGGACAAACAAGTAGAGGAGGATTTTAAGACACTTGGCGTTCATAAGATCAGCCACCTGGAGGGGTTTGTTTTGTTAAGGCCCAGGTCAACTCTGTGATACGGACAATCGTGGTGTGTATCGCCAGAAAATAAAGGGGAAGTTACCAGGGCTACATCAGCAATCGTACAGGGAGGATGGGAAGAAAAGAAGAGGTTACATGACACTATCCTTCGGTATCCATACGGAATCTGGACTTCGGATCGATATGGTCCAGCAAGTGCATGGATTCCGTTCTTGAACAATAAATTGGGCAGTTTAGCAGCAAACTGGGTGACCCTTAAGTTCCTATTCTTCAATGTTACCTACAACTCCAGACTGTAGAGAAGCACACTGCTCGTTGGAAAGTGCTTCTTTTCTCTCATTTGTAAGTCTAAATGAAGAATGGAACATGTGTGAACAAATGTGAATGGATGGCATGTGGGATGAGTGGATTAAAGGAAAAAAATAAGGGACAAGGGACAAGGGACAAGGGACAAGGGACAAGGGACAAGGGACAAGGGACAAGGGACAAGGGACAAGGGACAAGGGACAAGGGACAAGGGACAAGGGACAAGGGACAAGGGACAAGGGACAAGGGACAAGGGACAAGGGACAAGGACCTAGCTTCTTCAGCAACTACTCATGTCATATGTGTAACTGTTCTTTCATGAATAGAGGGAACCTACAGTTTATTTCTGACTCCGAATGGGGGACCTTGACACCCTTTCAATGTTGTCAGAAATTCGAAAGAGGAAGTTTTCATTTGTGAGTTCACAATCTGGCCCGATACAGCACGGCGGAGGGTACAGGATTCGCGCCGTCAAAAGTTCTAAACTCTGTCCCGCTACAAACACACCTCTGCGGAAGAACTGAGGGCATAACATTTGGGTCAGCGAAGGTCCCTTGCAATTGTATCAGTTTAATTGAATTGAACCATTAATTGAGGATTCCCTTATGTTTGAGTCTGACATACCACAGGGGCTATTAAAAGAGATGTCCCCAACTCACACCTGCCGGAACTGCATAGAGGCGGGTAACAGCGAAACGCTAAAGCATGTACTCTGCGAAAACCCGTTTCTAGACATGTCTGTAGAACGTCAATTAAATTTTATTCATGAGTAAATACCAGTCTACAAGGGACCAAGGCCTAACTTCGTCAAAAAATACTCATGTTGTGCGTACTACTGATCTCCCACGAGTAGAGACAACCTGCGGTTGACTACCGACTCCGATCGGCAAGGCGCAAGAAGCTTTTCAGACACTAATTGTATTCTTTGAGAGTTGTAAGCAGCTCAAAGAGGACTGTCGAGTCTAGGAATGCAACCGAGGACTATCGGTTTGTATCTGAGTCTGTGCACATACCCACTACGTCACGCCAACCACACTGATGGTTGCTGAAGGTACCAAAATATTTTGCCTCAATAGCAGCGCAATTGAAATTAATTTTTGGGCTTACTCATTGTATGGCGAATGTTCTCTATGGACCAGCTCCCACTACACCCTCTTACCTGAATTAACCTTCTCATTTGGTGTCGTAAGAGTCTATCCATATCTGGGAAAGAGAAAGGGGTCAGGAAACGAAGGCCTACAAGTTATCCAATTTTTATTATGTTTTAGTCCCAATTCCGCCTTTACGCTGAGATGCGCCCCTACTTACAGAAAGTTAAACAAGTCGCAGGCTCAACAAACTCTGACAAGAATGGTGATGCTGTTCTGCCCAGAGAGAACTGCGATTTCCCATCTGTCTATGCTGTTAAAGAACCTGCATACCTTTCTTTCAACAGACACGACACCCCTTCTGAGGGGATGACAAAGATTATTTGAAAAAAAAAAACTCCAAAAGCCATGATTTCAATAAATAGTAAAAAAAAAATAAAATTTATTTCACAAAATACAGTCTAGAACTTAAATCTCAGTCCACCGTGAGCACTGGTGTCGTGATACTTGAAGTTCCGTTCGCCCTGTGCGTAGAGCTCCCAGTTCTTGTTGATGGGGTGTGTGTAGTCGATTGTGGCTCTAGCTCCTTGGCTCTTGCTGTGGGTCAGCCTTCCATCCAATCTGCCCTGGGGTGAGCGAGCCTTCCTCACCAGCAGGACATCGTCAGCAATTGGAATAACTTCTGGGTTTTCCTGAAATCAACACATTTCCATCAGCAAGACTGTCAAATACTGCGCTCTGTTTGAGGAACTTACCCACTCCGAAGGATGATTGTCCACCTGCTCCTCGGGCAGGGTGAATCCAAGGGCGACGGCCAAGAGTCCGAAGAAGATCAGGGTCTTGAGTGACATTTTGTTGCTTGCTTGCTGGCTGCTGTGTTTCACGAGGAGACTACGAATTGAGTTTGAATGCCTGCTGAGATGAGTCGCGCACTTTTATACTCAGTTTCACTGATAAGACGCGCTTCACGTCGTCTGCGGGAGTTTCTCTCGGTAATCTCTCCGTTGAATGGGACGTTGTGATTCCCCTTGGCTTTGTGGAGGCACACTTACTGATTAAACGTCGTTCCTCCTCAGTTTCGAGAATTTTTTAAGGTCGCACACATCTGGTGTTGCTCTGTGGTGCTTCACTGTTCCGTACAAGACGCTAATTGGAAAACAATTTGATTGTGTGATTCATTCGATTCGCTTTTGTGGTTCACTGGCAGAATGAAATTGTAAAAGGGGGTATGGATTAGAGTATCTGATGGGAGGGAGAATGATTTGTTTCTCCAGTATTCTGTGTCGACTTTTGTAAGCGATCGAAAAAAAACACAAGTCGGTGGGTGGTGGAACTGAGTTCATAGACGACAACAAGTACGCATCGCATGTCTTCAGCTATCGTTGTGATAGAATGCGATGATTTGCTGATGTTGCGCATAATGACAGCGCGCCGCCTTGAAGGTCTCGGTGAAATCGTTCCCGACTTTGACGGAACAGCGAGAGTTCTCCATCGTCATCCTTCACAATCTGATAAGTTTGTTAGGAATGCCAAAACTAGACATGGCACTGTACAACTCGTCTCTATGCACACTTACATATGCGGCCTTGAAATCGACGAATAGTTGGTGAGTGTCAATGTGCAATTCTTGGGTCTTTTCCAGGATCTGCCGTAGTGTGAAGATTTGCTCGATGGTGGAACTCCCTGGCCTCATATACTCACACAGTCTTAAAAGTAAACATTTCTATGATTTCGTGGTCTTGGCGTTTGGATTTTGTGCATCACTTTGACATCTTGGCTTTCGGGCATTTTCGATTTTTAGGCTTCGTTCGTCTCCCAAAGAATATTATTTCTGTGTTCGAATCGCCCATTCACTGAAAACTAGATCTTGCTCTCAGAATATTTTTGAATCATTATGAAACTCCGTTAACCACCAAACAACGCCGTTCAACGCAATTTTAAGCTCCTCGATCAAGGCATTCCTGTTTCAGATTCTCATTCATCCAGCATACCATCGTCTACGACTAATGATCAGCTCTTCGTCACACCCCCTCGCCATTATGATCACATCATCGTCTCCATCCTCATTTTCAATCATACTCTCTCGGCTTCTTCTTCATCATACTTCTCCTCTCAAGCATTCCCACTAATAAAGACTTGCTCTTTATAGCCCTTCCCTTATCCCACTTCATCCTCATCCTGAAGCCAGTCAAACATTGCACCCTTTCGCTTATTAAAATCCACCGTCAACCCGTCACAAAGCAAGTTTCACTTCAAAAACAAGACAACTCACAACATCCCTAAGCATCGTGTCCTTTGAAGTTTCACAGAAGCCAAATACAAGGTTTCTTGTTAAAGATTTTTATTAATTCTATTCGTAATTGTTTAAAGTTTTCTTAGAGTGCTTAAACGAGATGGCCCAGTCCTGTGAACCGACAGAGACCTCTGCAGCATCTATTTTGTATTTTAGAGTACCTATGACGCGCATAAATCTGGAAAACGTATTCTTGTCATTCTCCTGCAATTTGCTTTAACTCCTTCCACCACTCAGACCCACACGTGCTCCTGATCCTTGCAGCTGCAATACACCCGGTGACGATCGAGCTATTTGTCGATAGATGACTTCCCCACCAGGCAGTGTATCGGGCACCTGTAAATTGAACAAATCAACACCCACTGCAACAAACGCGAGTCGCACTGATCTTACCCATTTAGTTTCGACGAAGTTCTTGTTAGGTTTTCCCCCTGGTGGTGGCAATGCCAGGGTCAGCGCAATGAATGAAACGAAAAACACTGTCTTTAGCATCATTTTGAGTTAGAGATCTGGCACAGGTTTACTGATCGAATGACTGACATCCACAACAGCTGCATGCATTTTATGTTATTCACTGATAAGTGAGCTACGAGTGTGAATACCCCGCGTCGATCGCAGACGAAAGACATAAAAGTTTCAGGCAGCAGACGCTTTCCGTGAATTCTGCGGGGAACTACTTGTGCACGGATGGCAATCAAGCGACGCGAATCGAAGTAAACAATTCGCTTGAAGTTGCGAACTTGGTGTGATAGTGTCTCTTTCCCCTTTGATGTGCTTCTTGTAAGACATTCGTTGAGGCGATTTGGTTTGGCTAGGGTTTCGTTCGTACGCATATCTGGCAGCCTGTGTGCACACTTCATGTGGTGGAATGTGCGTCCCTATGCTCACTGGCAGTCGGTTTTAGCGAAGTCCGAGCTAACAACCAGCAGAGACTACTTGAACGTGGCCCAAAATGTATGCAGTGCTTTTTATCGCCTACCCGGTGCTACGATCAGAGGCTGAGTAGAAATCATTGCATATCTCAAGGGTGAAATTATTGGAATGGAGTGTTTTTTGTCCTAAATAGATCCCTATCAATTACCCGGTTACAGATGGCAATTGATTACCTCTGTAACCCCTCAGTGAAACAGAAAGCAGTCGACTGGCGTCATTCTAATGGCACTAAATGGGGTAACCGGTGCATACGGGGCCGATGAAACTTCGCTCTGATCGGCGCTTGGGCAGTGATTCGATAAAACAGGTGGAGAATTCCTTGTCTGTGCGACGGGTTGATGGGATCGAAACGTTTTTTATGCGAGAGAAGAACCACTTGGACAACCAAGTGGAGTGTGCATGTTTCAAACAAAGCCACCGATCACTAGAAGTGTCCAATTAGAGAAGTTTCATTCTTCTCCACTGATCTCTCGACCCAAACGTTGCCTAAAAGAAGGATTTCGTGAAGCACTTGTCCTCTCCATTAAATAATGAAACAGAAATCTTCACCACATTTATTTTATTAAAGTCACCACACCACACACTAGTATAAAAAAAGCTTGTCACACATAATCAGGTCAATCCCTTCTCCTTCTCCACACGCGCAGTCTCATTGCATTTCCAAGTCACGTCTTAGAGCTTCTGTCTTCTTCTGCAGGAGATCTTGCATTTCTGGTTCAAACTTCAAAATCTCAATGGCTTCCTTGAGCATTTCCATCGCCTCATGCAGTTTTGCCTTCAAAATTCATAAATCCATCAAACGATCAAAGTCTGACGTCTGTCAGCATACCTGAGTGGCAGAGAGGGTCATGGGGTTCTTCAGGTATTCCCTCTTCGCTTGGACAACCATAACCTCCTGAAGATCAAGCAGAAGATTTCCACGGAAAATACTCCACCCAGGGTCGAAGAGGTCAGCGATTTCCAGGAGCTCCTGGCAAAGTTCAAGCTTCCGCTTCACTGCGGCATCCACCAACTCTGCGGAAAGCAAATCACTTTAGTCGAGATCACCACTCAAGAGTCCCTCAAAGAAAAAAACAATACGGTGCATGTAGAATCCTTCAACATTCCCATAGAGCTGCGTGAGGGCGTATTTCACCTGCAGGACGTGCGTGTTCTTCTCGTGGAGGGTGTCGCGATAGCGATGAAGGAACTCCTCGAACTCACGGGGCGATGACTTGTCCAGGGACTCGATCTCCTTCATCATGGCATTGTTTCCCCAGATGATCTGCTTAGCCGGAATTTCATGCGGACACAGGAGACAGCGCCAGTCGGCCTCGTTGTTAAGGGGATCAGTGGAAACAATCTGCAAGATCACCAGAGTACAGGGGGTGACTTTGATTGTCAGACTTTCACTCACCTTTCCGACTTTACACTTGGAGCAGAGGATCGCTCCGGCAAAGGTGTCCATTTCCCAGGGATCCGAACAACGACGACAGCAGCACTCGAAGCACTTGGCTTGACTCAAATGCAGCCGCCTCAGAAGAGTGCTCTTCAACGGCTGGGTGTAGGATGTGGCTATGATGTCGCCCTTTTGAATGTCGGTCTTCGCCAGGAACAGGATCTGCATGTTCTCGTCAAACGCGTGACGGGCGTTCGATATGCAGTCGTGGGAAATCATCGCCGCCTTGGGATAGAGGCCTCGCACCTTCATCTGCCTCGAGGGCTGGCGAATTTCAAAGGAGTTTGTATCGAGGGTGGCTGCTATCCGCAGAATTTCAGTCTCCTCCAGCTCCTTGAAGCCAAGAATTGTCTTCACGAACGTGAGGAGATTCGCCTTCAGTACATTGTAGTACGGAGTTTCGATGCGCTCGTTCAGATGATCCTCTAGGTCGAACAGCTTCTTATAGGCATCGGGTTTCTTCAGTTTGAGGAGAATGCATCGCAGTGGCAGGATGACGCAGTAGGCTGACTCTTTCTTCTGCTCGTTCACGTAGTCGATCTTGCAACCAAACTTCCGCTCAGCCATCAGTTGGCATTCGTCGAGGTGGAGGGGGGACTTTTCGCACTCGGGCCCGCATAGTGGCCATGTGCAGTGACTGCACTTGTAGAAGTTTTTCTTGCCCACGGGCGGTGGCAGTTTTCGATGACAGCCAAGGCACAGGGGGTGACTTACGACTTTTGGGCCGTAGATAAAGGGCTGCTCGCGGAGTATGACCTCGCCTTTTTTGATGTCACGTGTTGCTCGTAAATGACGTCCCAGCTGATCGTTTGTTGCTATCTAAGGGGTAAGAGGAGGGATGAGTTTGAAGAAATTTCAAGGAGAAGAAGCTAAATAAATGTGGTGGCGCTAAATTCAATAAGAGATATGGATGCTATTGTTTTCTACTACTGGAGGGGACCCACAGTTTAATGCCAACTTTGCCTGCATGTCGTCATCAACTTGAGAAAGGTGAATGGCACTAGGAGACGACAAAATTACCCACAGCGTCATGGCAGGCATTAGAGTTGAAAAGGCTTGTTCTGTAAAATGTTACAGCTAGTATAGCTGTTGGTTGAGGCCCAGGTCCACCCCAGTGCCACAAGAAGAAGAAGAAGAAGAATATACCTGCAAATGTCCGTCTTTTAGTGGCGAGATTTTATCAACATTTGTATGTCTGCTGAAACTTTCTTTCCATCTTTCTATAAGAGAATATCTGTCTATTGACAACAAATGTCTGTCGATTCACCACGACTGGCCGTCTTTTCACCACAAAAATAGCTGTCTTTTTGTTTTATATTAGTGTTAAAGAATGAATGACTTTTTTCTGCAAATGTCTATCACGAACGTTAGTCTATTTACCACAAGTGTACGTTTATTAAAACTTCTTGTCTGTCTATTCACCATCAATGCGTATGTTTCTTCTATCTATTTCGAATCAGTGTCAGAAAATTTACAATGAACACATTTTCACCACGAATTTATGTTGTTTCTACAAATGATTCAAAGTAAATGTTTGTTTATTCAAAACAAATGTTTGCCTATTCACCACACAAGTGCCTATTCGTTCAATTTATTTTGTGCGGACATTTGAAAATTCACAAAGAATGAATTTTCACCACAAATGTATATCTTTTTATAACGAATATCAGTCTAATCAAATCAAACGTTTGTCTATTCAAAACAAGTGTTTGTCTATTCACCACACAAGTGTCTATCAATTTGGTACGAACATTCGAATATTCACAAAGAATGCATTTTTACCACGATCTACTGTGTTTTCACAAAGAAAGTCTATAAGCAAATAAGTGCCTGCCTATCCACCACGAATACCTGTCTATTCACCACAAACTTGTGGATTCGTTTTGTCGATTTTGTATCGATATCTGAGCATTCCAAAAAAATGCATATCCACCGCTAATGTATGTTTTTTTCACCACGAATGTCGGTCTATACGAGTACACGAGAAATATCTGTCTATTAACAAGTGTTATCTGTCTATTCACCGCCAATGGGGATAGTCTTTTCATCTATCTTATATGAACGTTTGAATATTCGCAATGTATATTCGAATGCCTGCCTATTCACTAACCAATGTCCGAGTGTCTGTCTCCACAAAGGTTGTATATTCTTCCCGATTGTATGGAAATGATGAATGCCGAATTCCAAGCAAGACACAAGAATGCTTGTGGATTGACAAAGAATGTCTTACCGTCATTTCACTGTGAATGACAAATCACTAAACACTAACAATTCACTATATAATTTCAACGCACCACGACTGTGTACCTTTTACGAATGTCAATTAATGCCTTTTCACCACAAACCTCAATTCGATTGCCCTTCATTTTCCCCAATTTTCGTACAAAAAGTGAACATTATCGGGACTTGAATAAATGACAGGACATACATCCACAAGTATCCACAATGAATTTCCGACTAAGATATATATTCTTTTCCGAAATCACTACGTCAGAGGTTGCCAATCTATTCTTAGAACCCGTGTCGTTCAGTGTGGATACATCAAAACATCTTTTGGCATGCTTCTCGCGCTGCATATGTATGTTGCCATTAATCAAAAGAACCACTTGTTTCACTATGTCGTCCTCAATTGGATTTTCTCTAATTGGCGCGATTAACAGCGGCACGTGCTTTCTCTCCCCAAAAGAAAATATTTCCCTCGCTAAAAATAGTAAAAATTCAGCGCCAATTTACTTTGACAAAGATCTTGACTGCAAGAGGGAGAGAGAGAGGGGAAGAGAAGTTCAATGATCCTGAGCGATAATCACCTCATAGCACTTGCACTCGGCCTTGTGACCTTTTTTCCAATGAATTTTCTGATGGTCTTTTCCGCAATACCCGACACTCTTGCAGCCGGCGCACTTCAACGGCGCTGGCACTCCACAGATGGGACAGTGTGTTGGATTTGTCATAACTGCCAGGAAATACTTTCAAAATTCAACTTTTCTGCAATTTTAATTGACTTTTGCGTAATCGAGTACACACGGCGACGGCGTGAGACTGCGGACAATTCGATTTATCACCGACGACGACAGCGAAAGAACTGAGCGATTCGGTGTGTTTCGAGCTCGGCGGGATACAATGAGTTTAATTTTAGAACAATTTCGAGTAGGGTCTTTTGAATTGCTGCTGCATTACTGTGAGTGAGACAAAGATGTCCCGTTCAAGAGAACAAGAAGCTTTTTCTGTGTGATTTTTTTTCAAAATTTATTGCTGCCGCTTTGTGTTGTCTTTGGCGCAGAAGCGCTCAGATTCCATCATATGAGAGATTCTATTTTCAAATTAAGAGATTTCTTGAAAGACCTTACAATTTCAAGGAATTTGTGATGCAAAGTGACATCACATGATGCGTGTGTGCGGATCCTGTAAGAACAACTTTGTGTCGATTTTGAACATATTTTACTTCAGAAAGATGAGAATTTTACGGCTGGTGATGGTGTTGAGGAGCTCTGCCTTTTAACGTTGTTTGGGGCGGTCATCTGTCTCTTCTAATAATTGAATGACACTACAGCCCACAAGGGACCAGGGCCTAGCTTCTACACAGAACTTCTCGTGTTGTGCGTGCTACTGTTCTCTAACGAGTAGGAGGGACCTACAGTTTTTGGCCGACTCCGAACGGCGAGATTTGAGAAACTGTGTGTTGTCATCAACTCGAAAGAGGTGGAAAAAGAATTCGAGGGTCTCGTCTAGGAAACGAACCTAGACCTTCTGCGTGTGGGTCGACGCAGACCTATCTCTTCTTGCCAGTTCAAAATTTAAGGCTCAAGACCTCTCAATCCAAAAGTCTAAAACCTTGACCCCATCGATCAATGAGATTTGTACAAATTTTGATGCATAGTCTTAGGTACCAAACTTCTAGCACGCACCACAAAGCCACGATCCTCAGTTCTTCTTGTCTGCAGTTTGGTCTGACCTAGACTCATTTTGTTCAAGGTGTAGGTTAGTTTCTATGGTTGACGAGTGTACTTTTCCTACAGCAATGTGCTGTCTTTGTAGAACCGGAGCATATAACTGCGTCTAGTCTTGCGTTATCTACCACTCTTGGGAAAACGGATACAAGCTGTAAGGCAGGTGATCACGTAAAACCAAATCCCACATCTGAACTATGATGAACTATGATGGTGGTGACTTTGTGGAAGAGATGTCTATCTTTCAGAAGGGAAAAATGGATTCAGATGCAAGCAGAGTGCGATGAAAGGGAACAAATTTCGAATTTCAATTACAGCTTGTGAACTGCATCCAGCGTTGTTCTGCAGCAAGACCCGACTATGCTAATTTGTTAACACTGACTGACAACCTCGCCATTCCCTTATGGATTGCCTCACAATAGACAATGACTAGATTTATTATTTCCTCAAGCTATAGAGATGATGGGTGGCCTTTGTCCACCAGATTGACAACTGAAACTTTTCTGATAGAAGATGAGGTTTGGGAGTGTGTTCAGGGTGTTCGTCTCCATCCAACCTATGGCCACTTCATTTACGGTTGTTGTACCAAATCCACTTTTCATCCCATGTGATTATACGTTGCATTTCAGTGGCTTAGGCTGAGCGAAGGACCACTTTCTAAGCAACGTCGTTTTCGGGCAACCAGTTGGCGAATTTTATTGTTGACGATTTTTTTGATTTGAGGTAGGTGATGGTGGCATGGTCGCCTTGGCGTAGTGAGTAAGTGCGTTGACCCACATGCAGGAGGTCTTCGATTCCCGGACAGGACACCTCATATTTGGTCACAGCACCACCTCTTTTGAGTTGCTGACAACACTCCAAGAGTACTAATTGTATAGGAAAAGCTTCTCAAATCTCGCCGTTCGGAGTCGGCAAACAACTGTAGGTTCCTCCTACTCGTGAGAGAACAGTAGCACGCACAACACGAGAAGTTGTTGTAGAAGCTAGGCCCTGGTCCCTTGTGGGCTGTAGTGCCACTCAATTATTATTATCGCGGTGAGAGTCAAGGTTTGCGCTCTGTGCTGACTGATCTGAAACCGAGTTTTCATCAAACTGCCTCAAGCTAGGCTGTTGTGAGACTTTCTCGGATACGTATGGAGTTGCATTGTGAATTGAATGCTGCCACTAAGAGAGGGGAAGAGGTTTTGGAAAGCCATCATTGCCTACCTAGGTGATGGGATTGTCCCTCAAGCAAAAGCTAGGTTTGGTACTAGTCTAGTTTGCTTAAACAAAGAAGACTGAAACTCTGTTTCAAAGTTCAAGTAATCGCGAATGTGGTCGGGAAAACTAAACAGCACATATATGGCAATGTAGAGCATGAAGGGCTTTTGAGTGATGAGGGAAACGCTTCGCTTTATTTTCTGGCTTTCACTTTAATCGACAATTTTGACTTTTTTTAAAGGTCCTATCAGCGATCTCATCATCTTTATAACATCTCGACGACATCGTGTGGTCTATAGCATCGGTCATCTCTCTGGGGATTGTCTTGTGTTCTTCTATTTGACTGTCAGTAAGATATAATGTTTGAGTTCGAACGTTTAAAGGAAAACAGCGCACATTTGAGTCGTCTATAGCTCGATATAAAAATTCAAGGAAAGAAAGTTCTGTAACTGCGGCGGTCCCTAAATGTCACACACATCATCAAACAAATTTTTTTGTAACAGAAACCAATCACTGTGTTCTACAGCTGTTCACTTGACAGCTTCCAATCGAGGTCTTAGTGAAAAATCGAGCATTTCATGCGTTGTAACCTGGACGCTACTAAAAGCGGATGAGGAAGCCCTTAGTCTTTTCGAGAAAAGTTTTGCGTGTGGTCCTGTTTGCGTTGATGGCATCTGGAGAAGAAGATTCAACGACGAACTCTATGGGCTGTACAGCGACATGCTCCAAGTCAAGCGTCTTCGGATATAACGCTTAAGATGGCTTGGCCATGTAGAGCGTATGAACACCACTGCTCCGGCCCGAAAAGTTTTCGAATCTGAGCCATTGGGACAATGCAACAGAGGACGGGCTAGGCTAAGGTGGCGCACACAAGTGGAGAATGACCTCTACCAACTTGGAGTGCGCAACTGGCGGCAGCTGGCAAGAGATCGTGCTGGCTGGGGAGGCGCCGCAAGAAGAAGAAGCTTGCGAGTTTTTTTGTTTACAGATGGTGGGAGCGGTACATACCTGTTGTGTGCAATGCCCCGCACCATTTTTGTTGAGTCTCCGTTTAACGTAGGCTTTGTCAATTAACGCCTTCAGTTACCCACACCTTTCGCTTTCGAGACTGAGATCTCGGGAAAGGGAACTTACCACACGAATGTGAAATTGTACTTTCATTCACCGCTATATTCAAACACAGCGTTGTTTTTGTTTTTGGCTGCCAGAGACGCATTATGCTTCAATTTGAACGTATCAAGGAAAAGATGAAAAACTTAAGCCGTCAAGAGCATGATATAAAAATTCTTTTAATGAAAGTTATGGAACTGCGACAGACATCGTTTTTTTATAACGGCGTCAACTGTGTTATACAGCTTTATCACTATATTATGGACATTATGACAAAAAATGCTCTTATGCTCTTAGCCAGTTGAATTCCTCCCCTTTAAGAAGAATGGGTAAACGGATGGCGAGTATTGCCTCGCTAGGAGTGCCCATCCCTTTACCCTTAAGCCCACCTTCGAATGCACAGTTAAGTTAAGAGACTCGTTCTTCAGCCGCACCACACGAATATAGATCCAGCTCAAATTTTGCCTCTCATTACAATCCACAGGCATATAAAGACAATGTGCACCGGTCCGTTTATATCCTCTCTTTCTCTATACCTTTGCCCAGTGCTGTGACTCACTGAAGCCTGCTCAACAGTCCCTTTTGCGTTCGCCAATTATAGAATAAGAAGCTCTCACTTGACAGCGTCCCATCGAGGTGCAACCAGATACATGGGTCCTTCAAAGTTATTTGAAATTTTCAAAAAAAAAGCAATCGAAGTATACACAAATAAAAACATGTTTTTTTCATATTGTTAAATTGGAAATCAGTCTTTTATTTAAACACAAAATTATTTAATTAACTATTTCAGATTTATAGCAAAGTGTATAGTCAAAGTTTCACAATTTCATTTCATACAAAAAAAAATATATATAAGAAAAAAAAAATTAAAAAACTGTTTAAAAAATAATAGAAGGATCATAAAATTAACGAGTCAGGGGGGGGGGAGGTCGTCTTAATTTAAATTAAAATAATAAGAGAGAGGGAGAAAAAATGTAAATCAAAATTTGTAAGAAGTAATTACTTTAGTTTGTATCTTGTAGTGAAATAAAATTTTCTACATATAATTTACATTAAATATCTATATATATATAAACTTCGTATTCACAACATTTCATCATATTTGATTTATTTTCTTCTGTGTATTTTTTGTTTGTATTTTATTTTTAAATTTAACATCTTATAGTTATTTTCTAAAATTTTTTGTTTTGATGCATAAAGTCTGCTAGTTTTATACCAATAAATTAGGAAGATGCATTTATGTATCTGCTAAATCTATATTCATCAACGAACGGTATATATGTATGTACGTATGTTTGTTCTTTTTGGGGATCGTGTGTTGTCTCTTGTGTGCAATGGACAAGGTGGAAGTTTGCTTTTTGAGACATGACATTAACGTCTGAAACCATTCAAGACTTTTAGAATGTCCCTGTCCCTTGCACATCGAAACTTATGGTTCTGGATATGCATTTATACATTGAGCGAGAGTTAATAATTTGAACGATATAGGAAGAAACAATACTTCTCGTCTTATTTAACATTCTTTGTGATTGGTATAAAAAGCACGTTTATATACAAAAACGTTTTTTCGTCCTTAAAATTTATTTAAAAAATTAAAAAAAAAATTCCAAAAGAGTATTATGCGTTATAAGTAAAAACGAAAAATATTAAAAATCCAAAAGTAAATTTAAGGGGTAAAAAAATTGTTTTTTTGTCATTATAAGTGTGGTCATTTAAAAATTAAAAATGAAATTAAATATATAAATAAATTATTTAATTAGTTTGTTCCGTTAAAGAGTCATTACATATATATAACTGTAATCTAAGCATTTGCGGGTCCGCGTAGTTGAGGCTGTCTACTGTTGCTGAGCATGGGCGTGCGAAGATTCGAGGGGAAATGCATTAATTTGCAAAATTTCGCACTAAAATCGACAATCTGTCGCCAAATGAATTTCAGAGTAAATTTAAATGAATTCAATTTTCTGTCTTTTTAAAGTAACGTTTTTTCCGAATCATTGTGACTGAACCACATTCTGTCAAGAGAAGATTTTCTGTGTCAGTGATGCCAAATTCATCAAAAATGCATTGCTGATGGAAGTTCTTTGTAAAGTCTACTCCGTGGTTCATTAAAAATGCATACATAACCCCCTTTCCATTATAAATAATTCTCTTTACCCTCTAAATCCGAACTAAATCCCTTCACAATCCACTCCCCCAATCCGATTTTTGTTACATCGGACCGGAGAACAAAAAAAAAAAAAGGCAACGCCAGCATGTTCAGCAACATTTTACAAAAGTAATCCTTTCAACCACTTTTCACGACAAAAAAAAGCACATTCATACACCGTTTTACAAAAAGCAGCACGTTACACATAATAACTAACCCGTTTTATTTCCATTAGTCCCCCGCTTCCATTCATCCACCATACACCACAGAACTGTCAAACTTAACTTAAAAACTGTCAAAATAAATAGTTTTTCATTCCCAAGTCGCCCGTTCACACCATCACCGTCGTCGTCGTCGTCGTCCTGCCGCTGCTCCCACTTCCCTCGCGCTGTCTATTCGTCTTTATTCTCAAAATGATGATAATGATGGTGAATGTGCTCGTGCACGTATCTATGGATTAGTGACGAGGAGCTGCTGGTGCTGTGACCCTCCTCCGCGGCGCCACCCGCAGTTGCGACATTCGCCGGCGACGGTGTACGTGGCACTGTGGTTGACTCCTCATCTGACGTTTGATGCAGCAGATTCTCGCACTCTAATGGGTCTCCATTTATTGGAATCAGCGTCACATACTTGCTGGTGCTGGTGCTGTTTAGCAACTTCTCCGAGCTACTGCCGCCGCTGCTTCCGCTGCTGGGGGTTTGGGCAGTAGCTGGCGCCACAGCCGCCGACTGCTGCTGTTGCTGTTGACTGCGACGGTGGTGATGCATCTTCAAATTCTGATTCTGTGAGTTGTGCATCCGGCGGATGTTCTCTTTGTTTCCACCACTGCGTCCGCCGCCCGATTCGTGATGTTGCTGCAGCTTCTCTGTTAGCTTCGCAAACAGCAGATTGTCGTAGTTCTTGACGTCCTTTTTGCATTTCTCGTCCACGCCAGCGGCTGCACTCTTCAAAAGTTTACGGTCCCGCTCGGTCAGCCACTTTTCGACGTGCTCGATGGTCTGATGGAATTTCTCTTGACTCGTCAGATTCGGACTAAGCGCATTCAGCAGGGACATGTTCAGCTTGGCCGCACTGTGCGCGCTGCCACCACCTGACTGCAGCCGATGATAGCCGTGGAACTGCGGCGAATTCTGCTGGCTATGGTGGCCGCCTCCGTTGCGGAGAATCTTGCTCGTCTTGATCTGATTGCTGACGTAGATTTTCGGCGAGCTGGTCATGATTGGCTGAACCGTCGCCACTGGCTGGGGGTGAGCTGTGTGCCCGGGACCGGAGGCAGCGGAATTCGCCGGCGGCGGAGTGTGGCTAGTGCCGCCGCTACAGATGGTGGCGTGTAAAAAAGAATCATACCCGCAGAGGTTCATTTTACTGTGAACGATGCCATTTTGGGCGGCAAGGACGGCCGGGTTAATGGCCATTTGCTGATGGTAGATAGGAATGTGCGGCTGAAGATGGTGGTGATTGTGGCTGCTTGAGTCGTGCGGCTGCTGCAACTGCTGCTGCTGCTGCTGCTGCTGCTGCTGCTGATGATGATGATGATGGGTGACGGCTGTAGGCTCGATATTGTTGTTGATGTTGGTAGATGTAATGATGTGGTTGTTGTTGTTGTTGTTGTTGCTGGGGGTGGTTGTGGTGGTGTTGGTTGGGTGGTTCACGCTGGAGGGAATTTTCGAAACCGTATTTGAACGTTGCCGATGGCGGATGGGGCTCACATTTGCTTGGGGTTTTCTAAAATGAAAAAGAAAAGTGTGAGTTTCGGAAAATTGCGTCTAACGGTGTGGATGAGAGATTGGATTGAATTGTAGGCGAAAGAAGAAAAGATCATTGAGGCAAAACAAAAACGAGAAGTAACAGAGAGTGAAGTGCATTTTCATCCCCGGATCGCTCGACAAAAAGCTTTTCCAATCATGAATGATTCAGAGCTCGGGTTCTACTGTCACAGGCCATTGACCGGATGCATGCTTGTGGGGGTGTTTTATCGATAAAATCGCATCGATAAATCCGCCACAAATCCATGTCAATGTCCCTGCCGGGATTCCACTTCAAGGAGCTCATCCACAGTCACGAGGAAAAAAAAACTACACAAACACACAGCACAACACAAACAAGAACGAGAAACGACAAAACTAGAAAAAAAAATAACGGAAAAGTAAGAGAGAAACCAGATAAAGAAACAGAAACAGAAAAAAAAAGCATCAGTCAGGGTTATCGTGTCTGTCCCATCCCACGGACAGACAGACACAGATTCACATCATATCCTTACCCGTTTGATTGAAAACACAGTCGATTCTTCTCCATGCTCTCTCGGATGATATCAATCAAATCATTTCGATTCAGTGCATTATTCCAGCACTCCGCTGCCGCGTTTGATGTATTATTAACCTGTGCCTGTGTATTATGACCACCACCGTTGCCCACCACCCCATCAACGACATCCTGATCGGGACTGGGGGTGGCCTGTGTGATGTTGTCTGTTTGATGTTGATGTTGATGATGATGATGATGGTGTGGTGGTGGTGGTGGTTGTTGTTGTTGTTGTTGTTGTTGGTGATGTGACTGTGTTTTAATGGAATTATTCGCCCGGATTTTCCAGCAGGATTCATTCCCGACCGAGAGGCTACGCTGACGCGGCTCGTGACAATGGTCCTGGTACTGTGTGGGCAATCCATTCCGAACCAAAAAAATGAAACAAAAAGGAAACAAAAGTAAATAAAACAAAATCCAACTGAGGAGGCAACGCAAAAGCAAAACATGAACAAAATCAACGCAAAAGCAACAACGTGTGGCAACACCAAGAGCACAAGACACGAAAAGCGAACAAAGTTCGAGTGCTTACCTTTTGCTTCCTGGCCTTCCGGAGCATCTTCACTCGCGTCGAGGCCTGCTTCAAGTACAGCTCGGACTTCTGCTGCTGCGTCAGGCAGCCCTTGCATTCATCCTTGAGATTCGTCGTGTTTTCATAGATGTTCTCCCGGCCGTAGTTGGTCGCCTCCAGCTGATTGTCCACGTCCACCAGTTGCGGCTGTGGCTGCTGCTGGGCTTGTTGTTGTTGCTGCTGCTGCTGTTGACAGCACTTTGCTTTGCTGAAGGACTTCTTGACCGCTTCCTTCTCGCTGGTACTGTCGTCATCTTCGTCGTCGGTTTTCACCAATTTCCTCGGCCTGTACCGATGCTGGCGCCGTGAGTGACCACCGTGCGCCGCCTGCTGGCTCCCGTCCCTGGCCGAGTGTCCGACGGTCTTCTTGAACTTTGAGCCGGCCGTTGCAGCAGCTGCGGCGGCGGCAGCAGCTGCGGCCGCTTTTGATTTACCCTCCGGTGAGACTGTCAGACGCACGTTTATTGTTTTACTGCCGCAATGTGGCACCACAACCGACTTGCCAATGGACTCGTATATCGTGTAGACGATGCCAACGATGTCGTCCTTGGTGATTTTCCCATGGTGCCCGTCCAGGTCGTAGAAGGTGAAGGAAAACTGAAGCGGTTGCGATGATTTGCCACCCTCGACGGAAACGTCACAAGTGAATTCCTGGAAGAGCAAACAAGAGAGTGGTTTTATTGAGGTGTAAAGTGGTGTTGTAATTAACTTGCAGGGACGTAAAACATTCACACAACCACATGGCCCGGAGATGGTCACTTTATTGCAGCTGGGAAGTGAAAGTTGAGCGCGCCGGCAGCAATATAATTTATGCATTCGGTTAAATTTAATTTTCCTCCTCATGATTGGCGGATTGAGGGGTCCTTGAGATGGGTTTAAAGAGTCATTCGCCGGGTGTAAGTGGCTTATAAAAGAAGCATCAAACTGTGAGGAGACGTTTTCTCTGCAGAGGGTCACGGCAATCTCAATTGTTTGGTAAAGTGGCGGGTAGAGGGGGGTACTTAATTTTCAATTTATTTTCCTTTTATTGTTGTTTTGTAGGACGCTGGGATGATTAATTAATGTAACAGCTGTTTTCAGAATTTTGCGATTTCAGATATGAGATTGAAGTTGGAGGGGGTGGACAAATTTTGAAGGGGGCACTAGTTACAAATTCCTCTGCGAATGACTAAGCAAAGTGTAATGATGTCAAATATGAAGGGAGAAAGAGGAACACGGAAAAAGACGTTGTATCTGAAGGGCAGAGAACACAAGCTGCTATTGACTGCGTAAAAATGGCGCCCGACATGAGACTCCTGAAGGTAGACAAGAAATCGCCGCTTTGACATCTTAGAATCTCAGAACGCGCTGCTCGTAGGAACCATAAGCGTAACACAGCGTGGCACTGGGTCCGTTTAAGGTGTACAGCAATGGCGCCCAACACAAGACTCAAGTGAAGACGAAAAAAAAGGTTCAATAGTTATGGTCGACTGTGTCCTATCGTAATAATCCTCAAATATAGAGGCACACCAATGATTTTAAAGAAGCCGCTGAGCAATGGCGGCTAAGCTTGGGTTCTGATGACAGATCAAGAGACATTTGAGAATACAAGAAACGACTGGGGGCCAAAAAATACGTAAACAAAGAAGATATCCCTTTTTCTCTAAGCTCCACTTTGATTTAAAGCATTCGACGTCTTACAGTGTCCACTAGTGGCTCTACATAAGTTTTACAACAATGGCGCCCAACAAAAGACCCTAGTGAGAATGCTGGAAAACATGAAACTAGTAAGCCGGTCTCAGTTCTGTGGTAATAACCACCAAGCACACAGTATAACCAATGATTTTTAAGAAATGATTCAACAATGGCGCCCAACATCGGATACTGGAGACAGATCAAGAGACATCTGTCAACACAAGTGACGTCTGAGAGGCATGAAGTGTGTAAGCGGACAAGAGACCCATTGGCCTACGACCTCTATCATGAATTAAAGCCGTAACTAGTGCTTAAGGAACATATAGGACTTTGGCGCCCAATGCCAGACCCTGGCAAGCTTACAGAACTACCCTGTACGACGAGAATTTCGGCTAAATACTCTTGGTGTTACAAAATAAAATTGAGTGGGGCTTTAGAATTGGACCAGAATCTACGCTCTTATAGTCCAAGAAGATATGATGTCCAGGTGAAAATGTCAAACGCATCTTTGCCTCACAAACAGCACCATCTCCCCGTCGTCTGAGTCACTGCTCCTTAAAATTTTCGGTAATGACAATTCAGAAAAAATAAAATCCCGTTTTATGCACGCAGTTAAATAAGTTCAAGTGTCACTCGCATCAGTAAACAAACAAAATTCCGCCATAAAACCAACGCCATCAAAACGCCGCGCCGCTTCTTCAAACTTCTCCACTCTCTCAGTGCCTCTGCGCAGCACTTGCACAACGAATTTAAGAACTTCATCACATCTGTCAGATTTGACACACATTTTCCCGAGCAATTAAAAAGCAAGAGAAAAAAAAACAAAAGAAAAAAGTGACATCTTCCTGACTTCCCGCAATCGTTGTCATCCCTCAAAAACTCACTGAACCGTCCGCACGCTTTCAGGCATAAACCAAACGACTGAATAAAGGAAAGCAATAAAACCGCCCAAATTGTTGATGAGAAGAGGGGAGGGGGGGAGGGTGCGCTCCAACCATAAAATTCACTTTTTATTGTCAAAAGTTTCGATTTCCCTCTCCGTTTGCCGGTCGGCGGCGTCTCGAGAATTTTGCTAATTTCACATTTTTTTGTTTGTAAGTTTCTTTCTGATGATGAATGTGTGTGTGTGACTGTGTGTGTTTACGTCAATTTAAGTGGATATTTAAGTCCCATGAACGCTGCAAAATCTCAACAAATCATCGCGCAATTCCGCGTGAAAACTTTTTCATAACCCAAACATCTGTCACATCGTTGCGCCGCCAGGGTAGACGGGGATGTAACCAACTGGCAACTCATCGCGTCATCACACCAATTAACACTTTACCCCCTCAGCCTTCGGCTTGTTGGCACTGAATGGCGTGGCACGGCTTTTTATCCCGTTTTGATATCTCGATTTGCTGTTTATCCCGTTCGCGGAAAGTAAGGGGGGCAGGGGGAGTTGGTGTTAAATGAAATGCGAAATTATCTCCCATTCGCCCTAAAGACCGATTCTGTCATAAAGCTGTAGCATAAGCACCCACCCACCCACTCCCCCTTCCTCGCCCTTCCTCAAACCCTCCACTGCTCGGATACAAATCCAATTTACAGAAATTCGTTTGGGCTCATTGTTCATTACTACTATTATGATTTTCATTATTATTATTCTGTCAAACAAATCCGCGCGCAAATCCTAATCCTCTTCGTGGAGCGATGGGGAGACAGCAATCCCCCGCCTCGGTTCGAAATTGAGATGAAAATCTCCTGAATTAGCACCCCCGCCTAAGAGTATGCCATGAAAACAGCAAAAAAAAAATTACACCAACTCAACGCAATTTTATTTGACACTCACTCTCCTCCACGGAGGTGTGACGGGCTCTCTGAAGTGCCAAGTGCCGTGGGAGGATGCGATGCGGAAGTGAAGGAGGATGAGTGCTTTCACAGGAAGTGGCAAAGAAGACATATTTAACTTGAGGATATACGAGTGAAGTATACGACGGGGTGGTCTTCTGGAGATGGGGTTCTCTACACCGCACCCAACACTCAAGGATGCCACTTCGTGTGGCGGGGCGAGGGGGAGGCGCTCGCGAACAAAGTTTAGGCGCTCCCTATGAACAGGAGAAAAAAAAATGCGCATCTATACGTATGGCGTGCGCGTTGGGGTATCTCCCCCGGGGGCTTTTCAATACTTAATGGGGCGTTTAATTTTCCGGAGTGCGCAGCCATAAATTTCACTTTCAAACGCACGCGACGCGGCCACTGGAGCACACAGGGATTGCCATCGCCACCACCTTCCGGTCTCAAGGTGAATACAATTTATTTTTGTTTTTTAAGCGCCTATTACTTTGTTTCTCTTTCGGCTTACGGTGCGCCATTTTTTCATCGTCTTATTTTGATTTCTGAGCCCACCTCCCGCCCCGTGGAGATGGTGCTTCCAGATTGAGAGATTGATACCACTCCAGGGTGCGCGCGTGTGTACATCCTGCCTGCTGGCGGGTGTTTAAACAGCTCACGGGAATCATGAGAAATCAGTTGAATCAACAAATCGATGAGAAGTCACACACAGAGGAAGGCGCTGGGGACTCGCAGAGCCTCCGCCGACACTTCTTCATTTTTTTGTTGTTTTCACTCTTTCCGCCGCCACTGCTGCCGCTTGGTAATGTGCGGCTTTCTGTGGGGAGATGACTCGTCTCTTCTCTAGAGAAAAACAATACACCCCAGTCCAGAGGAGTAGTGTTTATTTAACCTTGTTTCTTGTGTTGGTCTTGGCCCGGCTCTGGTCTCCTCCATCTGTGGGCGCTGAGAATCGTGGAATCGTCTGTGCGCGCCGTCCTGCGGTTTTATTTTGTTTATTCAGCGTTTTAAAAACTAAAAGTTGCGGTCTGGGAAATCTATTTCATTTTTTTTTCTCTCTCTCTGTCTCTGTTCCTTTTGGACTTTCGCTTGTTTACATTTGCTTGCGCCCCCGCCTTCGACTGCGGCTTCGGGGTCAGCACCACCACATGCGGTGCCGGATGGTGGTTTTTAAGAATTTCTGCTGCTCTCCTCCGCCCCCAGATAATTTACTTAACTGTTTGGCAATGAATGGGAATTTGAAAAATTCATCTAGATACAATGTGATTGAGATACAATTTGATACACAAACATCAATTAGTGGTGGGGGGGGGGGGGGGGGTTGGGGTGCTTAATGGGATTCTTTCGTTCAGAGGAATGGCCTGTTTATGCAGACAGCTATTGGCAATTTATCAGATTTTGAGATGCGAACGGAAAGATTTTCTTTGTTTGTGCCGACAGACGCCTTTTTCTGTGCTCCATGTTGTGACGTACGAGTAGGAACGGATCCACAACGCTCGACGTGACGAGCGAAAAGAAGAATTCACATAAGAATTTATTGGACAAGTTGTTTTGACATTTTCCCGCGCATAAATCTGATGGGAAAGTGCCTTTGTTGCGGATAATGGAGTGCCTAATGGGATGGAGATTCTGTTGGATAAGACAATGATGTAGCCTTGAGTGGTGTCTTTGATGTGTTTCTCTGTGTGTGTGTGTGTGACTCAGTCAATCTAATAGATTTGTGAAATACTGTTTGTCTGAGAGCATGTGATTGAGTTGATTATAATTGAAGGGGTTGGTGGGCGGCGGGGGGATGCAGGAAACAACTAGTTGAAGAAGATTTTGGAGAGGGTTTCCTTTCGAATGACAAGCACTTGATGAGCTTCAGGGAGCTAAGGGCAATGTGGGTGCAATTCGATTCGAGACATCTGCTGTTGGAGGAGGGAATGGTACATCCATGAGGGGGATAAGACATACAGGAGGAGACAGAATTTAAAGAAACAGCTTGCAACTCGGGGACAATACTACAGGGGATAAGGAGAGTCTTAGGGGGCCACTGTGGCAAAGTGAGTAACTGCGTCACTTTCACACTCAGGATAGATTCCTGTCAACTTGCCGGCAACAAATTTTAGAAGGACTTATTGCCAAATCCGCCTTTCGGAGTCGACATGAAAGTTGTGTAGATCCCCTCTTCTTGTGAGGGCCGCACGCAATAGACGAGGCGTTTCTGCAGAAGCAGACCCTAGTCCCTTGTGGGTTGCAGTGCCACTCATTCTTTTCTTTCCCGCGAAGGTCTAAGAATTTCACCATTCAGCGCAAGGACTACTATGAGGCAACTAGGTGAAACTTAAAATCCTAGTCGCAAGGTTCTGTACAGAAGAGAAAGCGTTCTCCTTCGATCAAGTGACAGCGGAGTCAAGGCAGGCGAGTCTTGATAACTAAAAGCGTCACGTCGAATAAGAACCAGCTATGGGCGCCGTTATTGCAGGACATGCTTCAAGTTAGAGACGGGCTCCTCACACTGACACTTTATTGTTGCTTTTGCGAATTGTTGCGAATTCCAAGGTATGGGCAACTTGTCAATGCCCTTCCTTGATGGTATCTCACCGCAAGGTCAGACAGTTCTTCAACGGGTGACAAGTCTTAAAAGTGGTTATGTAAGAAGGAGGAGAAATTTGTGGACTACAGGCGACTGTGGGTGACTCTCAAGAGATATCCACTTGGGAAGAAGAGATTTTTTCTTCTTTTTTCGTTTTCAAATTTCAACTTCAAAAACTTACGACAGCTCACGCTGGTTAAGCTCACATGTGTTAAGGTTTTTCAACAGATGGCTGGGATTACAATTTTAAAGGCTTTTTTCTCCTGAACCCTTTGATGCAAGGCGTCGAATTTGGATGAGAATCTAAGACCATTAGTAGGTCAAAACTATTCACAGCCAAAGGTGGCAGAACTGGCACCGACTGATCCCGAGAGTCAACAATGCGATGAAAGTCAAGACAAACTTGGCAAAATTGACCCGCTCCATATCGCAGTGTCGGACTACAGAAGGACCAGTCTCCAAGATCTTCTCTCCCGTATTGTGTGCACGCCTAAGACCGTTCGATAACAATCGGATAAGCGCCGTCATACTATCTTGGCAGACCAAGACGAATAAAATCTTCACGCCGCAGCAGATCCTGACAAAGGCCTAAGGAGGGCAAATCAAGAACCCTCGCCATTCGTTAAGTTGAAGGTCGCATGCATATGGCAGCGTGCATGGCAATGAACTGAACAGTGCTGTGGCTATTTTTCTCAATCCTACCAAACCCGCCCGACTGTAAAGGACGAAAATGGAAAACTGTCATACTTCTGTCAATGTCGTTCCTGAAATCACTGAGACTTTTAATGTTAAAAAAGTTGTAGACAAGGCGAAGGGTTTCCATGTGACTTTGTCAAAGTCATTTCCACACAGAATACTGAAGACACGATCTTTCTAAAGTCCGTTCAGATGATGCGGTCTTTGTCTGCCCAACTTAGCAGTAAACGGGGACAGCAACATCAGTAACTTCTCTTGCCAATCGGTCTGTCTTTCGAATCAGGAAGCAAACGAGTCTCCCGAAGGCCCAAGATGGCTCTGTACAACACCTTGACCATGTCTGTCGTGTTGCCTTAGCGCAGAAACTTGGACGTTATTCAAAGTGGATGAGGGATCCCTTATCAGGTATTCGCGAGGAAAGTTCTACGTGATGCCATCGAGAGGACGACAAACTCTGTAGGCTGTACTTGGGCATGAACGTAGTCAAAGGTCTACAAATAAGTCTCTTACATGATTCCGCCACCTGATACGAGCAAAGGCGAGACATTGACAGGAAAAGTGTTCTGAAGTGTCTTCACATTCGCCACAGGCGTCGCAAAGGAAGTCTTCACTAAGCCCAAGTAGACTTAGGTCATGTAGAGTGCATGGACAACACAGCATCAGCCAGAAGAGTCTTCGAATTCGAGCGATGGAGCAACGGAGGACATCTTGTCCTTTTTTAGAATCGTCTTTCATTCCATGGCGCTAGAGTTTGGGGTGGATCTGGGCTTCTTTTGAAATGGCCCTCACAAATGGAGAAGGAACTCAAACAACCTGCTCTTTGAAATTGACGGCAGCTGGTGTAGAGGTGTGGTAAAGAGACACCTCTGACTCTCGTCCCTCCCTGAAAGACGCTCGAAACTTTGCCACACTCTACACCATGACAGTCAGTTCCAGGTGACTTTTGAAAACGTCTCCAGTTGCATATCAGCCAGTCGTAAGAGCAGCGTAAACAAAATTTGAACTACATCACAAACTCACCTCCAAATGTATCCGTTCGTCTTTCGCCTGCTCCACAGCTGGGTCTCCGACGGTCTGTGCTGTTGGGGAGCCGCCAATATGCATCGATTTCCCGTTACACTGCTGCTGATGCACTTTACTACTACTCGTACCGTTTTTGGAATTTTTACTAAGAACATCTTTTGGTGTGCTGTGTGCAGGATTTTGCTGCTGCTGCTGCTGCTGTTGCTGCTGATGATGTGTATGATGCTGCAGATGAGGATGGTTGTGGGATGAGTTCTTGTGTTGTGACGCCGAACCAGCTGGCGATGTGGCCGATATGATATTCACCACGGGCGACTTCAATGGAATATTGTTTTCTCTATCGCTAACTAAAAGTAGATCCGGTGGGGCGCTGCACGAGGATGGCGCTCGCACTTGATGATACATCAATTCCTCGGAGTCTGTTGTGCATTCTTGTACTGAAAAGAGAGAAAAAAAATGGTTGCTTTAATTTGTTCTCTTGGTGTGTGAGTGAGAGTGAACAGCAAAAACAGAGAGAGAGAGAGGTGGTGTAGCACCCTGTGATGATAAATGATGGAGGCCTTTCGAAACGGTCTTTAGGCTGGTTTTTGTGCCTTCTCTGGGATGTCTATTTAATCGCTTCTATGGACCTACGCCAGCAACCAGCACAATCAAGGGTTTTTCTGGTCGGTGAATGGGGTCTTAATGATTCTCTTGCTGATGACTGGAGAGAGTTTCGTTTTTTTTTTGTCGAACTTTGTCCTACTCCACAGCAATCTTCGTAGTCAGCAAATTTGAATTTCTGCTGTCAAAACAAACGTGTAACGACTGTGTGTGTGTGTGCAGTTTTTTCCCTGCTTTTCCTACCCCATTCTTCCCACAAATAGAACACTGAATTCACTTATTTTTGTCGATGATGATTTAATCAGTGGCTGGCTTAATTGAATTGTAATTTGCAATGTACTCCTGACACCGCAAAGATTTTCAATTTGTGATAATATGCATCTCCTCGCGTGCCCTCCCCCCACCCATCCACCGACGGACACAGTTTATGCTTTTGCTTAATCCGGTCATGCCTCGAGTCTGGCACCAGGTGAATTGTTAAATCGAACACACCCCGAATACGAAGTATCATTACGCAACAGACGCACACACAAGTGCCAATTGGGTTATTTATTTGCACGTTGTGACAGCGTTTGATGGTCGGAGATTAGATTTTCTGATTGATTCGATGATTGTGAGTTGCACTTGAGTGGTGTTGGATGGGTGGAGAGGGGGGGGATATTCATTTTTGCGAAAAAAAAAAAATTGTCAAGATATAATCCAAGTTCAAGAGTCCGGTTTTGAAGTGGGTGCTTGTCTTGCCGCAAAGGGGACACATTTATTGCCGCCAAACAGAAGCAATTTCTTTATGGTGGACTTATGTCAGATTATCTTAGATTACAACCGGCTCTGGGCTAAGCCAAAACTGCTTGTGGACTTTCCGCGGTGATAAGATACGAGCGGTGGTCACTTGACAAGTTGTAAAATTTGTCGCCTAATCGACATCATGTGAACTGAATGACAAAGTGATCTTGTGGACAATGGAATAAGTTTTGTTGACTAATGTCAATTTAATGGGTCAGGGAATTGTGTGACTGGTTGGGTATCCAATCGAAATTAAGTTTTGAGGAAAGAGGTCACTGACTGCTTCTGTCAATCAAACTTTGTCAGACTGAGTTCGACGAGGGGGAAATAATGAGCCCAAGACCATGGAGTTCTCAATTTGTTCCCAACTTCCTCAAGGAAACAGAGTTCATTAGTCGGGTCGATTTGGTGAAATAAAATACAGTAACATTCGAAAGTAAATCAAAATTTCGACATACTAAATTTTGAACAGATCAAAACTTTAAATAATTTACAAAGTCTAGAGGGAGTAGGATCCCATAAAGAAACCGACCAAAATCGAAAAAAATCCAGAATTCAGATCAGAATTCGGAAAAAGTATAAATACAAATATAAAATTTCAGAAAGGACTAAATTCCAGATACAGACTAATAACTGAAAAACACAAAGTATGCTAAGAGATCACAACTTTGGCCAGAAGGGACTAAAAATCAAAAAAGTCACGAAAAAAAACAAACCAATTGCAAAAAAATGTCAAAATCGAAAATATGTTCAGTCGAGGAAAACATCCAAATTCAGAAAGTAAGTAAGTAAAGTAAGGTTCAAGAAAAAATTTGGATCCAAAAGAGATCAAAATCTCAAAACGATCAAGCTGCAGAAAATAGCAAATTTCAGAAACGAATAAAATGGGAATTCCAAAAACAAAATGTTGAAAATCGATCTCTAAGTCTTCCTGAGAGATCGAAAAATCTAAAATTTCGAAAGTCTAAAAATTCAGAAAAACCAAACACTTAATGAGATCAACATTCAGAAATGACTGAAACTGGGAATGACCGAAATTCGGAAAAAGATCAGAAGGCCTAAATGTGCTTAGGCCGAAATTGTAAAAAGTCCAAATGAACTAAAAGGCCTAAATTCAAAATCAGATAGAGTTATTTTTTTGTAACAACTTAAAAGGGCCCTACATTCTGAAGGGCCAAAAATTGAGAAAAACCAGAAACCATCAGATCCGAAAGACAGACTGACGCACACACGCACCACAACGAGCAAAATAAGAGAATGTCACAAGTTCCCAAGAATCTTTTATCTCTAAATAACCAAGATCTCGGAAAGTGCGAAATTCCAAAATTTTCATAAATCTTACCAAAAATTTAGACACAATGCAATTTACTAAAAAAAATTTTAGAAGCAGGTTCAGTTCGTGTAAACATGAGGTTTCGAGAATCTGACGCCATATCAGAACTCGACCCCATCAAGGCTCCAAATTGTGGTAAGAAGGCCTAAACTGTTTTCTTCCTTTAGGAGAATCTCATGAATTTTTAGGTCTGGCGTTGCGTCAAGAGGCGCATGAAATTTTAGTCCTTCGCAAAAACACAAAGTCAAATTTTTCACAAAATCTCCAATGTCCTAGTCAATGCTTGGAATGGTTTGACCACAAAATCAACCGACTCTTTCTAACCTACTCTCACCATCAGAACAACGTCGTTCCAAATCAAAGGACCCATCCCGATTTCTTCTCAAGTTGATGCGCGTTTCTTAAATCAAACAGGCCAACTGTAGGAGAAAGTCAAGTGAGACACAGAAAAATATGCCCTCCTCAAGAACAGAAACGGAATCTGAATTGAATTCCAACTGGTGGGACGGTGATGGCCAGTCTTGAGGACACGCGTAATAAATGTCAGTCCATCTGCAACTTCTTCGCCCTGAGCCACAAATGCCCGCCTCCTCATCATTTTTGCATCATTTCAAGTTCACTTATCCAAGTCTTCGTTGCTAACAGCACTCAAGTGCTCTTTTATCGCAGAAAATCCAAAAATAAGCCCAAAGGACGTCATTCAACAGAAAAACCTTCTCTCCCATTGGGCCGAAATAAAAATTTTTCAACAACATCCAACTAATTGGACGCACAAGAATGAAACAAGTGATTTCTTTGACATGTTACCCGTCGTGACGGAATCCCTAGTGAAAGTCTGCCTCTCGCAAGCCCACGCTCACTACTCCATTATTTCAAGTTCACTTGACCAAATCCAGTCCCAGCGAGACAAACATTTATGGTTCCGCCCCACCACCAGATGGATATCGTGAACGAGCCTATTTCTCAGAAACTCCTCCGCCATTCCTCGTCGTCACACATTCCGAAGCGCCTACACACCGTCAAGGAATCATTCACTTTTTTTTTTTTTCAAAACACCGCCGCCCACACACCCACCTCCGCCGCCCCCGGGGGCAGTAAATCAACAGCAGAGAATTCCCCACGCAATCGATACGCCTCAAACAGAACTGACGTCATTTCACTCATCGCCCAGTAATGTCCAATATCGCCGCCGCCGCCGCCGTCAACCATTTATTAGATCACCCACACTGTCCTCCTGCCGGTGGTGGAAGAAAGAAATCGTTTAGCATTCAGCTGACAGCGACCGTCATGCGGTGGCGGCAGAGACAGCCGCCTCCGACAACTAGCTGCTTAGTAATTGTATCGCGCGGTTGTATCTACAATCTGAAAACAACAACGATACACATCCGCGCCAAAACACACGCTAATCGATTAATTTACAATCGCGCCTTGTGCGAATATCAACGCCGCCGTGCACAGCAGATGATCGCAAATCGGATCAAGTGGCGCGGCGATGACGCCGTCAAACCGATTAGAGAGCGGAATGCTGAACGCTGTCGGAGCCACAGTAACCGCCGTCGCCGTCGCCACTGGCGCAAAAAAAAATGTTTTAATAATAGCAACAATAGGAGATAAATAAATAAATGTAGGCTAGTGGTGTCGTGTCGCCTAGTTTGACGATCGCCGCCACCGCCGCCGTCGCCGCTGCCAACTGGGATGCATTATGCATGCCAACAGCTGGTGACACGGTGCAGGCCCTCTTTTGGTGCCCCTTGGCTGCGGTGGAAAGCGAAAAAAAAAAAACAAACACAAAACCCACAGCAGACAGAGCTCGGACAAAGCACCTATGAGTGGTGGGCTCTCTCGCATATGGCTCGGGTGACACATTCGCTCGGGCCGAGGCGTCGGTGGCGTTGTGTGGCGGTCGGTGATGGCGGTAGCACGCCAGGCAAAGTGCGGCGGTAAGTGATCTTTCAAGTGGTGGCGGCGCACGGTGCGCGCGAGCGAGCGCGGTTTTTTAGCCTTTTTCCATAATTTTTTTTTTCCTCGATTTTGATTTTTTTTTTTCATTGTGTTCCC
The DNA here is from genome assembly GCA_944738645.1 of Eristalinus sepulchralis. Lineage (NCBI taxonomy): Eukaryota > Metazoa > Arthropoda > Insecta > Diptera > Syrphidae > Eristalinus > Eristalinus sepulchralis. The sequence goes on along the minus strand of OX122885.1, from coordinate 6,939,677 downwards.
GTGAAGCGGCGAATTCTCTTTTATGTGGCAGCGCGCGGGGGAACTGGTTTAAGACGGAAATTAATTACGCTTGGCGTTAATTCGAAATACCGGTTCGAAAATAGGAATGGTTTCGTATAAGTGCGCGAGACTGTGGTTAGATGGCGATCGTCGGCTCTGGCTTTGGCTTTGGTTGTGGCTGTGGCTGTGGCTGTGGCGGCTTCGGCTTTTTATTTAACATCCCATTTTAGACGCTGCTGCTGCTGCTGCTGCTGGCGGTGGGGTTTTCCGTGTGTGTGAGCTGCTTTCCATACGCTGGCCCCGCCAAACATGGAGCCTCTGTGTGTTTGCGCTTCGCCTGGGCGGTAAATTTGAATACCTTTTGTTGGCTTTGAATACGTCGTTTTTTTTTGGTCGTTTTTGGTGATCGGCCGGCGACTACGTGGTTTACTGTCATCACGATTGGAGCGGCGCGGCGCGGCTTCGGCGGCGGCGAACTCAAAATCTGTGTAAATTGCTTGTGCATTCATTCCTCCAATTCGGGGAGGGAGAGAGAGCAAGAGAGATTACAGAAAGCAATTTGGAGCCACCGCTATCTCTGAGTTTGAGAGGTTTTTGATGACCGAAAGGCTTTTAGGCAGCCGACCGAGTTCTGGCTCACTTTGGTTATCCGTGGGAGTCACTTAGACGTATCGACACTAAACGATAAGTAACCTGACTCATTTGTGACGCGACGACATCGTCAAAAACTTTATTACCGCGGCGGAGTCTCTGTTTTTTTTTTTTTCTGGCGTGAATAATAGTCGGTTATGCGGTTACGTTGCGTTGGCTCTTGAGTGACACACGGTCTGATGATGTCTGACGGGCGTCTTGTTGGGGGTCCCATCAGGAATTGTGGCGCCAGCAATAAACCTGGAGGGAGTTTGACTTTGATGTTAACCTCAAGTGACGTTCTGAAGTCTTTATGACATTCAATTGACCGAAAGCGATCTCAGGGACAGAGTTTAAACTGGAAAGGAGTAGGAGCTCTTTTGGACAGTCAGATCGAAGTCGAAATAAGTGAAGCTACATTGGTTTGGTTGATGGGTTGTTGGGGAGACGCAGGAATGCTTCCGTTGTGTGGTTGAAGCTGCATTCTCTTGACGAAACAACTCTGATGCCGAGAGCATTTTAATCTCCCATGCACCACGTTCATCCACTGCTGTTATGCCTATTCATCGCCTTAGTTGGCCTTCAGGCATTTCGTTGATTTCATGGGCTTGCTTAGGAAGCTCCAAAGAGAAAAACTCTGGCGTTACCCACTCTCTCCTAAAATCTCGTCTTTGGCACTGGCAGGGAACGTGCAATGGCTTCTTCTTCGTTGAAACCGCTGGAGATGCGGTCGTTGATGAGTTCCATTTTTGCTTCGTCATACTTGAAATGTTTACGAACCAACAGTAGAGAGCATCGTTTTGTCCAACTGGTTGATAGTTTCGAGCAACTGTACTTGGACTGTCCAAATGGGTAAAGAGTGGCACTGCTTTTCTGCTAAGGTGCGGATCTTATTGTAGACCCTTCAGCAGCAAAAGGTGATTCTCTGTGTCGGATCGATTTCAACGCGAACTGGGGAAGGATTCACAAAATATCCATATAGACCCATCTTCCAATAACGGAGACCCTCACAGGGTCCGATCATGAGATCCTACTGGCTTCCATCATTGACGGACCTAGTCAGTCAAGTTGTCTTACGTCCGCGATGACTTGGTCTTATACGGAAGATTCAGTTTCCATCTCCGTCTCGAACCAAGAGGCTCCTCAAGCATCGATGATCATGTGTTCGATGTGCCCAAGCATGTGCAGATGACGGATTTTTGCCTTCTGGACTACATTCACATCTTGATGCAGCTCGTAGAGTTCATGGCTATGTCTTCTCCTTCACTCAACTTCTTCGCAGTCAGGACGTAGAAATTTCCTTAAGAAAGCATCAAGAATCAGCTCTGAGGCTTTAGGTTAGAGAAATTCAGGGCCAATGCCAAGCCACTCTCACTTCAACCATGGTTACATTCCTGGAACCCGATACTGTAGGTCTTCAACTCACCACCTGTAAATTGCGTAGAGGACGTGATCCCCTTGTCAAGCTCAGTAGATGGACAGCTAACAACTCGCTTCGGATATCAAGAGAAACCTGACCCAACACTGATTTCAAATGCTCCAGGAGGGAGGGTTTTTTTCTACGGCACCAACTGCTTAACAAAAACTTTGACTTCTTGAAGAACATGAAAGCCAAGGGACTATCAGCATAGACGGAAGCCAGAACAAACCATTGACAAGGTTTGTGCATCTTCCAAACCTTCTTCTTCCAAAACAGGGAACATACCCAGTCCCCAGTGTTTGAAGAATCTTCGGCAGCTTAGGCAACAGTTCCTCGGGGTGGTAGCTTATTTTAAAGCAACCACGAACACTTAAGCTGCGTTTCAAACACTTCCTTGGCAGATCTCCGCCAGTCATTGAAAGCGGAAAGTCCACCTTTGAACGCGGAAAGTCCACCTTTGAACGCGGAAAGTCCACCTTTGAACGCGGAAAGTCCACCTTTAGAGAGATCTTAAAAGCACTTCAGAAATCTGTACCTAGAGCCTATTGGAAGCTGGGCATGACATTAATTTTCATCCACTGTGTTCCTGTACTCCAAGGAGTCTGTGTCTTGAATCATCTCCTCCGATGTTTTGCTAACTTCTATTTGCTCTCTTGACACCCTTTCCAGACCCAGCTTCCAAAATTCAATTTTGTGCCGGTCCATGAATCCGTTTGCTCCTTTGCCTAGGCACTGCTGCTCTGCTATGAAATAAGTCCAACATCACCCTCCGTCAATCTTGACCTTGCGGAGGACCTAGAGTTGTCATTTACCGCTGGTCTCGACTCGGAGATCTTCCTCTTACAGTGTCTAGCGATACATGATGATCCAGGGTCATCCATTCTTCTTCTTCCTCTTTATGCTTAAGTCCAGGGTGGACCTGGGCCTCAAACAACAAGCCTCTTCAGCTGACATGATTTTTAACCAGCTGCCCCCACGTTGGTTAAGTCCGTGGGCGTCCTCTTTTGCGTTGTCCCACTGGTTCGCATGCTCTTTAACCAGCTACTTCCAAAGTCGCACTCTACGTTGGTTAAGGCGCCATCGGGTTCGTGGGTATCCTTCTTTGCGATGTCCCACTGACTCTTCGAGCTGGAGCAGTGCTGTTCATGGCACAGAACTTGTTTAACCCGTCTCCTGGCTTAGATCATGTCGCGGTTGAATCTTCTTCCCCAACGACTGTCAACAGGCCCACAGAACTTTTCTCTCGAACAGACCAAAGAGCAACAACCAAGCCACCACCATCCCTGCATCCAAGTCGATTGTGAAAACTTTCATTAGCCATCTGTTGGGTTCGTCTCACTGAGTGGGGACACTTGTGCCACACGCACTCGCCGCCACCTCTGTCACCACACCTAAGTCCACGACAATCCCATTAAAGGCAACATTTTCGACAGCTGCACTCCCAGCAGCGGTGGCGACGACGCCGATGACTACGTTGGCGGCACCTCTCAAGAGTGCGCTGCTTTCATTTTCGTTCCTGGCGCCAAATGTCAAACAGACAGAAGAAGAAGACTAGAAATCAAAATAAACTCAATTTAGTTGTGTTTCCTTTCTCTGATAAGAGGGTGCAGGTCGCCCGCCCCTCCGGGCCTCCTCGATTGAATTGTATTCTTCAATCTTAAGTGGGTACACATCTTGGCCGCACTTGACAGATAGCGTGGCATGTGTACACACACGTAATGGAATGCCGCCGACATGATTTCTTTTTCGCCCGTGTGCTGTGCTGCCGGTGTATCAATGGATTTTTTTTTGACTACGGCCCCCGGGAGAGGGTTATTTCGATAACAACAAGGCTGCTCGAGTGTGGGGTCCCCCGACCTTCGGAAATATTTCTTTCGTCTCCCCTCCACTGTGGTGTGCGTCTCCGTTGATGATTTGCGAAAAAAAAAACGAAGAAACGAAGAAACGAAGCAACGGGACTCGTGTGTGCGCACAACAATCGATGGGGTAATCGGTAATATTTTCACCTGTCAAATTAATGTCAATAAATTGTTTTTTCGTGTTTGTCAATGACACTGACAGCGACATGGCCGTGCCCCGTGTGCTGGCTGGCTGGCTGGCTAGTGACTGACTGCTGCTGTCCGGTCGTCTAAGAGGGTGTGCGGAGGGGGGGGGCGGGAAGTCGTGCTTGTCAGGTGATTTATTTACAGAAAGCAGCGTATTTTCGCAGACAAGTCAAAGCAACGTTGGCATAGAGGCAAATTAAATTGTTGCCGGATGTGAATTAGATTTAAATGAATTTCGGCTTCGTCTCGCGCCCTTTTGTGTGTGACGACGACGGGGCGAGGGGTGGCAGCGTGTGGGTGGGGGGGGGATAGACAGATAAATTTCGTACAACCTCAAAGAGAACGTTTTTCTCGTTTTTTTTTGTTTTACTTTCATCTTTTGTTGTTTGTGGCCGAGAGTGCGCGCTCGTATATTAGGACCGTGCGTGCTCGTGGTGGTGGTGGTAGTGGCTGTGGGCCCGTGTGTGTATCTTTAGAATCTAATAAAGTTTTCCTCTGTTCCGTTCGCTTTTGATTATTTTGTGAAAAGTTTTTGGTATTTTCTTCTTGTTTTTGTTTGATGACGGTGGGTCGTCGTCAGGGGGTGAGGGTTAGGGGGGGAGGGGTGCTCCCCCTCGAGGAAAACGGGAAAAAAAAGTCTATTCATCACTTTGACAGAATGGATGAACGTATTTATGTTTTTTTTTTTGTTGCTCGCGCGATCAAAGAGTTGCTGTAGTTTGTGCGTTTCTTTTGATGTCCCATTCCTCGTTTTGTTTCTTTTCAAGTTTACCTTCTGTCAACTACTTTCTGTTGGTTCTCTCGGATTTTTCCACTGGAATGGAGTGTTATTGCGGGTGTAACGTGGGTGACAAATTGATGAATTGGATGTGCGTGTGCGCCCAGGATTGTTTACGGCAATCTTCTCTGAGGGCACGTTCGCTCTAATGGGAATTGAAGTGAAACGAAAAGTGCAAACGTAAAGCACTGGGGCGTGATTCTCCGTGATTCGCCGACTGAACTTCTCTGAAATGGAATTGGTTGGCGTACTTAAGGATTTACTGTGTAGTGCGTGGTTCAAGTTGAGTGGGGGGGAGTTACATTGATACTTTGAAGTTGGAAGAAAATGCTTTGATGATCTTCGGCTTTGGAAAGTAACAAAAAGTCACTCCCGGGAGTTTCGTTTTTTTTTATTGAACTGCAATGAAAATAAATAGGAACACAAGTCGCAGTTAACTTCTGAGATGTAATCATTTCGTGAGCTGCAATAAAACCTCTGCGAACTTTGTGTGGGGGCGGTAGATTAAGTTTGTTGGAAAAGTACGAAGAAGGCGATACAGAGGAAGCACAATATGAAGCGCTGGTTGAAGAGAAGGCTTTTGGAGAAAGCAAGCCAACAACGTGACCACAACTTGTCCGAATTGATTGCGCCGTCAAATGACACATTCGACTAGCAAAAGCGGTTTCCTTCAAGGATGCATCTACATATGTCTAACTGGGGCAGTGCTTTCTGGAAGTACGGATGGCAGCAGAATAGAATAAATAAATTCAGTGACGTTGCTCTAAAGAGGCCTAACTAAGATCAACAGACTGCCCGCTATTGATTTGTCACGAGTGGAAGTGGCCTGAAATCTAATGCCGCCGAAGTTTGAGAACAAGAACTGTCTAAGAAATGGTAACATCCAAAGAGACGTGGAGCCAGACAATGCCCAGTTGTGGATTCAAACCAAAACTTACCAGCCACGGCGTCCCTGAGGAATCACAAGAAACACTTGTGAAATTTAATCCACTGACCCACTCTTATCAATCGCTGTTGGTGTGATCTCCTAAGACTAGCGTGCAATAGAGCCTTCCCTTGAAGGACCAAACTCCCATCATCATCGTCCCAGCCCTGTTCTATGAGACAGCGGCGTTAAAGCCATTGAATGTGGTGGGAGTTATTGGCAATGCAAGTTTTGCGTTTGAATTTCTATCCTGATGCCATTTGGGGGCATCAATTTTCTCATTTAAGGGATGCAACAGTAGTTAATTTTGAGCGCATGGCAATCTCTGATGAAGCCTGAGGAGTCCTCGAAGCCGAGGCATTTAGTGAAGGCTCTAGGGCACGCTCCCACCGGAGATTTCTGGAGCAACAGAAGACAGTCATCTGCTAGCAACAGAAGACAGACTATGTCAGCTTAAAAGGTATTGTCCTTGAGGTCTAGGTCCATTCCGAACTTTAGAGCCTCTTTGACTAAATTCCGTATAAATTCTGGCTGTGCGAATTGGATACCTGATGGTCAAGATGGTTAAAATCAAGACTAAGTGGTAAGCATGTACTTTACAAGTGACGCCTCAGTGGAGGCTTCAGTGGAGGTCTCCCTTGCGGAGAGTGTGGAGGCAAAAATTCGGGGTTGAAGGACCAAAATCATGATCCAAAAGACGCTTAACCATTTAGAAGCTTGGAACTGATCTGAATGCTGGACGATAAGCAAAATAGCAGAGCTGGTACTGGGTATTCGCGCAAAGAAGACATAGCGTTCAGTATAGGATCATGTTTGGGTGGATGGTAAATCGAGGATGAAGCATAACCACGATCGAAAAGATTGCTTTCCGTGATGATGGCAAGTCAAAAAACAAGTCGATAACACACAAGACTTTAGCTGAGAAGTTCTTCGAGTCAGAGGGTCCAGGTAGAGAAGAAGCCGAAGACCGAATCATGACAAGACGAGCTTGACCTCCATAGCTGATTGTTGGGAATAAGGGAGCGTCAAGGATGAAAGGCTGCCTGATGACACAAGTATGTTATTTCATACTGATCATGATTTAAGATTTTATGTAAGTTTGTGGCTTCCGTGACTTTGTGGGAAAGCTCGTCGACTTACAAACGAGAGGTCTGGGTTGAATTTCAAGCTGGACACGCATCTTGCATTCTTTCCCGGCGCCAGAGGCTATCAAGATTCAAAGAGGACCAAAAGCCTATGGGAGACCTTCACCATTCAAAGTCGACAGTGGGTCCTCAAGTGCGGTTACACGAAACAAGGTTTTTTGCTGAAGGAGCGAGCCTCTGGTGCGTGCGATTTTTGATCGTGTTTGCGTTGATGGCATCTGGAGGAGAAGATTTAATGACGAACTCTATGGGCTGTACAGCGACATGCGCCTAGTCAAGCGTCTCCGGATGCAACACTTAAGATGGCTAGGCCATGTAGAGCGTATGGACACCACTGCTCCGGCCCGAAAAGTCTTCGAATCTGAGCTATTGGGACAACGCAACAGAGGACGGCCCAGGATAAGGTGGCGCACACAAGTGGAAAAGGACCTCAACCAACTTGGAGTGCAAAGTGGCGGTAGCTGGCGAAAGACCGTGCTGGCTGGAGAGGCATGTTGATTGAGGCCCAGGTCCACCCAGGACTGTAGCGCCAAGAAGATCCCTCGTGGACCCATTTTTTTGTGTCAATCCCTTAGGATTATGTCGTAGGATTCAATAACTCATACGTGACAGTTTAAATGAAGAAAGAGATTCCATTTCAATCCGGAAAGGTATTTGTCTGCCGCAATATTTAAGGCTAACCATCACACGGAGAGATGGTAGCCCCCCAAAAACCATCCAAAAACAACTCACCGACAACAGAAGCGATTTAATTAAGTGAAACTACCCAGTTTCGGGTGGTGTGAAGAAACCACTTCCAGCTACTGGTTTGCAATATCACCTGCACACACCACGAATGTAATTAACCCACAAAAGCAAAGCCGAACCCGAACCCATCGCCGTGAAAAATATAAATTGCACCGATGATCAGTGAAGATCAGTGAAGAATCAAAATAAATGATCATCACCCATCTCGGCGATCTTTCGCACATCATTTTGCAAAAGACCAGTTGCTGCCAAAAAATCAAAAACCAAAAAAAAAGACTGAAGAAGAAACAGGCAAAAAGCACACGTGAGTTAATACCAGAAGCTGGTCAGCCCCCCTCCAACACCATACACAAGGAGTTCAAGCGCTCACAACACACAAAGTCACTGATCGCCATCAGCTACTGGAATCTGTATTTCATCTCGAAGATATGCATACGTACAGCATTCCCTTGTGTCGGCGCTCTCTGGCCGGTTGTCTTCCCGCATTTTGGTGACCACCGGTTGGTTAGCCTGTATCTAGACACCGTTAAATTTTTTGTTTCTTTTTTGTTTCTTGATCATCGCGATCTGATATTTTAAGGGATTCAAAATTTGACCGGATTAAGTGAGACAAAAGACAAAAAAAAAAATACGGCAAAGGCCCCCGTAAATTATTCACCAGATCACCGCCAGTGAATTCGAGTTCGATTTATTTTTATGATAATTTGGCGAAGCAAACAACAGGGCTGGCGATCGTTGCCGCCCGATGGGAACACACAACAAATCCGAATTTAATATCTTGAAAAATGATCGGAAATCTTTCAATCCGATTAGCATCTCTAAAGAGATCTGCGGTGCGGCCTTTGTGTGGGGAATGGGGCGAACAAAATCCCCCGTCTAGACGCGGATGAACTCTGCATTATTTTTACATTTATTGCTTTTTATACAAACGGAAAATCGAGACCGCAGATGTGGTGCGGCGCTCTTCATTAATTAGAATTTATATTTTTTCGACGGTCGGGTCGGGCCGAGACAACAGCAAACGGAACGCGAACAATCATCACTGGAATGTTTTTGATTATGTTGTGGTGGGTTATCGAAAACATCGATTATTAACAGAGGACATCGTAAAAGTCCCAATTTTTCTTTTTTTTTTTTTTTGATTTTCTAATTAATTTGAATATATTAAGCATTACGCTGTGATTTTATGTGGATTTAAGGCTGATTTGCGAATTCATTAGGCCACGACGTTGATTATTTTGTCCGAGCCGAAAATAAAGCACAAACGAAATATTTGTTCCACCGACCGCGCCATATGCACCCTCTATCTGGGAGTTTTTTGATTTTTTTTGTTTTCGGTTCATTAGATATGAAAATGATGATACGGGTCGGTCGGACGTGGGGCAGTTAAACTTAATTGACTGGTTTCGAGTTGCGGGGAACTGAATTTTTGGGTTTGTTTTTTTTTTTTTTTTTTGTTCAGATTCTCTGGGAATAGAATCGGAAAGGAATGTGAATGTGCGGCTACCGAACAGTTTTTGAACATATGTTTTGAGTTTTACGACTTCTATTCGCTGATAAGATTTGTGAGTGGTTTAGAGGCTGCCTGAAGAGGGGGGGCGGGGGGCAGAAGTTATTTAGATGGAAATTTACTCATCGGCGAGGGGGATTAGGTGTGGTTCCTGGGCGATTATCGGGGATTAGAGAAGATCAAGCGGGATCAGATGTTTCCCGGGGGTGATTTGCATAAGCCCCAGTTTGAGTTTATGGTTTAGGCGGGATCGAGATCGAGATCTGTGTCATGTTTCCCAGGAGATTATCAGATTTTCTGTGGGTAGAGCTTTTGAAATTCATGTTTTTTTTTTTGTTTGTGCCACACCCCGGTGACTGTGGCCCTTTGTCAAGAATAACTCAGCGATTAATGAGTTTCACGCTTAACGAAAGGGTCTTTACTGAAAATGTGAAGTGTGGGCAAAAGGTGTTCTGGCAAACCATTCACCCACTCAGAGGAAGCAAGTTCAGCATCAAATCAAAAGTTTGTGGGCTTCCATTGGGGTAGACATCTTCCGCAGATGAACCGAAGTCTTTGCGGATCTGCTCAATTCCTATGAAGGTGACAGACCTGTTGTCTTGAGTGGCACTACAGCCCACAAATGACCAAGGCCAAGCTTGTACAACAACTAATCGTGTTGTGCGTTCTCTTATAAGTGGAAGGGACCTACAATTTTCTGCCGCCTCCGAACGGCTAGATTTGAGAAGACGGTTCGATTCCTGGACAGAGCACGTCGCAATTTTTCAGGGCACCAACTCTGACTGACAACAGTGCGACATGCTTCGTCCGTGATTCGAACGCAATTGTCTATGAAGACTATAAGTACTCTTTGAGTGTTGTCAGCAACTCGAAAGAGGTAGTGCCGTGCAAAAAATGTGTGGTGTCCCGTCCGGGAACCGAACCTGCACCTTTGGCGTGTGGGTCGACGCACTTATCGACGACGCTACGGCGACCAGTAGTACGGAGAATGGTAGTTAATCGGTAAAAGATGGCTAGTCCATCTGTGTGGATGAAATCTTGCTAGAAACGCTTAAGGCGATGACGAAGAGGGAATCATGTGGCTCTCGAATGTGGTGCAACATTGATACGAACTGGAGGGATTGTTCCTCTTTTCAAAAAGGGGAGCAAGAGAGGTAGATATAGAGAGAGAAGACAGAGAAAGAGAGAGAGAAAGAGAGAAAGAACGAGAGAGAGAGAGAGAGAGAGGGACCGTGAGAGAGCGGGAGCGAGAGATAGAAGGAGTCAGAGAAAGAGAGAGCGAGAGATAGATAGACAGAGAGTGCTGCATTTACAGAGTCATGTCTTTTTTAAATCTCTTTGGTAAGGTCAAGTCTAAGGTATTGAAGGCCCGTCGTAGACCTATGGAGGAGTCCACGTAGGGGGATGAACAGGGCGGCTTTCGCATCGACTAGCTCTTCATTCTAAAAATGGTACTTGAGTGGGCTTGGGAGTATGCCACACCGATCCATAGTCATTTTGTAGATATACAGAAGGCATATGACAGACTCCCTCGAGGGAAGCTCTAGTGTTCTACAGGAATATGGGAGTGATGGTTCCCTGTTGAGTGCCTTTCATTTTCTATACACCAACTGCATCCGCTGTTTTCCGCAGCCCTTCACCGTGGACGTTGGTCTTCGCCAAGGATGCGTCCTGTCAACTCTTCTATTCATTATAGCTATGGAATATTTAGACAGAGACAAGGAATGTTTGACATTGCGAGATTTGTGGGTGAGACATCTTTTTTTCAAAGATGACTTAGTTGTCCTCACATCCTCCCAGACATCAGCACATACGGCCCCAAACCTATACCTCTGGAGCTCTCCTACGGAAGTCCAACACGCACTTGATAGGTTTCTGGCCGTTTGTGCCGATGAGTGGAAGAAGGTGACTGTGGACAAGTCCGAAGGTGTGGTAATTTTCAGAACATATGTCCAATGCTACTACATTTTAATGGAGTTTCATTGAAACATGTGGAGAATTTTATGTACTTTAGGGCGAATGATGAGTTGTCTCGTAAGTTTGACCAAGCTGAACCAATTTTGAAACAGCTGCGAAGATCAGTGCAAAGGATAGCCGAGCTAAGTGCCAAAGGCAAATTATCGATTGAAACTTGGTTGAAAGAAACACTGAGCGATTTTCTTTCAGCCCCTGCCTCCCAAGGTCATGAAATTTGGGTAATAATCGAAGGAATAGAATCGCGAATACAAGCTGTCAGAGTGAGTTTCTTCTTCCTGGTGGGAAGGGTTGAAAAACGCCAAAGTGTGGAGGGAACTCAATGCTGAGCTGCTTCTTCTTTGAAGGAAAGGGGCAACACTTCAATGGTTTGGTCACGGGGCACGGATGTGCCCTTCAACACGACTCCAGAGGTGTGCCTTACATGGGATTCGAGGTCGTTGGTATACCCAGGGCAAGGTGCTGGGCGCCTTGTTGCGCTAGTGAATAGTTCTTTGTGCGTCAGAGTGGATGGCGTACGATCGGGGAGCTGCCTGGATGTCTCTAAATGGGCATTGTCCCCGAGACTCCCCTATTGGAACCTGCGGATCACTAAAAATGAAACCACTTCAGACCTTTAAGGTATGGGTCTCTTGTCTTGAACGCTGTGGCAGCTCACTACTTCCTGTCAAGTCTGTGGATTCTGTCGCATCTGTTCCCTGATTTTCTCTCAGTCACTGACTCAGGTGTGTGCCCAAATCAAAAGTGGTCAAAAATGAGAAGAAATCTCTAAATGCCTCAATGATGATGATCACACCTTCTGAACGCAATTTCCGTCGCCTCTCAAGTACACAAAAGTCTACCTTGCTATTCCCCACACTTCTGGAAACTGCAATAAAAACATATTTAATGTCAAGAGTCATTTTAACGACACTAAGACGTGGCGCCTCAACTGAGTCCATTCCATCCCAAGAATAACAAACGAAAAAAAAAATCAAGGAAAGCAATCCCCTCCAGACGTCATTCATTGAATCTTTAATCGAGAATTATGACTCTCGCCTCTGCCGACTTGTCAGGAATCTGCTGCTTATCCGCTGAAATCAATAAAATTCAAATGTTTTTCTATTAGTCGCCTTCGAATGCCTTACGGTTTATTATCGGACAGTCATAAATTGTTTTGGATGAAACTTTCAGTAGAGACGACACAGGCACTCGCACACGCAACGCGTACACTAGCCCTTCGCCTGATTGGCTTTGAGTGGCGTCTGCTCTTCACTCGACGAAAACGTTCTCCAATAAATAATCATTTTTATGATGAAAGTCTTGTTAACACTGAATTCACATTTTGGATGGATGGACAGTTAAGGGAATGACCGTCTTCCGGTTGTAAATAACAAAGAGGTTATGGTCGGGGGCAACTCATAAATGGACGACAACGATGAGAGGGCTCTGTGATAAGGCAGTTTTTTCTTTCAATGAGATTTAAGGGCTTGTTCGCTGATTGTCAAGGAGCAAGGGGAGTTCAAAGGTGCGTTAAATCAGTGGCATGGGAAGGAAATTGTTCCAGGCGAGGCCTGACAAAAGTTACACGACGTGGCACTCCACACTGACTCTCATGTTGCATGTCCTTAAGGCCAAACAAACCGATTTTTCTACCCCGGCAAAGAGTTCCCTCATCTTTGACTCATCAAAATCCAATTAAAATCATCGCAAAAAAAACGCGAAAAAAAAAACAGCCAAGTTGTTCAGATACGAATGACAACACAAATGTAGGTCTTCGTCAACCCATCCGCCCCTTTAATTTCAATTAAAAATGTTGTTAAACCATCAGGGGGGATGCACCGAGACCGGCAAAGAGCAGAAGCATCAGACCCAGCGCCAGCAGAGCACATCTCGAATATTCATTTTTCATTTCACTCGAAAAACTCAATTAAACGCTGGGAATGCGGCAAAAGTTTTATTGCACACTCTCGCCGAGTGCCGACTGTGTGGAGGGTGGACTGGGGATGGGATGCGATCTCTCAGTGCAGCAATCCAAGCAACGGCACCTACAACGGAGTCTAGTTCATAATTTTATTATATTTTTGCTTCGTCCCTAAGAGTCTGGAAAAATATTTGTTTTTCCTTAATTCCTGGAGTTTCATTTTATCATCTAATTTTCCTCCCAACAACCGACAACGGCAACGGCAACGGCAACGACAACCGTCGTCGAGAGAACATATCAGCTCCGTTGTCGTCGTCAGCGATTTCATCAACCTGGCAGCAGCATTCTCGGTGTCTCGGTGCTTCGTGGCCACTAGCGCACTCAACAAGGCAAATGTAAGTCATTCATCTGCTCGGCTTATGTGCCACCACGGACGACGAGGACGACGAGGACGACGAGGAGCGACCGACCGACCCACCAACCCACCAACCAAAGTGCCTGTGATCCATCTCTCGAATTCCTTCATTCTCTGATGTTCTGAATGAAGATTGCAGCCGCACCAGCACACCAGCAACGACGCTGAAGTGTTTTGTGCTGGCGCTACTGCTTCTGGATGCTGGAGAGTGTTGGCCCGTAGTGCAGCTAGAAAGTGAAGATGGCCCCCCTGCGTTGAGCAAATAGGCCTATTTGCATGCTGGCATGTGGATGCTTTTAATTGTGATTCAAGGTGAAGTGAAGGAAATTGTGACTTACACCCCCCGTGTCGCCCACTCAACGTGTGCGCCCATATGGATGCCACAACGAACCCGTCTTAATTGCGCGAGTGTCTCGTGCGCCCGTGGGCGTGTGTGGCACCGATGACACAGTTTCCCCGCCCCCGGCACTACTTGGAAGGCGGACGCTATTCTATATTCGGAAACAGGTATTCTCTAGCTTCATCCGCACCGCGCCGCCGTCACATAATTAAGAAAAAAAACCGAACCGATGCTGAGGGAAATTGAATATTTTAGTGTGCGACCGCGCGGCATAAATTAAACTGTCAAAATAGTTCAGCTGCGATGGCGTTCGTGGTGTGTGGGTGAGTGGGGTGTGGGGTAGAATTTTGCGTCATCCTGTCTGATGGCGGTCGGCCATTTGTTTTGGCACAGGAATGCGTTTGATGTGCGCGGAAGAGTCGCTTCCATTCGAAAAACGGATGAAATTAGTTTTGAAATGAGTGTCGAAATGGCGACCCCGCGCTGAGGCCGAGCTTATGCAACGCTGTCTGGCGGCATTTATGACAGCTGTCAAAATGCTGTAAAATGTATTAAATTATTGTCCGCATTCTGTTTTGTTCCCCTATAAAGTTGTGCGGCGACGTCGTCATAAATTTGTTTATGAACATCGCGATTTGATGGCGAATTCGGCCTGAAGAACTGTCAGGCTGGCTGTCAGAAAACAACACTCTCTCGTTTGTGTGTGTCCCGAGTGTTGGATTCGATGCTGCCGCACAAGTGTTGATTAATTCAAGTCGTTTTGAAATATTATTCGATTCGGTTGCGTCGGTGACACTGTTGTTGTACGCGATGAAATATGTAGAGGATGACATATGACGGGGATGACGAGTGTGAGGAATGTATAATAAGCTGACGATGAAATTTTATGAGAAGCACGCGTCCAATACATGATTTGCTGAATCATTGCGGCTGTCAGCGCGATCACCGACGAATCAAAGTTATAAATTTATATATGTGTCATTGAACTGCGATGTGGGAATATTTAATTGTCTTGTCTTGGTTGTCTGGTTTGGTTACGGTTTACTGGTTGCCGCCTGCCGTCGACACTCTTCACTGTCGTCTTGTGGTCTTTGGGGGTGCTCTGACAGGTGAAATTTTAAGTGAGGTGACGTCTGGCGCCCTGCGTGTGGTCGGTTAATGCTTTGAAAGAGAGCTGCTGATGATGAGGTCGCCGATTTTAAATGATTTCGGGGTGAATCACGAATTCTTTGATTGGCGAAAAGCTGACATTTTGGTGGACATTGGTGTCCGGCGTTATACGTCGCGTTGAGTCTTCCGTGTCGTGCCGTATCAAGACCCAGCAGAAAAGTCGTTCAATAGATGAGCTCGCCTTTTAACTGATGAGTTCGCCATTTAACATATGAGATCACATCTCAACAGATAATCGCGCCGTTCAGTAGACAAGCGAGTGTGACAGACGACCCTGTCACCCAGTGCTGTCCGATGAACAGATCAGCTCACCATTCAGTCGCGATGCTCACAAAATGTTGCAAACTTTGAAAGAAACGGGAATATGACTCTGTCGCAAAATATGCTGCCTTTCAAGTTTTCCAAGGACAACCCCCTGTATGCGAGAGCAAGGCCAATGTCGGCATTCAAACGCCAGTCAAAAGAATCATTTCCCATTTCATGGCGTCCAACAAATCTCCTCTACAGTTCCAAATAAATGAAACAGAGGGTGGTCCGCCGTCTAAATGGAAATGAAAATGAATAGCGCTTCTAAAGCCACCGTGAATGCCGAGCATTCTTCGCGGATGAGACGGCGGCCTGCGTATGAAAATTATTTCGTTCGCCACCCAGTTCGACTTTGCCGTAAAATTCATTTTTACAGCTATTCACCCCCTTGGTTGTAAATTTTAAATTGAAATTAAAAGCCGCCATCAGACTCATGCAAAAGCAAGGCGCACACACGCACCAGCACACCTCTTGTGCGTGAAAGCAAAAAGTCGGCTAAACATCTAAAAGACACAGTCATCGCGGAGTCACATCCGACCCTCAGACGGAACGCATTAAAGTCGCAGTCGTCTCTGTTCCTCATTCAGTGGGAAATTTCAAAAGGCAAACAAATTCTGAAAACACCGCGCGGCGACGGAGAAGGAGGATGAGACGACAAAGCATACACAGACTGCGCGCTGTACAAGTACCCACCGGAGCCGCCTTTGATCTTGCGGGGCACATCTCTCCAAAAGAAACAGTGGGGGTGATGGGGCGGTCGGGTGTGCACACACAAAATCGCCAAAAAATTATGACGAGCAGATTGAAATACCAAGCAGCGACATTAAATTAAATCATAAACTATTTAGAATGCCCTCTCCCGGAGCGGGGGACGGAGGGGGGGATGAACAAAAGGATAAAAGAGAGGCGACGCCACCAGTAAAGGCGGTCGGATTCAAGAGAGACAGATAAAAGTCTTAAAAGGTTTTCGAGTGGTTTACTCTCTGCCGCCAACAATTAGCGCAGTGCGCGGTACGAAGATCGAGGGGATCGACACCCACACAGCACACCACTCGCCAGCCACAACATTCCATTCGCTTTGCGCCTCCATGGTCGGGCATCTCTCACACACACAGTTGAATGGGTGCTCTTTCGCCGGGGTCTCCGCAACGGGCGCCCGTCACTTTCGATTCGTCGGATACATTTTCATTTGGAAAAACCCCGAGAGAGAGGCAGGGGAAAAGTTATTTCCCAAAAAAAGTTTTACCACCGAAATTCCTTTCATCTTCATTTTCTCTCCATCACGCCCCCGTCTCCGTCTCTGCTGTTCCCATGACCGTGGTGGCACAGGCATTCTTGACGTACCGCGGTCTAATAAAGTTTTTCCCGCGATGAAGACGATTTTCATCTTCTAATGAACTCTTCATGGTCATGGTGCACAGAAATGCCAGCGATTCGCTTTGATTTAGCTCGTTCAAGTGTCTAAGTAGATCTTAATTTCAAATAAATGACACATCTCTCCCCCCCTCACCACTCCTCTGACAGATCATTGAAGTGGAAATCACAAAGGAACCGTCATTTCTTCTGTTTTTCACTTGACAACCGGAGGTGTGTGTGCACTTAGGCGGAGAGACGGTCGCGTTATGAAATGTCAATTTGGTGCTCTGCGTGTGACGCACTTGACGTTGTTTGTCGATTGTCGACATGAAGTGGCAATGACGTGTATTTACTTTTCGCCCAATTCATTTAGGCCGCCACTGCTGGGGAAAAGTGTACTTACGCGGAGCTTTTCCTTTCGTGCGTGTCGTTCAAAGCGTGAAAGGGAAACCATTTTGAGCGGATTATGACATTTGTTGTTGTCATTTGTCATTGTTTTGTTTTGTTTGATCTTGAGTCGGGACTTATGTCATTCCAGCCGCAGTAATTAGTGGTGACATGGGCACCGAGCAGCTGACAGATTTCTGTTCAAGGAGAACTGTCAGTTTTTTTTTGTTTGTTTTTCATTTTTGAACTTTCTAATCTCAGACCGATGGGGCTGTGTTTTCGGAAAAACAATTGACATTGACAGTAAGTGCAGGGACAATTGAGTTTTGACAGATTTTTTTTCTTGTGCGCTGAAAAATTCCTGTTGGTTGCCCGGGGAGGGGATGTGTTCAATTATTCTTTTGACACCATTCAAAGCTTTCTCGAAAATTATTGTTATTTGTTTTCTCGACGTCCCACCGTCAGCGTTTGACAGCTGAAAACAGTTAATTTATTGAGTTTGATACAAAAAAAGAGAAGAAAACGAGAAAAGCGGATGGTTGGGTCGCACAGCGGACGACCGCGTCGAGGCGCAGAGATGATGCGTTGCATAAATGATTGAGTGCTTTCTGGGTGTTGTTTTATAATTACTTCAGCTGTTCGCTTGGAGCTCTATGTTCGCCTCTGTGTGTGTGTGTGTGTTTGTGTGTGGGAAGGTGTTGTTGTTTTTGTGTGTATTTTTTTTTTCTCCTCGCTTGATTCAGCGTTTTTTTTTTTGGTGTGGAGGCGTTGAAAATTTTGAAATCGTTATAGCCTCCAAATGAAATTCGTTTTCTTTCGTTTTGGCTAGCGGTGATCGGAGGCCGGCTGCGGGGAGGAAAATGTGTCTGATTGAAGTTGAAGATTTATGGTACGATGTGCTTTAGTTTGGTTATTTATTTTGGATATGATTTTTTTTTCGTTGTTGTGCGATGGCATAAATGTGTCCGACAGAACGATAGTAACGAGTGATTGATTGGAGTTGTAAATTCTGAAATTAAACGTGTGTGATGGTCTTCCCGGGGAGAGCATTGATTGAGGGTCGGCTGAAAGGAAAATGTGGGAATGCAGAGATCTTGTTGGGAAAGTGATTTCTTGAGTGCGCAGCAGAGAGGAGCAGCTGTCATGATCGGTAAATCAATGCAGCGGAGGGTGCTGGTTGGTGTCGGAATTATTTTCGGTTTGGAGAATGGCATGTGACTTCTTCGAAACATGCTTAACATGAGCTGGTATAGGTAGTTTGCAAGACATTTTAAGGTTAATGAGTTCTCCAGTTTCACAACTGAATAGTCGGATGACAAAAGTCCCATGTGTTCACCTAGCTGTAGCCCACAACATTGGCATGAATTTGGAGCACTGGCAACGGCTTGAATTTTGCTCTCAGACGAGTTTTGATGGAAGTTGTGTGCTTAAGGATACGAATTCTACAGACTTTCACCTTATCGACTGTTTGGGGCATAATCTTCTGCAGCTGCATTCTATTGCGATTGGTCGAGGTCATTCTACATCTTCAAGCTCATTCCACATCGAGGTCATTCTACATCTTATTCACGAACATCCTCGTCATCCGACTTCGTTTAATTGCTTGCCGATATTTTTCTTTGTTTCGCATTCATTACCCGCTGTACTGAACTGAAGTTTTGACGCTGAGGCAATTGATTGAATTTGTTTTTTTTTTTGCTTAGAGACAGCAGGCGAAAGATCGCCAAAAATACACAGCATACGATTTAAGGATTGTACTGTCATTTAATTTTAGGCTTCGAAATGAAAACTTGATAAATTCCACACAGGGATACATTTTTCTTGCAAATTTTGGTTCTGTATGAAGACTAGGCTTTGCCATTAAGTCTGACCAAGGATATCACTCAAGCGGCCTCCTCCGGATGAATCACATCATCTATTTCTTTTGAGCAAATTTCAAATCACTTTTTCGCATATTGGAGGCGGAATCTTGGCCATAACTTGAATAATGTTGATTTTGGATTCTTCTAGAGTTGGGGTTTATTTGCCTTAACATGTATTGGTGTCAAATTGCATGATTTTGGCGGCCAATTGGCATCACTAACACGTGAAACTACACGACCAGTCTTAAATGTCGACGGTTCCAACATCCAGGTTGCGGATCTACGAGCTTGGAAATGGTCAAGAAGCTTCAACTGTTGAGCTAGTTTGATTTTATAAACATGGAGATGCAAATTCCAAGGTAAGTCATGGTGAAGTGACCTAAACGTTCAATTGCTGCGAACAAGAGAACCCAAATCGACAGCATCAATATTCTTGACTAAACATTACAAAGAAGCACAGTAAGGCCTCTTCTGTAGGGTCTGTGCTATAGAGCCTGTGCTGTAGGGCCTGTCATAATCATCTTCACAACTCAATCGATTGGTAACGTACTCAATCGGGAACCATAATCATCGCGTATTGTTCGTTTCGGTGGAAGTACCATTCTTTGGAAACATTGAATAATTTCAGGGATCAGAGCACGCCCTCATTTGGGATCGGTGCAGTGTATGTTAGGAAGTACCTTAACCAACTTAGCGGCCACCCTTTGAAATAGCTGTTGAGCGAGTGTCCTAGTTGGAGAGTCACGTTGGTGCCAGTGGTACAAACTTCGAACCACGAAATGAATGACAGACACCCAACCTCGCATCGCCTCCAAATGCTTCCCCATACAAACCTAGCTTAACAATCAGCTTAGAAACGAATTGAGGATTTTTTTTTGACTGGGAATGATGTCTTCTTCTTTTTGTTTTGAGCTGGGTCTCAACCAACATGCCTCTCCAGCCATCAAGATCTTTCGCCAACTGTCACCAGTTGCGCACTCCAAGCTGGTTGAGGTCATCCTTCTCCACTTGTGTGCGCCACCTTAGCCTAGGCTGTCCTCTGTTGCGTTTTCCCACTGGCTCAGATTCGAAGACTGGAATGGGACGGAATGATGTCATCAACCGTTTTTAATGGATTCAATCGGGATGTAGACAAAATCCCTAAATCTGACATCATGATTTTTAGGAAATTGTGTTTCAAGGGCAAGAGGAGCAGAACCCTTAAGATGTTTGGGCCATGCAGAGGGTATGGACATTTAATCGCAGTCAATAGGCAACATAATAGAGCACGCCCTCATTAGGGATCGGTGCAGGTGTGTAAGGAAGTGCCTCAACCAACTTAAGGGCCGTCCTTTGAGATAGCCGTTGAGAGAATATCCCAGCTTGAGAGCCGAGGTGATGACAAGTTTGCCCCTCTTTCGAATTATTTCTCATCCAGGCATTTCCATACTTTGTTTATTCTGAATTTGGATCTTCCCGATTCTGTCTGTCTTCTGAATGAATCATTCATCGCGCACGTAGTGCATGCAATCCAGCACAATCTTCTATCACTTGCGTCCACCGCGTCTGTGTCGACCTTCAAACCTCCACCTCTCCACCTCTCCACCACCCCTAGACCGCATTGAAAACCAAATCATATTTCAAACAACCAGCCCTGCCCGCCTCTCATCATCTACTGCTTATCAGATTGACATCCATGGTGGCGTCGCCGTCACGACTGCACGTCTGTGCATCATAGCGCAGCATAAACTATATTCCTTAGTGGGTCTGGCACACACAAGCGCGCAAGCTTGTTGTATTTTAATTTCATTTAATTTCAATATTTTTCCGCTCTCCGGTCTGCTTATTGCGTTATCGCACGTCTGACCATTTACAAGTCAACGCAGCTCGCGTTTGCATTCCACACTTTTCGCCCGACTCAAAGCCGCCCCTTGTGTGTGTGTGCATGATCAAGGGTCATAAGTTAACAACACAACGACGACCGACCGCGAACGATGCGCAAAAAAAGCAAAAACAACGAAATAACTACCACAGCGCATAACTACAACGGCGGCGGTCGTTTCGCTTTGCATGTCTAATGGTCGTAAGGAAACAAGTTCTAGGATTGCATAAGCGGCCAACTTGTCGGCGAGCATCAAATGGAAGCCTTAAACTCAGCTCAGCGCAGCTCAACTCGACTCGAGTCGGCTCGGCTTGGCTTGGATCTCTCACAGCTTTCTGAATTGGCCTGTTTCGCCGCGGCAAGAATTCGAATTTTGAAACGCGGTGTGAGAGGGAGAGAGGGCGGCAGGGAGGGAGGGAGAGCGATAGAAGCTAGATGCGAAAGGGTAGATTAATTAAATTTGTTAGCAGCGTGGTAAGTGGTTTTGGTTAATGGCCACCGATTCGCTTTTTATAGATTACTATCTGAATTATGGTGATTTTTCTGCTGCCCCTTCTGTTCGTGGCCTAAGGTGTTACCCAGCTGTTGAGTGGAGGTTGACTGGGTTTAGGTCAGTCTGACGTTGGTTGGGCAAGCCAGTCATTTGCATTTGAAAGTGCGCCCCTCTCTTGATGTGTTTAAATTTTCTTAATGTGACAGGCGACCGATGGCTGTAAGTGACGACAAATTGTAGACTTCTGGGATAGATGGGGAATGTTGTTGTTGTTTTAGGAAAATGCTTCAAATTTTCTTCACAAACCAGACCACTGGCCAAAAGAAGGATGTTCATAAAATGTCACCCAAAAGCCTGTGTGGGCCCAAAGCTTCCGTCCACATAGAAAAATCCTTTTTAAAGGATGCCAACTATGTGTACAAAGTCTCCATAAAATGTCAGTCACAAATTTGATCACAAACAGTCAACCTTTGATTGATAAAGAACCAACGTGAGTGCTCCTCTTCTTTGAGTCTTGCACAAGAAGGACATAAATTTGTCTTCCCCCCCCCACCCCCCGGAAATCCCGCACCAGCATTTCAAAATCAAAATCAAATTGCACCCGAAATAACCTCAAAATTCTGCCAATTCTGTACTGCTGTGACAAATACACAAACCTGCGACATCTCAGCTCCACATCTGTAATTTCTTCTCTCATTTGTCTCTGTGAAGCAGCAGCAGCAGCAGCCTCAGCTATCCTTGATTGCCTCCAGGTGTATCTTCCACTTTCATCTCTCTCAGTAGCATTGATTGCCTTTGTAATGACAAAATGCAGTCAGTCGTCGTCGTCTCTGTGCCGTGCGTCCCCCGCATCACTGAATTGTAATTGAAAAAGGGAATCTTCCTTTTTGCAACTGAAATCCTCATCATCTCCATTCCCCCCATCCCCCACCCCCTCTCCACACCAGGAACCCCTTTCAATGTGATACGTTACAACATCAAATATTCCCTCAAATGTGCAACGAAAACGACGACGACACAGTCAACGTTGACGAATTTCCTCTCTAAAAAGGGGAATACGTAGATTTTTGGGTTTTGATCACCTCACGTGCATCACGTTCGTCTCTTTCAATAAATTCTACCATCCCTGTCAGGCCGCAGATACCCATCACTCAAGCGCAAACCAGGCAACGTATCCGACATCAAATTCATTTCAACATTTAATATTCATAGGTTCGTCGAATGGCCATCCAACGGAGGGGACGGAGGTGTAGGTGTAGCGTTGGACACGGGAGGAAAAACATTCGACCCACTCCGTCACCGGTGAGAGATACCATATACGCCCGGGGAGCTATAAAATTTGAAAATTTATTTCGAAAATAAATTTAATAACCTCACTTAAGTACCTCTCTCTCTCTCACGCCCACTCCCACCCGCACACCCACTCACTGCGCCGCGCTAGTGATTCAAAGTGTGTATCGCCTGCCTCGGCGCTGTCTAATGCATTCCCCATTCAGTTTCAATTGATAATGTCTGGCTTCCGGTGAGTGAGTGCGGTGTAGGGTGTGCGCCGCTGCCTGGAGTGATGTACATCAATTGAATCGTAATGTGGCTGTACCCGTCCCTCACTTCCCTCCCATCGGGTGGACAGGTGTTTCTTGATGTTCATAACCCCCCCCCCCCTCCCCCTCAGTCGGTGTAGCAAATTTGAATTTAATAAACAATCCCTGCCCAAATTTGAATCCACTCCCCACTGGGCCTAAGCCGCCCATTGCCTCGCATTCATCATTTTTCCCCATTTTTCTGTTTGTAGTTACAATTTGCGGTGCGCTGTCGCCGTATGTCCCATTCATACATTCTCGACGTGTCGGGTGCCACCAGCGGCGGTGTGCCGCGCTTGACGGGAGGGTGACGGCAGAGCGGGGCGGCATTTAGATTGTCGGCGGCTGCGGCTTAAAGCGGCGGCGTGACTGGTCGCTGTCGTCTTGAAGCCTGCCGATTTGACGTTCGACTTTGTTTGTAAATTGTTTTGTTTTTTTTTTCTCCTCTCTCTCTTCCCCTCTCTCTCCTATTTTGCACTCATTCCCTGTCACATCTATTATGGGGAGTCTATACACGACTTGAGCTGTGACGACGATGACGACGGCCAACAAATGGTGACTGGAGCGTGCGGTGACCATACGGATACACGATGGTGGCGGCGCGTTTTTGTGTTTTGAAATTAAAAACTCAAACAATTTGTTGTGCGCAAGCCGCCGCCGCCGCTGCCGTCCTCGTCGTCATCGCTTTAATGTCCATTCAGTGAGTTAAGTGTATTAAAAGTGCCCCCCCGAGGGATGTGTTCGCACAGACAAACCGTTTTTTTTTCCTGTTGAATTTATTTACATTGCATTGGCGAGAGAGATACGGTTTTTGTGTTGAAATGGAATGACAAAGTGGTTTTGGTTCGGTTTGACAAATATGCCAGCGTCTTTGTCGAGGGTGATTGGGAGGACGGGGGGCCGACACACATCTCTTTTCTTGGCAAATTGATAATGATCGCAAAATTTTCAACGTCTCGGTCTATGCGGTGTCAACGGGCCGCGGTGCCTTTGGAGTTGTAATTGATTTTATTAAGCGAGTTGATTTATCTTTTCCACTTAATCGGCTGTGGTGGTGTTTATTTCTAGGTTTCCGAGGAATTTCTTTTGTTTCCCGATGCAGCGGATGATGATCTGAGGTAACTTGGCTGGGGAGCGTTGAGGTTGACTTGGATTGGGAGTTCACGCATCCAAGTGGAAAGAGGGGGAATTGTCGTGATGAGTGTATGTTTGGGATGCGAGCCTCTTAGTCTAGGTGGCCTAGTGATATGGGTACTCGTACGGAGGTGTTAATTGGAGAATCCTAGAACGAGTATGTGCTTCTCTTGTGCTCAGAGAACATTGATTTGGAAAGGAAGGGCGGCTCGTAAACTTTTTTTACAAATGAAAATCGACTTATCGGCGTAGGGAAGGTCAGACAGAGAGGATAGACATCTGCGTTCCTGTCTGGCAAATCTTTGACAACATCGCTGAGGGACTCTTTGTGAAGGAGAACTTCGCCTCCGTTTGTGTATGAGCTTGAAAAGGGTCTTATTCATGAAGTACTTTCAATTAGCGTTGCTTTCGTGAGAAATCTTCAATCATCCTTACAAGACGCACTGAACTCATTCGTTTGGCTCACATGACGAGATGCATTCAGAAGCAACAAGTCTACCTAGGAGCACGACGGATTTACATGGTGAGTGGAAAGGCGGAGGCATCTAGTCCAAGATTAATTAAAGAAGGACATTCAGGCAGACGACAGAATGGCTGTTAGAGAGCCACGTTGATTGAGACTTAAGTCTGGAACATCCAATATGTATGAAACCTGAAGTTTATGATCGACGCAATTTGTCTATTTAAGACAAGTCACAGCTAGATCTAAAGAAACTCAAGTCAAGCCTTCATGTTGGTTGTCCTCAATCCAGAGTAGACCCTCAGGAACCCATTCAACATCCGCATCCCGGCAAGAGCATGACGAGCTAAGGTCCTTCCAGCTACCTTCCTCCCTACAATTCATCATGAACTGGACAATGTTTGATGTAATTTCAATGCCTCGAATTAGAATATCAGTCAGCGTAAGGAAGCCGTCTGCAGAAGGAAGATGTAGACTAATGATGACAGTAGCACAACCCCTGGGATGTCTAGGTTACATAGGGTGCGTCGACACTGAGTCCCCGCCTCAGTTGGGACACTGCAACAGAGCACATTCTCATTTGAAACCTTGCAGGTGTTGGGTGAATTAGCTCAACCAACTTGTCGCTACCCATTTGAAACAGCTGCTGAGAGACTGCCTAAGCTGCGGAATCATGCTGGTTAAGACCCCACTACAGCCCACAAGGGACCAAGGTGAAAAAAATGTGTCGTGCCCCATCCGGGAATCGAACCAAGACCTTCAGCGTGTGGGTCGACGAACTAACCCACTACGCCAAGGCGACCACGGACTGAGTAGGTGACACTTGAAAAAAGGAACAGGCGTCTATGTTTTGAAAAATTTGGTCTTCGAATTGTTAAGCATCTTAATGAAAATTTTGAGTAGGATAATGTCCACCGTTGGGCGCCACTTTTTACTGTAGGCAATATTATGCATTTTTGTGAAGCATGTCGCATCCGAGGTAAACAACAAAAGCCTGATTTGAGTTTCTGTAAAATTGTTCCCATGCAGATGCAAGTTTACAGCAAAACACTGACGACTGTTGGGCGCCACTTTTTACTGTACCCAAAATTATGAACTTTTGGGAAGGAAATCACGGTTGAGATAATCAACAGAAGATTAAGTTGACTTTCTGTCGAATCGTTACCCATCTAGGTGGAAATTTGATGCAAAACTTTGACAACTGTTGGGTGCCACTTTTCAATATGCCTGAAATTCTGATTTGTTCTGAGGCAAAAATTATAACAAAACTCATCATGCAAACTGTCAAATCACTAAATTAAGAGACGACCATTGGGCGCCACTTTTCGTTGTGGACAAAATTCCGAACTTCCCAAGCAAAACCTATACAATTCTGCTTGTTCTTTGACGTGTTTAAACATATTCAAGTGAAGCTAGCATGCATGCTGGCAGCTTCGGGTGAAATGACCGGTGAGCGCTCCAACGAGCATCATTTACAATTTTTGATCAAATTTAAGGAATTTTTTTATCAGTGAGATCTGTAATTTATTTCTATTCAAAACGAATCTCAAGCCTAAGATGCTGTCTATGAGTCATGTTGCCACAACATTAAACCCACACGATGCCCCAGCCTAAACCACTTTTGTTTTTCTAGTGAACCTGAAACCAATTGAATTGTCAATAAAATACATTTCACGGTCAAGTGCATTTAAAACTACCCAGCCATTGACGACAATTTCTTTTCCCACAAATACGGACTAGGCTGTAAACCGAGCAATAAATCCAAAATAAACTACATCGCTACCGAGACGACGCACCCTCTGCTGCAGTAGAGAAAGGCACTCATTTGTTTCCTCCCTGTGGCAGTCGAGAGTTATTAAGGTCTTCATTCTGTGGGTAAATGCATTTGGAGAAATTTATGATTTTTGTTTTTTTTTTGTGTATCCCATCAGCAGACCTTTCTCAAGTAATAAACCAAAATGAGCTCACCAACCAACGTCCCAAGAAGGCCCCCAATTGATTCGATCTCGACAAAACGGCACTTACCTGAAAAGAGAGAAAAAAAAATAAAATATTTCATTAAGTCTCATTACAATGCCCCCCGCCCCGAAATGAAAATTCAATAACAATAAACTTTCAATAAGTGGTCTCCACCCTCTGCCACCCAATTGCGAGCCTTCACACCCAAGTCCCTGACATTGTTTGAATCAAATTTAATGAATTCACGCAGACGGGAGGGATGGAGGGAGAGCGCGTTCGTTTATCAATGCGCACATCGTGTATTGAAAATCGATTCGATAAGCGCATGAAGAACATTAATTTCAATTTATTTCATTACACCCAGCAGCAAGCCTGCCCGCAACTGCTGCTATTCATCCGTCTGACTTCGACTTGGGGAATCGTTCTCATTTCGTGAGAGGGGAGAGAACAAGAAAAAAAAAACGAATTACTTTCAATAAATCGATATATGCGCCGATGATCGCAGTCGGCCGTGGTCGTGGTCTCTAATTGACATTCGGACAGCGTCTAACACGTTCGCATCGTTAATTCTCAACGCCACTCACACGAGTACAATTTGTTTTAATTTCGTTCTCTTATCATCTAGACATCGTCGTCGTTTATCTGAAAGCCTAAATCTCATTCCATTGGAGGGGAAATGGAAAACATAGAAAAACATAGAAAAAACATAGAATTCCGCAACAAAGTTACAAAAACACAAGCCGCCTGTCACAGGCATTTGTACCCAACCTGACAAGCATCCTCAGCAGAGTGTGTCGCTGTCTATTTCCTGTCAAATGTCAACCCCACTCCCCACCCCCCCACGACCAGTGTATAGTGTCAACACAATAGAATATCATTTACACACTCCACCGAAGCAGGGAGGGGGTGTTATTTAATAATGGCTTCTCCATCTGACAATTTGACAGTTCCAAGCCGGGTGTGCTGGAGCGGGGGGGAGGCCGCCGATGCCCCAAAAATTTCACCGGAATTGACATAAAAATCAATAAAACACCATTCTTATGCTTATTCGGCTCTTGTGCGGCACTTTCAATATCGATGTCGAATGCCGACCTGGGGGTGGGGCGGAATTGCGTGTGTGTCTCTGACAGGACGACACTGATATTGAGATTGTCAAGGAGGGAATCCCTTTCATCTGCATGCAGAAAGCATGCTTTTTCCGGCGTAAATTGGAATTTTTTATTCGAAATTACTTGCGCCGCGCACAGACGGATTATTAAAATTCACCTTTTAACGTCGGCCGACCGGCCGGTGCGGCTAACAGTCGCCCGTCAGTCGATACAAAGAGTAATTAAATTAAAATTGATTTCAAGTTAATTCTACGTCGCGCTAGCGATGGAAATCGAACTGCAAACGCATCGACTCATGGGGGCCTGTAGACAGACGCGCGCATGAGAGATGTGTACATGACATTTAATTAACATTCAACAAAACCCTTTTTCCGTTTGACAGTGCAGCCGGCTGAATCCCCCCCTCTCACCCCATCCCCCAGCCACTCCGCTATAGATACGTTTGCTGATTTTAATTAATCTTTTTTTTTGTCAGCATTTCGTTTTGTAGTTGAAGCCCAAAGGATTCTCTTTGATCCTTAAACGCTTTAATTACTCTCTCTCTCCCTCAGCCGTTTCTGCTCGTGTGTTTAAAAATTGCATCCAGATGCGTGCATTACGTCCGAGGGCCGAGCGCTTTTTCAATTCCGACGCATCTACACTTTGACTAATAGTCGGGCACTTTGTCATTCTGTCAGCACACTGTTGCGCGGCAGCGGCGGCAGAAATTCGCGCAAATGTCAAAAATACACTCATGCTCATTATATTTAATTGCTTTATGTGTGTGCAACAAACAAGTGAATCCCTGGATGCAGACTGTGCCACACCTCCTCTAGGTTCTTGTTTTTTGTTTTGTTCCTTGTGCGCGCGTGAACACATTCATCGTTTTGTATCCACATCGTCGTAGTCGTCGTCGTCGTCGTCATGTAGCTTTGTTCGCACTCCAATTGCGCCTTGATGGTTAATTCAGGAACGCTCAAGTGTTTTCTAGGAGATTCGCTGTGTGCTGCCGCTTGTTTATTTTCGAATCGTGCGGCACAGGGTCTGTGAGTAGGGCTCGGAGTGGATAAAAATAGATTTCTGTTGTTGTTTACAGATTTTCTGCACGGAAGGATGGATGCGACTGGAGAGTGTTGGATGCTTCATTCAAAAATTTAATGAAGAAATTGGTTATATTTGAGGGATTGACATTCTTGAATATGGTGGTTTTTGGATGGACTTTTGGAGTAGTATGTGGGCGGCTGTTGGGCGCCAGTTTTTTTAGTTTTTGAGTGGCATGTTGCATGCGGCATGACTGTAGTCAAAAGTTGTCTAGAAAGAATTCTCTTTAGGAAAACAAGGTAAGAAGCCAGAGCAACACGAAGTTGACTGTTGGGCGCCACTTTTTTTTTCAAATTACAGAAATGCATGTAAAACAAAAGCTCATTAAAACGCATGTCAATTCTTGACGTGTCCAAGTATAGGCTTAATGAATATGAACACTCGCCACAGGATGACTGATTCGTGTAACAATGATTACTCTTAAGGACATCTTAAGGACAAGCTGATTCGTTGAGTCAAATTCTTATCCAGATTTTGGCCTATCCAGACACTCATTTAAATTGCCAGTCTCATGATCGGAAACTATGTTTAAATGTAGACAACCGTTGGACGCCACTTTCCTTTCCCCAGGAATAATAAATTTTTACTCCACAAGACTGAATATTTCGTCAATGCTGCTCTTTCTACAAGATAAGCACTCATTCTTAAAGAATGAGCGTCGTTCCAACGAATTCCAGTGTCGGGCGCCAATTTTTGTTTTCCCAAAACTAAAAAAAATCCATCCACAAGGCCTAATATTTCGACAATTCTACTCATTCTTGAGTGAGTGAGAATGAGTGTCGTTCCAACAAATTCCAGTGAAATTCTGTTTGAAATACAGACGACGGTTGGGCGCCACTTTTCGTCTCAACGTGAAATACTGAAATTTCCCACAAAAACTACAGACTCCCGACCATACGGCTCATTTTCCAGTATTTTCCAATGAATTCAATTAAAATCGACTTAAACTGTATTTTGATTGCCCGCCACGGCTGACTGCATGAAATCGACATTCACTCGAAATTTGGTTCATCGCCAGTGTGAAATTGACATTCTTCCCCATTATGACTCATCCGCATGAAAATTCCGAAAAAAAAACTTGCAACCGTTGGGCGCCACTTTTTCCATTTCCCACAAATCGCCGTAATTTCACACAGCAGACCGCATGCTGCTCATTCTCTGACTTCTTTTAACGAATTCCAGCGATATCGACGTAAAAACTGATTTACCACGCTTGTCGCTGCACGAAATTGTTATTCACTCAAAAAAAAAAACCCCATCATTCGCAGTTTTCGCTTGAAAATGCTTTCAATGGGGCTCCTCCATTCACAAGACAATGCACCGCCATTAAATCATGTCTGAGATGAGTGAAATGAAAGCCCAATTGTCATGGGGGCTCTCTGCATCTGTCAAATTCACCATCTGTCATGTAATTAAAATCCCAACAATTTCCGAATGACGATGGCCATCAATAGCTTCTCCCTGGGTGAAGGTTTTCTTGTTTTATTTTTCTCCCGCTCTGAAACAGGATTCACAATTTTCGCTTCAATCACACTCGATGTGGTCGTCATTGTCCTAGCCTCGTCTTCAGCTCAGCAAAAGAGCACCAGCAGCAGCAGCAGTGGTAGTAGTAAAAAAAAAAAAAAAGAAAATCTCCCCATTTAGCGACTCCCGCTGATTTCCAGGTCGTAAAGACGGCCCACTGACTGGCAACAATAACACAAATGTCCATCTCTCGTTGCATGCAACATGAGGAGTCCACCGCCACCGGCCGATGCGCAAACAACAAAACGAACAGAAGACACCAGCCGAGCTGCTACAGCCAACAACAGTCGAAGCAGCCGCACCACCACCACCATCAGCAACAGCAACATCAGCAGCGACAGCAGAAACGGCACGGAACGGCAGTAACAAACGATGACACAAAGCAAGCCGCTTTCAAAAGAATTAAATAACTTGCAACAGCAAAACGGTAGCCATAAACTTTTGGTCGGCTGGTAGTATTTTTCCACCTCCTCCGTCGTCAGCCTCTGCCTCGGCTTTAGCCTCATCGTTATCTCTTCCTCTCCTTCAGTCCGTTGCTTTACTTTTCCGACTTTTTTCTCTCTGCCGGTGGAACGTTGTCGTCTTCTCGGTTTTATTTGTCGCATTTTTCCACTCCTTTTGCCTTTAATGCGGGTTCGTCGCTAAAGTTGTTGTTGTTGTTGCTGTTCTGCTCCGGAGATTGTGTGCACGATTATTGTTGTGCAGTGCACACACGCTAAACCGCCAAACCCACCGCCCGACAGACGGACGGAATTTCGAACCACAAAACAGTAGCGTGTTCGCAAGCACAACAGAGAGAAACAAAAACAAGACAAGTCCTCACTCCTCCCCGGGAGGATGTGTTGGCAGTGTGCATCAGGATTTTCATTTGTTCTTCTGCGAGTGTGTTCAGAGAGAGCGAGGGGGGGGGGGGAATAAAAAAATACACAGCATCCACAGAACAACAAAAGAGCTCTCGCTTGAGTGGTGAAAAACCTCAACGGGACTAAAAGAGCAGCATTTACCAGGCAGCACACGATGTGACATTGATGGAGGAAGCGCTGAAGCCGGGGGGCTGGAGGAGAAACCTCTCCTTGCATACTGACTGACTGACTGAAAGGCAGGAGCGAAAGAACTTTTCTCGGTTCTTATCTGAAAATCGATTTTTTTTCCCTGCCACTACTGCTGCTGCCGTCCGTCCCCTACTCTAGTTTCAGCTCAACACGCTGCACTTAGGGGCGCTTTCTCGGCGTTTTTCCGTGTTGCCCGCTCTAAGCCTTCTGTCAACTGACCAAAGCTGACAAGTATCCCTCCGAGGGAGGGACGGCGGCAGAGGGAGGGAGCATCCAATTCGATGGCATTAAGATTGTGATGTGTTTTCGCCCATAAATTATGGGCAATCCGATGATGTCCTTTTTGACAGTCACTAAGCTTTGCCAAGAGTGAGAGAGAGAGAGCGAGCGAGATATTGATGGTTGAAATATGTCTTGTTTTGGCCTCGTGTGGGATATGCGAAGCATTTGTCCATGTTATTGATGGCGACTTTAAAGGGAAAGGGAAGGGGCTGGGTAATTGGAAAAGTTCAGTGTTGGGCGCCACTTTGAACGCTTGTTGGTTTTTATCTGCACTTGGACAAGGGTTCGTTTTGAAATAATGTGCCGAAGATGTGAAGCAGCCAATTGTGGAGGTTTCTATTTTGAGAGAATTTATAGCCATGCATAATCTCCAAATATGGGTCTTATGGCTGAAGTTGGTTGACTTGAGGCAGCAAAAAACCGTTGAAACGGGAGACATATGGACGTCAAGATGTTGCTGAGATGGTCAAGAAAAGTTCTTTTCTCTTTTTTTGTGAATAGTCAAATAAGAAAACTTTTTTTTAAAGTGGGTTCTGACATAGGAGAAGTTGGATTTTGTTGATTGCATAGCTTTTTGTGTGCTTGTGCAATCTATTGCGAACCTACGCCTCGATCAATAATAATAATAATAATTGAGTGGCACTACAGCCCACAACGGGCCAGGGCCTAGCTTCTACAACAACTACTCGTGTTGTGCATGCTACTGTTCTTCACGAGTAGAAGGGACCATCAGTTTTTTGCCGATTCCGAACGGCGAGCTGAGAAGCTTTCCATAGACAATTAATACTCTTTGAGTGTTGTCAGCAACTCGAAAGAGGTGGTGCCGTGAAAAAATGCTAGGTGTCCCGCCGGGAATCGAACCCAGACTTTTCTGCGCCGCGGTCGATGCACTTACCACTACGCCACGGCGACCACGCCTCGATCAATCCTTTCCCAAAAGTGAGTAATCAGCGAATAGGACACATATGTAGCTGCGCACAGCTTTGGTGTCCCAATTTCCAGTATAGAGACATTTGTTGGGCGCCACTTTTCAGTTTACTAGAAATTGAGAAAATGTCATGATTTCACAGCAAATCATCGCCCGCCTGTCACGGGCTGGAAGAACTCCATGAAATTGAACTCAAAACTGCTGAAAACTTCCATCTTAAACGTCTTTTGGGAACACACAACGTAAAGGGCAAATCAATATGCCAACTCTGGTAATCATCAGGGAGGCTACCGCAAGTTCTTTTATCAGCATAAGTCTTGCTCGACGAGACGGGGATTTGAATGCTTTGATTCTGCAGGTCGACATTATTATTTCTTCTCAAAATTTAAGGAGATCCTGCAGATCAAGTATCAACAAAGGCAAGCATTCTCACCAAGAAGATGTGGAGGCGCAGAGTGAAGGAGCGGCCAACATCGTGTGCTAGAGTCTCCAGCTCAAAAGGACTTCGAAGCAATGGGACAGCATAACAAAGGACGTGCTTGATTAAAGGGAAGCCGATGGTAAGGAACCATGTCCTGCAATTTGAAGTGGAAAAAAAAAGGGCAACTACTAAAAGGTGATTAGGCGAGAAGCAGGTGCAGACCAGGACTGAGGAAAAGAATACACGTGCCAGTGACTAAAAGGGGTTTTTTGAGAAAATACAGATAGCTGTCAATATTGATGACAACCTCCGTCCAAAGCAGAGTCCAAGACATTCTTAGACACACACTAGTGACTGCGGCATCCTATCTTAACAATATACATATCTCCAGTGAATAGGTCTGGTAAAACGTACAAATTCTGGAGACAGGTTGTTTCGAACTTTTAACCATGGATACGCTCGATCTGGTCGTGGCCGCCATGGCGTATTGGTAAGTGCTTTGGCCGCCACGCAGAAAGTCTAGGTTCGGATCCCGGACGGGACACCACGTATTTTTT
Source organism: Eristalinus sepulchralis (assembly GCA_944738645.1). Taxonomy (NCBI): domain Eukaryota; kingdom Metazoa; phylum Arthropoda; class Insecta; order Diptera; family Syrphidae; genus Eristalinus; species Eristalinus sepulchralis. Next base: position 6,906,324 of record OX122885.1, on the reverse strand, counting down.
CACGGCACCACCTCCTTCGAGTTGCTGACAACACTCAAAGAGTATCAATTGTCTATGAAAAGCTTGCCAAATCTCCCCTTTCGGAGTCGGCCAAAAACCTGTAGGTCCCTTCTACTCGTGAGAGAACAGCACGAGTAGTTGTTTTAGAAGCTAGTTCCTGGTCCCTTGTGGGCTGTAGTGTGACTCAATTATATTAATATTTTGCCACCACTTTCTCTTCTCTCTCTTGAATGGCGATGCAGCGATGCAACCAACGAGCCTTTCATGTCCCTTCTGGCAGAATGGACCTTCTTCAGATGTCCGCACATCAAGTTGGTTGCGATTCTTCTCCAGTTTTGTGTGGCATTTGAAAGAACAATTTCTCCTTCCTTGTCCCAATGGTTGTTGCGTATCGAAGTTGTGTAGTGCCACATGGTCATTTTATGCGAGAGACTGCGTTTAACCATTTCAAATAGATTTCGCATTAGTTGACTGCAATCGAACTGAATCTGAACAGGAAGGGTTGAGGGGGTCCCTTAAAACTAGAATCTTTTGACTATGAATTTTTGGTTTGCGGTGTGGAGGAAGGAATCTTTAAATAAGGTGACCTCAAATAAGAAACTCTTCATGTCTAATAGGCTTACAAGATACAAAATTTGAGATCAAAGAGGACTATAAAGAACCAATAGCAGAGGCAAACTCAAAGCAAATTGGGGTCAAAACCGCAAAACAGTCTCGGGAAAACATCTCCGAGGATCATCGGTGGAGGACAACTTTGCTAGGGTAGCTATTTTGCTCGGGGTCCCCTCTGTTAGAATGTTGAGTATGTGTGGGATTCAAATTTTCGCTATGTTCATTTTAAGCTGACTTGAGAAAAAATTAAAATTTAGATTTTTTGGCTAGAATTTTGGGTTTTTGAAATCTGCTGCCTGTCAAAATACTCCGTGCAAAGGCTTTACTATCAATGCAGACAGCTCAAGCTCCTTTATGCAAGATGCCAATCAAAGGATTGCGAGGTATCTCTAAAGGACTCAAACTTCAATTTCTAATAGCAAATATCCAACTTTGTGCTTCGACAAATTTGCCATGTCGTTTTGTTAAATTGTTTCTTTTTCAATTCAAAGGTACGCCCACATCTCGGAAAAAAAAACTGATCAAAATCATAAATGTGTGCGTTGTGAAAAAGGACATTATTGATCTCATATTCGAATAAGTTAATCAATCAGTTTATCTTTCACGACCTCACATCTCAAGCGTGATTTATTAAATACCACTTAAAAAGTGGCGCCCAACGCGAAACCTCTCAACAATTCATCGTTTTTTTTTCATTCTTCCTTAGAATGAATGGAATTGCATGGCGCACCTCATAACTTTCTCACAAGCACCCACCAATTATGCACCCCCCCCCCCCCCACGCGGATAATGGAAAAAGTGTCAAAATTCATTTAACAACAATCATGACAAATTTCCACTCTAATCCACCATAAACTACCTTTATTAGCCATAGACTCCATTACCAAAGCACCGCCTCCTCCCTCCCCCCATCTTCCCATCCACCTCGTTCCCCAACATCGTCGGCTGCTATCAACTTGTCGTCTGTCATAAATTCCCACAACTGTCACCGAAAATGTCATGCGATTTACAACCCACCCAATGGAGCCAGAAATAAAACAAAAAAAAAACGCCAAAAAATTATGCCTCCCATAAATAAGAAAAAAATAATAAAATAATTTCCCCTCCCTCTTGAGGGAAAATCCATAAAAAAGAATAAACTTGTGTGTGAGCGTCGTATTATTATCATTGCAAACTGTTGATTTATTTCATCTGTCAAATGGGAGTCCCGTTCCACGCGCAAAACTCACAAAAAAAAACGTCCCTTTCCTCGGAATAGGTTCATTGTATTCATACTTCAGAAGTGAAAACACCGAACGAGGAACGATTCTCGAAGTCGACGACGACACGATGGAAAGGCGAGGAGGATCGTCCTCAGCACATTGAACTTCATCAAAAGAGCATCATTCTTTTGGGAATTGGCCCCAGTGGTGCGCGGGAGTCTTCGTCGAGAGAGCGCCATAAACACAAACAGCAACAGTGGAGTAGACAACGATGAGAGTGTGGAGAATGAGCACGAGGATGTGAGGATGTGGACGAGGACGAGGACCGTTCGATGTCGGCATCGCTGGTGGCGGTGGTGGCGGCGACGACGACGACGACGGCGGCGGCGACTTTATAGGAAGAGATAAATGAAAAATGGTTCGGGTTATGCCATAACCTCTTAAAAAGAACAAAACAAGGATGAAGCAGCCCCCACCGACCGACAGCAGCATGGCATATGAGGGGAAAGAAATTGTCTAATAATACACAGCCTCACATACTTTCGAGACGACGGCAATGCCGGAATTGCTAAGACAGACAGGCGACTGCTGCATCAACAGTTTTCCTCCTTCCACTCTCTCAAGAGGGCCACAATTTTGAAGAAAAATCATAGAAAACGATGATGATGAGCATAATTTCGAACCTAATTCCAAACTCCATTCGGATGTGTGTCGGACAGCGATTGTATGGGCGGCGGCGGCGGCGGCGGCAACCATGGCGACGGCGACGACGTTCGAATCATTTTTCATTTGATTCTCCGCCGTTCGTTGCGCTCCACAGTGATGCTCTCCGGTTTAAGTGGTTTTCTACTTTTCTATCTGACACACGATTCAATTTCGTCGAGGACGTTTCTCGATTTTATCGATTCCTTCATTCATATCTCGGTTTCCACCGTTTCAAGTGCATTTCGATTTTGATTGCGTTGCCTCCCGTCCTCCACCTGGCCCACCCTCCAAGGGGTTTGCGTCCTGGCGGCGGTGATGGTGTTGCCTCACCGTGATCCTTTGTCTAGTCTGAATGAAAGAAGTGGCAGAGGGATGCATTCTTTCGAGGTTTATCGCGTGGAGTCTGAGATAATGACACACGGTGATGTAAAAGAAAAATCCACAAGAGCTGAGCCATCGCTAAGGAAATTCCATAATGAATGGTGTATAGAGGACAGACGCAGAAGGTGAGAGAGAGAGAATGACAGCAGCGGTAATGGGTTTCGGGGCCCTGAACACACACGCACATCAAACGTCACCGAGAGACATGATTACATTTTGAATGATGATAAAACTTAATGGATTATTATTATGTTGTCGTGTTATCCCCATGCATTCCCCCACCCCCACCCCCTCCCGCACAGTCCGCCTAATTATTTTTACATTTTTTTCCCATTCACCCCGCCTCGGCAATGGCGGCGACAATGACAGCAACGGCGGCAGCGGCGGCGATCTCTTAGGGCATCCCGGCCTGGGCGAAATAAAAGTGCTGATTGAGCATTTTAAATGAGCAAGCAGATGTATGCGACCGTCGAGTGGGGGTGTGTGAGCGTGTTCGATTTTTTTTTTTTGTTGTAGTGGCAGCAAGACAGCCGGCGCCTTGAGGAGATGGCCTCTTCCTCTTGGCTCTTTTGTGTGGAGAGCTCCCTCGCACTCATCATCAATCAATTTCGTGTTTTGCTGTCGGCGCTGAAGGGGAGCGGGAGCAGGAGCAGGAGAGAGAGAGGGTATAAAATTGCTGCGGGATGACAGATGCAATTTGCTGTGCTGGGAAGTGTCAATGAAGACAATAAGAAGTCAGCAGCGGGTCCTCGATGATGAAGTGTTGAGAGTCTTCAAAAGTTCGAAAATTACGACGCCAGAGAATGGGATAATGACGATGATTGATAATTTTTCTCGTTTCTTGTGGCCAGCAAACGTGTTGATTGCAGTAAGAGAGAGGGAGGAGGTTTCTTTGTTTTGGTTGGAACGGACAGTTGGAAGAGGAAGTAGCTTTCAAGTGGGCAAAGCACTTGTCTGTCGTGGCAGTGACTGAAAAGTGTTTTCAAGCGGTGGCTGGATTGCATTAGCCGGCAGGGCAGGCGAGAGCGAGACGGAAGTGCAAAAGTCAAGAGGACCTGTACCACTTTGTGTGAAAACATCCTCGAAGGAGGGAGGCACTTCGCCTCATTAACAGATGTGGGATTTGGTTTAACATGATCACCTGCCTTATGGCTTGTATCACGGGGTCCACTTTTCCAAGAGTCGTAGATAACGCAAGACTGGACGCCTTAGTAACCCAAGCATCAAGTGAGATCATGCTTGAGGGAAAATCACCGAACCTTGGTATGGAGCGAGGCCTTTCTAAGACTTCTGCCGCTCTATGGGTCGCAGCACCCGGTTGAGAATGCAGCTCCACACTGAGCCGAGAAAGTCCCCTAACCGCCGGGCCCAAATCAGAAGGGGGAACAACCTGATTCAGACCAGTCAGCACGGCTCTGCTCGCGATATGGGTATAAAACCACAGCCACGACGATACTCCAACAAGGGGCCGAGCAGACGACCAGGCTGAAACTGAAATTCCAGGAGCTCCTGACCTCCCGTGGCACCACCAGAATATAACCTCAGGGTGTCACTACAAGTCAGGTTTCCCTCAAAACCTTCGCCTCATTACAAGTTTAAGTCGCTCGATGGAGTCGACCATCACAAGCAGAAATTTCTTGAAATCTGACTCAATTCAAAGTATTCTGGATTTTGTTCGCTAGCTGAATGAACAAGGGAAAGGGAGAAAGAACTTCTTGTAGACCCACCCCACACACACTCCATCAAATAAGAAAACCCTCACGAAAGTCACCCTTTCTGGCAAAATCTTGAAAATCTCATCAAACTCAAGGAGGTCATCAAAAGCGCTAAACACGCACCCCTCCCCGAAAAAAGCCGTTCAACCGTAGTGCACATTAACCGAAAGTAATTTCATGTTTTAAGACACATCCACTACTCGTAAGAATTTAATGACAACCTCAAGTGCGCTCGTCCCGTCATCCCTCCCTCTCTTTGCCAAAATTTAGGCCGAAACGGCTAAGGGTCTTTTCGCTCACTGCGAAAGGATGAAGATAATAAAAACCTCCGTGGCAGTAAATTTCCCCCAGGTACAGCCTCTCTTAACAGCCCCTCACCCACGCGCGCCAGCTGCACATAAATTTCCCACCAAAAACTTACAACACCTTCGCTGCGTAACTTTCAGGGTTTACGGCGGGCCAGCAACAATTTAAATGTCACTCTCACCTTTGCCATCATTTGTGCCGCGAAATTCTTTTAATAAACGGCAACTCATCCACCCCATGGAATGGGCACCGCTGTGGCGCGCCCGTAACAAATCAGAAAACTTTTGAGAGCGCACCTCTCCGCCACCATCCACCCACCCATCTGTCAAATTAATAAGCGAAGACAACCCGCAGGATGGGGCAGGGGCGCCCTTTAATTCAACAGAATCCCACGGCTAGTCCCTGCCTGCTGCTGTCATTAGCAATTTAGATTCACCATCTTGCGCGGCACAAAGGACACACCGGCACACGGTTCAATGGGAATCCGAATCACCAAAGTCCATCTTAAACCGATTTATCTCGGTTAAATCTTTGCCAAAGTTCCGAGCGGCAAAGTTTCTCAGTTTTCTCCGTTTTCCCCAGTTTCCTTCACTGTGTCATCATTCTGAGGGTGGCTCGCCTTTGGCAATCTTCTGTGACACCGCAAAGGAAAAACTTGTGAAGCGACGAGCAAAACTCACCGACAGTCCCTCGAGAGATTGGCCCAAAGGAACCGTCCGCTGCGATTGTGTGTGTGTGTGTTTTCAGTCATCCGTGTTTCAGATCAGAGCCTGCCTCAGTAGCGGAGATGGCAGCGAAGGCGGCGTTGGAATATCAATTTACCCCGAAAGTGAACCGAGATTCCGCCTCCGCGTCCACTCCTCTCGGTCCTGACGATGACTCTTGTCATTTTGATGCCATTGTTAGGAGAAAGTCGCCCGAAAAAGTTAGCAGCGAAGGGCTCTGCCCTCCACCGGTCCGGCTTACTGGCAAGAACATCATCGTTGCAAACGTGACAGGCTGCACAAAGGGACGAGAGGACAAAGGCGACAGAAGACGAACACACTTTGCTGTGTAAATCCAGCTGACGAGCGGGTTGGGCGGGTGCAAAATATTTTCCTTTTCTATTAAAAGAACATAAAAACGAGGATGTTCCCAAGAAGAAAAGTCCTTTTTCTCCCCACGCCCCACGAGGGCTTATGACCAGTGTTTACCTTAACAGTAACGAGGGGGAGGCAAAAAAAGGAGTACTTTGACTTTGTTTGTGTGCGAAATGAGGGTGTAGGTACATTGAGAGCTGCAGATGAATGCAAAGAAGAGCAGAGCACAAAGCGGGGACGCAGCAGCACTGCCAGCGGCGGGGGAGAATAACTGGGTCAAGTTGTTCCACTCCACGGAAGGACTCTTTTTTTTATCATTTTTGTTTATGTTTGGAATTGAAAATCCATTAAAATGGAGAGCGCAGTGGCAAAGAAAAAAAAACCGGCTGTTGCGGCTGCCATGGGATGTGAGTTTGAGAGAGTAGCAGCAGCAGCAGCGCACAGAGGCAGGCTAGACAAGGCACGTTGTGTGGCTTTGTGAAGTGGGGACAATCTAGATTGAGGATTATTTTCCTATCGAACGGGAAATGACGGTATTTGAAGAGGAAATAAAAAAATAACTGACAGCAGTTTGTTATTCTGGCTTCTACCCTCAGCTCTCTCTGTGGCAGCTGTGTGTGTATGTGTGTCCGTCCTCCCCACTGAGGGGGATCCTTTATAGTGCCGTAAACATTTTCTTTTTTGTGCTGTTATCTGGCCCTCTCTGTGTGTTTCTGTGTTTTGTTAGCCGAAGCAGTAGTGAGTGAAACGTGCTCAGAGTTTTATTAGAGCTTGTTTTTTTGCTCTCCAAATCGAGGGGGCAGTATATCCGACAAACGTGCTATTTGTTAGTGATGAGCGTTTTCCCCTCTTTTTTGTGTGTTGTTTGACTTGGTTTTTTGGACGGGGGCGCCGGATCGAGGGAGGGATTGTGACGATTTAAATTCTGCAACAACAAATTGGGTCAGAGATCAGGCTGAGTTTTGAGTGATTAATTGTTTGAAAAATTGCTGTGTACGGCTGCGGATGGGTGGGACGTGAGAAGTGGCATTCGACTGGGATCGCATCACAAATAACTAGGTATGACGGCGACCGACTACTTGTCGGAACTGTCACCAAATTTTTTATCAATTGCTGCTGCAGAGGTAGAGGGTGATATTTGCAGATTTATTGAATATTTTGCCAACGTAGTGTTTAAAGTTGGAAATGGATACAATTTGGTGAAGTTTAAGGGTCACGAAGTCATGAGTTTTGTGGAATTTAGAACTGTGATGACTGAGACATTTGCAAATGGGAGTATTTTTTTGCAAGTGGCGCCCGACAAGGAACATTTTGGAGTTTTTGGCTACTTTTAAGCCATTTCAATGGCATACATTTTATAATCGATCGAAATAGCAAAACGCGCAGTAAATTAGAAAACACCAGCTGCAGGGGTGAGTTTTCAAAGTGGCGCCCAACGTTGGACCAAATTTATGTGCAAATGTCAATCAAAAAAACACGACTAAGAGATCATTTGATGTCAGCAGAGATAGCAATAAGCCTCTTAAAAGCAGTCAAGTCATAAGAAAGATGTATTCGGTGGAACCTCTTCAAGGCAGTGTTTGACGCTGCTTAGGCGAAATCCCAAGGAGTTTCGGCCTCGTTTTGTGGCCGTTGATGAACCATGTCTTCACTATGGTATACACCAGAGACCAATGAACAGTCAAAGGAGTGGACTTCACCTGGTGAACGTGCTCCGAAGACGACGAAGACTGTTCAGAAAGGTAATGGCTACCATTTTCGGGACAAGGTTGAATTTTGAGCTACTACCTATAGAAGGGCTGAATGGTCACAGGGCTCCATTATGCCTTTGACACCGATTTGAATGAAAACATTTGGCAAAGGACAAGATTCTCCTCCGTCACAGCTCCGTCGTCGCCACTGAGAAATTGATTCAATTAGGCTAAGACCTGCTGCCCACCGTATTCTCCAGATTTGGCACCATTTGACTTCGTTTTGTTGCCAAACTTGAAAAAGTCGCTGATTAGGCAGAAAATTGAGTCAAGTGAGGAGGTTATCGCCACCATGGAGGGCTTTCTTATTGCCACGCTGGCTTAGAGACTGGAGTTTCATCTAACCACAAGCCTAGAGTAGAAGATATCTCTCTGTCTCCGTCTTTCCGCCCTCTAGCTCTCTCTCTCTCTCTCTCTTTCTCTATCTTTCGGCCCCTCTATCTCTCTCTCTCTCTTCCTCTGTCTCGGGCAAGAATAAGGTCCTAAGCTGAACGATTAGTTTCACAAAAGAGAAATTTTTGCAAATTACGACAACTCCTCCGTTTCCATGCCGGAGTCTTAAAGTTTGACATTCACATCTGTGACAGACATACCCCCTCAATTCCCCCACAACATTCCCCATCCATCAGAGATTCAAACAAAAGTCCGACATGCTTGCCCGCTGCAAAGTGTGATTCGCAAATCTCTTTCGCACACTTTCCCCCCCACAAAGCAGGACAACAAAATTCGTCTCCGACCAGCAAATGCCACAGAACAAGTGGTTAAACATCTTTAATTAAAGCCTCGAGTCCTTAAACAATTCCGAAACCAAGTTAAAATGAGTTAAATTAACTTTCAACAACCACTTCAAAAGCAAACTCAATTTGAATTACATTCCACGGCAGCACAACACCGACGACAACTCCTCATTCATTTTGCATGCTGTGTGTGACGACGAGGTTGTGTGGTGCGGTGGAAGCGATTTGCCGCTCTCAAATTTGACATTCACCGCGAGCACCGCAAATCGATAAAAATACCTTCTCCATCCTTGCCAGCCGTCTTCGTTAGGCAACGCCACAACACAAAATGGCGCTTAAATCTAATTTACATCTCCCAACATGGTCATATGGTTCACTTGAATGAAAGTAATTTTCCTCCACCCCTCCACCTCTCCCGCCGAACATCCGCATCCACATTAACCAACCAACTTTGACTTAACTACCACCACCCCACAAGGCGGCATTCCTCCTCACACCAGGGTCTGGTCTAAGCAAACAGAATTTCCTTCAACCCCGACACACACACACACCCACCCACCCAAACCTCTCAAAAACGTGCACTCGACTCATTTCGCTTTCGTTTCAAAACCGCCACAGGATGGCTTTCTCCGGAGATGGCAGTCCCCGGCCTCGTGGCATTTTACGCATTTGTCCCCCCGTCAAGTGGTAGCAGCCACAGCAACGGCGACAGAACGAAAAAAAAAACGACGAAATTAAGTATCAGAAAGTACAGTCGCACGTCCACCACCACACGGCGGTGAAGGCGCACCCTCACGGTGGATGGCAGACCACCCAGCCACCACCATCTGGTGGCACCCTTGAAAACGTGCAGTCTGTCGATAAAGGAGCCCTGTGACAGTAGTAAACCTGCCTGACACTGACACACAGAATGGTCTTAAGGCATTTCATTGATAAAAGCGGAAAATGCCCTGCCAACCCTTAAGCCGGCAAACGGAGAGACATGGACACACAGACAGGCAAAGGGGTGAGCTGTCAGTTCCTTAATTCGATAACCACCCCGACGCGTTGCATTAAAATGTGTGTGCCTGCCAACCCCGCGCGCCTCAGACACAGCTGATCACTGGAACACAGTCATCGATGACGATGACGATAGCAATCTGAAAGCGGCTTCAATCGACCAACCGTACCGACAGACCCGCAGTGGGCCCCGTGTCGCGCTGCAGAATTCGTTGCGAACTCGAGATCAAGATCGAAAAGGGGATGATTTGACAGTTTATGGCCTGGTCTAATGCGATTATACAGTTAAATGAGAAAATTTTCGTCGTTTTTCTTTTTTGCCGGCGACCGGGTGACGGGGCACTGTCAAGGGGGAGGTTGAGTGTTTAATTTCATTCAACCCAAAATCAGGGAGGGGTGCTTAAGTTCAGTCAGTCCAGTTGATTATGTTTGCGTATGCGATTTGAAGTTTGATTGCGATGACATTAGCTGGGTAACTCAGCGTGAGTCCCTATGTGTGTGTGTGTGTGCGTGTGTGCGTGCGAATGAAATAGGGGTTGAAAATGAGAATTAACGAGGAGACCGGGAGTGCCTTACATGCGGTGCCGTGCACTCGGGGAGGGTGTTGATGGTGTCACATGGAAAGTTAAATTACTTACGCTCATGTGTGTAGTCGCAGTTGTGAGTGACACATCATAGGGGTGGTGTGTGGATCCTTACCTGAAACAGAAAAAAAAAGAAAATACAGAAAATGAAGAAAGTTTTAGTTAAAGTTTTGTTTGAGGTCATTTATGAAGTTTTTCTGAGAGGCTTTGCAACGGGATTGGTGTGGACGAAGAGAGGGAATGTTCAACAGTCTTTTTTCCGGAAGTTAGAGAAAGTTTGAAAAGGAGTGGGAGGGAGAGGGAGAGTTAAAGAAGCACGCAAGAGTGTGTAAGCAGAGAGATCAGATCATCAAACAGAAACAGCCATTAGCCGCTTTGGTCAGTGTTTTAAGGGAAGTTCATTTAGAGGTTACATTTTGAAGGGACCGGTATGATAAAACCTTGAGCATAGTTGCAAGTTTCTTACTGCAGAAAATATTGCCACGCATTGACATTAACCAGGAAGAAAATTTGATTGGAAAAGGCCCTCCAGTGGGCGATGGGAAGGCTGCAGTCGCATCCAACTTTTGCTTAAACAGGTCTGAATGCATTCTAATGCCCTTTCTGCTAATGCTCGCCACTTGAAATAAATCGAAATCACTGAAAATGACAGGAAGAACAGGCAAGCAAAACAAATTTTTGGCAGTTCCTCGTAGGCAACCGATGTTTGGTGCTGTTTTCATTATAAGCATGCGTCTAGTTCAAGTTTTAGGATAAAAATCCATATTCCTGAAAATCCCAAGATCTAGAAAGATCAAAACACCAACAAAATAAAGTCCCGATATCAAAATATCAAAAGCAACATTTCCGAGCACTAGGTGTCGGAGGACACGTTGCCTCCCTGTAACTCCCCAGCAGTCAACACACAGGATCTCTTCTGCAGTTTTCAAGTGACAGCCAGTGGCAATGGATCCACGAAAAGTTCCTGTTCTGAAAATTTGATGAAAGTCAAGGTCTTTGAACCATATTCCTTTCAGAGACACAATCTTGAGAAGTCCACAAAATTCAGTACTATAGAGCAATGATAACAAATCCCTTTCGACGGAATGAGGGAGCCAGGTGGTACAGCGAACGTTAAGTATGAAGGCAATTGACGTTGATTTTACCCTTCTCTGAACTCCTTGCATCCCCCATAATAGACACAGCTAACATTGTGCTTTCGCCGGTCATATAAATAACGCACCGATTTGATATATGAGGTGATTCATCTTGAGGTTCGTTTTAAAATGTTTAACAAAGTACATAAAATGGAAAGTGAACTCAAAATTGTTACTACCGGTTAAAAGGACGATTCATGGCATTTACATTTTCAAAATGATATCATTATGACGTTGGTCACGACTACGTCTGAGGTACTCCATTTGGAAGGTTCAATTTTGGGCGACTTGTTCGACCACAGCGACTGGATTCTCGTGAATAACACGAGTGATGTTGGCTTCCAAAGTGTCAGTCGTAGGTCCTGAAGACTCGAGACTTTCCGAGAAAGGGTGCGACATCGAACGGCCTAAGCAGGCAATTGTAACGTAGCAAGACATGAAATAAAGTGCGCACCAAAAAGTGTCCTCAATAAGTTCCCTGTTTCACGAGTTGTATGGCTCGCACCGCAATCTTGTTGAAATCAGAGCTTACCGAGACCGTGTGCTTGAATTTCAGGGAACACATGGACACCGTTGTGTTGTGGGTACGTGCGTCGACTCACACGCCGAAGATCCCCGATTCGAATCCCGGACTGAACACCTCGCACTTCTTCAAGGCACCACCTCTTTCGAGTGGCTGACAACACTCAAAGAGTACTTATTGTCTGTGACGAGCTTCTCAAATTTTGCCATTCGAAGTCGACAACAAACTACAGGTCACCTCCACTTGTGCGAAAAGAAAGACAAATAGTTGCTTAAGATGCACTGTAGCATCATCCAATTATTTTTTTTAAATTCTACCCAAATCTAAGCATGACGTGGACTCCCTCAGAATGTCACGTCCAGATTTAATGGAGTGATTACAAATCAAAGCACTCTACAAAAATGCTTGTAATCTCGAACACAATCCGTGTAGCAGCACCACAGCGCATGTACATACAGAACCATTAAGCACTCCCATCGACATCCGGCCAAACTAAACAAAACTCCATCCCAAGTCACCGACCCAAACACCTGTTACCCGGGAGTGCGAGTTCGAGTTCGGGTTCGAGTGCAGATTATGTTCCGATTCTCCAATTAACTAAATCGCGGCTCAATTTTCACAGAATATAAATCAAAGAGCTTAGCTCGGTCGCAGTGTTAAACAGGCCATAAATCCTGGCAAAACCACCACCACCACCAGCACAACCATCCGACCCGTCCGGATGGCGCGCCACCGCTTCTGGTGGGCGCACAACGCCAATTCAGTGGCGTAATTTGCATTCTACAATGCAATTAACCGCTGGGAATCGAGATGTATCTAAATATAAATTAGCCATCGCATCCGAATCCGAATAGCTTCACCGTGCGTCGGCACAATGAACGCACTCTGTTGCGTCCTTGCTATCTGCAGTGCGCGCGCCATCGCCATTCACGGCCTCCGCCACATCGCGGCTCCCTTGAGCGGGAGGAAAAATAACTGAAAAAGCCGTCCGCAGACCAGGGAGGAGGGGGCGATGTGGTATGCCTTTGCGCCGGGGCGGCGCAATTTGATTTCGCGTAATGGTCGATTCGTACGTCAAAACAAGCCAATTCCTGAACGTGTATGCGACGCAACAATGACCATTCATACTTACGGACGGCGGTGGCGGCGGCGGCGGCACAGAGACCACTTCGCTACTGCGGCTGTTGCGCTGCCGCCTGTGGCAACGACAAATGTGTGCACGCGTAGGCTGACAGGAATGAGTCTCTGCCGAGAAGTCCATAACCGAGTCGCTTAATGGGTTTCTGTGTGTGATGACCGCCTCTCACAACCTCCTCCACCTCCACCTTCACCACCACCGTCGCACATGTCAATAAGTGACGCACTCCAGCCGTCAATCGTACGTACATAACAGTAACTGCGACTGGCGGCGTGTGTGCTGGCCGGCCGATGTGAAACACGTTAAGTGCCCCCCGAAGTGTCGCAAACGATGAAAAGCGATTTCCTTTCTGGAGCGGCGCTGTGCTATAGGTCGCCCAACTGCCATTAGAGAGGTGATATCTTGACCAGTTTTCTTAGGATTCCAACGTGGTTCCGAGAACACAAATCTGCCCATGCCTGGCAACGGCAGCGGCTCCGACTAAAGCTGCGACTGCCAGTGCGGCTGGGGCTATGTAATTAGGCCTTTCGCTGACTGCCGTTGCCACTGCCTCTCATTGCCACTGTGCGGCCGCGGCCCGAAGAGCCTTGCATGCCTTGCGGAGAACGGCGCAAGCGCACCACGAAGGCGATTACATGTTTCTTTAATGGACGCCAAAGTGTAATTTACTCGCGCCTCTGTAATTCGGCTCTGGCTCTGGGCCATGCGGTGTCCTACTTGAGAGAAATGTTGAGCTGCCGCCATCGCCTCCGTGGTTGGGGAACGATATCAATCTTCGACGAGTGTGCTGATGGACTGTGGTGTAGTGCGGTCTGTCAGATTTCCAATGAACCGAGCACCAGACGTCCGTGTGCCCGCCATGTCCGGCGATCGAGATGGGAAAACATATGATTTGGCGGGTAATTGCGGAGGAGACCCGCACAGCTGTCGGTGGGGAAATGCCCACCTGCCTTCATAATTACGGGGGAACACTCTGTGTCTCTCTCTCTCGGTGCAAATTATAACTGGGTTAGGCAATCTAATTTTTTTTTTATCTCTCGGCATCCACCTCTTTCCTGTGTTAGGTTGGTTGGGAAATTAAGTCGTACTCCGCGGGAAACCGGATTTGTTCAGTTTCAGCGCAATGGCGGGTTTAATCGCTTTTCAATTAAAATTCTCATCTCTCTCGCCATCAGATGCAAACTGGAGTTTATGTTTGTTTGAGTGGGCGTTTGAAGTGACACAAGGATGAATAGGCGTGTGTTTGGAGTCATGGGTAGACACAGCTATCGACTGATGTGAGCTTAGGCCCACCATTGGGGTGGCAAGCGCATCAGGGACCTCTTACTCATTGAAGGCAGTAAGGCCTTCAACTGAAGCGAATGATCTAGGGAAGTTTCTGGGCAGAGAAATTTTGTGAATGAATTCGATTTAGTCTTCGTCTTTGGGACCTTGACAAGTTTTTGGGAGGGAAACGCATTTTCTGTGACCAAGGTGGCGCAACACTCTGCGATAGACAAGCAGTTTTTTTCGACAAATTGCTGATATTTGTGCGAGGTGAGTGCCTGAGTAGAGTAGTCAAACTTTTAAGGCCTTTCAAGGGTGACAGCACGGACTAAAAACATCGCCCCTATTTTCAGCAGAAGATGTGTTCCTTAGACGTGTCATAAAATAGAACCCATTCCACAATGAGGAAGAGGTTAACGTCCTTCCGGAGACATCGTCGAGTCCCTGATAGATTCCATTTTCTCCTCATCCTTTCAGGTTATAAGTCGTTAAATGGAATGTGCAAGCTTTGTGCACACACCAGAAATCCTGCTTCCATTCCCTTCCTATGATCAGCAGCGATTTAGGTCGATTCATATTGGGAACTGACCAGAGGGCGGGTGATAATCTTGGTAATCAAATTGGGAGCGCTTATAAAGGCTGCTACTTAATCTATTGCCAGAACCTACACTTTTAAGACGCGACGAATGCAAGCTTGACTTCACGTGATGATGATGACCACAGAAGCCATCTTCAATCTTCCAGCAGGGGATTCGAACTAGACTCATCTACCATGTGGGGGCGGTTCTCAGGCTTCCCCTTACTCACTGCGTCTCAAAAGAAATTTCTTTGAAGGCCCACCACAGCGACAGCCACAGCCAAAGTCACAGCCACAGCCACAGCTACAGCCACAGTCACTGCCACTGCCACTGCCACTGCCACATCCAAATCCACAGACGTGGCATTTGGATTATTATGATCATCTACCTTTACGAACTTGTCCAACAGAGTCTACTTTCCCAAAAGTCGCTGACCACCCAAGTACCAAACTATGTTTATGCTTGAGACACACTCACTCTACTCTGGTAGGGAGTGAGGACCTTCTAAGATCTTAGCCGATCTATGGGTCACAGCACTTGTCTGTAGCCCAACTCTCCACTGACTCAGAGGATAGTACCCATAAGAGACTGGCCAGAGTCAGTATGGTGAACGAAACTGCTTCAAAGTAGCACCCAGCCTGATGCTACAGGTTAAACAAAACTGCTTCCTGATCTTCTTTACCAGAAAATAGCTTCTGGTCCAGCTTGGCAACTCCAGATGTTGCTACCAGTTGGATGCCTAAACATCCACGGCCGGTGACTTTACGACCTTGCCTAGTTACGCGTTGCCGCAAGCGCTGGAGTCATTCTAACTTGACGCTACTCCTACTAGAAGGCATACCACACGGTCAAACTGGTACAGAGCTTCAGCTGCCCCTGAACTTCAGCTCTTCCCGTGATTTTCGGTTCAACCCAGAGCCAACATGACACACCCGCTTCAGAAAATACTAAGCTTCTGGTCAATCCTCGCCACTATGCTGCGCCCAGTTGGATTCCTTAACATTCAGGGCCGGTGGCCTTTCGACCCTGCCTAGCTACGCTCTGCCACAAGGGCAGGAGTTATTCTGACTCCATGTCTGCAGAAAACTTACGAAAGCTTCTGTTGGTGTCTGGTCTGGAGAGCCAAACTGATCCAAAATAGGTCCCGACGGTCATTGTATAAGAAACATTCGCACAACCAGCGTACGGAAACGCGATGAGATTGAGACCACTAATGGACTACACAAGTGACACGCCTCGAAGGAAACTGTGTGTCACTTTGCCAATTTCACAAATTTCAAGACTTGACCCGCTCTTTAAGAGCTAAACCCTCCAATCCTCTAATGTCGAACACTTAGTGCGTGAATTCGTCCCTCTAGGGTAGGCTGTACTTCTCCTGGTGATCTCTAGCCACAGGAAGAACCGCAGCTACCAAATATGTATGCATGCAGCTGGGACATTAAACCTTGGTGGGAGCAACATTTGTGGTGTCTTAACCCGGGTCACCAGCATGATTCTTGTCGTGAACTGAAAAATCAGTGAACAGGGCTAAGTACTCTCACTCTCTTTCTCATCAAATTTGATCTCATTTTAGCATGACAAAGCCGAGGTATCTAACACCTTTGAAAGAGGCGGCGTTGTTCGCTTCCTCGGCTAGGGATAGTCCCGAAGGAGTCCTGATAACCAATTGCCGAGGCCTACTATCAACGTTGACTCTTGCAACATTCCCTCAATCCGAGAATTTCAAAAATACTGAAAATAAAGACATCTTTTGTGCCGCACCCCCACCGATCGTTAAATGCCTCCCTAACAACATCTTTATGTCACTCGGCCACAAATGCCACTCGTCCCCCCACGCCAGTTATAAATTCGCCAAGAAAACACACACAGAAGCACACAAGGCAGAAAACATATTTCACCCGTCTGCCGCACCCACCAAAATTTCACGTCAATTGCATTGCAATTCAATTCAATACTAAACGTCATACCTGACAGCAGCCACTACAAAGTTCACGAGTTTAACTAGCGGCCGTAAAACGACGTTATATTCGTTTGCTGGCGTTTTATTTGTTTTTGCGTTCCTTTATACTTTTTCGCGTCTCACATAAAAAGCAGACACTCATTTTCTAGGAAAGGTGTAATTAAGTTACTCAGTAGAATATCATAAAAGCCGCGGTTTAATGGTCGCTCTCGCTCTGACGTTTGACGTAATGATACCGTTTATTTTATTTTTATTCCCTCCACCTCTCCCTTACATTTGTTTTCGGGGTTTTTTTTTGAGGGGGGCTTGTGGTTTCTTTTGCAAATTTTTGTGTGTTCAGGTTTGAAGGGGAATCTCTCGATGGAAGTGACAGACGGTCTAGTTTGATGAGAGACGAGAATTTGTGTGTTTTTTGTCTCTTCTCGGGTGAAGATATTTTTTGACGGGAATGTTATTGTGACGTAATGTGAAATCAGTTTTTGGTTTATTTTTGGTTTAAGTGCATGTTAACATTTTGGGGAGGGGGGATGGAATTTATGTGGATACTCACTGAAGACTAGAGGCGTCTGTAATAGCTCTGAGAGAACAAGGATTTGTCGCAATTTTGATTGACATTTGGGCGTTACATTTTTTACTTGTGTTAAGAATGTTTTAAGAAATGTTGCAATAATTTTGAAATGACAAAGTGAGGCGCATTTCGTAGAAAAAAAATGTACAACTGAGACTGGACACAAGTCGGAAACAACAAAATGTCATATGACACAAAAAAAAAATGTCGCACGAGAAAAACCGCATTGCTCCTTGTGCGATGTCATTTTGACATAAGACGCAACTGAAACCCGCAAGTACACCAAAAAACCAATTGAATCTTCGAAAGATAGTCAGCAATTCAAACACTGTACAGTCAAATGTCAAAATTTTGAGCGTTCAGACTTCTGTAACAATTTTTCGATAGATGGCTCAGAAGTGCATTGACTGTAGCAATATTACTTGCATCCGTCCATGTTATATCTCGTTCGAAAGGACACGTTTTTGGCTTGATTTTGGGGGAAGACAATGTCAAAATCGCACTTTTCCGTGAAAAGTTATTTCCATTTAGGAAAGAGTGAAAATTTAGAACAGAACAGAACAGAATTGTCTATAGTCGCAGGCTGTTAAAAAAATGAATCACGGTGTAATTTGTAGAATGCATGACGTCTGTCAACCTTTATAAAGAGCTAATATTAGTCCTCTGCGCCGAAGCACTAGGTCCAACCTTTGAAGACAACAGAAGTAACTGCCTAGATGAGCAAGAGAAGGAAAGCATCCAACTACATCTTTCAGTACTTAATAGATTTCTGATGGAGCCAAAGTTCATTTGTTGGTGGAATGGGGGCTACCAGACCCGTTGTGACAGCTTGACCAGAGGCCAGGGGAAGTCAGGAGAGCCTATAACTTCAGTTTCAGCTTGGCCGTGCCCTCGTCCCTCTTGTGGGAGTCCCGTGGTGGCTGTGGTTTAACACCCATATTGCGGCCGGAGTCGTTGTTAGTGTACCGTGCTGATTGGCCTGAATCAGGTTGTTCCCCCTTCTGATTCAGGCCCCGCGGTTAGGGGACATTCCCGGCTCAGTGTAGAGTTCCATTCTCAACCGGGTGCTGCAACCCATAGAGCGGCAGAGGTTTTTGGAAGGCCTTACTTCATACCAAGGTGGGGTGATTGTCCCTCAAGCATGATCTCATGATCTGGTACTTGGGTAACTTAGGCGCCTAGCCTTGCATTATCAACGACTCTTGTGAAAACGAACCCCTTAAAGTAAGCCGTAAGGCTGGTCATCGCGTAAAACCAAATCTCGCATCTCTTTACCTACATACATATATGTATGTACGTCTGTCGAACTTAAAAACTCCCTCTCGTTTAAATTGTCATATGGGCTCTATGTCACATGTGTGTATGTGCTCTGTGCCGGCTGGTCACAAGAAGAGCATATACAACGCCCCAGACCACAAGAAGAATATATCTAACGCCTCAGATAGAAGGATCTGAAGACGAAAAAGGCCATCTCTCCAGAAAAGAAGCCAAAGGATCATAGACCTTTACTCTGGAATGTCAAAGGCAGAAGGCGTTGTAGTCTGCGAAAGATAGAAGGCTGCCGTAGCTGAGTTTTAGATGCTGGTCTGAGGGCTAAGCCAGAAAGTAAGCCTTTCATGTGGAATCTTCCTAGGGCTTCGAAAGTTTTTTCCTCGCCGTGGCCAGAGTTGCACTTTAAGCAGCGTTTTCTACAGAAAATGTTGGAAAAAGGGATGGGGACAAAATTCAAAAGGCCTAAAATTCAGAATTCCGAACATCACCCACAAGCCAGAAAGAGTTGAGTGATATAAGACTGAATTGGCTTAAGTCAAGGGGAGATAAAGGCTAGAATCGCTGAAGGCTAGGGTGGCTAAGAATAAGCGTCGTTAGAGACTTTACTGACAGAAGGAGTGACCAAGGACTAAAATCACAAAAAGAGTGACTAGTGTGGGCTGAAGTAATAAAAGACTACAACGGCTCAAGATAAGTTGGTGGTACTTGAGACTGAACTGAGGAGCCTCCTTAGTTCTCATAAGCCATCTCGTAAGTCGCACACAAAGTCATCACAAACGCCTCTTCTGCCCATTTTTTCACAGTCCTTCTGGCAGATGTTTCAAAAAACCGATTCGAAATCGAAAACCCAATGGCAAGTGGTTTATTTTAAGCTACCCAGCTGTCAGCTGGTTTGGACATTCATTGAATTTGAGAATCCGCTCCAACGCCCAGAAGCCACAATCCATTGTACATTGAACACCAAGGCCGAGGAGCAATGATTGATACGGCCTGTTAAACTAACGAACCACCCGGTCCGTTGTCGTCCCAGAAGTGCTTTAAAACCATCAGGCGCTGTCTATTTGAACTTGTGTTCCTGTAAGCACACCATAAATTCATGAAATCATAAATAAATCCACCCCTCCGCTCCACAGAGCACCGCCTTGCTGCTCTGTCGTCAATTTATCATCGTCGCTCGTCATCCTCTGCCCCGCTCCCACCGCCTGAGGTTGAACGGACTCATCTCCGGTGGATGTAATAGAAATCATTTGCAAATAATCCTCCTCCGCACACAGCAAAATGATCGATTTAAGTCTGTCTGGCACCTACAACAATACCAAGCGCACCTCCACTAATCTTCCTCCATCGACCAATAGACTCACACACACACACACAGGCACGGGCACAGGCACAGACAAAGCAAAAGGCACACGCACAGCGGCAGGAAACAAAAGGATAAATCCAATTTCACCAATGATGCTGGGCATACAAATGACGTACGTGTGAAATTTTCCCAATTAAATTGGATTTTTCTCCCTTCCCTCCCCACCCCCTCGTCACTCCACCCCCTTCAGAAACCAGAAATAGGACCAGGCCAGGGTATCATCTCCCGCACAGGGCGCAAGGCACACAGCACACAGCACACATTCGGTTTTAACACAATAGATGTGAAATCCACTGCAGCAGGAAATTGATGAAGAGACGTAGGGTGTGTGGCTTTGAGAGCATAACTCATAATAACAACCCGATGGCATAGCGCGCAGTGCAGGGAATCATCCGACAACTAGCCACAGTGCCCCGCACCGCAAATTCAATTGTTGAAATTCCAGGCACGTAGCGACGGAGCAGTTGAAAGTTTCACTTCGAAGGATGTCATCATTCGAGGCGGGCGGCGCACAGCACAAACGTCAAATGACCCAATTTTCGACAATGAAATTTCCGACGTAACCAAAAAGACTCATACCCACAGACACGCTCACGCCAGAAAGGGAAAACAAACCCTCCGAAGGGGCTGAGAGCAGCAAACGCTTAAATGGGAGTTTTTTTTTGGTTTTTTTATTCGCCGCTGCTACACCGTTACACACAGGCACAGTGAGTGCTTTTTGTTTAAGCGTTGAATGCACTCATTCATTGATGCAGAAGCGGGAAACTTCGCGTAGTTGTTTTTTTTTTTAAGTGCTGCTGCTAACCAAACCAAGCGTCGTCGTCCAACGTACGCCGCGCGGCCAGACTGCACAGCGCGACCGTGCTCACACACACGGGAGAAGAGGTGTCGAACACGAATGGTGTAAACAAAGACGATTTTCACACCTCTAATGGTGTGAATTTCCCTTAAATGGGGTGCCCGTACACCAAGCCACCAGCAGAGCAGCAGCGTCCCGGTACACTGGCGGCGAGAAGAAACGAAAAAAACACGAAATGTTCGAAACCCACTCAAAGTCTGACCGAACTTAAGTGGTTGCCAGTACTTTGAGGGGCGAAAAAAAGTTACCTTTTGTCCACACACACACACACACCATCACTTCGATTTCGAGACTTCATCCACCGCGCGGAGAGCGTGAAAAAGGCAACCAAAGTGAAGAGGAAAGTAACAACGCACTACTAACACGGCCACTTTAGCGCAGCTCTCATCATGCACTCAGCGAGCGGCTCTCCGGTCGCGGGGAGGGGGGGGACGGGGTTAAATAGTGTGTTCCATTATTTTATTGCCCATCCCCCTTTGCTTCGCCCTTCCACTGGCGTTGCATTTATGTATTCCGTTGACGTTGTGCGCCATGCTCCAGTAAATCTCCATTAGTGATATGAGCGGGCGATGTACATGTGGACGGGGGCGGCGCACTAAAACCAAACCATCCCCTCCGCCCCTCAATCCCCTGTATCGCCATCTCCACAGCAGCCGGTCATATCGACGGTAAAATACCTTCAAGTGTCCTGAGAACGACTGTGGAACGAACACAAAATCATTGTAAGGAGTCACAATTAAGTTGCCCGCCTGCTGGCCTTTCAATCTCCTCAAGCCGACCATGTGTGGTGTGCCGGAGCAGGGGGGAGCGGAGGAGGAAAACCTCCTTGTGGTGGAAAAGGGCGCCGCCGCCATAGACAGGAAGTGAATTGTGAAAATTTGAAGTTTGAGATACTGGGCGCTGTACAACGGTGACGGCATCGACGGCAGCTATGTGGACGATGTCGGTACGGGAGAATGTCTGGTTTAATGGCCTGGCCTGGCCTGGCTTGGCCAGTGCCACTATCTAGTGTCGGTGTCCGTGTCGGTGTCTGTTGTGTAGTACCTTCATGTCGGCAAAGTTAAGTGCTCGTTGAAGAGGAAACGCTGCCGCCATCGCCGCCACCGGAGAGGGAGAGAGAGAGATGGAGGGAGTGGTTAATTGCGGCCGAGAATGGAGGTTGTTACGATTTTCTTTGTTTTTCTGCGCTCTCCTCGCCGCTCGTCTGTCTTAGATGGTCTAAGGGGATCGATTCGAATCGAAGAGGACAGACGACCCGGACCTGGATGCTTGACCTTGTGCGGCAGATGGGAGGAGGATCGGATGACAAGGAAGGGATTTCGGGGATTGAATTACGGCTTTGTTGGGACCTGTTTTCAGAATTGAATGGTCACTTGGCACCTGCCATTGAGGCAGATGTCTACTTGAGTGGGAAATAGAGCAGTCAAGAGTGACATGATGAGGAGGGGGGGTAGAGGATTTTATCAGTTTGAGAGTTGATTTGAGGGAATTTGAAGTCGAAAGATGAGAATCTTTGACGACGAGCAGGAAAATGTTATCGGGAGCAATTGGAATTTTTGGAAACTCCCCTTGGTTGGGATGGTTTCGATAAACGGATCTTTGGGGTTTTGGAAACCATGGAGCCTTCGGAAGACTTTAAGAGGTTTGCATTTTGAAAACAAGAAATATGAAAGAAATGACGAAGAAATTTCGAAAACGGGGAAAGTGAGAAACGACAAAGAATCGAAATCTTGAACACTGCTGGACCTCCGAAACTATGTAGACTTTGAAGCAACGGAGGCGAAGAAACTGAGAAAACCAACGAACAACCTGATCGGTCTTCCGAAACTAGGGAAACTTGGAAACGACGGAGCCTCGGAAACTAAAAGGAATTGAAACAACTGAACCACCAAAAGTGGGGAAACATAGAAACGACGGAGTTGTCGAAACTAAGGGAACATAGAATTGACGGGGTCCACGAAACAAACCACTGAGCCTCGAAAACTAAGGAAACTTGAAAACGAAGGATTTTGGAAAGCTAAGGGAAATTTTAGCGCATGCGTCCCCAAAACTTGTAAGCCACTGAGCCCCGAAAACTAAAGAAACTTGAAAAGTACTTGACCGCAAGATTTGTAAACGATGGAGTCTCGGCAGCTTAGGAAACTTGAAACTCTGTAAGAGACTGGGCGTGAGAAAAATGAGGAAACTTTGAAACAGCAGAGGAATGAGGAGTCTTGAAAATGCTTGGGCCTCCAAAACCAAGAAAACTTGAAAAGATCAGGCCGACAAAAAACTACAAAAGTCATGTAGCATACGAAAACTGTTTTCGAGACGCAAAATGTCACGGTTTGGCTGTGAAAGTAGTCACGGCGGCCACGAGGCCGAAGATAAAGACTTTGCTCAGTTTCAAACGTTCTCCCAAAATTGATCAAAAATCAAACACTTGTAAAATATGATCAAAAATGACATCTGCCAATGCCTCCACTCCAGTGGCGTTACAAAACTCTTCAACAACCCTGACTTTTCAAGCAAATTGCACGCACGGAAGGACACACATCCCTGCCCAACCCCCATTGCCAGAGCAAAGCAATAAAGCATAAACTCTCCCTACAGTCACAACACAAACCGAATCGAATGTGCTTAGGGGCAATTACCGACCGGCAGCATATTGTCGGGCACATCACGCCCGCCGACTCATCGTTATCACAAGGAAGTGAAACGTGCGTCTCCCCGGACGTGCGTAATTCACTGGCAGCAAGTTTGATTTGCACAAAAAGCCGTCAGTCTCTCGGGCAACGCCCAAATTGTCACATCTTCGTCTCGGGTGTAATTTTGAACTTGACGACAAGTGCATTAATAACTTGTCACTGTGTGACAACTTCCACGAACGTATCCATTCGCCCGAGCGTCGCAACGAAACCAATCAATTTCGAATGCTCATCAATAACTTTTCCACGTGAGGGGCATCCCCCTCCCCCTCCCCCAACCCAGCCCCTCCAAGGCATTCGTCTTCGGAGACGACGACTCAGTCTTTGTCTCATTTTGCGAGGCATCTGCACATTCCCCACCTCCATGGTGCGTGTGTGTACTCAACTGTGCAGGTAGTTGTTGACATCAGTGCACGCCTTGAGCTTGTGTGCGCAAAGGTACGTGACATATTGGGAAATTGTTTGCGAGCCCCCACGACAAAGTTGAGCAATAACGCCGTGCAGTTCGTCGTCTCTCCTGTCGCTGCCGTGCTTTAATTTTTATTTTTTTCCTCAACTTTGAACTGAAAACTACAACACGACAATCTTGTTTTTGTTGTTGTTATTGTTGTTTTTTTGATTTGTTTTTTTTTTTTTTGCGCGAAGAATTCGGATACCATGGTGTCGACATACGACGAATGAGACTCTGGTGATAATGCAGTGCGCGGTGCTTGGTGGCGTTGCTGGCAGAGGATCTGGATGTGCAAGACGTGATTCCGGAATGCAAAGTGCTAGAAGTGAGCCAAAAAACAAGAAAAAAACAAGAAAAACGAAACACCTCGAATAGAACAAGAGAGAGAGAGGGCAACAGACACTCAAATGATTACTGAATGGAACGTGTGCGCTTTGTGCAACATTTCGGTGGTGTGCTTACAATGTTGGGTGGACGACAACGATGATGATGCTGTAAGGACGGTGGAGCTGGCAGCACTTTTTCACTTCATCAGGAGTCTGGACAATGAATTTTTGACCAAACTTTGGGAACTGTGTTAAATTTGAGGTCTGTTTTGACATACTTTAAGGATGCTCCACACCTCACTTGGAAGTTTACACAATCCTGTCTTTTTCTTCTAGTGGCGCTACAGTCCGGGGTGGACCTGGACATGGACAATCCTGTCACTTCAGACAAAGAGTTTTGACAATGAACTTGAAAGTGTCAAAGGGAAAAGAAAAAGAAAACGAGGGGTTATTGTCTTCTGTGTAGGCTTGACTAGTGTAGACTTGAGAAGGCTTTCTCATTTAATTTCTAAAAAAAATTTAAATTGCAAATGGTGGCACACCCTGCAAGAGAGCTCTTGTGACCAAAAGTACGCGACCACAAAACATCTTTAAGTCGTTTTTTTGTTCGTTTTCTCCTCTCCCTCCCTCATCATCATCGCATAAAGTGCAAATTTGATCAAAATCTCCCCGCAATGTCCATCATTTTCCCACTTTCATCTCATTATCGTCAAATCAACAGGACCACTCAAATTTATCAAACTGATTAGAGGCGAAATGATCACATTCATCACCTCCCTAGCACTCAATCAATGACCTGTCATGGTCAACGAGCAAAAAAACCGACGAAAAAGAATTCACACGTCTTCAATCAATCATAACCACCCACCCCCAAGCTGATGACGATGACAGTTGACAGTTTCCTTCCTTCCATCACCTCTTTCCCTCCCCCCAAAGGCACTAATAACATTTTCCCCCGAAAGTTCAATGAATTCCAATTTGTGGGAGAAAAGCTTCGAAATCACTTCATCAAACTATTTGACAGCCCACTGTCCAAAGTCACCACCATCACCACAAGAGTACTGCTCACTTGAATTGAAACTTATCGTGCAACAAATTGACACTTAAACTTCAAAACACACGAAAAACTAAATCCAATTTGACAGTGCGCGACAGAGAGACAGCACGAGATTAAGAGAGCGAGAGAGAGAGATCTGAAATCAATTATTTACGACCCGCACAAGGTGGATAGCCTTTCTGTGCGCCTTTCTGATATTGATTAATTGGCGCTAAGCATTCTTCAGTCAGCCATTTGAAAATGACAATAAATCATAATCGTTTTTATCGCATTGAGAAACGTCACTTTATTGCCTCCACAACAGACGCCAATAAAATGTCAAAACGAAAGCCGTGACACGGTGGGGTGGATGGCTCGCTTTCGCATACAAAAAACCAATCAAATCGATAATTATGTAACATTCTGTATTAAAGATAAACTTCGTCTGTCCCACGGACAGGGCAGCCAAGGAGGGGGAAGCACACAACAATCCCATAAACGATTATGAATGAAATAGCGCGCTTGGCCATTCAACGATAAGAGGGACACACAAAGCAGGGCGCTTCCGCCGCCACTGATCATCGTGGGAATAGCTGCTCTCTCTCTCACTCGCGCGCACTGTCTGTCTGTCTATTTTGTTTATAGCCCCCGTTGCCGACTAGACTGATTAGAGCGCCGCCGCCGCCGCCGCAGGGCAAATATGAAAGCGGCAAATAGTCACTCATTACACATGGAATACAAAACGGAATCGTTTTTAATTGAAGGCGTCTGTGTTATCAAAAGCCGACCGACGGCACGGCATCGAGTGATAGAAGCTAAATGACAGGAAGAAGTGGCAATTCAATTTGATGAAATGTGACATTTAGTGTGTCAATGCAATCGGATTGCCATAAACCAAACTCAAAGATAACACACTACCCTACCGACTGTCAGTAAATCCCTTTCATAAATAAGCGATTAGTTGCGGCGGCTAAGGAATTTCAACATTTTGACAGGTATCAGCGTTTTGACAGATCAAATGTCAGATTGGGTGTTCGCTTTTACGGCGCGGCCTAATCCGGAAGTTCCACCGTCCGTGCGTGCATGCGTGCGTACGTGTGTACCCCCGGGACCTCACTTAGGTAGACCGAGGTCATATCTCAAAAATTTCATCTTTAAGGTACTCGTCCCATTCGTTCCGTAAGTGATGGTCATTAGGTGGAAAAGATAATTAATTTTTTTTTTCGGGACTACTTTCGTCGTCTGCCCTACTGCCAACCACACTCACTGTGTTCGGCTTGGACGCGTCGTCCTAAGGCGATTATGGTGAGTGAGGTCACTCGGTAGGAGTTCTGCATCCTTCTTCGAAATAGTGCTGATCCCTTCGGGTAATTAGTCCCAACGATGACGACGACGATGAGGAGGAGGTCGAAGGACATTTTGATCTCCCAAAAAAATCGAAAAACAAAAACCAAGGCAGTTTCAAAGGAATTCAAAATTCATCATGGGTGGTCTCATCGTCGGTCTCTCTCTCTCTCTCACGCTCACGCTGCCCTTCATGCGATTCTTTTGAAATTCACACTCCCTGCCTGTGAGACAAACTTACAGCTCACACCATGGGAGACGACAGCCAAACAATGAGAATATCACGAACAATTTGGAAATCAGTCAGGTCCTCGGCGGTGGCGGTGACTTATGGTCTCGGCGTGAAGAACAGAAAAAAAAATAAAAAGAAGGTACCACACCGTGGACGACGACAACGAAGGAGAGTTCTCGTGAAAAGACCTTCTCTGTTGTTCTTTCTGGTCGTCGTTGATTTTTTGTTTTTTTTTTTTTGTTGTGTGTGTTCAAACATATGCAGCGCACAGTGTGTTCTGCGGCTGTCAAAAGGAAGGTGTGAGGTTATGTTGAAAGCCGCGCCACACACAGTCGCCTTGGCTCATCCCCAGGGGGCCTCGCCGCCTCGACGCGCATTCACATCATTTTCAGAACACAACAATAAACGTGTTAAAAATTATTCCAGCGACAATCAATCAATGTCACATCGACTGCACAGTACCGACGACCCACCACTGCTGCGCAACCGAGGCCTCTCCCGGCCGAACGCCGAACACCGAACACGACGCATATGACGGTAATTCGCCACATCTAATGTCAAAATCTATAGCTCTTCGGTTGGCATCGGTTGGCTTCGGTTCGGTTGGGCCTTTTGTGTGCTGCCCCCGCCCCCATCGTATTTTTGTCTATTTTTTATCATTAACATGTAATCAATTGATGTCGACATGGAGAGCGCGAGGAGGGGCGGACGGAATTTTCATTCTGAATAGGAAGCCTTGTGAATGGAATTTTAAGTAACTTGCCGACGACGACCACTACGACGCGCGTTCTCAGTCTTGTCCCAGAGGATGGGGCGGGTTGCTTGCTGCTTTTCTTTTTCATTTCATCCATCTGCCGCTTCTCGGAATGGGAATCCGAACGATAATGGTGAATATTCTGGGAGAGAGAGAGAAAAACTCAAAAATATGCCACAGTCCGAGATCACAATCATCATCAGTGGCGGGCGTCTTTGAGAAAGTTCCACAGAATCGATGCCTCTGCCGTTGCTTGCAATGTCAAATGAGTGTGAAGTGTCAGATGTCAGAGCGGGTATCTCCTCCACGACCCAAGTGTGACATTTGAATAATGATCCGGACAGATAGGTTTTTGGAAGACGATGGACAGTTAGAAATGTGGGCTTAAACTTGTTTCTTTGTTCTGCGACTGCGTGCGTAGGCTGGTTGCCTACGTTGTTATGCCGTTAAGATGCTCGAATCACGGCAAGTCAATGAGTCAGTGAATCTTTGCCTCAGATTAACAGCTTCCGCTCGCGGAGAAGTTAATGAACACATAAAATGGATTCCGAAAACCCATTTTGGTGAGGTTCTCAGGTTGCAGGCTTTGTGACTGGTCTTTGTTTTGACGTGAATCTCTGACGGAGTGGGTTGCCGCTAATTGGGGGGATTTTACAACCTGGTGAAGGACCTGTAAGTATTTTGAAGATCCGTCAGTCTTCTGTTCCTCAAAGTTATCCAACTTTGAGTCGCAGTTTTTACAGAGTTTCATAAAATTTTTGTTTTTCTTAAGGGAGTCCAACATTGGGCCCTTCTTTGAATCGAATTTTGAATCTTTCCAAAAAATGAAGCATTTCTGGAGGTAGGGCAACTTTAAGCCCGTTTTCAAATCGAATTGAATCCACTCCGAAAAAAATTCCACTCCGAAAAAAATTCCACTCCACACTATGCTGAAGTCGTGGTTACCCTCACAACCGTTCAAATTTGAGTTCCCAAATCGTTCTGATATCTGCATGAGTTTAAGCCGTAATTTTTCTAAAGCCTCTGTTTTCATTTAAAGCTGCACTTCCACTAAGTTCAATTACGAGCTTCCTCAAGCCTACTTGTCTTTAACCCAAGATTTTTGCGAAACCTAGCCTGCAACCACGATTTTTCTGAAGCCTGCTTGTCTTTAATCCACGACTTTTCCTAAGGCCTGGCTCGTCTTTAAACCACAATTTTCTTGTTGTTCATTCGTCTAGTTTGTTTTTCAACTATGATTTTCCTAAAGCTTTGCTTGGCGCCTGGCCTGGCTTGTCGCCTGGCCTGGCTTGTCGCTTGGCCTGGCTTGTCGCCTGGTCTGGCTTTTCGACGCCGTTGCTGAAGCCTATTGGTCTTTCAATATATCCACAATTTCCTGGAGCCTAGCTCGCCTTTAAGCGAAGACATTTCTGAAATCTCCTGTTCAGTCACTATCTTTCTGAAGCCTGCTGGTCTATGAACCACGATTTTAATGAACCCAGCTGGTCTATCAATATAACAATGATTTCCTGAAGCCTGGTTCGCCTTAAAACCACGACTTTCCCTAAGCCTGCTTGTCAGTTAATTAAACCGCGGTTTTCTTGACGCCTACTGGTCACAAACCCATTTTTTCCTTGAAGTTTCGTTGTCCAACTCAAAGCCATAAATTCCCAAGCCACTGTTGACTTAAATCAAATGCTCCCTTTAGTCGTTTGACTTGAAATCTTAGGAAGCCTAGTGAGCTGAGTTTAATGTCAAAATCGCCGTAAAAATTACGCGAATTGAAGGCTTCGTATGCTGATCTTAAGACTTCAACGTTTGTGTAGTCTACTCGCCTCAAAGCTGCCGTTCTCTTGAAATCCTCGTGGCATGACATTTCAGTTCTTTTTAAGCCTAGATCCTTCGACGCACTCTGCCTACTTTGTTGCAGCTTACAGTGGAGTTTTTTTTCTTGAATTTCATCTACAAGACGTGGCTATTGAAAAACATAACACATCCAATCGTGCCCAATAACATGTGTCAATTTAAAGCTTAGCTTAAACGCGACTCTCGCAAAGTAAGCAAAAATGAAAGTCACACGGAATGCTTATAGATCTAGAGTTGCGATCTTCTTGAAAACTATCGGACCTAAAATAACAGTCCTTCTAAGCACTGCTCAGCTTTTCTTGCAATGTGCCCGACACTTGTCAGTTGAAAGCTAGACTTAAGCCCTCTTCTTCGAAATAAGACTTGATATGACGCGCATCGCATTCAAACTTACAGGCATGATCTCCCTTTAGGTAGACCACTGTCTTCTTAATGTTTTTTAACTTTACTGTCAAGCCGTTCTACAGTTCGTATGGATTGAAATGGTCACTTCCCTGGAGTCTGTTTGGCTTAGATTCTGAAAATGGTAAAGGTTGCAGTTTCCTACAATTTGTTCCACTGACTTAATCAAAGTGCGTCTGGTCCACAAGGGCGTATCTTTTTCTAGTCTTCCGATTAGACGGAATCTTAAGCTCACAATTTTTATGATATTGGAAGTCCCATCTTTCATCAGGACAACTTCAGTCAATCAGGACCTTCCCCCTCAACTACTCCATTCTCCACGACAACTTCGCCTTAAAATTCCACTCAAACACAAAATCCACCTTTGAAGTGTCGATAAAACAGTTCGCCACGTCCACCCAAAGGAACTGTCAAAGCGCCAACGATTCCAATCAAAAATCTCCAAAAGTTTGCATTTAAAGCACGCACTTACCCGCTCCATCTCTCAATCTTATTAAATTTTCAAAAACGAAATGCCTAATCCCTCGCGTCGAATGCAAACAACAACAACAACAAACAGCAGCAGCAGCAGTTGGCGATTGGTGGGGTTGATGGAGGAACACGTCACAAAGGAAGGTGATTACATTCATCCACCCCCCAACTGCCCGACATCTGACATTCCGTGTCACACCGGAAACCGAAACTCCGTTCATCCGCATAATGGTCCTTTTGAGAAATCCAAGCCATTGTTTACCTCGTTCAAAGGAGCGCAGAACCTCTTCAGATAAATGTAAATCACTTTCGCCCTACACATGCCTTTTGTCGAATTCGAAACGAAATCGAAGGAAGCAGAAAAAAAAAACCTTTTGTTGTCGTCCCCTGCACACATTTTCCGATCTAATGAATAGATAATGCGGAAATGTCCCTCCTCAAAGGAAGTGTGCCGCGCGAAAATGGATTCCGGATTCCCGGTGAAAAAGAAGGGAACGCCTCGCCCTGCGAGCCAGAGCACGTCTTAGATATGTTATTCCGTTTGGCATCGCTAATCACACTTGGGAATTGAAAATGTCATTAGAGGCAACGCCCGATGTTGGACGTCCTTCAAAGCGCGCCGTGGCGAACCACCGAAATAACCGAGAACCAGTGTGTGTGTGTGTGTGAGCAGGAGAGTATCCTTTAATAACACTCTCGATGCCATCCCTTCAACTGGTTGACTCACCACCAGTGAGTGAGCAGTAGGGAGGCAATTGCGCCCCCCGATACAAGGCACACGTCTTCCTATCTGTACAGTCGCGATAAAAAGACACTACCGCCAACGACACATCGACCGACCATCCCTATCGAGCTGTGTGAGAGCGGCCCGCATGTTTAATGATTTACAAACAATTTCACGGATGTGAACAGGTCTCGATGGCGTGGCAGTGAAGGGGAGTCGACTTTTGTGCCGCTGTTTCTAAGGTTAATTCAACAGGAAATTGATGAACAGTTATGCCTCGGAGTTATTAGATACGGTGCGCGGAAGCAATTCGAAGCGGCGGCCGGCAGCGGGAGTGGGAAACAGGAGTCCCGTCCGCGGCAAGCACGGCGATGTGACGGAAATTAGCGTTTGTGATCAGCGATCTAATGACTGTCATCGGGAATGGGAAAATCTTAAATCAATTATGTGCCGCCGTCCGCGTTCGAAGGAAGCCTCAGTGGCGGGATGCAATTATGAGGAGTTATGAGATAATTGCTCAAGTGGAACGTCCAGCAGGGGTTTCAAATCGGTTTGCGTGAGGAATTGCGGCG
This sequence comes from Eristalinus sepulchralis, assembly GCA_944738645.1. Lineage (NCBI taxonomy): Eukaryota > Metazoa > Arthropoda > Insecta > Diptera > Syrphidae > Eristalinus > Eristalinus sepulchralis. The sequence continues at coordinate 6,874,746 of OX122885.1, read as the reverse complement.
CGTTGGAGTGTGGTGATGGAGGGGAGACATTCACTTCAAACGGATGGGAATTGTTGAGGAGAGTTCTGGGGGACCGGGATGGGAAAGGTTTCAAACTAAGAGACTTCCTGAGAAGGACGATCTGAAATTCCTCCCAGAACTTCCAATTTTGAACAGGCTAAGCCCCCAAATGTAGATCTCCGTCTTAAAATTTGGTTTAGACTCCAGCAGCACCGTCATCTCGAAACGGAACACAGACTTAAGGGAATCACCACTCCAAGTGAAGTCGGGCTTACTGTACGAAAAGAAATCTTGGGAAGCCGTGAATTTAAATCAAGAACAGCGGCTTAAGGTCTTAGTAGGCTCCAGAACTGCAAGGGATAAGCAGCTCATGCTCCCGCAGACTTCAAAAAAAACGACAAACTTGTCGTAAGCTTCCCGAAGAACTGCCTTCAAGCTGAGAAATGATTTCCTTCGTTTTATGTTTAAGAAGATCTTACAGGACTTAGAAGTTATTGGACGATAGGAGCGTACCGTCAACGAGGCGTTTTGCGGGCAATGAAGCCGAAGTGCCCGATATGAGTCTAGCGGTGATTGGGGACATGCCGCCACAAAGATGCAAAAGATCGATGTTTGGGACAGAGCATCATAATGGGCAAGAATCCCGTGTACCTCGCCTCAATGAGAGTCCCATCAGCAACAAGATCAAGCGTAGAGTTACTTTGATGCTTCTTTGGGCCCAAGAGGCAATTGAGTAACAGAGCCATCTCTCGAAACACCAAGACGATCTGATCATCCTCTATGGTGTAGAGACATTGACTCTATTGAAAGGGCACGAAGAAGTCCTTGGTCGCCTTGAAATGAAACTTCTGTAAAAGTTCTGTTCGTGTTTGCGTGAACTGTGCGGCATGCATCAAGTTAAGCCTCTTCGGATCCAACGCTTACGATGCCTCGGTCGTGTGGAGGGCATAGACATCACAACAGCAGCCCGAAGAGTCTTTGATTTCGCATCAGTGGGGCAACGTAATACAGGAGATCGTCAACGGAATATCACACCCAAGTGGAGACCGACTTCATCCAACTAGATGTGCTCAAGTGGAGGCATCTGGCGAAAGTTTGTTCTGGCTGGAGATGTCAACCCGGACTGTAGCTCCAAACAAAGAAGAAAAAGAAGTTAAGAAATGGGAAAGGACGAAGGAGTACCGTGTTTTCAAGTTACACAGGCTTTCGGGACTGAAGTTCGTCAGATTTTAGGTAAATCGCTGCTTCAACTCAAACATATTGGCAACTTGTGAAGCTTCGTCTTAAATAGGGACCTTCGTCCGAATCCTTCCTACTGTCGGAATCACTGATGGAGACAAAGAGAAATTGAAGCGATGGCAGGGTGGTAGGTTAAGGGGTTAAGGGAACAAATTGGAAGGAATTGCTTGACCAGGCTTCATATCCGTCAAAGGCAAGAAGTCCCTAAAATTGTTCACTCTCATCATGCGGTAGGCCTCCTTGGGTAGTGACGGCTGCTTAAGCCCAAAGAAGCTGGAGGATCTAGAGTCAGATGAACCAAGTTGTCTGATTTAAGCCAGTTTTGTGCACCGAGATAGTTCAGAAAGTTATGTGGAACTTTTGGCCGACACAGGGTGGAGTGTCATGGGTACCTCATGGGTGTTGCGATCCAAAAAAAAACAGCACTGCTTGGAGTGTTTATCGCTTCAGACATAAATTAAGACACTTTGGGGCAGGCAGCAGAGCGTCTTGTTTGATGTTATCTAGACTCTGGGCTTATGGCTCCTGTGGCTGTTGTGCAAACATGGGACTATCGCGGATAAGACTCCAAATTTTACAAAGGGTTGTGAGAAATTCATGCCGGACTGACCATCTCAGGTAAGACTCCCAGTTTCATAAAGAGTGCAAAAGTTGTGAGAAATTGAAGCCCCACTGAACGAAAGAAGCGTTTGACGTCTTGTCATCGAAAATCTGTTCCAGTGCCCAGCTTTAGGCAGAAAAACAGCCTAGACTGGCCCTGCGATGAGACAGAAATGTACATGCTTCCTAACTACATCACACAAGATGATTTCCTTGCCGTGACAATGTTGGAAATCGATTCAATCATTTCAAACGCATTGTGGCTTCTTTGGGTCAATTTTGCTCAGTTTGCAAGACGTTTGCGTGAACTTCCCTCTGTGAGTTGGCTTGGGATGGTGTAGGCTGATGGCTACTGAAGGGTGAGATGACCATCGAAAAAGACTACAAATGGTCCCATCCCAGACCAGAGAGAGGGAGAGAGAGAGAGAGCGAGCGGAGCTATGACTGAAGTTTGTTGCACGATCGACTGATTCTTCTCATGGGGATGGAGATGAGGATGTTGACGGCCATAGGCCAACGAGGGGCTATCACCTATCATCTCAAAATCATCATTTTAAGCATATCTCTGGTGATTGTTAATTTCGACAACAATTGACAGCAGATTTCTAATCATTTGAGGTAACACAGTAAAAACTCAAATTTTCCACAGAAATGTAAAAAAAAAACACATTTCTCAACTTCAGCTATCAATGACAACCGCAAACAGTTTCCAGAAGCTAAACACTGACCCTTAATTGATTGCTAATCGCCACCTGTCCGATCATCCGATTTTGTAACAACACGACAACGACCTCAAAGTGTGAAATCTCGATTTTCAAAACAGCCACTGATGAAATCGCTTTGAAAACATTTTCTCCTACGTGCCGCACATTTCCAATTCACCACTCAAACCGAATTCTCCCACATATGACGCATTTGTCAAACGAACTGTCATCCGATAAACTGACATTTGACAGATCTCATTTTAATTATCATTCAACAGACCCCAGGAAACGTCACTCAACAAAACAATGCCAAGGCAACAAACGCGACCAACAACAATTCACGTGAAAAAGATTTGTAACGTCCTTCGATGTAATCAAAGCCTTATAAACGAAATGTCAATCACGGAACGCGATTTGTTATTGTTTCTCAATTATCAGCGCAGCGTTACCCGGGCGGCCAAAGCGAGACCAATAACCTTACTCCCATTCTCAATTCTCAACGAGCGACTGATAAGAGGACGTGACTTTTTTTGTGTTTTTTTTTTTGTTGGTTTCCTCCCCTCCACTCCAGCTCCAGCTCCAGCTGAAGCGGTGAATTCTTAAAATAAATTAACTTGTTCCGTTTGTGCTACAGAAAACATCTGTAGTGATTTTCATTTTTAATTGATTTACCATGTCGGCGCGGGAAGGGGACCGCGCGGCGACACAAAAACCGATCTGTCATGTTGGAATGGAATGTGAGGAGGGCCGTGGGGAGGGGGGCGGAACGGGGGAGTGAACACCGACAGCAACGAACAGACAGACAGACAGCTGCAATCCGAAAACGAACCGAACCGTTTTGAGAATTCCTAGAAACGATCCCGGGAGATGAACATAAACTAAGGTGAGCCGTCCGCCTTCTCTGCGGACGACGACATGTCATGTGTGCAGCGCGTCATTAAGGACATGTCGGCCATCCCCAGGCGGAGAGAATCATCGAAGAAACACAAATTTGAAATGCAAACCTTTTGTAGATCAATCGATATCGGTGTACATGATCGCTTCTGTTTCGGCTTTTCTACCCACAACAACAATGAAAGGACGCACCGAACAGCAACCTTCCAAAGAAGGTACGTGAAATATGTAAATAACACAGGAAAAGGTGTGCCACCGCCATAGCCGCACCGATCAAGAGCGGGACTCCATACAAAACAGACAAAAAAAGGGTTTTCCAGTGAAATCCAAATCCACACACAAAATCCCGATCGACGACGACGATCATGGTGATCTTCCACGAAACACCCCGAGAGCCATACACAACGCACAGAAATCTCTGAATGGGAGGTGAATACGAGAAACTCGAGAACAACACGAAGACAACGCAGACAACGAAGACAACGACGCCAACAACGGATGGATCGTCTTTTCGTAAAGATTTCATTCAATATGCAAAAGATCACGGAGCGACCGTGTCGTGCCCCTTTTCTTCTCGTCTCTGTTGATCTTTAAAATGGGAAAAATCATCACAACAATAGGCGAGATCTATTTCAATGGAGCGAAACTTATGAGGTTAATGTGAAAACATCGAAAAAAAAGAAGGCGGTCTGTCGGACGGTCGGAGGGTCTAGGGAAGCGAATGAAAAACCCACTCGGCTGCTTTTGTTTTCCTCTGAATCCTACCTGGGCACACCATCACCAATACACGCACGTTCCGATGCAAAAAGAAGACGACGACGCCCAAAAGGAGGAACAAAACCCAACCGACTCTGATCTGAACTTAAGCCCGAGAAAGGTATGAGTCGTCGTCGACTTTAGAGAAAGACCGCGCTCGCGCGGGATATTTCGATTACCTGCGGTGCCGCTCTTTGAAATTATCACTGAAAAACGAACGTACCAGCAGCGGCGGCGGAACCCTATAGTTTGAGGGTTCCCCTGCGAGACAAGAGACGGGAGGGGTGCTGCGCTCTGTGTTGTGTATCTCTGCGTTGCCGCCTTAAGCCGCGCGTCTGATGATGCTGCGACTGCCGCTGAAGATGAAGAAGGCGAATACGATGCCGATGCCGATGCCGACCACGACGACGACGACGACGACGATGATGATGATGATGATGCTGAGGCCGAGACTGAGGCCGAGACTGAGGCTAAAGCCGAGGAAGACGATGATGATTGGGATGGTGGTGATGGTTAGATGGTAGCCGGTGGTAGAGGCGGCTTGTGTACGTCGAGCCGCGCTCACGTAAAAACGACGTTCAGAAAAAAAGGCACAAACAAAAAAAAAATTAAAAAAAAGATGATGATAGCGGCAAAGCGGCACAACAGAGTACGAGCCGCCACCGCTGTGCCTTCTTCTATCTCCGGTCGGCCGACATCTTATATCTTTCGCCTCTCCGCTTCGCGTGTTTCCTTCGTTCGGTGGGGCCGCTTGCGCGAACCTGATGTGTAGTTGGTGGCCGGTATGGCCACTGGGCAGCCCGATCGTTGGAGTATGCACTGGGAAGGACGAGGATTGATAAAAGTCGAGCGGGAAGACGAGGTCTTTTCGTTTTTTTTCTTCCTTTCGCCTCCTCACCTCTTCGGTTTTTGTTTTGAAAATGTTAACAGTAATACACAGCAGAAGTAGCACCAACTTCAGCTCTCCACAAACTCCCATCAGCTTCAGCCGCTGCATCATCAACAGCAGCAGGAGCAGAAACAATGCGAAGGCAATGCGACATAAGGAAAATATCGCGTCGCAACGATGAAAAAGACGCATATCTCGTTTGATGGGCGAACGACGACGGAAGTTTTTATTGAAGTCTTTCGGGTTTTGCCTGCCTGCACGCTGACGTCCTTCTTCCACCTTCTCTCGTTTCGACGATCTACGTTTTATTGTCTTGGCGAATTTATCTTTTGTCTGTTTTTTTTTTGGTGCGGCGATGGTTTGTTTCGTCTGTTGTGATGAAAAGTAACGAGTCGACGCGTGGAACTTGTCAATTTTACTTGTCAATTGAATGGTGACCAAAAATGTCATTTGTCGAGGAACTTAAGGACAAATGTCGATTCGAGGAAGAAGAAGGGCTTTGTCAAGATGTGTCAAAAGAGGAAAACGTTGTCAGACGTGTCTACGGTGAGCCGTAGAAGGTGGACAAAGTTTTCAAACTTCAAAATAAAATACGCGGAGGTCCAAGTGGCCATCAAACGTGTCAATCCTTCACCGAAGGATTGAAAAGTTTGACGTCAGTTAGTGAAGGTGAAGGATTGACAAGCTCGACGACGGCAACGTTTTTTAGACAGACTTGGTTGCAACAGGAGCCTGAACAATTGTGTGGAGGCGTCTAATTAAATCAGCCAGGATCCTTTGTCAAGAATAGTTAAGCGGGCCAGGAAACCTCAATTCACCATGCGGTTGCAAGAAACTGCTCAAACTTTCGACTAAAGTCGTCAACTTCCAGATGTGGTGTCAGAGTAAGCCTCGAACTACACTCAGATTTGACAGTCTAAGAACCTCTTCTCATGAACGGACTCAAAAAATCTTGTGGGAGTCTCCTCGAGGAAGGTCTAATCTTCTGGATCCATTGGAAATAGTCGTTGACAAGGTAAACCTGTTCAGCGGCTTAAGCCAACAAAGTTCTTAGGGACATAGATTGAACGCTTCTTTTGACGATGTGGCTTCAAAAAACGTCTAGAAGGGCCTTCGAGGATGAGTGAGACTCAAACAGCTTTCAACATAGACTGAGCGCTCCTTCTTAGGATATGGCTTTGAAAAACCTTTATAAGTGCCTTTCAGGACGAGTGAGACTTAAATATCTGTTAACAGAGGCTGAGCCCTCATTCCCGCGAAAAGGGGTGTGAATGCCTCAAAGAACAAGTGAGGCTCAAACATCGGTCAACAGACCTCTGAGTCCCAGGAAAAGGCGTAAATTAACGTTTGAAAGTGCCTCCGCAGACGAGTTGGAATCAAAAAACTGTGAAGATAGACTAAGTCCTCGTTTCCATGATGTGGCGTCAAGGGACTTTTGAGAGTACCTCCGAGGATGAGTTTGAATCGAAAAGCTGTCAACATAGGCTCAGTGGCCCTTCTTCTGAGAAGACTTCAAGAAACTTTGTCAACATAGGCTAGCTGTCAACATAAGCTAGCGTCAACATAGGCTAGCTGTCAACATAGGCTGTGTGCCCTTTCCCCTAGTCTTCAAGAAACTCTTGGAATACCTTCGAAGACTTGTGAGATTCAAGCAGCTGTCAACTAAGGTGTGACGCCCTTTCTCACGTCTCCTCAAAAAGTGTTTAGAAGTGCCTTAAAAAAGCAGCTGTCCGAGTGGTCCTCTTCACAACAAGGCTTGGATGTACCTCTGATGACGGTCCAAGCTTCTCGATTATTTACTAAAATTCCCTCATCACAAGAGGTTGGGCTAAAGTGCTCCCAGAGTAGCTGTCAAACTTTACCTAAATCTTGCTCTTCATCGAAAGACTGCAAAAATCAGATGCCAAAGATGATAGACGAAAAAACGCTGTTAAACTTCATCTGTGTCCATCCTTTGGCAGCAAAATGCTAGAACCCCTGTCTTGGAGAGCTGTACGAGCTCCTCGTTTGTCCGATATTTAAACTAAGTCTAAGCACTTCTGAGACTTAATCTGAACATTTCCACAAGGCTGTTCTCGTGTCTTGTGTTCGGCGTGTTGTAGAAGATACCCAACTCTTCACAGTCTGGTGCTCGACGTGTATCGAAGATGCCCAATCCTTCAAAGATTATGGCCTTAGGACTTGATCTACCTTCCACTCAGAGGATCTATTTGGAAAACGACTTAAGGTTGAGGGAAGAATGATGATGAAACATGACCGAGAACGGACATGGAAGCACGGCTAGAAGAAGCTTGGCAACTCCTTTGGGATATCGGAGAGTCCCGCGTGATCTTGTTTCTTCTTTTCTCATCCCACAGCCACTCAAAACCTTTCAAAATTCAAAATTCACCCAAAGTCTGCCCAGATCCACACTAAATCCACCTCCAAAAACCCAATTAATCTGATCTATGAAACCACAAGAAGTCTCCATCATCACTGATCCTCGGTCGTGAACTTCATCCAACCCCCCCCCCCCTAGCGGCAAAAAAATAACAAAAAGAAACACCAAAACAACACCAAATAAGAGAAGACAACAAAAAAGAGAAAGAATACTTAAAAGAACGTATGCGCGCACCCCAAAATAATCATGCTCCATCCAAAAATACATCCTCCTCACCACCACCACCACCACCAACTCCAACAACAACACCACCACCAGCAGCAGCAGCACACGAAAAAGAATTTTGTTCCAGAATGCACTCAAAAACAGAAAGACGGTACCACAGACAGACAGACAGAAAGAGAGACAGAGAGAGAGGGAGAGACAAACAAAACGCTGATAGCACAGAGTGCGCATACAACGCAAAGGTACGCGCGGCGGTATGAAGCCTCCAGAAAGAAACAAAAACAAGAAACACCCAAAGAGACCAAAATGAACACACAGAAGAAAAAACCGACACTGGTCGGCCGAATCCTTAGTTCTTCTTATCTCGGAGCTCCTCTGTCCTCCACCGGTTTCTTTTCGGCTGCTCTTCGCTGCTGCTTCGAGTTCTTCACTTGCATTCTTGTCTGTGTCGAGGGGTATGGGGAGGGAAGATCTCTTTTCTTCGCTCGGGCCATCTGCTACAGCTACATCTTTCATTTCTACACCTTCTCGCGCAATAGCCTGGATTTTTGGTTTCTTGATTTTTTTCTGTTTTCTTTCTTGAAATGATAAAGAAGGGCAGGAGGGCACAATCTTTAAATGTGTTTCATTTTTGAAGGGAACAATTCCTCTTCCGCACTATCTTTGAAAACAATTTCGAATTTCTGCAAAAGAGAGGCGATCTAGAAATGAGACAAGCAAAAAAAGGAAGACGGGTCCAAGGAGACAAGAGGGCGGTACCCGGTCCCGCCAGAGGAACCCCGATATCGACTGCGGTTTGTTTGCTGTTTTTGTTTGTCGTTTTCTAGGGAATTGTTGTTTTTCGAAGTTTTTTTTTCCATTTTTTCATTTTGTTTTCTTCGCCGCTCGGTTCGTACACATAGACGTCCTTTTTTTTCATTTTTGTTTGAACTACACTTCGCAGCGAAAAGGATTATTTTGTTTGCTGGTACCTGCCTAAGGGGAGGAAATGGAAGAGACATGACGGATGGTTTCGAGAAGAAATTGACAGGCGATCGAGAGATTGACTGGTTTTGTGTGTTTGGGGAGTGACCTTGGGAAGGTTTTTGGTTTGATTTTTTCTTTAAATGAAGGTTTTGATGATCTGGGAAAGCAAGCCTTGTCTTAGTCTGTCTGTATGCGACCTACATAGAAACCTATATAGAAACATATCTGTATTCAAATGAAGTGAGATGTCATGGGAAATTCCGCCAGGCTGTCAGAGTTTGATTGGAGAGCTGCCTTCCTGTCTGTCAGCCTCTAAAAAACGTTGATGTCTGCCAAAAGTGTCCTTGTTTTCGTTCTTTAGATGAATGCGAAGAGATGATTCGATTTCCATGGACCAATGGGTTAAAGAACGTCAAACCTTGATTTAAGGCCTCTAGAGGGAAAGAGCTTCGAACTTTGTCAAGAAATCATTTCACTAGAAGCCTTCTCCGGTAAACATGAGTGAAGGCTTCATTTCATTGAAGGCTTTAGTCATCGAACCATTCAAATTCATTGAACGCTTCAATCGTACCTACAAAGGTTCTGTTTGAGTTTTGAATGCAAGGACAAATCAATTTTGAAAGCATAAGCCTAAGGGGGACAGCTCACAATATTGTTCTCCTCTTTGACTATACTGACTCTTCTAGGAATAATATATAAATCCAGTCTCACGTCTCTTTAATAACTTTGATTTCTTGACAACGAACTGCATGGTTTTGGAGCGTACTTTAGTCCGTACTATAGCGAGATGAACAGTCCAGGAATTGAACCTGTGACATTTGACGTGCTAGTTCGACGCACTTATCTCCTTCGCCACAGTTAAGTTAATGCAGATGTAAGACTTGAAACTCTTTGACTAGATTAATCGATCAGTCTAGCATGCGCCTTATGACATCTGAGATGTTCCGCTCACGGAGATGCATTCTTTGACATCATCAAAATGTCCGTAGAACTGTTTATTTAAGCGGACAACATCAAGGTGTCACGCGGCCGGTCTAGGTTTGATTCCCGGACGCATTTTTTTGTCGTTGATCTTCTCGAAAGAACAGCCCTGTGTGCGATTTTTGATAATTTTTGTGTTGCCGGCATCTGAACGAGGATACTCAATAATGTGGCTGTGCGGTGACTTGCGCCTAGTCAAACTTCGGTCACTTACCGTGACTAGGTCATATAGAGCACAGGGACAACCGTCCTTCAACCGAAATGATTTTTGAATCCGAGCCATTGGGACAGTGCAACAGAGGATGATCTCGTTTGACAGGAGGCAAAAAGGATCAATTTGCGCAATCAGAGCCAGATGGTGAGAGGATGAGCTATCTAGGCCTACCCTGGGCTGCTGCAACACTTTAAGGAGAGGTTTGTTGGTCAGCCTCGGATTGTAGGATTTAGACCTATTGGCTTTGATTTAAGTTTCGTTCCTTCGTTCTTAAAAACTATGACAAACGTATGAATATGAAATACGTGACATGCTCTAATAGAATTTCTTCAATTTAAAATCATGACTTACGTATGTGCCCTAGGATTTGGAACCTTCTAAAATCAATTAATCTAATCCAGAGCATCAAGGCAACCTGGAAAGGATATCTATGGCGCCTCTGTCTAGGCATAGAGTTTACAACTTTTAAATTTTAAAATGATGCGAAATTTGTGAATTCATGTTGAACATGTATCCAACTTAATAGAATTGAGAAACATCGACAAATGGTAAGGCAAACCTATTTGTTAATTATTCTGTTACTTAATGTAAGTCGAAATCGAAGGGACAATGAAGTGTTCTGGCAACAAAACATTGCTTTCATAGGCATTCGTTCGAATTGTTACCTTCAGTTTTATTTTCGATTTTCCCCACTTTCTGGCAACTGAATTCGAATGCCTGGCATAAGGAAATATTGTAAATAGTTTTAGCTTTCATTTAACACCAAATTCAAGGTCCAAAGGTGGACATTTGGTAGAAAAAAACAATTAAATGAACGTAAGAACAGATTATTCGTCGGTAAGGTAGTATTATTGGGAAATGAATGAATATGCGTCAAATCGCAGCAAAATTTGTGCCATAACATTGAGAATCATTGGCAAGAAGCAGATCTTAGGATGTTCTAACATTTAATTTGTGTCAAATCAGATCCAAAGTCAAAAACAAGGTCGGCCTTGAGATGGATTGTCTGAAAGAAATATAACCCCAGAAAGGAACTTCACATTTCACACTCTGATTTCTTATGCCTTGAAGTGAAATTAATTGTGCATTCACCTCGAATCACAGAGTGGATTGTGGAAGGCTACAACTCCGCTTTAGCTTGTGCTCAGTCTATCTACTGTCGTCGACTGTAAACGTAAACTTTGCAATTTCAAACGATGTTTCTAAAAGTGCTGTCCACGAAGGAGATCGCTGAATGGTTAGCAGAAAAGTCGCATCAATCTGACCTGAGTCTCAAGAACAAGGACAGCACAAGCATAATTTACACAAAATTGGAAGCCCAGTTTAGCAGAGCAAATTTCTCTGTTTCGAACACAACCCATCCCCAGATTTTAAAGAATTCTCATGCCCCCACCAAGAACAACAGAAAATTAAACAAACAGCAAATTAGCAAAGAAATCGCAAAACAAAATATTCGTCCACCACTCACCTGAGAACTGTTTATATCCACCGAGTATCTTGTGCTTCCACCATTTAACAATATTTCCCGCCATCTTTTACTGAGTGATTTATTTGTTTACTTCGTTCTGTCTTCAGCGTAAGTACGTTTCACAGTAGGGTATGGGTCTGGGTCTGGCAAGAGAGGGTGAGCTCTGTGTTTACTTATTTAATCCTGCGTTGGTGGGCGATCTGTTGGCCCTCTGCACTCCTCTGCTCCTCCTCTCACACTCTACACTCTCAGATTACAGATTATCCTTCATTTTCATGGCATGCCCCGCGTCGTGGCGGTGGCGCGATGTCGCTGTTGTTGCTTTGCTGACCGACCAACAAGTGCTGACTACCACTCGTCTTACCCCCCGGGATTTGCACAACTTTTCGTCCTTGCTGAATGCAGGAAGCTGCTGACTATTCCATGAAACGTTGACGCTTTGGGAGGGGTTTGTCTCCGAACTCAAAAAAAAAAAAACACTTTTCACGCGAATTTTGAGAAAAAAAATCTCTCTCTCTCTCTCTCCACGGTCCACAAATGAAAAGAAAAGAAAACCAAACACAAAAATACACTTTTTCTTCTGTGGAAAGCACTCCGCGCGGAAGAATGAATTATAGCTCGTCAGGGCGGCCCAATTGATTTTCTTTCGCTTCGACTTTGGTATCATCCATAATTTTATTTACCGTACACCCACGACGTCGTCTTGTTGTTGTTGTTTTTGTAGACGTTTCCTTTCAAAAATTTTCCAATGCACGCGACATTTCACTTGCCACAGGGGGAGGGATGGAGATGAGTGAAAATTCTCTCGAAAGCCGCGAGTGAATCGAGACCAAACAGAAGGAAAAACACCGAAAAACTCGGGAAAACGATGAAGTAACGTTACGTACGAGAAACAGATGTTTTCAATGACCCGAGTGTGCGGTTTTGCTGTCAGCGGCCGAGTGTCGTCTTCACCGGCCCCGCTATTCGTCGTTCGGCTGGATAATCCCCTTCGGTCGAGCGGAAGGGATATTTTGAATATTGATTTGGAAAAATGAGATGGGAACGGATTTGCTTTGCCTTCGAGTGATGGAAATTGTTTACCGCAGAGTATTTGTCGGCGAATGTCGGCGCTTCGAATGTACTCTCACCCACGAACGGACACTGACTGAAATTGGATTTGTGAGGTGCGAAGGAAAAAGTATCTATGCTCGGCTCGGTCGTCGTAGATACGTTTTTTTTTTCGTTCAGTGTGTGTTTCTGGTGTTCGAAAGAAGTGTGTTTTCGATGTCGAAAACGAGCGAGATGGAGGGACTGTGCGAGGGAGAGAACGGATGCGAGAGAGTGCATGTTCTCTCTTTGTTTACGTTTTGCTGTGAAAGAGAACCGAAGTGAATTTGTTGCTTCTGCTGTGGGGAAAGCCAAACGTGCTTGGCGATTGCGAAGAGAGCCGAATGCAAGTGAGATGCGAACCGATGACTGGAGGGTTGCCAGAGGTCGGCGGAATTGAAGATGCTCGACAGTGAATTGACGATCAATTTCGTTGTGACAGACGGCGCCGATAGACGAAGTCGCCATTACCAGAGGTTATCAGAAGCAAATTCCTCGAAGCAGAACAACTAATGTGCAGAGGCGATGTCTTCCATGTCCATCAGCAGGGTGATGGATGGTTTCCTCTTCTTCGCTTCCCCCTGCGCATCAATGACTGTATTGGCAGCCATCAGTTTCTTGTGCAAATTCCCAACTTATCTCTTCAGAGGTGAAGCAGAAGCACCCCAGGCGCTGTCATTTCCCACCCAAATGAGCTCCAAATGAGATTCCAAATGAGATGAAAACCCCGTTCCCTTCTGCCCTTCCCACAACCAGTTAACCATGATAAAGACAACTTGTCACCACATTGCCCCACAACGACGACAACGACGACGACCACATGCCCATCTGCGAACTACAATATTTATGTCGAATCTGCGAGAACTGGCCGCATCTAGCTGCCCATGAGTCGGTTGCCTTCAGTGCCGCCGCCACACATCCATCAATCTTCGACTGACCCTACCGACTTTACTTCCGTTACAGGGCTCTCTCTAGTCGACTGCAGCCACACGAGTACCTCCGTCTTCTGCCTGGACCGCAGGCAGTATTCACTTACCGACCGGGCCCTGCAGTGCCATTACAGTACCCGCTTTGCATAATGCCATTGCCAATGAATTTTGCAACAGCTTGCCGCCGCTGCAATTGGCGACTGCGGCCGCGCACATTGACGGTGGCGATGGCGGCGTGTGCGCGGCGTTTCTCCAAAACCTGAAATAAAAACCGAAATTAAAGAAAAATAAAGGAAAGACCCAAGAAAATAATAATACCCCGCAAAGTGTACGTCAAAAAAAAAGTCAGACAAAAAAAACGATCCATGCCATCCCACATCCATCCATCTTCGCCGAAGGTTCATCTCACGTAAGAAGACTGCCGCCATTGCGGATCCCCATCAACGTGTGTATATCGCCGTTCCTGCTGCTGTTGTTGTTGCCGTCGTCGTCTCCATCGTCATAGTCTTCATCAGCGTTGTTGTTGTCGGCTGCGGCGGCAGCGAATGCTTCTCCTTCATCGTCGTCATCGTCCATCCGCTCAGTCGGTCGGGTCGGATCACTGCGAGGAGAATCAATTTTTTCCAGCTCCAAGATAAGCGTAATTCAGGATTCTTTTTCGATGAATCCGTAATTGCCCATATGTGCGCATATCGTTTGGAACAAAACAAAATAACATCGGCAGCAGATAAAAGGCAAAAACGGCGCGGCGGACGCTGCATGAGGACCCGAAGGTTCAACAACAGAGACAAGAAACGAACGATGCGACGCGATCTTGCTGTTGAGATCCCCGCAAAAGGTTCGCCGAATTGAAGGAGGTGATTGAAGACAGCAGTCAAGGGAGGACGTGTGCATGGGCAAGTGTGTGTGTGTGTATGTGGGTTTGCGGGGGAAAGAGAACCAGTCAGTGTGTGTTTGAGATGAGAGATCAGTTGTGTTGATTCAGAAAACAATACTGGAAAGCTACAGTGGGTTGCTGGGTATGCTAAGTCGACTTCTGGTTATAAGCAGGGCCTTGCCCATTGTCTACGTAGGAAAGTGGAATGAAATCTGGTCTTCATTTAAGCGAACAAATACCTTATTCCATGTTTCCGAACCGAAATTTTGCGATTCAGATGAACTATCAACAGACCGTTCCCACTGCGTTCTCCAGATGCCATCAATGCAAACAGGACCAAAAATCGCACGCAAAACTTTTCTCTGAAAAAAACTAAGGGCTTCCTCATCCGCTTTTAGTAACGTTCAGGTTTCCTTGCCATAGAGTAGGACGGGGATGATCAAGCTGTTGTATAAAGTGAGCTTAGTCCTTCGAGGGTGAACTCTTTGCCTCTTAGGCCCAAAGAAACAGCGTTTGACAAGAGCGATTCTGCGTTTGATTTCGGTACTGGTTTTATTGTCCCTGTTTACCGCAGAGCCGAGGTAGACGAAGTACTTGACTACCTCGAAGTTTCTGCTGCCTAGTGTGACGCTCTGTCCGAGATGTTTGAGACTTCGTTTTGTCACAGCTTAACGTCAAGTTTTTTTGCCCAACTTCATTTGACATTTCCTTGCTCTAGTGTTTTCCAAATTCAATTGTGGAAAGGTACAGTGCGTTAAGACTGTTTAAGCTTTCTTCGTAAATCGCCGTTCAAATCAAAATGTCTTTCGCGCACTTCTTGGCCAGCATAAGCGACCAAAAATGTCCACAATGGGTAGAATTGTGTGTAAATTTCAGCCAACCAGGTCCACAACTGATTGTTGAAAAGCCGGTGCATCCACAAAGAACGAATACTTGGTGCGACTTATGGGTTGGCAGCATCACCGGGCCGTACTTCTTTGAAAATGAGGTCGGTAAGGCAGTTACCGTAAATGATCTTCGCTTTCGTGAGACCATATTGCCAAGAACTTCGATATTCTTGTGACCAGAAATTGACACCATGAAGCTGGCAGATAAATGCTTCCAACAGGATGGTGTCACTCGCTACACAGCCAACGAAACAATGACTCTTTTGCGCGAGAAATTCAGGTGGCCGTGTCTTCTCACGTCGTGGCGTTGTTATATGGCCGCCACGACCCCGTGATTTGACACCGTTGGACTTTGTATTCCATCTCAAAATCATCAGCAACAATGTACGTCTACAGGGAGCTTTCTCAAAGCCGATGACACCTCGGTTCTCCAAGCAGGTGTCTCCATTTAGCACAATACACCGCCAAACATCTCCAATTTCGCATATTGAATTGCTTCGTGACCATGTGCCGCAATTCACCTCAAATGTGGTTACACCCCGTTGTGGTGTCGCTTTGTCGAATATTTTTCAGGCGGCGGTCAGAGTCATTCATGACCTCGTCCCCCTAAACCTCAGTGACGTTTATTGCTCGAATAGTTTGCAGGCTGAATTACAAATCCCGACACTCACTAAATGAAGTGCCGAAGCGGACGCACCTTCTCTAGGCAACGACCCAAATCTCTCCCGAATTCTACCAAATATCCATAATTTCTCCAAAACCCACACACACACTCTCTCTATCTCTCTCTCCATCTCATACCCCCATCAAACATCCCCCGATTTGTGTTGAATTTTGCATGAATTTCGAGTGAAATACGCTCGCAATGCAGCAGCAAACTGATTTCTATTGTCCCCCCAAGGGCCGCAAGTCCAATGTGCTGGACCAGACCGTCCATCGGAGGCCCCACTACGCCAGTCGCCACCCGATTGCGAGAAAACGAAGAAACCAACAAAAGCCATCAAAAGATTACCCCAAGCATCATCATTCGCATCACTCTCGTCGAACGTTCGCATCTCTGGCCGGAGGAATGGCGGCACGGCAGCACCACCACCACCACTATCGACAGGAAGGAGAACAGAACACACGGCAGCAGCGAGGCAGCATCGATTGGCAGCGGTGCCACAATCGGGATATCATCTCCCGCGGCAGAGATGGGGTCCTAAGTTCGATGGCAGGCTGCTGGCGGCCGTTTGCCTTTTGCGGCACTGCGCCGTTGAATAAGTCTCAATAAAACCCCTGTGCCCTCCTCCCGTTCCCGGTGGCGGATTCCCTTATTTATTTTTCGAATGCGTATCGCTGTGGCGTGTAGTGGATGCCCCTCGGATGCGGCAGGTATAGAGGGCTTCCGTTGCCGGTTGCTTTTATTGTTTTCTCCGATGGATTTGTTCAATTCGGTCCTGTCGCGGGCTGTGTGTGCAGGCAGGACGACTAGTCCAGCTGAAGGAGCGTGCATAATCGAAGGAATTGATATCCGCTCACCGCGGCTGAGGGATATTAGTTTCGGTAGAGGAACTCTGATTCGTCATCTTAGTCAGATCAACCGTGAAGAATTATGATCCGGGCTTGAGCACACAGAGGCAGTCGGAGATGGCACAAGGGATGCGCATGTGAAGAATGATTGATTGTGTCGAGCGAGGAAATCAATGCGTCCTTCCTTGAATTGTTTGAGTTACGAGCGTGACGCATGCACTCAAAGACGAAATTCAACCCTGGATGGCGTCGAAGCAGCACGACTGGCCCCCACTCACCACTTAATGATTGCTTCCGACGCTGATAGCCGAAATTTTCAGACCCGTTCCAATGCTTAGTGAACCACGAGCCTCGTGGGCACATCAAAAACAACGACAGTGACACGGCAAAGTCGGTCCACCGTCACCGCTCTGTGGCTGTGCACGTCCATGATTAAAGTTCGAGGACGCCACGAGAGATAGACTGCAGTCAGTAACAGACGCCCAGGAGAGTATTCAGAGTCTATCATTATCCGGCCACAACGGAGGACATCGACACGGCACAACGTCCTCTTCGCCGCCACCATTCACCGCTGCACCGTAGCATCGTTCATCCTGCTCACCGTTCTAGGGTAATCTTCGCCGTCAATTGTTTTTGGGGGCCGCCGCAATTCTTTCCACATCACGCCAGTCAACTGCATGGTTTCCGTCAGCTGCTGCTCCGTGGCAAGAGCGAACGTCATTCCTGTGCGCCGCGCAGCGTGAATAGTGGACTCTATCGAATCGATGAGCCGAGGAGTGAGTTCCTTTCGTTGGCTGACAGCTGTGGAGAGAGAGAGATAATGATGCCGCGGCACAGCAGCGAGGACACTGGAACTACAACGACGACAACGATGATGATGATGCGTCTCGGCAAGGTTAATTAAAAGCCGATAGTGGCAGTTCCACTAGGTGTACCGGATCTAGGCATTCAACAAGAGAGAGAGAGAGGAGGAGAGTTTTTTTGTGGCTGGACTTGGCGGCGGCGCTCACTCGCTAACTATCAATCGACGCGCCGTGCGTGGATAATTGTCCGTAACAAATTCAATTTGACGGATTGCCAAGATCAAAGCAATCGCTGGCGGCTCTGTGCCAAGCGAATAGATTCGTGGTCGTGTGTGATGGGAAGTCGTGGTGGCATTCGGTTGGTGGTGGCGGGTCGCGCAGCCAGCTCTTTCAAGTGCAGCGTACTGTTGCTAATTGCTTGATGGGAATTTGATTGTAAATGAGGTGGGAAGCGATGCTCGGGGGAAATATGCAAAAGGCCAGATGGGACGGAGATGGAAATCTTGGGTATGGATGACGACAATTGGAGATCAAAGGTGAGCGAGATGCGAGTGCGAGAAGTGGTGACTGAGTATCTGGTGGATGAGGCAGACTGTCAGCGGTGATGGACAAAGACATCGGAAAATGATACTAAGTGACAGTCTTTGAGGCCTACTCACTTCTCCAATTTGTGGTCTTGGACGAGAATGCAATCTTGTTCAATAAGCGAAAAGGAATTTTTTTCGAAGGCAAGCGATTGTCGCAATATGCCGCTCTACATTATCGACATCACTGGCAGCTGTGATCGCACAATGCGTTGACGAGCAGAATTTGTCAAAACTGAGGCCAATTTTGGCAAATGGATGGTTAGAAGTTGGATAGAGTATGATGCCTCGTGAAATTTTAGGATTGAAGGCGATGGGCAGGGAGTGGAATGTTCTTAGGACAAGAACAAAAGGCACTGAAGAGTGACATCGCCTAGGCGCTTAGACTTTTGAATGACACCGAAAATGTCTCCTTCCTTCGTAGCTGCAGGGCCAAGAAGGAAGTTGAAAGTGGATATCTCTTCTAGGTGATTCATCGTGGGGTTTGATTTATAATGTAAAATAAAACTCATAGATTGAAAAGTGAATTTAAACCTTGTATCGTTAGCTAAAAGAACATGTTATGGCATTTAGTTTTCGCATGCGATATCATGTAAATATTGACCACAACTAAGTCTGAGGTGATCCATTTGGAAGATCCAATTTTGTCCGACTCACAGCGCATAGTGACTGGTAACTAGCGGATAACACGAGTAACATTGTCTTTTAAACCGTCAATCGTAATTGGCTTATTTCTGAAAACCTGAGTCTTTACTTCGCACTCTCTAGGCGGCCAGATTACTGCAGAAAAACGTCAAATTGAGTGCTTACTAAAATTATTGTTTAACAAGTTTATGATTTCACGGGCTGTACGGTCCGTAGAGCCGTCGAAAACAACCGCTATCGTAGCACATAGGCTCTTAACATTGCCAAGGTGCTGATAACAACAACGAGTTCATTCTTTACCGTCTTCGCGTATAACCTTAGCCACAGCTGCTTTAGTCTATAACTGATCGAATATCATCTACTCGTGACCCAAAAGACACCAATTTTAGTCGACTTCAGAAATCGGTTTTAGGTTTCATGGGTAGATCATAGAAAATCTATGTGGCATCACAACCCTACATATTTGGATCGTATCGAATTGATGTTCCTCAAGCCTTCACTTCTAGATACCTACCACCTTCCAGGGTCTAAAGACAGATGACGACTGTGCCTTGAATCGAGGGCGCCTTGACGATTGGAAAGATAATATACAGGTCAAAACTAAGAGAGAGGCTTTTACTCTATTCAAAGCAGAACACGACTAGGTGCTGCAGAAACTAGGCTCTAGTGTCTTGAGGACTGTTGTGCCACTCAATATTAATCATAGCGGTGGTTTTGCTTTTTGTCTATTCGAGAGGAAAGTTCTACGCGCGTTCCTGTTTACGTTGCTGGCATCTGGAGAAGAAGATTCAAAAACGAACTGCTTTGCCTACACGGCGGTATGAGCCTCGTCAAGCGTCTACGGGTACAGAGCTTAAGATGTCTAGATCATCTAAAGCGGATGGATGTCTCTGCCTCGGCCTTGACAATCTTTGGATCCCCGCCATTGTGACAACGCAACAAAACAGCGACTTCATCTGAGATGAAGCACACAAGTGGAAAAGAATCTTAAACACCATGGAGGACGCAATTGGAGGCGGCTGGAAAGAGAAGAGGCAAAAAAACAGTTTTGCTGTCTAAGACCTAGGCTGATGCAAACAAATTATTGTTGACAAACGTCACACCTACCAATGCTCCGGCCCGAAAAGTCTTCGAATCCACTCTTGAGGGACGACGCAGTAGAGTAAGACCACGACTCAGGTGGCGCACGAAAGTGGAAAGGGACCTCAACTAACTATGTGTGCGTAACTGAAGGACTAAGCTCGCTTTATACAACAGCTTGATCATCCCCCTCCTACTCTATGGCGCGGAAACCTGAACGTTACTAAAAGCGGATGAGGAAGCTCACGAGAGAAAAGCTTTGCGTGAGATTTTGGGATCTGTTCGCGTTGATGGCATCTGGAGGAGAAGATTTTCCGAAGAACTCTGCTGTACAGCGACATGCGCTTAGTCAAGCGTCTTCGGATACAACGCTTAAGATGGCTAGGCCATGTAGAGCGTACGGACACCACTGCTTACGCCCCAAAAGTCTTCGAATCGAAGCCATAGAGACAACGCAACAGAGGACAACCTAGGCTAAGGTGGCGCACGCAAGTGGAGAAGGACCAACTCAACTAACTTGCGGCATCTGGCGAAAAATCGTGCTGGCTGGAGAGGCATATTGGCTGAGGTCCAGGACTGTAGCGCCACGAAGAAGACGGAGAAGAAGGAAATCCTATGTGCCACGAAGACTGCTTAAGGTCCATTCGCTTTGCTCTACTCACCAATCTCAGGGAAAGGACAGGAATTCAGTCGAGAAAGTTGGAGTCTTCAGTATGCTCCAATAATCTTCCCTACACCGGCACTGGGTGTATTTTCAAACACCTCTTTTATTTCGTGAACTGGGCTGTCCAATTTGTGTTCTAAACTGAAATGATAGACATCGTCCTTTCTAATCCTTCACAGCATACGCCCTCGTTACATTTATTTCTGTCTACCCCCCGGCATGATGCTTGAACATCTGTTACCTCGAGCTCATCCTTGCTTTCACGAGAAAAGAACGGCGTCCTTCCTCCCAAAAAAAAAAACGAACCATCATCATATCATATCTGGAAAATCCAATTGTTTCGCAAGAAAGAGATTTCCTCCTCAAACTCTTGTTCTCAATGCCAGTCAAGAGATGTACACTTCAACGCACCATCCAACTGCGCAGAGCAACTTCAAAGACTCAGACAACCATTCATATGTATGCGCTCCCTCACTCCTCCTCAATCCTCACACGAAGCACGTATCATCCTCTTCCGATCGACTTGGCCTTGTGTGCCTCGTTAAACAACAACAACAACAGCCAACCAACCAACCAACCAAGCCCAGAATGTTGACACAAAATGAAAATCCCTCTTAACCGGCAATGAACTTCGTAATTAGATTCGGATTTAGATCTTTTATCCTTAAATTACCCTGCCGACCCAGGATCGGCCATCCATGGTCATAATTAAGTAATTTAGTTAATAACGGTATATCAGGAGAACAGATTATAGCAATCCTAGATAAAAATCTCGGTTCTCACTCTCTCTCTCTGTCCTCCTCCTCCTCTGACACAGACAGGAGCACCGGCAAACCGAACCAAACCGAATCATAGCGGCAAACAAAAGGGACGAGCTGATAATCCAAAGGATGACCATTTCGGTTTACCTGTTGGTAGACGGCAGCTGACCAAAATAATAATTACCGCACACAACCCCATCCCCCGGGGGTGGGGGGAGATGCAACCGTAAATCTCTCTCGTTTTCTCCCTCGCTGAGGTTGTGGTGTTACTGGTGCCCCGATCCGTCAATAAATCACCGCCATTGTGCGCCATTACTGCAATATGCCCCCCAAATGTCCAAATGCCCCAATACCGCCGCGTTTATGGACTAAATGAAGACATTACACGTGCAAAATCACGTCACATCCATAATTCAAAGAAATTGCCATGCACGACGTTCACCAGAGCGCGTGGGATGGTGAGAGGGGAGGGGGGAGGCAGAGGCATTCATGAAGGCCACCATTGGTGGCTCCTCTCATCACCACGGGCACACAATCGACCGAAGCCAGATTTGACCATCCCGTGGCGGCAGAACAACGCAGTTGAACTCTAGCCAGAAGGAGGGAGGGCGGCTGCGGCTTCGAACAAAGACCAAATGCCGCCAATTCTCTCGACCGACGACGACCGTCTTTTTTTTGCTTCGCTTTCGCATTGCTCCAGGCGCAGACCAGCGCTCTGTAATTACAGGCAACGCGTTCCGTGGTTTTCCTTCGCTTCGCTTTTTCACTGTGGACTGTTTTCCAGAGACCGGTGCGCGCCGCCGTCGTGCCGCCATCGCCGCCGGACGACGGCGGTTTGTTGTTCCTGGCATTCGTCATGGCGAAGGAAGCTGAGCGCACTTTTGTGCTTAATGGTGATCTCTCTTCCTCTCTCCTTCTCGTGGGGCATGACGACCATCTGAACCATTGACAGATCTTTTGGATTTCGAATGCCCATCGATTGGGATGGGATGGATGGCTGATCCAATGGATTCTGCCTCAGTGAGCGGAGCCACTGCCGCCGTTGGCCGGAGGGGGACTTGTGTCCTGCCGTGACGATGATGGTGGCAACGACGGCGATGGTAGCGGCCACGGCGGCTAGATGCAAATGTTTTTAACCGTTTTTTTTTTTTTGTGCGGTGGAAGTCGATTGCGAAAGATATCAATTCAGGCATAATGGTCCAGTGTATGAATGGCTTAGAGGATGTATTCTTTATTTGGGGGAATGTGAGCACACTGCAAAACTTTGCCAGCGAGTGTGTGCTGCGTTCTGATGTGGACATGGTCTGGGAAAGTGACAACTTTTCGATGCGATATCATGCTCGGAGGATCTTCCTTTTTGCCTGTTCTGGTGAGAAAACACAAGACGGTATCAAATTCCTCCCTGGGCGACCGAAAAGCCTTCACGAATCTCAAACTCACTTTTAACGCTACCTTACCCACAATCACAGCGCCATCGGTACACAAGCCAGGAGTTAAGGGCTTTCCTTGAACGACAGAGACTAGGAAGAGGTGAAGAGCCTCTAGCACTCCTCCTCCCTTGAGGAGATCAGGCAAGTATGAAGCTGGCACAGTGGGTGTGGGTAAGGTAGTGTTTCCTTTTTTAAGCGAAAGGAAACGTGAACTTTTTCCATGGTTTCTCCGATTATGTCACACTGCACCAAGAAGGTCTCTTGTTTCCTTCAGCAAACAAGTCTCATCGCTCAGATTTCATCAGATTTCAATGGTCACAGTGAATCTTCGCATCGCAGTGGGCTGCTCTCTTCCTGCTACATCTACCAATCAACCCACTCCCTACAATGTGCCAAAACCTTCCCCAAATGGTCAGCATTCAAGCCTCACATCGAAAACCCTTTCCACACAGCCCTTCAAAGCCAGAGGTTCCAACTTCCAAAAAAGGCCAAAAACTCAAACCCGCTGCATGCTCACACCTCGGTCCACACGCTTCAGCTGGAAAAGACCCGTGACCACAGCGCAGCACCTCATATAGCGAAAAGTTCAACAGTCACATGTCATCCGCACATGCTTCAGTCCCCCCCTCTAAATAAGTGAACTCCCATTTCGCTGTCCGCCATTCCCCCCAACTCTTGCGTAATTATTATTAAATTGAACCTCACCTCACCATCCACCAACAGTCGTCCCGCGAAACCGGAACAATAGTCCGTCAACTGAGCGAAAAAAAAAATCAAAAAAAAAATGAATTCTCGCAATCTCAGCGAGGAAGGATTACTTTGCCCCGGAGGTGAGGCCAGCGGCCCAACGACAACGATGGTGAACGACTGAATTGTGCGCGGTTCAGTGATGTACTCGTGTGCTGCCATCTGTCACCGGGTCTATTATTAAGTCATCAAGCCCCGGCTGACACGGACGGGCGGCAGGGCAGGGGCAGTCCGCTCACTCACTAAACTGTGTTGTGTGCGAACAAATGTGCCAAATGGGTACCAAATGAAGGATGATGGCTTTGGCTTGGACGCACTGCCTCTCTCTCTCTCTCTCTGTCTCTCTTTCCATTTTGACGAATTTGTGCTCTTCTGTTTGGAAACCGTGTGAGTTTGCTTTGATGATGATGATGACGACGATGACGGGGTATCTTCAAAGAGGAGGACACTTGGTTGGCGTGAGCGGTGTTCTTTTTCCTTTTTTAATTGTTTTTGGTTTTGGTCTTGGCTGCGTTGTAAAGTAATTTGCCGCAGGCACTCTGGATGACTTCCTCCACTTTGTGTGTCGTGATAGATCTGTGCAGCCCTTTGATGATGCGGATGATGGGTGGTGATGATACATTGAGGAATGGTGTTGTGGCATATTTGAGAGGACCTGCCCCCACATTGAAGTGGTGGTGGGCACGCTTTCAATTTGAATTTGTCAAAAGGCGTTGGGATGGATGGGGGAGGAGGGGTATGTGTTCGCTCAAAGTGAACTGATGAGTCCCATGTGGGTAGGAGGAGGTGGCGCAGAAATCATCAGTCTGCTCTGGCGGATCAACAATTAGGATGAACTTGTTAAAGAGCACTGATGGGGGATGTTTCTCAATTTTGTTTCACTTCGTGTTGGGGACGTCATGTTTGGGACAAATTTTGCGGCTCATTGCAGTAGGCTTGGGGTGGGTGGATTTGGAAGTTGTCACACCTCTTTGGGATTCAACTGAGGAATGTGTCTAAAATGAGGGATTTTGGGAATTTTTTGATCTCAACTGGGGGATGTGTACAAAAATTTTTGGAAATTAAAGCTTTTTATTTGCGAAGTCCCTGCTTATATGTACATGTCCTTTCCGTGTAGGCGAGGACACTTAAGTTTACAGATTTCTTGACGATATGCTCCACTTTGGCATATAGAGGGTGGTTCAGCAACGCAGGACTTTCATTTTGGATCACACCTTAACCTCACTTTGCTCCAGTGTTTGACTCAGTCTTCGACAGATCCCGAATGCAGCGCGTTAAGTTGAAGGCTGATAGTCTTCTCTCCTTTCTTATGGAGGCGTGTGCAGAACAGTTGTTAGAATTTCCTTGGTACTCACATTTGCCCTTGGGACGTCTCAGTTCTTGTCATGTGGCCAGAGTACTCGAAATAAGTTTTTGGATCCATTTCCTGTCTTGAAAGGTTTCACAAAAGTCAACCAACGACATTCCTCACCTCCCAGGCGTCCTATGACTCAGCATCAGCACACATCTGACGAAAATTGTTCCGAATACCTGCACTGCAGTTGTGTCACGTAAAAGGCGTGTTCATGAGAAGTTGTAGCGTGTACCTGCGATCCCAATCTCAAATTACATCTCCGCGAAAATATGCGTACACAAGTTCAAGAAATCGCATAGACGCGTGTGTTAAGTCATCTCACAGCATCTGGATGCGGAATTGAGACTCGTCAAGCAGCTTGAAGGCTGCCTATGATTTTTGGCCTTAACTCCAGCTGGTGGTGATATGACTAGTTGGAAAGTGAGATCAGGACAGATCAGAGATCAGTTGAAATTGCTGACAAAGCCATAGTGGGAATAATTACTTGGAACTGTTCAAGTTGCGAGAATTATTCGTGAAGTTCGAATACCTAAATGCTCTGGCTAAAGCTAAGAGGGATGAGGCCCCGTTGAGTATGTGCTTATCTCTCAATCAAATCAGTCCTAGATGTCTTGAAGGTCTTTATTATCCCTCAGACTAGTTTGGAATGTCGAACTGCACGGAGGCTCAGTCCTACGTAAGCTCATGTTGGCCCGTTTTTGGATGCGAGATCCCCTTTGATAATGGAATTCTAAAACAATTGACAAGTTGAGTGTGACAGTTGACACACAGACAACGCAAGTCAAGTTCTCTTAGAGAAAGAGAGGGGGAGAGAGAGAAAGTGAGAGAGGAAGAGAGAGAAATACGGCGAGACAGCATCAGAAGTGATGGAAGACACTTTCCACTTCTTCCCCGTCCCTACAGCTGCGACAGAAGTCGTTGTGGGGAAGCCCTAATGTGTGCCCATCTGATCCAACAGCACCCGGTAAAGACATCAATTAGGCCTTAAATTGTCGATCCTCACAACCTGATACCTACAGGCTTGGTTGTCCTTAAATGAATTCTTAGCCAGTTCCAGAAGACCTCGAAGTCTATATACTTGCCACTTCAAATGAATAGTTTATCATCCCAGAGAACGACAGAAATCTTTTCCCATTCCCAAAACTCATTCAAAATTTCAAAACAGCAAACTCGCAATATTTTCAATAAATAGTTCCAAAAACAATAAAAATTTATTTCACCTTCACTTTAGTCTAAAACTTAAATCGGAGTCCACCCACCGCCCTGGTGTCGTGAAACTTGAAGTTCCGTTCGGCCTGTGCGTAGAACTCCCAGTTCTTGTTGATGGGCTGTGTGTAGTCGAATGTTGCTCTAGATCCTAGGCTATGATTGTGAGTTAGCTTTCCGCCAATTGTGCCTTGGGGTGATCGAGCTTTCCTCACCAACAGGACATCGTGAGCAATAGGAATGACTTCTGGATTTTCCTGAAATCAAAAAACTTTTGTAAGGAAAAGATTCAAATGCTGCACGTTTTCCCTTAACTTACCCACTCCGAAGGAAGGCTGTCCACCTGCTCCTTGGGGAGAGTGAATCCAAGGGCGACGGCTAAGAGGCCGAAAAAGATGAGTGCTTTGAGTGACATCTTGTGCTGATTTGTCGTGATGTTTCTTGAGGAGATTGCGAATTGAGTTTGAATGCTGACTGAGATGAGTGATGGGCTTTTATAGTCAGTTGCGCTGATAAGAGACGCTTAACGTCGCCTCGTTATCGGAATTATTTTTATTTCAGAATTATTTATGTTTCACAAATCTGTGAATGAAATGGATCTGTGCTTCCCCTTCGATCCATAAACGAAAATTTACTATTTGAACGTCATTTCCGCGAGTTTTGAAGGCCAAATGAATTTTAACGTATCGACGGTGGTTCACTGATTCCTGTTGCTTCCACAATGATCGCCAATTGGAAATCAATTGAATTTTGTGATTCACCTGCTCGAAGTAATAGAGGCATTGAATGTGAAATAAAATAAATGGTAAGGTAGTGTGGGAATGTACTGAAAAGAAGAAAGTGTTAGACTTGGTGGATTAGGAGTCTCAAAAACAAAAATAAGAGTCAAAGGGAAGTGGAAAAAATAAATTTTCTTTAGAGGGGCGGTTGAGTAAAAGGTAGAGACAGCGATGGTATTAAGTTCTAGGTGCAAAGAATCCCTTCCCCGCCCAACAATTATTTTATTTCTTTCTTCATAGCCAACCTGCAAGTAAATAGACTTTAAAGGAATCACAAACAACTCTTACCCAATCACTGTTGTATATCTTAGACAGATTTCATTGCACCCTAGTTCAAATTGTATAAGCCCAAAAATCCCCTCCACTTCAATCTGCCGTGGGTTTCAAAAAATTCCTGACACTCCATCCGCTTCAAAAATTCTATAAATGCAAGCAAAACTCAAGAGGAATCAATCAAAAGACTTTAAAACATTCGCTCCCTGACAGAGATTCTCGAGAAGATCAAAGCGACTGTCAAGCATACTCATCGTTCGTTTAAATTCATTCCCAGGGTCAGTCAGCACAAGCGACCGCAAGCAGACACATTTACTCACTCACCCCCCTTTCCCACCCGTCTCGACTCACCAAATAAAAAAGATAACGTGAGAAACCATCCGCCACAGCAGACCCGTCAATTGCGCAACCCCACGCTCTGTGCTCTATGCCCGTCGCCTGCAAAGGCTAAGCCATTCCAAAACAAACTTTGCCCCCCCCCACACACTTTAACGTCTCGTTAAGCCGTAACTAAATCATCAGCATCAGCACCAGTCACAATTACAACAGCTGTCACTTCGACATCAAAGTTGACAACAAACGAACACATCCCCCAACCGGCACGACCACTTAAGGAGCCCCTTCCGCACAGATGCTCGCCGCTGCCGATTTATTGGCAATATTCACCGCCACCGTCACCGCAGTGTCGCCACCCGTTTAAGTGAAGCGTAAAATAATTTTTCCCCTTCTGTTACACCACCCCCCTACAATCAAATTACAAACTTCAAAGTCAAAGAGACGCGACCAGATACCAGACCAAAGCAAAACAAACTCACGGCCCCCCACAACAGCACCCGAAACCACGACCATTTGTAACATTGTCGCCATAGCAGCAGCGCGCCAAATGTCGACCGTCCACCGTTCACATGGATGCAACCGGCTAAGTGACCGAGCTGTCTCTGGTGGCCCGGGCGGCCGGCGCAGGGCGTCAATTGCGAGGGGACGCCATGCCAGAGAGTCGCTTTAATGGATTTCTTTTAAAGCAATTATCACGGAAGCATGTAATTAATCATAATATCAAAGAGCGAGCGAGAGAGAGAGCGACGGTAATTATTTCACAGAGACCATTGGAGGCGACGACGACGACGACGACGACGATGACTGCATGCCACCGGCACCGCGTCATCAGTCATGGCTGGTCTCACGAGCCCCCAGTCCCAACCCGGTCGTGGAATATTCGGTGGCGTTAATTAAAATGATTCGCATTCTGTTTGCGCGACAGCAGCAGCAGTAGCAGCGGCGGCGGCGGCGTCGGACCTTCTGGGAATGGGATGGCTGCCTGCACTCGTCGACCGTCCATTAGGCGAGCGCGAGGAATCCCCTTCGAGTGGCCGACTGCATCCTCAAGTGCCCACTAAACGACTGCCGCGAAGTGAACAACGCGCACAGCGCCACTCTGACACTCCGCCAGTCCGCCACCAACCCGCACAGCGCAACACCGTCCCAAACGTGCGTTCAGCAAGCAAGCGCGATAAGCAAATTGATGTACACGCTGGCGGACGTTTGTCGGACGCTGCCGCTAATTAGGGACACATTTCATTGATTTGGGCGCGCGGAGTGCGTCTATTTTTAGTCAGACGCCTGAAATTCATCAGAAAAGGGAACCGGCCTCGCGCAGTTGGCCCGGGCGCATCTTCCGAGAAATCAATACTCAACTCAAATCGGCGATGCGCGCATAAATTCCGCTAAAGGTGTGAAGTCTCCTACGTGACCGGCCATCAAGAGGTCCTACATCCAAACGATCTTGATAAGGGGACTCCGTTGCACGGCGGACAGAGGCGGGTCCCGTACCAAACTGTGTCTTCATTCGCAGTTTCGCCCAAGACGAAAGTCAAATTCGCTGCTGCATGCTTATCGCGATCCTCCGAGCCCATAGGACACTCCTCAGCCCCGCTGTGGCTGCGGTGAGGGGAGCGAGCGCATTTTTGAAGGCCAGCTGAAAATTGTTTCTTGCGACGCACCACCGTCGATCGCCGTCTGATGGCTGGCGGCCTGTCCAACAAATTGAGTGAAACTTGAGTTGATGTTCGTTTTTTCTTCTGCCCTCCCCTATGTGCTTTGTTTCGCGTCTGCTGGGCCGCTACTCTTTATTAAAAGGCAACCGCGTGTAATCGCTTGATAAATAACGAAACGCAACGCAATGCAGCGGGCTGCCCGTGATCCTCCGGAGGGAGTGGCGAACCGGAGAAGCGCGGCAAAGTCGCCTTTGATGTGATACTGGTTGGGGTCGGGGGGCGCGACAACGGCGGAAGGGGCCATACGGGTGGCGGAATTAATACCTCCGCTGCGGGAAGGTCAATGGTCACCATCCTCCCCGTCGCCGTTGTCGTTGTCGTCATCCTCGTCCGTCTGGGTGTTCGGCTCTTGTGGACTTTGCCTCTGGCGGCAGACTAGAAATCGCACGTTGCTTGCGACGACCACCCTCATGCAAGTTGTTGCACATGTCATGGCAGACGGCGGCCAATTCACTCTAGGGCAGAAGCTGGACGAGAACGAGGACGGATTTGATTAAAGCGCTCCGATGGCCGTGCTCCGATGGTGGTGGTGGTGGTAGCCGAGCTCTGTCTTCTTGGGAGCGGGCATACACTCCCGGCTACAATGTGACTGATTGCATGGACGGATGGAAATTAATTACACGCACAGGTATATGCGGTGTTGGCTCATCAAAGGCCGATGAGCTGGGAGTAGAAAATTAATTTTGATTATGGCACGTTGGTGGGTGGGCCTTTGGCGGGGCCGACGGAGGCAGCGGGCCATTCCGAAAGTGGACAGTCCATGTGAGATGGGCGTGTTGATGTGTTCTCTGACACACGTTTGCCGTTGCCGGGGTGGGTGGGTACTGATGAACGTGCAGCGGCTTTGTCTGGGATTTGTTCGTTTCGCCGCAGGACACTTCACCGACATCAAGCTGATTTGCGTGATGTTCGCTGGATGTATTCGCAGAATGACAGATTTGGTGTGTCGTCGGCGATATGTTGCCGGGGAACTTGGGGGGTTTTCACTTCCGGGACAAGGGGATCGTCCTTTGAGCACGGAACAAGGGGAAGGACGGCTTAGACTGCGTTTTAATTGGCGTTTGAGTTGCACAACTTTGATTTGAGATTTTTTTACTGACACAAACTTGTCGCTTTGGTTTTGATGGATCAGCTTATCGGAGGTCTGTTTCACTAGCCGCTGCATCTTGTTCGGAGCTGGATGAAGATTCACGCATGTTGTGTTGTATGTTGAAAAATTATTTGTGTGTACGTTTTGTATTTTATAAATAAACAACAATTAGTCAACGTTAAGCATCACTTAAGAGAAAAACGCCCGACCTTCAAAATTGTGGAAAATTACCTGAAACCCCTAAATGTGCGTTCACCGACGTTGGGGAATCACGATTCTATTTAAAGTATCAGATTTTCGAAGCAAAATATTCCACACAGTTATCGCCGCAAAACGTAGAACATCTCTTATCAGCGAACCGCACTATAAAAGCCCACCACTCATCTCAGTCAGCATTCAAACTCAATTCGCAATCTCCTCAAGAAACATCACAGAAAATCAGCACACGATGTCACTCAAGGCACTCATCTTTTTCGGTCTCTTAGCCGTCGCCCTTGGATTCACTCTCCCCGAGGAGCAGGTGGACAGCCTTCCTTCGGAGTGGGTAAGTGAATGGAAAAGGCGAAATATTTGAATCTTTTCCTTACAGAATTTTATTGATTTCAGGAAAATCCAGAAGTCATTCCAATTGCCGACGATGTCGTGCTGGTAAGGAAAGCTCGATCGCCCCAAGGCACAATTGGCGGAAAGCTAACTCACAGTCACAGCCTAGGATCTAGAGCAACATTCGACTACACACAGCCCATCAACAAGAACTGGGAGTTCTACGCACAGGCCGAACGGAACTTCAAGTTTCACGACACCAGGGCGGTGGGTGGACTCCGATTTAAGTTTTAGACTGAAGTGAAGGTGAAATAAATTTTTGTTGTTTTTGGAACTATTTATTGAAAATATTGCGAGTTTGCTGTTTTGAAATTCTGAATGAGTTTTGGGAATGGGAAGAGGTTTTTTTGTGACTCAGAGAGGCTGCTCTGCGTTTTTGGGGCTGTTCTCGATCTACCTCCGAGTTAATCGACACCCTCAGCATTGCACACATTTATCGTCCATTTCCCATCCACTCAGCAAAGCCCATCAGCGCTGCAAACTTCAACTTTAAAAACAAATTCCCACCACAAAGTCACTATATCACTCCATGTCACAACACAGCCCAACCCATTCTATCAGAGGAGGGGAGAAAAATGTGCCACAAGTGTGAATGAACACACATCTAGGGCCGCCAGCCAGAGTTGTCATTCCTCATTCAGCCCCCAAAGTTGCCTAATTGCCCTCGCGTATCTCCCACACACTTCTTGCGCAACCGACGGATTCCCGAAAACATGCTCAAAACACAAATTCAATTTTCACATACATTACAACACTTGTGCGATAATGCCACTCTCGCAGTCGCTTTCTCCTCCGCCGCCGTCGGTGCCCATTTTCTCAGCCTGCCATCCCCGTTAATCACAACGCAACAAATTTCTCATGTAATCATAATTAATCAAACGATCAAAGCCCCTTCAAGGGGGGGGCCATCAAACAACAGCACCAGCAGCGGCAACACCAGCCTCAGCTTATAGAAAGAAGACCCGCCGTCTGCCGTCCCATCTATTCCTAGGCGCGCGGAGACTTCCGCCAGTTGGCATCATTTCCTCTGTCAGTACACGCACACGCACTCCGATCAAATCCCAAAAAAAATCACTCATCCGCAGCATCATCTTCTGCAAGGGGTGCGGCCCTTCCCGCGCATCCATGTCGGCACTCATTGAGATGCGAGGAGCGATCGTTCCCCACCCGACGCGCTGGCGACGGCTTCGAGAATATAAATCACTTGACAGATGACTACGATGACGTTTACAACGGCCGGCTCTCACTGCCGGCCTGCGAGGCTCCGAAACGGCAAAATGGGGCCAATTGGGTGCGCGTTGGGCGCCACATCACGGACGCAGCGGAATGTCTTGCAGACGCGCGCACATTAATTGATGCACATGGAGCCTTGTCAAAGGGAGAGTGTAATTCAATTAATCCCGACTGAAGGTGGGTTCAAACGTATAATTGGAGCGTGACATCTCCAGAGAATCCGGAACACAGTTGACACGACTGCCAGTGATCCAAGTTTATCAGTGGCACGGCAGCGAACAAAAGACGATTTGATGCCGCCGCCGCCGCCGGAGCATCCCTGTGGGACATGCACTTGAGTCATCTGTCACATCTGTGTTTTGTTCGGGGAACCTGATGCGTGGGGTGAGCGAGCGAGCGAGTGAGGCCCACTCCAAGTCCCCTGTCACCGGGATCGGGGTTCGAGGTGGCGGTGACGGTGGCGATGTGATGGATGTGCGTTCACTCGCAATGAGTTCCGCCGCCCTGAGGCTATTTCCGGCGAATTATTTTCCATTAAAATGATTGATTTGATTTTTCGGACATCGAACGCTTCGTCAGTCAGCCAAGCATTCAGCCACCAGGCAGTCTGGTTGCCACTGCTGCTGGCTGCTGCTGGATGCCGCTTCTCCTGCTGATTATTACTGTTATTGTGGAAACGCAATTATTTTGAGGCACAGCCACACAGGGGCGGGTGTTTGCGACTTAATCAAATTGACTGATGCGAAGCGTGCACGGGGTGGTATTAAATCAATATTTTCAAAAATCCACCCCCCTTTTGTGCGGTTTTGCGGCGACTGTGGCGGCAGTGGCAACGGCAACGACAGCTTCATATGGCAATCGGCAATCGGCAATCTGGTTGCGATGGCAATCACAACTTCATGACGAATCTCTGGAAAATTAATTGTAATTTATGCATTCAATCCCCGATGTGACACATTGTCTGGGCTTTGCTGCTACTGCTGTCGCCGCCGCGCGCCCCCGTGACGAATGCGATGGGCGGAATGGAAATTCGTCAGATTGGATGCGTTGATTCGCAACATGGCGGAAGTTAAAGACATTAAAGGGGAGTTTGCCGTTGTTGGGTAGTCCGCCAAAATGGAGGCAGGAGATGGAAAATGTCTGTGCGTATGCTCTTAAAGTTTGGGTTTGTTCTTGATAGTTCAGATAACGGTAATTGAGAAAATCGCAATTAAGGCGACACAAGGGAATCCCAGTGAAAAGTGTCAAATAAATATTTTGACTTTATTATGCTTGGCGCTTAATTGTGGAGAGGGAGGGGGGGAAACTGTGGTGAATCGTGTTGACACTTTTGGAGTTCTGGGGTCTACAGTATTGCGAAGACAAGGTCTTAGGTCCAGCTCAACTGTTCGAAACGATGTATATCCTAGCGCCCTTGATAGCATAACGGTAAAGGTGAAAGGTGTGGACATCAAACTTAACACAACGAAGTGTTCTGAACCAAAAAGTGCAAATTTCAGTGCATTTTTTTGCTTATTCAGCAACTGCCGAGAGCTTGTTTGAAATAAAAATTAAGTGCCACTACAGCCCACAAAGGATCAGGACCTTGCTTCACGAGTAGAGGTGGCCTACGATTTAATCCAGTGTCTGAACGTCCAGATTTTAAGAATTCCTTGGGCAACCACTGCTCTCTGAGTGCTTCAAAACTCGAACGAAGTGGTGGCATGCAAAACTGCGAAATGAATAGTTCGGGAATCGAACCTGAGGACGGCGACGTATGAGTCGACGCACTCACCCACTGCGCCACGGCTGCGTCCACCAAGCCTGTTGTCTGAGTAAGAAGTCTCAAAAATGTGAATTTTCCATCAGGCATTTGAACAACTTTACATCGAGTCCCAAGCATTTAACCCACAAACTCGTCAACATCCCTGAGAGTCCTTTTTTGGATTCTGTCAAATGAGCACTCATCCGAAAGTAAACATTTTCGAGGTTATTCTGCAAACAAAAAAATTCAGCTAATCTTAGGGACAAGTCAGTAGAAAAAAAGCGACGAACCGTAGTTCTGTCCCACAAATATTACCTTCACTTCACTGGACAAGGTCAATTTCGTTTTGTTGCCGCAAACAAAAAAAAAAAACAAAAAAACAGCCATCTCCATGTCAACCTGAAAACCCCATGAAACAACAAGCAACTCCTCTCCACTCGACCGTGTTCAGGTATTCGCGTCATCAACCCACCACCAGTCCCACGCTGCGTCTTGTGTTGCCTTTCATCTCATTAATCAAGCTTGTCACAAGCTGCCGCCCTCCTCCGGGCCGCACCGCCTGCAAGTGGTATCCTCGCTTTGATCAAACATCAAACGCAAGTCAAACGAAAGCAAATGAGAAAAAACACCGAACGCCGACTTGACCCCATTCATCTCGAGCCGAGCTGGAGTGTCGAAAAAAGGAATTTAGAATTATGCAAACGAACTGACTTCCACTCCCACTCCCGAGAGCCTAATGAAGCACACACCAGTCAACCCTTGGATTACTTGCCAAACAGATGCCCCTCCGCTCCTTACCTTTGCCGTTGTGCAGAAAGAAAACAAATCGCCTTCTTCCTGGCGCTTTGTGTGTCACAATTCATTGGTCCTTGTTTTATGGTATTTCCCTCGGAATTAGCCAACTCTCTCACTCTCTCCCATTCCCACGTAGACACACATGGAGTCGGTTGCCCTCAAGAGATAGTTACTAGAGAAGCACTCCCCGGGGGAGCACACTCAGCACGGATCATCTCTTTTCAGTCTCTGGCGGAAGATCAAAGGAAACTCTTCTCCATACATAACAATAATTAATCAGCATCAGTGTTCCCCATTTCATTGCTCTGTTGGTAGTACGAGCTTACGTCAGGACGAAGTGCAAAGATGCCCCCAGGCGGCACCCGTCCGGAGAGCACGAACCCTTTAAATGATGGCAAATGTTTGCCTTACAAGCAAACTCTTGGGAACATGTGGAGCTCAAGTTTTTCTGAATTGCCCCCCCCCCCCCCCCCACACACACACACACATTTGAAGATGAGGATGCTTGTAAGCAATTTAGTCTGTCCAACCTGAAGTTTCCTGAGCACTGAACACGTCAGAGAACAGACGTCAGGTCAATTTGCATTCAATTTTAATTCACTGCGTGCCGCCTCCCCCCCTCCCCCTGCCCAGAAATTGGTAATTTTCCTCAATATATTCACTGCTCCACATCAAAGGAGGACGCCCCACCCCACCCACCTCACACGGACTATCCCCGAGGACTCGGCTTGCATCTGGCGCCGCGAATCCCCAGCAAAGGAGTCAAATTTAATCAAAAAAAACCCCCAGCCAGGACTGTTCAATTATTTCCACCCCGCACTGCAAAATTTATTAAATGCATAACCAAACCACATGCTCCCCACGCGGTGTCCCTCCGTATTTTTTCATCTTGTCTCTGTTTTTTTTTTTTTTTTGTTGTGTGCGTAGAGCCGTTCGTCCTTTGTGGCAGTATTTGCATTTTCGCCCATCCACTGGCAAAATCTGCGTTCATGGCAACAAGCAAAGCATCGGAAAGAGGACGCCCTCACGGGTCGGGAGCGAAGCACGCAGTCAGGAACGACCACGTGGTGGGGGCCCACTCTGTCTAGGGCAAGCATCAGTCGACAGTCGACAGTCATCGTCATCCACATCGGTTCCCTAGGTAAACGTCGTAATTACATGCCGCGTGCCATTGTGTGCTCG
The DNA here is from genome assembly GCA_944738645.1 of Eristalinus sepulchralis. Lineage (NCBI taxonomy): Eukaryota > Metazoa > Arthropoda > Insecta > Diptera > Syrphidae > Eristalinus > Eristalinus sepulchralis. The sequence continues at coordinate 6,839,109 of OX122885.1, read as the reverse complement.
CCCTACCGCCTGCCGTCGTCTTGGTCGCAGCCACATGTGTCAATATTGTGCACGCCCGGCAAAGCTTAATTACTGTCAGCTCAGTGGAATATGATTTAATCAGTTATTCGCTTATAATTCACAGTTAGAGGTGGCTTGGGCGAGCGGAGCGATAGTCCTTTGTGCGTTTCAGATCCGAACAATGGATAATGAAGAGAGTTTCGCGTGTGTGTTTGGGGGGGGGGGGGGATGTCTGCATCGGATTCTGTCCGGACGTGCGCTCCCTGCGTCTGTTGTCATGGCTCCTGGATTCGCCAGAGCTTTGTGGGGTTTGAACTGAGGCGAGCATGCCTTAATTACCAAACAGTAAAATGGGGAAATCAAAACGTCAGAGGATATCTCTTTGAGTTTCGCCGCAGACTGCGGGCGGGCGAACGGGCGGTTGGGTTGTCCACTGATGAGTGTTTGATGTGTAATTTGGTTAATTTTGAGACATCTCTGCACAGTTGGGGCGGGAGGGGGGGATGAATGAAATCGATTGAATGTGTTGGCTGACGACTTCTCAATCTCATGGCCGAAAATCGAACAAGGTTACGCTTGACTAAGATCCATTTCAAACGGCCTGTCTGTCCTCTTGTTTCATTCCTGCACTGTATGTACGTCCTCCTCCATTCTATGCACCACATCTAGCGGCAGGACCTTAAAGACGAGACCTGCCTTGTGTTTTGTACTCTCAGCACAGGCTGTGCGTCTCTTCGCACATGACTACCAATTACCGGTGGAGCGGCACTCGTCGCCTGTCTCTTTGCTCATCCGCTCCAATGTTCGCGGCCCCGTTCATTTGGGAATTCTCCAGATCTCCGCATGTGTGTGTGTGGGTGTGGGTAGACCTCACGTCCTGTTTCTCGTTTTTTTCCCGTTCTTGTTGCCTTGCGTCTCCCCTTTGTGCGATAATTAACTCCTGGCAACAGGTCGGGAGCTCGGCAAACAGCACGCAATTCAGTTCATCCTCATCCCTTTCAACGTCGTCGTCGTCCTGTTGCTAGTGTGTGACGTGCTGCGGGTAAGGAATCGCAAGGCGAAGGATTTGCTTCGGTTCAGAGAGAGAGAGAGCGAGTGAGAGAGAGCGGGAAACGTTGGTGGTCCTTCGTGTCAATTCCCTTTGAGTTATGCAAATGATTGAGTGAAGTGCTTGCTTAAAAATGAGAGATGGAGCACGAAGCGAAAAAGGAAGCACAAGGATGCTTCATCACAAAACCCCTGAAAAGGAGGACATTCCTTATCCACGAGAACAAAGCGCAACAATAATGGAAAGCACTCACACATGCACATACGCACAGGCACTCGTTGAGGTTTCCCATTGCCGCTGGTGGTGTGGCAGTGATGTGGGCAGAGAGTGAGATGAGTCGAGATGCTGATCCGACATGCAGCAGCAGCAGCAGCAGTGGCGGTGGCAGCTGTCGAAGTTTTTTTCCTTCTGCTTCATTTTTGCAGCTCCCCCGTTCAACCCTCTTGTTGCTTACCACGAGGATCCCGTTTCACAAAGGAACACCGCGCCGTGAAGTGTGTGATTAGTGCAGTCGACGACGAAAGGAGACCGACGACGACGATGACGACGACGACGAAGACCAGCTCTAAGCGATAGTCTAGATGTGGTATCGAATGTGTGCCGCTGGAATGCAAAAAATGTGTCCATGGAAACCTCAAACATGTCACTTGTGTATCTCATCGGATGCAGATACGCTGCGCCGGCGGCCGCGGTGAAGTGTGGTTCACATCAAAAGCGGCGGAAACTGTTTGCATCTCAAAATGCTGTCAGCTGCGGTTTGCACTGTCCTGAATTTTAACCGAGTTTCGTCGATAGAAAATATTCGCCGCGGGGTTGGCTACGCTCTCTCACTCCCTCTCTCTCTCTCCACACTACTGACACGGTGGAGTGCTGTTGAAGACGTCGTCGTCAGCTTCCATGGATGGCATTGTGGTGGGGCCCAGGATGGTTGCGCAAGCGGGTGAAAGGAGAAGTTTGACGACAATGGCTGCTAATTGTCATTTTTTAACCACAACAAGGAGTTCCTTGTTTTTTCTTTTCTTGGTCGCCGCGCACTTTGGCATCGGATTACGGGAATGAGACGCTTTGTGCGTCAGTGAGCGAAAAGAACAAGGAGAACCGACAACGGGATGGGTTCAAGTTCAAAATGGATAAGAACCAAGGTCGTGGGAATGTGACGCGTTGAAAGGACACACGCTGTAGGAGAGAGAGGACGAAATGAAATCGAAAAGTGAAAGGATGCACAGGAGCTCATGCGAAGAACATTGATGCGGTAAAATCACAAGGGACCCGTTTTGAACTTTGTGGCGATCTTTATTTCTTCCTGAGAAAGTTGAAAAGAAAAACTTCCTGCTCACGAACTGAATTGCTCTTGAAAGTCGGAGAGTGTGCCAAGTTCCTCACGCGTCATTGAATGTCTCTGCAACCGTCTCGACTGCTGCAATCTGCAAGAACCTCGATTAGTGTCGCACCTCCAACGGGCAAGCCCTGAGTACGAATACTCACATCAAATTCGACTCATTCGTGTAGACATCGGTGAGGAAAGTCTGCATGTTCGAGAGGAGATTCATTCGATTCGGCTGCTGAACAATGTCACCGATCTGCATCGCCCGCTCAATCATCTCGATGATGGTCAGGACAACGTGGATCTTCATCACACGCTGTGTTCTGTCGGGCAACTTGGCTTCTATGTACTTCTTGAAGGCTTTCAGGGCTTTCTATGAACCGACACCAGTGAGAACGAAGATCAAGGAATTGTAGGGGCCTTACATGGAATTTGATCAAATGAGTCTGACGCTGGAAGAGGTTGTAGATGGCCACAGGAATCACGTACGTGAACAGCTTCGGCTTGGGGAACTTCTCTGAATTGTACTCGAAGAGGATATCCAGCAGTTCCGTCAACTCCTGCGTTACATTGGGTGCCTTCAAAGGAAAATGGAAATTCAGTCTCCACCAGTACCAGCAGGTGTCACATTTACCAATCCAAAGTGAGCCACAATCTTCCAAGTGATTGGGCTCGGGATTTGGACAAACTTGTGCAGCAGATTGAAGCAATGCAAGATCTTCTGCTGGAGCTCACGCTGACGGAGTGTATCGTCTGCCAGTGACGCTGCGAAGACCTGGGCCTCCACAGACTTGACCAGGACATGGTAGGCAGTTCTTTCCAATTTGATGTTGAAAATTATGTAGAGGTCACAAAGAGCTCGAATTGCCTAAGGGATGGAGAAGACTTTGACACATCTGCTCTCGACGGCTGGCTGGTACCTACGGCTTCGGCGAATGTAAGCGAGAGTTCCGTTTCGTCTTCGCGTCTTAGAACTTGCAGGAGGTACTCATGGAATGGGTTGATCTGGTTGAGGAGCACCGCTGATTCGACATTCGATTCATCGGATGTCATTTGAGCGTACATGACTGAGAGAATGTTGAGACATCCCGAGTAGGTTGTAATTGCCAGGGAAACTGAAAAACCAAAGGCAGGAGGAGTTGAAATGCAACTGACAAGGACTTCCTCCTACCCAATGAGCAGTGATGTTCGTGGGAGAGATCTTTCAGGAAATTTGTTTCGATAAGCCGTGTGCGCAAGTCGGAGACCAGGTCAAAAACATGTTCTTCGTTCAGCGCCAGCAATGTGTCTGTGTTGGCCGCGAGGAGGACAAGGATATGCTGTAGAGCTTTAGCTTCCGCAAGAGTGAGCTAAAAAGATGTGTGTCAGAGGAGGATGCGGGTAAAGGTTACTAAAAAACGGACCCTTGACTCTTTCGAGGTGATTTCTTTGTAACCCCTGTAGACACCCCTTCCAAAGTCTTCCATTTCAGTCTGCATATTGAAAGCTTCCATAAACTGCAGCATTTGGTAGACAATGTTTTGCACAATTGTGGGATCCTTGTCGAGGTTCTTAAGGAATTCCAGAGCGTACTTGACAAAGTGATCCACTGCCTGTGAAGAGAAAACGGACAGTTTTTCCACAGAGTTTCTGTCAAAGGACTTCAACCAAACCTACAATTCGGAAATTCTGGATTCTAATAATGGCATCATCGGGTTCCATGGCGGAGTAGCACTGCAGGAGGATGCCCACAACTTGCCATTTGCCTTCCAAACCGCGCAAGATCGTTGGCAACGTGAGGAGAAATCCACTTAACCTCTGCGCATATTCATCTAAGGAGCAGGCATGAAAGTTAATTGAAGACATGACTTGATTATGTGGAGCTCACCATTGCTCTCAGCTTCCTGATACAATTTCTTGAAGACTCTCACAGCAAACTGAGCAGTGACGCCCAAGGATTTCAGATTCCAGTGTGTTTTGCCCAGGATGCGAGCGTATGGATCGAGTCGGGATAGGTATGGGAACTGATCCCAAAGACGGTCTATGAAGCTGTCCAGACATTCAAGATTCTCCTACGTGGGGATGGATGAATAGAACGAATTCGAGAAGGATGGACGTGCTTACGGCGTAGGAGAGGTAGAAATCGATGATGTCTCGGAGGATGAACTTGTCTGGGAAGGATCGCCGCATGTAGGACAAGTAGAATTCAGTCGCAAGTTCACACACCTTTGGCTTGGAAGTGAGAGCTTTGCGGAAGATTGCGTGGAGTTGTTCCCTTGAGAAGCATTCCAGAACAGTGAGGTGACTGAAATGCAAAAATTTTTCAGTCTGCAGGGGTTGCTTTTGCTCGTACTCACCTGAGCAAAGATTTAAGAAATGTCAGTACCGCTAGGACAAGATTCACAGACGACTGGTCGCTGATGACGCAATAAGCCTTAACAAGGTTTGGCTGAGACAGGAATTGAATGAGACGTTCCCTTGGGGCATTCCCAACTCTAGAGTTCTCGACCGTATTCCTCATGAACTTGAAAAGTTGTGTCCTTGTAGAGGAGCTCTGCAAGAAAGGATGTGATGGAGGATGAGCACGTGACGATGGAGACTTACATCGTCTTCCATGGCGTTTATGTAGAACAAGAAGACGTTTTCATCGAACGAGCAGAAGTAGTCGTAGTCTTGTTCAAGGAGCAGAGACAGTCCCTTCAGTATGATCTCATGAGAATCCTGGTGCCTAAACGTACAGACAATTAAAAAGTTAGAAGAGGCATTCCCTAAAGTCTAACCCAAGTCCATTCATGGCAAACTGAAAGAGTTTGTGACATTTGTTGTTCAACAGCGGAAATGAATCTGATTTGACTTTTCGTATCCTGTGCACCCCCTTAAGGACTGACAGACCTGAAAGGACAAAAGCTTGATAAGGCCTCGTGACGGAGGAAGGACATCATACTTATCAGTGAAAGTGGTTCCCAGAATTTATCCTCCCACGACTTGTTCATTGAATCGCAAAATTTGAAGAAGATCTCGATTATGCTCAGTAGTGGCTCCAGATGATCTCCATCGTCCATGGCTTTGCAGGTTCGTTCCAAGAGCCTGCCATACTGCACAAAGACTCCGTGATTGTAGACAAATCTGAAGGAAATGACTGCCTCCTCTGGCCAGTGGAAGTTCATGTTGGAAACTTCATCTAGGTGAACGTAGTAGTTCAAGCCAATGGCATCGGCGACGGAATGCAGGAAACCTCTCAGTGTTGTCGATATCTGCTGGCCATCTGACTGGGAAACTACGTCAACGATCTTTTTTGCAATTCTCTGGAAAGAGAAGATTGGTGGACAAGTTTTAGTTTTGAACTCTGGACCCAATCGTCCAAGGGGACTCCCTTAAATTTTCTACAAAATTTTATATGTTCCACAACGTTATCAGAACAAGCAATTTACTGCTTGTCATATGACATGAGTCAAACATGACACGATAACACCTCCTAACCTACCCCAAGCTGACGACCGAAAAAAGAACCCGAAATGACGTGTCACCAAACGTAATCCCCATTTATAGAGCGAGATATCGATAATCTCCGACAACGCTTTCACAAAGATAGAATCGGTAGCTCGATAGGTACTTTCATTTGATTCCTTACTCATAAATATTCTTCATATCTTGTAATCTTGACATGAGAGCGATAATTCTTATCACTGCCAGCGATAGAAATCCACTCGCATCACAGCAAAATATCGCGGTAGGCAGTACTTCTCAATTGTTCACACAATGCGGTACAAAATTCAATTCTTTCTACTCTTCCTGGTTCGTGCAGGCCTTGTATTGGTAAGGAATATCTACGCATCAAGAATTTCCACCCGATCCTAACGTGTAACATTTCAGAGTCAAAGTGAGAACTTTGCCATCCTGGCGCAGCGTCAAATGCAAAGTGACATCAATCTCGCAGAGGCCCAGATTAATCTTATCACCAATCGGTATCAGGATCTGATTGATATCCTCCTCTTCAGGCAACAGAAAACCTACGAACTGATACAGGAGATCAATCAAAATCTGATCCTGAAAGAAATCATTGATCCAGCCTACAGAACCTGCATCCAATCGTACAAATCCGACTTGTACAGCAAGTCACAGGCTGAGCGAAAATTCAACGCATGTCACACGGTGTCCGAGGAGAAGAAGCAGACATTTTTGCTGGACGTCGAAACACCCTTCAGAAATGCCAGGAACATCGCCAACATCCAATGGCCGATGAGTGTGGAGAAATGCCATAGCAGCAATGATGAGCCTCCAGAGGATTGTGTCGTTGCCAAAGTTGGTAAAAAAAAAATCGCAAATCAGGTCAAATGGAACAGATGACATTTTCTTCCTCCTACACAGGCTGAGACGTACTTTTGGGCATTCAACGAGAACATGAATGATGTCCAGGACAACGTGGAAATGAATCACGGAATGATGTCGGTGATTGCACGCAACGCAATGGAGTGTTCGTTCTATGCAGAGAAGAGAATTTTGATGAAAATCGGAGCTATGCTGCAGATGATTGATGTTTGTCTGCAGGATATGCACTTACCACCGATCAGTGGAGAGCTGCTATTCGATTAGGTTTAAGTGGAGGGTGTTCTTTGTATTCGTATAATACATATTCTTGTGAGCATGCAAGTGACGTGTGATTCTCAATCATGACAAAGACAGACGGCTTTTTCAGATGTGGCTCAGTCGACTGTGGATTTTGTTTCATCATGGTATCGGTTTTTACGTGGTTTTCACCTTAAAATGTGGATGAGATGATTAATTTCTAATGAATTTACTAACCTGTGGTGGAATTTTTTGCTGCAACAACTCAAACCAACGCATATTGCCGTAAAGATAGGATCGTCTATAAAAAATTTAGTAAGAGTGGCTCTTGACGTAATCGCACTGCTATCGATTGTGATATGTTTTATGGACGGACTTCAATTTATTGAATGAATCAGTTTTTATTTAAATTCGTCAACGTATTCGTATCAGGCTTTAAAAATCTATGCCTTTGCCCTGGGAAACGGAAGGAAATTCTCTTGCAATCTGACAGTTTCCGCTGCATTAATTCTTCTTTGTGTCTTCGCTCTCAGTTGGCTGTGAAAAATTTCCCTCTTTCTAAACTAGATATTTCCCCTTTTTATTGTAAAACTTTCTCATGTCACACAAGTCTATAGTTTGCATTGAATTTATACATATCTAGCAGAAAATAAAATAAATTATACAGACGAATGCAGTGAATTTTCTTTATTTTTCTTGCAAATTCCCTACAATTCATTTTCACATTTCAATTTCCCTAATCCCCGAAACAAAAATAAAATTCCCTCCATCACGTACACACTTCCCTTATCATATGTCAAAGCTATAGAAACTCTCTTACCGACACACCATTCATATGTCGTGTGTTTACATTTTCCCGCCTTTCTCCACAGACATGTCATATACTTCAAATTGAAATGGTAGATTTCGCGGCAAATAATTGGATACCTTATAAGATTTTTGTATTTTTCTCAAGTTAATGACCCAAAAAACGACTTTAAGTGAAAAGAAAATTCCTTCTCAGTCCATAGTGCTTCGTACAGTAAACGAATTTGTAAATAACATGGAAACACCGAGAACTTTGCGCCAACGTCCAGCTCGCAATCCCACACCAAGGCTATCGGAACGTAAGAAATCACTATTCTCTGCGACACGAAGTGAGCGAGCAGAAATAAACTCTGATTCCGAGCAGGAGAACTACACCCTGAACGGTGTGACCCCTTTGAGTGCGCATAAAAACAAGCAAATTCAAAACAAAACCAACTCGACTGCGGTGTCCTGTAAAGTTCAGCTTAAATCGATCAGCTTCTTGAAGAACAACAATGCGTCTCCAGAGCGTATGGACGATGACGTTTTTGATAAATTACCAGAAAGTCCATCGCCGCCTCAAAATGACGACATTTTGTCACCAACTCAGGGTAGGCTGCTGCGTGCAAGAAATAGATTACCCCCCACGTCGAATGCCAGTGCTACAGCACCATCCCCATCAAGTCGCAGATCCAATGATCTTCCGTCGACGCCACAGCAGAAGGTGTTGGGTGATGAGCTTCCAACGCTCTTCACAAACTCAATGAATTTAAATAAACAGAAAATCCTCGAAGAGGGTGTCGTTGAGGAGTCATCGGAGGATGAACGAGTCGATCGGACCCCAACGACGAGAAGGAAACGCAACAATTTAACCCCAAGTGAATCTGACTCTGTTTCAGTTGCAAAAATTAGGCGCCTGGACAACTCCAAGAAGCTGTCCATACCCACAAAGAGTTTCTATTCCCACAAGAACCCCTCACCAGTTCTAAAGAGTCCCCCATTGGCGATGCCAGCAAGGCGTTCACCTAAATCCAGACGCAGCAGATCAGGTCCGGGCATCGGTATCAACAAAGGGGTCCACCATAAAATTCGAAGGAAACCGAAACAGACCTCTGCCGTCATGGCAACGAAGGCCGATGTCATGAGCATTCTGAAAACGATACAGAACGAGAGGCTTCGCAATCTCCTCACAGCGAAGCGCCTGGAGAAGGATCAAATCGAAAATTGTCACCGGATTCTGAATTACGGCAAGAATCCCATCGAAATGGCCAAACCCTTGAGTGCAATCGGACGAGGAAACAGCAAGGCCATGTCCCTGGATAATGACAACAACAACAACAACGGTGGAACTGAGATCGCGTCCGGCACATGCTACGACAACAAGAACGGAGCTGGCGAAGTGTCCCTTGGGTTCTCTGACATCGAGTGCAGTACTGAATCGGAGGATGAGCAACAAACTATGGAATCCACTGAAAGGCAGAGTATCGCCAACGAATCCGAAGACGAACTCGAGAATCGGGTGCCAACACCCGTAGCTGGGAGGAAGTTCTTCAAATCGGGCTACACATCAACCAGGAAAGAGGTCAAAATAACCGACAACATCAAGGCTTCCATGCAGAATGGTAAGCTGACGTTGATGCAGAAGCAGAGAAGGAAGAAAATCAAGCTGAGGAATAACCAAAGTAAGTGAACATGGTCGACAAGCAGAATCCCTCACTCATGAACGCCCTCTCTTCCATTGTAGCGAACGAGTTTTCATCGGAGCAGGCAAGAGTTGACGAAATCCTCAAGACACTTGATGTGTCAGCGATTGCCACGGACGATGTTGAAGCGCCGCCTGCACCGGATTTCGTGAACCAAATTGAGGTGAGGTGCACCACACCGGCGCTCTCCGTCGAGGGCAGCGAAGCCCTTGAGGAGATGCGCATGACGGAGAACGAGGAAGACGATGAGTACAACGAGTTTCGTCGCCGATTGCCATACAATACCGACGACCCGGACCTGATCGAACAACAGCACACGCTGCTGGACTTCCTGATCACCAACAAGATCTGCACCGAGGAGAACTTCATAACCTTCATAGCGGACCCGGAAAATCACAAGGAAGAGGCTCAACGGATCGTCGATCAGCTGGTTGTTGTTGTGACCGAGACTGCTGAAGATTTCCGTCATCGCATCCCGTACAACACCACCAATCCTGCAGAGATTGAGCAGCAGAAGAATTTCGTGCAGTTCCTCATCGAGAACGACCTCTGCACCGAGGAGAACTTCCAGATATTCATCGCGGACTACGCGAATCGGCAGGACGAAGCAGATCGCATCATAACCGAAGTGGTGGCTCGCACGCACAACATCAGTGCGGAGGACCTTGAGCGCGAGTTGAATAAGTTTAACGCACTCTCAGCGTCCACCGGCATGGAACTCGAGATCCCGGATCAAAACAAGCAGTACTACGACGAGGCGGTGACGAGAGAGTGTGCGCCTGACAAGTACTTCCCCGTCTTCTATCCCGGACGCTGTCAGCCGCTTAAGGAGATGAAGACAACGAGGAAAGTGCAGAGGAACTGGACAGGTGGAGCTGGACTGAATCAGTACCAAATCGACGCTGGCCAGAAGCAATTCGGCGCCAGACAGTGCAAGCAATGCGGACTGGTGTACAGCGTGCACGAGCCCGAAGAGGAGAAGCTGCACAAGGAGTTCCATTCATCGCTGTTCATCCTCAAATTCAAATCGTGGATCGACGAGGACATCGTACAAATATACCCGGAGTGGGGCAATGACGGGCGCATCATTCGCATAACGAATAACTCGCACCCGAAGCGTCAGGAACGCTTGACGTTGGTGCTGCAGCTTGTTGATAAGGAATTGGGCTTTTCATCGTACATCATGCCGAAGATCTTCACGGTAAGGGAATTGTTTGTCGTTCGTCCTTAAGGTAAGAGATGGAAGAAAGACGCTTAGAGTCTCTTTACATTTCGTATAATTCCAAAAGGTGGAAAAAAATCTCAAAAAACAAAGTTTTCAAAAATAAATCCGAAAGACGTTAAAATTGGACAGTCTCCGGTTGCAGAGGGGACACTTTCTCTTTTGGCGAATTGCTCGGTGAATACATCCCAGGCAGAACACATGACCGCAGTACGTCACCACTGGGGTGCGCTGCGAGTATGCCTGTAAACAAATCGGGCAGTTTCCCTTGTGACGAGCAACGCGATCTCGCCTCTTTTCCACTGACAGCAGTTCTTGTCTTGTGTTCGCAACGTCTTGGAACTCCATGACGGCCCTCGGTGGGATAACTAATTGCAGATCAGATTCCATTGGCGCCGCGCGTTGGTCCTCCTCTGTGGCTGCTTCTTCAGACGGCTGGTTGTCTTTGATTTCCCCCGCCAGAGTCCTCAGCCTTGCAATGAGATCGTCCGCTCGGCGCATGAGATTGTTAAATGTCTTCTTTTGACTGTCATTCATGCTTATGAAATGAGCGATTTTAAGTGGACTGAAATATATGCGTGTGGAGGAAATAGTTTCCGTCAGAAAACTGAGAAAAAAAAATTTAGATTGACAGTAGTTGAAGTTTTTCGAACTCTAGATGTAGGAAATAGATCTTGGGATCCAGTTAGAACCGCTATACAGTACGAGGCGGATCATGTACGGATATGGGACGCATCTTCTAGTGCATCCTGGACAGATAAACTTCGTTTCAGGGTCATCCTGTTCTCTAACCATCCCTCTCACTGTCCATCATTTCAGGCGTATTTTGCAGTTCGTCAGTGTCAAATTGTCGGAGTGTGCCTCGCTGAGCCACTCACAAAAGCCAACCGTTACATCTCAATGAATGGAGTGGACTGTTGCACCGAGGAAACCTTCGAGGCCAAGTAAGTAAACCTCTCATCTCACAAGCAATGTCAACTTCATCTCACTCTCTCTCTCTCTTTATCCGTCTGTCTACAGATGTGGCATTTCAAGAATATGGGTATCACCACTTCATCGGCGATTCCACATCGCATCGAAACTGATTAGAGCCGTGCAATTGTATACAATCTTTGGCGAGGAGATTCCCCTGGACAAGCTCGCCTTTAGTGCCCCCACCGAAGATGGGAAGAAATTCGCTAAGAACGTGACGAAGTCGGAAAACTTTTTGGTGTACCAGTGAGCCAGCGCTACGCGTCTTCTTAGATCTTGTACAGTTTTGATTGGGGTCCGCGAGAGCTAATTTTTTTCTTCTTTTTCTTGTTGTAGTTGTTAAACCTAAATGAATATTTTACTGTAATATTTTTTTATGATGTATGACGTCTTAACGAAGTTATTGGAACTGTCAGCAATGAAGAGATATGAATGAATTTGTTTTATTTTTTTTTATCGAAATACAGTTATATGAAATTGAAAATGAACGGGCTTATGTGATGATGTGGACACGCCGAAGAGGACTTTTTGTGGCTGTCTGTGCAAAGGCACTTGGAACTGCTTTAGGGATCTAAGTCGGTCAGATTGGGAAAAGTAGTTTGGCCGGTTCTACAGCACATGCCTTAACAAATACAGTTTCAAATTGAACCACCTCATTTCAGGCACTCATTCGATTGGCTTAAGCCTGGACACAGCAACAGAGGCAAGGTTTCGACGTCAGAAGGTTGGTTTCTATTTGATCTACACCGCCGATTATTGGCATTTTGCCGTCTTCTTCAAACAGCATCACAAAAGTGGGTAGAAGGGTGTATGAATGCTGTGCTGCCCACACGGACCTACATATGTCTGTAGCAAGTTGCCAAGTCAGAGAACAAGTCACTTGGAAACTGAAAAAGACCGAGTTACTCTGTGGGATCTCGCACTTCTGTCCTTAACATATTATGCAACACTAGGGAATGTCTGCTGTGAAATTGGCAAAGCAGATATGATCTCCACATGAAGTGAAGTCAGGATTCCTCATAAATCATCTCCTCTATGTGCAAGTTGACGACTTTGCGGGCCATAGAGTTGTAGTCGAAAGAAGAAGTCATGTCCTTTCGACTAGAACTCGTCAGTCCAAGCAATAAGAGACTTCTCACTCCCATGACCTCAACCAACTTGGAGTGCGCAACTGGCGAAAAACCGTGCTGGCTGGAGAGGCATGTTGGTTGAGGCCCAGGTCCACCCCGGAGTGTAGCGCCACAAGAAGAAGAAGTAGAAGAACTCCCACGTATCCTTAATCTGTAAGGTGAATACTGTGATACGGAAGAAGTTTGAGCAACAGAAGTTGAAAAATCTCCTCAAAAATAGAACAAGTGGAGAACGAAATTCTAGAGAGATGCTGCTTCAGATTACGAATACACACTGTCTTAGTTAAAACTTAGTTCAGCAAGGAGACAAACATTTTGAAGCAGCCATACAGTTGGGATACCTATATTTTGAATATCAGGGGTAGGAAAATCTTTACTTGAAATTGCATTTGAGTAGCAAATCCCTTGTGGGAATGCGAATTCCCCTTCACTCCCTGTTCGAAAGCGAAGAGAAAGAATCTTCCAATCCCGAACTCATTCAAAATAACTGTTTTTAAGAACGAAACAGTGAAATCGTACTGAACGTGGTATTTTTGTTCCATATTTCGGGCATTACTGGGCGCCTTTATTTTGAAGTAAGTTGACCTAGATACTGAAACGCAAGTACAAGCACCTGTGTCCTACACATGTGGATTGCAAAAAAAACAATGTTTCGATCGTGGAAATTATTTAAAATTTTCTTGTTTTGTTGTTGTTTTTCAAATTCCAAGTCAGGTGCTGGACTTGTTTGAATTTATTTGAAAGGAAATTCATTAAAATTAAATCAGTGCAGATAGTGTAGTGTCATGAAGGGTAATTTTCTTACTATTTGCCTTTTCTGGAAACACTGCATCAAATAATTTTATTTTTGTCTTAAAAGGAAGCTAACACTATTTGTAACATTTAGTTTTACTCTGAATTTGCATTTATTTACAGGGATATATACAAATTTAACACAAAATTTGCTAACTTCCATGCAGGGTAAGAAAATATCGGCAATGTAGTGCTAGAATCACAAACCAATAAGAGATATCTTTTTGGTTTCTGGCTCGAATCATTTCACTTCGAAAGATCTGTTCGCGTACTCGAAATAACCCGGTGTTCAGTTCATATCAGAAACCAATAAGGAAGGAGACGAGAGAGTCGATTGTCTCCCCATTGGACTCTGCTTCATATATTATGTATGTATGTCGAAATGTTTTTTGTGTACACGAAATTAAAGTAATTCCTTGCAAAAAGGGAGCACTCTTGAGAAAGTCGTAAATTACGTGCTAGTCACGCAACAAAAAGCACCAAAATCTTGTTCTCGTACTTGAAATTTCCTCGAAATGTCCGCACATTGTAGAACATCAAATATACAAGTACCTGAATACCACCTTACCCGCTGGGGAATATTTCCCATGACACAAACCTTCAAATTTCATTGAATTTTATTAATGCAACACATTCCATGAGAATCCGTACAAATTCAGACTTGAAAATTTAACTAGTCATAATTTCTTTTCATTTACTCACTAGCTTCCTTGGAAATATGTTTAAATTTACTCAAAGCAATATACTTGAGGAAGAGACATCTGGGAAATGATGAAAGTTGTAGCAGAAGTTGCAACCATTAAGATGATTCATATTGTCCGAGAAATTCACCTTCTATGTCTGTGATATTTACTATTGGGCGCTAGAACTTCAGCCAGACCGTGTGGCCTAATGGATAAGGCGTCGGACTTCGGATCCGAAGATTGCAGGTTCGAGTCCTGTCACGGTCGAAGTAATGGTCGCTCCCGAGAGCGGATAACTTTTTTAAGTTTTCTTTTGCTTGAACATTTTTCATTCTCTTGTAAGTTTCATCAATTGGGTCGGAATAGCACGGTGCTTGCTTTTCAAAAGAGGTTTACCAGAGGGACTTGATTGTATTTTGATTTATTAAGGGGAGGACATCCCTTAATTAGAATTATGCCTGGAAGTTAAACCTGATGAAGGTGGCCATGCGTTGTTTATGAAATCTTATTAGAATCACTTCTGTATGCTTTTTTTGAAGTATTTGTTGACACAACTGAGAGAAATGATAATTAATTCAGCTAAAAGGCGTCAATGGTCGCTGACATAGGAGCAGACTTATCGACTGGTCGATCGATCTCTAGCGTCATTCATAAAGAAGAATTCACGGCGATGTTTGAATATCTTCTGAACTTCTGGATGGCTTGACTTGTTTGGTCTTAGAGGCTGACTTCCATGAGATGAAAGGGCAATTCCGCACCATTCTTCCCACTCCATTAGGAACCATGGCCAATCGCTTTCAGTTAAGTTTTCATCCCAATACATTACTCTGGCCAACGGTCGCTTACTTGCTGACTTTGAGTTCAGTGCGCGCCTCGAAGGTCATGGTGAGGAGGGCATTCTTCGAAGCATATCACTTTCGGTTCGAAGAAGCAGTTGCTCAACACTTAGTTTCTTTCGCACTTACCAGTTTCTCACCCTATGGCGGCGAGTAGCTGACACTGGAGCTCGAAAAAAAACTCATCTCTGTGCTTTGCGGTCCTATTCTCGATGCGATTATTTACCAAATTTTATGTACATGGGTGAGAGTTGCAACGAATTGGGTGGTAGAAAGGAACCAGCGTCCAGCTTCTTCTCAAACCCAATCGTGCTTCAAATGCCACTGTTCTCTTACGAATGGAGGGGACCTACACTTCAGTGTCAACTCTGAATGACGAAATTTCTTCTCATAGACTGTTGTCATCGACACCCTAATCGGTATCCCTGATTACGGATCTTCTATGCTGCCTCTAGATTGGCCCAACTTGGCTGTGAAAGAAACCCCAAGATATTTAAACCCTTCCACCCGCTCTAATGGGACTCTACTCACATGTAGAGTGCACTGAACAGGCTTTCTAAAAAGAATCAAAATCAATGACTTTCTCACACGCCCACAATGGGTTAATGACTTTGGATTGTGACTTACCATCAAATCTCCCAATGGGAAACGGAATTATAATCAAATGCATTGCAAACGTCCAGTTAGAGTGTTTCTTTTAAGCAAACTTATCGTTTTGCAGTCTTCCCAGTTCATTCCCTTCCAACGGGACAAAACCCATAAATGCCTTCAGTGGCGCGTGGTACCCTTCATTTATCATTCTTTGTCACCTTTGCTGTGCTCTCCAGATTTATCGATTCGGGAATAAAATTATCGGCTTTTGGCTTGGTATGCAAATCCATTTTGACCGTAAACGCTTGAGGAATTGAATTTTTGAATGTTTTTGAATTTTTGGCTCTCCTGGAGAGTCATCAAACATGAAGACAAAACATGAAGGATGCGATGCGACTCTGCAACTCTTCTTCTTCTTCTTCTTGTGGCGCTACAGTCCGGGGTGGACCTGGGCCTCAACCAACATGTCTCTCCAGCCAGCACGGTCTTTCACCAGCTGCCGCCAGTTGCGCACTCCAAGTTTGTTGAGGTCCTTCTCCTCTTGTGTGCGCCACATTATCCTGGGCCGTCCTCTGTTGTGTTGTCCCAATGGCTCATATTCGAAAATTGATTCGAAGACTCTGCAACTCGTCTGCCATAAATTGCAGGCTCCTGACACTGTTCTGTCGCAAAGGACACACATCGCCTAACGTCTGGAAGTACAAACTTCAATTTGAATCTCCGTTGGTTAGTAGCACACTCTCATGAATCTGTTGCAAGTTAATGACCCCGACCTGTTCCATCACAGTCAACGGACTGACAATGAGCTTCGTCACACAATTCCCGTAGTTTTGGACGCGTAGCCAAAGGACAATAAGCCCTATCAAACAATTGCAGTCGACGTAAGATAATATCCAGATTTACCGCATGTGTCCCACCCAGCAAATGCACCCGGAGTCGTGATGTCTAGAGCAAGGACTTCCTTTGAAGTAGCCCAATGAGATGTTTGACCAATAGCATCATAGGCCAACATTATGGGCCCTCTGAGAATCTGCTTCCTACGGCGGATCACTTCCAACAAGGTTAAACCTCTCCAAACAAAGTCAAACCACGAAAATCTCCACCTCCCTCACCCTCAACCTGACAAGCAACAAAATCTCTTCCACTTCCCACAGAATCAGTCGCCAAGACACACTTCATTTAAATTCTTTATTGCAATAAAATCACAAAAGTCACCAGCCCCTATCACCTGTCAAAGAAAAAAACCTCTACCCCCCTGGCTTAAGTCCACTGCCTCCTGGTCTTGCTTCGACCTTCCGTCGCATTTTGTTCCCTATTCTTGTTCTTGTTCTTCTTCTTCTGTCCCTTTGTGGGCAATTGCTCCCCATCCTGGACGTCACTCTCATCCACCTCCTCGCCCATTGCCTCCTCATCTTCCACCTCTGAATTGGCGATGCCACTGGGGTCCACCTCCTCCAGGTTGTCAAAGAATTCCTCATTCACCAGATTATTGCCCATTTTCGCCTCCCTCACTGTGATCGAGTACTCGTCGAGGAAGTTCTCACCCACAGTCACGATCCTGTCCAACTTGAGGTAAGGTCCCGTCTCTGCAGTCATCGGAGGCCACTCGGGGACACCAGGCGCTGATGGTTTGCCGTCTGCTGCAAACGAAGCCCACAGCGCTACCATCCGCTTGGCGATCTTCTGATCGCGGTTGTGGCTGAGCGCCGCATACCACGGCCATGGGAAGAGGTAGAGGTTCTCGTCGGTCAGCGAGGCGCCCAGGTCGAAGGGCATGCTGTCAAGTTCCTCGTCCTCCTTCGTCTGGTAGCGATTGAACTCGCCGACGTAGTC
This sequence comes from Eristalinus sepulchralis, assembly GCA_944738645.1. Lineage (NCBI taxonomy): Eukaryota > Metazoa > Arthropoda > Insecta > Diptera > Syrphidae > Eristalinus > Eristalinus sepulchralis. Next base: position 6,821,644 of record OX122885.1, on the reverse strand, counting down.
GAAGCTGTAGAGGAAGGTGCTGTTCGGCAGGCGCTTGGCGTTTGCTTGCAGCGCAAGCAGGACGGGGTTCTTGAACGGAATCGTGCCGCACATCTGCAAAGGAACACATTATCCCGTTTCAAATACTTTGGGTGTGCGGGGGTGACTCACGTCAATCAGTCCTGGGATCATGTTGTAGAACGTCCCGTTCTGGATCTCTTCCTTTGAGAAGAACTCCGTCTCGGCGAATTGCCTCCAGGCGGATGTCGGATCGGCCCCGTTGGTCTGGGCAATGATGTGGTTTATGTAGCCCATGCCGTCGAAGACGTCGTCCGGGACGGTGTCGTTGAAGTTGTCGATGAAGATGTCTGAAAGGACGATCAAAAGTTAGAAACAGGCACTTCTGTCGAAAGCCACTGGGCGCTTGCCTTTCAAGATGAAGGTGCCTGCGTTCTTCACACTGCCGCCCATCGTGGGGTAGTATCGAATGTTCTCCGACACCAACAGCTTCCCGGGGTGTTCTGGCAAGATTCCACTGGGCCCACCGATGGTGAACTGAACGCCACCGTAGCTTCCCACTCCCAGGTTGGCGTTCACATTTCCGTGGATGCTGAACGCGTCCAAGAGCTTGCTGGCGTTCACGCTCTTTAGGCAAGCGTTGAGCGTGTCCACGTTCTGCAGGCCCCTGCAGCCGGCATACTTGGCGATGTCCTTGGTGGCGGCCAGAGGATCGTCGGTAATAAATGCCGGCGAGAGAGCTGAGCCCGACTGGTAGATGACGCGATGGAAGAGTCCCTCCGGCACTGCCGGACTCATGGTCAGGACGTTGATCAGTGCCGCACCACCCACCTGACCAAACAGGGTTACACGAGAGGGATCGCCTCCGAAGTGCTGGATGTTCTTTTGAATCCACTTTAAGGCCAGGATCACGTCGCTGACTGCTGCGTTACCAGGAATGTCCTCCGTCATCGACGAGAGGAAGCCAAATGGTCCGAGGCGGTAGCGGACCGCAACCAGGACAACGTCCTCCTCTAGGAGATAACCGGGAGGGGCCTCCACCGAGCTGCCCTCGTACAGGAAGTCGCCGTGGATGTACACCATCACCGGGAAGCGCTTCTTGAACTGAAATTGCAACGAGGGGGCTAAAACAAGGTCCTGGGGGGAGGGGCTTTTCTCAGAAACTCACCGACTTGGTGTTGATGGATAGGAAGAGGCAGTCCTCCACGTCGCGGTTTTTCTTCTCGGCGGCCTTTACGAACGCGAGATCCTGCAGCGACGGACAACCCCTTCGGGGCACGATCGCGTTTCGGGTTTCCTCCCATGGTTTCGCCGGAACTGAAGCCTACGAATGAAGACTTGAAATCACATCACTCCCTCCAGCACCAGCAAGTGCTCACCTTGAACCTGAGTTCTCCCGAGGGAGACTCTCCATACTTGACGTCGAGGAACTGAAACACCAGCTGGTGGCTCCACATCGTCCGCAGCATCTGCCCGCGGACTTTGCCCACCTCGGGGACATTCACGGTCACGAACCGTTTTGTCCGCGACTTGATCTGCTGAAACTGTCTCGGCTGTATCCGATTAATTGTCGCCTCGTTGTCATCGCAAGTCCCTACGGCCACGAAGGCCAACAGAGCGGCGGCCAATGCAAACTTCGACCACGCCATCCCTTTACGGTCAACGCCGAAACCAAACTAAATCTCGCCGCTGCCTGGTGTCCACCACGAAACCTTCGGCTGTGCTCTGCCGCAGATCGCTCTGGCCACACGCCGCCGCTTCGAGTGGTTCTTGAGGTGGATTTCGGGGTAAACGCATTTTTTTTTTTGTAAAAGAGGTCAATCATCTCTTTCCTCTCTTCACGTTCGCGGCGAGTTGCTCTCAAAGCGCGCACTCATCTCGAGAGCTGCGCGAATTCAGACTTTCATCTGCGACGGACAATAAATCCACATTAGATGGCTCATTTGAATACCGCTCGCAGAGACGGTCAGCTTCCAGATACCTATGGTCGCGGCCGTACTGGAACGACGCGAGCTAAACAGGTTCCAGGCCGGTTCTTTGACCCACAAAATCGAATTGACATCTTTTTTCGCCGCAAGTGACTGGATGCTGCCGCGGGCGGGCGAACTCTCGTCCGGTCAAGTGTCGAAATGATCGATTGCTTGCTTCGCGGGGTTCCGATGGCGCTTGGGGGCGTGAAAGTAAATAATCCCTATCCCTTGCAGCGGGCTTGTAGAAATGTGAGTCTGCATTTTTTAGCCGGGCCTTTGAGGATGGAATCTGCAATTCAAATTTGTCGCTAAATTGTTGTTTGTGGAGAGCGATGGTGGCTCGATGCGGACATCTAACAGTTTTGTTTACTGTTACGAGCGATCTTCAAACGTCAACACACTTCATGTGAATGATGAGCGATCCAAATGGCAATCATGGCAAGCGTTGAAAGGGCATGACGTAAGAGATCTCCCTTGTTTTGAAATTACTTCCAGTTGACGTCATGACAAAGAATGCGATGCGAGAAAACTTGGAGACGGCGGCCATTGCCTGCGACAACTTTTTGTTTAACATGTTTAAGCAAAAATTATTTCGTACAGTGAGTCACAGAATGACTGATGCAAAGTTCGAATTATGAAAATTTTAAATTAAAAATTATTTTGGGCAAGTGAGAGTTACGTGTTTTGCAACTTTTGGAACTTGAACAATTTTTAAATCCAACATGCATAAGTAGAATTTGGACGCTTTTAGACCTGGCTGTTGAATGCGCCAAACCAAGCTATTGAGAGCTACGACGCAACGATTCATCGCGTGCACTCTTGGCTTTAACTGGATGTGGTCTAACCAGTCGAGTATCATCCACTTATGTATACTGGGACTCAAATTTGCGAATAGCATAGATAATAGGCTATATGTCCCTCGAATCACAAGGAAAGCGTTTCCCACAGAACGCCGATTTTCGTCAAGCAACTGAACAATTTAAAGCCACTGTTGTGGTGTGAGTCTTTTTGCAGTGCCTTGCCAAGCAATACTGAACAAAAAATAATAAAGCAGTTTGCGAGGAGTCACCTGTGATGTGTGAAAAACGTCAATTGAAGAGCGACCCACACGATGAATCATCTGACATCACAAAATATTATTTCAAAGCGCTCGGTAGCTGTCAGTGAGTTGTTACGGATCGCTACAACTGATGTTGTTTTTTTCGATTCACTTGATGAACATGATAAGAGCTTCCATGGTGAAGGCTGGCAACTGAACGTTCTTTGGATTTAGGTTAGAATGGGGTTCTTTTTCTGGGGGGAAGCACCCGAGGTAATCTTCCGAAGATACTAGCAACCAGAGCTGCCATCATGCACGGGAAAACGCCTACGTACTAATCCACACCCTGTACACATCAACTGCTCACCCCGCGGACCTTCTTCTTCTTATTCTTCTTATTGTGGCGCTACAGTCCTGGGCCTTAACGAACATGCCTCTTCAGCCAGCTAGCTGCCCGCAGTTGTGCACTCCAAGTTGGTTGAGGTCCTTCTCCACTTGTGTGCGCCACCTTAGCCTAGGCCGTCCTCTTTTGCGTCCTCTCAATGGCTCAGATTTGAAGACTTTTTGGGCCGGAGCAGTGCATCTTAAGGAGCATCTTAAGGGTTGTTCCCGAAGACGCTTGACTAGGTGCATGTCGCTGTACAGCCCATAGAGTTCGTCGTTAAATCTTCTCCTCCAGATGCCATCAACGAAAACAGGACCAAAAATTGGACGCAAAATTAAGGGCTTCCTCGCGGACCTGCCGTTAGCTATTACATCGCGAGGTTGATTAGCGACACACCTTCTGCTCTGAAAAGAAGCCCTTTAAGCTGCAGCCTGTCTAAGATCAGACTCTAAAAATCAGAGATCTTACAGATTTCATCATGTAAGGGCTCATATTGTCGGCGCTTGACAGGCTTACCAACTGCCTCTCCTACGCAAAGCGGCTGCAGTGAAACACTGTGTGCTCTACGTCCTCCATGTCGTTTGGGCATTGTGGGGCGAGTTGTCGTGCCCAAATCTTCGAAGATACGTTCGGTAGCCGCCGTGTTTGCAGAGGAACTGTGAGAATGGGTAGTGGCGCTCTCCTGCGGATTTTGATGACGGGGATGGACACAAGCGTCCACCTACCTTTTGTGGAGGCGTCCCATCTGGCTTGCCACATTGCTATAGATGCTGCTCGTTCTTCTACTTTTTCAATTTTGGCTTGGTGCTTGTCCGGGGTTCTCCAGTGCTACAATGTGAGGAACGCTGCCTCATCAGAAATCAGAAATAGAATTGGGTTCTTCTAACTCTAATTTGTGAAATCTGTGAAGTGCAGACAACTTGTGGCGCTGTCGGTGGGGTTGCCTGTCTGGGATTTGACACAACAATGGGTGCTCACTAAGTCTTATCAGATTAGGCAGAGGTCAAAAATGAGAACACTCGTAGGAGCTATCACAGGACACGATATGTCACGTAACGCTTGACATCCTGTGGATCTGTGGGATCTGACCCTGGTACACATGTATGTTTAAAATGGAGGGAGAAGTTGCCCAAAAATCTTCTTTTAGCGTTTTCCAAACGAATACGCGTGTCATTCCCGAAGAATGAAACAATTTGCGTTCGCAGTTTGAGAGAAGCAAAAACTCTGCCTCATCGTTTCTGTTTCCTTCCATCTGTGTTTCATTCTTCTATCTCTTCGCCTGTCCTGTCGTTGGTTAACACCGCATATCAGTGTTTGTGTTATTGTTCTTTTCTTCCTCTCAATCTTCTTGTTCATCATATTCTTCTTTTTGAATTTTGTATTCTTATTCTACTTCTCCTTTCTTCTCATTTTCTTCTGCAGCCTCTTCTCCTTCTTTCTTCGGATCTCCTTTTTTCAGCCTCTTCTCCTTCTTCATTTTCTTTTTTTTTCTTGATCCACTTCTTCATCTTCCCTTTCCTCTTCTTCTCCTCGTTGTGGTTCCCTCTCCTCTTCTCTGCTTCTTCTTCTCTGTGTTGTCCCATATTTTCACTCAATTCCTCAAAAGTGTTCTTTTGCCCCTCTTCTTAGATTGCGTCACGAAGACTGCTCTACGCCACATGTATGAAACCACAACCTCAAAGCTTCTCAAAGAGCCTCCAAGATCACTAAAACAGAAGTTCAACAACCCGGTCAACCCTAATCCCACCTAAAATTGTTGTGAACACCCACAGCACGAAACAATATTTTACAAACTCCAATCTCGGAACATTTGCACGCTGGCCAGCGCCCCCACACCATCCCCACATTACAGCCTTATCAAGCCGAAGACAATGCCTAACGTTCATGTTCCCGTCCGAGAGCTGCATAAATTATGGCCAACGCTTCCTTATTCAGCGGAACGGAATCTAGTAAACACAACCTTTCACTAGTGACCCATAAAGCCGGACGTTTCAGCATCGAATGGAAATTCTGAAGTCACAGGCCATCGAACTTGTCGATAACGAGCGTGCAGCAACATTGGCAGAGGTCACCGCTTCAAGATTAGCCGCACTGACGACGGGTCTATATTTGGATTCCGAAGGGAAAACCACAGCGCTCGTCAGCGTCAATCCAGCCCGCTGCAGGCAATGTGCCAATTCACATTCACTGATATCACCAGCCGTGGTGTTCTCTATTCTCAGCGCCATCGCATAATTGATTGAATTCCGTTTTTGGGGTAAAGAAGGCGCATTTGCATAAAATGAGCATCCACAGGTAGCCGATCTCGGCGAATGGAAGGTTTCTTAAATGCAAATGCCTCCGCTGCCGCAGTCAGTCTTCCATTTGACTCGACTTAACTCTGATCTCAAACGCGGTTAGCACACCTTCTGCAAGGATGTTTTGGAACGTTTTCGCATTGTCCTTGGTGATTTCGTCTGTCGGTATCTCGAGTGCGGAGGACACTATTGTGAGGCTGCCCAAGCTGGGCACTGTGCAGGGACGAATCGTTGAGACCGCCTGGTCGAATCGGGAGGTCGTTCAGTTTGTGGACGTGAAGTACGCTGAAGCACCGTCGGGTGCGAGACGCTTTAAGGTGTGTAAATGCTGTGCGAGCGATTAAATATGCAAATGCCTAGAAGAAGTAAAAGAAAAAAACAAAAAACACGGTGACTCAGTGTGCGGTGATCTATTGTGTATTCTGTGCCGGGCTGTGACCTATTTGACGAATCTTCCCGCAATCGTAATTTAACGCCTATTTGGTTTACACTCTCTCTCTGCGGTGCTCGAAGATCGTTTTGACCTAAAATTTAGTCGATTCCCATTTCTCGGGATTTGGCATCAATTTGAATTTGTTCAAAGCAAAAAAAATGTGAAGACTTGGTGTGATGTTGTTCCAAACAGAGGTTGGGAAATTAACTACTCTTGTCGTCGGTATTGCAGTTTTAGCGAAGGTCTTTGGAATAATCTGTGCAGAAGATGTTAACCGACTGAATGGATGGATTTTTGTGGAAGTTTCGAAAATGTTCAATTAAGGCTTCTACAAGCTCGAAGGGAGATTGGGAAAATTGGAAAAATGGGAAAATGAAGGAAAACCGCTCTTTGTGAGAGATTCGAGTTTTTGCCTGTTAAAGAGGTTGCACTGGGATAAAATTAAGTTTCTGATAAAGGGTAGACAAAAAAACATGCTTGTGACGCTTGAAATTGTAGGGTCCTATTCTCAGGGTGGAAAATGCGACAACCCTCACAGGTTCCCAGGTTCGATTCCTACACCGAGAAGCTCACAATTGTTTTACAGCATCACCTCTTTGGAATGAATACTGTCTATGGAAATATTCTAGATTTGGGCGTTTTGAGTCAGCAATAAACTGTATGTCCCCCTCCACTCAGGAGAGAACACTAGCACCCACAACACGAGTAGTTGAGGCAGGAGATAGGCACTGGGCCCGGAAGAGCGCCACTTAATAATTACTATTCATGATGGAATAAAATAATTTGGAAGTTAAATTGAACGCTTCTGCCAAATTTTAGGCCCGAGAGGTGGGTCTGGACTCACAAGGATGTTGTGCCAAGGATCTAGGCAATTACCAACGGCGATTGAAGACAGATACCGACACTGGTGATTGAGTCTGTGAAGCAAAGACTTTATACTAAGAAAGGACTGTGGACTTGGTCAGTGACTGGAACTGTGGCCTTTGCTGCTGCTGACATCTTCCATTTGTTTTTTAAAGTCGTGGGTAAAATTTTTTTTCCCTGCGCCATCTGAAGCTGAAACTCTGTCTGCGATTGGAGTTGGAAGTTCCAAGCAGAATCCTGGTCCCGTCACAAACGTAGAAAAGACCACAGTTGGGTCCATTGCATTATTTCCTGATTTCCTGACTTTCCTTCTCAGCTTCGTCGAAGGTTTTTTTCCTCCTAGCATTGCTTAGGCTTGTGTATCTAGAAAATTGATGAATGTCGCCGAATTTCCGTCGGAGTAGAGTCAAAGGTTACCATCAACTTTTTCTCCCTGCGTCATGGATTTTTCCTACAGCGGCGTATTCTACAAAAGCAGTTCCCTTGTCTGGCAGCCTTTCTAGAAAGTGTGCCCAATCCACTGCTACTATCGCCATTTTGTGGCTGTGGCTAAGGGTTAGTGGGCCGCTCTCCACCAACATCCACTAGAAATCGTTGATTTCCTTAAACCCCGCCTTGCGAAAGATGAACTCACATCAACCCGGTCTCGCCTTTCTTTATCCCTTCACAGCCTCCGATTCCAGTGAAAGCATGGGACGACATCTACGACGCCACAAATGAGCGGATTGGATGTCCATCGATCCTGGCTCTCAGCTCCTCGCAACGCTTCGACGAGGACAAAGATCTCGAAGACTGCCTTACCATGACAATTACCACGCCAAATGTAAGACTGATGCCTGCGCCTCCCCTCCCAGCACTCACTTTGACAACCTTCCCACCGTAGGTCACGGGCAACTATCCGGTCCTGGTGTACCTTCATGGAGAGTATCTCTACGAAGGCAGCAATTTGGAAGCTCCGCCCGACTACCTCCTCGAGAAGGACATCGTTCTCGTTGTTCCACAGTATCGCCTGGGTCCGTTTGGATTCCTGTCGACGAAAACCGAGGAAATTCCTGGGAATGCCGGAGTCATGGACGTGTACATGGCCTTGCAATTCATCAAGACCTTCATTCAGAATTTTGGCGGCGATCCGAAGAGGATAACCCTGGCTGGTCAGGTGGGAGGCGCTGCCATTGTCCATCTTCTGACGCTTTCCCCGATTGTAAGGCATCCGGCGCGTCTTCGGTGGCGCTTGACTGATCTCTTTCCTTCTCCAGGTTGAGCCGGGACTCTTCCACCAGGTCATCTACCACTCGGGGTCAGCCATCATGCCAGTCTTCCTCGACGAGAGCCCACGCCCGCATGCGCTTGACATCGCCAAAAAGTCTGGCTGCATCAACATGCAAACGGTGAAGCACCTGAACGAGTGCCTCATGAAGGTGCCCACGCGGCAGTTGCTAATGGGATTCATGGAGCACGCGGTAAGTGGATCAGTTCTGGGGGACTTCCTTATTTTCGGCTTGCCTCTGTCCACAGCAAGAGAACTCCTTCAATGGGACCGGCAACACAGGTGGAGTGCAGTTCACAATCGGAGGCCCAAGCCCCGTCTTGCCGGTGCACCCCTCGATTCTGATGGCTGAGGCATCGAATTTCACCTACCCCGCAATGGGCGGCTGTCCAAGGAACGCCGGAACCCGCCTGCTGAGTGGTAAGTTCTCAGGAAATTTCTTTTTTGTGCGCGGAGAGTGACCACCGTTTGCTTGCAGAGATCGTCGAGAACGACTTCGAGGACAGGATACCTGACGACGAGTACAACTCCTTCGACTACATCAACCATGTGATGCGTCAAGTCGTCGGGCGGGACAAGAACATGCTCCTGACCAGCTTCGCGATGCACGATTTCTTCAGCAGGAGTCTCCTGGAGAATGGAACATTCAGGACCCTGATCCCGCGCTTGGTTGACGTAAGTTGGATCCTCTGACTGACATGAACACACATTTGAGACCTTTCTCCTTCTGCAGATGGCTGGAACCATGCTCTACAAGCTGCCGGTTCTTATGGCGCTCAACCTGAACGGGAAGCACCTGCCAGACAAGACGTTCCTGTACTCCTTTGACTACCGCGGCGAATTCAATCGTTACCCAGAGCTCGACGAAGAGTCGAACAATCAAAGTCCCTTCAAGGCGGGAGTCTCCCTTACCGACGAAGCTCTCTACCTGTTCCCGTACCCCGACCACGTGGACAACCTCAGTCCGACAGACGAGGAGATGGCGCGAAGGATGGTGGACCTGTGGACGTCGTTCGTCACCAATGGCCACCCGATGGCATCGCACCGTGGCGGATACTGGCCACCGATGACGACGCTCTACGGCCCGTACATGAAGATCGACGAGACAATGACAATCGGGGGGAACTTCTTCAACGAATTCTCGGCCACAGTCGACGACGAGAAGCACGGCATCCGACTGGTGAGGGATCTCTACTACAAGCGGAAGAGGATATTCGGTTGAGGGGCATGGGGGTGCTGCGGACGGGAAAGAATAAAGCATTTGATTAAGAGATGAGACGTTTTTCTGTTTCTGTTGAGGGTGGCAGCGATGGTCGCCGGCTTGAATGGGACAATTGTTTTTGCTGTGACGGCAGTGGCAGATAATCTCAATCCCGGAGGTCAAACGAGCATTCCAATGCAACGCGTTGCTCTCCGAACCGAATCTGGTTTCGACATCAGTGGCTCCAGGGCGCGCTTATCGCTACCGCGCTGTAGCAACTGCCGCCGCACTCGCAGGCGACGATAATCCCGCTGTGCATTCCAATTTTCTTGGCTCCGCGTTAGCGCCAGTCAGCTTGAAGCAGCGATCGTGTGAAGATGTTGCTCTCGCGTTTCGGTATCAGTGTTGTTGTCGTTGTGCAGAGTCTTCTGCTGGGCGGCGTCGTGGCGGATTACTACGACTACGAGGAGGTCTACGAGGATGAGGACATTCGACACACGGGTGTGGGGGTGCCTTCAGCGCCCCGGAACATTTTTCCGCCCACTCCGCGGGATTACCCCAGAGATTCGAATATCGTGGCACTGCCCAAAAATCAGGGGTACGTCCGCGGCAAGGAAATGCGCAGCACGATAACTGGGAAGTCTTTTAAGGCGTTCACTGGCATACAGTACGGCGTTGTAGGCAGAGGATTGGGTAGATTCCAGGTGAGGTTGCATTCGCCAGACTACGTTCAGTGACGATGACATGAATTTTCCAGAGACCCGTGCCAGCCGGAGTCTACTTCAACATGGTCGAGGCCACTTCGGATCCCGTGGAGTGTCCTTCGTTCACTAATCTCGAAGCCGTGGAACAGGCCGAGCGGGATGGAGTCCGCGTGGACGACTGCCTGACTCTATCAGTCTTCACCCCGAACGTACAGTGAGTTGTTCAAGTCACAGGCTCTCTCACAAGTGCCACCCGCTTCGCAGGTTTACGGAGCCAACCCGGTGATGATCTACGTTCACGGAGAATTGCTGTTCGACGGAGGATCGGCGGAGGCGAAGCCGCAGTACATCCTCGAGAAAGACGTCGTTTTGGTCAGCGTGAACTATCGCCTGGCACCGTTCGGGTTTATGTCCACGCTGACTGAAACGATTCCTGGAAACATTGCCATGGCGGATCTCGAGATGGCCTTCCGCTGGGTGAAGAGAAACATCGCAGCCTTCGGAGGCGATCCGAACAGCATCACGCTCTTCGGGCAGGCTGGTGGCGCCACCTTGATCCACGCCATGAGTCTCAGTGGGAAAGTAAGTGATGGGGTGCTCTCGGTAAATGTCTCCTGATGACCTCCTCTTCCAGGTGAATCCCGTGAACTTCAACAGGCTGATTCTCCAGTCGGGAACAGCCCTAAATCCGCTCTTTATTGATGAGGAACCGCTGCAGAGTGCGAGGGCCATTGGACGCGAGGCTCAATGTGACCATACATCGTCCTATGAGCTTAATCAGTGCCTAGGACGGCTGAACACTTCACAGATTCTCTCGGCCTTTCGGAACCATTGCGTGGGTGATTTGGTGTCTACCGGAAGCCCAGAGTGACTCTAATTTCTTGCAGAAAAATAACGAAATGCGTGGGATCCACGCCTACAGTGGCTTTCGATTAGTCGTCGGTGACAAACTCGGTTACATTCCCGTCCACCCCGCCCTGATGGTTAGGAATTTCGACTTTCCGATCATCGGAGGACTGGCCAAGGACGCTGGAGCATTCTTTTTTGCACGTAAGTGGCAACCCCCCTTGCCAGTGATCAATTCTAAGTCACGTATCCTCAGAAAAAGACAGATACGACGAACTGGTGAAACTGAACAGCCGCAACATCACTGACTACATCAACATTGTCCTGAAGCACACCACCACTCCCAAGTACTACCACATTTGGAGGGAATGGGCCCTCACGTACATCTTCAGCCCTCGGGACATCCAGAATCCCGTCCTGTCAAACCTTGCCAGTGGACTGCTCGAGGTAAGGTAGTTTCCATCCTATTCTGACTCATCTCACGCTCTTGTCTCGTGCAGCTCTCGAACCTGATCCTCTTCAAAGTCCCATTGCTGCAGTCGATCAAGTCGTCGTGGCGCACAAACGCTACCTATCTCTACAGCTTCGACTATCGCGGCATGCACCACAGATACACAGGGCCGCGCAGCCGCTTTCCGTACGAGATCGACGCGAATCTCAGCGACGACAACATCTACCTGTTCCCGTTTCCGGATACGGCCAGTCGGCTGAACAACAATGATCGCGCTGTGGCCCAGCTGATGGTGAACATGTGGACAAATTTTGCTGCGATTGGGAAGCCCGAGGAAGAAAATCTCTGGCCGAGGGTGAACAACGAATACGGACCACTGGTGAGGATCACCAATCGGCTGGAACTGGACCACCACTTTGGCGATGGTATACCTGTGCCAGATTTGTATGGGCCAATGATGGAGGCGGTGAATGCTACCGCTCCTCTCAGGAGATATTAAATACTTTTGTTTTTGGCGTCGATATTTGTGTGTTTTAGATTCTCGCTTGTTTTGGGGCTAAGTATAGTTGGAGGTTTGGGAAGGGATAAAGACAGAACAGAGGTGATCTTCTGGGCAACCCAGAAGACTGACTATCGTTCTGTATTTCATTTGTTTGCACATTAAATTCGAACATTAAACATATGAAAAATATCACTTAAGCTTCTTTTGTATTTTAAGTTGAAATTTGCAATCACAAACTCACAGATTTTTGTTCTAAAATTGCACTTGAATAGGAAAAGGAAAAAATTTTCTGTTAGCCCTCTAGGTATCAAAGTGACGTATATCGCGGTAGGAATCTTTGCTTAGCAAGAAATTTAACGAAATGAGTAGATTCCATATTTGTCTGTGCTAAGACGATAGCAAAGACACGAGGCAATATATCAGTTGGACACAGTGCATTGGATAATGCGTAAACTGCATTATCATTTTCTATCGCCTTTTTTTGAGTCAGGAACACATTTGGTTATAATTTTGATAATGCAGTAAAAAATTGTTCTGTTGCGTTGTTTGGCGTTGTTTAACGTTGTGACACTTTGAAAAGGTGGCATATTTATTATTTTGAGGTGCAAATAGTGAATTACTAGCGGAGAGACCGGAAAAAGCAGGAAAAAACTAAAATATGATAAGAGGCGGACCAAATAATGTGCACAATGAGTTTTACGGAATGATCTGAATATTTTTTGATTAAGATAGAAGTATCTATGACAAGTATGTGTGAAACAAAATATCGGCCAAATGTTCGCCACGGTTTCGGTGGTATACCTCCATCCGATGATCTAAACTTTTAAGACATAATGGCTTAGATTTTGAATTCTTCTTGGCTTATTGACGTATAATTGTATAATTTATATCCCCAAAGACAGGAGACCAACAGTGTCAAATCATAGATCGTGGCGACCAATTAACATCGCCTCAACGTGAGATAACGCGGTCATTGAATGTCTTGTGCAAAAAAGTGGCAACTGGCAGCATCTTGTTGGAAGCACATATCGACCAATTTCTGGTCACAAGAAGTCCATTATTATTTCGCGATAGCGAACACCATTGCCGGTCATTGTTTGACTGAACTGATTTCTGATGAAGTACGCAAAGTGTGATTGTCGATCGCAACGTGATCAATCTGATTGACGGTTGATTGATCAGGGGATCGTTGAGATATGGGAACCGCGTACTTTTCACAGAGAGGTTTCGCTCCGCAGCGAAGTCCAACAGGCTGAGTCCGTTTCCGGAAGTGGTGTCGTGCAGGCTGTGTTTCCCGATGACGCCAGCAATCTGAGCGTTGAAATCTTCTTGAACGACCTTGGTGTCATAGCTGGGGCATCAGTCGTATGTTCTTTCTAGGAGATCATAGATTTCGTCCTTGCTGTTGTCATCCTTCTCTTCTGTCGGGGCGTGAGCGCAAATTTAGCCTTAATGCGGATTGTCATGAGGCGTTCGCTTAGAGGATCGTAGCTCCAGACTTTTTGCCGCATCCGAATAAGCGCTGACTTCTCTCCCTGTAGCAGTCGCTGTAGTAAATGTCGCAGTTCTTCATCATCCTTTTGCCCGGTCCATACCACCGCACTTCCTGGATGGCGGTGATATCTGCTTTGTAGCAGTCAAGGGCCTCCGCAAGTTGTTCGGCTGCACTTGGTCTGTTAAAGGACCTCGCATTCTACGTGCAGAACCGAGAATAGTTGTCCTTTAGTCGCTTGCTGGGGTCGTCAACATTAGATCTGTCCATATCCGGGGCATGTTGCTGTCTCTCAACTAGAATGTTTTATGTGGCGAGGGAGTTAGTTTCACGCACAACCCACAGACTGGTAGACCAGGCCCATTATTTAACCCTCGGGCAGAGGGGTTCGCTGCATACATTGGTTTACCACACAACCAGAGAGCGTCATGAGAAGCCTGTATGTCAACTTGACCTGTGCACAGATGAGGATAGCGTTGAGTGCGATCAACGACGTTGCACAGGCCCATACCCCCCTCGATGACGTACAACACCAGCCCATAAACCGCCCAAAACAGTCAGTTTTTGTGAATGTTACGATGTCCCATCGTCTTGCCAGAAGCAACTGACTGTCCTTTCCTTTGAAGCTGCTGCGTAACGTTTCCCCAACGGGTCTACGATGTCCATGTGTTGATGTATCTTGTAAATTCATTTCAAGGCAGCTGAAACCTGTAGCCCTCACCACCACCCCAAAGGTCACTTCTCACCACAAAAGAGCCCGTTTAACTGGCACGGAAAAAATTAAATAAGTGTACCCAGTCCCTCAAGTGACTACTAGGCTCTTGTGGAATAAATAATCATATTTCATCCTTATCAGAACGCACGTACCTCCGCAGTCCGGGCATTATGCAAAACTCCTTTCGCCTGTGTCGTCGATTTTTCTTTCTTTCGCCGCACTCGGCATTCCCTGGAGCATAGCTCCTGGGAGAAAGTTCAACTCCCCACCAAACATGAGCACTCACCGAGGACTTGTAAATTATGGCGAACAACAACATTATTCACCAGTGTAACTGTTGTTAACTGTGCGCTGTGCAAGGAGTCTCCTCTTAACCAACAACAAAAAAAAAAATAAATCCTTACGCATTTCATTTAAAACTTCCTTCAGTTGCCCCCGTTGTTGTCGCCACCCACTGCCGATTCATATAGTCCTGGGAATCGAATGAATGGCCGCTGAATTTTTCGGTTTTCAAGTTATTTTTTTCTACCCCCCCCCCCCCCCCCCCCCCCCCTGCACACCAACACACACTCGTGCACTCACATAAACACACACGAGGAGAGCCGCCCCCGCACAATGGCATCGAAACTTGAATGATTGTCGCAATTTGAATGTGCGGCCTGGTGCAGGACGGGGAACATTTGCATCTACAGGCGCAAGGATTGTGTGCCATTGAGAGACTCTCGTTTAAATTGTCATCGAATTCAATGGAAGGACGCACATACAGCCGAAGCTGTGTGTGGAGAGAGGACGCGAGGGTTGCGAAAAGCGTTTTTAACTTCATTATCCGAGAGTTTTTTTTTCGCTCGGCAAAGGATATCAGATCGATCTTTGATTTCTTTCGTGGAGAATGAAGAAGAAGAAGAGGAAAAAAGTTTCACTTCACTGTTCCTTCCCACTGGGGAGTTTCCCTTTTTTTTCTTCTTCTGTGAATTATTTGTTGATCCTTTTGAAAGGTTTGTGTTTGCGATGCGATTGGGGGGAGGGAGGAGAAGAAGAAGAAGGAGGGGGTGGGAGCAGAATGGATATTGGGGAAGGACCTGAAGTCATCGTTTGTGGCAGATTAAGGCGATTGTGTGTGGTGGTCTCGATGGGAACTGCGTTTTTTTTCTTGTCTCTGACGGGTGTTCAAATGGACCACTGTCGGCGGACCAACACCAGCGGAAGAGGAAATCTAATGAACTTCGCGAATGCTCTGCGGATGAAAACATTTAAAATGTATTTTGTTTTCCCTGGGAGACCAACTGAAGGACTTCAGATAGGTTTAGGCGGCAGGCTTCACATGACAGGCCTTGACAATCTCTTGGATCAATTATTAGCCTTCAGATGGCATCAAGTTTACGCCAAATCCTGCTGGTAAGGTCACACTTTTTTATGCGAGGTTCTTAAGCTCTTCAATGGTCCCTTGTAGCACCAGGGATCAAACCACATTTGCTGCAGTTCCTTGGTCTTTCAGAGGAATACCAGCCGACACGGCTGTGCTACATAATGGGGGCTCACTATGTCGCGGCCAAATATCTGTCCCCAGATTCAAGCAAAGGCTGGACCGTGGCATAGGGTTTCATCATCTCTTAGCCATTGCCCACTTAGGTGCTTGGCTAAGGGGTAGTGGGTTCTTGTTACGCCGTTAGGTCGTCTTCAGTCTTTTCTGACAAGAAGTAAAAAAACACAGATTTCTCAAAAACTTAGGAGGCCTGCGCTTGGCTTACCTGCAGACTGGAGAATCAGTTCCAGGTGTGGTCACCTCCAGTTGTGGTCACCTCCGCTTGTAGTCACCTCCGCTTGTGGTCACCTCCGGTTGTGGTCACCTCCACTTGTGGTCACCTCCGCTTGTGGTCACCTCCACTTGTGGTCACCTCCGCTTGTAGTCACCTCCGCTAATGGTCACCTCCGCTTGTGATCACCTCCGCTTGTGGTCACCTCCGCTGTGGTCACCGCCAGTTGTGGTCACCTCCAGTTGTACACCAGTTCTGCTCTCTGGAAGCCCCATCTCTGAACGAAGTCCTAACAAAGGACGTATGTAGGTAGTCCCAAAGTGGTTTCAGATCGTAAAAGCTGCTTTTTTGATCGTTGTCTGCCGAAAGCGTAGTGGATCCTTTGTACGCCTGTAAGCCATGTGAAGTCTGTTTTGTCCAGAGACCACAACAGAGCCTAGAGTTTGAGACAAGCATTAGATAACCTGTAGAGTATGAGCTGTCAGACTGTCAAGTCATCTCCGATTTTGTTCTCTAGGGGCCTTAACCAAGGCGGGTGCAGTTCTAGTGCGTTCTTGGATCCTAAGAGAACCTCCTCCGACTCACATCTGGTGCGTCCGCGATTGGATTTTCCGTGCTTGCGTGGTGAGCCAATGAATCCAAATAAGTCTTAGGGAATTCGATTTCCGATTTCTAAAGGCTCATGTCTTGCTTAGTGAATTTTATCTTTAGTTTGGAGAGTTTTCGAGTCGTGGTTGGACAGATTTTCGGTTCTGCACGTGGAATGTGAGGTCCCTTAACAGACCACGTGCAGCCGAACAACTTGCGGAGGCCCTTGACTGCTACAAAGCAGATATCACCGCCATCCAGGAAGTGCGATGGGATGGGCCGGGCAGAAAGAAGATGAAGAACTGCGACATATACTACAGCGACTGCTACAGGGAGAGAAGGCAGCGCCTATTCGGATGCGGATTTGTTGTTCGAGGTAGACTTAGGCAAAAAGTCATAAGCTACGATCCTGTAAGCGAACGCCTCATGACAATCCGCATTAAGGCTAAATTCGGGAACATCAGCCTGATATGCGCTCACGCCCCGACAGAAGAAAAGGATGACAACAGCAAGGATGAGTTCTATGATCTCCTAGAAAGAACATACGATCGATGCCCCAGCTATGACACCAAGATCGTTCTAGGAGATTTCAATGCTCAGCTGGGGAAAGAGGACATCTTTGCTGGCGTCATCGGGAAACACAGCCTGCACGACACGACTTCCGGAAACGGACTCAGGCTGCTTGACTTCGCAGCGGGGCGGAACCTCTCTATGAGCAGTACGCGGTTCCCACATCGCAACATCCATAAAGGAACCTGGCGATCCCCTGATCAATCAACCGTCAACCAGATTGATCACGTTGCGATCGACGTCAGACACTCCTCCAACATTCTCGATGTCCGAACATTCCGAGGCGCTAACATCGACTCGGATCATCACCTTGTTGTAGCCAAGGTAAGAACCCGGATATCAAGAGAACAACGGAGTCGAGATAGGCCGAAACGGTTTGACGTCGGAAAGCTACAATCGCAACAGGTCGCTGGGATCTTTGCCGACCGAGTCTCCCTAAAACTCTCCCAAAGTTCGACGCTGCCTGCACTAACAATAGAAGAAGAATGGAAACGTTGTCAAAAAGCCATCAAAGAAGCTGCCACTGATGTGCTGGGTTTCACGCCACCACCTAGGAGGAACCCATGGTTTGACGACGAGTGCAGGCAGGCACATGCAGCCAAACAGGAGGCCTATCAGGCAACGCTGCATCGGACAACGAGAGCTGTTCGTGAGCTCTACGAACAGAAAAGAAGGGAAGAGAACCGGCTTCTCAGAAGGAAAAAGAGAGAGCATGAGAAGCGCGCGGTCGAAGAGATGGAGAGATGTTATGGCAGGAATGAAGTCCGAAAGTTTTACCGAAAGGTGAAACAGCTATCCGGTGGATACAGGGTTCGGACCGAAGCCTGCCGGGACCAAAACGGAAACCTAGTAGTAGAGTCGCAATCGATTCTGAGAATCTGGAAAGATCATTTCTGCAGACTCTTAAACGGCGATGACGACCCAAATCCCGCTGTTAGGCAGAATGTTCCACTTAATTTGGACGATGATAGACAAGAATTCCGTCCCCCCGACTTAGACGAGGTCAAGATAGCAATATCGAGACTGAAGTCAAATAAAGCTGCTGGAGCGGATGGACTGTCCGCAGAACTGTTCAAAGCGGCTGGGGATGACCTGGTTGGGCGCATGCACCAGCTCATCTGTAAGATATGGTCGGAGGAAAGCATGCCCGATGAGTGGAATCTCAGTGTCGTCTGTCCGGTCCACAAGAAAGGAGACCCCTTCGACTGCGCCAACTATCGAGGGATAAGTCTCCTTAACATCGCATACAAGATCCTCTCTGCCGTATTGTGTGAACGCCTGAAACCGTTTGTCAACAACCTGATTGGTCCTTATCAGTGTGGTTTCAGGCCAGGGAAGTCCACCATCGACCAAATCTTCACACTACGGCAGATCCTGGAAAAGACCCAAGAAATGCAAATCGACACTCACCACCTATTCGTCGATTTCAAGGCCGCATATGACAGTGTGCATAGAGACGAGCTATACAATGCCATGTCTAGTTTTGACATTCCTACCAAACTCGTCAGATTGTGTAGGATGACGATGGAGAACTCTCGCTGCTCCGTCAAGGTCGGGAACGAACTCACCGAGACCTTCAATGTCAAAAAAGGTTTTAGACAAGGCGACGCACTGTCATGTGACTTCTTTAACATCATCCTTGAGAAGATCGTGCGTAACTCACAGGTCAACACCAGAGGTACGATCTTCCAAAAGTCAGCTCAATTGCTAGCTTACGCCGACGACATTGACGTGATTGGTCGAACAC
The DNA here is from genome assembly GCA_944738645.1 of Eristalinus sepulchralis. NCBI lineage: Eukaryota > Metazoa > Arthropoda > Insecta > Diptera > Syrphidae > Eristalinus > Eristalinus sepulchralis. The sequence goes on along the minus strand of OX122885.1, from coordinate 6,802,822 downwards.
AGCGAGCCGTCAATGATGCGTTTGCTGGCATTGAAGTAGAAGCGGCTAAAATGGGTCTGGTGGTAAATGAGGGCAAAACGAAGTACATGCTGTCATCAAGGAAGGACACACAACATCGGCGTCTCGGACAGAGCGTCACACTAGGCAGCAGAAACTTCGAGGTAGTCAAGGACTTCGTCTACCTCGGCTCCGCAGTAAACAGGGACAATAACACCAGTACCGAAATCAAACGCAGAATCACTCTTGCCAATCGCTGTTTCTTTGGGCTCAAGAGGCAATTGAGTAATAAAGCCCTCTCTCGAAAGACTAAGCTTGCTTTATATAACACCTTAATCATCCCAGTCCTACTTTATGGCGCGGAAACTTGGACACTACTTAAAGCGGATGAGGATGCCCTTGGTCTCTTCGAGAGAAAAGTTCTGCGCGCGATTTTTGGTCCTGTTTGCGTTGATGGCATCTGGAGGAGAAGATTCAACCACGAACTGTATGGGCTGTACAGCGGCATGAGCCTAGTCAAGCGTCTACGGATACAACGCTTAAGATGGCTAGGCCATGTAGAGCGTATGGACACCACTGCTCCGGCCCGAAAAGTCTTCGAATCTGAGCCATTGGGACAACGCAACAGAGGACGGCCCAGGATAAGGTGGCGCACACAAGTGGAGAAGGACCTCAACCAACTTGAAGTGCGCAACTGGCGGCAGCTGGCGAAAGATCGCGCTGGCTGGAGAGGCATGTTGGTTGAGGCCCAGGTCCACCCCGGACTGTAGCGCCACAAGAAGAAGAAGAAGAAGGTTGGACAGATAATGTGGTAAAGGAAAACCTAGCGTGCGATGGAATGCCTTGCTGAAAGGTGGTCTAAATCAGCGGAGTTTATGAAACTGCATGCGCCTATTTAAAGACGGTGCACCCAAGTCCTCCTCGGATTGTGGCGCCAACCGAAGAAGGAGATACCTTGCACATGAGCTGGTAAAATTTGATACGATGGCTCAGCGTCATGTGCTACCAGCCAGAGTATCGACTTTTGCGCTGCAAGTCGAACTAAACTGGGCCCTTTTCTTGTTCAAGTTCTGATCCAAGTTTCAGTCAATGATGAAAAGTATAAAACCCGCTGCGTCATACCATGTCTTACCGCCCTCCAAAACCCCTTACGACTTTATGTCCTGTATCAATAAAAACCGCTGCGTTATAACAGCGCTTCAGTCAAAAGTTGCATAGTTTTGTTTTATCAAATTCCAATTCACTTTAAAAACGAAACCATCTTAGCGCGAGTGTAACTTGCTCATGCCCTCTCACCACTCCATTGCTCTGTAGTTGGCCGTGTACGAATTGCCAATGAAAGGACTCTTAAATTGTCAAGTGTGAAACCTTGTCTTCGAAGTTGGTATTAAACAGTAGGTCTGATCCACTCGCAGGAGTGAGGAAACAATGCCAAACAATTTTTCCCTTCAAAGACGCAATTATTTGCCTCACTTTTCTGTTTCCACATTTCAGATGAAATTGGGTCCTTCTTGAGGACTTGATTGACTTTGTCAACTTCCTCGTTTACCTTGGTCCCTACTGTTTATTCTTCGTGTTGTTTATCCTCTTTGTTTCCAGGTCAATAATTGCCAAAAAAAAAATAAATAGATTTATTATCACGTGTGTGTCCTTTGAGGCAGGTAACGGCTCTGCGTTTTATTTCTGCAAAGTTTTGCAAATTATTTGCTCGGAAAATGATTCACATTTTAATTACTAGGCTGCAACACCTTTCACCCTCTCTCTCCTTAATTTCTCCGCGGAAAATCCCAACTGATCGGGGGTTGAATGGGTGTAGACATGCCATTAAGGTGCTGCTCTGATACGCCTCTCAACGGAGTCGCTTTCAGTTGCCGACAGCTTGTGATGCGCAGAATTGACAAATCAAGTAATGCACCTTTTGTTAACTTAATTTGTTGCACAAATGCAGGTTCGTGTCTTGCAATGGTGGTGAGGTTTATTAGAGTCACGGGCTTCTTGAACTGACTGCAGTTGAATGAGAAAATGTTCGAAGTGTACACAGTTTTGGTGCAAATTCAGTGGATTAAGGTTAATTTTTGTATAGACGATTTCCGGCCAATAAATGCAACATGCTAAGAAAATGAGAACTTTTGGCTGTAACAGTACTAAATGGCCGCCGCAGGGTAGTGAAGGGGTTGGAAATCAGGGCTTTTATGGGAACACATAAAAATAATAGTTTTAAGATTTAAGAAAACAACTCCGAGAGGCTGAGAATTCAGTTGCAACTCTTGCTAGGAGTCCTCCGAAAACAGATATCGATGGCAAGGATGGCAGATTGAACAGCTGGCTGGAGAAACTGAGTGGCATTACAGTCCAAAGTGGGCGTGGGCATCAATCAGCATGCCTCTTCAGTTAGAACGCTCTCCTGCCAAGGCAAGTCAGGGATGGTCAAGGTGCTATACAAAATCAAAATTTTGTTTCGAGAGAGTCAGAAAGTGCGAAACAAACAGTGGCTGGCAAGGTTCCACGCTTGATTTCGGAACTGATGATACTGCGGAGCCGAGGTAGACGGATTCCCTGACTACCTCAAGAAACTTGCTGCTCCTTGTAACGTTCTGGCCGAGACGTCGATGATGTGCGTCCTTTCTTGATGATTTCGTTTTCCCCTAGTTTACCGGCAGAACCACTTTAGCCGCTTCGATTTCAATCCCTTTACACGCCTTATTGACAGCACGCTGTGTTCATCCAATGTCGACAATGTGATCAGTGTAAGCCAGCAGTTGAGCGGACTTTAAGAAAATCGGGGCTCTGGCGTTGACTTCTGAGTTTCAGGCGATCATCCCGAGAATGATGTTGAAAAGATCAGATGACAGCGCGTCGCCAACCGACATTCAAGATCTTAGTCAGTCCGTTTCCTACCTTAAGGAAGCAGTGGGAGATCTCTCTAGTCATCCTATACAACCTCCCGTGCTTGGTAGGAATGCCAAAACTAGACATGACACTGCTTAACTCTTCTCTCTGCTCGCTGTCATAGGCGGCCTTAAAATCGACAAACAGGTGGTGGGTGCCGTTTTGCCTTTCTTGGGTCTTTTCTAGGATCTGCCGCAGTGTGAAAATCCGGTCTATGGTGAACTTCCTTGGGCCTGAAGCCACATTGATAAGGACCTGGCAGATTGTTCGCGGATGCTTCCTGGCTTTCACACAGAGGGGAGAGACGATTTCGTACGTGATGTGACGATGACTGATTGCTCGGTTGTGCAGAAGAGAAGGAGATTCCCTTCATTGGACATACTTTCCTCCGATCAGATCTTAGAGATGAGCTGGCCTATGTGCCAAACGAGGTCATCTCCTGGTGCCATAAAAAAGAAGTTCATCAGCCCCAACCGCTTTTACTATCTTGACTTTGTCTGGGTTATGGAGACGGAATTCTCGAAAATCTTTCCCATCATCGTCCAGATTGAGTGAAACATTCTGCCTGACAGACAGTCGACAGAAGTGATTTCTTCAAATTCTCAGCAATGCTACCCAACGGTCCAGATTCATCGTTGATCCCACTCAACCTGAGAGTCTTGCTGATAGTCCTCCAAAAACAGACATTTCTTAAAAATTGCTTCTAGCCGTGTCACAAGATTGATAGACCCAGCAACTGGCTAGAGAAACTGAGAAGGGGTGAATGTAAGACCGGGACGGTTGCCGGGCTTACTAGGGAAAGCTTCCTTGTCGACCAGATAGTAACTCTCCTTGCGAAGGAATGAATTGAGTGGCATTACAGCCTACACGGGACCAGGACCAGGACTTTCTTCTACAACAACCACTCCTGCTGTCCGTGCTTCTGCTCTCTCACGAGTAGAAGGAACCTACAAGTTTTGCCGACTCCGAACGGCGAGATTTAAGAAGCTTTTCATAGACAAGTGATACTCTTTGAGTGTTGTCAGCAGCTTGAAAGATGTGGTGCCGTGAAAAATCCAAGGTGTTCCGTCAGGGAATTGAACCTAGACCACTCGGGGTGTGAGTCGACGCACTTACCCACTACGCCACGGCGACCCCCTCGCGAAGGATCTTGACTCAAACCAATTTTTTCTTATCCCCATTCTTATATATCAGGCGTCGCTGTTCTCCGATTTTGACCACTCTCCTTGGCGCAGTCCACTGTGCAGCTCCTCTTCATAAGGCTAATGAAGGTCGTCATCACAACAGACCGAAAAAAAAATATTCACATCCCAAAGTCCAATTCGAGGACTTTTCAGTTCTCACCACAGCGCCAGGCTTCCCGCTCATTTTCAGCTCGCACCAACACAATGTATCGGGTTAAATTGAATCACCCTCGCCCCGCGAGACTCTTTAGCAAAGCAATGTCGGCCAACAATGGAACCGCAGCAGGGATAATGACAGTTTCGTGCAATCCCCGCCAATTGCAGGGCGCGCAATCACAACACAATTTGTGAACTCTCCGAACAGAATCAGCTCCAGCACAAAAGGATAATTACACACCGTCGTCACGTTAAACGGGTGTGTGTGTGCCTGCATACAATCGACACCAGGTTATGATTATAGGCCTCGAATTGTGATCTCATTGTGCCGGGCAATTGTTTGGCCCATAGAGTGCCAAAACGGTTCCGAAGCAGGAGTCCTTCTATGCGTGGATGGATGGAATCCTCTGTCACCTAGAGAGAGGTGAATTAAAATGTAAATCTTGACACGGCGAGCCGGAGGGAGAGAGAAACGAGAACGCCCACTTCCTTCTTGAAAGAACTCTTTTCTTTTCCGTTTTTTTATGCAAGTCCTTTGTCCTGTCGACTGTGGACTCGTGGAATTAGCGACACCTTTGTGTGCGCAAATGGAGGACAATGGCTGGTGGTTCCCACTCATGTTGACACTGCAGCCGTGTGAATTTGATGAGAAAATCCGTGAGAGGTTGGACAGCGTTTGGGTGTCCTGTGACTTTTAGACGGGAGTGGAGAATGGATGTTTTTTTTTTCCAGTCCGGAGAGTCCTTCAAATTCCTCCTCCATACGCGCAATTACACACGAAACCAAATCAAATCCTCGTGAACGACGACCGCATTCACCGCAGCCTTTGACAGATGTCTCCTTGAATCGGAAACTAGACGAAATTGAAGAAGGACACAAATCGCGAGCTCAATTATCCATTCATCATTGTCAACGTCTCTGCGTTCGCATTTTTACAAGTTCACCCAACCGTGCGGTCCCCTCGCATCGCTGTCTTCTGTTCGTCTTTTCAATTTGTGTTCCAAAACTTAAATATTGACAGATCACATGAAAAAAGGACACTGCCACAAATTCGAAATTGAATTCCAGTCTCATCAGCGAAAGGAAAAAACAGAAACCAATAGACCTTCAAGGACTCGCAAGGAAAAAAAACCAAGGGGGCAAAGTCCAGGACACTCGAGAAACTGGATTCCTGGAAAAATTGATGAAATACCCCAGAGGCAGCCAGTCGCATCCTGAGAAAATCGCTAGCTCGCACTCAAAAAATGCGTGTCAGAATTTGCATTCGTTTCAACACTCTCTGGCACTCGGCTGAGAGGTCCTGGCTGCATCCACACCGCTCAAGAGGAAGACATTTTCCCACACAAAAGCTTTGGAGGCAGAGTGTCCTGACAAGGAAATCTCATTCCATCCATGCCCAAATGCGAAACAACAAAACAGCAATCAGTCAAGCACCCTCCACGGTAATCGACGATGGCAATTTGGAGCGGAGCGCACAAGACTTAACCTCGAGCCGAGAAAAACAATGGACGCCTCTAAACGAATCCCAACCACTTAGGGGTTGATCGGGATCTTGAATCCTTCCGCTTCCTTGATGCAGTAGTCTTGACGGAACAAATTCATTTTTTTTTCTTTGCATTTTCGCTCGTCCACTTGAGCGTCTCGTCTCGTCATAGTCGTCATCATCGTCGTATGCGCTGTCAAGTGGTTGTGAGTTGATTTAGCCAGAAGTGCCCACTCACGGGCTGGTTCGTGGTTTGTGGAGTGATTCGATGTCGAGAGGATCCCACGGTTTGTGTATGGCCACAGAACAGTAGTTGGCATTTGGGCATTTTTTTTTTCGTTCCGTTTTTTTTTTTTGCATGTCCTTGTGGCAATTAGAAGAGGTGCGACCATTCCACCGGAATCCCACCCACTTTCACGGTGCGAGAATCTGCTTGTGGCGGGAAAACGCTTCGGGCGTCTAATTATGTCCTGATTTGTGGTTGGATCGATTTGAAAATTGAAACTAGAGGGCGGCGGAGGGAAGAGCCGAGCGATGTCCTGCTGCGAAAAAGGTGTTTCACGTCGAAGTGTGTTTCACATTTCACTTTCGCTCTGACTGAGGGGACGGGACGGGATTTGGGTGTGTACGCCCACAGCATTTGATTTGATGTGTAGTTAGGGGGCAAAATGTGTCACTTTCAGATGCCATGTTGTCAATGAAACGGTTTTTTCTTTTGGTGAGGACATTTTTTTGAGGGAATTCTTGGCAGTTGCGGGAGGGAAACAAAGAAAATGTTCAGTTCTCAACGTATTTTTGTGAAATTTCTTCAATTCCCCGTTGTTGCTTTTATGTTACAAGACTGTCTTGATTTCTCTCCTTTTTTTGAACGCCTTTAAGGACATGCCAGGCTGCACTTCCAAGCTTCAACAACTTCCAGCAGTTTCACAATTCATCCCGCCAACTTCGTCACATCTCCGTTGCATCATAAACTCAACCTCACCCCCTTATCCTTATCAAATCCCCCCGACTGGGTCCTGAATTATGACAAAGCACTTCAGCACCCTCAATGACGCACCATATGGATGAGCTGACCAAATGTTTACATTTAATAAATGATTATAAACATCTCCCCCTCCCCGCTACCCTCTTAAGGATATGGGCAATTAGCCATTTCCGGTTACGAACGTACACACACATACGTCGGGGATGGTCTCTCTTGCCCCCTTTGCAATCAATTTGCTCGTGCTGGTGGTCTTCTCATAAAAATGTCACCGCATAATGGCACATAACGGGAAATATTTTAATTTTATTACATTAGCACACAGACGCCACACGGGTCGTGGGGGTTTTCCAAAGGGGCAGCGGGGAGGGGAGGGGACGTAGGAAAAGGATAGTCCATAATTTATTAACTGCTCATCGTGAACCCACCCAGAACTTGTGTTCGTGATATCGGCGAATTTACTCCCTCCCCCACCCACCCACGGCCATCATGGGCTCGGTCTAGAGGAGCTCCTTCTTGTCCTTTGCCATTTTGAGTTATTGCCCTCATTCGTGGATTGTTATGATAATTCAAATTGGTCTCTTCCACTTTCCGCACAACTCCACAATGCTCGTACAGTGACGTTTGCGATTGTTTGCTTGCTCGTCTTCATTCCCCATCAGCCGCCATCATCGTCGGCATTGCTGATGTAAGGGCGACCAGGGAGTGATGCCAAGAGTCACTATCAACAAGAGGGCGGCAAACACACCAGCGTACAACTTAATAAGGATAATAATGCCATTAAGGACATCGTTTCTACGGTTTAATGTCTTGATTTTGATTGTTTGTTTGCGGATTTGTCCTCAATGGACGAATGGAGTCGTTCAGTCGCACAGAAATGGTGTGTGCCGGCCGAATTGTGGTGTGATGTGGTGTGGTGTGGTGGGGTGTGCCTGGGGGTGGATTTCGAGTAATGGCCTCCGGTTATTGGAATGAATGTGTCTTTCTTTTCGGTTTCTTATTTTCTAGTTAAGTAACGGTATTGTTAAATGAATCGTTCTAGGTCTAGAGGGGGTGGGCTCTTAAGAATGAAAGTTAAGTAATTTTAGTGCAGATTTGAAAATCTCGGAGCGCGCTCTCTCTATCCCTTTCTCTTTCTCCTCCCCCCTCTCTCTCTCTCTCTCTCTCTCTAAAGTAGGTTATGATAAAAGTTGGGGATCAGTGGTGTTTTGGGGAGTGACCTTTCTGTTGAAGGGTAGTCTGTGGAGTGAATTATGACGAAGCGATGTGCATTTTTAACTAAAAATCTGTCAAATTGTCTTCAGACATGGGATGGTTTGCTTCATCGTGGCTACGCGATGATGCTTAAGTTTGCGTTGCTGAGGAAGTCTTGAAGTTCCAATTTTGCCTGGACGTGGTCGGCCGTTAAGATCATTTATAGAGCTTATCTTACAGAGGAAAATAAGAGGGACACAGAGCGTGACTTTCAACTGAACAACGGTCACATTGGAAGTAGTTTCTAGTGGCTTTGATAAAGACGTTTCAAACATTTCGGGCCGTTTAAGTTTTATATGACTAAAATGGCTGAAGGACAGAATCCTGATGTGCTCAAAATTTCGCTCATTCATTTCATAACTTTCTATGGGGGAGTTGTAGTGTAAACCTGCTGCAACTACGCTGCTTGCGGCCCCAGAAAAATTGAATAATTGCATCTTCTGAGTGTCCCATTGCGCAGAATGGGGCATTTAGTGATTATTTTGACACCAACAGCTGTATCCTGCTCGAAATGAAGGTAGAAAGTCAGCATCATACCACCACATCTCACCACTCTTCAGAAAAACGTTGAAAAGTATTGAAAACTTGTCTTCACTGTGATTGCCATGTGACCCAAACAGTGGGTTCTATGAAAATAAGTTTTGGTCGAAATGAGACATCCAGCATCACTGCTGTGGGTAGCCAAGTTTGTGGAAAAAGTTCATGAGACGGTTAAGCGCGGGGTACCCGTAAAGATGAGAACGTGACTACTGCCGCCAAGACTGTGGGACCCAGGTTAAGAATATAAACTCGGTCTTAACAGATCAAAGTCTTCGAATCTGAGCCATTGGGACAACGCAACAGAGGACGGTCTAGGCTAAGGTGGCGCACACAAGTGGACCGCAATCAACTTGAACTGCGCAGCTTGTGAAAGATCGTGCTGGCTGGAGAGGCATGTTGGTTAAGGCCCAGGTCCACCGCGGACTGTAGTGCCACAAGAAGTAGAATGTTACACCCTATATCCTGGGAAAAAATTCTGCACACAGATCTCGACGTTTTCGGTTCCAAAGTTCAATTGATTCAGCAATTGAAGGCTTGCGATCATTCCATTCATTTTCGTTTCACAGGTTGGGCCTTAGGACAGCTTGAATTGAGCGATGATTTTGAGCGAAAAATCATCTCTGTTGAGGTTACATTAACAAGCGAAATTGCCGCATTTGGAGCTTGGAATGCATGCACGATATTTCTGAGAAGGCGAGGCAACCACAGATAATGACAGTTTGATGAGGAATGTGAAGTGGTGCCATCATCAGCGAAAAAGGGGCTGGGAACAATGTTTAAGGTTAACGATGAGCGTTTCAGAACCATGTTAATGCACTTTCTTTTTGGTAAAATTGAACACAAGGATTTCAACGATCTCTTGTCTCGACGAACACACAGCCCATACCACATATCCCCTCCACATACCCCACACTATACCCCATACCTTGCCACACAGCCGATGTCACATTCTTTCTATGGTGCACGAAGTTCCCAAATCCAAGGGGGTAGTGGGGCCAAAAAAGGCGTCGTTTAGAAACCTCTAATCTAAGGTGCTGAAATTTATAATTCTTGCATCCTATAGCTAAGATTCATGTGATGAAACGTGAACTTTGAATGACAAACGTAAAATATTTGGGATTGTGTGTGGAAGCAGATTATAACTGGAGACACACCCTAAACCTGGTTTTCACTCAGAAAAGTTTATGTCACCGAGACCAATTTGCTTTCAATTTCTTCAATCAGAGGAAACTATTCGGGGAGAACCTCATACAACTCCTTTCTTCTTGGACATATCTTAGCCAAACACCCGTCCCCTCAAAATGTTTATCACTAGCTACCAATACTTGGAGCAGACTTTAGTTAGTTACATTGGGCTGTTGACTGTGGTCGTCATTCATCCTTGATGGTCTGTTCGTGCTGTGCCTTCTTCCCCTCAGACAATGAGGTGCCAAGTAGCCCGTTGGAAGTTTGTGGGAACGTAGCACAGAACAAGCTTCTTTTCTTCTTAGGGTAGCAACACACTTCTTCTTCTACTTCTTCTTCTTCTTTTTCTTCTTCGTTTTCTTCTTCTTTTTCTTCTTCTTCTTCTTCCTCATTCATCTTCTTCTTCTTTTTCTTCTTAATCTTCTTCTTCTCCTTCTTCTTCTTCTTTTTCTTCTTCTTTTTCTTCTTCCTTTTCTTCTTCTACTTCACCTTCCTCATTCTTCTTTTTCTTCTTCTTCTTCTTCTTCTTCTTCTTCTACTTCTTCATCTGGTGGTAGTTCTGGGCGGTCCCCACCAACATGCCCCTCCAGCTAGCACGGTCACTCCTCGGTTACCTACGGCTCCTCTTCACTCGTGTACGTCATCTTAGACAAAGGCGTCTTGTGTTGCGTTATCCCAATGTTTTCAAAGATTCTTCGGGACGCCGACGCCTTGTTGTCCATGCGCTAGTAAATGCCCTACATTAAGCGCGTTGAATCCTTATCCTTGTCCTTGATTGGACTCATACTGCCGCACAGCATATAGAGTTCGTCACTTAATCATCTCCTTCAGGTCACGTCAACGCAACACACTCACACGATCAAAGGCTGCTGGTCTCACGATCATAGGTCTCATCGGCCCCACCCAGGTTCCTTTGTCGTAGTCAGGCCAGGGATCATCAAGACTTTTCTACTCTACTCTACGGTGAGATTGCGTCTTGTGCCGAAAGCATCACCAATACCTCGACTTTGAAGCTCAGACCTCTTTCCTGCGGAGTTAAGATAGACAATGACTCTCTCAATATTTTTCAGTCCATTGTGATTTTCTGTCCAAGACGTCGAAGTTGCGCGTCCCTTCGCTATGCCACAGCCCTCCATTAGTCACTAGTCCTGCTCTAGATGTTTTCATTTCAACGCCAACTGAAACATCCGTGACGAGACGCTCCGTCGTCCAATCACAGTCAATGCCAGGCACCTATATCAGTTGAACGAACTGGAATATCGTGCGTCTGGCGTCGACTTTTGAGTTTCGAGCAATCTTCGTGAGAATATTGTTGAAAAGGTCAACTGACTTGTGAGTTGCTGTCTCTAAAGGCTCCCTTAACTTTGAAGGTTTCGTTGGTTTCGTTATTGGCCTTGATGGAGCAACTGGAGTTCCCTATCGTCATTCTACACAATCTGCTGGGCTTGATGGGAATGCCAAAACTAGACATTTAACAGTATAGCTCTCCATGGGCGCTGGAGTTCCACTCGCCGCGAACTTGACGAGTAGGTGGTTGCACTTGACTGGTCTTTACTTCTTTTCCAGGATCTCTGCTGTAGAGTAAAAATTTGGTCTTTCGTGGACTTTTCTGGTCTGAAACTAGACTGCTAAAGAGCCATTCATGAATCGCACTCAAACAAAAAGGAAGAGAGGATCTAGCACGCGATGTTGAGGAGATCCACGCCAGCTGTGGCGGTCACAGGAGTTTCCTTTCTTGTGGACTCTTAGACTCCACTACTTGGAGATTCTTTATTTCGATCATTTCTTACAGATGAACGTCGCGCCGGTCAAAATAAATTTAGCTAATTCCATGTGTTCTTCGTCTCCAGTATCCCCTTGGGGGACCTAGGCCGCAGAGACTCCTACGCTCTGCGTCTGCGGTTTCGCGAAATGAGGTTAGCTCTCTGCAAGTCTTCTCCAGCTCTAGGGACTCTTCTTCTACTATTGTGCGCCATGTATTGTATTTCTCAGTTGACCCCGCTCCTCTGCCGTCCTGGGTTAGCCTTTTTCGCCTTTTAAAAGTCTATGACCAATCCACTGCCCCTTGCGACATTGAATAAGTCCACAGCAGCTTAAACAAAAAATTCCTATCGGTTCTTGGCTTGGCTTATCCCTACATAGACTTTCCAAGCCTCAGACTCCGACTCGTATCCTTCCGTCACTTCAGGCACTTTAAAAAAACACCTTAGCAATAGTAAATCTGCTTAAAATTCCTCATCCGCAGTCCGATTACCCAATGGTATCCTCAAAATCTCCCCCTACAAAGGAACGCCCTTGGTATCCAAAAAGGAATTCCGACAGGATCTTTCACTTCCTGTCCGCCCAAATTAGCACATTACTCAATCATCGCTACCGATCTACCAACGCCATTACCCCGTTCCAATTCAAGGGAAGTGGAACATTTCCACCAATTAAATCGAATTCCATTCACACTTACTCATTAAAACCACGCACCTTTCAGTCCATTGTCCTGCCAAGCATCAGTTCGACTCGACTGGCGAAGTGGGAGTACGGGAGCAGAAATATCCGAAAAATAACAAAAAAAAAAAAAAAACTGAAACACAACACCCAAACAAAAAGGACGTGTGAAATTCTTCGACGCAACAAAAGGATCAATGGATTCCCTTCAAAGGGGCCAACAAAGCGTCTGAGCGAGAGCTCCGAGAGAGCACTGATCCAATGAATGTTGACGTATGGAGCGAAGAAAAAAACACAAAAATTGGAATATCCGGTTTTTTGTGATGAGGCAATGTTGCTGCTTGCAGGCATTGTGTGCATCCTCCCGTGTGGACTCCCGTCGTCCTCGTCGTCGTCATCGTCATCGTCGTCATCCTAGACAAGAGTCAGGTGAGTATGAATTGCAATGCACCCCCAGGGGCCTTCATTCATTCGCTTTCGGCTTTGTGCGTGCAGATCGATGCATGCAGGACGAGAGATGCAGACACAACACACAAACAGAAACAGAAACAGAAACAGAGACGACGCACAATGGCATCGGAATCGATACGCACATTCAGCCATTGTTGCGATGCGTTGTAATTTATGGAATTGTTGAAGTATCTCTGTGCACTTTGTTGCGTTGCGCGAGCAACAATTACGCGCCGAACTTCAATGGGTTTCGGGTTCAGCAGCAACAGCAACGCACCGGGGAAGTGTAAACAGCGCGGAGCGGTGCGCAGGCAATGATTGCGAGAGGACATAATGAAATTATTGAATTTCTTTCCCGGGGCATTGTGGCTGGTTGGTTTGTTTGCCGGCTGGAGAGGCTTTGTGTGAATGTTCCATTAGTGAGTGCGTTGGTGCTGGAATGGTCATCTCCTGTGGAGACTTTGTCAACTGACAACTACGAGTTGGTAATGGTGTGAGTGGATTCATTGAAGATTGAAAACTTGATAGTGGAGGTGGATGAGGAGGAGATTCTGTGTCCTTCTTGCAGTAGAACATTTCAATTTGACAAGGATCAAGTGAAAGTTCTATTTTCATGGGGAGAAGGTGTCTAACTTCACCTGATTCTGATCCTATATTCATATCCTTTTCATGACATGAATTGTGGAAGACACGAGGACGAGCTTCCAGACTTGTGTGGACTCTGTAGAATTGAAATCCTTGAATCCAGGGTATTTGGTCGTTCCAAACTGTACTCCTGGCTTGATATGAATTGATGTGGAATCCTTTAAAGAAGATAGAGAGAGAGAGAAAAAGTGTGTAAGTGAGAGAGAGAGAGAGAGGGAGGAAAAGTGTGTGAGAGAGAGAGAGAGACATGAGAGAGAGCGGAAGATAGAGAAAGAAAGAGAGAGAAAAAAATAGAAAGAGAGAAAGAAAGAGAGAACGAGAGAGAGGGAAACAAAGAGAGAGCTAGAGAAAGAGAGAAAGAGAGAAAGATAGTGTGAAAAGGAGAGAGAAATATAAGAAGTGTCCTCGGAGCCTTAACATCTCTTCTAGGTTAAGAAACCTTGGCTTGGTCATGTAGAGCGTATGGACACCACTGTTCCGGCCCGAAAAATCTTGAATCCGAGCCATTGGGACAACGTAACAGAGGACGGCCTAGACTAAGGTGTACACAAGTAGAGAAGGACCTCAATCAACTTGGAGTGCGCATCTGGCTGGCGATAGATCGTGCTGACTGGAGAGGCATGTTAGTTGAGGCCCAGGTCCACCCCGGACCACGGAGAAGAAGAAGCAGGTTAAGAAACTTCAGTTTTCCGCTGTATTCCCGGTTAAATCCTTGTTCATTCGCAGATTTGTCAAGGATATCGGGTTATGTATGTGTATAACCATTTCGAGAATGTCCTTCCCATTCCCAAAATTCAACCAGGATACAGATAGGCATGGATAACTTAACGATTCAAATTGGAATGACACGCTTTTAGTATTTCCTTCTATGATGTCCTTTAAGAAATGTCCTTTAAGAAGAGAAAAATTCCGATTTATCTGTCAAAATTATGAACTCATATGATAGGCCGTGGAACAGGCTTTGAAAAGAGCGTTAAACTTTAGTCGAAGACAAAAGAAGGAAGCGTGGAGCTATCGAGACGTCTTCAGAGTAAGAGGCTATAGCACTGTTGGGCGCCAAGAAAAATGATTTCCTTGGTACATCCTTGTAAGTCTACATATTTCTAGTCAGTTGATTGGTCCTGAATTTATCTCTAAGACGTCTACTTTTCGAACTCCAGGTTTGAAGGTCTTAAACCCTAAACACAATTCAGTCAAGTTGATCCTGATCATTTTTTTCTCCCAAAAAGTTTCGACGTTTAGTTTCCGAAGAAAACCAAAAGACGAGGTGAAATGCATCCCCCACACAGCGCACAACTTCCTTTTCAGTTCGAATGGCTGACAACAGTCGGTACTATCACTCATCTAGCATCTGAAACAACAAATAGAATCCAAAACAAACACTCCTGCCATCCCTCAACAGCTTCTGACACATCCTCTCTCCTCCCCCCGTCCTGTAGCACAAATTATACGCACTCTCCCTCATCCCTCGCACAATTCAAGTTTAATTATGTGACTCCAGCCACCGTTTACAGGTGCGAATTTAATTGAATTTTGTCAAGATGTCGAGATTAGAAGTTTGACAACCTTCACCGCAGCAGTCTGTTCCGTCCCGAAGGAGCTTATTTCCCTTCCCCCTCCCCACCACACGTAGAGCTGTTGGAAAAATTGAAAATAAATAACGGGATCCATTTAAAATACCTGCGTTTGTCAACAGAAGATCATAGAGAAGAACCACCCCAGCCACCACCATCCGTACGATGTCCTTTGAGCAAACATCAGCGCAGCACCGCACAGCAACTGGGTGCGATTTCATTTTCTTTTCACCGTCACAACCGCTCTGTGGGTTGACTGGTTTGCTGTTGTGTCGCTGTTGCCTTAGTCCTTGTTCCTTGCTCAAGGACTAAAGCAAAATTCAAAAGCAATCTATTTACACTGTCACTCCAGCTCGGGATTGTGTGTACCTTTGGCGCCCGCGATGACATAACGGACCCGTTTGTGAAAATTCACGCCAAAGAAAAACTTACCCACACACACACCTACACACCTACAGCGAGACCCGCCACTGGGTAGTGAATTGAAATTCATTTGATTCGTTAAATAAACCGTTGACATCACACCACAAGACCGACTGGAAGCCAGAAGCCCACCACTAACCAACAGTAGCGAACGGTGCCAAGTGAGATTTTAATGTCAATATGTATGTACGTGTAAATGGACAAATCAAAGGACACTCCACGACAATGCGCTAACATTTTGTTTGTCATGGTCTCGAACAAAAATGAAATTGAATGTCTAGGAGTGAGAGATTCGGGTGTACTCCAGTGATGGCTGAGGGCGCAGGACGCGATACAAAGGCAGGACAAGAAAAAAAAAAAGGATTGTGGAGACGGATTAATCAAGGACGTCTTCTCGATTGAGAAGGAATCGAAAATTAATTAATTTAACAAGCGGCCAGGGGAGGGAGTTGAGAGCAAAGTCACAGAGAGAGAGAGTCGTCTCTAGGGTGAGTGACTGCCTTTGCGAGTCAAAGGATTCGATTTCAATTTTGTTGATTGAGGCTTAATTGCGTGGAAGACTTTGTCCTTTTATCGCACATCCTTTCATCTTCTGAATGTCACATTTGGGGGCGGATGCAATTGAGGTGAAAATTCACTTTCTTTTGAGGGTGTTGCTTTGATGTGGGGCTTCTTGGGGGCGGAGAACGACATTTCCAATTGGAATGGTGATCAGCGATCTGTGGGTTTTGACTTCACCATCCATCCGTCTACAAAAGTCATTTCTCGCAACAAAGGATGGGTCCGCCGAAGTCGTAAATCATATTTTTTGCCAAGTTTTTTTCCGATTTGCCAAGCAGTCAAGGTTGCCGACAACTCTCTCCCACACACACACTCGTCCCAGTCATTCTTCCGAACCAAAATCCTCCTCCTCCTTTTGCCTTGTAAACTTATCTAAACAGCGACATGAATCCCTCTCGATAATTGCAGTCAACTATTGTTTCATTTTACTCCTCCGCACTAACCTAATCGAAAGACAATACGTCCTGCCATCGCGCAGGTCGCCGGATGCCGCGTTCTTCAAACTACTCGAAAACGCACAATAAAGTGCAATAATGCCAACGCACAACGCGATGTGATACACTCGTTGATTCGATACTCAGTGTTGAGTCCATTAACAGGACGCTTAAAAAGGACCTTTCGCCGGGGCTCCGCTGCAGTAAACAGTTCGAAGAACAAACCAAACAATCATTTTACGATCGGCCGAGCCGAGGGCCTGAGATAATGTGTTTTTGTCCCGTGTTCCATTGCTGCCTAATTGTGCTGTGTACGATGACTCGGCGGCGATGTCCTTGCTGTGTGATGTGAGTGATGGGCGCGTTTTCGCGAGGCAATAAAATCATTTCTTCTGTTGTTTACGACTCTCCTTTGGATGGGTTTATTGTCTTTGAAGGGAAATCTATCTACATCACGTTGGATTGGATTATCCTGTCGACGGATGCCTGTACAGTTTCGCGCAAAAACCTACATAAATAGATTTCTTCGTTTTTGGGAAAGGAATGTTGATGATTAGAGTTTCTTATCGCAACCTTTACTTAACGAACGAACACTCATGGTTCTGTTTAACGATCGTGATTACGTCATTGGGTTGCTTACCATGCTGGATGAACCTTTAAACAAAATTTGGGAAAGTGTTGGTGGATTTTTATGATGAATTGTTTCGAAAATATTCAGAGTGGCTTGCAGTTTTTTAAGGTTTCGTTTATACAAGCGGGTGCTTTATGATTTCGGTGCATTCTTCTGTCTGTCTCTCTGTTACACTTTCCATGTCCCCTGCGAAGTGCTTTGATTGAAATTTCAGAAGAAGATGCTTTTCGATATGAGATTGGGGGGATATTGCAGGTTGTGGGGCAATCAGACTTAAGTTCGAACTGAGGTATGGTCACTCTCTAGAATCTTTAAACAGTTCAACGCTGCTGGAAGACTCAGGGTGTAATTTCACGAATGGGTCAATAGTGTTCGATGGGGCTGTGGGGGTTGGGTTCTACAACACAATGAGGTGTCCTTCAGGCTTAGAACAACGCCGTTTCCAAAAAGAAAT
This sequence comes from Eristalinus sepulchralis, assembly GCA_944738645.1. NCBI lineage: Eukaryota > Metazoa > Arthropoda > Insecta > Diptera > Syrphidae > Eristalinus > Eristalinus sepulchralis. Next base: position 6,785,541 of record OX122885.1, on the reverse strand, counting down.
TTTACCATCTTTTCAAACAGCCAAATCCATTGGAAGTCATTTCGGCAGAGCTCAATTCTAATCGCTCTTTCTCTCTCCCTCTCTCCGTCTCTCTCTCTCTCTCTCTCTCTCTCCCTGACTAATAAGATTTAATAAAATGCGTCCACGGATCAAAATATTCGTCATAACAGACCCCTGCGTCGTTGGAATGCCTTCAGACTTGTCCCTTGTTGGAATTGCAGAGACGAGGAGGACGTAGGATCCGTCTGTGACTTATCAAGGTCTTAAAAGACGATGCCAGAAGGACCTTGAAAAGTACTTCTTTGACAACCAAGGTGAACTCAGCGACATAAGAGTGGGACACCTCAACAGCTAAGTACGTACTCGTTGCTAGTTCAAAGTGGTTTTAAAGGACATAAGAGGACATTAGAGTAACTATCCCACTGCTCCGCCCCGTAAAGTCTTCGAATCTGAGCCATTGAGACAACGCAACAGAGGGCGGCCTAGGCTAAGGTGGCGCACACAAGTGGAGAATGACCTGAACTAACTTGGAGTAGGCAATTGGAGGCAGCTGGAGAAAGATCGTGCTGGCTGGAGAGGCATGTTGGTTGAGGCCCAGGTCACCCCGGACTGTAGCGCCACTAGAAGAAGAAGAAGAGAGGAACTATGCAAGTAGCCTCACAATGGACTCAGTGGCTGTCCAAGTGTGGTTGCCCACTGACAATAGGCGGCTCTAACATTACCCAAGCTAGCCTAATTCTGGTGGAGTGGCTTCTGTATATGCGCAATGTCAATGGAGGCTACGTAGGCCACTTTCCCATCCGATGTGCGGATTGAGAACAAATATGCTCCAAAGTTCGAAAGGACACCGATGAATGTACAAATTTCAAAAATTCACAAAAGATGAGAATGTGTATCGAGCACTCTGCCCTAAATAGTTTTGAAGTTCTTCTTCCTCTTCATATGGCACTATTGTGTGGGGTGAACCTGAGCCCTTTTTTGTCAATCTGAGCCTTAATCAACGAGCCTCTCTCCAGCTGGGACGATCTTTAGCTAGCTGCGACGATCTTAAGCCAACTGTGACGATATTTAGCCAGCTGTCCCCAATTCCGCACCACAAGTTGGTTGATGTCCTTTACCACTTGGATGCCACATCGAGTTTGTGGACATCCTCTTTTGCGTTGTCCCATCGGGTCGGAGTTGAAGGCTCTTCGAGCTATAGCAGTGTTGTGCAGCCGCTCTTAAAGATCACTCAACAAGTCTCGGGACATATAGGGGGCGCCACTAACAAAAAATATTCATTTGATACTAACTTGTTAGTGGCGCCCCCTGTATGCCCCGTCACTTACATATTCACTGATGTGTTACATGCTCTAGCTTACTCACCCTCATGTCGTTGAAATACCCATACAGTTCGCCGTTGAATCTTCTTCTTCGGAGGCCATAAACGTAAACAGGCCCAAATATGGAACCTTTCTCTCAAGAAGACTTAAGGCTTCTTGACCAGATCTTGAAATTTTACAGGCCTCTGCTTCAAAGAGCGGGAAAGTAGTGATGAGATGAACCTTTCTCACAAGAAGACTAAGGGCTTTGTAACCTGCTCTTGAGATTGTACAAGCACCACAGAGACGAAGAATGGTGATGAGATGAGCCCTCTGAGAGAGGGCTCTACAACCCTAGTGCCCCCTGAGTCCAAAGAAACAGCGATTGGCAAGAGTTCTTCAGGCTTTCGTCTCGGAACTGATGTTGTTCTCACTGTTTCCTTGGGAGCCAAGGACGAGAAGTCATTCACTACCTCGAAGTTAAAGCTGTTTACGGTGATGTCCTCGATGTTGTGCGTTAATTCTTGATGCTGCATATACATACTTCGTTTTGCCATCGTTCCATTGAACCCACCTTGGCCCACTTCATTTCCATACCAGCAAACGCGTCATTGAAGGATGGCTGTATTCGCCTAATCATGTCGACGTCATCTGCGTAAAACTGCAGTTGAATGGATTTTTAGAAGATCGTGCTCTGCCATTGACTTCTGAGTTTCGGGCGATCTTCCTGAGAATGATGTTGAAAGGGTCAGATGTCAGAGCGTCGCCTGGTCTAAAAGCTTTCTTGACTTTGAAAGTCTTCATGAGTTCGTTACCCACATTGAAAAAGCAGCGAGAGTTCTCTATCGTTATCCTACACAGCCTCAGGAGATACGTAGACATGGCACTGTTCAGTGCGTCTCTGTGGATGCTGTCATAAGCGGCCTTAAAACCGACGAACAGGTGGTGGGTGTCGATTTGCACTTCTTGGGTCTTTTCCAGGTTCTGCCGAATTGTACACATTTTGATCTACGGTGGTCGTCCCTGGCCTGAAATCACACTTATAAGGACCTATCAGGTTATTGGAGAAGAGTTTCAAGAACTCATAGAAATACGGCAAAAAAGACCTTATATGCGATGCTTGGGAGACTTGCCCCTCGACAGTTTTTGTAGTTAAAGGGGTCTCTATACAACACTCAGATTAAGAATACTGGTCCATTGTCCTAACAGGCAGGAACCTACGTTTGCGGTGGTCTCTTGGGTGTCCAGAGGAACAGCAGGAGGACAAGGAGACTCTGTTATCAGGTCTTACCACATCAGCTCTAAATATCTGCAACCTATGTAATCCGAACAAAGACGGAGCGATGGCGGAGTTCTCGTCATCCTCTTCACCGGCGTCACAAAAGGTGCTTGGGTAAGGTGCAGTTGGCCCACAAGAAGACCACACAACAATGTTCTGTTGACTTTACTCTCGAATTTGGCTTGAATTCCTCAAGATCCTGAATTTTCTAAAATTGCTCCTCAGACTGACTCATTGCACCCACAGGTCCACCACAGCAGTCTTGAGCATTCAGTCCACGACCAAATTCCGTGTAAACTGAAACAGAGAGAATTTACGATTTAATTGTCATTCTGATTGGGTAGCTGTGTCCTTCCCTGTTCGCTTTTATGATCCCCAATTTTCCTCTTAACTCCATTGTTCGGATGATAGTTTTCCAAAATTCCGCCTCTAATGAGTCCTCTCTCTCGCTCTCTCCCTGTTCATAGAAAGTGTACTTTGCATCCAATTGAACGTGAATGTGTCACTTAATGACTTACTCATCCCGTTTACCAACAAAATCCTTCAAACAAACACCAGACGCGTAAACAATTGCATTTACAACCACCTCTCTGTGAGGGCCACAAAAAAAGGCAAAAGACGAAACCTCACAAAAATGCCCAAAAACAACAGAGACAAAGATCTCCCTCCCATGGGCCAACAAAAAATAGCCTAAATTTCGAATTAAAACAAACCCAGGGAGGGCTAGGACACGGGCAATAAACGATGACGACGACCAGGACGACGGGGACGACGTGAACGAAGATGACGTTTATGAGCACGCAATCGCAAAGACAATGCGTATCCGCAGACAAAACTCACGCCCAGCGCGGGTCAATAGGCGAGGCCATTAAGGCGCATTGTGTGCGCTTTTGCGCGCAGGTATCTCGCGTGTAAATATCGTAAACATGCGGCTCATTCCAAATGAGCGTCTCTTTGCTCTGGCACAGTGGCCCTAATCACGACGGACGGATGCCAGCCCTCGGCGGATCGAAATGAGATCGAAATTCGTGTAACGACGACGCGTTCATTCATTCGCCGCCCACGGCCGACTGGCCATTTATCACCAGCCGGGGCGGGGACAATGCGTAGAAAAGTGAGCGGCAGCGGCGGCTATCCCCAAAGGAGCAGACCGTTTCTGAGCCGATCAGATTGGAAATCTCCGGCGTATTCAAATCAACACGTACGCCTGCCGGAGAAAATTGAACGTCATCGCAGGATAATCACCCGTCCACAAAGGGCCCCGGAGAAAAGTGTGTATTTTCGGACAAAAAACGGAGCGAACTAAAATCCGTCCATTCATCGGGGATACACTAGTGTCCCGAATTCAATTTACAGGATTTCGATCGGGGCGGGGGTGTGAGAAATTTGCGCTCACGTCCAGGCTGGCGGCGGCGGCGGCGGTGGGAGTTGCATATGATTACCTTGCTTTCCCAACAGGAAGGACATTCATATCCTTCCGATTCAATTATGAGCGTTTGTGTCGTTTTTTCTTCTTTTTTTTGTCTGCTCCTCGGCCCATCAATGGAACGGGACAATGGTCAAGTCCAGCAGCAGCGGTGCAGGTCGATAATGGACGGTGGGATGGGTGCGTGGTGTGATTAGATAATGGGATTGTGCGTGTGTGTTTGTGGTTCCTGGAAGAGATGTTTTCACAGCGACTCAATGGATCGGAATGATTAGGAGCTGGGCAGAGTGTGTGTGCTTCCTTCTCGGAAGTGAAGATGAGCGTCTGTTTACATTGTGGGCGACTTGACGGCTTACATGTGTTCTTCGAGGTGACACGGACACCTGTGAGCGGGAATGTGTCAAATGGTCAGTTGACTGGATGGGTGTTGGGTCTGTTCCGGCATCAGTGTCCTTTGGCAGGATATCCAATTTGAGGGGATTAGCAAGAGGTCTGTGAACAGTTTTTTTTTGGAACTCATGAAGTTCGCACGCACTTGTGTGAACTGTGGGCGTGAGTTTGATGTACGACACGGATTGTCTGTGTATGCATGTTTGAGGACCAATTTTAAGCTGTTGTGCTGAAGGAAATATTGACGGTGTATGTAGGGACAGTCGCCTTTTGTCCGTCTGCCAAATTCAACTGCAGAAGGTCCAGGACAAGGCGTTTTTTGAATGAAGTTTGATCATCTACTGGTGACGAGGATATGTTACTAGAAGCTGCTGTTGGGATAGTTGTTCGAAGCTGGGCAAGGATGGAGAGCCAGTTCTGCTGTCAAAGTTGCATCAACATTTTGAGAGAGGGTCTCGTCTCTTCCTCCGTCCTGTGCTCTTGTCAAGGACTCTGAAGTAGTCTTCTCAACGGAGAAGTCGCCAGTTTTTGGTTGTGTACCCAACTTTGTCACGCTTAGGTTCATCGAAAACGAGTGCAGCTTTCTGGTCATAGTTCAATTTTGATGAACCTTTCAAAGGGAAGGAAGCCGCTTTCAATAAACTTGGCAAACGATGGCTGGAGGTTTGCAGCACTTTTTCAGTTCTTTCGATTCAAAATCAAGAGTTCCAAGTTCTGTGTAGGATGTGAACAGTAAGAAGCTCTCGTAAGCTGTCACCAGTGATGCGAACATTGAAAATTCCTTCAAGGAATCCGAATCTGTGGCACAACTTCGAATGCGACCAAAGAACAACTCTAACCTCAAAAAAAATCCACGTGTATCACATGTGCATCTTAAACAGGATCAACGCCTCCACCCCTTTAAAACAGTCTTCACATATGCTTCACACAACAAGAATCACCAAGATTCCATCGAAGGCTGAAGGGAAACTCCAGATTAAGGCTCAGACCAGGGTTTAATAAAAAAATAAACAAATAAATAAAAAAAAAAAAAAACAGCAAAAAACAGACAAAGGTAAATAAAAGCGACATTCACGCGATGTCGTAAAACTATCGCAAACGTAGTAAAGTTCGCGTGGGTTTACGAGGCAATAAAGGAGTTGTCAAAATATGTACATAAGAGAAGGATTTGTTTTTCGAGGGAATTAGGTGGATTTTGCGAATGTCCTTTTTTTGTTGTCGTTCTGTGGGAGGAACGGGTTTGAAGGTGATGGGTTTTTGTTTGAGGAAGTGAACTTAATTGTCTGTGTTTATTTTTTTTAAAGGGATATTTGGAAAGGTGAGTTTTGTGTTTTTGTAAGAGAAAAGTTAATTTGTTGCAAGGTCAAGCATTCGAGGGACGGAGAGAGAGATACGCCCCATATGACAGGCAAAAGCATTGTAACTACACCTAGTCGTGCATTGAAACTGATTCAGTGACGGTCCTCAATATATGCAAGGGAGGAGAAGACCACAGCTGATGTAAGGGGGAAAGGCTTTCACATATGAAGCCTTTCGTTGGAGATGAGAATAAAGTTCAGAGGTGGTGTGTAAAATTATAGCAGTTTCAGATTTTTGGGTTGGTTGGGTGTCCTTTTCTTCTCCTTTTCCTCTTTTCTTGTCTCATCCTCTTCGTTGACTATATTTGTTCCTTTTAAGTTTTTTTCTTCCTTTTCCATTTTTAGTCCGCAGTATATGGGAACCTAGAAGGCTGCTAGTTATTATTGCTCCCAAGGGGATCACAGACTGAGCTCGTTTTAGACATGTCGCTGGACTAGTTTTCTTTCATAAAAATTAACATTTAGAGCTTTGGTCGCCCTCTAAAAAATTCCATTTCCAATGCCTACTTTTTTTCTGTTTTTCGGAAGTCCAATGTCAAGCAAGAGACTCGGGGACACTCTCCACCCCAACGATGGACCATCTACTCCTCAACCTTGTAGTACTTAAGAACAGCTAGTTTTACCTTTATTCTCTTGTTTATAGTCTTCCCGAGGATGAAGTAAAGATTTTTTCTTTAAATGTTACCCACCCTGACTTGCTGGATAAATGCATCGACTCACTCACCTCTCACTGTAAATCAAGAAAAATTGTTTTTTTTCTTATATAAAAAAAAACACTTAAATTCTAGAAAAAAGGCCTAAAACTAGCTTACAAGGCTTAATTTGATGTTCTTAAGATAATCTTACTGGCCCTTCGCAGGCTACAGAAAAATTGTATTCAGTCTTACATAAGTCAAAGTAGCTGTTAAATTGTTGCAATGTACAAGTGGCAAAGTTTTGTTCTTTTTCAGAAGTTTTTCAGAACTTGCCGCAAAGTCATCTTTCGGTACTGTTTTTTTAGTTTCAGACATTTTTCCCCTTCAACCAAAATATTAGCATCTTAAACATAAATGAATATTTTGACGTTAAATTTGTTAGGTAACGAAACTCATAAGAATGGATGAACGAAGCAAAACGCGAGTGAACGAAACTTAACGAAAGAAATAGGGAGTTCAAAACAAATTAGCGAATGTGAATTTCGTTAAAAAAAAGGTTTTAGACAAGGCGACGAGCTGTCATGCGACATCGTTCTTGAAGGAATTGTTCAAAACTTGAGCGCCACCATCAGAGGAGCACCCTTTCAGAAGTCCGTCCAACTACTCGCATATGCCGGCGATATTGACATTTTTGGAAGAACGAAGCGTACTGTCAATGCCGCTTTTGTGGGTATTGCAAAGGAGGCCGCGAAGATGGGTTTAGCGGCAAACTAGGGTAAGACCATGTATATACTGTGAAGGAGGAAGAAGAGAGAGAACGTAACAGCAGACAGACTTAAGTTTGAGGTAGTCAAAAACTTTGTCTACCTAGGCACGGCTATCAATTCAGACAATCACACCAGCACTGAAATCAAACGAAGTAGAACTCTTGCCAAGCGCTGCTTCTTTGGGCTAAGAAAGCAACTGGTAAGCAGAGCTCTCTCCCGAACAACCAAGGTAACGATTTACAAGACCTTAATCGTCCCAGTCCTGTTATATGGAGGACGCAGTAGAGGCAGACCGCGACTCAGGTGGCGCACGCAAGTGAAAAGGGACCTCAACCAACTACATATGCGTGCGAAACTGGAGAGCTGACTGGAGACGCCTGTTGGTTGAGGCCCAGATCCACCCCGGACTGTAGCGCCACCTTAAGTAATTGAGTTTGACGTCATATGAGGCATGTGGTCTACAGAAGTGCTTAAAAATTAACGAAAGTGAACGAAACAAGTGGTACACCGTATTCTAACTATGTCTTTCTATAAAATCGGCTGATTTATGAAGATTTTGAATTTACACTCATTTTTAAACGTAAATAACATTTTTTTTGACTCCTTCAGCAGTTGCGCCAAGATCCATTGTACGAGAGGGTGACGCTCGCTTCTTAATAGGCGCTGTGGTGCCTCATCAGGTCTTTATCGATATTTAGTCCAGGGCATATTCTTTCTTTCGAAGATCGATAGTGTCTTCGTGCTGAACTTGGAGGTTCTGTATCACACAGGAGAGCCCTACGCTTTGATGGGTCGTAATGGGCTGCTTGATTAGTAACAACTTCGTCTTCTGGACCAGTTCGTTGTCACGTCTTTTTAACGAAGAGATGTGACGGAAGACAAAACTGGCCTTTTGAAGGGTTGTTTTTGGGGCCGGGGGAGGGGGGGGGGGGGTCACTCCAAGTTACTCCGCCTTGTTCGATTTTCATAAGGCTGTTGAATCGGGCAGCATTATCTAGAAAAATTAAAGTGGCGGACGTTTTTCTGTGTTTGCTTGGGAGGCTGCTGTTCGGAAACCTGCTGTCCGCGTCCGTCTCCGCAGGCACATGAGGACAGATTTGTAAGCATCGACCCGGATGCCCCACTTCGCGTACTAGAGTTTGAGCTTATTCCCCATTTCTTGTTTGACTCTCCGTGCTGCGAAGTGGAATACATCCACGAGTCGTCCAGGCAACAGTTGGCAACAGTTGGCGGATGGCCATTCCGGCGGTTGGTCTGTGGCGTACATTTACAAAAAATATGAGTCTCAGTCGCGGTTTTTGTACAATAGCTGCTTGAATACGTTGCCTTGTTGATCTGCTTCCCTTTGTCTCTATAAAATAGTTGCCTCGGTATTTGACGGTATGTCTGAAGCTCGCAGTTGCCGGTTTCTGGTTGCTCCTCGCCCACACAGCTTCTATAGAAAGAGTTCGATGGAACACATAGTATTCCATACCGTCAGTCTAAACGTTCCCTAAACAGCAAAGTCGTAGACAACAATTTGCGGTTCTCGTAAGATCATGGAAATGGGGCACGGTTGCACTACACGGACAGACGACATCTTTCTCTACATCGATGTGCAATGCGTTCGAATAGAGACACCAAAGCCAACGATTAATGAAATACTGTGCGTCTTTCGTCTTTCGAAGTTCCCTTTTAATTTCAGTCCAAAAGTTCCTCACGCATCATCGCCACAATCTCATTGACAGCAGAACAAAGCAATGCACCTGAAACCACCATCAAACTGCTGTCACCTTGACAACCTTGACAACCACAACAACCAATCTCAGCGCCCCCAATCACTGTGGGAACTGTCTCAACTCCCTCTTCGTCTCTCTTGACCAGCACACACGATTGCACAACAGCTCCAAGTGTTGAAGTTCAGCCGTGAGACAAGTTAACAAAGTCAACTTATCACCGCATACAACCGCTTACTTAGATACACACATTACAGCGCAATTATTGTCACCGTCCACAAAGGCGAGCGGTGGAAATGAAAAACGAAAACATTCCGTCTAATTACACCGTTAATGTAATTAAGTGAATTTTTCCCTTTCGGGGAGGGGGGTTCAAAATCGATTGACGGACAATTTCCAAGGAAGCCCACCCAGTGACACCTGCAACAGAGCGGGGCGCGAGTGCAGTTTCATTTCGTTTTTGGCAAATCAAATGCAAACAAAAACAAACGCGATAAACAAATCAGCGTTCTAGGACAACAAAGCCGAGCACCCGCACTCACCCCAACCGAAGTGGCGGCACTCTGCTTACAGTGTTACATAAAACTAAAACTCCAACGGGGTGGGTGAGGCTGACAAACAGTATCTCTCAATCACTTGTCATTTGTCAATTGCAAAGATACTGAAAAATAAAAAATCCTTCCTTTCCCCCTCGCACAACAACAAATTCCCCACTCCTGTGTCACTGGTGTGGTGTGGTATGATGTGGTGAGGTGGTAAGAAATTACCAAGTTTCATCGCCAGCATGCGGGAGCGAGAGAGATGGTGTGTGTATCTAACGAAATCCTTATCGGATTTCGAATTCAGAACACGGGCGCATAATGCCAGCACAGGGCGCACAAAAGAAATCACACCAAAAGACAATTGTGATTGGTCGCTAACCGAATTCAGAATCTGGCAAACTTGGCATTGTACATAGAGGAGGCTCCCCCGTCGTCATACGGCGAATAGATACACACACAAAGCGCACAAAACACACCCCTTGTGCTCGCTGCCATTCAACGGTGTACTCTCCCGCGCCACAAACAACGGGAACAATCCGAGAACACTGGTAGGCCATTTAAGGCTGGCATTCACTGCGCACACATTTGTGAATTGTGTGTGCTGGCTTGCCTGTCCGCACACAATGCCGACACAAACGGTGAATCTAATTCACGCACACACACACGCAGACACCACCGACAGGGAGAGCGAGAGAGAGCGACTGTGCCTTGATTTCGCTCACGACCAACGGCAAACCCAGCCCAGCGATACCGACGCACTCTGTCACACCTCAGCCCTGCGCAGCGCACCAGAGGGAGACAGCCGCGACGCATCACTCGTGCGCTGCTGCTGTTGCTGCTGCTGGCGAGAGGCAAATAAAACACATAATGCCGCTGTTCCACCACCTATTCACACACAACACACACGGCAAAGGTATTCATTCAGGCAGCGCAGTGATCGTGTCGGAATCAATTATTTCACAGTCAAGTCAGTCGTTCGAATACATTTGTCGAGTTAAGTTCAAAGATTGTTTTCTCTCCTCTCTGTTGTGTTGTGTGTGCAAGAATAATTGGACAACAAAACAAACAACGAGCACAGCCCGAGTGATATCTACCGAATCAGTTTCAGCAGCGAGTTCAGTTCAAATTGACAGACAAACGGTGCTTTTGTGTGGTTCAGTGACACGAAGTGACAAGAGACACGTAACGGTGCAAAAAGAAAGAGCGCAAAGCGAACGCAAACCCTTGAAATAATAAACACAGTTCCCAGACCGGCACGCAAGATTTATCTCTCCAGAATGGCCACCCTATCGTCGCACCCACAGTATGGATTCCATCTGTCGGGCGGCGGTATGGACATGCCCACGCCGGGCGACTACGCGCCGCAGGGCACCCTCAGCCCCTCGGACATGGACATCAAGCGAGTGATGCACTACTCACAGAACGGCAGCCTGGCGGCGATATCCGCCGCGATGGGCAACACAGCCGTCAACGGTGGCGGACACAGTGGCAACAACGGCGGCAACCCCATCATGGGCACGGCGAGCATGGGCCATCACACGATGTCGCACGGACAGCAGAATCACTCGCCGAACTCGAGCGCGGGCAGCATTGGCGGCGGTAGTGCCGGCGGCGGCGGAGGCGGTGGCCATCATCCCACATCGCCCGGCCAGGACGGACACATTAAGCGGCCGATGAACGCGTTCATGGTGTGGTCGCGCCTCCAGCGGCGGCAAATCGCCAAGGATAACCCAAAGATGCACAACTCAGAGATCTCAAAGCGCCTGGGCGCTGAGTGGAAGCTGCTCGCCGAGTCGGAGAAGCGGCCGTTCATCGACGAGGCCAAGCGCCTGCGGGCCCTGCACATGAAGGAGCACCCGGACTACAAGTACCGACCACGTCGCAAGCCAAAGAACCCCCTGCACGCCGGCCCACAGGGTCTGCAAATGGGCGGCGCGCCCAACTGCAAGCAACAAATGAACGGCGGCTCCCCGGCCTCGTACAACCCTTTCCACCAGCTGCCGCCGTACTTCGCTCCTTCACATCACCTCGACCAGCCGTACCCGGTGCCGTACTTCGGCGGCTTCGACCCCCTGGCCCTGTCAAAGCTGCATCAGACACAGGCAGCGGCCGCGGCCGCCGCTTCAAACCCCCAGCACAGCCACCTCGAGGCGCAGAAGGCTCCCCAGCTGCCGCCCACCACCCTCAGTTCATTCTACTCGGGCATCTACAGCGGCATCTCGGCGCCCTCCCTGTACGCGGCGCACTCCAACGGCCTCTACAACACCTCCTCAACGTCATCGCCCGGCTCCAGCCCCGGCACCCTCACCCCCAACAACATGGTCGACTCGATGGACAGCGCCCTGCGGCGGCCGGTTCCGGTGCTCTACTAAGAAGCCGCCCTGCACGCACCTCCACCCAGCTTTCTCGTCTCTTCTCATCACTTTTGACTGCGCTAGTGTTTTTCGTTTTTGGTCGTTTTGTAATTTCAAAAATTACCCCTCCCCCGCGCGCGCTCCAGACACAGTTTCACGCGTCCCAAGAAGCAGTATTTTTTTTCTCCTATTTTCGTTTTTTTTTTATTTATTCCTCACCCTGCGCCCCCTGTTCGGGTCCATCTTAGTTTCTCGTACGATCCCCGTTTTGTATCTAGTTTGTGTAGCCTTAAGTGCGTAGATTTAAGTATTCGACGGATTGTCTAACAGCCCCCGAGTTCACGCCTGTACATAGCCAACTTGTTTTGTGTTTGAGAAATACGTTTTATTTTCTGTTATCATTAAAAACAAAAGATTGTACATAGAATATCCTTAGCCCTAAGTGTGGAGAAAGCTAGACTAGGTTGTATCTGTAAGGACGACACTTCAAAGTCAATAAGGAGAGCGGTCCCCCCCCTGTACATTTAATTATGATTTAAGTTCAAACAAGAAAAAAAAAAAAGAATACAAAATTGAGACACAGAAAATGTTGAGAAAAGCCGAAGAGTACCGTTGCGGTGGAGGCTGTGGCGGCGGGAGACACAGGAACTCGATTGTATTGTAAATAAAGTTGTCCTTGTTTTCTATTGATAGATAAATCAAAATGTGTTTTCATTTGAATTTTTCCAATTTTCAGATTTCCCCTTGCAGTGTGCGGGAAAATGGTTTCGTTTCACTTTTCGTTTGCAGTTTATGGCAGACAGACGTTGTGCCGACGGGAAATTGTTTTGAATTTCTGGGACGTGGTTTTTTGGGGAAATTAATTTGAATTTTCTCTCAGGGAAAGGCTGACATCTGATGGACATTTGTGGCTTGTTTTGCCCTTTTTTCAGATTTCTGGTTGAAGGGCAATAGTTGTTGTCTATGTTTGAAGGTTTAGAATGACTCAAGGTTAGTGCGAGAGTTGCTTTTGTGCAGAGCCTTAGAAGTTATAATTGATACTTGGGGGAAGAGGACAAATGTGCCGTCTTCCAGAAGTCGTCCTCTTTGAATCCGTTGGCGATATTTGTGCGCCTAACGTGAGTAAAATCAATTGAGAGTTACAGCAGCCAACAAGGAACCAGAGTCTAGCTTCTTTAGCATCTTCTCATTTTGCGTGTGCTACTGTTCACTCTCTAGCACAGGGATCCTATGGTTTATTGTCAAAATTTGAGAAAGTGTTTCATAGAGAGTTGGTGCTCTTGGCGTGTTGTCAGTAACTCAAAAGATGTGGAGCCGTAAAAGGCCAAATGTAAGTTATCCGTAGGGGGAGCAAAATTTATGCTTCTTAAGCTGGTGGCCTCTGGGGCCCTTGATGTGGCTCTAACCATTTTTTTGTATATTTACAGCTTACAACTAAAACTAAACTTAAAATTAGCCTAAGGTATGTAAGTCGGTCATAGGTTGCCGCAGTAAAACCTAAGCCTAGTCCGCTGCACGATAGAGACCGACTGCGCCCCATAAGGCGATACGCACCATCCTTTCTAACCCGGGTCTAGAGGATTGGAAGATGAAGTTCCCTCTATCCCCAACCACCAGAATTTTCGATGTTGCATTTTAACATCCCAAACGTCCCGACTGGATACCACCGCACTGAACCGGAGGAGACCCTCCTCAGCTCGTTGTGCGACGGAACGGTCGTGGTTGAGTCGCCCATCCACAGTTGATCAGGCGATGTGGAAGATGAGCGGTACCGCATTTATGTCTTGCATTAGTCCCTTTTGGTCTAAATAAAGAAAAGCTTCTGGAGGGACGAAGCCATTGTGACGTACCCTTTCGTGGTATTGGCGATTGGGGTAGTAAGCCCCACTCTCACAATATGTCCCCGAATCAACTTCACCAGGAAATTGTCCACTCGTATCATGTTCGCCCTGTTGTATAAAACCTCATTGGAATAGAATTTTAGGTACTGGGACTCAGGTGTTCTGTAAAGGCGAAGGCAAGCGCTAAGACAAGGCCTCTCAAACACCCGTATCTTTTTCATCAAGCTTGCACTCACGTTGAACCACACGGGACAGCCATAGGTGAGCATTGGCCGGATGAGGGCCACTTCTGTCCATTGTCCTTCTTATTACGTGGTGCATCCCTCCAAATCTTGAATCAATCCAATCCGGTGAAGATATAAGAATAAGTCCACTTCGGTGTGCATTCAATCTGATGAATTTCTGAAGTCACTGCTCGTTCGACATGTCAGCCTTTTCAGGTTTTTTTTTTGAAGGTTGGAATACACTGCACTGCAGCTCTTAGACTCAAAAACTGGTCCATTGTACCACCAGGCAGTAACACCTTCATGCTTCTTTCACTGTGCAAGATCTCACTGACTTCGAATTTATTTATTCAGTTGCTACATGGCGTAGAGCAGCAACGGGAGACTCGGAGATTCTGTTCTTCTTGAGAGAAGTCAGATGACATCATCATTGCCATACGAGAAGGACTCAAATTGAGCCACACCGGACAAATATACGCCAGATTGGCTTGACAAGGGCCGGTATTGACACCCTTCAACAATTCGCCATGGCAGTCACAAGCAGTTTCTGTGAACGCTGGCACTGATCCTATGTCTATTTAGGCTTTGAAATTGACGCAAGAAATCACACCACTGAGGAGACAGAGCGAAGGACCACGATTCCCAATCGCTGTGTTTTTGGGCTTTGGAAGGCATTTCAAGGGAAGAGAAGAGTCTTGGTTGCTTTGAGATTAAATTTCTTCAAATTATCTTTGGTCCCGTATGTTCTGATGGTTTTTGGAGGAGGAGATTGAACGACGAACTGTACAGCGACATCAATCTGGGCAAACGCCGTCGAGTCTCTCATCTCAGGTTGACTAAGTTTGGTCCGGAAAGCCTTCGACTTCAACTCCGTGAATAACGTCATAAAGGAAAACCACATTTCCGAGACTACATCTCCGAGACCACATCTACGGTGGCAGGCACACGCAGCTAGAAAGGGGGACCTCCATCAGCTGAATGTGCGTGATTAAACAACAACTAGCACCAGACTGGGCTAGATGGAGAGGCACTTTGGTAGCGCCAGACGAAGATGAAGAAGATCTTTTGCAGACTGTAGCACCACTATTTTGCATGCCATCGGCGTATATCCTTCATGTCTTTTTGGAGGATTATCGTGTTCCATAGAATATCAAGGAATCTCAGTTCTCAGAAAAGACAAACGAAGCCATCCTAGAACGTTCCTTATTCTTGAATATTTGAGTCACTGCTCTATGCAGAGCATTCCAGCAGCAAGATCGTCTCCCAAGTTCGTGACTTTCATCATCATCCGTAAACCACATGTTCCGGGAGAAATGCACGCACGAAAGACCTACAGGCCGCCCGATACTCCCCTACCTACTCTAACTCATCAGGAGCTATTCCCAAGCGCAACAAGGCGAGTTTATGAACTTGATCCAACTGCCTCGCCCTGAGTCTGCCGAGTGGTCGTCCGCCTGATACAATCACATCCAAGATACGCCTCGATTGTCGTATACATTCGTAATACGTCGCCAAACCATGAAAGAATAGCAGTATCCATCCTCCGACCTTTAGAAAAATTACATTTCAATCATTTCCTGGGTAGCTTCACAATACGATCGTTGTGAGACTCTGTGATTTTTTAGGAAAAAACTTGGCTAAGTGGCGTCTTAGTTTCGCAGAGATCAAAACAAGTGGTTTTCAGATGAGGCAAACGGGGGATGCAGCTTCTGATAAGTTCCGTCAATTTGTTCCGGGACATCAAAGATGTGTGGAACGTTCCTTTATGTTGGCTTCGATTGCCATTCTGGCCGCTCTCTCTTGATTGCTTTATTCAAACGAGCAAAGAGATAATCAATCAAAATCAGGGTTTGCTACGTTTTGCTCCTGCAGTGACAATTTCCTTCTAATCCCATCAAATAAGCAACATAACCTTGTTTGCCGTCATTATAGGCGTTGGAGTCGCTTGTTCTTGATCACCGGCCTTTGACCGCCGCTTGAGTTGGATATTGTTGTACTTAATCCAATTTTCATCGTTTGGAGTGCATCGAAATGGTTGCATTTCACTGATGGTCACTTGCATTAATTCATGTGTCGTCCATACATCGAGCTTCTTTGAGTAGCGTGTTCGTCTTAGATGATCTCAAACTGTCATGCGGTTGAAGTTAAAGGACCTGACAGTTTCCATTAGTTCAGTCATTTCATCTAGGACTGGTATTCACTCACAGCATACGCCCTGTCAGCTGCACACTTGTTTTGCCAAGTTCAAGCACCTAGTCTGATCAGGAACAAGGCAAAAGAGAACGTCCTAGGGCACACAAGTGCAGAAGGACCTCAACCAACTTGAGGTTGCTAGGCTAACTGCTTTGCGAAACACAATTTACGATGTGTTTACGAACCATTTGAAATCTAAACTCAGCGCTTTCCTATGACTCTTTAAATTTTTTGTTTTGGAGGGATCACTCAAGAGGGCAGGTTGCAACATGGATGCCACTATCTATTGATCATCAATACAACTGCTGGGCAACAATGTCACAGTGGGTAAGTGCATTGACTCACACGCCAGATTTCGTCACCTTCTTCGAGTTACTGAGTCTGCCAGAGTCGTAGTCGGCAATAAACTGCAGGCTGAGGTACATAGGTGCACTATACTACAGCTGAACTCATTCAGCTGGGGCATACTTGATTGAGGAGATGTTCTGATTAAGGCTTTAGCTTGCCCCAGACTACTCCTTTAAGGTTTCTTCACCTCCACGCCATATTTTCATTCAATGCTGTTCAAAAGAAATGTAAAAAGTGTTGACAAGACGTTTTAAATGTTTATCTCCCCCTTTTTTCACCCCAATGACAATGAGAATCTCTGTTTATTCAGATGCAGCTTACTTTTGCTTGAGATGCATTTTAGGTCAGCCATTTATTTGCATTCTCGTATAAGGCCAACGACTGTTGGGTTAAATAAAATTCTCCTTTTAGTGCTGGTTTAGCGTCATCCAATCCAACGAATAAGATTGCTAGGTTATGGAGAGCTAGTGACACCACAGCTCCCGAGAGTCTTTGATTTCGAATGTAGGCTTCGAATGAAATGGACCACAGAAGTGAAGAAGGAAGAACCTCAGACAATTTGGTGTGCGCAATTAGAATGTGGCGAGACTTGTTGTGCGAGGCCCAAATCCATCCCGCACTGAAACGCCAAATAAAGCAGAAGGTCGATGCTTTAGTTGTTGAACAAGAAAATGTCTCGATGACAGTGTCCATTTGATGCAGATTGACAAGTCTCCCGAACCGACCGAAATTGCGTAGTGAGTACTAGCCTACTCCCGGAGTTACTTCCTCGAGATGGTGGCAGCACCCACCCGATTTGTCCCACGAGAAACCAAGGTCAAGCTTCTTCTTGTCGTGAAAAAGTGCGAGATGTTTCGTCGTTCCAGATGATGAGACTGGTTTTATGAATCACCAACCTGTGTGTCAACGGAGGGACTTATGGACTCAAAGACCAATTGGTGTGATGGCGGCTACTAGGCTCAGGTTTTGAAGGAACCTGACAGAACCTTTACTGCAGGTTTGATTCAGCTTGACCTGAGACTATATTCTAGGGAAACGGGAGTTCAGCCAGAATAAAGACTCTGGTGAGGCATGACTGGTTGTGGTTTTGGCTTAGTAGTCAAAATTTGCAGGCGCAGCTGAGGTAAGTCTACCGTGCTGACTGCCCTAAATCAGATTGCTTACCTCATTGACTCGGGCTAGGCGATTATGGAGACTTTTCTGACTCAGTGTGGAGTTGCTTTTAAGGTAGGGGATGAAGTTAAGCCAAAGTTCACATCTAACACTCAGTCCTAGAATCGACCGTGTGATCTACAGCATGCCCCGTCACAGAAAAGGTCTCTCACTCTCTCAAACTCAACGGGCTCAAACCGTGTTAAGATCCATTGCAACTTCTCCTTACTTAAGCTATTGCACCAATATTTGACAAAGTGGAGTCCTGTGCCCATTTTGTACCTTCCTTGGAAGTTTATTAAGATCGCCTTTGAGTCAAGGTAGACTGTTCGCTATCGCCTTTTCGGGTAATAGGCCAGCCTTTGCCTTCCTTTTATCACGTTGGCCAGATGAAGTCCACTGATTCGACTGTCCACCTGTGTTTTAGATGTCCACTGGCGCATCGTTGATGGTCGCGAAACGGTGTGGAATCTTTGCAGTGAGCAAATGAGACATCCAGCGGGCAGACGACTTTCTCATGCCCAATGCTTGACGAAGGATATGACTCGCATTAGCTTTAAAATGGTCTCGGAATGGAGATAGGTTCGTGTCCCTTGATCATAAGGTTCCAAACATCAAGCCTACAGGACACAACCCGATGGCCGCAAGATTCTTAAGCTTGTCAAACCAATTTTAAAGATCGCCATCACTTACATATGGTGTCAAGAACCAAAAGGCCGTTCAAAACAGTTTTGACAGTCGCCTTCCAAAGAGAAGGCTCTTCATACAAGGCATGCTCAAATTTTGTGTTACTACTTTATTTTTGGCTTTCACGTGTGGCCAAACCAAAACTTCTATTCGGCTGACAGTAGTTGACAAGAATGTAATACACGATTGTCAGTTTCTCTTGCGATAGTGGCGCCATCTTCGTTGTAAGCCAGAATTAAATGCACAGGATTTATGTCAATAACCACCAGGACATTTCTCGAGCGGACACTCCTCCATAAGACACGATCTTGGTGGTCCTATGGGTGTCTGCTAGGGAGTTTCATTTCTGGCTAGCTACGAGCTACGCACACGCGCCTACGTTGGTCTAAGTGGGGCTGTGTCAGGCACAGTTCTCCACTCATGTTGTTCAAGCAATTTTTGTGTGTTTTTGACTGTGGAACATATTACAAGTGCACATGAGATCTCTTCTGTTGATCATATTGAAAGTTACGTGTTCCACATTTTGTGACCAAATAGTTGTTGCATAGGACAACGTTTGTGCGCTCCTCAAGGTGAGGGAAATCGCACTCCCTTCACGACGAGTTGCTGTTGAAGCTGGGCCTTGTCTTGTGGATTGTAGCACCACTACGGTTTTTTTTTATCTGCTTGATGAAACGAGGCTTTAGACAACTGTTCACAGACATGACTCATAGGCATCAACAACTCTGTCAAAATGTTGAACCAAGTCTCTCTTCCCTGGTTGAACAGAAAATTTGTCAAATGTCTGGATAGGATGTTGGCAGGATAACGCAATCCTTCCTCCCGCTTATGAAATAGAAAACTTAACGGCCTTGTCTTGGATACAAATGACTAAAGCCCTAGAAACATGTCATCACGAAATTTCGGGAATTCCGTCTGCGGACTCGTTGTTTGGCGGAATTCCACAAGACGTCTGTGAGTCTTCGACAAGCAAGTGACTTGAACTCTCTCATTCCCAGTTCAGAAGAACCGAGGCGTCTGTCATCCTCCCACGTTACGCACACCTCTACCAACTGGAGAGTAAATATTTTCCGATCCGCTACTGTTCCTCTTGTTCCCCATTCACACTCATGTTTGCACAATTGTGCCAGCACCCCAGAGTTGAGTTGAAAGCAAAAACAAAATCCACCTTGAGGCGCTGCTGGCTGAACACACTGAATCATGTGAAAGCTATGCGCCGCCGCAGCGCGAACGCACCCCAACCAAGCCGA
Organism: Eristalinus sepulchralis; assembly: GCA_944738645.1. Classification (NCBI taxonomy): domain Eukaryota; kingdom Metazoa; phylum Arthropoda; class Insecta; order Diptera; family Syrphidae; genus Eristalinus; species Eristalinus sepulchralis. The sequence goes on along the minus strand of OX122885.1, from coordinate 6,766,079 downwards.
ATACACTTTGACCGCAATTCATCTCGCGCTTCATCGATAGGCGATAAATTGGGACTTAGCGTCTCACCAGAGCCGCCCCAGCGTCGGCTAATCATATTGATTGATACGCGACATCGGCATCCGCGCGTATCTGTGCGGTCGGTATCTGCTCGCAGATACATGTTGACAAATTGCGAGTGTGCGATGCGCGATTTGAATGACAATGGGGCGCGCCGCCGCCATTCGAATGCAAATCGTTGCCGCGTTTGTCTGTCCATTGTCTGCTGGTGTTTAACATATTTTAGATATTTTTTATAATTAGATCTCCACTTGTGGCAGCAACTACTGCAACCGATGAACGCTCTGCCGGGTCTGGGGGGATGGCAACCGGGGAGTGTGCCAACGTGTTTCGGGTCAAACCGGACGGACCCGGGCGAGCTTCGCGGAAGGCAATCAATCATGCATCGGCTGGCAGTGGATAGGCGACATTTTTGGGGTATTCCAGAGGCTGTGGGTCGTGCGACAGGTTTCGTCAAACGTCCGAGACGAATTACGGCTGCTGTTCGATTTGTTGCCTCACAGACGGGAGCGGGACAAGCGCTCGAGTCGAATAAGCCTTGCAGGGCGAGTTAAGTCCGATTTATCGCCGGTGACCGTGGCGGATTTGATCGACTGACTGGGTGACATTTCTGGCTAAACGGGCTTTTGTTTCAAGCGACGAGGTTACGAGCACTCATTTGTCTTGTGCGCGACGGCAGCAGCGGAGACCTTGAATTTCGTTTTCTTTTTGAATTTTGACGTCATTGCGGGTCGGGGTGTGTTTGGGGGAGACCGAAGGCGCCGGGTAAATACCTCGAGTGACAGCTTAAATGCTTGAGGACATGTTTTGGACGTTTGAGTGGTCTTTGAAAAGTGTTCTCGACGCTTGATTGAATTTTTGACGTTGCGCTCCAGGCCTGTAAAGCAACAATTTTTCGATTGCGTTCAATTTCTGACGCTTGCATCTAATTTTTGACGCTTGCATCCAATTTTTGACGCTTGCATCCAATTTTTGACACTTGTGTTTAAATTTTTGACGCTTGCGTTCCAATTTCTGACACTCCTCCTTGACAAGGGAACGACTTATCCCTGCCGAAAAGCTTATGGACGGTGTTTCGAATTTTTGACAACTGTGTACCAAATTTCTGACCATCAAGTTTGCGCCCGGGAACAACTAATCTCTGTGAAGGAACTGATCGACTTTTATTTGGAACATTGACGACTGTGTTCCAAAGTATTCAAAGAACAAACGTAAAATCTCAGTAGGCAACCATCACCTAGGTGTTCGGAACATCGAGTCAAATTTTTGAATTCTGCGTCAACATTTCGGACGCTCCAGCTTGAGAATGGAGCCAAGCACCCTCTGCCAAAGGTGTTCTAGAGGTTTTTGTGGATATTTTAAGATTTGTCGAAAAACATTTCGACTGGTTTTGTCAGCGACTTGTCAGGGCGCGTCCAAAATTTCTGACGATCAAACTTAAGAGAGAAGGCGTCGATTTGGCCATCCTTAGAAATTACGGAAATGTGCTTTCTTTTCGCAAAAGAAAGGACTTTTGCTTAAGGGGTTCTCGGCTGTCGTGTCGAATTTTCGACCTTTTTGTAGAAAATTCTGCCGCTTCAGCTTGAGAACATGCACTGAAGACGTTCAAAATGCTTGCGTCAAAGCTGTCACAAGGCATTCTCTGTCAAGACACTTCTGAACGTCTGAGTTGAACATCTTGCACCCGACTCGTAATTTTGCCCTGACACCGCGTTGGAATCGCTTCCCATCTGCATATCCCACAAACTCCCTCTGACGGAGCTCAAATTCGACTATCTCCATCTGTACCGATTCACATCTGCAACTTGCAGTTGCGCTAGACGTTTCTTTGCATAACTCCACGACAGCCTATCACACACAGCACACAGTTCCCAACATCTGTTCCAACACCTTGCACCTCTGTCGCAGAGTATCACCTCAGCTGCCAGGCCACACATCCCACTCAAAGAAAAAAAAAAGACCCCACTCTAGTGGCCAACAATGACTCGAATCACGACGCGGAGAATGGAAATTGTTTAAGCGACTAACGTCGCCATTGTCGCGGATTGTTTGCCGCGACAAAACACTTGACATTTTTATGAATTCTAAATTAATTAAGCCCCCTTTGTGTGTTCGGCGCTGCCTGATGGTAATCAATTTCGCCGCCGCGTCCGACTGCTCTCCCGAACGGCCGACGACGCGCGACAGATACAGATACTCTCTGAAATTAATATTTGTGATTTAAATGTTCGCGGGCATTGTGATTCTAATGAAGGAACTTGTGTGGTGTGGTGGCGCGCGGGTGCGGGTACGTGTGTGGCGTGGTGGACTGGAGTTAAGATGTCAGCGGGTTCCTTCAAAGGTGATCCACAAGAGAAGGTATGGAATGCTGCGGTTGTGAGTGGAGTTGTTTGGGGCAGGAGTGGATGGCGAATATTTGACATAACAAGATGGAGTCTTGGGCAATTCTGCGGAATGTGAAGGAGTTTTATGGACTGTTTTGGCAATTTTGTATTGAATTCTGGGCGTCTTAGGAGTTTCCGTCAAATTAGTTCTGACAATCGGGCTTCAGTGGGAGTGACTTTTTCGTACTTTTCTGACGCAAGTGATCAGAATTCACTCTGGCATCGCCTGCCCTAAAGAATTTGCGATGTTTAAGAGAATTTTGACACTCGCGCTTCAGTTTGAGGAACCCTTTGGGTCATTTGACATTTTCTGACGGAGGTGCATACGATTTTGCATTCAATTCTGGACATCTTGAATGATGAGAGTCGAGCTGAGAATGATGTGAAACTGTCCTTTTCTGAGAGAGTTCTCGACACTTGCGCCAAATTTCTGACGACAAAGTTTCACAATGAAAGGCACTTCTTGACATTGACTTGAGATTATTTGTGTCAAACGCTCGGCAGCCTGGTCCTTAATTCATGAAAATCTAGGTTTAGGATATGAAAAAGGGATCCTTCCGCATTTTCGTCAAATTCCAAAACCTTTAGTCTGAAGATCAAACCTCTTCATGATGCTGGGTCCTATAGGTTCGACTACATTTTCATCAAACTCGCGGCACCTTGGTCCTAAATTTCTTAACTCAGAGGTTGAGGGCGGGACTAGATAATACCCCCTCCCCCCAAAAGGAGCTTAAAGTACTTGTGTCTAGTTTTTTGATGACAGTTCCCTAATGGTGATATTCAAGCTTCATGATGATCCCGGTTCTTAACGTTCAAGTGTTTTTTTGCGCCAAACTCCCTGGCCGTGGTCCAAAATGTCTAAAGCAAATCGAACTTGAGACTTCTTTCCAAAAGGAGTTTACGGCATTTTCCTGATGCCAGGTTCTGAGGACGAGGCTTCACGATGATCCCTGTTCTTGATGTTAAGCCGCTTTTGTGTTAAATTTTTGCCACTCTGATCCAAAATTTCCACTAATCACATTTAAGGATAAGACTAGACGATGGTTCCTGATGCCACTCTCTTAAAAGAAACTTACAGTATTTCGTCAAATTTGCCAGAGTCCCGATATTGTGAGAATTAAGCTTCATGGTGATGTCGGTTGTTGACTGTTTGCGTTCCAATTTGTGACACCGTGGTTCTGAATTTTTTTAAGCTCAGTTTGAGGATAGGACTAGGCAATGCTACCGAAAAAGGAAGCATATAAGAACTGGGGCGAATATCTGAAGCCAGGATCCCAAAGATCTACAGATCAAGCTTCTGATCCCAGTTCTTGAAATTAACCTGCTTTCGGCACTCTGATACCAAATTTTCTAAAATTTAAGTGCAAGAATAAGACTAGGAGTTCCTCTTCAAAAGGAGCTTACATCATTTTCGTTAAGTTTCAGATGCCAGAGTCTCGAAATTTTGAAAACGAGGCTTCTTGATGTTGGCAGTTCATAACGTTCAAGAGCTTTCGAGTCAAACTTTCGGCACCCTGTACCTAAATTTCCAAAAAATCGCGAACAAGGAAATGACAAGGCGATCCTCCCCTAAGGACGTATCCAATTCCCGGTCCTGGATGACCAAGCTGACAGTAAAAGATCAGAAAGCATTATTTGCCGGAAAAGCCTTGGGGTCTAATTCGCTGGTCTGGTTGTCTAAGGACGCTTCTTTCGTCAAACTTTGAAATTTTGATTAAAATTTCTGAGGATCTAAAATAAGCACGATAACTGGTTATCATCTAATGAAGGAGTTTCCAACTTCTGTTAGAAATTTGTGACGTCAGCGTCGTAAAGTTGGAAAGTTGCCCTCATTTGGCGAATGAGTTCTTGACTTGCTTTTGGATTCAATTTTAGTCACTGGAGCCCCGAAAATTCTGAACTTTAAATTTTCTAGGTATCGTCTGTCTAAGGGCATGGGTTCGCCCCTCTCATGCAGCCCTTGGGTTGGTTTCAAAACTGTTCTGTTGTTAAATTAGACCTTTTAGTGTTTTTTGACTCAATTTTCTCTCTGTAAAATCGACCCTGTTCTACTGGATAAATTGCATCCCCTAAAGCCATCACTATTTTGACGTTCACTCTTCTTCTTCTTCTTCACTTCGTTGTCAAATAGTGTCAATTTGGAGGCAGAATGAAAATTTCCCACAAACTTTTCTGTCACCAAATCTTCAAACTATCCCTCTAATACCCAATTCTCCCGAAATTCCATTCCAAATAATTGAACCTCTTTCACTTCATCCAAAATTCCACATGTGTGATCCAAATGCATTGTCCTCCCCAAATACTCACCACCCCCTCTCTGTCCAATCCACTCTCCAACAAAGCTCTCATCTCCCACAATTCGAAAAAAAAAAGTTTCAAATTCCCACCCAAAGCCTCTTCAAAATAATCACCCAATCTGTACTAATCCCATTCACACCGCTAACTGCGTCCATATGCCCCGATCGGAATCATTTATATCGCAAAACATTACAAGCCACCATCACCACCACCACCAACCCCTTTGCCTTTCGCCCAACCAACCGTCCGTCTGAATGAGAGAAACAAGAATTTACAAAAAATCACCCAATTTACACCCTCAACACTCGAGCATAAGTTTTAACGAAAACCCATTGTACCGTGTGATAACAGGATTGAGCCGTTCGTAGGGTGCAGTCTCTCCCGGGGGTTGCGAACGCACGTCGTCCTCGTTGTGCTCGTTGTCCGGCCGGGCGCCCTCTCTGTCGCTCTCATAAATTCATTAGCATATTGTTGGAGGATCGGGCACAATGCCGCAATGTTTTGTTGTAATGCGTTTGTTTGCCGGCTCACCCTCCCCCGTCCGCCTCGGCCTGTCATCGCAATGTCAAATAATTGATATTAAATATTTCATTGTGTGTCCTTGCAGCAGGATACTCGTATAAGCTGCCGACTCAGCGAACCGTACTCGCTCTGCACAAGGGTTGATAGCTTATTTGCAACAATTGCCCATTGAAGAGGCCGTTGTGGTGGTAGGGGGGTCCGGTGGGCGACGGGGTGTGTCCTCATATCGTCCTGTCTGCAGTTGAATTGAAAAATGTTCAATAAGCCGTGGTGCAGCGGCGGCGTGGTGGCGACATGAGGTGGAATAAATTATGAAACTCATATCGATCCGCCGCCACCGCTGGACACACGATCACAGGTGACGATTGGCGGCGACAATGCCGCAGAGTTCCCATCGAACTGTGGGGTGGGGCACGTTGCAGAGACAAGCGCCCGGGCGGGAGTTTCTATTCTTGACCCGTTGCCGAACCACAAGCCCGACCACAGAGCGCCGACATGTGTCCAAACAGTGCGGGTGAATGGGCGCTGATTGACGTGGAGTGGAGATGCCAAAGCCGGTGGCTCCCACGTCTAAGTGATAATTAATTTGTGCGGGACTGCGGTGGATGGGCACAAAGGCGGTGCGACGGAGTCGCATTATTTTTCAATTTTACTGGGATTTTGTCTTTCCACTTGGAGGCGGTGTAGGCGAGCTGTGGTGGGGCTGGCTCGAGACTCTGGGAAGATGTCTTGAGAATGTGGTCAGTCTGTGGGATGGATAGATGACGGGAATGTCTGGTGCTTCAGATCAGGTTAACATGTGAAATTGAGTCCACGGCTACTGGGATAACTCACCGGAGAAGGTGAAAGATTGGGATGGACCACACCAGAAGGAAAGGACGTCAGCTAGGGGGGTGGGAAGGCAACGGTGGCGGAGTAAGACCATTCTACGGCCAAGGAGGAGGAGGTAGAGGTTGCTGAAAAGAAATGGTAGTCAGCGTTGTTGTAGAAGAAGGCGCCTGATAGAGTCTTCCTTTTTGAGACGAGTGTAAGAGGCAGTTATGGAGAAGATGTTAGGACTTCTGCTAGGTGTAAACCACTCGAGGAAGCTGGTAGAAGATTGTGCTGACTGGAGTGGTTTGTTGGTTGGGACCTGTGGAAGAAGCTGCTGTTCTTAGTCCTTCCAAGAACTTTGGTTGCATTTCTGTTAAAGACGTCTGAGGTAAAGCGGCAGCGTCAGATTGGTCAAGTGTCCAATCGGAAGCGGCGTAGATTCGAACAGAAAGAAATGTGTACTTACGATCCGCAACTAATCAGGATTGTCGTTGCTTAAGGCGTCCTCCTTCGACAGTTGCGATTTACTGCCGCTTTGAATCAGGACTTTCGTAGCTTGAGGCGTCCTAATCCCGACAGTCTGTGATTCCCTGCCGCCTTAGATCAGGACTTTCGTTGCCTGAGGCGTACCCCTCACAACAGTTGGCGATTCCCTGCCGCCTTAGACCAGGACTTTCGTAGCTTGAGGCGTCCTCCGCACGACAGTAAGCGATTCTCTGCCGCCTTAGACCAGGACTTTCGTAGCTTGAGGCGTCCTACTCACGGGAGTCAGCGTTTCTTTGCCGCTTTCGACCAGAACGTCGGTAGCTTGAAGCGTCATACTCCCGACGGTCTACGATTCCCTGCCGCTTTAGGTCGGGACTGTCGAAACTGCCTCGAGTCACGACAGTCAGCGATGTTTCGAAGCTTTAAGGCAGCACTTCTGTGACTTTCTGGCCCTCATCGACTGCTGACGTAGTCTCTATTCCTAGTAGATCTGATGCCGTGTCGTCTTTGTCTCCCAAACTCATTTTTCCGCCGATTCATGAGCCGACATCCATTGAGACGCTGTCTTCAGGATAAAGTTTGGACAGGGAATGGTCAGCAAATCCTGGTTTCCTTTAGACTTAGTGTCAAAACTCTCTGTTGCCAATAAGCCCCATCCTTGTTCAAACTTTGTCCAAACCTTGATCTGCATGGGTTCATCTTCAATTTCACCGTTAGGCTGCACTTACATAATTTTTGGCCCCGAAACCAACATGAACACGACTCCTCAGCACGCCTCAGCCACTTTACATATTGGCTCCTTCTTAGACGCTGGAGAGTCCTCCAAGCCACCAGTTTCCCGTCCCCTCCCACATCCATCTCCCCCCACACACACACACACAGCAACTCATTTGAATTGCATTGGCGAAAGTAACTCCCGGTAATGATGCAACTTCCAGGCCAAATTCCAACTACCGCTCTGAGTCTCCCGCTGCTATAATCACCCGGCGGCAGTATAGGCACAGAACTACAGCACCCTGCGCTTAGGCGCTCGACTGCACTGGCAGCCTCCTTGACTGACAGACAGACGGACGACGCGACGGGCTGCGGCACTAAATCAAAATTCATATTGGCACTCATGCGGATGCACAGCGGATTAATTAAATTTTCATCAAATGCGAATTAAATTGCCGTGATTTATGGATTCGTTCGCTCCGCGCCACTCGCACAGAGATTTGTCAAGCTCGCCCCCTCCTCTTCGCCGCTGCCGCCGCCACGACCCGGTTGACATCGCCATCGACATCATCATCAGAGGCGTCGTGTCGCCGTGGTGTCTCTCCTGTGTCGTGTCAAACATCGTCATCATTAACAAGCACTCGCGGCTGCTCTCCGAATCTGCATACACCACCCCGACGCAGTCAGAGTACCGCCAATTTGTCACGAGCGCGACAATGGCTGCTCACTGTGGCGTGCGGTGGTGATGGGTGACGATGGTGTCGTAGGACACTTGAGAAGGATTAACCCCCTGCGTTGCGGCTTTTTAATTTCCATTCAGATGGCATTCAAATTTTATAAATGACGGCGTGTCCTTGCGCAGGATGCCGTGTCGCTCGCAGGTGAGAGACACTCACTTCGGCTCTCCTCTCAATCGTCTTTAACGCGATGATTAATAGTTTCGCCGCATCCTGTTGTACATGGCGATATCCTGTTGTCTCTCCGTTGCACGCGCTTCGATGCAGAAAATTTTGATTTGTAGCCCTGTCGACTGCTGTCACCCCGAAAGGGGGTGGTGCCACCAACGAATGCGACTGGAAGTGGAAGTGTGCGGCGCCTGCAGTTGGCTAAGTGTCCGGCTGCACTCAACTCGACCCACTCGCCCAGTGGGGAATAATTTACGACTTCCGGCCGGCGGGAGATGAGTTATTCGCCGTTCGAATTAGAGCCACTTAGAGGGATGATTAGGGGATGCATTTGCATAAATTTGTCATAATTTTATTGGATTTTTATTGGTTTTTGCCTCAGAGACCGCGCCTGCTGGTGGTGGCTGGTAAGTGCGTGTAATTTGGGGTGCTGCGCGAAAGATGGGGGAAGATGTTATTTATTGTTGTCACTGAGGGAAACAATTGAGAGAGGGGATGGCGTTGATGGAGTGGATGGTTTTTTTTTTGAAGTTCTCAAGAGGCACTCTCAAGCTGTAAGTTGTACCAAAGGCTTATAGAATCTCAAGTCAGACGAGTACAGAATGGAAGCTTAGGCTCCGGCTTGAGTATTATACGGTCCGAGGGTGGTCGCATTTCGGGCTTTTAGATCCCTGCTTGAAGAGCTTACGTCGAAGACTGAATTGACGTAAGCCCGTTGCTTAGAGCCCAAGAAAGGATCTGAAAAGGGAAAAGGGGCAGAAAGGCAAGTGCCAGAGTTTATAAGCCAGGCTTAAGACCAGCGTTGAAGCATGACATTTCAGTGAGATCTATGCCGGGGGTAAGAGCAATGGACGACAAAAGCCGAACTCTCAAGCTGGGCTTATAAACGGACCTTAAGCCACCCTGTGAATAAGATTTGGACAAAAAAAGAAGTTTTAAAAGTTGTAAGGGCTTAAGTAAGGAACAATTTAGAAGTTTACAGGGGGCGTGTCATGAGGAATTCCAGGCAAAAGGTTTAAGCCGGGCTTAAGGAACATATAAGCCAAAGTTTTAGATAAAGATCGGTCTGTACTTTCGTAGAAACAAGTCCTCATTGACACCTGTACACTGTTATCCCACTGAATTCCTGTTAGCTTAAGAAATTAAGCCTTAAGCCGAACTTAAGAAAAAGTTTGGCTTGAAGTGAGTTTTGAAAATATTGCTCGATGTAAGTAGAGACTTGCATACAGCAGGAGTTTAACATTTAAAGAGCCTTGATTCAGCGATCAAGACAGGCTTAAGACTAAACTAAAAGCAAGGGCTTACAATTGAACTCCAAGTCAGAACTAAATCTAACTCAGGTCAAGCCCTTATCCTCAATCGAGACTAGCCACTCAGGGACCCATTCAACATCCACACCCCGGCAGAACTATGACAAGCTAAGGTCCTTCCAGCTGCCTTCCCCCCAACAATTCATCATGAACTGGACAATATTTGATTCAATTCCAATGTCTCCATTAAGAAAATCCCTTAAAGTCGCAATCCTTCCGCAACCAGCAAAGAACTCAGTCCCAGATGTAATCCACCAACAAAACCCCAGCTGATTGCTCACAATGATCCAGCTCAACCCGCTTAACTCGCATTTGTTGCGAAAACAAACTCTTTACTTGCGTTCGCCTCTAGAGCTCTGTCCGCTTGCTTGCGACCAGAATCGCATCTCACCTGCACTCTCGGGATCGGCGATTAATTCCACACAAACATTCTCGTAATCCATTTCTGTTGCCATCCATCTGGAGCAGAGCCCGACCAAGACCACGTTCAGCCAACCAGAGCGCAACCATATGCCGCTCATCGACTCTAATCCTGGCGTGTTCCAATTTCGAGCGGAAGCATCCATTCACCGGGCGATTAAATGTTTTAAATACTGCTCGTGCATCACGCCAACAATCGGCAGACGTGACCTTTCAATGCGAAAACTGTTGCAAAGGATAATGTCCTTAATCCTCGTAATTGCCTTGTTATGAGTTTTTCTCCTTCTCATGTTTCGGCGGATTTTTTTTTCATAATTTTCGGTTGAATGGAGTGCATTTGATGGATTTATTGATATTGTGCGGATGCGATGGTGTAGTGGTGGTGGTGGAGGGATGAGAGGGTTGAATGACTGCGTTGATTGGGGGATGTGATGGGCGATGGAAAGCATGTAATTTTTATGAACGTCAGAAGGATGCGTTGCTTCCCAAGAACAAGGGGCGTCCTTTAGAGAATTCAATTTACAGCTACGTCGGCTGGGAAGTGGAGTTTAGACAGAGTCTGACTTTCGGTTGATGGCCTTGCATCTTATGGTCAGGAAAAAGCGACAGGAGCTCTCTTAGACAATGATTTGAAATTTTCCAACACAATGTAAGCCGAAGCACAGTCTGCACAGAGAGATGTCGAAAGTTCAGTCCAAAGTTCAGTCCAAAGTGCAGTCCAAAGGGGCTGTCCCATGAGGAACATTGGGTAAGTGACTGGGAACAACATCTCGACATCCAAGTTCCTGCCTATTCCTGCTGCCTCCTTGAAAACTCCTTGCCACACGCGAAATCTTTCCACTAAGTGGGCGGAACTGTCACTAAGTAGGAGCTTCCCCAGAGTGCCAAGAAACCGTGTACCACGAGGGATAGAGTGACAAAAATTCACGACTTCTTGATTATTGGGAGACCGCGGATTGAAAGTCCGCCAAATAGGTAAGGCAGTAGGCAATGCAGAAGACCGCGTGGCCTACACGAAATATTGAGTATTCTGACTACGCCACGACTGCCATGCTTGCTTAGTCTTGACATCAACCTCAACCGTGAGACCACTTCAAAGCAGTGCAACAGCAGTTCCTGAAGCGCAATCCGAAGGAGTTTCTGAGTTGTTCCGTGACCACTAACGAAATATGGATCCACTGGCACACACCAGACACCACCGGACGATGTTCAAGCAAAGCGATTCAGAGGCTTGATCGTGCGGATAAATGCTGTTTCGAGGGCTGGTTGCACGTATTGTTGGAATTCGAGACCTCGGAGCTATGAACGCAAGTCGCACTGATGTGGCTTACGATGTCAGTCAGTGGTTCTCCAGACCGGAGGCACCATCAGGCGCTTTGAAAACTTTCTGCAGACGTCGAGTTAGAATGACTCTTGCGCTTGCAGCAGTGCGTGCCTAAGTAGGGTCGTTGCTTGGCCCGATTTGTGGGAGTAGCCTGGTGCCTGTGATTTGAACTGAAGTAGTGGGGAGATTTCTGAATTGAATCCGAACCACAGGGACAACGCAATAGAGGACGTCCTAGACTGAGATGGCGCACACGAGTGGAAAAGGACCTTAACCAACTTGGAGTGCGCAATTGGAAGCAGCTGGCAAGAGATCGTGCTAGCTGGAGAGGCATGTTGATTGAGGCCCAGAACCACCCCGAACTGTAGCGCCATCCGAAGGAGAAGAAGAAGTGGGGAGATTTGGGAGTAATCAATCATGCTGTGTGAACTGACACCCCTTCCCAGTCACCTGCGCCGAATGGGGTCATATGGTTGAAGTTTTCATCTCAATTGGCTCTCCGGCCGTGTTGAAGATGATCTTCGTTTCAAGACTGATCTTTAATACATCCGCCCATCGCCTTGATTACTCAACTTTGATCAGATTCAGTGGCCATCTCAACTTAAAACTCTTTCCCCCTTGATAGACATCAAATTCGGGCCACTTGCTGATCACCAAAAGATCTGCAAAAGATGTGTCAACCAGATCCGTCTTCTGTTCCACGATCACTTCCCCTCCGGAACCCTCTCTCTCTTATTTCCTTCCTGAATAGTGCACTTTATGCCACCAAAGGTAAACATCCATTCCAGAAGCCGATCTTATTTCAAGTCTTGAGTCTTGCACAAAACAGTCATGCAGACATCCGGAAGAAGCCACGTCCGCCACTGCAACCGCCACTACAACCGCCATTCAACATCAATTCGTCGCGCAGTGTTAACTGGAAAATTGATTTCTTCTTCTTCACTGTTGACAGTAAAACCCGGCCGAGACATGCTCCAGCCGCGCATTGAATCCATTCAATCTATTCGCAGTCACGAAGTGAACACGTCGAAACACTGGAAGGAACTTCGCACACAGTTCGCCTTCGCTCCGCGGCTGCAGCAGGACCCACGCAGCGATGCAAATTGCTACTGAAATTGAAGTTCATCGATGGCCATGGCCTCGCTTGGGTTTTGTTATGTTTACGAGCAGTCGCGTTGGGATGCGCGTCTTCGTAGGTTTTTGTGGCAGTTGGGAGTGCAATGAGTGATGTGCTCCATTGGAACCCACGGATGAATAAGAGATACATTCTGAAAGAAGCGACGCGGCAATGCATTGTGCTCGACTTGAGTGATGCGTGCAGATAAATACGGATGCTCGATGGTATGCGGAGCGCATAAAGGACTTATTTATGATCCTGTGCGACTGCTGGGGACGATAGTTAAATTTAAACAGTTCCTGGAGAATGTACTCTTAAGTGGGAATGGATGGAGGGGGGAATGACTTCATCCTCGGTATCAGTTGTGTGGCAACACAAGGATGAGCAGAAAGTTTAACTTGCTTGAAAAATTATGTCAGAAGGTGTTTCAAGACTTGGCATCGACCTGCGCGAGGACATCTTGCAGCGGTTCGCTGCTGGACTTAGAGGTTTATTTAAATCTGGACGATTTTCAAGACCCGTGCTACGAAGTTTTGCGTGAAGAGGTGAAAACCTTCTTGACCTCTAAGAGGCTTCTATGGGCTGATATTCTGTGGGAGTTTCTGATTCTTCTGAGCTTCACATGTGGAATATATCCACTTAGTAGGTGGAACTGCCACTAAGTAGGAGCCACACAAAGGTGTCACGAAAACGGGTACCACGGAGGGTAAATTGACAAAAATTCACGATTTCTTGAGCATTGGGAGACCGCCAATTGAAAGTGCGCCAAATAGCTAAGGCACTAAGGCATCGTAAAAGGCCGCGTGGCCTGCATGGAATATTAAATATTTAGTATACGTGACGTGTGCCATGTTTGTTTACTCTTGCCAGCAACCTCAACTATGGGACCACTCCAAAGCAGTGCAGAAGCAGCTTCTGAAGCGCAATCAGAGTGAGTTTCTGAGTCGATTCGTGGCTGCCAGAGACCACAAAACAATCGAAAACGGGACTTCCCTCTGGTGAAAAAGTGTCCCAAAGAAAGCGAAACCTGATGGCAACCGTCTTCTGGAATTCCCAAGGATCCATCTACCTTGACTATCTGGAGAAGGACGAAACAGTCACAGGTCTCTTACTTTGACCAATTATCGGGCCACTTTGATGCTGCCTTGCAGAAAAAATGTCGACAATTGGAAAAAAAGCAACCACCGACTGTTGAACCACTGGCTGTAGGTCCGCCAACTGTAGAGCCACCGTCTGTAGGGCCAACGGTTGTAGGACCTCCGTCTATAGAGCCACCGGCTGTAGGGCCACCGTCTGTAGAGCCACCGTCCGTAGAGCCACCGGCTGTAGGGCCACTGTCTCTGGGGTCAGCGCTGGTAGTTCCATCGGCTGCAGGGCCCCCGTCTGTAGGACCACTGGCTGTAGGTCCGCCGTCCCTAGAGCCAACGTCTGTAGGCCCATCGACTGTAAGGCCACTGGCTGTAGGGACACCGTCTGTAGGACCACCGGCGGTAGTGCCACCGGCTGTAGGACCATCATCTTTAGGGAAACGGGCTGTGACACCGATTTTTGTCTTTCGTCTGTTTGACCGGCGATAGAGCTCCCGTTCTAAGGGTTAACGTCTGTAGGACCTCCGTCTGACCTACGTGTCTAGGGCCACCGGCTGTAGAGCCATCGTCTGCAGGGCCACCGTCTGTAGAGCCACCGTCTGTATGGCCACAGGCTGTAGGGCCACCGTCTGCAGGGCCACCGTCTGTAGAGCCACCGTCTGTATGGCCACAGGCTGTAGGGCCACCGGCTGTAAGGCCACCGTCTGCAGGGCCACCGTCTGTAGAGCCACCGTCTGTAGGGCCACCGTCTGCAGGGCCACCGTCTGTAGAGCCACCGTCTTTAGGGCCACCGTCTGTAGAGCCGACGTCTGTAGGGCCACAGGCTGTAGGGCCACCGGCTGTAAGGCCACCGTCTGTATGGCCACCGTCTGTAGGACCATCGGCTGTAGGGCCATCAGCTGTTGGACTTCCGACTGTAGGGCCACCGCCAGTAGGGCTATCGGCTGTAGGACCCCCGTCTGTAGGACCATCACCTTGAGAGAAACGGGCTGTGGGATATATTGGCGAGGCTCTCGTCTATGGGTTTACGTTTGTTTGGCTGCATCCTCAGTCACCGTCTATTCAACTAGAGTCTGTAGAGTTGGCGTCTCTGGGATAATCGTTCTTAGGATAAAGACTACGAGTGTAACTATTTGCAAATCGTCAGATTCAGGGCCAACGATTGAAAGTCTATCAATTATGGGGCCACCGTCAATCGACCCAAGGCTGTGAGGTCATCCCCTGCAGCTTAATCATCTTTACGGCGATGGCCTAGAATCCTCATCTGTGGGATCATCGTACCTAGCGTCCACCAGTAGGTGCGCTTTGTATTTATATGTTGTCCGTCGTCTTTAGTTGCTCTGGAGGAACACCCTTTGAGAGGCTACCTCCTCTGCGGACACTATCTTCAGGGCAAACGCCTGTATAGCTACAGTTTGCAGAACTTGTGTAGAGCCTTATTCTCCGTCTCAGTCCCTTATTCCAGCACCTATGGGAAGCCTCAGTGAGGCTCTCGATGGCTTCTTGGACGCAACTCATTCTCGCGTCAGCAGGTTTGTCAACTACCAGAATTCACAAAGAGCCCAGTTTCTTGCCATGACGGCATCACAGAACCTGAACCCCAGAACCCCAGAGATATACAATGACGCACAAGATGCCACAAGACCCTCCCAACAACCTCCTACCACGTCTTCATTTGAATTCCCCTCCCAAAGTTCCCCCTTTTCGAAAGAGCCAACGAGAATGCAACTCACAAAGCGAACAACAAAATTGAACAGAGAAAAAAAAGGCAACTAACAAATGTGTCTCACAATGCCGTGCACACAATCGACGTTGTATCTGCGCAACAAAAGATACATTTTATTCGATTCATAACGTGCATTCGGCATCGCACTCTCGATTGCAATCGCCCAACAAACGGAAATAATTAGCCATTGTGGGCCGTGGGCACTCGCACGCGGTGCATAAAGAAAAACAAATGAATTGTACATTTGCAACAATGCCCACAAAGGATTCGTCATTAATTGATCGACACATGCACTGGGCGCACATTTGAATTGGCAATGGGAACGGCATGCGATGCGAATGATTGCGATGCGAGCTGAAATGTCATGGTGACGCAACGCTGCGAGTGTCACGCCATCTGGTCGTTGGGGGGGATTTCCGCTGGCTGCCCGATTTCAGTCAGCTCCTCAGAGGGGCCAAAGCCACGACAAAAGACACCTTTCCCATCAAACCGCTCGATCATCAGGCAGGCGATCGCCAGCAAGTGCCCACAAGATCGCTTCCTTCCTGTCGAGGCACCCCCCCCCCCCTCTCTCACTCTTGACGGGGGATTATCCTAATTCAAGATGATATTCATTTCCTTCGACACGACAACACATGTTGTCCAACCAAATCAATCCCGTATCACTTTAACACATCATTGTGCGTCGTCACAGGGCGCATCTTCCCTTCACAAGATCACTTGCCTCTCAGCCTCCATCGCTCACCCGTCTAATGATTTAATCAACCGAGTGGCCCTGCCATTCATCGCAGCCGCTGTAGCGAACGCAATCCCAATCAAAGGGATCTCTCGGAGCCATCCAGCCAATCGGTGGCATTGTCTCACACAGATGTACACACAGGATGCACACACTGTAGTAGTATCTCCCGGATGCATCTCTAAACAAGGACTCACCGGCAATCATGCGAAAGTGTACAACTTCCCTGCCCTCGAGTCATGGGAGAACAAATACCTTGCGTAATGTTGCCGAAGCCCCGGAACAATGGCTGGCTCTGTGCCCAAAAAAAAAAATCCCAACGCCCGTGTATCTAGGACGTACTCATCCTACCTCTCTCTCTCTGCGGACGGGCCGGAGGAAGCGAAAACTACGTTCAATTGAAGAGGTCCTTGTAACAATTCCAAATTGAGGATACTTTAATTCTAATTCTTATCTCATCTCGGCAGCGGCTCTCGTTTTGTTGCGTTGTTTCCGCGCCGATGCTGCTTTGATCCTGTTTGCAGCGGGAGGTGGGGTGGGCCCTGTAAATCGCGCGCAGTTCCTGCGTGAGCTAGGAGTGAAGGACTTATAACGAGTGTGTACGTTTACGTTCATTTTTTTCCCGCCCCATCCCTTTGTTGCGATGAATGGGAAACTATATTGTATCCTTGTGGTCCTTCAAGTGGTGCTTTGCAAACTGTGTCTGTTTTCCCATTCGGAGGGGGTTGCGATTTGCTAAGCGCAGCGCACAAAGCGGCTCGCACTCGGCGGTGTACACGGTGAATGAATTAACGAGGACTATTTCCGGCAACCTCACAATCGTTGTAATTGCATCTAGATACTTTTGTTTGGCGCACAACACAACTGTTGTGCTGGGAGCTGAGGTGGTTGCCGTGGCATATGTTGGTGGTGGTGGTGGTGGCGGCGTTCAATTAAATCGATATCCTGACCAGGATTTGATCGCAATCTGTGGAGGATATCGAGAGTCTTAATGGATTTCGATTGATTGTGAGTGTTTAGGGAGGTGTTGGGTTAATGATCAGAAGCCTGTCCGAAGAGCTGGCCGGGAGGAGTTGAGGGCTCAGGGCTTAGGGAGACGTCTGATTGGTGAGAGACTGAGAGGGTAGACTGCAGTTCAAGACCTTCCCTGCGTTCAGAGGTTTTGAAACATCCCTCCGTCTGGGATGAGTAAAAAACAAGATTCTGGATCATTCTTCTTCTTTCAGCGGAGGTCCGTAGACAGAGGTCCGTCAGTCGCTGCTCTAGACAACGACTCCCAATAGAGGCCTGTAGACAGAAGTCCGTCAGTCGCTCTTCTAGACAACGACTCTCGGCGGAGGTCTGTAGACAGAGCTCCGTCAATCCTTCCACAAGGCAAGGGCGTCCAGCAGAGGTCTGTAGATAGAGGTCCGTCAGTCAGTCCTCTAGACAACGACTCCCAGTAGAGGCTGTGGACAGAAGTCCGTCAGTCGGTCCTCTAGACAACGACTCCCAGTAGAGGCCTGTAGACAGAGGTCCGTCAGTCGGTCTTCTAGACTACGACTCCCAGTAGAGGCCTGTAGACAGAAGTCCGTCAGTCAGTACTCTAGACAACGACTCCCAGTAGAGGCCTGTAGACAGAAGTCCGTCAGTCGGTCCTCTAGACAACGACTCTCGGCAGAGGTCTGTACCCAGAGCTCCGTCAGAGGCTCCTCTAGACAATGACTCCCAGTAGAGGCCTGTAGACAGAGGTCCGTCAGTCAGTCCTCTAGACAACGACTCCCGGTAGAGGCCTGTAGACAGAGGTCCGTCAGTCGGTCCTCTAGACAACAACTCCCAGTAGAGGCCTGTAGACAGAGGTCCGTCAGTCAGTCCTCTAGACAACGACTCCCAGTAGAGGCCTGTAGACAGAGGTCCGTCAGTCAGTCCTCTAGAACACGACTCCCAGTAGAGGCCTGTAGACAGAAGTCCGTCAGTCGGTCCTCTAGACAACGACTCCCGGTAGAGGTCTGTAGACAGAGGTCCGTCAGTCACTCCTCTAGACAACGACTCCCAGTAGAGGCCTGTAGACAGAAATCTGTCAGTTGCTCTTCTAGACAACGATTCCCGGTAGAGGCCTGTAGACGGAGGTCCGTCAGTCGGTCCTCTAGACAACGGCTCTCGGCAGAGGGCTGTGCGCAGAGATCCGTCAGTAGCTCCTTTAGATAACGACTCTCGGCAGAGGTCTGTAGATAGAGCCGCGTCAGTCACTTCATCAAGCAAGGGCGTTCAGCAGAAGTCTGTCGGCAGAGCTCCGTCAATCCTTCCACCAGGCAAGGGCGTTCAGCAAAGGGCTGTGGGCAGAGCTCCGTCAATCATTCCACGAGCCAGTAGCTGCCAGCAGATATCTGCAGGCAGACGCCGTAGGCCGGCCAGCCATCTTGAAGCAGCTCGACAGAGTTCACTGTTGTCGTCGAAAATCGTGTCAATTCGAAATCGTGTCGTTTTCGTGAGAAATTTTGTCAAAAAAGACGAGTCCTGTCTGTCAGTGCAGTCGCTTCCATTGCTGTGCACTCGCCCGTGTCGGGACGGGACCACTGCTAATGACTGCGGAACCTGCATAAGCATGCGAAACCCAGAGCGGAGGGCTCCGCTCCGAGATCATTAGTCGCTTCAGAAGTTAATGATTCCCCTGCTCAAGTCGAACGCATGATTTATGATCCGCGAGCACAGCCATGGGACAGCCATCAAGAGCGGCCGTGATTGGGTGTCAATTTATCTCACTTGGCCGTGTCCCCTGCCCGATAGGATTACACATCGCCCGCCCGTTGTCATCCCGATCCCAGTCAGACGGACAAACAAAAAGATTAGGCGGCAACCGACAGAGGGACAAGATTTGCTTTGTGACGATGCACAAAAACAATCTCGGATTGTTCCAGCGCCCGCTCCACATCTTCTGTCGGCCCGACTTCGACGACACGACGACACGACGACTTAGAAGCGGTAATTCCTGGCTAATTGATGGCCATTGTCCGCGCGGCTCGGGTGTCATGCGGGACTTGCTTCGATCGATAATTACAAGTAAAACCATTAAGTGATTACCCCCGCCCAGTGGCGAGTCACACGCTGGAACGAACCGCGCCGCAGAAGATTCCCTTCCGGTCTTTGAATTTTCCAATTTTCCGTCGATCCAACCAGCCATCCATCCATCCATCCAACCGGCCATTCGTTCATCCGTCAGTCGTCGGTCCACGTATCTGAACAGAAATTAATGTGATTCTGATGAATGGACAGGTTCTTTGTTTCGCCAGCGAACAGAGCGCTCAATCGGTCGCTCTGGGTCGTTACCCCCTTCGCTCCCATTCCGTCCAGTCCACCGGCAGACCGACGGAGAGGGGGGGGCACATTGTGTTTTGTCAAAAACATTCAATCCGCTTCAATGGGCAGTTAGATACTAGATTCCGGATGAATTGAAGCGAATTTGAATAGATAGCGAGACCCAGAAGTGGACCGACACACCCCCTTCACCTGAATTGTGCATCTAATGTCCGGTTTTGTTGAGCTTACATTCTTTCATCCGTTCAGGTTGCGGGTGCCGTTTTTTTCCCCCGTCTGTGTCTCTCTATTTTGAATCTAAACGATTACGTAAGTGAAAATGTATTTAGATAACCCAAATCGATTGACTGTCAGCGGGGAGGGGGGAACAGAGCGACGGAGTAGGGGGGGCGCATTCAAATGGAGCGTGTACTGGTGAATGGGAAAAGGGGGGTCAGCTCGACACATGACCGAAATGCGGTGTGACAGATGGTCGGTCGGTTCGGGGTGAATTTCCTTCTTTTTCTCTGTCACAGGCAGATGGTGGGTGGGGAGGGGTGATGTGGAAGTTGCGGGCTGACGGGAAGGGGGACTTGTGTACCCTTTTATAAAAAGATGTGCTGAAATATGCAAGAAGCTGTGGTTTTCACAAGGGATATGCTTTTAATTTGATATCACCGTGGAATCTAACGGTAAATCGTAAATTTCTGCATGAATTCAAGGAATCCTTGCTCACAAAGTTGCACCCCTGCGCATCTCGGTTCGGCAATAAATGCTCCAACGCTCCAACGATGTCGCAAGATCGCTACGCATGACTCCCGGCTGCATCTTCCGTGTCAGGGCATCCCACAAGATCGTCTCTCTGTGGACTGTGCTCCTCCATTCCATTCGATCGCATTAATTCATAATTTATGAGGTTATGGCAGACAGGCGCACAGCCAACGACCGACGAAGAACTTTACGACTCGAAACCTCTTCATTTCGACGCCTCCATGAGTTGCAAGGTTTTATGGGTCCATCGTAAAGTGGGTGCCAACGAGGGAGAGAGAGCCACACTGGATGTCGATCCTTTTGTTTGCTAAACGCTGCGTCTGACAGTAACACGTGCATTCGCACATCTCTCTCTCCACACACCGATGGACATAAAAGTACTCTACCCCCCTCCCCCTCTCACCAGTCGCCTAACAAGACCCTAAACAAGATGGTCCTTGTTCGCAGTTGTTTCACAAGCGTTTGTCAGAAAGCCATCGCCTTGGGCGACTAATTTCTTTCGACATCTCGTCGTCGCCATTCATTCGCATTCGCGAAGTGTTCAAATCCCAGCGTGACCTTTGCTCTGGGTGTCTCACAAACCGGGGGGGACTTTGTCCACACTCTCGTCTCATGGTCATCGTCGGAAAGGGTTTCCAAGGCTGGTTTCTTCGTCTCACAAACAGGAGCAGCAGCAGCGGCAGCTCGGCAGATGCATAACAATGTCCGACAGCCTGTTGTCCTTTGGGTCGTTCGTTCGTGTTGTTCGCAGTTTTGTTTGCCCATTCACTGTGTGTACACAGGATAATGGCGTGCGAACACAATGAGGCCTTAATGTCGGTATAATGTGCCGTGCAAGTGATACAAGTTTTCATTGTCTGCTTGTCTCAGTGCTCCTCGTGAAATTTTTGGCGGTGGATGATGGTTTGGGTTTTATTTCACAATTTGCAAGGACCTCTGAACTTTTTTTCTCCCATTTATTTTTGTTTGTTTTGTTTTTGGGAAAAAAACGGCGGCGTGGAACTCGCTTGGGGACGGGAAGGCGATTCCTGGAGGTGGGAAGGAGGAGATCGCCGTCTCCTGGGAGATGATCATTGGGAACGCGAAGTGACACAAATTTTCGATGATCTCTTGTATGGAGAGGGTTTTTTTTCTTCGACTGAGTGTGTGGCAAGCCATAAGGACGCAAGCCATTCATTGAGTTAGAGCCTGTGTCTGCTGGAAGGCTTCACCAGTTTCATTCCAAGAGAAAGTCCTCATGGAAGACTGCCACGGTGCAAACAACTGATGTATGAACTTCTGGCGGCTTCTAGGAGGTTCTCGGTTGACATTCAGTTCCATCCGAACACTCGAAGGAAACGCAGTCCTCGCAGTCTAATAATTGCCCTTACACCCCGCTAAAATTCATATATTCTCGAGAGCTCTAAGAAATCGAAGGTAAACCGGTCTCCGGGTAATGAAACTATTCGGGTACACAGGAGATGATGTGGCTGAATTTTTTCAAGGGCTTCTACAAGGCCTAGGCTTTAAGGAATCACACTGGTCGTGACAGCCTGGCTAGCCCAGTGCCACGGGGATCCAAGGGTGGCTGCCAAACTTAGGCGTTAAGGAACCTGACTGGTAGCAACAGCACGACGAGTGACTATATTCTGCTTCCGCGGGAAGTCAAGGACGACTTCTAGGTCTAGGTCTAGGACTTCTAGGCATTTAGGAACCTAGCTGGCAATAACAGCCTGATAGAGCTGAACCCACGGAAAGCCAAGAGTGACTACCAAATCTAGTGACAGCACGACGAGAGACTATATGTGGCTGCCATGGGAGGTCATGGACGGATACCTGGCTTGGTGTTAAGGAACTTGACTGGCAGTGACAACCTGGCCAGATTGGTCCCCGGGGAAGTCAAGGGTGGGTAACCTGACTGGTAGAAGCAGGCTGCTAGGGGCGAAATTCTGGCGCCACACGATTTTAGAAACCCCTTTAAAACTTTTTTCAGCCTGACTGTTCCGTAGGCTCTCTTATGAGAGTCTTGTGGTGGCCTAAACCCAAATTCAAGCTGACAGTCTGAGACAGATAGTCCCCTTACTGCCTTCGATATGATGGTTCAGGGTGGACCAGCTGTAAGCAAGTGTCGTGTCTCAAAAAAGAGCAGAGGTTCAGAGGACCTCACGACCCACCAGTGTGAAGTGATTGTCCTTTAAGCTAAAACTTAGCCAAGGTTAAGCGAGACTAGAGAGTCTGGCGATATCTTCAGCTTCTGGGAAAAAGGACCCCGTGGTATGTGGCCGTTAGGCAGGTGCTCAAGGGAATCCAATTCCGATGTCTGTTCGTGTGACGTGATACTGGAGACCCGTGTAGTTAATGTCACATAGCATCATCCGGATATTGATTCAAATGTCTGGATAGCAGATGTGTCACAGAGAGATCATTGGAACCCTATCCGTGCATCCTTCCCCTTGAACTCGAAGTTTTAAGAAAGATGCGTAAGGTACAGACATATCCAACAGCAAGGACCTCTCTATCCCCATACGTTTTGTCCTAAGACGTATCAAACTAGCATCAAATTGAAATTCCTCCGCCGTTACATAAACTTCCCCCCAATCTTGACCAGAACACTCGACTCGATGTGCCACCATCCACTCATTAGCACCACTTTGCAATGCATTCTTCAGCGACAACCGAAAAAAAAACCCAAACGGGGTGTGCGTGGAATCAGTTAACCTCTAGCCGCTGCACAATGCGCCAGCCGAGACGTGAAATGCTTCGCGAAGAGCCTCCTTTTTCGCCTGATATGCGTGTGACTTGAATCCGCTCCGTCCGTGCGTCGTTGTCATTGCCACCAAATTGCGATGTTCATTGTTCGCGGCGCATTGTTGCCCTGCACAACAGATACCCCCGCCGACCAGCAGCTCTCACTCTCTCACCCCGAAACGGATACAAACTCAGCGATCCTTGCCACGAAACAAGATATATGATCGCGGAACCCCTCCCCCCCTTCGTCCTGGGCGTTCAATTTCACTGAAAAACAATCGCAAAAGTTTTATTTTTCACCTTTTGTCCTGAAAAGCAAAAAAAAAAAAACATAGATCCTCTGAAAGAATGGAAAGAAAGGACGACACGTCCCCTGCACCGCTATGTACACAACAACATAACGCACCCGTCATTGTTGCAGCGCCTATCAGGGTGACAGGACGACAATGCTAAATCGGCTATAAAACGGCGGGCAATTGAATTTCACACACAAGGGATGACATTAAAAATCCGCACACCATTCAGCCATTGTCCTTCGAGTGCCGCCAATTGTGATCGTAAAATGGTGACAAAATACGCCGAGACGAGGCACAGGGAACTGGTGGTGTTCGGCAGCGAATGGATCCAGTTTCGGGCGAGTTGCTCGTGTTTGAGTGATCCATTCACACTCTCGCGCCGGGGATTAGGAGGAGTTCCGGGAAAATGGGAGGGCGATGGAGTCCTGATTGATAATGAGTTGGAAAAATAGTAGATGTTCGTTTTCTTTTGGGAAACAGTTGCTAGCTGGGATCGGCCTACTAGGTAGGTGGGAGTTCGAGGAAGTTCGTGGATACAGGTGATCACTGTGGCTGAGAGGGAGTCCGGGGAAAGTTCCACGAACTTTGTTAGAGGCTGGGTAATTGATCGTGTAAGTATTTGAAGAGGATGTGTCTTTAGTTGAGACCAGCTGGCTACGGTCGCAGTTATTCTCGTTCATTGAGTGGTTGTTGAATTTTTCGTCGGGGACAAGTTCAACCATTTGAAAGAAGAAAGAAGAAAGAAGAACTTGGGATTAGAAAAGTTAGCTTGCAAGACTGACTCATATCTGTCAAATCGGACGTTGGAAATTTTGTTCCGTTGTTTCGGACCATTTAACACTGGCGTTGTACAAGAACACAATTTGAAGAAAAAAAGGAAATTCAAGGCTCCAAAATTTTCAAGTGACCCCGAGGACAAAATGTTGGCATTCACCGAAATTGGAAGAGTGTCCAAATTTGTACAGACATGAAAAATCTACATTCATGTTGAAAATTTGGATAGGGGCCGAATTGTGAACAGTACTTGAAATTTGACTGATGCAAAAAAAATTTGGATACAGTCAAATTTGGAAGCATCAAGAATTTCATTGGGAAGACGCAACGTACAAATTGGGCTTATCTCGAAATTTGGAAACTGCTGGATCACTGCTATGCAAGTTTTGCCTCATTTTGGACGACAAAATTTTGATGATGCCTGAAATTTGGATGGCCTAAATGAGAGTACACATCTGCGATTCGGCGAATACATCAATTCGGGCAACGCAATGAAAGTATTTGGGTCGAAATTCAAAACTACCTCGCCACAGCTTAAATTTGTCTTGTACCAAAAAATTTAGCAGGTCTTAAAGCTCATATTTCAGGCGATTGCCCAAACTCAGATGAGGCCAAATATACACAGCTTTCGATCCAACGGTCTGAGATTCATAGGTGTCAAAAATTTCATCGTTACCGAAATTGAAAATGGGGTCTGAATTCTGACAAAGTCAGAAATTTGGTTATTGGCAAAGAGACACTTGTTGGATGTCTTAAATGTTGAGGCTGTCAGAAATGCGATTGGCTAAGCCATGCAGAGCTCATGGACAACACTGCTTTAGCCTGAGAAGTCTTCAAAATCGAACCAATGGGGCAACGCAGTTGAGGACGGCTACAGACTCAATGGCGCACCCAACTAAAGAAGGACCTCAAGCTATTTTTAGTGCGAAATAGGAGACAGCTGGCTATATATCTTACGGCCAATAGATAGATAGACCGAGGATTTTGAAGTGAACTATTTGTCTACGAAAATCATTTTGTTGACGTTGAAATTTCGAACGATGCCAAAAATCGGTGCATTGGTCAAACAGCGGACGGTACCTTAATCATAAAAATTTTAACCTATCGGAATGACGAACTTAGCTCCAATTTCGACCAAGTCAACAGGGTTCTTGATTTTGGACCATTCAAAATATTCTAAGTTCTAAAATTTGATTCTGTGCGAAAACAGAGAAGATCCAAAATCGTCCAAATTAAAGTTGCGACTGAAGTAAGTGATAAAAATGCCTACGATCTGAATTCCTACCAATGTGCTGAATGACGTGAACAATTTTTGAGCGATGTCAAAAATCTTAAATATTCCAAAAAGTCGGATAGTTTGAAAATTTGGACCAATGTGTAGTCAAAAGACGTCGACTGATGGGCCGAACATGTTGCATAGAGCATATCCTTTACGAAACCTATTAGAAACACGTGCCAGATCTTTGAAGGAAGCCATTCTGCATCTGCAAACTTATGTCGTGTCTCTCGTGTCATGTCTCCGAGTTTGGCAAAAAAGGTACAATATGTCGCCTTGTTCCTATTTCCTATTCCTTGCACTTATTTCCTGCTTAGTCTCGGACTGTGATAGAAAAGATCAACTTGTTGCATAATTGATTACTTTCATAAGATGGGCCACTTTAAAGAAAGCCTTCGTAATAGCCTATGCTTTAGTGAAGGTTGTGAAATACATCAACGTCCGTGTCTCCTTTCCATTTAACCTGATACCCCAGAAACCGGCGCGTCGACACAACAAACCATCTCATCCACATTCAAAATCCCTCTCGAATAACCCATCCATCCAAGGACCGCTTGGACAGACATTTCCTGGAAAAATCCGCCCCATCACTCGTCACAGTAAATATTTCCACAAGCGTTGAATAACAACGACTCCCCTGCGTTGGCGATTGTTCCTGTTGCCCGGATTGTCTTTAGAAATTATCACATGGCACCGAATCATCCCAAAACGAGCTCAGCACCGCCATCGAATTGCCAGCCCAACCGTGATGGGACGACAAGACTTTGCCAAATCAATTAGTGCGCTGCTCCTAAAGACACACCAAATGCCACTGCACTTTCCGCGTCACCGCCTGCGTCTCCGGCCCAGTCCCAGTCACAGCGTCGTCGCCCGATTGTTATGGATCCATCACAAAGGGAGCACATTCACGGCCCAAGGAAAGGACTTAGAGACGATGACTACCTAACAAGATCGTCTAATATTTGCCCTTCGACTGACATTCCCTTGGCCCAAGGGTCCGGCCGTGTTTGACATCTGTCTGTGTCATCAGCAGCAGCTCCAGTGGCAGTGCAACCGCTCAGCTACCGTGTGCAGAGATGATCCGCGCCCCGCTCACCCGCTCAGGGGGAGGGTGATAATGAGAAGAGCCATCCTGTTTGTGGACGCAATTAGTGGGCACTCTCTTATCCGCATGGCTTACCATTTAGAAAATTGATTCAGTTAATTGTTTGGATACATTTTCTGTTCAAAAATTCGGAACAAAATGCGCCATTGTGCGCGGTGTAAAACGATCTAAGAGCGGGCACGCGGGGCGGGACGGTGCCGCGCCGAGACGCTGTTGTTTGCCAGATGATGGATTATATTTTCACAATAATACGTGACAATGGGGGCTTAGTCGAAGTGCTTTTTGGGTCTCTTTTGCGCCTGTTTTAGACGCGTTTTGTGGCTGTTTTGTGTTCGGATTTGTTTGGGATGGGAGCATAGTGAATTTTAACACCTCTCTCATGGAGGGGGGCGGTTCGAGGGGAGATTATGCAAGCCACTGAGTAAGTGGAGCTGTTAATCGGACTCGAATTGATGATGTCTTCCACAATGGGGCAAAAACAAACAGACTCGCAAGTGGAACATTTTGAATTTGAAATTGATGTATGCATGAGTAGAGGGGTGTTGTGGAGGGAGGGGATGTTTACTTAGCTTACTTGTTGAAATTGAAATCAGAGGCTTTGCACTTTGCAAACTGATTAAGATTGTTTAGTCGTGCGCGACGATTGGCAAGGATTGGTGCGGGGAATGTTGAGAAGGTCAACTTTTGTGGTGTTTGTTGGGCTGGTTAGATGATAATGATGATGGATGTGGCTGGGAGCGATCTTTTCCTACTAGGTCTTTCTAAGGCTAAGCATTTTGACTGGATAAGGGGGTCGAGGATGATACTGGTCGCTTAAGGATGAAATGGCGATATTTGGATGAGCCTTACGGGCTCTACAACGGCATCAATTCGGTCACATGAGTCCCAATCCTCCGACTCAGTTGGCAGTAGTTGAAAAGGGACTGCAGGTGGTTAAAAATTTCTAACATTTGAATGTGCTTGGTGATGAGAATGTCCACTCAGGCTTAGATCCACACTGGACTAAAGCATAGCCCCGGAAAAAATGAAACTAGTCAAATTTTGAAACATATCGAAGATCCAAGGAAAGATGAAGAATTTGGGCCCAAATTTAAGCTGTCTGGACGTAAAGAAGTACCAAATAGAATTTTATAAATCACAGGAAACTAAAAGTCTGTTAAGGTTTGGAAAACAAACAATTTCTAAAATTTCTGAATTCAAAAAATCGAAGGTGACAATAAGACTGAAACTACAAAATCCAGCTCTAATAATAAAAATATAGTTAAGTGGCACTACAGCCCACAACGGACCAGGGCCGATCTTCTACAACAACTACTCGTGTTGTGAGTGCTACTGTTCTGTCTCGGGTAGAAGGGACCTACAGTTTTTTCCCGACTCCGAAAGGCGGGATTTGAGAAGCTTTTCGTAGAAAATTGAATATCACTCAAAGATATGCCAGCAGCTAGAAAGAGGTGGTGCCGTGAACAAATGTCTTGTGTCACGGAAATCGCACCTAGACTTTCTGCGTGGTGGTCGAAGCACTTACCCCCTACTCCACGGCGACCACTGATAATCCTAAATTCAAAAACGATCGAAATTTGGAAAATGAAAAATTTTCCAATAAGGAAAAAAAAAACATTTGAGATATTTCAAACACTTTGGCATTGGTTTGAAGTACAATCAAAAAATTAATGAATGAACCTTGACTTCGTCCATACGGTCACCGCAGGTACGTTTGCATCGGTCGATTGTTTGGACCCAATGTTCAACGACTCGGTCACGCATTTCGTCCAAAAGGCCACTATTTCACGCACTCACTCGTCCAAAAGGCCACTATTTCGCTTTCAATCTTTGCTCTGAGCTCTTCTAACATCATCGGCTTATTGGCATGCACCAACGACTTAACGTTGCCCCACAGAGATATAGCCCAGCGCCGTTAAATCACACGAACGAGGCTCCCAATCGACTCTCCCATTTCTTGAGATAGCGCTCTCATCGTCCTTACTCTTTAATAAATCGATTGTGGCGTGCCTTGATGTCGCTTGTGGCACCATCCTGGAGAAACCACATGTCGTCCAAGTCCATATCCTCCAATTTGGGCCAAAAATCACCACACTAATCATGCCGTGATTTCGCTAACCATGCACAGTAACGTGACAACTGTTATCTTCCACGCACCAAGTGGCTATTTTTTACGGATGAAGCAAATTTGGATTTTCATCTGACCAATAACGCACCCATTGAGTCAAAAATGAGCCTCGTCACTGATGGCGATCTTGCGGTGAAATTCACCATTTTGGTGTATCTTCTCCAGGATCCAATGGAGGAGCGAAAGACACTTCAAAGGGTCCATCGGCATCAAGTTTTGGGTCAACTTGATCTCCTAAGGGTGTACATCAAGATGCTTACGCAACATAGGGCAAAGTGTGGTCCGAACGAGGCGAAAGTCTCGAGAACATCGTGGAATTGGACTGATTTCGATCGTTTCCTAGGTACACCCGGGTGGCAGCGATGTTATCTACACTTCGATCATCGCGTTGTCACTGACACTGACACGGTGACACCACTCAACGAATATGAAGACTCAAATTTTTGCACTAAACTTGTTACTGCCGGTCTACTTGGGCCAGGATTTCGACCGAAATTCGGAGTTAACGCTCTTAAAGTTGCGATCATGTATTTCAAAAAATTGTATCATTTGCAGACTTTGCTCGTTCATGTACTGTACCATTCTGAAAATGTTTAGTTTACTGGATAAACTGAGAGTGAGGGCTAAGTGAAAGAGTGCGTTCACAACTTGTCCCTTTGGAAAACCCTTTATAACCTCTAAGGAAGAGGAATTCGATCAATGCCCCAACACTAAGACTACACGACATCTTTGCGAAAGACACAGAAAAGCACAGCCTGTATGATTTAACATCCTTAGAATGGATCAGGCTGCTGGACTTAGCATCGGGATGAAACCTCTCTTCGGCAGAACGCGGTTCCCTCATGTCAACATTCACAGAGACCTGGCGGTCTCGTCATCAAATATTCGTCAACTTAATTGGTTGTGATCGACGCGTTGTTCGAACAGTCCGAGGAGCCAAATTCGATTGGGATCATGTCCTTGTGGTAGCCAAGGTAAGAACACAGATACCGACAGAAGAATGGAGTAAAGCAACACTGCAACGAGACAGAACACGAGTACCGCAAGAACATCTTCCGTCATAATCTGCGCTACATCCACTCAAAGAACCGCGCCAACCTGGGCTCCTCGCTGGCCATCAACCACTTGGCGAATAAAAGCGACAAGCTTCAGCCGAAATCAAACTCTGGAAACTGTTCCAATCGAGTCTCCTTGAAGCTCTAGAAAAATTCAACTCTTTCCGGCCACACACAGTCGATGACAAATGGAAGCATTGCATTTTCAAGGCGTGTTCTCATCAGTAAACATCGGTTATCCATCGGAGGGCGAAACGCTTTCTCTATGCCTTCTGCAACTACCACACCTTGCCCTTTCGCCTTTGAAAACAGGCATTCAAAATCTCTTCCGCCTCCATCCACCAACGCCTCACTTTCCCAATAAGACGACTCCATGCTCACACAGCTCCCAGCCCACTCATCCCTCCGCAGCACTCATCTCAAGTTTACTCTCAATTAGTTGCCAATCGAGTCCATTACGGGATTTTCTCACCACCACCGACATCGCAAAAAAAAACCGAAGCAGACAACAAAAAAAAAATGACTAACGACACACTCGAGCTAAATAAACTTAATTTTCCACTCTCCAGCCACGTCGAGAGCACTTATGCGCGATTTTTTAACGAAAACATTTACAAACGCAAACGCAAACGACAACAGTCGCCCGTATCCTTGCCATCTAGCACGCCAACCCACTCTTCGCTGGCAGCCGACAGCCCAGCACGACTGACAAATAAATCACACCGCGCGCCGAACCGACAGGAAGAAAGTACTCGTACTCGTTGTCGGCTGTACCCTCACCCCCCGTCCGACACCGTCCGTCCGTCGCTCGGTCCGCCAGCGAAGCGATAAATAATATTTATTTATAATTTCACTCTAATGGGTGTGAGTGTGCGCCGCGGCAATCTGAAGTGCCAGGCACTCGGCATTATCCTTTACCACGCGAAGGCGCACCCAAACAGCAGGAACAGCGAACAGCACAGCAAAATGGAAGAGAAGCGGAAAAACAAATTCGGGCGGAATACCCCCAAAACGCAAGGACGCCGAGAATGGATGAGAACCAATCCGAAAAATGCCACACATCGAATGCCAAATGACATCTTTACGAGTTTCCATTACACTGGTTCCAGGGACGTCCTCGGGATAAACAAAATCCACGCCTGAGTGCGTATCGGCCGGGAATTATGATTAATTGCCTCGGGAATCGTAGGCATTTAAGCGTTTGGGCATGTCTCAGCCTCTTGCAGCTGACCTTCCCCCGGTGGCGGCGCATAGCTGTGCACACGGCTCGTCGTCGCCACCGGTGTGTTTTCCCGTGTGCTCGTGTTGCCTTGTGGCAAACCGTTTGATGCTCCACAACGAGCGGAGCTTTCGTTTTCGGTGCCACATTCAATGTGAATGCCGTGGATACAGGCGGCATACTCTCTAGAATTGTTGAAGGTCCTTTGTGCTGGCGGATTGCGATCACAAAGATGAGAGGAGCGTCTCGTCGCCATCATCTCTCCATTTGGAAGCGAAAATTTTGTGTGAAGTTCTGGTTGGTGGTTGGGGGTGGGGTGGTGAAGTCAAAGGCTTAGAAGCCGGGCGGTGGCGGCTAATATGCGTTAATTTTCACGGCCCTTGAGCATGGCATGGCGAACGGCTTTCTTTGGAGGTGCGCGACAGGATAAAGGCACGCCTTTGGTTCGTCAACACCTTGTCACAGAGGGCATAGTGGATCCAGGGGGTGGAGAGGGGGAGAGAGGGCGACTTTCTTTGATATTTGGCGTGTGTTCCTAAGTGCAAGCCGTGTACTGGTCGTGCCATGCAAAGACTTCAACTTCAAAAGAAAAGGGTGATTGTGCTGAAGAGGTGGTCCTATGGAGGGGGAGTGCCGAGCATTGGGAGCTAGAAGCTTAAATAATTTAAAGCCGGATGAAGGCGTTCTACAAAGAAGCGCGAGAAGTCCTTTGAGAAATGATGGCAGCTGCTGTACATTTCCTGTGGACACATCAATGGCTACAGTCTCTCTGGGAAAGTGTCATTACCCGGGTAGTTTTTATCTGATTTTCGAAAACACGCGAAATGCAGCACTATCCGGGAACTAACTGCAGGGGCTTCAAATAAACGGATACTCACTACGAATACGAATACGAAATGGCGCCCAAAAGTGGAAGAGGACCTCAGCCAACTTGGACTGCACAAATGAAGACAGGGGACTGGATATTGTGTCAGTTGGAGAGGCATGTTGCTTGAAACCCAAGTCCACAATTGGCTTAAGCACCAACTTCAGAGGGCAAAGTATATTCGGGACCTCATGAGACCGGGTTTCAAGGATCTACAACAACACTCCGAGGACTCGGAGGAAAATTACCCGGGTAACGAAAACAGTTCGAACATTGGAACGAAACCCGGATCACAAAACTCGTGCACAAGAGTCTGGATTTCTGTGAATCTTCCCCACCGGCTTATGTCGAACTTCTAAACGGCTTGCTCTAGGGTCGAAATGTCATCTAGAAACCTCAAGGAAGATGGAATTCAGTCCAGCAATTCAGTATCCGACATCAAATGACTTCTGAAAGCCTCAACAAAGATGGCATTCGATGCAGCACCTCGGGTTTCGCTTTCAAGCGATTGACCTAGAAAGTACCAACTGTCAATCTACGTCACAAGTTTGTCTGCAAAATGTGTAAAAAATAAAGGAGGGCCCACCATCGTCCAACCAACTCACTCTAACTTTGACAGAGAACCCTTCTCAACCCATCGCGACTTTGAGGAATTCCCCCAATGGGACCTCCAACAGTCGTAAGTCGTCGGCAATTGCCGATAATTAAGACCACCATGACGGCCGAACAATGCCCGCCTATATCATAGCTGATCGGATCAAAGTCGCTGCCACAAGACACGCGAAACCAATCCAACAGCATTCTCCAGGACGCACACAAGACCATCGCCACCGCCACCGCCACCACCAGCGGCGCTGTCACTCGACCACCACTGACACGGCTAATCCGCCACTTAAGCGCGTAGAGCTAAATCAAATAGAGGACCGACCTAATGTGTCTCGCCCCCCCTTCCACCACCCCATGCCCCACCGTCTTTTTGTAATTACAGCACATTAGACTCCTACCGGCATTGTTCTTGACTCCTTTCATCCATTAAGCATGCCCAATGTCCAGCTGTCGGCTTTGCAGAGACGCCTCGCGTCTTTGTCTGCCCCAAACACACACGCGCGCACACGATGCCGCGAAGGAAATGAAAGTGTCAGAATTCAGTTCGAGTCTTGAATCTCGACACCGACCAAGTAGCTGTTGCTGGCTACTGATTTCGCTCTCGTTGCCCGTCGCGCGCAACGTGACACTTCTGCCCCGCATCCGCCACTGACCGCATCGCAAGCAGATACCTGTCGGATTACCGCGCAATCGTTGGAATGGATACACGGATCGTTTCTCATAAAAATTATTGGGATGCATAACCAGTTGGTGTCGGCATAAATTAGGGTGTGCCGAGGGAGGCAGTTAATTCTGTGGACGTGGATGCCGTTTTTCGGCAGAAACAGCCGACGCATTAATTTATTGTCAAGACGGTCAATAAGCCGAGATCGTCGCCTTTGTCTGGGGCGCGGATTATCGCGGATCACACAAAGCAAAGCTAATTACGGTTGCGATTCGGGGTTTTGTTTCAAGATTTCGGAAGAAGATGCAACCCCCACCACCACGGGGAGGCTGTCGGTCGTAGTGGTTTTGGGGAGCTGAATGAATTTTGAATCAGTTCAGAGAGTCGTTTTGAGTTCATCGACAAGACGGAATCAGTCTGGGCGCAAAATTTGTTTTGGTTTATGATCGCTTGTCTTGAAGGTTGCATGGATGTTTGTAGCGGTATTCTTTTTGACAAGCTCAAGCGCCGCATTTGGGGTGATATTCTACGCTTCACACGAAATGTCCAGACTGTCGTCGAGTGATGTTTTATGCTTTGGAAAACCTGCCTGCCAGTGGATTTGTGGGAAGTTCAAATTTGTGACCTACGCACTATTTCGAATTCAGATGTTTGTTGTGGCTCGTCTTATTGGCAAAGCCAAGAGATGATGGCATTTTATGCTGAGGATACAACACTCTAAAGATCATAAAGACATCCTTGAAGAGGTTTGAGAGCACTGTTATGCTAGCGTGTTTGCAAAATTTCAAACACTTTCTTTCTGACAGGTGCAAGCGTCACACTCAATATGACATTTAAGGATCAACGCGCAGCTCATGAACCGTCATCCTTCCAACTTTTATTTACCTTTCAAGGATCTATCAAGTCATCCATCCAGCTTTCAATTAAGTGAACAAAATGAGAGAAACATTTTCAGACAGAACTTGAACATTCAGCGTTGCTTTGACAGACGCAAGCGTTGCGTTGCGAATGGTCGCAGTTGTACTTTGTCTGACAGGCGCAAGCGCCGCGCTTGAAATCAAATTTTTATTTCTAAGCAATAGAACTAGAATGTCCTGAAGTCAGACATTAGCGTTGAAAAGAGCTTGGAAAGTCAAGTTGAAGCAGGAAAGTCGAGTTGAGATCCTTAGGGTTGTGCTTACTTTGACAGACGCATGCGTTGAGCTCTCTGTCAAGTCTGATGCTTCAAGTGCAATACTTAGAGTGCCAGCAGGGACCGCAAGCTGTGTGTCAAACGAATTGTAAGGTTTTCTTGAGCCTTTAAAATTCAGCTGAATGTCGTCGCTTTTCTTTTGACAGACGCAAGCGTTAAGCTCCCTGTCAAGTCTGATGCTTCAGGTGCAATGCTTAGAGTGCTAGCAGGCCATTCTTTCAACGTTGAAAACTTTCTGGACCACAGGCTGTGTACAGAAGTTTCCTTGAGTCTCTATAATTCAGCTGAATGTCATCGCTTTTCTTTTGACAGACGCATGCGTCACTCTCAAACCGACACTGTGAATGTAAAACACTGGCTTGAGGTAACGTCAAATCATCCTTAGAACCTTTCAATAACTATGCGCTGTCCTAAAAGACAAAATTCGAAAAGAAAACTCATTCAGGTCCTCAAAGGACTCAGGTGTTTGCTCCTTTCCTTCTTTTGACAAGCACAAATGATGCGCTTAAGGTCACACTTCAAGATTCTATCCACCTCTGTGCTTCAATCGAAGCAAAAGTCAACTGGATTAAGATGTGCCACCCGCTTTCGCTTGATTCTTTGAATCTTGAACTTAAGGCCTCGATGAACCTATCCTTTGAACATTTTGCGCCACAAAGGACCATGACGAAACGAATAGAAAGATCATCCAGACAGCGATGACATTTCTCAAAATGCAATGCTTCGACAAATTAACCCACTCCCGCTGCCACCCTCACTTGGCAGCCATTTTGAATCCTCAAACAATGCAACATACAACCCCCCAAATGTCCTCGTTAGAAGTATAATACTTCTCGGTCCCGGTTCCACACTCGAATCGGTCTCCATTTCCTGTCGCATTGCCACACAAGGTAAATTAAATTTATTTCCAATTAGCAACCAACTGAGCTGCACGAACCTCAGCCACCGTCACCGTCACCGTCATCGCCACTGCCACTGCCGTCCGTTCGCTCGCTCATTCACTCACTCACTCACTCACTTCCGCTCAATTGACGAACGATGAACTTTTATTTTCGGCTATAATGACTGGTAGTGGCTTTCCGTCGAACAATGCCCACAGTCCTAGTGCGTCCCACAAAAACAAAAAACAACAACAACAACGACACAACAGCAAAAACAATAGACCAAACAACGACAACTTTCTGAACACGGTACACAGGAAAATTAATGCACCGCCACCGCTGCCGCCATCATTGTCGCTGTCGGTCCTTGTTCGAATGAAAACCAAAAATCCTAGAGTCCCTATCGCACACTTTCATCAATACCGCCCCAACAATATGGACAATAAAATGCAAAACAGTGCCTTTATCCTTTGTTTGTCCTGTTTGGCTTGCTCGGTGGTCGTCAAGTTGGCACACACGCCGCCCTCCCACTCTGTTTTTTTTTTGTTTGTGTACTTTTCTGTTCAACTCTCGACTTCCTTTCGGCCCACCGTCGGCTGGGGCCGCTTCCGAAGGGCAACGGAGAGTTAGATGACAGGACCGGGCGCGGGCTATAGGTTAGAGGAGCATGTAGCTCACTTTTGCCGCGTTCATAATTATTGTAAACTTTTTCTGGGTCTTTGTTTCAGAGCTCAGCTCCAACCCCGTCCAACAAGCAGTGCCCCTCTCCCCCGTCTGTCACAGCGGCCACTCGGAGTGCACGAGAGAATATTAATTTAACCGTTTTTCCATTTTGTTTTGTGGATTCCCGAACAGAGTTTGTGTGTGTTTGGTTGGTTTTTTTCGCCGCAAAAAAATGGGAAAACTTTTTTGCAACCCCTCGACAGAGTTTGACGCTGCGGCGGGAGTGGAACGCAACTGGGTAGGGACTGTGTAGTGCATCATCCATCTCTGCGGCATAATGGAATTCAGAAAAGTGCGCGATAATTATGACATTTAATTGTATATTGAATTGAAACAAAATAATGGGAAAAGTTATTTTTTGGAGTGGCTGCGGCTCGGGGCTGCGGCCCTGGAAAAGCGCAGCGAGTAGGGCCAGCAGACAAAGGGCATAATGCCAC
The DNA here is from genome assembly GCA_944738645.1 of Eristalinus sepulchralis. NCBI lineage: Eukaryota > Metazoa > Arthropoda > Insecta > Diptera > Syrphidae > Eristalinus > Eristalinus sepulchralis. The sequence continues at coordinate 6,730,186 of OX122885.1, read as the reverse complement.
ACCGTTGTATTTTTGTGTGGAAGGCAATCTGTCGGGGACAAGTTGCAAGGCGATGTTGCTTTGTTTGGGTTTGTTTTTTTTTGCGCTACTTGATGACAGTTAGAAGAAGTAAAAACTTTTAACGAAGTAACAAGAGGGTAGGGGGCAGCACTTGACGAATGGCTGAGAGGGTAGTGGTCAGATTTTTTTTGGAGAATGTGGAACTTTAGGTGGAAGGGAGGGGAGATTAAAGGCTGTCACCTCTAAATGGACGAAGCTTTATTCAATTTTAAGTGAAATATTCGATTGAGGTTCTTCGTCGGGCGCCATGAAAATAAGTAAATTTTAGTTTTCGTTGAAAATCAATAAAAAACAGTCAGAAATCAATCAACGACGATCGATCAAAGTGGGTGGCTTATTGGATATTCTCGAATCCGTCGAAAAAAACTGTCGAATCGGGTCAAAACTATCATCAAAAATGAGTTGAAAAATGGTGTTTAAGTTGGATCTAAGTCGTCGACGAAATCTTGATCTTTAGACAACTTCGGACTCAGAGTCAGATTGAAAACTGGTACTGGGGTCCAATATAAGTCGTTCTTGGAGTCAAATTTATAAACAACGGCGAAATTGAGTTCAAAAACGACCGTTTTTGCCGTCGAACTTTGTGATTGAGTTGAGAATTGCCAACGAAATCGAATCGAATTGAGAAACGGCGTCGAGATTGGGTTTATGTCGTCGCTGGCATCGAAATGGAAACGGCGTAAAAATCGAGTCCATATCGTTCATCAGAACGAAGTTGAAGCTTGACGTCCAGGAAGTGCCATATTTAAGCGGGGACTTCCACTGGTTCCGTCCAGTTCAAATTTTGTCTACATCCTTGTCGGAAATGCTTCAAAAACTCCTATAAATCGGTGTCAAAATCAATGTCGAAATGGTATTGAGAACGCCGCCAAATTGCGGCCACGAATCACACGGAAAAGTGTGCTCAAAACGGACCAAAAGACGTTTTCGAAATTATCTTGAAAAACGTTCTGGAAATCATGCCAAGATCATTAGATTCCGTTGAAAATCCCTAAGAACTTATGCCAGCGAGAGGAGGTGTCAAAAGATTTTCAAGCAAGGTAAGCCAATGGCGCAACGTTCTGTTTTCAAAAACTTGAAAAAAAAAAAACTCGTCGCGTGACGTCGTGACATTTGAAGTTTGATACTCAGAGTCCGAATGTCCAAGCACAAATACCGCCAGCAACTCGCATTCAATTGTGAATAGCTTAAACGACTTTGTAGCGAGAACCATCCGCAATGTAACCAAAATCTTCTAAATCCAGCATAAGATAATTCCGTCACCCTAATCCCAACCATTAACCCCGTTAAAGCTTCCGTTGGGCTTGTGCGAATTTCCTCGCTGATGCCATCAGTGCCCGCTCGCTGAACTGAAAGCAACGCAATCAAATCCAACACTCTCATCTCGCTACAACCCATCAACGAGCACTAACTCTCCCACTGATAAGCATCGCTCGCACCCGGCAAGCAACTTCACTGTGCCCAAGATCCGGTTAATGGAATTACTTCCAGACTGTTGAACTTGTTAAAACAAACCGCCCTTTGAGCCGCCGTCATCCCCTCGACTGCCCGCCCTGCCAATCAGTATCTCAGCAAGGAATCAGCCGCCTTTCGCATCAAAACAACCCCCAATTGATGGCCACAAGCACAAGGCAAACACACACGCATCACCTGGGGTTGCGCAGCAGCACTGCTCGGCCTAATTCAGTTTGACAGCTCGCAGGACTCTGCGTGAACTCGCCACTACCGCTGTGACGAGCTGTGAGCAACTCGTGGTGGATTCATTCCGCGATATTGGCTTCATTTGTTCGCCGAATCGAAGCAGAAAGTGATCGCGGTGGCCGCGGGCTACGACTGCCTTTTTCGTCGCCACTCTGATTGAAGTGAAACTCGGGTGGATATGGCGGCTGTCCCCGAGACGAATCTTAAGCGACCGTGACTCCATTAGTGGTTGCCAGGCCGACGGCCCTCCTTCAGTGCGCATCATTTATTTTGTCGGCGATCATTAGTGAGATCATTTGTTTTGTTTACTGTTTACCGTTACTTACTAACACATCACTGACCAGCAGCATTGTGAATAGGGGACGGCCCGAACGGATGGGTCGTCGCATAATGACAGGGTGGCTGGCTGGTGACGGTCATAAATTGTCGAGATTTCATTTGAAAAGGATGCGCTGCGTCCTTGTTGATGGACCCCGTGCAGCAAGAGCAGCAGCATCAGCACCGACAGACGGATATGGTGGAGGAATGCTGGAGGAATTGATTGTTTATGTGACGTTTGCTCAGATGAGCGTAGAAAATTCGATTTGACGGTGCTTGCGCAACAAAATAGGGGCTAATGTGACAACTGAGAGTGAAGGAGTGTGAGTGTGTGAGAGAGGAAGAGATGGCATCAGCGGTAGAAGCGTGTTGAAAGGGGGTGGGAAGGGAAGGAGAGGTATGTTGAGACACCTCCTTAAGGCCACTCTGTCTGGGAATCGTTCATTGGGAGATTTAATGAGTTCCTTGACTTTCCCGAAATTAGAGAGATTCTCTTGACCGAGGGAAGTCTAAATTCATGTGACTCACGAACGGCGTCAGAATCGAGTCTAAATTGTCACATTAGGCAACGGCTTCAGAACCGCGTCTAAATTTGTCCCAAAATGAGGCTAAAGAACGACAGCAGAATTGAGTCCAAGTTGGCGTCAAAATCACGCTTAGGAACGGCCTCAGATTCGCGTCAATATTGACCCCAAAAGAAGGCTAACGAACGACATCAGAATCGAGACTAAATTGGCGTCGAAATCACGTTAAGGCACGGCGTCAGAATCGCATCTAAATTGGTCCCAAAAAGAGCCTTAGGACCGACGTCGGAATCGAGTCTAAATTGGCCCCAAAAAGAGACTAAGGAACGACGTCGGAATAGCGTCTAAATTGGCCAAAAAGAGGGTAAGGAACGACATCAGAATCGAGTCTAAATAGACGCCGAAATCTCTTTAAGGAACGGCATCGGAATCGCGTCTAAATTGTCACATTAAGGAACGGCGTCAGAACCGCGTCTTAATTGGTTCCAAAAAGAGGCTAAAGAACGGCATCAGAATGGAGTCTAAATAGGCGTCGAAAGAAATTTAGGGGCGATCTCAGAATCGAGTCCAAATTGTCGTTAAAATCACGCTAAAGAATGGCGTCAAAATCGAGTCTAAACTGACCCCAAAAAGGGGCTGACGAACGACATCAGAATCGAGTCCAAATTGACGTCAAAATCACGCTTAGGAATGGCCTCAAGTTCGCGTCAATATTGACCCCAAGAGAAGGCTAACGAACGACATCAGAATCGAGACTAAATTGGCGTCGAAATCACGTTGAGGCACGGCGTCAGAATAGCGTCTAAATTGGTCCCAAAAAGAGGCTAAGGAACGACATCAGAATCGAGTCTAAATTGGTCCCGAAAAGGTGGGTAAGGAACGACATCGGAATCGCATCTAAATAGGCGTCGAAATTACGTTAAAGAACGACGTCAGGATCAAGTCTAAATTATTGTCGGAGTCAAAATGAAGAGCGGCTACAGAACTTTGTCGCTTTGAGTCGACACAAGGTTGCAAAACGACCTTAAGATTGGCTGTTAAGTTAAGCTTGCATCTGCTTACATTACCTGTGATAGCAAATTGGCCTCAATTCATGTCCAACAAGCGTGTCGTTGAGAAGTTCTGTCCTCTAGCCCGCAACGAGTCAAGTCATGACCAGCAAAGTTTGAAATTCAAGGACTACACGCACGAAACTACATGAAAACTGCCTCTTGTCCTGCTGCAGAAATTCCAAGAAACTCTCCCGGTTTCCACAGCCAGCCATTATATGTTCCAGGACTCCCACACCGTTGCAATTCCCAGTTGTCACTGAAAAGTAGTGCAACTTTCTTCCTCCCCTGCCTCGGCCGCCATCAGTTTGCTTTGCAAAAGATCCTGCAGCGGCCCTGTTCACTGCTGTTTGCCACTCGTCGTCCTCGTCATCGTCATCAGAAACGAACATCGTTCTCGAGTGACATTTCACAGGCAAAAAAAAAAGTCCTTTTCACACATTTATTAACATTTTCCACAACACACATGCACACCACCGCTCAAGCCGGAGAGCTGGAGAGGGACAGAGAGACCAAGTGTAGCCGCACCTCAAGAGAGTCCTCCGTTCGTACCCAGAAGAGTTGTGTGTTCTCCATCCGAGTTCGGATTGCAAAAAAAAAAAACACACAGAATTTGAGTCCTTTTTCACGTGCAAGGATATTTCTAAAGAACGACCACACTACCACCACCACCACCACCCCAGAGAGTGGGGCAGAGTGGCACAGAGTCAGAGAGTAGCAAAGAATCCTTTGGCGTACTTGAAAACAATTACGAAATGTCAAGAGGGTTTCAGGTCGTATTTAAAATTACAGTTATAATGTAAATTTTGTGTATTGGACTGTGCACACACAAAGAGCGGGTGGTAACGGCGGGCTGGGGTGTGGGGGGGTGACGCTAGCCAACAGACCACTCTGCGGTAGAACACACAACCACTGGCACCAGCACAGCACTCTGGCAATTTATTGAATAAGGAGTCTTGCCTTTGCCACTTGAGGAGGGTCCTGAATTGGTTACCGCGCCGCGCCACATCGGTGGGCAAGTGCGAGGAGCGGGTGCGGGGCGCTGAAAGGAGAACAGAATTCACCCCCTTGACTCGTGTATTTCTTTATCAAGTAACTCTCGGCACAAATCCTTTTTTAAAATCCCCATTCAGCGAACACAATTCGACTCTGTGTTGACTCTGTGTGTGTGTGTGTAAGTGAGGAGGTCCTCCAATTAAATGAGGTGTACATTTTGCACAATTTTTGAATGGGCTGACTGCAGTGGAGTGCGCGAGTGCCAGCAGAAAAATGCAAAAGAAGAGAAAAAAAATGGTGAACGGCCGGCAATTACAATTATTTTATTCGGGCTTGTGAATGGGTTCTGAAGGACCTTCCTCTGGTCTGTGTTCTGGCATACATTTGAACGATAAAATGCAATAATAATTGAGAACAATATCCAACGTCCCACAAACGGTGCCTTAGCGAGAAAGAGAGACAGGGGGAGGGAGTGAGCTGTGGCCTCGTTTTTTTGCTTGTTTTGTGTCCTTTTCTCCGTCAAATTGAAGTGGCCCTTTGGAGAGTTGCAGGATTGTGACTTTTGTACACGTTATCGTCGCTAAATGCGACGAAGATTAATTGTTAATAAATGCGAGACCATTAAGACTGGTGTTGAGAGGGGCTATTGAACTGCGCTGTGACTTGCCTTGTCCCAGCTTTTCTGTTGGCCTGGCCATATGGATGGGGGATTGAGTGAAGTTTTGTGGTTGAAAACAGGATGTAGTCCTTGTAGTGGGCTTTTGTGATAAATATGAGTGAAGGAGGCTGAAGGAGATTGTGTTGTGGGGTTGACCTGGAAGGAGGCTGCTTGTTCTTTGGATGTTTCTGTAAAGGAGCTTCGACAACTGATGACTGGAGAGTGGAGATCTGCTGTTCAATTTGAAAGGCCTGTCATTGTGGAATGAATTCTTTGAAGGGTTGTTGGACTAAGCATCTAGGCTTCATTTAAGTTAAGATGACGTTGTGTGTTCCGAAGACTCTAAATTTCTAAGGACAATATGCTTGCAACGACATCAGAACAAGTTAACAGAGCAGCAGGCATCAAATGGATTTGACGTCAAAGCTATTTATTTCTGAAAAGCTACCTTCTGTGTAAGGCGGGGAAACAGAAAGTTTTTTAAGCTCCATAGTCGTTGTAGTCATAGAAACATACAAAGGGGCTCAAAACCTCCTTCTTACCACGTCCTCTACAAAAAGAGGCGTAAACAGGTCTCTAGATTGGCTCCAAAATTCTTCAGGAACACACAGAGGAGCTCAAAACTGTCCTCTTACAAGGTCCTCCGTGAAAAGGGACAGGAAAGGGTTCCAAAACCTGCTAAATGTCAACCAAGGACGTCGTTTTTTGGCTCCTAAGTCTTTCGAAATCACTGAAAGAGGTTCAAAAATGTATCCTCTCTAGATCCTCCGTTAAAAGAGACGCAAAAGGTCATATGAAAATACAGAAAGAGGCTCAAAAACGCCTCCTCTCTAAATCCTTCGTACAAAGAGACGCAAAAAGTTCATTCGTTCATTCATTGTACAGAGTTTGCTTTGTAATAATAAATAAATAAATAAATAAATAAATAAAAAAAAAGTTCATTCGAAAATACAGAAAAAGGTTCAAAAACGGGGTTTTGGGCTTCGAAGTCCTTCAAAAACACAAAAAGCCGCTCAAAAACGCACCTTAACTAGGTCCTTCGTGAAAAAAAATTTGAAAATTGAGGGAGAGTCGGAAAAAAGTTTGAAAATTGACGTCAGATTGGGATTCTTGGATCCAAAGTAACTCAGACACGCGAGTCTCAAGAACATCCTCATACTAGGCTCTCTCAAAAAACAGACGTCAAAAATTTTCAAGATTCAGTGGAAATCAACGAAGGATGGGGTTTCTGGTCTTCAATATCACTCAGAAATAGACAAAAACGCTCTTGATCTCTACTTTCTGTTTGAAAACCCACAAATATCGCTTTCAACCGCGTCCAAGATAAACGACGACAAGAGGCAAGAAGCCAAAACACGCTCGGAAAATTTTGAAACGCCGCCAACTCCTCTAGAAACACCTCTGATTGGCGTAGCATCCAAAAAATGTCAGTAACACTCGCTTCATCTTCAAAACCATCACACATTCGGAATGGTAACCATTTCTACCAAAAAATGTCATCAATGAACGTTTTTATAACCCTCCCGTCCCCCTTCCACAACCACACCACATACTCCCGTTCGATACTACCTGCTCGCCATGCATCCACATCACAAGACAGCAGAACCACTCCCCCCTGCTGTGTGAGGAATTCCAACGCCATAAACAAAACTCCACTTTGGACCGACTCTCGTAGACCAACCGACGTCGATGGACGCACAGCAACTGGCAGCAGCATCGGCGGCAGCGGCGGCGCGTCGCTTCAGATAAACCTTCATAACAAACGAGTCCCACACCATGGCCCTGCAATGCGGCCCAGTCCACCGCCGATGGTCATAAATATGTCACGACACCATCGACTCTCTCAAGCACCCGCGCTCGGTCACCGCATGGCACTCCGAGACATTAAGACGCGTTCTTCGGCTCGCCTAATCCCTGAAGTTAGTTTTGCTTTTATGGCTGCCCAGAGATATCCCAACCTTTGGATGCACGCCCTCACAACGGTGCGTCGTCATCGTGGTCGTTGGTCGGCCGGCTGGCCGGCCGGTTGTTTCAGTCTAATTGCCCAGCTTTTGGGGCGATCGTTTAGTCACGCTTTGGAGTCGCGGACAATGGGTTGAGTGGCGATGCTTGAATAGCGTCCTTTTGTGAGCGGTTCGTCCCGCCCCCGCCCCAAATGTGTGGTCTTAATTGGTTTTCGATTTTTAGTCGACAGATGGTGGGATGCCAGGGGCGGAGGAGGGGAAGAGGGTTTCTCTTGAATTCCCCTGCATCCAGAATTGTATGTTGCGCGGCTAAATTCAGGTGTACGTGCAAGGGTTCACCAGACCTCTCTTCAATCAGAAGCTCTTGACTGCACCACGACCTACGATCGTCGACAAAAAGTTTGTAGCCTTCCCGACTCAATGCTGGTGGGAGGACCCTCCACACAGGATACACCATGTCTCTCAAAAGCAGCCGATGACAGAGCTGATGGAGGGGGGGGGCCTCCTTTGCGAGTCTCCGATGCGAAGGGAAATAGCATTCGAGGTATTTTTTAATTCACTCAACGAATCCTTGCTGTGCTCGACCCAAAGGACTCTCTCTCTGTGTGTGGAAGAACTAATGATTTCCCAACATTTCACCACTTGAGAGTTCAATTTGTGGAAGGAAAAAAAAAATTACAAAGAGGCACAGTCCTCCACCACCCACAGCGTTTGCTAAATCAAAAACGAGTCCACACTCAGAGTGGCAGAGAGAGATCCTTCGCCTTTCGCAAAGACCGAGAAAAATCATTCAACACACAAGTGAAACACTGAAACGTTTTCGAGTGGAAAACAATTTTTCCACACGACTTGCCAGATCTGGCATCCATCCATCCATCCATCCATTCAGTCAGCCAGCCATCCAGTTAGTCACTGGGAGGAGGGCCAAAGCAAAAAAGTTATTAAGTGCTAAAGTGAAAATCGCAATCTCGCCCCCGAGCGAGTGTGTGCTCCCGTGGACCCGGCTCAATCGGCTTATCCGCGGGCGCACCAAGTTGGAAATGCGAAAAACAAAGACTGCCTGCAATTAACTTTAGTCCTTGCTGTGATTAATTAAAAATTGCATCGCGAATCCATAACCTGCGCGCCCCCAAAGGATCAACTGATTATTTCCATTCAGGTGGCTACACAGTGAAAGTTACAGCGAGTGTCCCCTGCCCCTCCGGTGCTGGGCAAAATTGAGTGGAAAATTGTAAAAAAAAGGAAAACTGCAATTTTCAAAACAAACGACAATTACAACGAAACATGCACAGAAACGGAGTTAAAGTCCTTTTCTGAGGCTTAGCCCGCCCGCTGGCATTGTGTTTTGATTGTCTTCGGTCTTCTTTGTCACACTGGGATCCGGTGCACGTCCTTTGGCCAGATGTCCGAAACAAGAGCAACCCATTTGCATATGTGTCACACACTAATCAGGTTCGTCCCTTTCACGCAGCAACAAAGGACCTCACAGTGTGGCAAGACAATTTTACAATTTCACAATTTTTGGGTGCATCTTCCCGTGAAATGAGAGGGAATCTCGAGAAGAATGCGCCCCCGAAGACACGCAATTGTGTGGGATTTTGCAAAGGATAATGTCTCCATTGTCTGTGGGCATTCTTCGGGCCGGACTTGGTTTGGCTAATTTGAGACGAATGCTGTGCCGGAGAACAATGACCAGGGTATTGTGTCTCGAATTGGGATATTTCGATGGGATTTGGGAAGTGAGAAGGATGCGGTGCGCTTGTGGACGGATGAGCTTCGAAGGCAGTGACGAATGTGGTTTGCACTAGGCTAGGTTGTGATGAAGTCAGCAGGGCTGTTGAGTTTTGACTATTGAGTCGGTAGACGTTGGATAGAACCATGTTTTATGGAGATTTTCAGTTTGCGAGCTTCGATTTCAGTCGCTTAGTCAAAGGCACCCAACAATAATAATTGAGTTGCACTACAGCCCACAAGGGACCAGAGCCTAGCTTCTACAACAACTACTCGTCTTATGCGTGCTACTGTTCTCTCACGAGTAGGAGGGACCTGCAGTTTTTTGGCGACTCCGAACGGCGAGATTTGTGAAGCTTTTCATAGACAATTGAATCTCTTTGAGTCTTGTCAGCAATTCGAAAGAGGTGGTGCTGTGAAAATGGCGCCCAACAAGGAACTTGAATACTGCAGATGTTTGGCACATACAGAACAGTATGGTATGGGCTCACTTCCTGAAGTAGTGTTGCAGTCACATATCGTCCGAGGGCTTTAAGCTCACCACATTGGCAACAGGCTATAGGTCAATTGGAGGTAAGAAGTATTGCGGCGTAACTCTAATTTGTGCCGCCATAATTTTTATTTTTACAGCACTTTATTTTGAAGGATATCTAGATCTTCATTCAAAACGACGTACAGCCGTGGATCCTTATGATCGCAGCGCATAGCAGAGCCTCTGGGGTAGATTGAGTTTCTCATAATCTTAGGCGGATCTTTTGTCCGATTTTATTAGTCCCGCTTTTACAATGTTGGAACCGAATACAGTCTCGATCCTTGGAGAAGCTTGGTCAGCAGAAATTACAAGCACTTTGCAAAAAGTTGTAGAGTTTTGTTTGCATTTGGCAGAGATGCACAACAAGGCAATTCTTTTCATAGCATTGGCGCCCAACAGGGAACAAGCTGTACTGGACATAATTGCTGATGGGTCAGAAATGACTGAAGGGGTAGGGGTCACTTTGTTAGCTTAAGACCATATTGAATCTGGAACCTGGGGGAGGTTATTCAAACAATAGCGACACAGACATGGCAGGGGTATAATGTTATGTCCAAACGGAATGTTCCAGCCGCCAGACTGCAATAAAATGCCTTGAATTCAATTGTCATACTAAATTCCCCATCTACGTTAAGCCGTCAGCGCTCTACGAATCCTCATACCAAAAGCAACCGCGGTTGGGCTTTCCATAAAAATGTTTTTCATTACTAACATCAATGTGGCTAACGTGGTGGGCGTCGACTCACACGCCGAAGGTCCCAAGTCCAATGCCGGAACTGTTCTCTGTCACATTTTGCGAATTTAGAACAACTTTCTTGTTTTAAACAACAAAGAATTTGGTCGCTCAAAGTCGGCAACAAAGCATAGGTCCCCTCTTCCTGCTCGTAGGGGAACAATTCCACCCAAAACCCAAGTAGGTTAGAAATATAACACAAATTGGCTGATGTAACACCAGAAGCACGATCTTCCAAAAGTCCGTTGCTAGCTTACGCCGACGACATAGACGTGAATGGACGAACACAGCGAGTCGTTAATGATGCGTTTGCTGGCATTGAAAGTGGCAGGAGCTAATAAGGGGTTTGGCGATAAATGGAAGAAGACTGTCATCTAGGAAGTACACACAACCCCGACGTCTCGGACGGAACCTATCACTAGGCACCCCAAACTTCGAGGTAGTAAAGGACTTCATCTACCATGGCTCCGCGGTAAATAGGGAGAACAAGATCAGTACGATCACTCTTGCCAATCGCTGATTCTTTGGGTTCAACAGCAACTGAGTAATAGAGCTCTCTCTCATAGGACTACACTTGCTTTGCACAACAGCTTGGTCATCGCAGTCCTCCTTCACGTCGCAGAAACATGGACGCTACAAAGCGCGGATGAGGAAGCCCTTAGGTTTCTTCGTGCGATTTTTGTTCTTGTTTGCGTTGATGGCGTCTGGAGGAGAAGATTCAACGACGAATTCTATAGGCTGGCATGCGCCTGGTCACGGATACAACGCTCAAGATGGCTAGGCTATGTAGAGCGTATGGGCACCACTGCTCCGGCCCGAAAATTCTTTGAATGTGGCCATTGGGACATCGCAACAGAGGACGGCCTAGACTAAGATGGTGCACACAAGTGGAGAAGGACCTCAACCAACTTTTGTCCACTTGTTAAACTGAGACACGTTTAGGAACAACAAATGGACTGAACGAATCACATGCCATACAACCAGATCAATTTGGTCACCGGAATGTTCTGAATGCTCTGTTTCCGGGAGAGCCGAGAATTAGCCTGAAGGCGATGAACCATGGGACAGATTGAAGGAAGCTTAGCAATGTCTAAAAGCAAATATTCCCACAAAATCATTTGGCATTTGAACAGACTTGACAAATGCACTAGTGGAAGGTTTCAATAACATTTTGAGCCACTTCCATGAAAAACACTCTCTTAACAGCGCATTTAAAATGCTCAGGGAACTCTGTAGCTTTACAATTCTGGAATATTCAGGACAACGTTTCCACGATTTTTGCGAAGACGCATCAGTCACGATAGGGGCCAACGTGTGGGTGGCTGTAAGAAACACCCATCTATGTTTGGAATTTCCAATTATAGTTTCTTTTATATTACTCCGCTATTACAGACATTTCCAGAGCCACTGAATGACGGGCACGCCAGACTGGAGTGGCGCCCAATTCAAGGACCAACAATTGCAAGCTTTCCACTGTGTCAGAGCTTCACTCTGCGAGTGTTCAACAGCAAGAGATACCCATCAACTTCAGATAGTCTCGACTTGTTTCAGTGGCAACACCAGATGTCAGCACCATGTCCAGGCATTCGATTTTGGACTCTCCACCCCATCTCGTCATTAATCAATCAGATTTTCAAAAATCCCCGAAATGCATATCAAATAACCACTTCTACCCCCAGGCCGACCCACGTGTGGCCACTTTGAAAAGTCCACTCTAGGAAAACACACAAACACAGAGCGGCATTGTGTTCGCCGTTTGTCCAAACTGAATGGCGAACATTTAATCTATCACTCAGCCGAACAATAGACGTCCTCACCCCACGACGCTGATGATGAAATCCGCACAGTCTAAGGACTCGCACACAATCTGGCAACAATTGCACGTACAAAACACAAAAATACCGCCGCGCCATCGATGCAAACGACCGTAAAACGCTAATCTGTGTCAGTCATGAATTTTAAACGAACTTCAAGCCGGCGAGGGGGATCGCTTCTCGGCACATCATCCCCTAGCGTGCTGTTGAAGCCGGCAGTGAGCTCTTCACGGTGATCCGCAAAAGTGCTTACATGCTGCGCTCTCAACAAGGATCAAGGATCTCTCTCTCTCTCTCCCCCATGTGCGTTCAGGCGGTGGCATAAAACAACGCCGAAGGATATATGTACACATCCTTAATTCGATTTTATTGTTTGTTTGTTGCAAATAAATTTACCGTTTATCATCCCAGCCGCCGCGTCGATCTCGACGCTGTGAGGGGTGGCGAGCACAATGCAAACATTCATGTACTAGATCAATTTGCTGCTGCTGCTGCTGCTGTTGCCCGGTCCGGGGTCCTTGTGTATCCTTTTGTGTGTTGTGACGCTGATGCTATTTAGCGGAAAGTGCTCTCTCTCTCCCTATCTCTCACACACACACACACTCGTATCGGATTAAACAAATTTACTCGCCAAGGCAGTGTGTCCTTGATGGAATTCGATCGGGCTCCCAGCGCACACCGGCGAAGGTGTGAAATGCGTCACGGCATCGCTCCCGGCCCTCGCAGCTGTCCCAGGGATCCGTTGACAAGCACACGCTGTAATTATTGTAAAACAATAAACGTGAGAATAAGGATAAAGCATCCTAATGCTAATTGCACTGTTTTCTCTCGCATCCTTGAAAGGGCGAGTCGGCCGAGTTCCAAGGATCTCGGACTGTCGGGATTTCGGAATTCCCCAAAGGTGTGTGTATTTTATCCCGACAGAGAGATGGGATTACTCGTGTGCGTGTGTGTGTGAGTGTGCCTTCGGCGACGCACTGTCTGCTGTGTCCATATCCACACCAACGCCGTGCCGCCGCTCTGTCTGCCTCGGCAGTCTGACCTCTCTCAAGGATAACGCGGCTAATGCGAACCAGACGTGGTCGGGGGAAAACCCAACCGAAAAACAATCGAATCCGTGCTCACTCCTTCCTCGCCGAAGGAATTTGTAAATTGTACAGCAATTACAATTTTGAGACGATAATGTGCGTTTATTGTCATCCGGCATTTGTCAATTGTCCGCAATTGAGTGATCCCGGGTTGGGTTGAGAGTTAAGAGGGAAAAGGACTGCACAGTGTTTATCCCAATCTGCAGATGCCAACTGAGAGAGATTGAGTTCGTGTCTGGTGTGTGCTTGGGACGGGATTGTTTGTAAATGTTGATTGTCTCTTCAACAGAAGAACGGCTTAAATCGATGTGGTTTTGCGAAATCCTTGTTTGCCTTTGTGTTATCCCTGTGCGGACGTGATTATCTTTTCGAGAGGAGGTGGTCAAGATGATTAAGTTGATCGGAAAGGTCAACTGATCACCAACATGCGTCATTCATAGATCAACTTTTGGGCATGAATTAGGAGAAGTGAGAAGAGATCCTTTTAGTTCTGTTTCATCGCGCTGTTCGAGGTTTAGTTTTACTGTACCAATCTGCTGAAAATGGAGATGAGGGGACATCAGCGTTGGACGATTGGGGGAGTCGCCAGTACATTCTCCTTCAACTTCTCACTTCTCAAAGTTCCTCTTCTACAATGTTACCCCGAAATGTTGGCAAGTCATTTAATTCATGACCTCAAGGGTGGCACACTTGTCATGAAAAAGACTGCCTTTGAATTTGATTCTTCTGACTTTATCATATCACCGTGTCAACTGCACCCTGTAAGGACCCTCGTCACACATCGACTGGAAGTTGCTTTTGTAAGCCCAGATTTTTCCTTTTAGATCCAGATTTTTGTAGAATCTGATTTTCGTCACTTTTGTCTTTCAAAGTTACCTTGGGACTGATAAATCATGCAGAGTATGGTTTCAATGCTTCAAAAGTGGTGTCGACGACAAACAGCGTCTTGGTAAGCGTCGAAGATTAGGAATTGGAGGTCTTACTGGATCCAGGTCCGTGCCAAATGTAAAGTAAACTCGCGGAATTGTTACAAACAGTTTCCGTTCAGTTAGAGAAATTTGGATTTATTCGAAAGCAAGGAAGTGGGGTGCTGTACGAGTTAAAACCGAGGGATGTCACCTCGGAATTGCTTCCAAACGAAATCATTGGTCATGCGTTTGAGCCGTGCATTGCGTAAAAAACGGCCAGAAACGACCGACAGGCATGACAAGGTCGGGCCCATGGGGCTGTAGTCGTCGAAAACTACCTGCAAACGCTGAAATGGAAGATCTTACCCTACCCGCCGCACTCTCCAGACCGTGTTTCTTCCTTCTACCGGCTTTTTCTGCAGACGCAACACAATTTGAGGGGTCACTGGTTCGGTCTTTTAAAGAAATCTAAGTCTGGTTCAAAGATTGCGACGATGGCAGGGAGGACTCATTTCTAAGAGACGGTATTCGAAGCTTACCAGAGAGATGAGAAAAAGTAGTCGCTTCCGACACGTGCACAAATGACGAAAATGAGAAACTATCAGGAACGATTTTTTCTCATGTTTCAATTCTTGGAGAGGTGACCGCCACTGTGGCGTAGTGAGTAAGTGCTTTGACTCACACGCCGTAGGTCCCCGGTTCGATTCCCGGACTGAACATCTTAAATTTTTCACTGCATCACCTCTTTCGAGAAGATCACCACACTCAAGTTGGTATATGTAGCCGTTTGGTGTCAACAGTCAACAACAAATTACAATTTATTTTTTGTAGGTTGTGTTCGTTTACAAATGCAATGGGGAGACGCTGAATTTAGGCGTCTAGATCAGTCTAGACTCTGATTACCCATTTCGACTATCACCGTTTTTTTTCTTTTGTTAGGGGCTTAGGAAACACTGCACTGGAGCACTCAGACTCAAAAACTGGTCCATTGTACTACCAGACAGTAACCTACATTCAATGTAACTTCTTTGTCTTCCGAAGGAAAATCAGGAAGCTCTTCTATGAAAGAGAGCATAGGTTTTCAACTCCCACCAAGTCAGTGCCAAACAGCCGCCACCTGATCCGAACAAAGGCGGGACATTAACAGAGGAAGTGCACTGAAGTGTCTTCAATTTTTCCACAGGTGTCGCATAGGGTACTATCACTAAGGTACTATCACTAACCATACTGAAGTGCTTAGCGAAGGCGAAGTGTCCCGTTTGAAAACCAACAAGACGTCTGCAGTCTTGTCTATCGAGAAATGAGGAAAAGCCGCGGATTTCTTATTCACATTTGGGGGCATGCCCTTGGTCAGCCTGTATCCTAGAGAGTCATGCCATTTCTGGCTGCGCTGTTGGGAGACCCAGCCGTCGACGGAAGCCCTAATGGAGGACGCGGTAGTCACAAAGTGAGTTCGGGCCCTACGAATGCCTTTGTTGATCCTTGTTTGGCAAGTTCATGGGCAATCTCGTTCCCCGTAATCCAGTGGTGTCTTGGGACCCGGATAACACCGATGCTTTCACTTGACTGGTTGATTGAACTTCTTTCCATGACTGATGGACAATTTGTGTTCGTCTACACTACATTCCGACTGATGGGTGGTGGACGCTGGACGTTGGACTCATACGAGGCGATGGGAATGGATGATTGCCATGATTTGTGGGTGATCAGTGTTTATAGGGCGACGTGGGAGGAGGCAGCTACCGACAGTCGTCCCTCGCAGTATGAACCTTAGATGTGTTCTACGCTTTCATCACATTCGAGGACCAACATCACGTGGCAGCTACACAAGGAGTAGAAAGAAAAGAAAAATGAAGAATAAAGAAGTTCAACGCATTGGCTAAGGGGCAGAAGGGACTGTAAACACTTGAATTGGACAACGGCCTTGGGCACCTTCTGACAAGGCACATGCTCATCTCTCAACCAAACAAAATTGCCACACTTGTAGGACTCAAAAAACCAGCACGCTATGCTGGAGAAATCCAGGCATCCACAGAGTGTGGAAGTTTGGTGTGGATTCTTGAGAGGTGGCATCATTTGACGATTTTGCTTCAAAAAGGACTGAACGTTCCGGCTAAGGGCGAGCCATGTAACCCACTTTTCTGTACTGACATTGAAGACAGAGTCTTAAGCGACCATGGGGGATGGTGCATCCTGCTACACAGCTCATGGCACTACCTATGCCACAATCGATGTTTAGTGCACCATTTTCCAAAATCTTGGAGATGTCAAATCGCCGCCTTGGTGCCGCGATTTGACGCCTTTGAACTTATCTTTTGTTAGGAACCAATCAGAAGTCGTTTGCAGTCCAGCATCATCCAAACACCCACTCCGTGAGTTACACCCTGAACCAAGGTCTTGAAAAATTGGCGTGACAGAATGCGCATCTACAAAGCCACTAAGAAACCCTGTGTCAGGTACAAGTTGGAGCAGATTGAAGGATCAAACTAGCCTCAAGGTCACTTTACCTAATCAAAGCTAGATCCAGGTCCACCAGGGCTTACATACATGACCCTATTCTAGAGAGACGAGCGTCAACGTAGAAAGTGTGGCGTTGGCCCTGGGGATGTCAAGAAGGATTTAAAAATCTCTTAAGTTTCCATACAAGCTTCACTTGCAAGACTTCTCTTTCTATGTTCATCGCAGGTATCCTCCCAGTCAAATCTGAAAGACGAGTTAGCAAAGAAATCCCCATAAACCAAGCATTGTCAGTTGCAGTGGTAAAACAATTCACAAATCCATCGGGATCGCGTCGATATTCAAACCGACAGCAAACATCAATTATCCCGTTCCTCGCCTACACATAGCACCTGTCCTTCGGGTCCCTCGCCAGACAAGTACATAGACGTCCCAGACAGCCTGTCGCCGCCGCCGTCGTACCAAGACCATGTACAGCCAACCAATGCTTACCTGTGGGAACTCCTTGCGCAGGATGTGCCCGTCCATTGTTCCCGCCGAGCACATAGTACATCCAGTGTACATATGTACTCCACGCTGAGTTTTCCCAATTTACCTCCGACAGTTGCTATGTACTGTACCCCATCGGGGTCTATCGGTCAATAGAACAGGGATCCT
The DNA here is from genome assembly GCA_944738645.1 of Eristalinus sepulchralis. Lineage (NCBI taxonomy): Eukaryota > Metazoa > Arthropoda > Insecta > Diptera > Syrphidae > Eristalinus > Eristalinus sepulchralis. The sequence continues at coordinate 6,712,996 of OX122885.1, read as the reverse complement.
TCGTCCGAAAACAGGTACCCGCCGGAATCTCCCTGCCGGCCAGGTGGACATGTGAAATATTTCCTCCATTGTTCAGCCATTAACCGAAAGAGTATCGGTTTGTTTAAGAAGTTATAGGCACACTGGCACACAGGCAGCGCGCAAGGATGTGCCGAGCAAATATTTGTTTTCATCTCCAGCTCCCATACCGCGCGCACAGAGGCAGTTCATTAAGCGCTGAATGGCCGGGTTTGTGTGCCCAGATAGTTTCATCCATTGTTTCGCGTTCCCGAGCAGAGGAAGCGTCGTGTTAGCGGTCTCGAGAGTGTGAATAGATTGAAGTGCTATGATTCCTGGGGAACAATGGCCGTGCTCTTGATTGGGGGCACAAGGGCTGTGCGCTGATGGGGAACTCGATAATGGAGAGACAAAGCTCGAGACAAAAGCGCATTTGTGGAATGTTGAAGGTTGGCCAGTGACTCACAAAGGCGTTTGGAGATGCGCGCCGTCTCAACGGCTTCCGCTTGGTCGGTTGAGTGGCGTCCAAGATTGGAATTCAGGCGGTCTCTTGAGCCGTGTCTGATCGATTATGAAAAGTTTTTTGTTTTTGGAAACGCCGCCACCACCGCAGGCGTTACAGCGCAGTCGCCACTGAATTGCCGGAAGCTAATGGCTTACTTACGGGTGGGTAGGGTCTAAATGGTTTTGGCCTTCTTTTCTCAAATTCGTCATCGTCTTTTTTTTGGCTATTGTCGGATGGGTGGGATTTGGGGTCCGTGGCGTAACTTTGGCTATTTTGTTGTGTCGGGAAGACAATCGACCATGTCGAAGACAAGGGGTGGTCTTTAAATGGAGGAACGAAGTTCTTTGTTAGCCCACAACACTTCAGTTAGCATGTCATGCCTCTTGGAGTTGCTTTAAAACAGCATACAGCGCCTTCGTGACTTGTAGACTGTCAAGTTTGATTTAGTCTGGTTGAGGGGAAATGAATGAGCTCAAGAAGACGAGGCAGGAGTGGACCGATTAATTTGCTTTAGGCTGGCAAAACCCATCTATTCGAGAAACGAAGTGAAATGTCGGCGCGTCCTAGAGAGACCGAGGAAATTGCCAGAAAGAGGCCCGGATCCATTCTTAAGTCACAGCCCTTGGAGGGCAATGAACATTTGTTTGTCTGAGTTCTGGACATCTGGGACCTTTGATTCTGTCTGAAGACATTCCCAAGAAACATCCAACTAGCCACAACACGCAAACTTGTTCATTTAAGGGAATGGTCCACTCAAGAGGGAACCCATAACCACCATCAATTAGACCCAGATGCATAACTCCCACCACCACAATGTGCAACGTCCCATCGGAGTTCCTTCGCATTCGTTCGGCCAGGGCCATATTAATTAAGGACACATTACCGAGCATTCGATCTCGGAATTCATTTCATTCACTTGCTGACTCATCCCCAGGGATCTCATTCGTGACCATGACGAATTTCAAAAAAAACGTAATTACCCCATTCTCCAACCAGTTGTTGTCCGTCCAGTCATCGAAGAGAACCCCCGCCCTTCCTCTCACCACCAGGAATCAAAAGTAAATTACTGTCAATCGACTTTGAACAAAGAAAAAAGAAACCTTTTCCCTCACAAAATACACAAGAGAACATAAAGTAGAATAAAATCGAAAGAGAAGAAGGGAAACATCAACAAATTGTCCTTCTCGTGAATGAAACAATCCGAACGCCGAATGGACATGATGTCCCACGAATAAGGACTCATTGTCCGGCCACAATGAGAGAACGGGACAAGAGGAGAAAGGTTTTCATTCAGGCAAATGACTCCGACCTCTAAGGCGCATTGTGTCCTGCAACAGGATTAGTTCACAATACCGGACCGATTGTGTCCCAAAGAGATGCACACGGATACGCGTGAATTATTTATTTTTGACAGAAGATACAATATTTTTGGAATCCATTGTCGATTGTCGATCAATGATGGTGGTAGTGGTGTGGGATCACCAACTTCATCGCCGCCGCCGCCTACCTGGCCTGTGTCGCCCGTCTGTCTAGGCGAGTTCAATGCGGGAGAGCTGTGGCGACATACTGTCTGGAGAGATGCAGACAATCCTGGTGGTTGTTGTTGGGTTCCCTGTCCTTTCACCCGAGCAGACAAAAAAAGGCGCGCAGCGAGGGAGAAGAGGTACAGTTCCACTTGAAGTCGCTTGTAATGGAATTCATTCTCTCACAGTCAATGGACTTTTGTGTGATCTCTGTCTGTGGGATGAATAGCGAGTTTGGAAGTTGAAGGTGGATCTGGTGTCATTCATTGGCAATCGGAGAGACGGACAGAATGTGTCCTTTATGCCGCGGAGACAATGACATCGCATTCAGTCAAATGGAAGAATCGATCATCATTAAGTCAAACTCCGATCGTAGTGCGGCAGCGGAATGGTTATGACGGACTATTCAGCAATTTCACGGATTCTCAAGGGGAATCGGACGTGTATGGGGTTAATGGTAGGAGTGTCGTGGTGTCTCAGGGGAGAGATGTTTCTGAGGCTGATCACCAGCAAGATCGTCCCAAGAACTGCTAGATCGTTCTGTTTCGACTGTAAGCAAGGATTCCAATTCAAAATACTGATTTTAATGAACAGTTTAAGGGGAAGAGGAAACAAAGGCTGTCATTTACTGTAGGTTTTAAGTCTCGGGACTATCGAGAGGAAAATTTTTACTCCACAAATCGGTTCCTTATTGAGATATTGAATCTACGCAATTGTTTCTAAGATGAAAGTGATGTTGAACACCAGTCAGTTGGCATCAAGATCAGTTGTTATCTCAAAGAACTTTTGCATATGTTTCGCAGAAGAAGATCCTTGAGACATGATCTGGCTTTCAAGAATATGCTAACGATCGCCAAGATCCTTGAAATGTAAATCTTGTGAATTTCCTCTAGGCAGTAGGTTTTGAATCACGTGACAAGCTGTAAGATTATTTTAGAGGGAATTTTGAACTAGACGAATTGACTTCATCGGCGGTCTAGATGAGATGCTGAGTCTTCGCCAATGTTCACAGAACGAAAGTGATGTTGACGGCAGAAGAATTCTTCAACGGAAGAAGATATTTGAGGCAAAATGAGTTGCGTTACGATTATCAAGATCTTTTGCAAGGAGAAAGACAAGAGCTACAAACAGCGCTGTTCCTAGTGAGAATTATCCCCAACATTAGTCTGCAAACTCTGGGAATGAATTGTATTGCACCCAAGAGCACTTTTTGCTTTTTGAAAACTTAATTAAGACCACTGGGCAAACGATCATGGTAAGAATTTGTCTCTTAAACGACTCAAACTCCTGCATAATAGCAAGTTCAAGGAAAATCTCCTACATGCCCCGTTTTCGATCTTTCAAACGCCTCAGCGACAACCTTCCGAAAGAGAAAATGATCCAAACCATGATTTCTCAATGCCAGGTGACTCTCAGTTCATTCGTTTCCACTTGGGAGATCCTGCACTCCTTTGAAATGAATACATTTTTAAGCAAGTCCACTGATTGGTCTCCAGTCACTCTTGCCAATCGCTGTTTCTTTGGGCTCAAGGGGCAGCTGAGTACTAAAGCCTTCTCTCGAAGGACTAAGGTTGCTCTAGTCTTATTTTATGGCGCCTGGACGTTACTAAAAGCGGTTGAGGAAGCCCTTAGTCGTTTTGAGAGAAAAGTTTTGCGTGCAAGTTTTGGTCCTGTTGGCGTTGGTGGCATCTGGAGGAGAAGATTTAACGATATGGGCTGCACAGCAAGATGTGCCTGGTCAAGCGCCTTTAGATACAACGTTTAAGATGGCTAGGCTATGTAGAGCAAATGGACACCACTGCTCTGGCCCAAAAATTCTTCGACCAGTCTGATCTTTGGGACAATGCAACAGAGGACGGCCCAGGCTAAGTTGGCGCACACAAGTAGAGAAGGACCTCAAACAACTTGGAGTACGTTATTGGAGGCAACTAGCGAAAGATCGTGCTGGGTGGAGAGGCATGTTAGTTGAGGTCTAGGTTCACTCTTGACTGTAGCGTTACAAGAAGAAGAAGAATAAACTTGAATCAAATCATTCCTTATTGGACCACCAGAAACGACATTAGATTGAGATGACTGCAAGATCACTGATCACCTCCTGCAGTGGTCTGCATTTCAAAACAAAGACGAATGTTGCAGCCATGTATGACAATCTGTGAGACAAGATCACTTGGAGGTGTAAAAAACTTCTCGAGGGAAGGCCACAAGATCGTTGAATTTTGTTGGGAACTGACAAAAGAACGAACTTAAGCGATGGTTAGGTAACTGATCCTCTCTTCAAGTCTTTGAAAATCTTCGAAGTGGATTTGATCTGTGATAAGATCACTTATATCAATGCAAGATAACTGATTCTCATTTCTCCATCATTTCTCATCCCTTTCAGTGATTATTTCGTCCACGGAACTATCCCTCTGCCAAAACTGATCATAACCTCACCAAGAAACTTCAAGATCGTTGATCGCGATAAAAAATTGACGTCTCCACACTTCCAGCAAAGAAGAAACTGCTGTCAAGTCAGTTGAATGCTTGGACGACCAGCGATCCCCCTTATGCAACTTTTTCCTCTTGTCTCTCCCCAGTTCCCACCATCAAAGAGGATCACATCCTGTTTGCGCATAAACATCCAATAACTTTCTTGTTTTCCTTGAAAACAATCCAATAGTATCCTTCGGCTCGCCCCTCACTGCGTGTCTGATACAATTGTTCACCCGTTTCCATTCCTTCTCCGGATAACACGCAGGATTAGCTATAATTGAATTTTTTTCGCAGGATAAATATTCATGAGCATCATCTGTCGCAACCCATCCATGCCGTCGATTTAAATCGCATAAATAAAAAATCATCGAAAACCATTGAAAGGATTTTTTTTTTTTGCATTCGCAACCCAAAGTAGGGCACACTGATTTGCACACCACGGCGACTGATCGAACGCGATCGACGATCACATTGGCAAGGGATGAGATCCCAGGCGGATCCCTTCTCTCAGTCGATTGTTTGAATTGTTTCCAATTGTTGGAATTGTTATTTTTACGAAATCGAAGACGAAATCAAAAATGGGATGTTTCTTCGAATTGTGCGACTCGATTTGAATCCTTTCGCCTGGAAACGAAGTCACTGCGCATTGTTTGTCTTTGTAGCGGCCGGAAGATCGTTTCCTTTTGCATTTGTCAGACGATGAGAAGATTCTTAATTTTGCATTTTTCACTTTCGCATCCCAGGGGTGCGCGAATTGGGCCGATTCATGTTCGGGCGACGAGGACGGGCGCTTGGCAATTTCACAGATGTCACTGCGCCAATGAGTGATCGATACATATTTTGCATACAATTGGATCAGTTTGCAAGGGATACGGGTATCACCGGCGTGACAATGTGACGCAATTTGAATTTGATTAGTGGCTCAGTGTGGGTATGCTGCCGTCATGCTGGAAAACGCATTATTTTTGAATTTCTCAACAAAATGAAGTTCATAACGCATAATGAAGTATTCATTGAGTTTCGGTCGGTTTTGCAACGGCTTTCAAAATAAATGAAGTCAACTGATGGATGACTGGGATGAGGATGAGATGGGAGATGGGATATGTGTGGAGAGTTTTGAGAGGGAAGGACTAGGGGATGCATGTACTTTGGTTGTTCGGTATGTTGATGGTGGTCGATGGAACAATGCTTTTCTCTTCGATCCTGGCTCCTTTCCTCTTCTCTTCTGTGCAATGCACTGAGTGGAAGTGTGTCAAAGTATTCCACTTTGTTGCTAAAGCGGCGAAAAATTCTCAGAAAACACCACCGTCTGAACCAAAGATCTTTAGATTTTCGTTTTTCTTTCTAAAGCAACTCCCAGTCTTCTACAAATGACGGCACGACTGATTAAGATTCGAATCTGAAACAATTTGGGCCACATTTCACGCACTTTTTTTGTCAACATTAAATTGGCGCCCAACAGGGGATTCACAAAATCCGTCAACTAAACTTTTGGAAGCGCGCTTTGTTTTTTGCAGCAAAATGGAAACGAAAAATGTGTGCGGTTTTGAACAAAGACGACTGTACATGGATGCAGACATAGTCAAGATGGCGCCCAATGAATGAACTTTGATGAACGCTTATGCAGCACCAAAGTTGAGTTGGGTAGCTTAATGTGTTGGAGTCAGAACAAAGACTCAAATTTGGAACACTTTACTGGGCAATCAATCCGCGTTTTCGTTTTTCGTTAAATTGGCGCCCAACAACCGACCACGTGGATTTGAACTCAATGCCATTTTCAAAAGAATCAACAGGCTTCCCCACTGCTCATGCAAAAGACTTACTTTCAGTGCGCCCTATTCCCCTTATCCCACAAATATCATCACAGTTTCATCGAAACAAAGTCACAATTCCTTGTTGACATCCACCCACCGTTCCACTCGATGCTAAAACAATCGCTTTTGGTACAATCCAATTTCCAGACAACACTGTCGTTCACATCATCATGGGATAAGCAGACGAAAAGAATAATTCAATTCCAGTTTCATAGCCCACTTGACAGAAGCGTCCACCTCCCCTTTCTCTGTGACAGAGTCACAATCACAGCCAACTTGGAGAACCCAATAAAGACGGCTTAAAGCAACATCATCGGTCCACTTATCCCAGCGTCTAGAGACACTCTTCTCTTAATTCGAATTAATGGCCACCTCCTCAAGGTATTACACATTTGAATAACACAGAGCCCAGCTTACAAGCCCAAGAGTCACAGTCACTCTCGATCGAGGGTCGAGTGTATGTGTGTGTGTGTGTGTGTGAGTGTGTGCGGCACCGCCAAAGAATGACATCTTGATTGTGATGCCATACGCACACCTGAAGGCATTTAGATCATTCCTCTAGAGTCTATTGTTCAACTGTGCGTCATTAGAATGGCCCGATGGTGGCTGAGTGGTATCTGGCGCGCTTTTGAATATTTCTCTCGACGGTCGATCGGTCGATCGAGAACCCACACACTCCTTGAGGAAGTCATCATCGTTAGGGAGAATACCTTCGTCTATGTAACCGCGTCTCCCCTACCCTCCACCCCCACCCCCCTTCGCTTTGGAACCGGGTTTATTTACTCTGAGGTAGTTGAGAGGATCTAATTCTATTCTTCGCGTGTGTGTGTGCGTGTGTGTGTATCACAAGCGAACAATAGCCAAAGAGCACCCCCCGCGGGAATCGAAATGGCAGCGAGAACAAAAAAGAAATTGAGGAGAGCCGAGAATGAAACGAACTGACACTTGATTGCGTGAAGAATAATACGGGATTAATCATATAACAACTCACAGGAGAATGCATCTCATCACACCTCGACTGTGAAGGCGGCCGAGGTGGTTGTAGGAAGAAGAAGAACAACAACATCAGCAGCACTACCAGCAGCGCAGCAACAACAGCAACAGCGGGGGACTGCGACTGCGAGGGAGAGCAGTCACGGTGTCTGCGATCATGCGAGACACTCTGGCACCGAGACGAGGCGTTGTTTTCCTCCGGGTTCTCTACCTGAAATATCAGTTTTTGTTTGGTGGTGTTCTAAGGTGTGGGCTTTGGCTTTGTTGAGGACGATGGAATGAGTTGCGATGAGACAAATGAAGGCTTATGTACTCTGTGACAATTGACTTTTGACAGATCGCAAGTCAATTTGGTATCACAATGGTGATGATGCACGTGAGTGGTATGTGGGGTGGCGGGGGTAAGGGGAGTCTGATAGTTTCTACAGGGCCATTCAGGGCGTAGTTGTGGGTCACACGCCTGAAAGTCCCAAGTTTGATTCCTAGACTGAACTGGAGCTACACTAACTTCGCCGTTTTTAGGCAGCAAAACACTGTTGATCTCCTCCACTCGTTGGAGACCATTGGAAAGCGCTACACTAGTTGTTGCTGAAGGAGTAAAGTTCTTGCACCTTGTGGGCAGTAGCGCAACCCAATTATTGAACATCTTCTTCAGGGGTATTTGCAGTGGAATTTCGACTCCATTCCGTGGGCATATTTTACTAGAACGGTAGCTCGTTTATTGATTTTTAAAAAGTCACCATTTTTGTGTAGGTTCTGTCTCTGTACCCTCTCCACGTTAGACTCAAATTTCCCTTATTTTTATTTAAGATCCGTTTTGCGGATGTCAGTCTGAATTTATCACCCTGCTTGAATTCTTGCTATGATGCACTTTAGCAAACGCCACCAACCCAATTGTCCGTTCCCCTATACACCCCTTGCGCAGGATCAAGGCTTGCTGTACAGATGTCCGCAGCGGTGCCTTCTGGTTATGACCTACATGGATTACGAACTTTACTAGCATCTGCTTGGATCGCTTTGAGAGCCAGTTGAAAGCTGATTAAGTACGCAAGCTCTGAAGAACGTAACCAGAAGGTACAGGGGCTAGATCATCAGCGAAGCCAAGTATCTTCAGCCCTTTCGGTGGCTTTAGCCGTAGGGCTCCATCGCCCATGAGGTTCCATGGAAGAGGGCATAGCATCGATCCCTATGGGGCTCCTCCTGAGACTTGGTTGTACTCTGATCCTTCTATTGTCTCGTACCTCAGTTTCCTGTAGGTGATGTGGCTTAATGGCAATAGTGGCATAGTGGGAAAGTGCGTCGACTCATTAACCAAGGTCCCAGGTTCGGTTCCCGGATGGCACACCACTGCATCACCTCTTTCAAGTTACCGACAGCACTCAAATAGTATCAATTGTCTATGAAAAGATTCTTAAGATCTAGCCTTTCGATCGCCTCTACTTGCAAGAGAACAGTAGCACGCACAAGACGACTAGTTGTTGTAAGGATAAGACCGAAAACGGCTACCGCTGTGACGTGACTGAAAACCATGATCTTGTATTGGCCGAATGCGACGAATAACTAAGACAGTTGGCAGCTTCAAGGATCACGTTTGTCTTATCCTGTATGATAAAGCTGTGGGTGCTGCGCCATAGGTGCCGCTTTCGATCACTTCAAACGTACGTACGCCGATTTGACAAGGAAAAACGGCCCTTATTACAGAAGTTTGAGGTTCTCTTCTCCAATGGCAACGCACTAGCTTTCACTTCACACATTCGCCACGCTAAAATTGGTCCAATAAGTTCACGAACTGCTGAGCATCCACCGTATTCACCAGATCTGACACTATGGGACTTTTTTTTTCTCTCCAAACATGAAAAAGTCAAGCGACGGGCAGAAGTTTGAATCGAATGAGAAGTTTATCAGGGCCAGGGGGGCCTACTAAGCGAACCCCAAGTATTTTTTTTGGAGCTTGACTAAAAGGAGAATGCGTTGAAAAATAAAGCGTCACTTTTTCAGGGCTCCGTTTTCTTTGGGGACTTAGTTCTGTATCATCCTTATACCTTGATCCATTGACTAATTCCGTCGATGGCCATCAAACTCGGTGTTAGAAGCACAATTTTGTTTTTTTATTTTTTTAGGTACGCAACTCTTTTGCTTTGACCACATGACGACCATGTCTTGTCATAGAAGTAAGCAATGTGTTACCTAACTGCCCCTGTATAGTGTCATATGTAAGTTTGAATTCGAGTCAATATGTATTTTTCCCTTTGATTTCACTGCATAAGCTTAACTTTATTTTGGCCTAGAGTTCACCTGTTGGGCGCCAGTTTCCATAAAGATACGTCATTATGAGAATTCCAGTGCCAGTTGATCTCCAGATTCCACTCTCTACTCCTAGAATCGAATGGGGGTCACTTTTCCCGTTCTTAGTTTAAAAGGACAAAATTAGCTTTTCACAAATTGTACCTAAGGCAAGGCCGTTGGTTATCAATTTTTAGGTAAATCGCTAAGTTTTGTCTACTTCAAGCAATCTGTCTCAGAATCTTCATGTTTCGCATAACTTTGGTTGAATATATCACGAGATCCATGATTGAGTGCCAAATTACTTCCATTCGTCCACAAAGAATGGCACCGCATCAAGTGAAAGTAATTGAATTTCAGTTTGAATTGAAATTAACATTCAATCAGCACAACATTGACAAGAAAACCAAATCAAAAAAATCTCTCAGAAAAACTGCAAAATTTTCCCACAAAAGCCCCGAAAATAAATCAACCCGTTCCCTTTAAACAAAAACCGCAATCAGTGCTCAAGCCTCACTCCATCTGCCAAACCATCAATCGATTGATTACATCTAACCAAATTCACGCAGATAAACCGTCCAGGCGCACCTAAAAAAAACACAAACCCTTTGACAGCATCCCCGACGCACTGAATGTCCTTTTTTTTGGCCAGCCTCTGCTATCGCAATCTAATGACAAAATTCACACAACCATTCGACTCTAGTTTTCTCATAATCAGAGCGCGCAGACACAGGAACCGGGCAAAACAACTCATTCCTCGCTGTCTCTGTAAATCAATTGCACAATCAGCGCCCAAGGATTCGCAATAACCCTTTCGAATCAATGGCGAGAATCCTTTTCCGGTGACATTTCACCTCATCCGGGCGACCCCTTTCGCAAAATTTCGAATCTTCGATCGATCCCATGAGAGGAAGACGGGGGATCGTTTTAAGAAAATTCATTAGACAATGTGTGACAATTCCGGGGCCACGAGGGCAGGCAAGCAGCGACAACCTCTCTCTCGGTCGATTGAGTTTTTTCGATCTCGCGATGATGTCACCGTTTTCTGCTGCGCACTCCTTGCGAAAAGGGTGGCGAGGAAATTTAATGAATTTCCCCGCAAAATAATCAGAAGGGATGTCCTTGTAAGGATGACGTCTAATATGAATACCGCATCGAATCGGGACTCGCAAATAACAATAAACATTGATTGGATGGATTTTCTTATGCGATGCGATGCGCTCTGGATTCCGTTGCATTGAGAGGCGAGACAATAACTCACGACAAAGGACTGCGAAAGGTGAAAGGGGTTCGCTTGTTTGGTTTTAATTATTTTTTTCTCCTTCTTTAGTGCGCAGCGACATCGGCATCGGCTTCTGTGCAATTTGATGGTGCTGCGCTGCTGTGCTGTTGAGCGAAAGGGCATTCATGTCATTCGCATGCATTTACAAGATGTTAGCAAATATTTATGAGTTCGAGGTTGGATAAGACGGTGAGGACATCTAATGAGATTTTGTGAGTGGGGCAGATGCTGTTAAGAGACACTCTTGTGAGATGTTTTTTGTAAATTTTGAGAAACGACTGGCTGAATGTTTGTCTCTATGGCGTTGGAAAACAGATCAAATGAGATGAGATTGGCGCCCGACAAGTGGACAGTGGTGATTCTTTAGCAAATTTTGAATCAGACTTAGAATTAACGGCACAAATAGAAGAGAACAAATTAATCGATGTTAAATTTAAGACAGTTTAAGGAAAAATCGAAGTATGCTCTCCCTTCAGAGAAAAATGGCGCCCAATCAAAGGACACAAGGCGTTCCTTAACAAAACTTCATGAAAGATGAGACTCTAAATGCAGTGAAATAAAAATGAATACAGACGTTTTAGCCTTCGAGTCTAAGAATAGGAATCAGCTAGAATACCAAGTTTTGAATAACAATGGCGGCCAACGAGTGGTCACGTAACAACATAAGCTGGTGAAATTAAATATGTAGACTGTTCGCATTGAAATCAGTTGCCAATTCAAATAATAATCAAGTGACACCAAACCCAGGTCCATTTGCTATCTAAGCGATGCTCAACCGTTGAACATACCAGAAATCCTGATTCTGAATGGCGTGACCCCTGAAAAGCAGCACTAGGAAACAATAGTAATTGTCTTTTTGGCGCCGTTAGAGAACGAGATTTTTTAAGCCGAACATAAAGCACGATCATGGTGATCCTGTCAAAGGAACATTAAATTTATCGATAGACGAGCACCTCCAATGGGTTTACCTCACAGCTTCTCAACAGACACTTGCTTAAGAAATGCTCATCCCGAAAGATGACGTCTCCAAACAGAGAGCTTTGTTCTAAGGTCCCCCATTCACACAACCTCCCAGTAGGTAGCTTTTCAAAGAAAAAAAAATTTCGCATAATTTTTCAATTCAAATTGAAAGAAGAAATATTTGCTTGACCTATGTCATCCTGACAGCTTGCACTGTTCCATAGTCTCGCATCAATCAAACAACGCATCCAACAAAGTGGCTCGTGCAGACTTAACGACGTCTACCACATCGCACCCAATGCCTTTCTTTTTCCATTCACCTCTCAAATGTTTTTCCACCTCAAGAGCATACAATCGCTTTGTTCACACCGTCATATTCCAACCGACTAATTTCCAAGTGAAAAGCCCCCCCTCGACAGGAACCCCTTTTCCCCCCAGCGCCCCACCAACTTGACAATAGATCATGTTACAACGCAATAAAATACCAGAAAAGAAACAAAAATCCATCGGAAACAGAACATTATTTATTGAAAATATATTCAAAACTTAACTACCAATCAACCGACAATACGCCAGCCCGCAGCGGTGTCGGCTAAAAGCGCAATTCTTCGATCTGCCACCAGAGGAGTTCCCTATTTTGACAACAACCATTCACCGATGAATGCATTCATTAATAATTGGTGGCCAATGTTGATTGTAACAATGCTCAGAAAAGGGTCCATAAAATGGGTGAAAGAAAACTCTTCCTATCACATCCCCACACCGTGTCCCACTCTGTTGTGAAAAGAGAAGAACCCTTTACGGGGCACACAAGAGAAGATCCCACTCCAGTGACTTCCTGTGCAACCCAACCACACATGTGTGCTCCATCTCCATCTCTCTCTCTCTCTCTATTTTTCAAAGTTGATCTAATCTGAGGAGAGATATCAATAAATCTGCAGCAATTAAGATGACCCGGGGAGAAGAGGCACAGCCCACCTACATGGGCGGGCACCGATCGAAACAAAAGAGTTGGTCAGCGAACTTGAAAATTTTCTCCCGAAAATTTACGACCTCCGCCCGGCGGCAGTACGCATATGTCCGCGCACACGAATTCTTTTCAATTTCCCTGACAATCCAAAAGAAATCCCATTCATTCCCAATTGAATTTCCCCATTCAGCCATTACGACAATATTTGGATCTCAAATCCCCGCCGCTGCCACCACCGATCTTCAGTCCCGCACGAGTTGGCCTTTCATAAATTTCTTATTTATTGCGTTCGCGTTAGTGCCACCTTTATACGCCGCCGCGCTGCTGTCACCCATAAATTCAGTTAGCTTTACTATTCGTGACATTTACTACAAAGCTTGACACAATGGCCGGCAGCGGCGGACGATCGCTTGAACGCTGCAAAGGGAAGAAGGACCAAGTTGTCTATAAATAGACAGAGGGACGGACAGAATTGCCGTCAATGACGGTTGAAATTGAAAACAGATACGTACACATGGTCCACCCATGCATTTCTCATTAATTGCCCTGAGATACGCCGCGGATCGCATGTGCGAATGAGAATGGTTGGCAGTATTTTGATCAGAGGCGATCATCAAGCGCAGCGCGTACCGCGATTTCTGATCATCCGCTTCGTCTTCGCTGCACTGCGAGAGAAGGATCCGAAAATGCGTATCTTCAGATACAAAACGCTAATGCTAATTTATTACCGATTCATACGAGTGTAGGGGTCTTTGCAGTGCTTCGTCGTCGTCGCCATCGAAGGAACAGACGCAGTGGAACGTGCTCCGCTTTGTGGAAAATGCCACATTGTGCGGATGTCAAGTGCTTTTACCGGCATCGAATTCGTTGCGGCTGTTAGATATGCATGTGGATTGAGGAAAATTACAGTCAAAAGACGAAGGAGAATATTTCACTGTTTTGGGGACACCATTGGGGCGAGACGTTTGTTTGGGCCGAGCGATTTATAATCAAGAAATTAAAGATTAATGCGATGACATTTGGTTTTGGCTTGCGGCTGATTCACTTTCACTTGGAATTAGCGATCGTGTTGGTGGGTGGTGGCTGGGCCTGTAATTCTGATTGATTATGCGAAACTGAAATGGCAGGACGGCATACAGGGCGATCGGTGGATATAGTGGTTCACCATTGTAAGCATTCCAATGGCGAGTAAAGGATCTCACAAAAGATTTTGCCGCGGTTCTGAAAATTTTCGGAGGAGAGCCTGAGTTAATTTTTTTTGGAGTGACGTCCTGCACCTTATTTTGTATGGTTGGTGTGCAACAAGCAAATGATCACTTGATCGATTGTTTTGGATAAGGGGACTTACTAGATTCGCGATCTCTTGCTTCCCACAAAGTCCTTCATCACAACCACCTGATCTTCTCACCATTCGTTGGTCTTTTCCGTTTCAAATGATCGGTTGATCTGATCGGTGATCATTTGGCGCGATCTTCCCGCTTCTCATCGAACTTTTTAACATTCTTTGACTTCTCCAAACTCTTCAACGACTTTTTATTTATTAGTTCGAGCATGCCCGCATGTAAAAACAACGAATTTCTGCTTGCATTTCAGGGATTTCTTACGATTTCTTTGCCAAGCTCCTTATTCAGTCCATCACGCACATCCCGTCCTTAAGCTCCCTTTCATGAAAAGCTATCTTCGCCCTCTCCCCATCCCATAACCACCTGAAAGAACATCATAAACTACAGTCTTACAAAAAACATCAGCAATTTGTTCCTTATATGAAATTTGAGAGCAATTTTCCACTGGCTCACGCGCTAACATAACAATACGCAGGCGCGCACAGCAGAAACAGCCGCCTCCTCCTTCTACAGTGCAGTGCGCCACAGGACAATGACACACACGCACCTTCAATTACATAAATTCGTCGCAACAAAAGCAATTATGTGACCGCCTTCGCGTTGGCTTCCTTTCATATTCACTTAGACGATTTCACATCTTCCCGGCTAGGTGGGGCCCAGGTCCCCGGGCCAGCAAACCGGGGAGCAAAATTGGTGTTCAGAGCAGCACAGCACACTCATGTAGGCAGCGACGGTAGACAGTTTTATGCGCAAACAAAGGACATAGGAGGTGGCGCGCGCACGATAAAAATCATCCGCTTCGCGCGCGTTATTCCGTGTAATTGTGTGTCAACGGAGAGTCTGCTGACTACAGAGATGCGAAGCCCCACCGATCCACAGACTCGACTTCCTGGATCGCACGGAAGAGTTGAAATAGTCATTTCTATGGTAATTTTGGATGGGGTGGAGATACGCATCTGAGGTGGGGAATGACCGAGATGATGTTCCATTTGACTTCTGCGCACCTGGTGGGCTGTAGATGACTTCATTGGTGATGAGGACGAGTTCATGATTTCATGTTTTGATGTTGTATTGATGGTGGATAATCATTTTTAAACGACAACATGAATGCGCTGTATCTATCAGGCATATACATATATGCCTGAGAACGAGCTTTGGTTGAGTTGACTTGAGTGGTGCGTTTAGGAAAACATAAAATAACTTCATGTCAGCGAGAATTTCGGAAAAGAATGAATTAGTTCTGACCTAAAATGATATCTTGCACATAGCAAATGTACCTCAGAAATTTGTCAGATATACACTATCAGCCAGCGTGTGTCATCAGTGCGAAGGGATGAAAGTAAAAATCAACAAAAATTGAAAAAGTTTATTTTTGCCTTTCATTGTCTTTACCCTAATCATCCACATGGAAATAACATACCAAGTGAAGCTCAATACTGTGAATGGATTAGAGTTTGGATTTAGATCCTTTGTATAGAAATATACATGCTTTCTCATTAAATCTTGAATTGGCGCCCAACATAGGCACACTTGGCAACCCTCCCCAAAAATTGAATAAGAGCCAGTAGTTAACAGATGACTACTGAAAACTGTTCATATTCCATCTTGGAGTACTGTGCATTAAAATGAAGGTTGATACGCACTTCAGCAAAACGTGGCGCCCAACGGAGTACCATGCAGCATCGTTAGTGGATTTCAAATGGACACAAATTGAGGATTGAAAATAAATTTAGGATCTCTTCTGGGTATTTTTCCACGTAGAAGTAGACTCTATGAAATTCTGTAAGGCCAGCCTCCAATTGAGAACGGAAATAGGGCTATTACCGCGTCTAGCCTTGAATGTAGAACTAACTACTGCATCATCTTCTAAGGTATGACGAAATTTTTTTCACTGTGTAGGACTGTCATCAATTTGATAATTGAATCTGTATAGGCTTAGTTTGTTGGAGAGTAGAACCGATACGACTGCCTCTCACTTATGCACTTGAGGTAGCATTGTGATGCCCAGAATGAGGAGTGCAATAGTTTCTCTTCGGCCCAATTCACTGAACGGAGCTTAGGCCAGTACATTTACTGATCCTGGAATTCTGTGAACAGAGCTTAGCGGTGGAAAACCATGACTAGGTTCTTAGCTTAGCTTAACATTGACTGAGTCTGTGGAAGGGATGATGACGAGTATTCCCTTGATCCTCTTGTGGCTGTCAAGGAGACCCATGTTTATTTTGTGACACTTAGGATGACTGTGTTAACTCCAACTCACATCGAAAGTGTCTTCTTAGCCAGCTCGATGATACTGTCGAACTTTGCACTGTTATAGAGGGACATATAATCACCATCGTCTCACTTCGGAATACCACCGATTATTGGCTGTTTCTTGGTTCTTTGTGTGGACCTTTCTTTGCTGATCAGCCAAAGCAGGTGTGATTCCGTGCAGTGATAACTCTGCATCAATCTAAGCCCCTTCTCACGTCAAAACATAAATATCCTTCATGTCGATTATGTCCACGAATCAAGCTTGCATGCTGTCAGTCAAGAGGTCTGTGATCTTGGCGACTAGCTTTGAATTGATTAGAGGTTACCTTGATGTCTGCCTGAGTGTCAATGGAAGTAGAGTATTGGCTTCCAACACTGAAATCATTCTCTAGGCTTCTTTGGCTGTTAAAATCTCTGCTTAAAGGGCACAGCTGTGATCAGGTAGTCGGAGCAATTTTATAGACTAGGAGAACAGTCCCGCGTTTGTACCCCTTTAGGGTCGCCGATCCAGTACACTTAAGAGGGATAGCCAGTAATGATCGTAGAAGCTTCATTTGATTCTGGTACGAAAATTCACAGGAGGAAATCGGTTGATATCGAGAGTAGAGTCACTCCTCGCCCTCAAAGGCTTATCCAGAATTATGGTATGTTCTGAGGAGCAAGTTGGCCAGCCACGCGATTCTCACTGCACACTTTGCTGTCGAAGTTTGCATTAAGAGATCCAGGTTCAAGATCACTGTGGTCTCAGGCACGCACGTCGCTTAATCCTTGGCTATTTCTTGAGTTTCTAACGTTGCCTTCCACAAGACAATGCTGTATACGTTCAAAGAATAGATTCAACTTTCATACACCACTTCTAACCAAGCAGTCTATTGCCTACATATAAGGCAGTAGATGCCTTTCTAGTCCTTTCATTAGCATTTGATTTTCAGTCGTAGATTGTTCATACTTTCAGCATGTGGCTAGAGAGGATTCGTTCCATATAGAGAAGCTTCTTTGATGAGTTCCTTGTCCACACCAAATGGAATGCTCATTCGAAGGAGAACGCACTTATACAAAGCCTTCCAACAGCGGCCTAACGTGTCATCTGCAAAAGTTTTAGCGTCGCGCCGGTAAAAGTCTTCTCCTCTAATGGTTCCTTGACTTCCATATGCTTCATCATTCTTCACAAGACACGTTGGCATCTACATGATGGCCTTAGTTATACACGATCGCTTGACTCTTCACGGTTATTATATTTGCACATGATCACTTCACACTTCCATGATCGTTTTTTCGCCGAGGCTAGACTTCCGCACAATGGCTTCGTTCTACGAGTACACCTTGCCCTTTGAGTCGTTACTTAGTTCATATGATCGCGTTGAGTTTTCAAAATCAGTTCGTTCTAAAACGATCAGTTATCGGGTTACGATATTTTTGTTTCCTTTAAGCCTCTGAATGAACGCATGGCTTGCAGTTGCATCATCGTCTTCTTTGCTTTGAATCCTAAATTTTGACATCACTGCCCGCTTTTACACGATCACACGATTTTCACACCATTGCTTCGTCTTTACACAATCGTTTGGTGTCCTTTATTTACGCGATCAACTGATTCTAACAAAATTGATTGTTCCTTACAAGACATGAGGACAACCCTCCTAACATGATCGTTTGACACCTCCAAGATCACTGGTCTCAGGGCTGCTGTCCTGCCAACACAGATCACCAAATTTTGATCCCCAGAACATCTCTCACACCAATCTGTCAGTCCATAGATGTCGCAGATTCCCTGTCCCGCCGTCCATCACATTCGATTTCATTTCTCCACATTGGACCAAACATGCTTCACACTCATCGAGGAACTCCATTCCCTAATGGTCCCGTAAATCATCTCCATTATCCGACCGAACCGCGTACTAAATCAATTCAAAACGCTGACTCCTCGCAAGTACCCCACCCCACACAGATTGCGCCACATTCCGCCGTCCTTTGCGCATGAATGAGGACATGTTCCGCCGGTGGATCTGCGACCGCCACAGAGCTTCGCAATAATCCACGGCGCGCAGTGAATGAAACGATCCAATGGATGATGTGGGGAGTTCAGATCGAACGGGGGCTAAGGTGGGACTAACGCCATTCGCCCATAGACTGTGCTGGTCAGGGGGGTGGGGGGGGGGGGGCTGTGGAGCGAACTATGCGCGTGCAACACCAATCCAAATTTATGACCGGCGATACTCAAGTCAGATTTTGTTGGCTTCAATCCTCGTTTGTGCCACACAAGGGCATAAATCTGCGTGTTGGACGTGTGGTAAGTGAAATTTATGCCTTATCCGGGAATCATCGTTTCCCAGCCGGCACATGGGGCAGCCGTGGTGGTGGCGGTGGTGATGAATCTCTGAATGAGTTCATGTTTCAGGGGAATGACAAAATATTTGCGGTCTATTGGTGGCTTAGATGGCGCGGGTGGATGCTCATGTGTCCATTGAGAGCGGTCGACGGATGAGTGGGCGCAGAATGGGGTGGGGATTGACTTGGGTAGCCAATTGGGGACCTTCGCCTTGTGAAAAGCGGCTCAGAGAGTGGGGCATTTGCAAACAAGGAGAGATGGAATATAAGGGAATGTTTGAATTTTTGAATGACCTGCGGTAGGAACAGGACTCCAGTTTTTCAAGTTTCATCGCACACCACCTCAACCGCATTCCCTCTCGAATGAAAAAATCTCATAAATTTCTTAAGCAAAACAGTGACACGGTCTAATCCGGTTCCAGGGTGTCGGATTAAGCAAACGAATGTGAAAATAAGGACAAGCAACTGAATGATGAGCGAACTCGCCCCAAGAAGGACACCACATCACACCGCACAGAGTTGTAGCACGGGTTTCTCTACTCCGTGCGTGTGCGTGTGTGTGATAAGAACAACCAAAATCTCTTAGACACACAAAAACACACACGCCTCGTCGCCGTGGGGTAGAGTCTGTCAGTTATTTTGGCCATCTCTGGCGAAAAGTGTCAAAATTTTGATTCGATCAAAATGATCCTGTTGCCGATGTTGATCTTTCTGTTGGTGGATTCAGGGCTCAGGTAGGCTTCGAATTGGTTTCCTGGAAATCAAGTTAAAGGATTAGCAAATATTTGAAGGAGGGAGTGAGTTGTAGCCAGCGGCGGGACTGAGGAGGATTAAAATTTGCAAACGTCATAATTGGGGTGATATCTGACGAGGGTTCCACAAGCGTATAGCTCTACTTCTGATCGGTGGGATATTGCGTGCGATGGCATGGGGTGGGAAAATTTATGGGAAAATGATGAGACAAGAGATCTAAAGATGGAGATCGGAAAGAAATTTGAACTCACAGTTGCAAAGCATTTGTTGACTGTTTCAGGCTGTTGCTCATGCATTTCTTGGATGATACAGAAAATAGCCGAGGTACCCAAGTCGGAGGTGATCTGTCCTCATCGCCAAGACTGCTGATTACGCGATTTGAGAAGATGGTATCCAAATGATCGATTGACTAAATGAGGCAAAGCTGCGTCATTTAGCTTGAATCTGAGAGAGTAGAAGTCCATGCCTTCAATTTAAGTAAAACGAGTTCGGTCTGTATCATGGACCGAAACGTTGTCCTCAGACTTATTGTCGAAGCAAAATGCTCTGCCAAACTGTCGCTCTCTGTGGACGCTTGAACTTTTAAACGAGACCTTCCAAGTGTAGTATACCAGTGGACAACAGTCGTAGTCCTCGTTGGCGTATGGTGCTCTCAGTTGAAAACGTGGCTGCTGTGGAAGACAACGTCAAACTAAATTCACGAACATCAACTCGCCATCGATCGCAACTATCGCTACTGTTCAACATTTCAAGACTAGTCTGAGCTCAGTCTGCCCATTTTTGGGTTATTCGCTTCCAAAGTCCGACTGACTCAGCAATTGGAGTCGCTCGAGCATCTCTAGCAATCATCATGTGCAGCGCCTTCGACATATTGAGTCACAACAGGTTTCCTCAAACTCCGCCCCAAAGAGTTCCCTAAAAAGAAAACACAGTCGCCGCCATTTTAATCCAACAAAAGTTAGTTCTGCAAGTGCAGTTGATAGTGGCGACACATTCCTGCCTCATTTCGACGTCTCCCTTGCCCTTCATCAACACCAGCAACAAACAAAAAAGGACATTCTTATAAATCTTGCACCGACTCAGGGGGAAGAAAATGAAGAAAAACAAAAACACAACAACAAGTCATCGTGGTCCCCCCTGCTGTGGCATTGAAACTGCCCAAGGGAATCGAAATCATCGACACAAACAAAAAGAACAACACCTCAGTGAAACCGGTTGCCAGGACTAACGACAAACACCTGAGCGTCCGTCCATTGCGTAGGCTGTCCATTGCACTCGGCCAGGGTGTGGCCGATCTTCCTTCCTGCAAGACACTTTCGAGCACAAAAGGAAAAAAGGCGATTTCATTCATTCACTGGGACAGTCAATCTTGCCATTGACACGTTGCGTCGTCGTCCTCGCAGCGCAGTGCGTTTCTTCAATGAATCCCCGGGCAACCGATTCTCCGAAGTGTACGTGTGCATTCACACGACTGACGGTTTTGCCTCGCCCTCAGTGTCCTGTGCGACGAAGCCTTTGAAGTTCGATTGGCAGGCGAACAAAGCGCGCAAAGGACGCCACAAATCCTGCCAAAAAATGAGCAGATCATTATTATGGAATTCTTCGTCTCGACAGCGACGAAGGAAAAAAAAGAAATGGGCAAAGAAACATCCAAGCAAATTTGAAACGTCTCCTTGGCAGCGGTGGAGGAATCGTTGCAAGGATTCGGTGGGAGGGTGGGAAAAATTTCACGCGTTGCTGTGTCTTTTTATCCGAATTAAGGATTTAACAGATCAATCATATTTTCTGGCGTCTATTGGCAAGTAGTAACGCCGGCGGCGCCGGCAACGGCGACGGAGACGGTGAAGGCTGCGCGGTCCTTAGAAGTGTTCTGTATGCAAATGAGCAATCATGTGTACGGAGCAGTTGCCAATGGGGATCTACAAGCCGATTGGCAGTCCTTTCACCTTCAATGGGAATTGATACTGTGTTTGCTTTTGGTAAAGGGGGAGAAGGAGGGGAGAGGGTGAAGGAGGGGAGGGGGAGCTAGAGAAAGAATGTTGCTAATGGGAATGGGATATGGAGGAGTTCTTCGCTAGGTTCTCCATAAGCATCGTTTTATATCCTTTAAGGCACTCACAGTTAGTGGTGGGATGAACCAAACTATGTCGTGGCATAGTGGGTAAGTGTGTCGGTTTGCATGATTTAAACTCACAGGCAAGGATTGATGCAGCCTAAGCGAGTCTCCATTGAAAAGATTGTTTATACGCGATACAAGGTATAAGCCGAGTTGAAGTTGGTGTCCATAAAGAGAATGATTAGCGTGACAAGCTCTTGATAGACCCTGTAGCTCAAAATTGACAAGATTTCATTACCAAAACGCCGGACGTTCACCGCAGTCGGAGGGTATTAATTTATTCAGACGGAAGACACCCCCCCCCCTTGGCATCGACAATTAACCTGGGATCAGTCTCCTTAACATCGCGTATAAAAAGCTCTCTGCCATTTTATGTGAAAACCTGAGCCAAAAAAGGCACTTCTTCGTCGATTTCAAGGATTCATGTGACGGCGTTACTAGAG
The DNA here is from genome assembly GCA_944738645.1 of Eristalinus sepulchralis. Taxonomy (NCBI): domain Eukaryota; kingdom Metazoa; phylum Arthropoda; class Insecta; order Diptera; family Syrphidae; genus Eristalinus; species Eristalinus sepulchralis. The sequence goes on along the minus strand of OX122885.1, from coordinate 6,690,964 downwards.
ACGGGCTATACGGTGCCATGTCTAGTTTTGGCATTCCTACCAAACTTGTAAGATTCAGAGTGTTGACGTTTAAGAACTCCCGCTGCTCCATCAGAGTTGAAACGAGCTCATCGAGACCTTCAATTTCTCAAAAAGGAAGCAGTCATTCTTGGGAAGATGATCCTTCCTTCAGCTACTAGCTTACGCAGATTCCTTACTATCGATCCATATCTTGAACGAACAAAGTGAACCATCAATGAGGTGTTTGCTGAGCTAAAATGGAAATGGCTAATAAATAATAATTGAGGGACACTACAGCCCACAAGGGACCAAGGCTTAGCTTCTACAAGAACTACTCGTGCTGTGCGTGCTATTTACGAGTAAAAGGGACCTACGGAACGGCGAGAGACCTACGATTCAACGACGAACTGGACTAGTTATACGATGGTATGCGCCGTCTGTGGACACAGCTTGATGAGTTTCCTTATCCTAGCCAATTGGGACGACGCACTAAAGAACGACCTCTTCTGAGATGAAGTGCGCAAGTGGAGAAGGACCTCAACCAACTTGAAGTGCAAAATTGGAGGCAGCTGGTTGAGGCTTAGGATGGTCAACTCAAAGAAGGTTTCGTTCAACAAAAATATTTATTGTGTCAAAAAGCAAACTATTCCATTTAAAGATCTTGAGACTTGTTCCAAATCGTGACAAGTTCGCGGAAAGTCCTGTGATTCCTCCAAAAAATGTGTTTTTTGTTCGCCTTTCCTTGTTGAATGTTTTTTATAACACCGGGCTCTCCCCTGATTGAAAAATCCTGGAGAGACTTTATTCATAGCAAATCTGAACATTTGACAGTGACGTGTTTCAAACGACTCAACGATTGTTTTTGTTCATCTTCGTCAGCATTTCTGTCTGATTTGGCGGATTTTTTGATACAACTTGAATCACTCAGTCGTTCAATGACGTGCAATTTTCAGTCGTGGCTCCTAAAGAGGGTTTTCAGCGATTATTTCTGACGCAATTTGGACTCCATTTGGTCTTCATCCTACTTTTGCCTGGAATTTTGACACCATTTACAGAACAATTTTGACAAGATGAAGTTTGATGAAGTTTTTGGGACGATGTCTCCCTTTCCACTTTCAAGAACCAGTGACGAGGTTCTGGCCACATTTTAGGCTTTCTGACGCGGTGTGACTCTGGCAGAATTTTTCGGCTCTCTTGTTCGAATTTTGAAAATGTTCTTGGTCGAAAATTGGAGATTTTAATTTTGACGGAGTTTTGTGATGTGAATTCTCAATTTTGTCTTGACCTTATTTGAAGCCAATAGTCCAAAGGTAAATGTTGCCTTATTGCCTTGCGAAAACAAGCCACCTCGCCTCCGTGGAGCTTCAATCTTCCTCTTCTTCCTAGGTCTGAAGGAAGTAATTCAAAGGCTGACCCAAGTTAGGGCGTTCTCTATTTGCTCGTTAAAGTTGAGCAACTGGAAGACAGAATTTCTGTCTTCTCAAGACTTTATCTTGGCTTCAGTACTTACAACTCTTTTTCGCTCAGTGACTCAAAGTCAGAAGGACACTTAGAAATATAATGACAGTGGGACCCATTTCATTCCGCGCAAGTATGATACTGACTTTCTGTCAAGACTCCGAGCGGGTAAGAGCTGTGATTTTCAAAATATTTGATGACGGTGTTTCGGGAACGTTTGAAGTGGCGGCCGTTGTGCTGTAGGACGTAAGCCCTTTCAAAACATAGGCAATAAAAGGAACAAAAGACATTTGCCTTCTTTCATCTTCACTTCAGTCACAATACAATTTTTAAAACAAATTTCACGTCCTGCTTGAAATAATTTTTCCCCCTGGTGACTCCCCACCTCCTCTTTTGTGTCCCATTCTTCCACTGGATCATCAGAGTTTCATCAAAAAAGAGCAACAATTGCCCATCTGAATCGAAACCTCTATAGACAGTCAGTTCGTTCAGCCTTTCTTCTCCTCAAACGACGTCATTACAATTCATAGTGCACTCGAAGATCCCTCCAGGACCTCGAATTTGCATACGTAACATTCTCAATCGATATTTAAATCGAATCTGCATAAGGCACACATTCGATGTCAACTAATGCGTCACCAGAAAGTCCTTTGTGTGTCACAAATGTGTGTGTTATTGCGCACATACGCCAAACGTGTGCTCTTGTTTGCATACTAATGAGGAACCTCTCTTTCTGGCAAGGGAACCACAAAGGTGTACCCAATTAACCCAGAAGCGCACAAAAACACACACACACACACATCCACACACTGCACACCCCAAAGTGAATGACGTCCTCCACAATAATAGCGCACAAACGACTAGCTACTCACTCAATTATTCAATAAGCCATCCACATTCACATTCAGGTTACTTTGTGGTGTGCTTATCGATTGTGCTGCCTCCTAATAAGGGATCATAATCACAACCTTTATCCTTCATAAGTCCGGATTTTGATTCTTTCCTTTCGCCCAGTGTGGGTGTGTTGGGGGGGGAGTGTGTATGTTTATTGAACACGCACTAAGCTCCCGCAAACCGATTGGGGACGGACAACCACCCACTCACCGTCAGCACTGATGTCCATTTAAGGATGCCGGGAGAAGGGCGACGGAGGGGCAGGGAGCAGAGAAAACTTGAAGAAAACGAAAGAAAAAAATGCGACGAAAGGACCTTTATTGTGTGTGCATGTGGCGTTTTTTTTCCTTTTCTAAGGTCCTTTGAAAGGACGATCTGGTGATGCGTGAAATGGTCACCAAATAATCCGATTATGCGGCGATTCACTCTGATATTCAATTAAAGTCAAGGAGTTGGGTGAATTTTTTTGTTGTTGTCGGGGGGCTAGGAAGGGGGAATTGGCTTTGAGCACGGGTGGCCTTAGGAAATCCACCGCTCTGGGGGCAAGTCCTTTGAATCTGATTGAGGTTCCCAGCCACGAGTTGAAGGCTGTTCAGAATTTTAAAGGATACAAGGACTCGGCACTTTCCCATTTCGGCAATTAGGGCTTGAAGACAAAGATCACAAAAGAAACAACCGTTGTCCATCGCAAAAATGCCTCCTGCCTACGATCCCACCCGTAAATCACACAAAACGACGACGCACCCAGTGCCGAGGAACGAGGAATGGGTCCAATAAATTTCGCCACAACTGCGATTGCCTAATTCCGTGGAACACACTAAATCACCACCGAAAAAAGGACACCGCCCGACGGGGACGAGACGCGATGACGATGAGCACGACAGCAGGCGCAGCAATGGCATTAGATTGTAATACAAGGCTAATAAACGGGCCCGAGGCCCCGCTGACAATGGGAAGATCCGCAAAGGATATGAATCCTGATTTTGATCCCTTCAGGCGGGAAGCATTGTCTTGTCCCCTGGCCAAGACAATGCTTCCCGCATCTAAGGCAAAATTAAATAAATCTCAGAAGACGATGGAACGGGGTCGTCGCGCAGCGAACAAAAGACACGGAGGAGAGACAGGAGACAGAAGGACAAAAAAAAAGCAAAAGCAAAATTAAAGGAACCCCGTGAAATTGCTAGGGTTGGTTGTCGCCGTGTTCGCATCTAATCAAAACTGGGTCCTTGACTCACCCCTTTTCGCTTAAAACAAGGACGACAATGCAGAGAAGATACATCTCTTGAAGGGAGCGCCGCGCATCTTATGGTCTCCTCAACGGTTTCGTGAATTAGCTCGGCATCCTGCATGCGAAAGGACATCTTCCCAAATGGGATCGGAGGTGCTTCGACCTCGGGGCCTAATTCCCTGACAGCGGTACACTCGCCATCAAAGTCACAAGCAAGTCGCGCTCACTCTGCGCTCGCGTGCGTGTGTGTGTGAGTGAGTGACGGCGGCGTGTTTGCTGTAACTGGATTTCTCGAAGGATGCTCGGGTGACGTGTGATGTGAATTAAGTCTGACATCTCACGGGGAACACGGAATGCGGAACAGGGGTCAGTGTAATTGTGCATTGTCTGTTCATTTCTTGAGTGTACCCGAGTGGACAGGTAAAAGGATGCAGCCGCAGGCGATCCAGTTGCGCGATCTCTCTCCCGATCCATGATGGATGTGATGTGGATGTGAGACTTTGATGTGCGTATCTGTGATTGTTTCTGACAGATCGCGCCGCATTTTCGTGCGAGTGGCGTTGTGTAAACAAAACAGACGAGACTTCACCGAGGGGTCAGCGAGAGAGATGAATGCGAGATGAGTTGTGATATCCAAAGGACGAGTGGAATGTATCCTTTTCGCTGCTCTACGGCAAGACAATGGATAGTTGATATTTTCTCATGTCCATTCAGGAAGTGAAATGCCGATTGACATCTGCGAACTTGTTTGTCGGTTTCTGACAGTATCCGTGGTGTCCGGAAGGGATCTACGCCCAAAGGATCAGGAGTGTTGTGTGTTTAATTACATGTTTCAGGAGTCGAGGTATGGATATCCTTGGGAAGATCTGTAAAATTTTGTGACATCTACGTCGTTTTGTGAGGACGAAGACCTGTTGTTGGGCGCCATTTCTTTGTTCGTCCGAAGATTTGGGTATTTGGGCAGATTTTTGAAGAGATCTTCATCTGGGATGATGTAACAATGCTGTATCTGCCTTTGATCAACGCACTTAAGATACATCGATGTGGGAAAGTGGACAGAAAGTATTCAACTTCCTTAGGTGGGGGGCTCCTGGTGTGCCCTAGACACTTGGCGACTCTTGAGATGGTCGAAGTTTTCTCCGTTACAGCATTTTTGTTTCACTCTAGGATCCACACATCGGCACATGTTGGGATTCAGACGAAAACCCCGAGCTGTCGCCATGCACCCCATTGATCCTGAAGTCGTTCTTTTTCTCACAAGACTCTCTTCGAAACGCCTTGAAGGTTTGCCAATAGCCGTCTTAGTGCACACGAAGTTTAGAATAGAGTGCTGGAAGGTGATGCTTCAAGTTTTCTGGGAATTTCCATCTCTGCGAGGAGCCATAGTCCACCGCCTTCATAGGTTGCATTTAAGGACGTCCTTTGATCGCAGAATCTCTAAAAAACTGAAGCGATCGACATCCGCCCCTCCCCGAAAGATAACTCATTTTCGATCACGATGAGTCACATCTCCAACTACAGCAGATAGCATCACTTGAACAGACGAACGCATCGTATCGCAAGACAACTGTCAACTGTTCATCCATCAGTTCATCCGAAAGCCGCCTAAAGTGCCTCATCAGATCCCGGTCGCCGATAGTAGTCCTCCCGCCAAAGAGGTCTCTCTCCCGCTTCGTGCCACTGACATGGCATTGATTGAGAGGTCCCAACGTTCCACACTGACTCCCTGCCCAGGCCCAGGCCGCAGCACGAAGGACAGAGCGGCCTGTTCGTATCCAAAAGTGGTCGCCATTAGGTCTCGGACATTCCAGACAATTCGATGCCTCATGCGGTGCGGTGAATTGTTGCCTTCACCCGCCGCCGCTCCCGCCGACCGCTCTGATTGGGGATCATTGATGGCCCATAAAGCGATGATCAATTGGTTATCGGGTATGTCTCTGGAATGTGATTGTTCTTCGCTTCTGTCTTCTGGCGAGAGGGCATCCTCACGGGGTTCTTTTTTTTCTGGAGTTTTTCTCAGTCGGTGTCGTATGCATATGGATGAAGTTGTAACCGAAGAAAACGTGGTGGATGGCAACTGTCGGTGTTATAAATTTGATTTCTATTAAAATTGCCCCGGCAGAGGGGGGAGGCTTGCATTGTGCTGAGCTCAGTTTGGTCTTTCTTTGTGGAAGTTATGGCTTTTGGATGCAACTTTGATCGTTTATCGTTTATGACGTAACGCGAGAAGGTTTTCCTCAGCCCGTGGAGTGGGATTTCCTTTGGGTGGTAAGAAAGGAAACCAGGAGGAGAGAAGGTGGTGGATTTTGAAAGAGGAATCTGACCAAATAGGAAGGAGACAATTATTTCAAGAGAAAGTGCCTCAAATCGGTCTTCGCGGACCATGAATATGTCGGTAATGGCAGAGAGGTCTAATGGCGAAGAGCTCAGATGGCGGAGAGGTCTATTGTTGAGGCTTGTGATATACAAAGTTGGCCTTCAATGATTTCTTTCGCATCTTATGTTGCTTTTAGTCAAGGGAGCAATATTAAGACTAAAGCCAGATAGATTTAGCTCCAGCCTATGGATCGTCCAAAGAACTGCAAATATCAGGTGTGAATGATTTTGTTGAGACAATGAAAGATGTCGTAGAAGGATAGCAACCCCAACGAGTGCGATGTTAGTGTTGCTTGTCTGGTTGACAACTGTGCCAGATCAGTTTCCTAAACACCGTATATAAGACCCTTTCTGTCGCTTTTTGAGAATGCAAATAGATCCCAATCAGTCCACGGAAGTCTACGATGGATCAGAACTGGTAACGAAAAAGTGCAGATAGACACAAAAGCCATGTCATGCGCTCACCACAGAAGGATGCAGTACGGCATCAACGTGCTAGACAGAGAGTGTCCATCGAAAGTGTCAAAGACTTCATCTTGAACACACCACATCGATGTCGCGGACAGAGCGTTACAGTGATTACAGAAAAGGCTTCAAGGTAGCCAATGACTTCATCAACGGAGCACCGTGGAGGAAACTTACAAGACAGGTAGGGACTTCAGCTACCTCGTAAGCATACAGAGACAACGAGACAAGACTCAACCTTGCAAGTTGGCTTCATTCAACACTTTGATCATTCCTCTGTCGTCCAGGGACATGGTCGCTATGTTGCGTGCGATTTTTGATGATTTTCTGTCTTGACTGTTTGTGAGTCAAGCGTCATCTCATATAGCGCTTAAGATGGCTCACTTGGACAATAAACACTTCTTCTGGCCAAAAAATCTTCGCATCGGAGCCATTGGTCAACACCTTAGAGGACGTCCTCGTCCGAGATGTAACACAAAGTGGGGAATCCCATTCAGCTTGGTGTATTTCACTGCAGCTGGACAGAGACGGTGCTAGATGAAGATGCATGTTGGTAAAGGCACAGATAGACACTGTGGTAGATGTAGAAGTTGATGCCAAGGTTAAGTCGTATATTTGCACTATTCTGGATGACGTGGGATTGCGTTGAATATGTCCAAGCAAAGACGGAAACAAGTGTTTTGACGTACAGTCGTAGGCAATGGCATTTAAGACATGGCGGCGGAATTCAAGTCTGCTGGGGCTTCGAAAGCTAAAAAGTTCCACTAAGTCTGAAATTTAAAAATTCTGAAAATCCAAAATCCCAAATTTATGGTTGATGGTTGGAAAATCCAAATTCCCACAAAGATCAGAAGCTTAGAGAAGTTTCGCGACACAAAAACAGAAACCTATGTTTCAAAAGTTCAAAATTTTAGTTCAGCAAAAATTCTAATATTACAAAATTCTAAATATTCGAAATTTTACCATATACAATACAAAATGGAATGCTCAAAAATCATAAAAACTCTTTAGTCTAAGAACCGAGAAAAGACCTAAAAATTGACCTCCAGTTCTCAGTTACTGATCACGGTCAGAAAATTTGACACAACTTTGAAATTTGTCACACAGTCAGAATCTTGGGCTTTTTAGGTTTTTTGAATCTTAAAAATTTGTTACACCTTTTTGGGGCTTTAGAAATTTTAGCATTTTCTCGCTTTTCCAATTTTCGGAATCTTAGGATTTCAGGACATTTCAATTCTTATGAATTTCGGGTTATTTGGAAATTTTTGACATTCACAATTTAGGCTTTTTCGAAATTCGGACTAGTTTTGGTTTCTAGCCATTTGGAAATAGTTGACATGGGCTTTTTGGAAATTTCTGAGCTTTTATGAATTTTGACCTTTTAGGAAAATTTTGAATTTTTACAAATTTGGGCTTTTTGAAAATTGTGAACATTTTTGAATTCTAAGATACTCGACTTTGTGGCTCTCAGATATTGTCGACTTTTAGTACATTTCTTTTCAGAAATTTGTGACTTTTCTCAATTTTGAGCTTCTCTGAAACTTTAGACATTTCTCAAATTAAGGCTTTTTCAGAAATTTTAAACCTTTTATAACTTTGAGATTTTAGGAAATTTTGAATTTTGGAATCTCATATTGCAGTCCGACTGACAACAAAATGCAATCAAGGCTTTATTCACTTGATCGTCCTCCGAGCTTAGTTTCATCAGTGCTGCCTCATTGATCAGAAATTTGAAAAATGTTGTTAATTATCACCTCTTTACTGTGAATGGGATCTTCTTGCAGATTGCGGCATTAATTGATGTCAAAAGCATCAGAGAATTCCACAACATCCTTGCTTTCACATTAATCTTCAAAGCTCTTCCTCAAATCACCGACAAGCATTCAATTTACAAACACAAAACGACAGTCCAAAATCAAGTGACCACATCTTGCCAAAGACAAAAAACCCAACCCACAGCCGACCCCAATTGACTCATCACCGCACTTGGCATGCCGTCACAGAGTCTGTGCCGTATGGACAGCCCGCCTCACCTGCAGCACACCATTGTTAGGCGACCGACAGCGGCGCGCGGGTGCCTTACAACCTCATTCAAATGAAATCCTCATCTCACCTGCGTCTTCGAAACTCAATTGTTCTCCTCAAAGTGAAAACTGTCAGCGACAATGAGGCATTAATTAATCCACACACTAATCCACCGACGGCGGATCACGGTGCTCGGACCGCGGTCGGCAACGACACGACGACACGGACGATGTGGACGGGGGAAAACTCCAATCAAAACAACGAAAAGAAATACCTCTTTTCTTCGAGTGAAGAAAGGCAATCTGATGGACACGTTCCATCGGTCTCTCCCCTCCTGCACCCCCCCCCCCCCCCCACAATCCACCGCCAAACAGCTGAAGTAAGTAACTCGGAATATTTCAAGCTCATTGTTCGATTTTGACACTAAAAAGCTGCATACCGCATTCTTCATCATTGTTACCATTTGTTGGGCTTCCTTTAATGGCTGCCCCACCATCCCCCCCCGCCGACCAGTATCTTCTGCTAGATTTCAGATGAAGAAGGAAAAAAATTATTTATCAACGAGACACTCTTCAGTGGAGCGCGGTCGCGACCCAGGGAAAAACAACAAAAATCGAAGCAAAACAATAACAAAAACACCTCTCGACGGATACGGGGAAAAAAAAAGTGCCGGAGCGAGGGAAAAAACTACTTAAAATGAAATATCACGCCAGTACCATACCAAGAGCGAGCACATCTCTCACCCAGCACAGCGCGGAGCACCGAAGGAACATCGGCAGCGGTGCTGCGCGCAATCGCGCAGTCGTCGTCATCGTCATCATCGTCATCGTCTTCACAGCCATCGTCGGGCCCCCATCCCACCAGCCGCCGTCAACCAGCGCGATCCGCAACGGAGCGAGAACGAAACCAAATGGCAGATCAACAATAAATGAGATGATTTATCACCGAAGGTAATTCATAAAAACGTTCCACGGAACAATGGGCCATAATGTACTTTGACATGGAATAACAAAGGCCAAACGAGGCCCAAACGAGCCAAGAAAAATGAGAGACAAAAACAAACCAAAGCGCGCGAGTGGAATCTGTAAGATGGGGCCCAACATGTGTACCGCGCGCTGGATGCATGTGTAGGACACCACTATTTGTATTGTGACGGTGGCGGCGGGACAATGGGTAATGCATACACGTCGGCCATTGTTTTGTTTGCTTTGCTAGTGGCCGTTGGGAGTTGGTGGGAGGGGTGGGGGCACTGGTTGGGATTTATAAACAGGCGGGCAGAGGGTGCCTTTTCCCGGGGATTCGATATTTTGCATGCGTGTGGGGGATTATGGAGTTTCAGAAGTGCGAACGACGCCATTTTGAAATGAGGACTTCAGTTTCATTCTATTGGCGGACATCACCTGGAAGCATGGAGGAACCTTGAAGTTGGAGCTCTCAGGAGGGCCAATTGGGTTGAACAATTTTATCACTTTTTTTATCTTAAAGAGAGGGGACCATTTTCATCTGTTTAAGTCGGTCTTGGGAATGAGAATCCGATTGAATTTATCCTAGAGCGGTGAATTCGCCGACGGAGTTCCTGCACTCAGTCACGAGAACTTATGGTGCAGCCTACGTACACTTTTCTGGTTGCGGGCAAGCGTTTGTTATATTGGTTGTGGCGTTGCCTACATAAAGCTTCCTGGGCAGGAGCCTAAACAAAAAAGAAATAGCCAAAGAATTAGAACAGGACTTGGATAAGAAATTGGACCAGAATTTGGACAAGAATTATGACAAAATTTTGGACAACAACTTGGACAAGAATTTGGACAAGAATTATGACAAAATTTTGGACAACAACTTGGACAAGAATTTGGACAAGAACTTGGACCAGAATTTGAACAAGAATTATGACAAAATTTTGGACAACAACTTGGACAAGAATTTGGACAGGAAATTGGACAAGAACTTGGACAAGTATTTGTACAAGAAGTTGGACAATAACTTGGACAAGAATTTGGACAAGAACTTGGACAAGAACTTGGACAAGACCTTGGACAAGAATTTGGACAAGAACTTGGACAAGACCTTGGACAAGAATTCGGACAAGAACTTGGACAAGACCTTGGACAAGACCTTGGACAAGAACTTGGACAAGAACTTGAACACGGAATTTGGACAAGAACTTGGATAAGAATCTGGACAAAAACTTGGACAAGAACTTGGACAAGAATTTGGACAAGAAATTGGACAAGAATTTTGACAAGAAATTGGACAAGAATTTTGACAAGAACTTGGACAAGAATTTGGACAAGAACTTGGACAAGAATTTGGACAGGAACGTGGATAAGAAATTTGGACAAGAATTTGGACAAGGAATTCGGACAAGAACTTGCACAAGAATTTGGACAAGAATTCGGACAACAACTTAGACAAGAATTTGGACAAGGAATTGGACAAGAACTTTCTTATTTCTGTCTGTACCTTTCATTTCATTTCATCGGGTTATTTCCTTAGAGCTTCTACTGTCCTACCAGAATGCAGTGGGAAACCTTCCATCGCCATTAATGGGCCGACGGTCATTGGCAGTGCAAGTTGTTTACTGACTGAAACGTCCTGTGAGAGGGAATCTTCTTGTTTATGTATATATCCCTTTGGGACTACGGCTAAGTTTAACTAAGTAAAGGATGGATTTGATGTGTGCATTGCTATCGTCCTTAAATCCTTTTATTTACATCACAGTACTGCAGCCGAATACTTTTCACGCAATTCCTGTGTGCTCATCGTTCCCTTCAGCGATGACAAAATTAACTTCAATCAAAAACCCCTTCTTCACCAACTTCTTGCAATTATTTGTCCTTCGGCACGCTTCACTAAAAGCAAACCACTGCAATCCTGCTCTTTGTCAGCGCCTTGAAAAGCCATTCGATTGATGAAAGAAATCTTAACAAATCTCCTAACTTGCTCAATTAACCCAACAAAAGCCGCGCGTCTCTCCGGTGTCACATTCACCACCTCTGCAGGCGCTGTCAGCCATTGTGTGTCGCCGCGCCGAACAAAAGTATCCAAACACCGCCGCCGTTTATTGCCTTAATTCGTTGACACAATCTTAATTATATGCCACCTGCCCCCCGCCCGTGTATGTACGTGTGTCATTAACTTTTCCTTTTTCGCCAAATCGAGAAAAAAACCTTGTCTTTCCAATAAGCCTCAGCTCAGTCCCTAATTACAGCGGCTATCCCTTTCTCTCCCTCTCCCAGTCTCTGTCGCTCCTCACCTTTGTTCACACCAGTCATGCTGTCTGCCTGTTCACTTGCCACCCGACGACGAGTAGGTGTCGTTGTTGCCAAAAACTGCCTCGGTGTTGGCCAACACACTATCAAACAAAAGGGAGAAACATTTTTTTTTTTCTCGCCCCTCTCTTGCTCTTCTGCTTCTTCACCGCAGCCACAGTTTCGGTTTTCGTTGTTGTTTTCGCTTTCTTGTCCGAACAAAAGTCCACTCACGTCAGAAACTGTCGAATCATCCAATTCAATTATGAGCCAGTAACGCACTCTGACAGGAGCTCCGCCAAGTGCGAGCCGGCGGGTGGGAGGGGGAAGGAGTGGGGCCGCCGCTACACCTTTTACTTGGCCACTGTGCGCGAACAATTGGATTTTACCTAATCAACCGACTGTGCGGACTATAACTCAATTGAGGCAAACAATGACAGCCATTGCCGGAGTGACAGTTCGGCGGGTTCTCTGTCAATCTGACAGAAGCCACAAGCGGCAGCGGCGGCGATAGAATTGAAACAAAATGGCTGCCACTGTGGACAATGACGTGAATGAATGAGACCCTGCGGTACTGTGGGCCGGCATACGAACCACAGCCGCAACAGCAGCAGCGGCAGATATTCACCGCGAGCGTATGTGTACCGTTGTGCGGCGGTGTCCACTAGATGTCAGAAGCAATCAAAATGACAATAATCACACAATTATAGCGGCGGCGGTGGCGGTGGCGGCGATCGGAGATCTATCCGAAATCAGCTTTCTTAAGCCGCCGTGCCGTTGCCGCATTCCCGCTCTCTTTGACTCATAACTGTGCACGGGGCTACTTACATGCATACTTAGCGTACGCTATTCGTGTATTGTGCGAGGAGGCCTGTTGTGGGCTTTTATTTTCGTTTTAATTGTCGCAATTGTCGTCCGAAAGTGCTTGAACAAAATGATTTCCAAAAAAAAGTCTCCTTCACACACGCAGTGCCCGTCGATGGATTTCTACTTGTCTCGTCTATTGGTAATTTCTCTGCCCGGGAACGGGTTGCGGAGGGGGAGGGGGATCATTGTTAACTGCAATTTTACGTAATTATCCAATTATGTGACATGAGGCAATTGTCCAAGTGGCAAGTGGCTTAGGACTGTTGCGAAAAGCAAGAAGAAGTCGAAAGAGGAAAAAAAATCGATTGTAGGTGACCCAGTTTGACGGAGAGAAGAAAACTGTTCGGAACAACGGTGACAGTGAGAGATTTAGAAAACGGTTTCAATTTTTAAGAAACATTTTTGTTTGCAATTTTTTTTTGTTGTTGTCACCTATGGGCAGTGGGGGCTTTTGTTAGCGGGACTGTGCGCTGAGTGGGCCTTTGTTGGGGGCGATTAATTTGTTGTTAGCGAAGATGGAGGGTTTTCTTGGGGTTTGCGAAAATATTTGGGTCTGAGAACGGTTGTTTTTTCGGGAGATTTTTCATGAAGGAGTGCGGGCGAAGTGTGAGGAGAGGGGGACTCCTCCTTTGAGCAGCAGGGAGGCATATTTTGGAAGAGTTTGTCTCAAGAGTTGGATTTTCATACGTTAAGACCTCATGAAAAGCTTCATTGAAGGGCACAGTCTCTTATTATTTTTGAGGGCCTTGCAACAGATCATGTGGTATTAAAACGATCCCCGTAAGATCAATTTTTGGTCTTTGCCTAACACCAAACCTCCTTATGTCCTTATGTCCAGGAAGTAAACAAAAGCCGTCCGACCGTCTGCCTCAAGTCATCAAATTCAAATGCGACCGATGGAGGATCATTTCCAGTCCCTGATCAACGAATTTGAGAAAGAAACCCTCCTTTTCTGAATTTTTCAATTCCGAAGATTACCTTCAAAGAGTCGCCTAACCTAGCTATCGAAATCGATTTCTTGAAAATTGAGGGCTTTGGTCTTTTCTCTAGACAACGTCTTTCACGTCCAAAAGTGGAATGGATGTCATTGTGTCCATTGAAGAGTTTCCTGACTAATCTCTGTAGTCGCTCACAGCAAGCAATTGAAAGCGAGAGCGTCAGAGGATGTTTGAATCAACCTGACATCTGAAATAGTAACCTCATGTGGCTTTTCGAAAGCACCGTGGACACCTTCTCGTCCACCTAACATAGCTCCTTGTTGCAAGATTGGTTTCCTTCTTCGTGGATTTGCATTCCAATACCCTCGTTCGTTGTTGACATTGCATTACATTTTTGGTGCTTTGTCAAAATGGAGCTACCCGGGTACCCGAAGAAATCAAAACTGTCTTAGAAAAAATCCCACTTACATCAATCTGATGCCTTCAACGAGGTTAAATTGATTCATTCGATGATCGGTGCTCAAGCCACGATGTGATGGAAAAGCTTCGTTCAAAGGTTCCTAATGCGGTGTGGGCATCTTTTTGCGCAGATTGTTGAATGCGGCAAACTGCAACTCAAACAAAATACGCCCCGACTCACTATTGCAGCCATACCTGTAAGACCCTTGCCAACATCACCATCCCATGCCGCATCCGATTTCCTCAATCCTTCTCACGAATAAGGAACTCATAACGTCTTGCATCACATCACGGCCCGAGCGCTCAAGATAAAGCCAAAGTCTCACCGATTTCTAAGATTCTATGTACACCCTCGGTTGGTGCAATCAAACCGAAGGTAGTTTTGGTTTTTTCTGAGTGTCCGCATAACCTAGCTATTGGAAAGAGCACTTACTTAGAGCGGTCTACCTTTGCGTAAATTTTGTCAGTGAAGCAGCACATGAATTTTTGCCCGTTTTCTGTCCTCGGTGTTCTAAAACAGGTTGCCCTTAAGCCACATTCGTTCCTTTTTCTTCCAACCTCTCAGCCGATCTCCATCATCCTTGCTTGTTCCTCTTCAGTCATTGCACTCTTCTTAAGATCAGAGATTCAAATACACTCACTCCCGTTGGTCGATTGACATTAGGCGATGGATTCTTGCACTGTGTGCAAAGTTGACTTCACTTTGACAGACGAGAAGGATCTACGGATACAACGCTTAAAGTGACCAGGCTGTAAAGTGACCGGGTTCTTCCCGATACCAGGCCGTGGACTCTTCCTATTCGAGTTGTTGTCACAATGCAACGGAAGAACCTGCCAGTGGAACAGAACAGATTCATCCTGGTGTGGGACAGATGCAATGTATCCTACTGGAAATAGACAGAAATTTGTTGGTTGAGCTTTAGCCGCAACATGGGTGCACAATTGAGTGGCACTACAGCCCACAAGGCATCAGGACTTAGCTTCTACGACAACTCCTCGTGTTGAGCGTGCTACTGTTTGACGACTCCGAACGGCAAGATTGAGACGCTCCTCGTAGACAATTGGCGCTCCTTGAGTGTTGTGAGCGACTTAAAAGAGGTGGTTCTGTGAAAAAATACGAGGTGTCCCGTCCGGGAATCGAACATTCTCCTTCTGCGTGTAAGTGGACGCACTTAACGACTACTCCACGGCGATCGTGGGTCTGTAGGCTGTATTTTCGACTGACCATAGTTCATTCACCTTCTCTTCTTCTTCTCTATCTTAAAGTTATCTGCAGTCAAACAGGAGGGTTGTGGGGGCAGCATACACCCTTCACCAACGTTTCGCAGCCTTGTGAGAAACACATGAATTCTGCGCATTTTATGCTCAAGGCTCAGAGTCTGCAGGGTTTGTGTTTGGGGATTTTGACATCGAAACTCGTCCAACCAACCACGAGCTTCGTTTATTCAAAAGCAGTCAAATTTTGTCAAAAAGTGTTTCCCCAGTGCATCAAGACCACGAGCAATTACGTTTACCCACCGCTTGGTTTTTAGGATTGTGAGGAAGACGACCACATCATCATATAAATTTGCTGGTCCTTCGAGCCGCAAATTCAAGCACAATCAAGCGGCTGACACATCGCATTTTCCACCTCACTCGCAAGAGTCCTTCAGTTCGTTCTCCACCTCCTCACTCTCATTGCCTCCAGGATGCATGGAAAACACTCAAAAACCTACAAAATTCTGATTCGCATCAAATTCCCTTTTGATCACCGTGAGACACTGCCTGCACATTGTTTCAATCTCACATTTCCTGAAACTCCATTGTGCCCGCAACATCGAGTCCTTCTGTCATCATCTCACAAGGACAACAATCGAATGAAAGAAAGGTACCTTTCCATCTCGCGATAAAATCTCATCACCGATTGACAGCTGAGTGCGCAGTCGACCAACCCTTCCCATCGAAGATCTGACACACTTGTGAAGGGAGCATTCTTTCAAGGAAGTGAAAAAAAAAACACTGCGTCTCACGAAATGCGGAAGAAAAGAAACCAATTTTGGGAACAAAACCCTCCGTTTCTCCTCAAAAACACACACAAGTCGCTTGTCACCTCCGGCAGCGGCAGATGTGCACAAGGGGTTGATCGCGAGGCGTCGAATTCAGAGCAAGGCCTCAAGCTCGATCTGATTCAAAATTCGTAACGGTGGCCGCGCATCCTTTGAGAAGTCACAGCATCACACGACACAAATCGAAGAAATGCAAAATCGCTGTCATCTTCGGGTGGCATTGTGCCCGCCAATTGGCACGGAAACGCAAGAGATGTCCTTGCGCCCTGTAATCGATACTTTATTGACTTTGCAGTGCTTTGCATACACGCTCGATTGAGCTTCATTTTATGCGTTATCCTTGAAAAGGATTGCTCCGAAGAATGGAAAATCGTTACTCTGCGTCGAGAACAATCGTCGAATTCGTTTCGTATCGTTGTCAGTCGGAGACACCCGTTCCGCAGGACGAAACCATAAAAGGTGCAAACACGCAGCACACAACACCGCACTTCACCGAGGATGAGCCGCCGACGCTGCGGACAATGGCCAGCCTAATAGCCTCACAGTGTGTCATCCTGAATGGGATCGACGGTGCTGCTGTCCATCTTGCCGGGGGAGGGGAGCAGGGATTTTTCTCAATTCGTAATGGCTGTGATGACTGTTTAAACATGTCGAAAGGACCTCTTTCGCATTTGAATTGAATTGAATGGAACAGCGGGTGGACAGATGATGGACGAGTGCGTGCGGGTGTGTGTGTGTGTGTGTGTGAAAATAGAAAAACGGATTTGTCAATGAGTTGAATGGTGAAGTGAATGGACCTCGGTCTCGGAATGAATGAACTCGAGCGGGAGGGTGATCCTTTCATGCGATGAAATAAGATTTTCTATGGTTTCGTCCGTTTTATCCTTTTGTGGGAATTGACATTATCAATTAAGGACTCTTTATGTGCATGGAAGGGAAGCCGTTCTGGTGCCTTGTCAAGGTTGACTGTGTCAGGCAAGGAAATCCTTCAAATTCATGCCGATTTCAGCAACTTTAATGCATCCTCTCCACGCACGCAGGACGACACCTCACTACCGCCAACCGGGCAAGTGAATAAAAAAAAAACTTTTGTACGCCACTCACAGAGAGGCCCACTGCGTGCCTGCCTAACATACACTGAGAAAACAAAAAGCCGACGTAATCAGTGCATCGCATGGAAACTTTTCTGAATTTTCCCGCAATTATCCTCGAGATCGTCGACAATAGTGCGCCCGGTCCCCGCCCACTGTATAGTTCAGAATTTTAATGCAATCATTGTGTGTCGCGCAATTTAGAAAGTGGTGTGCGGCGGTGGGGGCTGAGTGGTGGGAACCGAAGAATGGGGCATTGTTTGAGTCAATCGAGTGAAATGAAATGCAAGTCGTACTTCACACATTCGCCGGGTGTGTAGCGTGCGCGTCTGGATGACAGCCCGCTGCCGAGTCGAGTGGGTGGGTGGGTGGGTGGGTGTATGCTAGGAAGGATCTTTCAACTCCATGGGCATTATTTTCTGCGTTTTTTTTTTCGTTCTTTCTTGCTTTCTCTCTCCATTCACAAAACGGCAAAATTCATCATCGTTTTGAATTTTTTTTCTCTTTTCTTCGTGCACCCCTCACCGCTGAGTTGCTTTTCATTAGTGAGACGGGGTGTATAAAAGCAACAACAATCAGAACAGAGAGTGTGAGGAGAAAGAATTTAAAGAAAGAACCAACTGAATGGATACTGAAAGCATCTAGATACGTATGGCATGTGTGTGGGACGGTGACTTTGTCAGCGGGCCATTGTGCGCCACCTGTACATACAAACAGGCAAACACCCCCCCCCCTCTCCTCATCCTTTGTGTGTATGTTTGCTGATTAAAACGATGGTAATGAAAAATAAAAGGGATGCAACCGGGGGGGCGAAGTAGGGATGGTGGGGGGAAGGGGATTGGAGGCTGCCTCAAAGCAGGGGGAATGAAATGGCGACAATTGAAATGTAGAATTGAATGGCAGCCTGAATGCGATTGTCCCCATTTTAGTATGCGCCCATTGAGCTAAGTAACAATTAAAGCTGCCTGCCCGCCCCCTCACACTCGCTCTTTAGTGCTGCAGTGTGATACTTCTGTTGAGGAACAGATGCGAGATACTGCCAGATAGTAGTCTATGGATTGTGTGCATGCATTTTGAGAGACTTACTGCATTCGTCGTGGATCCATAATGAGGCTTACCTCGCAGCATTGTGCCGCTGAATGGAGCAGATCCACTGGAGTTGATTCAATTAAAAGGAAAAATGCGTTTTTTTTTTGCGCATTTTTTCTTTGGTGTGTGGGATTGGGGAACAATGTGCATGACACGTGGGATAATTATTTTATTAAAGTTTGCCTTGGTTTATTGTCTGGGGGTGGGAGAGGAAGGGTGAAGGTTGTGGATTTGTCTGAAGGGCGCTGCGGTAATTATTCGTTGTGCTGAATGCTTTCAAATATATTTTGGGACAGGTTCTTGTACTCCAAGGAAATCTGTTGAAAAGAGGACGGCTTACGGCAAGGGGGGGGGGGGACATTTTACTGCATCATTTGTGACGGTATGAGACTATCGTAGGACACAGGGAGGAGGTCTTTTAATCCTGCTGCCGACAATTAAATGTATTGGGTGTTCAAAAGATTTTGGTAACAACTTGTCATCAGATAGCTCTGAAATGTAATTCATAATTTTTATCTGACTACAATGTAGCTTGTGTGAAAAAAGACATCTTGGGCTTCACTTTGTTGGAAGACATTTTGAAGATCGCATGTTTCCTTCAAAAGTTATTTGATTTTGAAGATGAGTGAAAATGACTAGAAATACCATTTTTTCACTTCCTGAACCAGTGGACACTTAAAAAACCGTCAAATCATCCTAGAAGATCCAACATGGCACGAACATATGTATAGAGTTACATGCAGTGATTTTCAGTTCAGTCCAACGCATTTTAACTTAAAATATGGAAACGTGAAGCCTGCCTGCCAATTTCATGACTCCTGCTGGCTGGCTCCTGCACAAAAACGAAGTCGCGTGCTTTAGCTTCAGAATTACCTAATTTTTTACAAGGTCACCACAGTCGACAACTTATGGTGGTTGGACTCTGATAGGAAGCACTTGTCAAACGCGCAAAGGACATGACTGAAGTCAAGCACAAAATCGACTTTGTGCTCAACGGCTTTCTGAACTTTCTGAATTATGTACAAGGATCTCAGATTATTCGCTTACAAGGTCCAAGGGACTCAGAAATCAACTTCAAAAGCTTCGTTTTAACTCAAGCTTATCCAAAAAGGTCTGTTTTCGAGCTTCATTTTGCTGCAAGTTGCAGAAAGTCACCAACTTCACTTGAATCCAAGGTCATTGCAGCAGGAGCCAAAATTGCTCCGAATTTGTTGACCTCTTGGGCACCATGTTGCTGCCAACTAATCCCACTTTCAAGACCCTTTCTTCTAAATCAAAAAAATGATTTGATCCCTCTCCCTGTTCCAACACCACCTTATGACAAATTTTTAGGCTCCATTTTTAACCAGCTTCACAGCAATCCAACTTTCGGGTGCCATTTTAGCTTCAACTCAAGAATTTAGCAGAACTCAAGAATCAGTGAATAGTCGCTTCGGTGATCTCTAAGAAGCCCCAAGCCTCCCTTCCATTTCCTCTCAACCAGTACAAAGTCACTTCAAAGTCCACAAAAGTCCGCAAAAGGGTCTTGCGTTGGCTAAGCAACTTTCACTACGTCCTCCTCTGACTCTCATTACCTCTGAATGAATTTACTGTTCCATGCCGAATGCATTTTTAAGGCATCCACCCAGAATTCCATTAGCTGCCGTCGGCTCCGTCAACGACGAGGCCAAGAGTGTCTCAGAGGGTAACCATGTAAACCTTTAAGTGCCGCAGCGTTGGCGTTGGTGTGAACATTTTCAGATTGTTAATCAACCCTTCTCTCCCTTCCCACCCTGCCACATCCGTATGCAATTAAACGGGTTTCCCAAGTCGAAATCCGCCTCCGCTCCCAAAGTTACCGCAGAATTCACGGAACAATCGACATTTTCCCTTTTAAGCCATCACTGATGGCTGAATTCCTGTACAATGGCGGTTACAGGGCTTCCGGGCCTGTACACACATCAAGCGTCACACACGCACTCCCGCATTCACACTGAAGGTGCACAATGTGCCAAGGTGCTGAAGGTCTTCCGGTGTGCAGACGTTGAGGGTCTTTGTTTCATTAATTAACATCCATGCTCCACGTCCTGACAGGACCAGTACAATTTCATCGCGATACTAATTAATTCAAAATCGAAATTATTGTGGGCGGAGGGAGCGGTTGCAGGAGGGGTGGTCTGCGTTTCATCGTCGTGCGGAGATTGACCTGAACTCAGCGATGGTGGCGGCGGACAGATGTTTAATCGCCTGAATAAATTCAACAAGTCTAGAGCAGATATTCTCCTTTAACAGATTCCGAGGATTGTTGAATGATTTGCAAGGGGATTTACATGGGGCCGGGGTAATCCCGGAGATAAACACCAGTCGGCTGTGAACGAGTTGAGCTGACGGGGACGGCTTTTGCATTCTAACCAGGATGGGATCTGTGCTGTAACCAAGGCAATCTCTTGTCGGTAGATTACCCCAACGTGGGGATTACATGGTCAGCACATTGGTAAGACCGTGTTTTGGGGGAAAATTTGAAGCTTAGACATTGAAGGCGATGTAGGAACAATTTAATTGTTCGCAGATGCAATGGCCTAGTTTTCAACGACTTTGAAGGCCGATGACTTTTTAAAGATATCTGCTGCCTCCAAAATGTTTTCTATCGGGCGCCATTTTACCTACCCCCGCTTTAAATTGAAGAAGAATTAGGTATCATGCTCCCAGGTGCTATGTTGTGTGAAGTTTGAGGACGCTGTAGAGTGTCATATGAAATCAAAGTCGAAGCTGACAACATGCTCAAAGAAGTCGCTCTATTAGCCACTTCATCCATTCCAAAAATTCTTCTCTAGGACGTCACATTCTTGAATGTTTTACTTCGCCACCAACATGTCCCAGATTTGCCCAGAAACTCCACCTTCAGTGGATATTTATGTCCAATCCAAAAATTCAACTGTCGGGCGCCACTTTGTTGAATGTTTCATAGCTCCTCCCACATAAGGTAGATCTGTTCAGGAATTTCTGCTTCGGTGTGACTGTCACTTATTTCCGTCGACACAAATTTCTGCCCAGAAACTCCGGTTTTAAGGCGATATCGAGGTTTGTAAGCCCCAAAAGTTCTGAACTCGGGCGCCGCATTCTTGCATGTTTTATATTTCCAGCAATTTAGGTCACATCTGCTTCCATGGGCCAAATAGTAGTTAGTTTCACTCTCCTGGGTTAAGTGCATCAAATTAAAGCAGAGTTACTCCAGATTCAATTCGAAAATCCCTCTTCCGGGCGCCAATTCCCCGCAAACTTAGATCACATTGAAAAGAAATTCACTGCAGGAGTCTCTTCTCATCTCGCTTCTTTTTTTGAATCAGAGCCATTAGGACAACGCAACAGAGGACGGCCTAGGCTAAGGTGGCGCACACAAGTGGAGATGGACCTCAAGCAACTTAGAGTGCGCAACTGGCGGCTGCTGGGGAAAGATCGTGCTGGCGGGAGAGGCATGTTGGTTGAAGCCCATCCCAGACTGTAGCGCCACAAGAAGGAGAGAAAGAAGACTCTTCTCATCTCTTTATTTTGTTCCGACCTGTATGACGTCAGATTAAACCAAATCTGCTTCAAAAATCCTCCGCTCGGGCGCCACTTCTTCACAATTCCGAGACAAACTTTCATCAAAATCAACGTTTTCGATTTTTTCTTGAGTCACACTTCGCTAGGATTCATCTGCTGTAAAGATTTTTAAGAAAATCTTCCCTGTGGCGAACTTGTTTTCTCAAAACATTGCAATATTTCCCTTGAAAACGATGTTTTTGACGTTTCAAAACAAACATTTCCCTTCTTCTTCCGATTCCCTTCAAATCACCCAAGATTTGCATTCATTCTCCGCGCATCCTTCGCCACCATACAGTTCTTGACCATCTGACATCATTGCAAAACAATTTGAACGCGTCCCAGAACCCTCATTCGTTGCATAATCCCCCGGACAGACATCCCCAAACAATGGGATGGATCCAATTTCGAATTGAATTCAAATCCTAATCCGTGAACGGAGACGTCACACACCATTCAAAGTCACATACTGCAAATTCGCAACACAAAGCACACACACACACACACATGCACACCTCGAATTCATCGGTTTATGTAAACAACAAGGCAACAAGGACCGATACATAATCCATTAGGGGCCCATTCAAAGTATCGCCGCCATTGTTTGGCCAACGAAATCGAGTTCGAATGCGAGCAGCATGATCGATCCCATCGGATTCCAGTGAACCTGAAAGATACAACTGTCAGATGGACTGGCAGAGCTCATCGATGGACAGGCGGCTGAGGTATTAATTTTTATCTCTTCATTCGCATTGTCCTTGTTCGATTGCTTTGCACGGTAACAAGGATTCGATTCTGGAATTGTCATCTTTATCCGTTCTTTGTGCGACGCCACATACACATGCACTCGGGATGATTGCAATCTTTTGCGTGTGAGCAAGAAACACAGAGACCGAGGTCCTTGAAGGATAAAAAAAAACGTCCCAAACGCAAATTGATAAAAGATTGCTAATTCCTTGTTCCCATT
The DNA here is from genome assembly GCA_944738645.1 of Eristalinus sepulchralis. NCBI lineage: Eukaryota > Metazoa > Arthropoda > Insecta > Diptera > Syrphidae > Eristalinus > Eristalinus sepulchralis. Next base: position 6,668,253 of record OX122885.1, on the reverse strand, counting down.
GTGCGCCGATACCGAGACCAAACACTCGAGTGGGCTGCACAAGAGGCCGCTTATCCCTTTGCTGTGGTTTCGATTTCAGAAAGACACATAGCCGTGTCATCCTTTTGTGCGCGCAAGAGGAACTTTGCTGCTTGTCAAGTGTCCTCGAAGGACTTATGGAAATGAGCGGAGACACACACATGTGTGTGCGGTCAGCCAGACTGGGTGACGCTTCGAATTTCTGCAAAAAACGATACTGGGGCGACCGTCCTGCAAGTCATCCTGCGCGAGATCGATAAAATCACACACTCCCCATGATTGATTGATGCGCCGCGCACCACTTCATCGTTTCGGGGGTCAAGATAAGTGGTTCGTCCGTCCGTCCGTCTGTCTGCTATGCGGCGGGTATTATTGCAACGTTCTTTATGGCTGTTTTTTGGCGGAGTTGATGAGGTTGCAGTTTCTGTCTAGAAGACCATTTCTCATCAGCTAATGGGGAACGTGTCCATCTGGACGGTTTGAAGTTGGTCAAGAGTGAAAGTGAGTCATGCGATGGAGATTCTATTGAATGCAATGCATTGTGAACTTGGTGGCGGATAGGGGAAGGAAGGGAGCGAACATTTAGTTAGAGGCGATGTCGCTGGAGGCTTCAGGGAGTCATTGTATGTTACGGAGAGAGGCGTATATGACTTAAGAATTTGGCAGTTTAGTCGATTCCGGAACTGTGGCCTTAGGAGAAGATTTTTAGCAGATTTATAGGGCAGCAGCTGGTAAGTACATACAGTGTCAAAACTAAACGAGTACCGGCCTTAATTAGCCGTCATCACGACAATTGCAAAAATGGCGCCCGACAGCAGACGTTTTTTTTTCGTTAGCGGCTGTCGTTTTTGTCAATGGCACAGTGAAAAAATGGCGTTTTTAGAGTCAATGTCGCCTAAGTCGATACCGTCCTTATGCGTACAGAAAAATGGTGTTCCAGAGGAGGACTTCTCGAAACCGATATCCTTGCGATATTCTGGACCCACTTCTAGACAGTTTTGCATTCCCAGGAATGGAATTTATCATGACCCCGCTAAAATATAATCGAAAACGGTTTCAAAAAGCTAAATGTATCCGAAATCCCTGTCAAATCTCGTTCAGTATCATTTTTCGGATCCCTCTGCCAAGCTCGTTCCAAACTTGATTTCAAATAAAGTGAATTCTGTCAAAATTTCTTGTAAAAAAGGATAATTCCCAAGATTCAGGACCCTTCAGCATTTCAGCACGCACCGCACCATCATCACCCACCAGCAACACATGCCTCCCATTAAAATACCCCATTTTTGCACAGATTTAAATGGCCGATCGTGTCCTTGTTCCGCCCACTAGCCACCCTCGAATCCTTTCACTCTTTACGACCGTTCCATTGTGTGTCTCTCCCACCAGGGCGACTTCCGTCAGACTTTAAACTCTCCACACACACACTTACCCTCCACCACCACTTTAAAGCGAAAACGAAACCCTTTAAATTCATTTGCACACCACTCCCATCATCTCACCGTCTAACGACTGCAATCCATTTGCGAATTATTTCCCGACATCGATGACGACCGTGACAAATTGATTTTCACACATTTTCACGGCCCGTCATAATGGTTGTGCCGACGCCAACCTCTTCGCACCCATCACCGCCGCAGCGATTCAAACTATTTTCCAATTGTTACACCCCGGGTACATTAAAACATCCTTAACCGCCCAGCAGTGCTGCACAAGCGTTCATTGATCCCCCGAACAATGCCCACACCACCCAGCCGCAGGGGAACGAGATTTGCAAAAAAAAGGAAACAAATTTTCAAGCAGGACTTTCAAACATCATTTGGCACTTTACCACAAGTCAATGCTGAGAATTTTATTGCCACAAGCGTCGCATCGCCACAGCAGCAAAGAAAGGATTACATCCTGTGCCCGACGGAAAGGTCATTTGTAGCGCACCCAACACGAAATCGAACCGCCCATCCCCGCACGACCGCTACCGCCGCAGGGACTGTAAATCAAAGAGTTAATGAAGTTATTGGATTCAATTTAAACTCTCCTCTCCTCGCTCACTATTGATCCCGTTCCCGTTTATCGATGACGTGTCGTCTCGGCCCCTGCATAACCCTTTTAGGCAGCGAGTTCAACCGCTTGACTCTTCAACCCCCCGGGGCTGCCTGTTGCCACTGCTGTGCCTTTTTTCTTCGGGGTGAGAGAGGTGTACCCGACAACTGTGTTCTTGGTGCAGATTCGCAAAAATCGTAAAAATTAAAAAAACTGCCAAACCGAGAGTTACGCCCAGAATTGAAAAATCGATTTAGATAAAATATTGCTCGTCGCGCTGAAAATAAAAGAATCGGCCCAAAGTCTGCCCCGAATCGGCTGCCGTTGAAGGGGTGAACGGGTAACGGGGTGACAGTCACCAATAATGACTCAATTACGCGCCCAGCTACCAGCTATGACGAGCATCATCGTCATCTGCCATCGGGAAGTCGTAAATTTCAGAGACACAGATTTGAATCCGATTTGAATCTGATTTGAATGCGTGTATCCGATCTGGAGATAATGGCGCGCACAAGTTCCAGCGCCAGTTGCCGAAATCGATGCCATGAATAACAAGCATTAATGACCGTTGCGAATAAATTTTGCAAACACAGTCGCTTTGGACGGGGGGAGGAGAGATGTGCGAGCATCTGTGATGTTGGCGACAGAACGTGACTGTGGTTCCTAATGGACGGGACAGTGTGTCAGCGTGACATATGTATGTATTGTGGATATATTTTGGCATTCTAATGAGTTGCTGTTGGAGAAGGGACAAAGGATAACTTGTTCTTGGGCTCTGTCCTGGAGTCCTGGAGGCCCAATTCTAGTCTCATCTGGAAAATCCCAGTTCTGCCTTATGGAGCGCAAGCATCGAGAGCATCAAATGCGGATTAGAAAAAATTGCAAATTTCTTACAAGCTCTAGGGAGCATGGGCTTCCTTTGACTGCAGCCTAGAAAGTTACCTCCAGTTGTGGGCAACTTCTGTTGTGGTCACATCCAGTTGTGGCAAGCCCAAATGTGGTCATCTCCAGTTGCTGTTACCTCCAGTTGTACTAACCTCCAGTTCTGCTTTCGAGGGGCCCAACCGACGATGGAAGACCTAAACAAGAACTCGGAGAGTCACAAGGTGGGTAGGGGACGTAAGAATACATTTTCTGACCCTTGCCTGTAATAGTGAACCCTTAGTACGCCTGTAGGCCATGTGTCCTTCTTTCTTGTTAAGAAGTTACAAAAGAGGTGAGGGTTTCTGACAAGCACTAGATTACATCCAAAGCGTGTGCTAGGTTTGTCTAAAATTTTGACAGTCATGCCACCTCCAGTTTGGCTCTCGAGGGTCATATCGAAGGAGCTAGGAACCGAGACTTAGTCCCAAAGCGGTTTTGGATCATAACCGAACCTCTTCCAATTCACGTCTGTCTGCATATGGTTCTTAGCGATCCTTGGTCCCTTAGTGATCCAGGATCCAAGCAAGTCTTAGCAAACTTAGGCTGAAGACCTGCTCTCCTGAACCACCCTCGATGTGGAGTGCTAAGAAACCTCTTAGGATCAAATTTTCGACTCCTTGCAATAGGATCGCGTTTGATTCCGCTTGTAAAATAATAATAATAAATAATTGCGTGGCACTACAGCCCACTGCGGACCACGGCCTACATTCTACAACAACTTGGAAACCGAAGTCAGACTTAGAGTCACGACAGTGTGCTGCTAAAGACGTTCTTCTTTGAAATCAAACGTCACGATGACTCACGAAGACATGCCTTCGGTGTCCTTGATCGTTTTGAGCTGAAAATCCTTCGAATTATATTGAAAACTGTTTGCGAAGGCGAGGTTTGAAGGAAGCGACAGCAACTTGGCCTCATGGAACGAATTCGATTGTCCCGACCCAAGTGGCTAGGTAATGTAGAGAGCTTCAGCAAGTTTTCGAGGCTGACCCGGTGGAACAGCGTGGTAGAGGATGACCTCACCTCTGAAGCTGTAATCAAATGTTTGATCAAATCTGAACAAAATGTTTGCTTACTGTCCTTGTTCCTTGCTCCAGTCCTAAAATGGAACTTAAGCTGGGTCCTTGAAAATGAAGATTCCTAGTCGAAGAACGTGCCAGTTGGGCAGCATGTTGACCAAGGATCAGATCCAAAGCAGACTGTAGCACCAGTCAGCCACTCTCAAACATCCCTTTAGCAGGTAACTAAACTTTTAAGTATTCTTCTTGGTCTTGACAGCTGAAAACAGGGTGGCCTGCAACGTCCGCAATGGAGGAAAGAGATTTCTTTTAATCAGGCTAGAGCTCATCAGTAAGAAGCTTGGAACTAAACACGAGAATTCCTTGGAAAAGAAACTGAATGGCCTGGTACCAGACCATTGTTTTATACCAACGGAAAAGTTGTGAACCATCACCAGGCCAAATGAAACCTTCAACGAAGAATGAAAAGTTACACCTTTCCAAAAAATTGTGCAAACGGCAGATGTAATGAAGAAAGAGCTTATCAAAGCAGTTGTGGCAACAAATCTGTTGAACAAGGAAAAACAACCAAGGACTTCATCAGATTCGGAGAAAAGGTCAAACATTTGATTAAAGGCGAAGTCATCGAACATTGTCTGATGGGTAACGAATGAAGAAACTTGGGCACTCCACAGGAGCGGGTGATACCGAGACGGAGATGTGAAAGAGTCTGTAGGGTATGCTGATGCGAATATGATGAGGACACTCTAGGGATCGATGAGATGAATTTTAGTGGAAGACTCTAGACCACGCTGAGATGAAGATGAGGAGGAGACTGTTCTTTAGATTCAACACTAATGTGCCACACGAAAATTCCGAATTTCCAATGAGGTCCCAATTAGAAGGTACGACACAGGGATCTTCCATCAAATGAAATGGTGTGAGTGTCGAATGTGTGTGATGTTTTGGGTCTGTTGCAAGTAGACATACTTCTTCTTTAAACTTTTTAATCACTCTGGCTACAGTTCAAATTTGTACTCTCTTCCTTTTCGATTTCAAACTGAGACATTTTTCGTCTTTGGATGCAAAATACTTGAATGACGCAGTTGGGAATGCCGTCGAAGGAGGCACTATTCCACGTTGATTTGGTTTCTTTCGGTTGGAAGATTTAAGCCGTGTTGGAACTGGGAAATGATAGTTAACGACGCCATTTGACGAGAAATGTAACGATTTGGGTGCATCCCTCATGACGACAACTACTATTTGAGTGGCACTGAAGTCCACAAGGGACCAGGGTCTAGCTTGCCACTGTTCTCTCACGAGTAGAAGGTACCTACAGTTTTTTTTCTAACTCCGAATGGCGAGATTGAGGAGCTTTTCATAGACAATTGATACTCTTTCAGTGTTGTCAGCAGTTTGAAAGAGGTGGTGCCGTGACAAAAGGCGAGGTGTCCCGTCCGGGAATCGAAGCTTAACCTTCTGCGTGGCGGTCGACGTACTTACCCACTACGCCCCGGTGACCACGAGAACAACAAATAAGAATTGAAAAACCGCATCAAGTGGGTAGCCCTATGTTTTGAACGAAAAAAGGCCCAAAATCTATACTGTCCAGAGTCGTATGCATCGCTGAGTCTAAGGCACTAAAAAGTGGACATAGTTTGACAACCGTTAAGGATCTCTTGTTGGATTAGGTTTACACGGAAGCCCAAAGGACATCCTCAAACATGGTCTTCACCCAGACAAGTCTATGATGACAATCTGGAGGACATCGAAGGGACTATTCCATCACTCATTTCTTCAGCCAGGAGAAACGATAATTGCAGTCAAATATTGCTAGGAAATGGATACAATTCACACGACTTGGTCCGCTCCTGTTCCATGACAACTCTTTTTTTCTGTTTGTGTAAGGAGCACCACATACAGCTCCTTTCCTGTCTTGTAAACTATTATCATTTAGAAAGAGGCAAGCGGCAAGAGAGAAGCATTTTGAGTGGACATGACGCAAAATGCTACTTTCTTACCAACAACCCTTGGAGTGGACTTCTGAGAACGTTTAGTGGACTTCTGTTTAGGCGCCTGCTTCAGTTTGGTTTGCGTGTTAGCGGCCTTTTGGTCATGCTTCTGGCCTTTGGTAACTTTAACAGCCTGTTCGCTCTGCGCCTTGCGACGTCATAATCTCCGGCAACGCGTGGCCAACAGTAGAAAGCTGAAACTTTTGTATCATGCGACTGCGTCTCTTCCTTAGTTCCTCATGAGTGCCCTTCCTTCGCCTATAGCGGACAGTGAGTGACACTTTGGGTTAATTTAGGAATCGAACTCAAAACCCTTCCTGGTGTGAGTCAACGACACTTAACCAACATGCCGCGACGACGACAACCTAACATCGATTTCGCCTTTCTGTCATGTCCCTGCATCTCAAATAAAAGTCTCTAATTCAACAACAGCAAACAAAATTTGAGGATAAACCGACTGAGAGATGTCTTCCCTTAATCCCAGCCATTGGTAGGAAGCTGACCTAAATTGGTCAGTCTACCAACTCAACGTCATCTATTCATAGCAAAACTTCTCTCTCTCTCTCTTTTCGCCTGTCTCTTCCTCTAAGTGACCACAAACGACTCAAAAGTGACAGTGCTCGCATTCCACAAAGCCCTGTCCACGCCGGCATTGTCCACGATTCTAAGAACGTCTCAATGCGCCACAGAGGCCGACAACAACGTCTCAGTTCCGCAACATTGTCACCGCGCTCTGCTGCTGTTGCTAATGAAAGTAATAACAGGCCCCCGCCCCCTTCCAATCAGAACCCACCGTCCATGCATCCAATTTCGAAAATCGGCAAAAGGCGAAAAAAGAAAAACAAACTCCTCCACTCAGTTTCCATCCATTCTTCCGATTGAATTCCGAAAGTTTTCGCACGCCTTTTGTTTGATCGTCATTTCGTGCATCCATCCCCCATTCAGCGGAGCTCGCCTTTCTCCGCGTTCGTCCGATGTACTTTCCTCTCGCACTCTGCTCATGCAGTACTTCAGCCACCCCGCGCCGTGGCCCCCTTTGAGAAGCAACGTCAATTGGAGGCAGCTTTGTGTCCAATTAGAATGTATCTCTCTCTGCAGTGAATAGACGGCCCACTCCACGCCAGCCAAAGGGACTCCTTATCGGCGATGAGACACTACGCACATTCTGCCCCCGAGAATGAAAATAAATAAACAAGCCGAAGAAAGAAGTCGTCACACTTACTGCGAGCAAAAGACATTCGCTTCCCCTTCGCGTGCGGCAGCACAGGGGCTGCAGACGACCGACCCTTGGTATATAAGGCCGCCGCCACCACTCACCACCGAGAGGGTGGATGCGAGTGCCAAGGTTCCTCCTCGAAGCGGCTCGGTCCCACACATTTTCCAATTGGAAACGCCTCCCGTGAGGGCAGATACCAACCACCTGCTGTGGCACTTGTGCGCGCTCTACAGCCAAACTGGTTGCTCCCTCGTCTAACCGGTCTGGTGTTCGGCACAAATACCACCGCAAGCCTGTGCCAGGGATGGTGGATACACCGCTGCCACCGCCGCCACTCTCCACTGCGTGCGTGCGCGACGCTGTGTGTGTGTTGCTGTGAGGGAGAGAAACTGAAGCACACTGTATGAACGGATACACTGCGACTTGACGCGTTCGGTGTTCGATGTCGGGGAGAGAGTAGTTCGCGCCACTGCTACTGCTCGGGTTTCGAGGAATTTTCTAGCTTCGCCCTAAGACAATACCAATCACAAATCGAATACACAGTGAACCAATCAGGCAACAATGGCTGGATTATAGGAAAAAGGAAGCAGCTGTGGACCGCGGAGAGGTGTGTTGGTATTTCGACCGCAGAGCGCGCCTCAATCGCATTTGTTCGGACGACCGACCGACGCCACGGGAACGGAATTCGTGAACGGGTGCGTTCTCAAACTTCCACAGATACTTGTCGTAGTTGTCGTCGTTGTACTCAAACCGCTGCCGCCGCCGCCATCGCCACCGTAAACGGCCGCCACCGCCGCATTTCGGGTGCTATTGTGTGAGTGGGTGTGTGTGTGTGTGCGTGTGAAAAGTGTTTTGCTATAATTTTGTTCGTTATTTTGTTATTCTCTCGGCAGTCCTTGCCACTGTGGGATTTTTTACGGATCTAGCCTGGAAGTGTGTGTTTTTGGGGGCGGGGGAGTTGGGGGGAGGGTTGAGAGAACGCTTGCACTGGTGCATGCAAAGTGAATCGCCAAACACTTGCCAATGTAGATGGAAGTTATGTTTTTTTTAAAAGTTTTAGATTTCGTTTAAGGTCATCTTGTGTGTGTGTGATGTCCTTTTGCTGTTTCCCGAGGACTGCTTGGATACAATTTTGGACATTTTTTCTTGACTGCTAAGTTGATGCTTTCCATTGAAACTGTGAAGGGGTTGTGAAGGAGGAGGAGGTCACTTCATGCCAAGGCGGGCTTATGAAGGTGTCTTACGTGCTTTCCAATCTTCGTGACTGCACGTTACACTCCCTATCGGTCAATTTGAAGATCAGCGAAGAAAGGTCGTATCTCGTCCATTTGAGTATAACGAAGAATTCGAATTCCACATCCTAGTCACAACACATAGGGATCTGTTTTGACTGCTTAAAGAGCCTTTGAGATGTCATATCGGAGTCTTCTCGTCGAAATGAATCCAGTCAGCGCATACAGCAGGTACTTACCGTTTCCAACCTCTTCATGATTCTTTAATCGATTGGTGAACGTGTTACAAGCAAGGCTAGTTGCAACTTCTCAGGCGAAATATTCAATTGTCCATGACGGGTGCATAAATCAGAATGAATTCGACCGATGACATGAGCTGGCCTTAGGTACCGTTTACAACTTCAGACAACCCCCTAGGAAACGTCAAATCACACACACACCCGTGGGCGGTTGATCACCAACTTGATTTTTGGATGAAAGCCAGTATCAGTTTTCATTCGCTCCAGACTCCATTCTCTGGCCGAAAAAACGCTAAAAATTTATTTGTGAATCAAGAAATCTTTATTCATTTCATTAAGAAGTCTTAAAGTAGTGTCAAAGTTTTTCATTTTCAAAAGATGTTGCAAAGGCCACTTCTGAAACTGAAATTTCCGAAATACTCTTAGACATTACAAAAACCGAAAAATTCCTTCTTTGCTTTGTCTAAAAGGACGCGAATCTCAAATACTCATGAATAAGTATTTTGACGTTAGATTTGATACAGATGTCAGTGACAGTAGTACCAACTTAAAAGCAAAAACACTTGCGCCTACCTCAACCTCAAGCAAATTTCACTAAAAATTTCCCAGTTGCGTCAGTTGCACGTCTTGTATACCCATCCGTGTGGAGATTTGACGACACAACCTGACAAATGTCATCCAATTCGACGAATGTCACTTAAAATAAATTATCAATATTCTCTGTCGAAGTTTGAAAGTCTTCACTGGAAAACTTTAAAGATTGCAAATTTCGATTTCAACCAAGTTTTTTTTTGTCTTCAAGGGACGTTTGCAAGTTCCTGAATCTCTTGCCAACTGTTTCCGTTTTCGAATCTCGCATAGATCAACGCATCTAAGGCCATTGTCGCTCCAAATGGTCCACATTACTCGAAAACTGAAATCTGCAATTCTTGTTCCCTTTTGTGAACAGTCCTTAATGTTTATGTTCGACGTCGTTCTTTCTTTCATTCTAAGAACAGAGCTGACTTTGAGAGATGTGAAAACCCGCTTCAAATGACAGTTTCGGCATTTAACAAAAATCTGTCAAAAATCGCAGAGGCGGAGTCTTTTGTACGTTCTCTGGATATCACCACTCTTACCGGCTTTGCCTTTAGGTTCACTTACCAATTTCCTTGGACTTTAGGCAAACATTTATTCTTTTCAAGGTTTGGACAGAAATTTCTTGTATTATTGGCCTTCTCACTCTAAGTCTTTCCTTCACAATATTCTTCCTCTATTCTACCTTTCTCTTCGTTTTAACAAACGCCTTTTTCAGTCAAGAGTTGGTCTGCCTCTTAACATCTAAGAAGCAGACCACTCCAGAACTTGAGAGAACTTGCGCGGTCGTAACCGCCAAACGTGTGTGATAAGAAAGTCAGCCACCGACAACAGAGAAACTACGAAGTGAACTGAAGAAAAAATTTGTCATAAGCTGATGTTACTAAAGCGCCCTTGTACTAAAAATGGCTGCTTATTAGGCATCGTTCTGGAAGGGTTGCCAGGTTTTCGACCTAAAAGCCATAAATTCAAAAATCTTAGATCACTCAAGACCTAGAGTTTATTCCCGGTGGTGCAGTGGGTGAGTGCGTCATCTCACACGCCGAATACTGCGGATTCGAATCCGTGACAGAATATTTTGAATTGTTCATGGCTGACATTGTGCCACCTCATCTTTCAAGCAAACAAACCGGTCATCACCTGGTTAAGCGTCTTTGGATGCAATGCATAAGTTGGCTAGGTCGCAGCTCCATCCCAAGGATTCTTTAAGTCCAAACTATGGTGACAGCAGAGGAGGACTTCATTTGAGATGGCACACACGAAGGACAGACTCGGACAACTGAATTAAATAAATTGGTTGGAGCTACCGTCACAAGGGTAGCTTCTTCGGCAACCATTTCTATTGTGCGCTCTTTTACTTCCTTATCGCTAGTGAGAAAATTCGCCGAGCTCTGTCAGCAATAGGAACAACTTCTTCTTCTTGTGGCGCTACAGTCCGGGGTGGACCTGGGCCTCAACCAACATGCCTCTCAAGCCAGCACGGTCTTTCGCCACCTGCAGCCAGTTGCGCACTCCAAGTTGGTTGAGGTCCTTCTCCACTTGTGTGCGCCACCTTATCCTGGGCCGTCCTCTGTTGCGTTGGTCTCAATGGCTCAGATTCAAAGACAGTAACAAAAGTCAGTCAATTAAACGAATCGAAGACCTCAGGCGTATGAGTCGATGAACATACCGCGGCATCTCAATCAACTTAGTGGGCTAGATAGGGAGCAGCCAGGTTTGTTGGGAGAAGCACAGTTCTACTCTAAGATGAGGTTTGTGATCATTCTGCGAAACCCTTTTCCTACATTGAAGAAGACTGAATGAGGTTGCGAGGAAAGTTCTCTTGCAACAATATTTCTTCTTTCTCAAGCAATGCATCATTGAAAGATGCATTCAGTTCTTTCTTCACTTCTTCACTTCTTTTCTTTATTCACCCACGCTTACTCAGCAACTCTAAGTCAATATGGGTGTCTAATATGTAGGATATCAAGGCTTTCGCAAATAGTCACTTTGAGAACATCTTTACATCCCAGTCAAGTGGTTCAAATTCGACCAGTGCCTTGTTACGAATTGGTGACTTGGTTTAAGACTTCAAGGAGGGGTTTAACGGGATCCTAAGCCCCTAGTCAGTCCATCAATAGAATTATTCTTAGATGGAGGAATTAGTTCAGGGGTATCAATTTGCGCAATCAACGCATTAGCATGAAGTCCTTGGGAATCAGGGTTGATACAGTCATACAAAGGACTTAGCTCAAATATTGGGAATCCCTGTTAAATCTAGATATCTCTGCATTACTTAGATTTTTGTTACTTAGATAAAATTGATAAAATAAAATTAGACATATTTTGAACTCCTTACTAGATAAATATTTGTAGAAGTTCTCACGTTTGAATTCTATAGAAGTTAGCTTGACAAACTTTGGCGTTCTGCATCAGTATTGAACTGAAGGTCTGCTCCACTCATGAGAAATAAAAACTAACTTGCGATTGGTTATCAAAGACTGCCCCACGTCTCTTGAGAATTGTGACCCTATTTGCCCCTATTGGAGAAAAAATCACAAAACGAATTTGTTTTCGAAAACAAACCTCAAGAAATTAACTTTCGCAGGGAGGCATTTTTGCACTGAGGTACACATAATTTCTCAGTTAATCGTGCAGGTCACGTCAGGTTGGCGTAACTAATCAGTTCCATCACTCATTCCGGCTACATTTTTTTGAAGAAAATTTTGCAAAACTTAATGAAAGTACGAAAAGCCTTACAAACATGAAAATTTAAACAATCTCAGGTAAATATAGGAGTTAAAAAAAATGCGAAAAAGACTAAAGGGACGTAAAAAGAAGAAAATTAACTTAACTTAACGAAAGTGAAAAAACTTAACGAACGTAAAAGAATTACAACTTGATCAACATGTAAAAGGAGACTATAACAAATGTGGAGAAAATTGGAGGGCATAAACCAAAACTTAACTTAACGAAAGTAGAAATATAAGCCAATGAAAACTTAAGATTCTTGTTAACGGTCAAAAACGTCTGCTTACCGAATGTTCATTATGCTCGGACCTTTGCTCTTCCAAACTAAACCCACACATGATAGTAGAACATTTTTCAAAAGACTCTGTAGCATTAACGACACTGTATGTGTCGAATTGCCATTCAGAATTGCCCTAAGTCTGAAAAAACCAAAAATTCAGAAACTTTACAAATTCGAAAAATCTTCGATATAGAAAAAGGTAGAAATATGAGTGGAAGCTTACACTTTCCGAATTTTACAGCTTATCCAAATAATACAGCCACTTCAAACAGAGTGTCCTACCACCCCCCACCCTCCTCCAAAATTGGCTTTCTTTTCGGTATTCTGTAAAGACTTCATTCACAATCCTGTCAAGGCTTGTAGGATCTTTTAAAAAACTTCTCTAAAACATTGAATATTCAAACTTTCAGGCTCCTTCCCTTTAAAGCCACCATTTTTGATGCCTCAGTCGCTACATCTTCTCCTCTTAGTTCTCAAAAATACTTCCTCTCCATTCGAAGGCACATGTCCTCCGTGCAGTGTGTCAAAAACCCTATCTCCATGACGAGGAGGACTCCAAGCGAACAGTCGAAAGGTTATCTCGTCGTCAAACTCCATACTTTCAGTGACTCATCACATTTTTGTGCAGGAACAAAAAACGAAACGTTAAAAAAAACGAACTCATTCGATTATCCTGACCCACTGGGAGTTCACACCCCTCGGCGTGTGTCCACCACTCGCCCTCGATAATCGATCAGAAAATAACCCAAAACCCGATTTGAACGTGAATAACCCCCGAAACGCCTTACACCTTCTACATCTCGGTCGTGTGTCATTTCGCAGTCCAAAGCGACACGGGAACAAAACGCAACCGAATTCACCCCCCAAAACCATCAAACAACTCCACCCCCCCAGAGCATCACACCCAACCGCTCCAACCGGAGAGCGAGCAAGCGTGTGTGTGGGTGCACGGCAGTGTGTTGGTGTTCAGGGTACAACCCTCTTCAAAAAAAAGTCCTTCCCCAAGTCAACACTTGCACACCCAGTTTGCGACTGTCTCTCTCGCACAACACTGCCTGCGCGGCTGTGTGAGTACGGGGGCCACTAGCACACGGCCGAGATGAGGGTCTGGTTGGTTAGTTTCGTTACGTACACCATTCGGTATCCACCGCTTCCTCCCCGGGCGCCGTAGCTCCCCCGCCCACGAGACAGTCACTTGCACACCCTGTCAAACGGGTTTAGAAACCGAAGGAGAACCTCTCCGCACACACACGTCCGCGCCGAATGCCACCACAAAACGAAGACAAACGACTGCCGAGAGCCAAGAGCGGAGCAAAATAACGAACAACGAATAACATCTCTCGACAGAGGGCACCAGCACCAGCAACAGACACAAAAAAACAAGCACCAATAATTCCTTAAATGTGAATTGAAGAAACAAATAGAAATGTCAGTTTAGTTGAGGGTTTTTGCAGGTTTAGTTGTGAAAAAATTTCGACACAACAGCGGCGGCTATTATTAGCGCGTATCTGCGGCAATTGCAGGCAGCGACAAACCGCCGAGTGACGGCTGCGACCTGGACGTCGACGATTGTGCTCCGTTTTCAAGTGTCAAACGTTCCAGATACAGATTGTGTGTGAATGATTATTCCTGGCCGTGCCTTTAACTCAAAGACCGACCGACGGTAAATTGGTGTTCTGTGCGCGACATAGGCGCGACCCCAAATCCCGGCCCATTGTGTCCGCCGCACGGTGTGTGCCCTGAAAGGAAAACAAAGAAACGAAGTGAAAAGAAAGAGTGTCTAATCAATTGTCGATCCGCGGCCGCTGTTAGACGCGAAAGAGGATCGCGTCGATCGCGTCGATCGCGTCGATCGCGTGAGGGAGATATTCAAGTGAAGTGCGGTGCCGTGGTTGTTTTCTCGCGTTTTCGTGTGCGCTTTTGTGTGTACTTAAAAATCGATAATCACACCGATCAGGAAATGACACAACGTTCAAGGTGAGTTTACGGCCGCTTCCCAGAGCCGAGACTGCGGTGTGCGTCTCCGCTGGCGTGCCCGCAGTTGGCGAGAATCCGAAATCGGATCTATTTGGGGGCACAATGGACGTGATAATATGGTTCGATTTGGGTTTTGTTTTGTTTGCTCGTTATATCACGTCACTAAAGAGGGGGGGACGAGATGGTTATTTTCCTATCTACTCGCTGGGTTTGCCCAATTTATTAGCGCGGAAGCTTAGATGAGATGTAAAACGGCTCTAAGAGCTTCGCTTGGGTCGTTGTTGACAACTTGTTGAGAGGTGAATGGGAGGAAATGCATTTTTAAATGCGGCTAAGTAGTGCAATCGTTTCGAGAGAGGTGATTTTTACGAGACACTTAAGGCGTCCCACGGAGATTGTGATTGGTGCACTTGAGTTGCCACAGCGGCGGTAAAATCCAATGAAATGGTTTTTCCCATTCGGACTTAAGTGACACTCAGCAAGACTTGTTCGTTTGTGCTTTGGAATCCATCATTTATACACGGCGGAAAGGTAGTTCATTGCAATTTGGAAAGAGTGAGTCATTTGATGAATTGAAAAGAGTTTCCAAGCATCGGGGCCTAGGAGAACCAGAGCGTCCATTTTCCCGCTTTGACAGTGTTTAACTAGTTCAACTTTTTGAGGGGTAAATTTATTTTAGTTTCAGTTATGTGTCTTATTGGATAAAAAGTACTTCTAACCCGCTTTTCAGCACTACAACTTTTTTCCAAACAAGTCGGAGACCAGATAGTGACTTTAATCCCGGATCCTGTCGCGTCCTTCCCTTTTTTCAAAACTCTGAAATGGCTCACACATATTTACTGCTGTTCACGCCATTTCTTAGTATCCTTAGCTGCACTTACAAGCTTCTAGTTGACATATTTCCGGTATTGATTGCAAAAGTGTAATGCTGCGATGTCTTATCCCAAAAACCAGTTGTTAGTCGAAGAATACAGTTTCGGACACCAAATGTCATCATCAGCATACTTATTAGTGTCCTACCTGTTCCAACTAATGGGTCATCCACGCACCTTCGTCTTCGACTCTACCTCACCAGGAGCTATTCCTAAGTGCAGCCAGAGGAGTTTATGAACTTGTTTCAACCACCTCGCCTTGGGTCTGCAAAGCGATCGTCTTCCTGACGGATATCCAGATTGTGACTCATGTTTGTAAATCTCCCTCTTCTTCCTCTTTGATTGCCATTTCAGTTAGGAGTGAACCTAAGTCTCCACCAACCAGCTCCTCCAGCTAGCACAATCTCTTGCCAGCTGCCGCCACTTCCGCACTCCAAGTTGGTTCAGATTGGAGAGGAATCTGAACCAAGTGGAGTTTGTCGGCTCCATCTCACTTGCACTCCAAGTTGGTTGAGATCCTTCTCCACTTGAGGGCTTCATCTCACAAGGGGTTGTCCTCTGTTGGGTGGTCCCAATCGCTTAGATTCAAAGACTCTTCGAGCGGGAGCAGTGTCATTCATCCGTTCTGCATGACCAAGCTATGTTGTGTGTACAATTCTAGTTGCAGCAATTGTGTTTGTGAACCTGGCCGCTGAGACAAGAATGTCACTCCTCAGAAGTGATGATTCTTCGACCAAAATCGTTGCTCAAGCTCAAGCAACTCTAAGGCCAGAACTGAAAAGAGACTCTACGATGCTCCTACAGGTACAGGCATTCAGTTAAACCAAACCCAAAAAAGATTCATCTGCAAAGCTATATTCACAAATGTTCTGTTCATCTTCATCCATCACAGAGCACACGGAACGCTACGTACTCTTGGTGTTAACTGCCAGTATGGTTTGAAACAACAGATGTTTGTTGGGCGGCTTGGAACCATCTACTGACTTCTCATCTCAAGTAAACAATAATTTCAAAATTTACAAACTATTGGTACAAAACACTTTTCACTTCAATTCGTGACAAGCTTCGTTGCAAAGGTCTTTAAATTTTATTTTGAACCTAGAAATGTATTCATTGCAACCAGAGTTTTTTTTTGTTGGAGCTTCGGAGACACTGCACTAGAGCGCTCAAACTTAAAGACAGGTCCATTGTGCTTGCAGGCCGTAACCTTCGTCTACTGTAGTTTTTTGGTTTTCCGAAGAAATACTCGCAGCAGCAACCAAAGTGAGTTCTATACCTTTTCTGGAATACTCGACAGAAGAAGTCCTTGAGGAGTATATAAAGAAATAGTAATTCTAGTAAATCCACATGGGAATTGTTGACGCCGCGGACACCAAACCTGCCTGACATTGACTTATACCTGAAGGAAGAGCTTGCAAGCCATTGTATTACGTTTACCGTGAATTTAAGAAAGGCATATCTCGTGAAATTATTTTAAATGCCTAGCACCATCCTGTTGAAACCACATACCATCCAAGTCCACATCTTTTGACTCGTTAGTTTGAGCCCTAGCAATTGTGTAACATTATAAGAAAACTTTTTTTGGACTCGAAAATAAGACTCAAAATATTGAATTCCTTCTGGGCGTCTGTCCATGAAATACAAGGTCATTCTTGGCCTAAAAAATTAGATCTTAATAAAACACACACAGCGATAGATTTCAAATGAAAATTTCAATTCTTCGTAAAGTTTGAACTTTGGCAATGGATGTGGAAACGAATTGAATTCTAATAACAACGTCGGGAAGATGTGCACCAAATGATCCTTTTGAGGTAACTTCTAAGCAACTCTTCGCACATTTTGGACAGTATCTCAGCCATCACTTGAACAATGATCGTTTTTAATGCGTTTTTAGTCGGGGATTGTTTGCGGAAGCACGGTCTTTTGCGTAGCTCCACAGCAAAATTCTCGAACGGTGTCTAGTCGCATGAGCGTGGCGGCCAACTGACGTCGCCAAAGCCTGAAATTATGTGACTAGAAAACTTCTCATGCAATGAAGCCATAATTGGTTGTGTTGTGTGGCTAGTTCTTACGTCTTGTTGGAACCTCAGAAAATCCAAGTCGTGCTCTTCAATCTCGATTATTATTCGACCCTGTTGCTCCGAATTTACTGTAGTCGTCTGCCAATTGGCATTTTTGAAGAAACAAGGACCAATGACACCTTTCAACTATAGAGCACACCGCTTTGGCTGAATATGCCCTCTTCGCTCACTTCCCAGATCAATTCTGGGTTCTCTGGTTTCCTTCTTTATATATCCACCGCTTGAGGGATATGAAGAAAATGTTGTACGGCATTTTTTGTCTGTTGGTCACACACAAGAAGCGTGGTAACGGCGTTCTGAATGGTCAGCAGGCTTCAATTGTTGCGTAAGATGAACTTCATAGGGATGGAAAAGCGAATCCAAATGTAAAGTAGGCCATAGTGAGGTATACGGCTGCGGGTGCCAGGAATTCGATCAATTCGGATCTTCAGCAATACCTGCACCTGCAGCAAAAACATTTTTGACTGACCCTGCATCATGATGATGCACAGGCCTTCAACTCCCTTCCAATTTCTCTCCTTACAAACTCTCTTTACAAATTCAACAATTGCTGTTGTAGTCCGTCGATGATGACAACCATGTTTATCGCTAAAAGTGGCTACATTTGAATCACCTTTTCTGCCGAAATTTTTAATGACTTTAATGCCTTACAGGAGTGTTCTGCGACCCGCAGTCGTCGATGGCATATATTCAGCTCATGACACTTCATGTGACAGCTGAATTTGGCCGAAATTAAATGCCACCACTTCCAGCTTGAAACAACGATCGTTTACAACTTTTTTCTTTATTTTTTTCCATTATTTTCTTAACGCTAGTCTCATTTATGTCTTAATTGGAGAGCTGTGTTCGTCCAATCGCGTAAGCCAGGAACTATACGAACTGTTGGAAGAACGTACCTATGGTGTTGACTTGAGTGAGTGAGTTTTGCTGTTTCCTTAAGAAAAGTTTTAAAGAAGTCACAAGATAGCTTTGTCCAAAACCTTTTTTGACATTGAAAGGGTCAGTGAGTTCACTACCTACATTAATGGCGCAGCGAGGGTGCTCTTTACAGTCATCCTACACAACCTCACGCGAATGGTAGGAAGTTCCACGATTAGACATGGGGCTGTATAGATCGTCCCTTCTCACGCTGTCATAAGTGGTCCTGAAATTATGAAACAGGCGGTGGGGGTCGATTTGAACGTCGTTGGTCTTCTGCAGGATCTGCCGCTGTGTGGAAATTTGATCTGTGGTGGTCTCCTCTAACTTGAACCCACACACATAAGGCCTTATTGAAAACGAATTGTTCACGCATTCACACAAAACGGCAGAGAGAGTTTTGTAGGTGATGGACACTGATTTCTCAGTCGTTGGGGTTTCCTTTCTTTTGTGAACTCTGCAGGTGACACATACATTTTATTCATCGTCCGTCGGGGTCCAACTGATGACTTTTTAAACTTTTCTTGAGGAATGTGTTCAGAAGATTCAATTTTCCATATTATCTACCAATGACCATTCTGCCCTCTCTTGACAACATACCCGGCTGGACAAAATCCTGGCTGATTGCTATCAAGGAAACCTAGTCTTTTTTGAACTTATGACTAACTCATTCGATGACGCTTCAGTCTATTAAGCAACAGAATTTTGATTTTCGCTCGTGTTGTTCACGTTTCTTCAAGAGTAGAGGGGACCCACTGTTTATGCCCGACTCCAAATGGCGACTTAAAGAAGTTTCTCATTAGCAATTACTTCACTCTAAATGTTGTCAGTACCGCGAATGATATGATACCGCTAAGCAATATGAAATGGAGAGTCCAGGAATCGAATCTGGGACCGTATGAGATGGCGCACATACCCACTACAATGTGGATGCTACAATGCAAAACTTCTCTGAAATGTCCTGAAAGTCTTAACTTCAGTTCTTAGTTATCCCAAAATCCGTCCAATTCACTCTCACTTTGATTTAATTTTAGTTTCGAATCACGTCCGTGTCTTAAGTTATTACATAAAACAAAAATCCTGAACAACTTGCCGTCGCAAAGTCATTAAAAAACATTTCAATTGTGACAACAGTCACAACTTGTTTCAATTCATGCACCAAATGTATGCAAAGTTATAAAAAGACCATCAATTTGATTTTTATTTGCCTGTTAATTTCATGCCATATCTGGCATTTGGAGAGCGACGCTTCGCCTACGTTCCTGCATTTGGGCGGTCCAGCTTGTGAGCACATAACCGACTAATTGGGTGTGAAATGTCGCGGAGAATACTGGCATTGAAAGCAGTAATCGTTAATAATTTCAGCAACCAGTCTGAGATGTCATTATCCACGGAAATTAAATCGATTTCGCTTTACTGAGCCGTTGATTGGTTGCCGGCGTTGTGGACAGCTATTGCTCGGCTCTTATGGAGTCGGTGGTAGTCCTTTCAGTGAAGACATTGGACTTACATCGTTTGTCATGTTCAGTTCGTCCGATGTCCACTCAATCAACAGCTTCTTGAAAATGTCTTTCTTTCTGAGGACTTGACAATTGAATTTGAACCGTCCCAACCATGACCACATCTCAAAGAGTGTATGGACACCCCTTTTGAACAAGAAAACGCACCCCAATTCCCGCGAATGGCACAGGACCTGTTCACCAGCCCTCACAAAAACAGAACACAACTCCAAACAGAGACAAAAACAAAAGAAAATGAAAGACACACAACCTGTCGTGGGGAGGACAACGCAGGACATGTTTAAAAAACAGAAACCCATCGCACAGCTCTCCCTAGACCGCGGCCATGTTTTGACTTCCTGCTGATTGCCACCGTTGCATGCCCACCACGGGGTTGTTGGTTACCCTGACTACGCACGTCACTCAACAGCCAATGTGTCGTCGTTAACTAGCAGCAAAACGAAAAACTCTCTTCCCCTGCCTTCGCCCCCACTCATTCATTTTGTATCTCTCGACCAGACAAAATGGGAAAAAGATACCAAAAATTTTACGATCAACACCTGCGCATTGTCTCCGGCACTCACACCAGCCACCATCGTCGTCCTTATTCCAATCACCAGCCACTGCACAATGAACGATTTCTTGAACAACAAGACAATGGTGCGACGCAACCCCACAGGCACACAATTACAATTCATATCCGCAAATGACAGGAGGAAATTTGAATTTCAAAACTATGAAACCGCCCGCACACAATGGCGGCAGTTAGGCAGTTGGGCTGCCCGCCAGCCAGTTACGAGATATTCTAATTAGAATCGAACAATGCGGCGCGGTTACGATGCGCACTATAAATTTTTCGTTGAGTTTAATGGATGCATCCATCGCATCGCGCCCGGGCGCAAATTAATTCTAATTCGTTGTGTATGCATGGCGAATGGACGCGAGGAGCGCACATAAATTAAAATGTGTTTCAGGGGGGCGGTTTTTTTTTTGTCAGGTTGCGGCAGTGGTGGCGCGAAAACGTGCGAAGGTTAGGCGTGGCCAGGCTGTGTGCTGGGTGGCTGGCTGAGGGTCCGTATCGAAATCAAATTTTTTGAGAGAAATAAAACAAAGTTTGTTCATTTTCCGCGTTTATCAGTGCATCTCGACGGGCGTGAAGATGAAACTGTGTTGACTGTTCCAAGGAAACGCGGAGAAATGAAAAATCTGAGGAACACGCTCTCTGACAGACAGGCATGACGCAAGATAAAGGCGCTTCAAGGTGGTCACCGTGACAGGTGGCGATTGCGAGGCGCTAAGACCAGGGAAATTGGTCAAGCTAAACGAAGGGAAGTCATTGTCTCAGAACTCGATGCGTAACCAATCGAAGAAATGCGTTAAAATTCCTCCCAAGTGGGAGGTCTTCAATTCACTTTCCTCTGACAATGGAGGGAGTGGGATAATCGTTCCGCTGCCACATCCATTTTTTCCGGTGGGGAGTATTTAAGCAATCCACCTGAAGTGGTCAGCTAACGTCTCTCAGCTCTGAGATTCAACTGAAGGTCTGTGCCTTAGAGCTGAACTGAACTTCGAACTAAAATTCTTTGCAACCCATCGGTCAGAATTATGCCCAGTTCAACATTAAACAGAATGACAAGTGATTTCAATCATTACAACAGCTAGAACAGTTTATTGACAGAATCTCTCAGCGATAAACTGCATTTCGCAGTCTTATGCAATCGCCCCAGTTGAATAGCTTCCTACCCACTCATCGCATTTACCCCCAATCGGATGAAGTTGTTACGCCAACAAGGCCTCACTCCACCCGATAATTATTGTGGGACTTGAATATTAATTCACATGACAGTTATGAGTCATTTGAGTTGAGCTCAATGAAAATATCTGTTAACGGTAATAAATTTGTGTCGTTAACGCTTGAAGTTATGATCAACCTTTTTTTCTTTCGCGTATCGATTGAGAGGGAAGCTAAGGCTGGGGCGGAGGCTGGCTTGAAGCGGATATATCGATTTATTTGCCAAGAAAATTTGTCTTGTTGTGGAACTTCAGGGATTTGGAGTTATAACACCAAAAATGGACCTTTTCGATGGAATTTTGCGGTTTTCCTGTTGTGATAATTGAATTTTGAATTTTGTGACCAGGACAGCAGAATGTGATTTGCCTGAGAAGTGGTATGTAGGGACTATCGGTCCACAAATGACTTGTCACATCCATTCTACCTGACTGCCGTTCCTTCAGATATGAATATTTTCGAAGATTGTGGATGTACTCAATAAATTCTAGATTAACAAGATTAAAGAACAAATTTGGAGGGTTTGGAGTTTGGAGGAAATTTCGAAAAGACTATATTTCGAAATATTCAAGTTCAAAATATTCCGAAAAAAAAATGTTCAGAGGAGTACGGAAGTTACTTCCTCTGCCTCTGAAACCTGTTTAAGATGTTGCCCTTTTCATTTCGCCGTTTGAGGCATCTGGGGACTTCGGGCTTTTCCAGATTATGCTTGCTTACTTACTTATCAGGCCGGCCATCCATGAAGGGTCAGCCTTCCATCGCTGACGGTCCTGGGCACGCTGCTTCCAGTCATCAAGGCCAAGCTGTCTTACGTCCGCGATGACTTGGTCTCTATACCGCAGGTTCGATCGTCCACTTCTTCTGTAACCTAAGGCCTAAGAACTTTGCCTTTTCGAGATGGTCTCACTTTGGAAATGATGGGCCTTTCAAGATTGTAGATCTTTCGGCATTTCGGCCTTTTCGAAAATCCCTTTTCGATGTTATTTTTTTTTTTCGAAATTTTTGGCTCTTGGCATACCACCTTTTACTAAATTTTATCATTCTGGATTTTGACATTTTCGAGATTTTGTCTTTTTGTGGTCATTTTATGATTTCAGACCTTTTTGGATTTTGGCCCTTTGGAATTTTGGTCTGTTCAGAATTTTAGGTCTTTTTGTTATTTAGACTTTGTAATAATTTTGGCACTTGGAAGTAAGCAAAAAGAATGATAAATGAACAATTTTGAGCTTTAGAACGTTTAATGGCTTTGGGCCAGTTAAGGCCCAGATCGAAAATTTTGACCAACAGCACCACACTTCTTCTTCTTCTTCGGATGGCGCTACAGTCTGGGGTGGACCTGGGTCTCAACCAACATGCCTCTCCAGCTAGCACGATCTCTTGCCAGCTGCTTCCAGTTCTGCACTCCAAGTTGGTTGAGGTCCTTTTCCACTTGTGTGCGCCATCTCAGTCTAGGACGTCCTCTGTTGCGTTGACCCTGTGGTTTGGATTCGAAGACTGCACCACACTACGAACTCCAAAACTGGGCAATTGTACTGCGAGCTGAAACCTAGATTTATTGTATGTTCATGGTCTTTGGAAGAAGCACCAGGAAACGCTTCTGCAGAAGAAGAAAATTTACATTCCTGAAAGTGAGAAAGGCCTTAAGAACAGCTTGACTTGTACTACAGCCACAAACACTGAGCCCCTTCCATCTGTTCTCTACAGTATGGGTCGTGGCCATTAGGAAGGCTTAGGTTTTCACATGGAAAATTGGCGCAAAATTACGTAATGAGGAGTAAAGTCGAATGATGTTGTCCTCCACGAGGCAAAAGTAAAATCAAATCTCTCTCGTCAACAACGGTTTCTTTGGATTCAAGACAGACGTCATAGCACCCACTCCCAACAGACCAAACTGGCTTTGTACAACATCCTGATCATGTCACTTGTTCTACCTGAATGTTGTTCACAGCTAATAAAGAAGGACTTAAGCACCTGAAGAAGAAGAGGTGAGGAGACGATTCAATGGATGACACCTATGTCGTGTACAGCAAAATATACCTAGGCAAGTGTCTACGGATACAACCTTTAGGATACGCAGATCTTATGGAGCGTATGGATAACACAGCTCCAGGCGGGAGAGTCTTGGAATCCGAGCCATTGCGCCAACCCACCATAGACCAGCATCGATTAAGATGGAGCACACAAGTCAAGAGTCAAGAGCACAAAAAGGACCTCAACCAACGCAATTGAATGCAGCTGACGAGAGACCGTGCCACCTAGAGAAACATAATGATTTAGGTCCAGGACTATAGCGTCAGCCTGAGAAAAAGAAGAAGAAGTAGTAATAGTCAGAACGTGGGCGTTCCGACGTCAAAAATGTCATTTTGGAGCTCTAAACAAACGACCTTGTGGGAAATCGACTCAAAATATTTTAAAAAATAAGAACCCAAAACTTCATCAACACAGTCACCGCTTGACGTTCTTTTCACTCAAACAACCTCTCATAGCCGCAACTTAACATCCTGTTGGCCATTTTCTGCTTCCACACATTCCCCTTCAAAAGAAAGCCAAATTACAAAAAATTTTCAAAAAAAAACCTCCCACTCCTTCTCGTTCAACACACACGTGTCCTTACATGTAACCTAACCGAACACACTCCATTGTTGTATTCGTACGTCGTCATGACGTCTTTTGCATTTCCGACGGCCACGCTCAGCCACTGAAGTTTCCGCGTTCCGCGTGTTCCACTCCATCAATTAATTACTCACGCCACTCGTGACGACAAACTCCATTGTGCGCCTTTTAGCCGCCATTGCGGCCACTTATCCGCTCTGGATTTCGCCTAATTAAGGATAATTCAGCCAATTTGGTTTGGTTTCTGAAGAACTTGTTGGAGCGTTGCTCATTATTCTGCTCCGCTGAGCGGGACCGAGAATGCACCTCGATTTTGAAAGTTTCACTATTTCATTTCGGAGGCGCTTTGACAGTGACGCAATCGATGCGGCTGGTTGGGGGTGGGTGGAGACCAAGCCGGTGTCTCTGAGAGCGTTCGTGAATCCTTTCTATGGCATTTAGCCAGACCAGACTGCATTGTGTGTCCGTCAAGTCCAACAATTCACCCTCGTCAGGGGCGAAAAAAGAACTCACCCTGCCGACGGCAACCCCCATGGGGCGGGCAGCGTATGTTTCGGGCATGCTGTCCTGCCGGGAGGACCGTCGCATTAAAATAAACATTTCAAGTGCTTTCCGGATAATGAATTTCATTTCAATTCGCTTTGGTGATGATGATGGTGACGAGGATTGCGGTGGCGGTGGCGGCGTGTCCGAGGAATTATAACACCCTGCATCGTCATCATTACGACTATTAACTGGGACACCAGGAAATTCATTCTCCACCCTCTCTCTCTCGCTCTCGCTCTTAAGTCCTGTCCCCTGGCCTATCTCAGTGTGTCCTTCTGTCACGGCTGCCGGCTGGATTTTATGAATTTTTCCATCGCCTTGTCCTCCAACCAACCCCTTTTTCTTCGTGTCGTCCTAGTTGGGTGTTTTGTTTTATGACGGCCGACCACAGGGCACACAGACGCGAGCGCCGTTGAGGACAGTTTTGGGATGGTTTCCTGCTCGAGGACCTTCAACATTCTCAATCAATTAGTTAATTGGCATTTTCGAAAAACGAGACCAGAGGGCGTGTAGGCCACATTCTGTCGAAGGCATGAGAGCACTTAATATCAAAGGATTGCCAAGGATTTGCCGGGAATTGTTAAGGATTGTCGGGGATTATTTTCTGGTCGTTTGTTTTGTTTCGCAATGAGAATTGGAGTGAGGAGGCATTGCTGATCGCTGGACGCTTGGATATGCTTGGAAGCGTGTTTAAGTGACTTGAAGTTGTTCAGGACTTGATTATCCCTTAATGGGCTTGCAGTTGTTGTGTTTTTGAATTTTCATTAATCCGGATGACGTGATGGGCGGAGGGAAATCAAACTGAACACGACTGGGCATTGATTTGTGTCGCAAATTGGAATGGGAGGTGTCCAGTGTCCATGGGGTCTGAGTAGTGGACTTTTAAAATTCACAAGAATGAACCTATGTGAGTGTGAAGGATGGCTTTGTTGGAAAATGTGGTTTTTAGACTGGCCACCGTGTCGTAGGCGGTGGTAAGTGCGTCCACTCACAAGGCGAAGGACTTTGAACATTCATTTCGCATATTTATCAGGGCACCAACTCTTTCGAGTTCCGAGTCCTCCGAGTCTAAGCAGAGCTTCTCAAATATCGTCGTTTGGAGTCGGCTATAAACTGTCGGTGTCCTCTACTTGTAAGGCGAGCAATGGCCCGCTCACTGCGAATAGTTGCTGAGGCTGATCTCATTTGGACTAAGGAGTCATCCAATCGACTTATTTTTAACCACTCTTAGCCTCACGAAAAGTGTGAATGAAAGCCAAGCTTAAGGTTCGTCAAGGAGAGAAATATGAAATCTGCTAAATGAAGGACAAAAAGCTATCCCCGAGCGAGGTATATTCAATTTGAGCCCTGGAAACACCATTCCTTTGAAGAAGTGACAATTGTTTTAACTTAGGCATATGTTAGCAATCAGTCTTCGAATCTGAGCCATTGGGACAATGCAACAGAGGAGGGCACACAAGTGGAGAAAGACCTCAACCAACTTGGAGTGCGCAACTGGCGGCTGCTAGAGAAAGATCGTGCTGGCTGGAGAGGCATGTTGGTTGAGGCCCAGGTCCTCCCCGGACTGTAGCGCCACAAGAAGAAGAAGAAGATGCGTTAACAATACAATGAAGCTCTGCCTCCTGGGATCTTCTGAGGCCATAACCCACTTGAGTCCATCAATGCAGGGACCGAAAGCATCTCTCATCCTCAAAAGAAAGTGTGGTTTGAAGCGAATTTCCCATTCATGTGGATTCCCGCGACATAAATGTCACATGAATCTCTACTACTCTGGCAAAAGTGAATAATGAGAGAAACTTCCAAGCTGCGAAGGTGTCACAAGGTGGCACAATAGAACTTAAGACCGCTGGGCAACAAAACTCGACTGCTAATTTTTCAATCATAACCGACGTGTGTTTAATTCCTTCTTTTCCCGAGTTGGTAGAAAAAACTCTTCCACAAGACCCTACAAAACTGCGTTCGCCACCAGTTGAGTTTCGATTCGCCTTTCCCTAGAGTGCCATGATTTCAGGCAAATGGCCGCCACGGCTGGTTCGAACGTAGTCTATCCTGGACGGCCAACTTTCGATGACTTCTTCCAACATTTGTGGTCGTATATTGGCCCTGGTCTTATGTTGCCCTGGTCAATTGTTTCGGGCTCATTGACATTAGCAAGCGACTTCACATATTTCCACATAAAATACTCAAGCGGCGTTAAATCACACGATCTTGGAGGTCAATTCAATTCTGTAACGTGTTACTATGCGGCTACCAAATTAAGCATTTACCGATTCTCGGCATAACATTTGCCCCTCAAAAAGCCCCACAAAAGAAAGTCATAGGATTTCAGTCTGTTGCTCCAAAACGGCGAATGGACATCTTCATGATGACCATTTAAGATGTTGGTGCGCCAACGATCGATGGTGGCTTGAGCTGTGTAAAGTGGCGCGTCTTCCAGCATGACTCAAATGTCGTTCAAACGCCGCTCTTCAATTTTGGGAAGAATATGTCTGTTAACATGGCTCGCACATGGCTCACAGTTAACCGAATCGTTGTTCCCAGCTTCATTTTGATGATGCCACCAGTCCACAATTAGCATGAAACTGTAGCATGTATTCCGACAATCGCGGCCTTTTCCAGTCCCAGCTGCCGCAATTTGGGTTTTCAAGGCTGCCTTCGAAATGAAAATGCTTCTCCCCCCGGAAAGGTAATTTCTCGCCGAAAGTCGTTTTCCACTTAAGGCTGCTAAAAGGCCCAAATTTCGAGGCGCTTGGGAATCGGAAGGTGGTCCTCCTCAATCGGGTCAATTTAGGGCGTTTTAAGTGAGTGATTCAAGACCAGAATTGTGAATGAAGTGCTTGCTGGCATTGAAGCGGAAGCGGCTAAAATGGGTCTGACGGTAAATAAGAGCAAAACGAGGTATATGCTGTCATCAAGCCAACGATGTCGCGGACAGAGCATCACACTAGGCAGCACAAAAATTCGATGTAGTCAAGAACTTCATCTGCTCTCGGTGCCGTCAAGCGTCTTTGGATACAACATTTAAGTTTGCTAGGCCATGTAGAGCGCGTGGAGAATACTGCTCCGGTCCGAAAAAATCTCCGAATCCGAGCCATTGGCACAACGCAACAGAGGACGGCGTAGGTTGCGATGATGCAAACAATTCGAGAAGGACGTCAACGACCTAGGCAGCTGGCGAGAGATCGTGCTGTCTGGAAACGGATGCTAGTTGCAGCCCAGGTCCTGGAGCGCCATCAAAAGAGTAAAAAGGCGCAGGATTTTCCTCAGTCCCCAGCCCTGTAAAGCCGATGGAATCAATGGCGTGTGGGTGCTCTTAGCTTGAGTCTCACACTCTCGACCACAGCAGCCACATTCTCTTCTTTTTGTACCCGGGGACTATGAGTATTATCCACCAGTCTCACAAGGCTTTTGCACAAACTTTTGTGCGGCGGTAATTCGGTTAAGGCTCGAAAGGAACTCTTTAGTTCAGCGAAGGGATGACTGCGGTGCTGATGGGGAGCACTGACTTTCTGTTAAAATTTTTGAGCGGTAAAGAAGTGTCAGCGTCAGAAAAATTAGACAAATTTCCACTTCTAACACTTTCCATTGATAAGGGACAAGGCCTCGTTAAAGTGCGCTTCCACTTAAGTAGTCCTTAGGAGAGTCCTAAATAGAGTCTTAAGGAGAGTCTTAAGGAGAGTCTTAAGAAGAGTCTTAAGGAGAGTCTTCCTAACTCGATTTTTGAAAATCACTGCGGACAAATATGAGCATATCTAAGAAAGCATCTTTCACGACTCCATAGATTCATCCACTTCCCAATGACATATCACCTCACGACGTTGCAACCTTAACAACCGGCAATGATCTCAAGCGACCCCCCCCCTTTCCCCCACACCACCAACGCATCCATTGTTCCGCCTACAAAAAACTACCATCAACCATCAATTTCGCTCTTTACTGCGCGTCCATCCTTCCCGCTCATAACTCATCGCACAACAGCCCTACGCAGCCCATTTGGAACCGTTTAGGAGTGTGTTCCCGTCTGTCTCGTTATGCAAATGTGGACAAGGAGAACAAAAACAACACCCTCGAGAGCTCGTAAAATCACTCAAAAACGCTGATGCACCTCAGTCAGGTCGGTTCCAAGCTGTCTACCTAGTCTCCTACTGCATACTCGGCTGCTAATCGCCATTCGTCTGTCCGGCTGCCCCATCACTCTGTGCGACGCACACTCACAACGGACGGGCGGGTGTGAAGGTGAGACATGGTCGACCGGAGACGGGCACATGTGGGCCGAATTATACAGAAACCCCCAATTCATTAAAAGGGATTAAGGAATCTCGTTATTATTCTTGTCTCGCTGCCAACCCCAGCCCGCGCACAGTCCCTTCATTAGGCCGCAGAGAGAGGCCAGAGCATTCCATAAAGACAGATCGTAAAATTATGATCACCTACACCACCTGCTGTGCGCCCCAGCAGCACCGCATCGGTCTGGCTATTGATCCCCAAAGAGACTCCAGAGCGCGGTCCGAGCTGTGAACAACCGTCCGACTACTACCCCCCGGTGGTCATAATTAAATACTTTCACACTCGAGAACAATCGTCCGTGCGAGGACTTCCTTCAGGAGTGTTTATTTTTTTAATTAAACTCGCTGTCCGTCGGCCACTCTCCCCCGCCATCGGTTGTGCATGTGTGGCAGCAAATCTTCGCGATGCGCACCGCCGCCGGCAGCCAGCAGCCAGCGGCAGAACCGCGAGGAGGACAGTTGTGTGCAAATGGGAACAATGAGGTGCGCGTTTCCAGAAGCCTACACAAGAATCGAATTCTGTTGGCAGCCAGCAGGAGGAGCAGCACGGTCCGTGTGCGTGTGTATGCGAGTAACGAATGGCCCGCAAGACAGCGAGGTGAGGACCAACCGTAAACAGGTTGACTTCGCATTCCTGGAACACTGTGGAAAATTTATGACTCGAACGTGGAAAGGGGGACTGGCTGCGCGTAGTGAATGATTGCCTCGGTTGCCTCGTGCAGCCTGGGCTGTAAATCGAGATCAGGTGGAGCAGCTCTATCATGGACTTACGATGGGCGTTTACCTAAATATGTCACCCGAAGGGGTGGGCTGCAGGATGGACTCTCCGGTGGCGTGGAAAATTGATTGTGGCTACGATCGAGTGTAAAGGAGACTATGCCCAAAGCCAGAGCGTCAGATTGTCTTAATGTGGTCCTCCTTTAAGCGGCCAAATTTCGAACCATGTACCTTCTGGCCTCCCAAACATTCCCTCTCTTCGTGATCTCGTAATCCATTTCTGCTTTGCTCTCCACACACACATACACACGGGACGTTTAAGCCATCGTCGTCGTCACCCGGTGCGCATCAACTCATCCAAATCCGCGAAGAACGACGAGCACGCGGGCTCAGAACGCAACCCATGGCTACGAGGACTAACCACTGGGTTAATCCTTATTGAATGGGCTTTCCACTTTCATGGAAGCGTATAATAAAAATTGCCAATTCTCCCATTTGTTGGTCGTGTCACATCGTCCGTTGGCCGCGACGCTTAGCCGGGCGACAAAACTGCGCTCACACCACGTCCGTCGTCATCGTCCGCACGGCTGACTGCCCTGGGCTGCGTCCTGCTGTTCGTGAATTGGTCGCGTGATAATATTTCTTTTCACGTTTTGTTGCCTCGGCAGCCGTGCAGCTTCTCTCTCTCTGCACGGATGTTTTGTCATTCTTCTTCGCCCGCACAATGGGCAGACATGATGTCGCAGTCGTTTTTGTTTGATTTTTGTTCTTGGTCCGAGCGCTCGCTGCTGGCGATCGCCTGAGACGGGGCTGGCGGTGGCTTCTTGAAATGCTCAATTTTAATGATTAAGGGAATGGAATTCAGGAGTGGATTAAACAAATTTATTACACAATCAGCGGTAGTCGAACAAATGTTGATGGCGGACGAGATGTGCTGGCTGTCTGTAGGGCTGGTAGTGGTGGCTTATCGATCGTTGTGCAGAGAGTGCAGGGTAGAGGTGGTCATTGCGAGTAGTTGGCTGAAGGGAAGTGGCGTAGTTTGGACGTCTATTTGTCAGGATGCCAGCTCCTGGAGGTACCTCTGATGCCGACGGGGAAGTTCCATTGAGACAGAGTGTGCTGTCGCACTACAGATGGGCGATCATTGGCAGCCTATCTTTGTCAGACCACCACCTTTTCTCAAGAGTGGATGGATCACTCATCTCTCTTTTGGCGGACTCCAATTTTGAACGGTCTTTCCTCCAGTCCAGGTCGCTTATCCATTCTTTTGGTTGATCGGCTGTTTGAGTGATTGGCAAGATCACTTGTTGAAATGCGAGTTCGCCTGTCGATCGTTACGCTTTCCTTTTGTTCGCAAAGCATCCCTGTGAGAGTTGAAGTTTCTGTGTTTTGAAGGGCGAGCTGTTCTTTTGTGAACGGCGAGCTGCTCTTGTGAACGGCGAGCTCCCTTGTGAAGTTTGAAATTCTCTTTTGGAGGGGGGAGGTCCTCAACTGATCGCCCAGATCTTCTGGTGATCGTCGAGCACCTCTGTTAATGAGCGAAGTCCTCAGTTAAATTTGAACCTGATTGCCGAGTTTATGCGTTGAACGGCGAAAACATCGTCTCTCTTGAAGCTTGTCTGTTGATCGCTGAACTCCTCTTTACTGATCGCAGAACTTCTGTATTGCATGGCGGACTCTTCAGCTGATCATCGTGATCTTCCGATTGGCGACAAGCCTCTTGTCTAATGAATGACGAGTTGATCTGGTTAACCTCGGCCCTTATCTGTTGATCGTTGACCTTCTCTCTGATCGTCTAACTCCTCTGTTAAGGACTAGTTACCAAATGTTGGCAATTTAGCCAAAAACAGATCCACTGCACAAATCCCTCGATGAAGGCAACCACCTCTGTCACAAGGAATGTTACGCTTCGTTACAACGATCGATCTCCCTGGTCGCTAGATCACCGATCTGCCACCAAGGAGGTATGTTATGCCATCTTTTCAAAGCGACATTCCTTTCAGAACAAGTTTGTCTATCGTGTAATCCCAGATCAAGACCTCTCCCGTCCAGACAGATAATCCCCCCCCCCCCAGATCCATTCGTCCCGTGCACGTGTACATGCACCACCTCCCAAGGAGTTCGCCACACAGACTCATGAATGAAATCTTCCCATTCACCATTCTCCATCATTGTCGTGGTCATCGTCATCAACATCATTGCCGCCAAGACGGATTGTAGCCTCTCAATCCCGGCTGACCCCGCCAAATCCAATAAACAGGTTCATCCGTCCCGGGAACTATCCTGCACGCCACTTCACTCCACTTGCTGCTGCGCTTTCATTTTTCAGAAACATGATCCATGTCAGAGACGGGCCGCGTCTCTTCGAATGAATTAATTACCAGTCCCCCTCCCCCCCCCCCACTCTCTGGTGTTGCTCGCTCTCTCGAGAAGAACAAATCTCCGACTTAATCACGCGTTACAAATGGACGCGATGTATTATCGATAATTTATTACAATTAGCGGCGATGAATGGACGCCGGCGAACTGTTTCTCTCCGGTGAGTGGCGGCTAGCGGGGAAGAGCCTGTCCGCCATTGATCATCACCCAATTAATCGGGTGAGAGGACTGGGAAAGGACACTGGACATCAGCTGTTGCGGGAACTGACATAAAGTCGTCTTAGCCGTCGCTCTTGGCTGGCCCGTGAGCCACCGCCGCCGCCGCAGTCATCGTAATCGCGTTGTGTCGCTGGACACTCGAGTGAACTGCGGCAGGTCTTAATTATGATTTATGATTGGTTGATGCGTTTAGTGTCGAAGTTGCACTGTTCGGGGCTGGTTTATGCCGCTAAGCCGACGCATTAGACGGAGTTTATGGTCGGACTGCGGCGGAGAGTATTTAGTTTGACTTGTGGAGGTGATTAGAAATCGAGTTTTTCTCCCCCTCCCATCGAGTGAGGCATGTGACAGATGGCTCTTGCATCATTCATCCTTTCTCCCTTAAATTTAATGCCCTCTCCTTCTCTTTCTCTGTCTCTCTTTCAGCACCTGCACAATATGATGGACCGCATACCATCACTGTCTCTCTCGGGGATATCGCTCGCCCATCCGCTGTCCATATCAACAGGTCAATCGCTCCAGAATCACCTCTCGTCGGGACCAGCCTCATCCTCGTCCTCGTCCGCCGGCCAATTGTCCTCGCACCACCACAGCAGCTCCCATCACAATCATCAGCTGGCATTGAATTCACTCAGCCTTCACGCATCAGCGGCAGCAGCCGCCGCCGCCTGTTCGTCCTCGTCGGGGGGCGGTACACCCTCCTCGTCGGCAGCGTCGCTCTCCATCACACCACCAACGAGCTCATCGTCGGCACTGCATCATCACACCACCGCCCACCATCATCCGCTCCACCATCAGAGCTCCGCCGCGGCAGTCGCATCGCATCAAGTCAATCACTCGCACCACCATCCGCACTCCAACCACCACCCCCATCATCATCATTCGCATTCCGCGGCTGCAGCCGCCGGAGCAACTCATCACAACGCCCAATCATCACCGATGACAAATCTGCACCAGAACATGGGGAGCCTCATGAACAGCGGCAGCAGTGCCAGGTAATTATCAATTCCCATCCCCCGCCGCCGCCCCCCTAGGGGTAGCGCGTCGGTCTTCAATCTCTGCTCTGCATTTGTCACCCATTCAGGTTCAATACGCATTGTTCCGCCATTTTTGTATTGCTTTTGCATTGCCTTGCGTTTTGAGTTATTCGAATAGACAGTCCCCGCTTGCCTCCATTCCTAGATCCCAGCGCCCCCCCTCTCCCCGCTGCCAACCATAGATGTGATAACTCTTTGAAACAGGACCACAATCAAAAGCAAATGAATCCAAACCAAAACCGTTTTGTTCTAGTGACGTATTTTTTAGTTTGATGATACAAAACACAACGAAGCGGCAGGCCGAGGAGCACATCAAGCGGCCGATGAACGCCTTCATGGTGTGGTCCAGACTGCAGAGACGCAAGATCGCCCAGGACAACCCCAAGATGCACAACTCGGAGATATCCAAGAGATTAGGTAAGTCAACAGCACACTCCGTCAAAATGCCGACATATGGTCTCCCCCCCACTTTAATTTCCACCCCCTCCGTGGCGGCATTGTTTGCGGAACAATTGCGCGTGCAAACATGCACTTGATGTTGTTCCCAAAAATTACATTCTAGTTAAGGGTAGATTAAATGTTTGACCTCTGGGTGGAGGGTGTGTGTTGCCGCTACCGGCGCACTCGATGGGCGTTGTGAGGTTTCGCAGAAATTGGTCCTGAAATGGGGGTGAGTGATGGTAGTCGTCATCATCGCCATAATGGGTTGTGATTGTTGTTTTTGTCGAGTAAACAGTAGGCTTGACTGGGTGACTGAAGCGGAGGTGGCTTCCGACAGGAAAGGGATTGTGGATTGAATTGAAGGTGATGCTGTTTAAAATTGCAAGTGAATTGGAAGTGAATTGAAGAAGACCTTCAGATGAGGAGATGTGTGGGCAGTTGAAGGTCTTAACGCAGCCTTGGGAAACCTAAGAAGGTTCGGAGAGTCTTTGGAGCGGTGAAAAGTCGCAAGAGAGCCTCGAGGCAAAGGGCGGCAACGCAGAACAAAGTCCTTAAGAGTGTTCTGAGTTATTCCGAATGCAGTTGTAGAGCGATAGGTTTGTGACAGGGAGGTGGACACATTTTGAAAATTTTGAGCCAATTTCTGTCTGTCCATAGATGTCCCGAAAAAGACAAAGTTGTCGACTTTGAATACATGCGCCCGTCTAGTAGGTCCTTATGCATCCTTAGAAAGGTTAAGAAGTTGAAGGAGTGCTCATGCCCCACCGGAGACTAAAAGGGCATAAGCCCTTAAGTGAACGTCTGAAAGACACGAATGGGTGCGTGCCAGTGTAACTTTCGATCAGGCGGATGGACATGCGTTCAAAAAATCCAACAAACAGCAACGCATGAGTTTCATTGATTTTGCGAGACTCTCAGGTGCAAGATGATAGAATGTAGCTCGTATTCGGAACTTGAACTCCTGCCTGTTAGAAGAAGCCGCATAAGCACCCGTTCACCTTCCCACTTTGGATACAGAGGGATCTCTAGGTCAGATTTCACGTAATTGAGGGTGGATATGGGCAACAAAAAAACGCGCAATCGAATATTTTGCACAAGAGGCCTCGGAAGTCCACGTTTCACAAGGGCGTTGTTTTCTTTTCCAAGTTCGCAAAGCACATTTGTGTCCTCAGTTGGGTCACAGGCATCTGACTTGCCATTTTTGGGGTAGGGGCAGAATTTTTTGACGACTGTGGGGACGTTTGGATCGCACATCTGTTCATCATTCAACCGACTGCCTTAAGTTGTTGAAAACTTCTTCTTTAAAAGGCGATACAACGCAGGGTGGAACTGGGACTCCTATCCAACTAGCACATTCTCTCGGCAGCTGGTTCCTCCAAGTGCGCTGAGGTCCTTCTACAGTTGTCTCAACCTTGGCCGTCATCTGTTGCGTTGTCCCGATGGCTCGGATTCGAAAAATTCGGAGCAGTGGTCTCCATATGGCGTCGATAGAATTGGCTGCCTTGAAGTAGACTTGAAGGCTTAGTAAACAACGCGTAGGTCTACTGTCAGAAAGAGCTTCTCAAACTCCGTCGCTCAGTGTGATCACTGATCCATAGATTTCCTCCCTCATTCAATATCCACCCCATAAGGCATACCTAGCGAATGCCCAATGAATTTAAGGAAAAGCTCGGCAATCAAGGAATTGACTATCCCACAGAGGATGTGATCGTGCAACGGGGAAGCTCAATGTTGCGAGGTGCCACCCTACTTGACGACGCTCCAACTGTCGGACCAACAAAAACTGCAAAATCCTCCAACTCCAGCAAATCACGCCAAACTCCTGTCTGCAGGACATCCTAAGGCAAATTTCCCCCTTCATTCCAGCACCATAGTCTTCGACACTATCCTATCCCCGGGGATGCCCGTCACCTCATCGCATCACTCAGCTTACAAGAGCTCTGTGGACATCACTTCCTGAACTGCCTGCCAACATCCCTTCACCCGAAAGGATCTGCAAATTCACTGACTGTCACTTAATCACACCGAATCCTCGCGATTGACATGTTTACCGACTCGTTGCGTCACACTTAATTCACTCTAAGTCGTTAGCACACACTTATGGTTGTCCCACCACCACTGCCGCCGCCGCCAGCACCAGCAGCATCAACTAATCCGCTATTCGTTTAACTTCCAACAATTGAATTATTTGCAAGGGTTGCCCATTGTTCCCCTCTCGCCAGCTCACACACACCGCACCCGCCCTCGCGGCGATGTGTTGTGACGTCGTCTGAAGAAATCGCCTACTCATCCGTCCCATCCCATCGCATGCATCATCACTGCTGACAAAGACGTGTGTCTTCACTCAATTCCATTCCAATCACATCACAGACCGGCACGTGTCGCAAATCATATTCATCCTCTCGCACACACACGGTAGCCCGACAGACAGACAGACGCACACACCAAATCCCATCCGACGCTTAATGAACTTCGGCCGGGATCCTGGGAAAACACAAGGAGCCCACCTCGATCTGACAGGCGAAATCCTCTCCTGTCACAACACTCCGATTACCGATTGCGACGCTTTAAAGTGCGGCTTGGAGCGGTAGATTAAAATTGTTTAATTTCCTAATCAGCAGCATGAAGTCGATAAGTTGCACACGCCCACACCCCTCACGCATCTCCACCGCCCAATTGTCGTGAATTCAATTTAAAGTTTAGACATTGTTGGCTGTGGGTGTGTGCTCGCACACAACAATGCGATTCGGGCGAAATATTCGGCAAGCGAGAGGAGGTTTCTTCATTTTTTTTCCACACCGTACACACGATGACTACGACGACGACGACGTCCTTTTGCCGGACGGGCACGGATGTGCACAAAAGGACTCGAGGATTGACATTTCTTTTCTGCTGAATGGGGAATTTTTATTCTTCCTCTCTCTACGATTAAAAGAGCGAACTTTCTATGGAGAAAATCCATTATGGGAATTGACAGGATAATATTTGCTGTCAGTTTCAGTTTTTTTTTTTTTTGTTATTCCATCCCCCTCCCCCTTCCCCCCGGTGGGGTGGGGAGGTTGGGATATATTTTTAGAATTTTTCCGTCTCCAATCGGTGAAAGGTAATTTTTGAGAAGAAGAATAGCCCCTCAGAGCACGGGGCTGGGGCGCGGATTACCTCGTGACTGACAAGGTGATGCAATGATGAATGCGATGTGCCTCTGTTGTTGGTTTAACTGGAGTGGAATGTGTGTCAAGGATGTGGCAGGGGAGGGGGACAGAAATGAAAGTTGACGTTTAAAAGGAAGATTACAAGGCCCTCCAGGTTCTTGGTTAGGATTTGTGGGTTTCTCTTAGTTCGCTGGGCATTCTTTCGATTTTGTAGGAGCGCCACATCCAGCAGGTGCATGTCATTTGTGTAAAAATTGAAGGGAAGGACACCAAAACAACCACTTTTTGAGGAAAGCCTCCTCATCACCTGTTCGACGAGATGTGGGCGCATGCAGGAATTTTTTGCTTTGCTCCACTGAGAATAGGACAACAAAAGTGGAACATTGTCTTCTTGACTGTTAAACTTTTTTGCTGATCGCCGAGATCCTCTGCTGATCGCCCAGTTTTTCTGCTGATCGTTGAGCTGCTCTATTGATGGTCAAGCTCCTTCGTAACATGTAAAGACCTTCTGTTGCTCAACGAAGACATCTGTTGTCCTAGGAATACCTCGGTTTAGTCTTTGAGGTGCTCTCTTTCTTATTCCCAAACTCCTCTGTCGATGGTCGAGCTACTTGGCTGATCATTGAGCTTCTCTATTGATTTCTGAGCTAATCGGATAGTTTTCAAGTCACACGACAAGGATGTCGAGAGACACAAAATTCTTGTTGCCCGATGGGGACCTCTATTGCTTCTTTCAGGTCCACCAAACCCCTCACTTAACTGCCAATTATCTCATCTGACAGTTGCCAAGTCCTCTCGTTACATGCCTTTTCCGACGCTTAACGAGAGACTGATTAACTCGACGAGGTTTCTGTTGCTTGGCGAAGGTCTTTGTTGCTCGATGTGAACATCTACTGCTTCTTTGAAGTCCCCCAAGTCCCCTTCACATGCCCTTCTATTACCTGCCAACCATCCCATCTGAGGCTGACTAAATCGACGAGGTCTCTGTTGCTCAGTGAAGGTCTTTGTCGCTCAGTCAAGGTCCTTGTCGCTCAGTGAAGGTTTTTGTTGCTCGGTGCAGGTCTTTGTTGCTCGACAAGGACCCCTACTGCTTCTTTGAGGTCCTCTATTGCTCCATTTCAAGCACCTCTGTTCATCGCCGAGCTTTTCTGTCAATCGTTAATATCCCTTATACGGTTTTAACCAAGTCCTATCGGATGCTGGACGAGGAACTCTGTTGCTCGACGAAGTCCTCCTTTGAATCAAACTACTTTTGTTGATACGCACCTCTCTAGATCTCCGTGCTCCTCTACTGATCCGCGAACGCCTTTGTTCGTTGCTTAATCTACTCCATGCTCGTCAAACTCTTTTGCTGCTTGACAAGGAGCTCGAGGAGCGCTATCCGCCAAACTTCTTTCTTGATCTTTAAGTCGTAAGGGTCTCCGTTAAAATTCCCGGGAATGATCTCGTGCCCCTTTGACAATCCCTAAGCTGCTCTATTCATGGCCAAGCCACTCAGTTAAAGAGCGATGACCTCTGTCAGACCGAGACTGAAGATTAGTTCGTCACATCAAATGTTCTTCGCGTCACTGAGGCAACTTCAGTCCTTAGGAGGAGAAGCAGCACTTTGAGTTCAGATCCAATCGCCATCACATCACAGAAACTTTCAAACTCTGCTCCAGCACATTCCAACTTCCTACACATCCCAGCGTGCAACTTCTCTTCTGTCAAAAGTTAATGACCCAGCATCGAGTACGCCACTTGTCTCTCCGCCAGCCATTAAATCTTAAAGTTCCAACTGAATTCCTACAAATCCCATGGATACCCAAGTCTCCGTCGAGGACGCATTCCATTTGGCTGCACGATTCGAACGAGATACGTAAATGCGGCACAGCTTCGGTGCGCGACTGATACCAAGTCGACGATGAGTGCATCCACCGCTGCCGCCGACGCCGCGGCCACCGCCTAGGAAGCTCAAAAAAGGGTCGCACCACATCGCAGCAGACTGCCGACTGCGCCACCATCGCCAATGCCGAGTCACCAGAGGTTAACAATGCGTCCATTCGAAACAAAGCAAAAATTCCTGCAGCTATTCGCCTTTATTCCTCTTAATGGAATGAATACTTAGTTGAATAATTGAAAAGTCAAAAGGGCTGATGGGCGGTTTGGGGGGGGGGGGGCGGATGAGAGAGGGTGGTCCATGGATCATCGTCATCATCATCATCCGTATCGTCGTCCTCGTAAAGGGGATTTGACACAAGAACACAAATTCAGTCGACGTCGTTGTTGGAAGAATGCAAGCTCTCCGTCCGTCCCGCCCTCAAGTACCATCGCGAGGAAAAGTTTTTTCTTTCCCTGCTCTCCGTTTTTTGTTTTACGTCATTGTTTGTGAGTTCTGTTCATTATGATGAAGAGGGAGACGCAAGCAAAAGAAAAAAAAACAACAGAACCGGAGGGGGGTAGAATGGGAATGCTGCGTCGCTGAAAGGACTCGGCGTGTTGGTGTCAAGGGGTTAAATCTAGACGATGATGGCTCTGTTAACAGCTTTTAATTACGGAAAGTAATGTTTTTATAATTAATCCGAATGAATTGTTTG
This sequence comes from Eristalinus sepulchralis, assembly GCA_944738645.1. Lineage (NCBI taxonomy): Eukaryota > Metazoa > Arthropoda > Insecta > Diptera > Syrphidae > Eristalinus > Eristalinus sepulchralis. Next base: position 6,628,892 of record OX122885.1, on the reverse strand, counting down.
TTGTGCGATTAAAATGTTCTTGTTGTTGTTGTTGTTGTTGTTGTTGGTTTTTGTTTTATTCCTTCAAATTTTTTTTGGATTATTGTGCGGGGATGAATCTTAAGGAGAGCGGTTTTATGTCTGTCTGAGAAGTTGTGGGGAACTCGTTCCTGTAGGGGGGTTGTTTGCTGAGATGCGTTGACCACGTTAGCTATGTTTTGTGTCAGTGCTCCACTGGCTTTGATGCTGCGATTGAATTTTGAACTGTCATGGAATCCTTTTGAATCAATTTTGGAGGTTTTTGGGGCCGTACTTAATGTTCAAGTCTCTCCCCGATTAAGTCTTGTCAGTCTTCCGTATCAAATGGGTGCTCCGTCGGAGGCGTAAATACCTCCCGCTTGCTTTCTTTTTCAAATTTCAACATTCAAAGTGGTTAAGGCCTTTTAGCTCTCTTAAGGGCCATCAAAATCCATCAGACAAGCATCTACTTCCAAATTGGTAAAGAAAACGTCATGTGAACGCCATTTTCGAACACATCCTATGTTTGTGCATTGTTTGGCGTTTCGTTTATGGCACGTCAGTATCTCTTACTAGGACTCAGATCAAGCTTGAGAAGAAGCTTATCCTGCCCGTCTTCTTATACGGAGCCGTAACCTCGACGATAGACGAAAAGGCGGAGCGGATTCTTGGGGCGTTTGCAAAATTCTGCGGCGGATACAGGCCTGTGAGGAGGCCGAATAAAGGTCTTTCCCCAACCGCTGTGCGGAGACTTGAATGTAGTCTGGGAGGCAAAATACAGTCGATTACACTTGCCCGGACACATCGAATACATGGACAGCAACGCTCCAGCTAAGTGGGTCTTCGAATCCTAGCCTCTAAGTCCGAGGAAAGGAGGAACCCCTTCCCTTCAGTATACTGACCAAATCCTAGCGGGGACTTGGGTGGAAATATCGTGACAAGGACCTTCAAGGATGGAAGGCAACATAAGCTCAGACTTTGACACTATATGGTTGACAGCCTCACATCTTTCAGGCATAAGCTTCCATCTTCCATCTTGTTTATTGTTTTAAGGTTAAGTTCCACTTCTAAGCGCGAGCTGTAGATCCACAACTAACTTCAAAAACACGCGCGTGTCCATCTTGGTAGCTTCTCCCAAATTTTCGACAAAAAACTCATCCAGTCGCGTGTTTTCTCGAATTTTTGACACAAACGTCACCCAAGGAGACCTCAAGAATCTTTAGACAGACATTTTCACCGGAAGTGAGAGAAACCCCAGAGATTGGATCGCTCTTTGGCATGGTCTGCCGCTCGACTAGAAAACACATCGAAAATTCAAAAGTCTCGAAATCATTCAAAACCAAGTTTTCGACTATCTGCCTCCATTCACCACAATCAAAGCTGATGTGTGCTTCGGCTTCTAAGGAAAACTTTAAATTGGCAGATGCCAATGCCCTGCCCAACCCTCCAACCCACTTCTACAAAATCCATCCAGCCCACAAAGCCAAAGAAACTCCCCTCAAATCATCGAAGAACATCCACAAATTTCCGAAAACAAAGCCGAAAGGATGCAAAAAAAAAATTAAACTCTCATCCAAATGACAGCCAGTCAGGCAGGGATGAAGATGAAGGGCGTAAACAAACACCTGTCAATTGCACAGTGCACGAACCGGACTAATCAATTTTATTGTTCTCTAATAAATCCTCAACGGGATCTAGCTAGAACGATACGGCACGGCACAAGTATAATCCCCATTTTTTTCCACTCAATCTTCCGCCCCCCCAACCCACTCGACAGGCGCAAAAGGGATGTTTTTCCCGGCCCGAACAATGGGCCGATCTCAATTATCGATAGATTGTTTTTCTTCCAGCCCAATCCGCCCCCCTCCTCTCAGCACCAGCTCTTTCGCAAAATTAAGTAATCTTCCCTCCCACCACCTTCGGAATCTCATTTCATTCATTCCGTTCGAATATCCTTCGAATCGGCATTGTTGTGACGCGTTCTCGCGCTGTTGCTGATGTTCCCATTAGAAGTGAATCCTGTCCCGGTGTGTACGGGCCATTCATCAATTTTCTTGTTATTCCTGCGCTCAAGCCACCACCGCCGCCGCCGGGGTGTGAGTTAAACAAACAAAAGGATCAGAATGGAAATGTACACAAGAACAAAACACAAACGAAATGCTATCGAGCGCAGCACACAAAGGAAACAACAACAGCACAGAAAAACGGCAAAAATAAAAAGGAAATGAATTCTTAGACAAAGGCTTCATTATGCCGAACTTTGCACTTGACGATTCATTTGCCATATGCCGTGCAGCGGGAGCGCCGCGGCTGTACTCCACTCGGCCTCGGCAACTGTCATTAATTACTGTCTGTGCACTCGTCGAGGGTCCTTCACGAAAAACTCCAATAAAAGTGAAAACTTTTCAGCGCCAGCAATTAGGAGTGCTCGCCCCCCCCAACCCCACCAGACGCGCAGGATTGGCTAGATTGCCGGGGTGAGCCGGCAAAAAGGGACTCGACGTCTTGCGAAATTGAAATCCAATTACTGTGCGTGCCGCAGTGGCGGAGTGCGTGCGAGCGCTTCACGTTCTGACACAAATGCGACACGTGAAAAGTTGCGGCACGCGGTTGCGATGTGGGCATATGCTCAACCCGGCTGGGTGGAGTGGGTGCGTTATCGGAAGAACGTCTGACAGACAACGGCGGGCGGATGGCAACACAGAAGAGTTTAAATTTTGTGACAGCGATATGCGGACTTGTGACAATTGCCACTTGTCCGGGTGCGGTGGGCGCTGCTGATAAAATGTGACGCAGTCTGTGGTTGGTGTTGTACAGATTCTTGTGGATGATAGACACTAGCTAGCGGAAGTGCAACAATGGGCAAGCTTGTGAAAGGGAATTTGAGGTAAAGGATGGAGACAGTTGAATTTCGCTGAAAATTCATGACAGACAGGATGTTGGATTTGGGAGAATGACTGGTACTTGGACTTTCATAAGCAATGGGCGTGGAAGGGCTCATTAAAATTGATTTCTCGTTGCAAAGGTCCATCTATACCATTATATAGGAAATGTAGCATCTTTTAAATGTTTGCTGCAGCTTCTCTAGATAGCATGCAACCAAAAAATTCCATTTTCCATAACTGTGATTTATAGCTCAGGCTGAAGTTCATCGATGGCATGGGCGACAAAAGGTTTTAGGGATGTCTCACAAGGAAAGGTGAAACGCAGCCAAATTGCAGGGTATAGATGGATGCAATTGACGATCGAATATGAGCTGTGTGGAACGCAATGTCAGCCTTTTGAAAAAAAATATCACCGGTGTCCACCCAATTCAAACCAAATGGAATTGGAAATCATCAACCTTTAGCATTCGTCGTGGACAATGAAGATCTGGGTAACGTTGAAAAAATATTAACCAAAGATGCTACAGACCGAATCCAGTACCCAGCAGTGGGGTTATCAGGCTACATTCGACGCTCTTAGATCTCTTGTGGACTGGTGTCGTCTCTAATTCAAGGATTTGATTTCTTGGTGTACCCCTACATCCTACCACATCGACTAGAGCTGTTTTGGATATTCCAACAGTCGCGCCCCGACGACGATGAAATTATTATTTCTGTACTTGATGACGACATCATGAGAAGGATCTCATGCAGGCCTTTGCAGGAATGTAGAATGTACAAACAAGAAATAGGTTCAACCTCTCTGAACGGCAATCTTGGAAGACCTCACGACTGACACTTTGCTAGGAGATTTCGGGTGACCATCGCGTCGTGTCATAGAAAACAAGTTCATCGACTCACACGCTAAAAGTCCCAAGTTCGAAAACGGAGCTGAACTTTTCGCATTTTTTTACGGCAGTTGCTGATTATCAGCAAGTATTATTTGTTAATGAAAAACTTCTCAAATTCCGCCATTCGGCTTCGCCATGAAACTGTATGTCTCTTCCACTTGTGATGGGATAAAAGCGTGCACAATACGAGTAGTTGCTGAAGAAGTTAGGCCTAGCCTAGGCCTTCCTGATGGACCGCGTTTTTTATTTTTTCCTACTCTTCTCCATTTTTTCCACGCTCTCCGTACACACATGTATGTACGTATGTACCTCTGTTTCTATCGTTCCATCAATATTGAGTGTACAAGGATTTTTGATGGGTGCGGACCATATTTTATGTGACGGACAGTCGTTCTCGTCACTCAGAACGTGAATGAGGACACAACCAAAGATATATAGAAAATACTCTCTCATAGGCGCGAACTGACCATTTGTTGTACCTATCTCTGTCCCACACAACATAGAAAAAATCGACCTCGTCTGAAAGTACCCTTAGAACGTAAATGAAAATACCAGCCACCAACTTTCTTCTGCTTTGAGTGACATTTCAAACCGGGAGGCCTTGGACCTAAATCAACATGCCTCTGCAACTACCATGGTCTCCAGCCAGCTGCCTCGAGACCTAATGCAATCTGCAGCAATTCTAATATGTCTATATCTGCCCCACAGAGTACAGACAACTCTTTCTGGGTAAATCTATCCTAAGATGTGGCAGTTTCCAACTGTCTTGCCCATTTAACGAAAACCCATCGTTGTCTACGGTTGTTTATATTCAGCTTCAAGGTCTGTTAGTCCTTGTACGAGTGGCGATAATGATCCCAAATTCTCCGAAATTGTGGCTTATGAAAAGCAGTCTTCTTGTGCGCGAAGCGAAATTAACATATTCCAATCCTCTCAAGGATAGTGGTGATGTCTTAGATAGATTCCAATCCTCTCAAAAGGTGATGATGTCCTAGAAAAATCTACCATTTCATCCATATGGGTGGGTGCTGGTCCTTAGAGCGCGAGGAGTCAAATATACATTTCACCTACGCTTCAAATATTCTTCCCGGTTGAACCTCAAAGCTCAGAGGGTTATCCAAACAAAATAGGAAATCTTAAAAAACACTTTTATCATTTGCAGTTGTTTGCTTACCGTTATATATAAGGCGTATATACGACCTAAGCTTGAGTACAACGCTCTTATCCAGTCTAGTGTCTCAAAAACCCTTTCTCCACCTACTGGAAAGAATAAAAACGCGGACGATCTCAAGTGAATCAGTTGTTTAGAACAACGATGAAATGTCTCGTCCCTATCACACAAACGATGTTCAAATGAATTAGACAGCTGCCTTCCTTCAAAAATTTTTTCGCAATAAACGCTTTGCTCGGTATGCCTATCAGATCATTCTTAAGTCCAGTTCCGGATGAACAGTTATGCTAAGAAACTCAGTCTTTGGGCGCACCCCACAAATGTGGCACTTCTTATGTTTCCCCTATAAGACTAATGTAAATCAGCTCTTCTCTCTCCTCTTCTCTCCTCTCTCTCCTCTCCCTCCTTTTCCTCCTTTCATTTATACCTTCGGTTCGTGCTGTGACCTGATTCCAGTCAAAATGCACTTAGTAAAATTTATGAAAAACAAAATATCTATCCACTAAACAAAATCGAAGTCCAGCAGGTTTCCAAAACGGACTTTCAAACGTTGATACCTGATGGCGGCCATCAGCATCATCTGGCTGTCTGACAGACTGCAGAACAGACAATTGGACAGATGCTTTCAGCTGTCAAGGTTTGAGAGTCAGTTTTCGAAGACATTTTGTAACAGTTTCTATCTTAGCCCTATTGAACTCTGCCTCTGAACTAGGCAAAGCACTCGTAGTTGCCTGAATATGAATCTAGTCCAACTTTGACAGTTGAAGACTCGCCATGGGCTCGAGTGTAGGAATGAGATCTAATAAATGTAAAATTTCGTCGAAATTTTCGTGGACCAAAAATCTGAGCAAAAGTTTAGGAAACTTTTTGACCCTTTCTCATACCTTGACTTCAATTTTCTACACCATCCTTTAAACAGGTGCATCTAAATCTTCCACAAAATTGCAGTCGAAGCAGTGTACCACAAGTTCTAAATTTCCCATTCCTGACCCAATTATCTGCCTGGTGGCTTATGACCCGTCTTCACCTCTACTTTAAAGAGCGAAATCAAGTGCAGAAGAGGCATGTAAATGGCGTGGATTGGTCTGCTTCAGACAGAAATGTCTGTTCGACATTTTTTTGACTACAAGCTGAAGCGTCTGAGAAGGCTTAAGTCGCTTCAGTGTTTTAGAAGGCTTAAGGGCCCGAAGAAAGCCTCGAAACATGATGCACGTCGAATAAAGACTCAAATCGTTTCGGACAACTTCAAGTCTTCAAAAACTCGGTCCTTCGTTACGCCATAACCTGGATTGTCTTCAAGCCTATCCCGAATTTCTTCAGCTTCCACAACCAAAATTTGGAAAATCCACAAATTCTGTGTTGCACCAAGCCAAGCCAAGATTTCGCGGATCTCCTTTAGGTTTTCCCAACCAGCTTTCCGTGCCGATCAAGAAATAGGTCATTCCCTTCGCCAACAGTTGGACATCCATTTGCCATTGCCTAGAGTTCCTTCAGCTCCATAGTCACCCGTCGAAAGTGACGCAAAAACTCGGACTTTCATTGCGTCAGAATTTGAAATCTACTTGCCATTACGAAGAATTCTTCTTCTCTCCACAATCCATCGTTGAAAGTCCCCGCATTCTTCATCGAACAATGTCCACGTCATTGTTGTCCGCAGTTTTCATTTTGCCAAAGGATGAGTGAATCCTTTGCCAACAATGCAGATAGTAAAAGCAACCAAAAACAGTAACATTTCGCCAACAATCGTGATCCACAACGTTACGTTATCTCTCACAAAAGGACCCGGGAATGGGATGGGGTGGTGGGACAAAGAGGGCGTGGACTAAGCGAGAGATTGTTGAGGTTGAAATTGTCTTGCGTCGACCATAACCATCCAGCCATCTCTCCAGCATCTATTCGTCTCTCAGACAATGGATGGAACCTCCTTAGAACAAACCAAAGTAGAACAGAGCTCTCCTTATCCTTGATCCTGTTTTTTTTTTCTCTCTGTTCATCCTCTTTTTTTTATGCGCCGGACAATGGGTGTGCTTTTAACACAAACTGAAAACATAATCAAGAAGAAGAAAAAAAACAAGGAAACCTCCATATATCTCCCATTACCCCCCGCATCAGCAAAGCCCCTCCATCGAGGAGACAAACAAAAAAATGAAATCCTGTCATTGCATTCCCTTTGTGCAGACACCATTCATTTCTGTCCGAGAAAGAGAATCCAACCCAAAAAGGATTGTTCACCAGCAGAATGAATGGCCTGGTGAGTGCGGAGAGTGCGGAGCAGAGTTTCGAGGAGAATTTATTGAAAGCCACCCCACCCATCAGGCTGGGCGGGTGGCGGGGGGCATTGTTGCAATTGTGTAACCACTCCTACAGGACGATGATGATGACAAGGACACAACACATGCAGAATGGGTTGAATGCCTGAATGCCTGAATGCCGGAATGACAGAGAATAAGTAAATGACAGAGAATGGAGGAGAATCTTAAAATCCGTACAAAACTTAAAAGCGCCATCTATGAAGGATTGAGGATAGTTTCAATGCAAAGGACGTTATTCTTTCTTTTCTGTCACATATATGCTTGTGGGAGGTATCTGTGCGTTGTTGTTGTGTGCGTGCGTGTGTGGAACAATGACTTGGAATTGTCATCTCTTAAGCTCATGTGTGTGGGCGGTAGGTGGGGGCGACAGAGTGGGGTGGGCCGAGGGAAGAAAGGAAGAATAATCCTTTTACTGAAGCTTTTCTGTTTACCTCACCCACTATTAGGAGTCCTGTTATGTTCGCATATCCTTTACATTCATTCATCTCATTCAACCCATTCACCCACACACACACACATCCATCCACGTACAGTGACAACGAGACAGAGAAACAGAGAAAGAAAGAGAGGCAGAGGGTATTGTTGACGTTCTGTTGTGCCTGCCTTGTTTCGTCGTCAACAAGGACAAACACACACAATGGGCCGGCATGGGCGCAAAGGTGAAAGGGAGATGCAAAATACAGGATGTTCGGAGTCGAACAATCGCAAGGATTAACAACGACGAGCGACTGAAACTAGAACGAAACAGATTTACTCGGCGATGAGTTGCTGGTGCTGGGTGCCGGGTGCCGGGTGCTGTTGGTGATGGCAAGACACTACCGCCGCAGTACACAGAGCGTCCTCCGTCTTTGAAAGTCTTCTTCCCTTGCAAAAGCAACCCGCCCTCCCCACACCCCCACACAACCACTGTTGCTTGCCACCAGTAATGACAGGCTTGCGAGTGTGGGCGTCTGACTTGTATACTGCACGCTTGACTGACGATGGGTGGTCTGCACTCGCTCGCTCGCTCTCTCTCTCTCTGTGTCTTCATCTCTCCTGAAAGGACTGTAGAGAAAAAAGGGATTCTGAACAAAAATACAAAATGAAAAGCTTTTCAGGACATTGTCAGGATGATGTTCAGTCATTCTGTATAAGACAATGCCCAAGAACGACATGCATCCCCGCTCGTTCTCTCTACGTGGGCGTTCAACAACGGAGTGGGATGCTTGCCAACAACGAAATAAATGACGACATCATTTAAAAGCAACTCACACCCCCCCCCCCCCTCCTCCCTCCACCACCCACTTCACTACCCGACCTGGAGGAGCATAATGAGATATTTCCTTGAAGTGAATACAGAACATATGTGAACGGATGCGTACCTAGTATATCCCTCCCTATCATCACCTGTGTGGGGAAGGATGTGAATTTGAATGACAAACTGTTGTATATATGTGTGTGTATCCGGTCGGCATTGTATTGGAGACAATTTCTTAAGAGGGAAACTCTCATGCAATCGCTGAAAGAGGATTTCGGATACATTGCATGCAAATGGCGGAGGAAGGATGTCAACGGGTGCGCAGGATGTCATCGGTTTTGGTTGGTAATTTTCCAAATTATTCTCGTTTTCAAATTTCAATTTCAATTATATTAAGGATTCAGTCGGTGGAGTGAGATAGCGCTGGAGGAACACAAGGAGCCGCCCCGATGCTGAATGAAAGGATGAATGTCGTTCTTCTCGTGATAGTTTGATTCAGCGGGGTTTTCAATTACTTTGATCCCAATCTTTTTGGTTGACCTGTTTCTGAAGGGAATTCAGGGAAATTCTGGCTGGGGTCTTAATTGGAATGAAGTGGGGAAGTTTTCTTTCACCGTGCAGATCATATTCTTGTCTAATCTAGACCTTTTGGAGGTTAGGAATGGAGGCAGTTGTTGGCATTATGGTCTGATTGAGACCTTTTTCACAGAAGCTTCTTTTGAGTCTGAGCATCAAAATAAACTCATTTGTGTCTAATTTCCCAGCGATCGGTCCCACGATCACCAACTGACAGGAACAGAAAGTTAGTTAACACCTTCACCCAACTTTCGACTCCATATATCCTTGAGTGAAGGTAACGCCTCTTGGCGCCTCCTTAAGTTACTTCAAACACCATGTAAGATCCTGTCTTAAGGCACAATTACTTCCCTTAGGTAGGACGTTTCCAACATCTCTGCCGCTCTTTGAGTCACGACAAACTCCACACTGAATCTGGATAAAGATCTCCTGTCTAAGAAAGGATCAACTACACTGTGTCAGGTCAAGCGGCATAACACAGTTCATTCCCTCAACTTGCCCCGTGATTTGGCTTTAAGCCACTGCCACCATGGTACTTCCACAAGGACACCTATCGCATTCGTAAACGAGGGGCGTCCTGACATCAGAATGCCATCACAGGCGGAGCTGTTTCTACCAGCCAGGTACCCTAACAACTAAAGCTGATAGCTTGTCACAGCCTCAAATGGTCTTTGGTTCCATCAGTGAATCCGATTCTCTCATCAGTGGCATTGATTTGACATCACATCGTCTGTCAGGCTTGCCGTGTTCAGGCAACTAAGACCCCTGAGGGCCTAGTCACAGTCATCTCTCAAAGGCAATGCCAATTTTAAGCCAAAGAAGCAGTATCGCCATTGTTGCCTTTGGGCATGAACGTCTTAGAAGCGCGTCAATGATCTGTACCAAGATCATTATTCAAAGTCAGTATCATTTAAGACTTTTTTCTCTTGAGCTCAAGTATCCTCAGACTTTCTGTCCCACTTTCACAAGTGCAGCCCTCGTCCATAGAGTTGCAAGTTCAGCATACGATCTGTTCCACGATCATCTTTCAAAGATGGTACCAATCAACATGCACCATCAAGACTGTCGCCGACTTGAGCTCAAGATTCGTCAAAACTCCGTCAATCTGTCCCACAGTCACAAGTGCAGCCCTCGTCCTTAGAGTTGCAAGTTCAGCATACGATCTGTTCCACGATCACCTTGTAATATTTCAACACAATCCTCGTTTTTGAACTCAGCACGTAAACAGCTCCTTTGGTGATCTTGTTCGAGGATTGCTGTCCTTGTCGAGTAACATAAGGTACATCGTCTGATCGCCATCATATGTTGCAGATGATACCATTCTTCAGGCAAAGGGCCATAAAAGCCAACTTCTTCTTAAACTCTAAGGAATCATCAAGTTTAGTGACCTCTAGTGGAACTCGCTTGACCGATGTCATCTTTTCAAGAACTCACCCACCCTTCGAATCCTTTGAAAGCAGTGTTGTTGAGGCTGTCAAGGACAATTATGCCAGAGGTGATTACATCGATCCTTAACTTGTCCCTCTGATTAAGAAGAAGGTGTTCCTCCGTTTAGAGCTCCTAGTTCGTCCAGTTGAGGGATGTAGATGTTCTTAAGTGAGTTCCATGTTGGACCATGCTGAAGGCCATCTTAAGCGGGGAATCTTAGCAGAAGGGTGCAGACCAAATGACAATATGTGGATTCCCGTCTCAAAATTTACTGACTTACGAAAATCAGTCACGGTGGAAGCTTCATCTCGACCAAAACCCTCTCTTTGACTGGCACCCCTCATCCCTAAAAATCAAATCATTTGATCCCGAGTTTAACCCCTGAGTGGCCAACAAAGATTAAATTCGCAAGTCAAGACTTTCTTTCTAGTCAAACGTTAACCCGTTTCCTTCCCCCCGCCAACCAAAGACTACACAAATTTGCATCCACCACCGCGTCGTGCCCTCCTCCAAGACGACGTTAATTCCCTCCACACAAATGGTACACGCAAGAACTTCCACTCACTCTCTCGCACTCTCTCCCTCAACCTCATTCGTTGTCGTCTCTCTGCCAGGATTCATCCGTCTATTGTTCGGCGGAATGAAAAGAAAATTCCTTTCGTTACTTTTTCTACATCTCACTCCATGAAATTTTTCCGCATTATTTCCCCAGTTTGCTGCCATTTTGTTGTCATTTTGTTGCGTTCCATTGTTGCGTCATGTCGCATCCAACAAAAAAAAAAAAAAAGAAGCCATTCCACTCTTTTCTCCCACTTTGGCAGTGGGGTCGAACTGCTATTTTATTGCGCACACCGCAAGTAATGAGTATTTAATTTGAAAATTCAACAAAATGGCTGTCCGCCCACTGCAGCCCAATCCGCCCTCGCGTGGAGCATCACCCACCGCCCGGGGCTGACTGATGAAATTTATTATCATCATCATCACTCACTCATCCCCGTCACTGGTGAACTGTAACAATGTAAGACTGCTGAGTGGCTCAATCGCAGTCACCAGCACAGGACGAAGGATACCCATCTTTGGCACTTGTCTTTCGTTCGGAGGAACATTATCTCGAAAGGACATTGCGTGTTTGTGTCTGTGTGTGTGTATGTAAGTGGAAGTGGGCTTTGTTTACTTTGATCCTTGACAGCAGGTGAAGCGAGCAGGGGCCACCGGAGCGGGAGGGGTCGAAAGCAAATAGAGAACCGTTTTAAGGATTAGTTATGACGGAGACAATGTCTAGAGGGCCAGGTGCCAGACACTGACGGCTTTTGTGCGATTATAGCACCTTTCAATGTTATCCTTCGATGGCTTGATGCGGGGGAGGGGGGGGGGGAGGGAGGAATGACGATTGTCTGAATAGAGGAGGACATGTGTTTACACATGACTCTCTGAAGGATTACACATCGAGAACGGGGGCATCACACTTGCGTTCGCACTCACACCCGCCCTGAACCTTGGCCACTTTGCCGGGAGCTGTTTTGTGAATATTTCACTTGTTTGTTCAGCCGTCGGCCGGGATGGTCATTTGAGTCTTGAGGGCAGACGATGACACGCGATGACATCAAGTTGTCTTTTGAGGGACTGACGTAAGTGCCTCTTAGTGGAGTTGACTGTCTAATTGGGTTTCTGCAGTCGGAGTGGGGATTTTGGAATTATTTTGAAAATTCATGACTGTAGCACTACTGGGACGGAGAAAAGGAGAAAACAAGTAACTCACCCCCCTTCTGTACCCTCGCCCTTAAGCATTTCCATTCCAAGTCCATTTCTAAATCATTTTTTTTTTTTTTTTGATTTTTTAACCCACAGGAGCCGAATGGAAACTACTGACCGAGGATGAGAAACGGCCGTTCATCGATGAAGCCAAGCGCCTTCGGTAAGTCACACGCACACACACCTTCATTCCTTCCCTATGAGAACCCACAAACACCCCACCGCTCATTTGTTAAACGCAGACTCTTCTTTCAATTAACAGGGCCATGCACATGAAGGAGCATCCCGATTACAAGTATCGTCCCAGACGAAAACCAAAGGCACTCCGTCGTGACGGTTATCCATATCCAATGCCATATCCATCAGTGCCAGTGGAGGCGCTGCGAGCAGGTGGGTCTGTCATGTCACATTCACAAAATTTATTCATAGTTCCCCGCAGATATCCTTATTTTCCGCAACTATACGCAATTATGCAAATGGAAGAGAACCACCCTGTGGGGGGAGTTGAGCATTGTACAGTCAGCCAGGCAACACAACCGACAGTGGCCCGTTGTTGACTCCGTGCTTCCAGGAAGATGAAGCAAAATGACGAATGATAATTTTAGTCCTCGCTCCAAGTCGCTTCCTTTGTATTTGCGAGCTCAAGACAAGGACGGTGATTCTCGGGTGGGAATAAATTACAAGGTTCCGGGTTAGATGTCGGTTGGGTGCACTTCTTTCTGTCGTGCTGCGCGACAATCTGTCTTCGCTAGGCAAATATGTGTTTCCTGTGCTTGTTGGTCGGTCGTTTTTAATGTGTGCAGCCCGTGCCCGGAGGGGATCCGCCGGCAGGTCCCGGCCGGGAATTATGATTGGGGAATTGAAAAGGATGTGGTTTTACGAGTCGGAATCCGTGAAGCGAAAAAGGTTGAAAATTCGTCATCGCCTGACTGTTTCAAGGAAGTAATTAGAAAATTAATTCTTGCACTCCGTTGTATGGGCAGGAGGCAGGAGGTGGAGGCACTGGGAGAGTGGTTTGGGGAGACGATCACATTTGTGAGTGCTAGGGACCGGAGGCAAACAGGCAATGAGGAGAGTTCGTTGGCGAGTTGCAGAAGGCGGGAAAGAATGGAAGACATTGGATTGATTAGTTGTGATCAAATGTAGAGAGCTTACTGTGCTCACCACAACAAATGACGTTGAAGGGAGTAGAGCGATCTTAAGTCAACGCACTTTGCTCATTTAAAGTAAGAACAGATCCTCCAGGGCACTGTAGAACGACGAATATGGACATCAAGACACTAGTTGGCGGATGTATTCCTCAGCTCTAGCTGCCTTCCTCTCCTGACGTTGCCGTCTGCGCTCCTTCAAGTTGTGAAGCTCCCTAAAGCCCACGCTTACCTGATCTTTAAAGCAGAAGTTCCATAACCTTCATCTCCACGTGAAACTTGGAACAACACTGCAGACGAACGCAACTAGCGTAGAAAGACAAGATTGACATGAGCCTTAATCAATTTAATGAACAACACCGAATCAAACCACCTCCTTCCCCATTTAAAGGACATCGGTTTGGACATTTTCTCAGCTGTTATCGGATACCTCTTGAGTGCCTTAGTCATTATAAAGTTTATAAGCGTTTTTTCGATGACACTTAGAGTCTGGTCACCATAGCGTTGTGGTTAGTGCGTCGACCGCCACGCAGAAAGTCTAGGTTCGATTCCCGGACGGGACACCTCGCATTTTTTCATGGCACCACCTCTTTCGATCTGCTGACTGTTCTCTCACCAATATAGGTAGTTGTTGTAGAAGCTAGGCCCTGGTCCCTTGTGGGCTGTAATGCCACCCAATTATTATTATTAGAGTCTTGTTCCCGAAGTAGGTTGAAGTCCTTTGCAACTTACGCTCGTCTCTTCAACAAAGGACGCCCTCTCTTGCGTTGTCCCAATGTTTTGGATTCGAAAACTCTTTCAACTGTGGCATCCATTTCAGTGAAAGACGACCTCTGGTGTGTTGTCCCAAATTTTGTGGATTGGAAGCCACTTTGAGCTGTGGTGTCTCTACATGACTTAACTTGATTAAATTTTGTTGACGAAGGTGATGAACCAGGCATCCACTGTAAAATCTCCAATGTTCATGGTTAATGGACGCAAGCTTACCTATTAGGCAGCTTTCGCTAAAAGCAGCAGAATCAAAGAACAAACTTTTCTGCTTTTTAGGGTGGCACTATCATTGGAGATAGCCATAGGGCGCAACCAACATGACTCTTCACAGAAAATATTCTTCCATTAGCTGCTACTTCGTTGCTGGTTGTTTAGCTAAAGGGGCAGCTTCGATGAGCAGATGGAGGATGGCGGCACGCCTCATGGTGCCTCGTCGGACGGGGTGGCTCTTGTACCCCATTTTCGCTCATCACCCATTGCCTTAGCTAGCTAAATGAAGGGAAGAGGAAGGAAAGGTTGTGAAGAAAAAAGGCCAATACCTTAACCTTACCTGACAATGAATGGACATCTAAGGTAGGAAAGGAATAGGGGCCTACCATTCTGCCCTTACCACTAAACAATGCCCAAAGAGTTGTTCGTGAAGCTAAGCTCACTAACCTCTCTTTAACCTAAGCTAATATATTCTCCTTAAAACTAAGCCTACTCTATGCATAGGTACTCCCTTAAGACTACCTAGCTTCAGCCTACCAGCTTCGTTCAACGATAAGAACCCGCGAGTGCCTGATGTACTTGGCACAAGTAGCCATCCCACCCCTCATGTCACAGTTGACATGACCTTTGCTATTTTTCTTCGCAAACCTGTGCGAGATAACCCCTTGGCCGGAACTTTGCCCACAAATTGGCTTAAGATCTACCTCAACTTTTGTGTGTCTTTTCAAAGAAGGACGTCTTCTTTCTGTTGTCGCAATGGCTTCGAAGATTCTTTAGGATCAGCTCTGTGTTGTCCATATGCCCTACTTGGCCTCGCCACAGATCTGCGGGCACTTGACGCTTGACAAAACCTATATCACCGTAGAGACTATGGAGTACCTGCCTGAATCATCTTTTCGAGATATGAAGGCTTGAAGAGATCAAGTGCATCTGTAACATGGAGCAGAATTGGGATGACCAAAGTCTTATATAGACCCAGCTCGATCCCTCTGTCACTCAATTGCCTCTTTAGCTTAAAGGTATCGGTGATTGGCTAAAGTTTATGCGAGTTTTGCGGAAAATTTCGACTGGAGGGGTGTCTGTGTGATCAACATGGTTAACTGTTGATTGATCATGGGGCTGCCAGATCTTTTTTTTTTGGCGTGAAGGTTTGGGAATTGCTTGCTAACCACGTGACTTCATGATGAAGTCCTCCAGTTTGAATCTATTTGTACTGTAGGTTGTGTTATCCAGGAATTCTAGCAAACATCTCCCAGCTGTGCCTTGCGTTCTCTCAGAATGATCTTGCAGTCTTAGCTGGGACATTCATCGTGTGATTTTTCTAGGAAATTGAAGGATCGTGTAATTTGTCATCCTTGCCACTGCCATCCATCTCCTCTATCGGTGGGGGAAAAGAAATCAGACTGATGTTCCCGAACCTGGCTGTGGATTGTAAAGAGGGGTTCGCATATGGGATTGCAGCCTAAGTTTGCGTCAAACAACAAGTCCACATTCGAATAATTGCCGACTTTCCTCTCTGTGGCAATCTCTGTGGTATATGAAGCAGATTTTCATCCTCCTTATGACCAGGCCATTCCATCCCACTCCCGAGATATAGGCAATTTCTTCCTTTAAGGCCTTCGCAACTTTTTCGGCTGCGGCACGTGGTCCGCTAAAGGACGTCACATTCCCAGTGCAAGACCGAAGTTCCTTGTTCTTTACTCATATTCAGCGGCCAGCAACAGTTCAACTGTGTCTCAGTGGCATATAAGTATGTAGTTGTCAGGAAGTTACATCTCGTAGACCATGTCCATTATTTTAACCCTCGGGCAAGGGGAGATCTGTACGTTGGACATAGACATAAGGTTCGTGTTGATGGCAATTCAGAAGGCAGCTCTTATCCCTGGTGTTGCCATCTCACGGGACTTAGTGCAATTCACGATCTTGCTCTGTCCACATGGTTCCATGCCCCTACACCCCTACAGCTTATTGACTGAAATCGACTCCAAACAGTGAGATTATAAAAGCTTCTCATTGACACTTTGAGATGAACAATCCAGGAATCGATTGTGGGACCTCTACGTCACGCTCAAACTGAACATTTAAGAGTACAGAAATAAACAATCGAGAATTATCATTCCTCCCTCATCGCTATCTAGGACAAACAAGTGCTTCCTCCATTCATCGTCTCTATCAGTGTCTATCTCCCAAAAAAACACACATTACACGTAATTATTGATTTTTAAAAATTCATCCTCTTCCCTCTCTTTGCAGGTATAACACCTGGATACTTCGCACCAGGCCCAGCAGCATATCACTTAGGAGGACATCTCTCGCAGTCAAATCCACCAACATCACAGGTAAACCGAATCAAACATCTCACTTCACAATTCCACAGAGCTGCTGCTGCTGTTTGACGCGTGGGTGAGGATGGTGGGGCGGGTTGGGGGAAGTAGGGAATCGAAATCAAATTTGAAAATTACAACGTTTTCCTGCACGCGATGATGACGAGGACGACGATGAGGAGGCATAATAACCAGCAGCCTCATCATTCCTGACGCCACGATGAAAGGCAAGCGCACTTGACGTGCACCGCCAGACTGCTCATTACAGAGCCCTGGTATGAGTGCGTCAGGAATGCCTTCATCCGTCTACCGGTGTGCCGACTCGGTTCATCGGTAATTGCATGACATGAATGGCAACGGCAAGACAGTAGCCATCGCCCCCATCTCCGTCTCACTCCCTCGCGCACACACACGCTGGGTCGCGCTTATCTTCGGCTCGTCAATTATTTTAAAACGTTTCCATCATCGCATCAACACCTTGTTTGTTCTCGCGTTCCGGTCTTTGTGGTTGCGTTTACTTCAGATGAACGGCGCTATAATTGCACACCATCATCGGGCTGTGGCGTCGTCGTCGTCGTCGTCGAGAAGGGTTTTCTGGAGCACCTGCAGTGGCTGAGGAATGCATGTGTGTGCTGCTTGAGTTCTGTTTGTTTGTGCATTTGGCTCAATGGAGCGTCATTACGTTGCCTGATGCTTATCGATTGATTTGAAGGAAACACCCCGAATTTTTTCGTATGTAATTTTCCAATTAAATGTGTTTTCCTTTAGTTTTCCCATTTTTTTTTTCTGTGGGCGGGAAGAGAATAAAGGATTGCGGATGGAGGCGGTGGTGAGTGTGGTGGGAATTAATCACCGGGAAGCGGTTACGATTTGAACAGAAATTAAAAAAATATGCGGTTGCACGGGGTGAAATGGGTTTGTTTGTTTTGTGTTTGTTTTTTTTTTCTGTTTGAACAGGAGCTTGGATGGAGGGTTTGAAATTTGATTTGTAATTGCAGCGGGATAGGGTGATGCGTTGTGACAGGTTGACGAGACATAAGTTTGCTCATTGATGGGTTCTAGTGATTATCCTGATGTCCCTCTGGCGGTTGAAAAGGATTAAGTGGACACCGAGAGGAAGTTAGTTAAAATGTGTGAACTAAGTTTGACACAAGAGCAATGAAGTTCCACTCTTTCACTCAGAGATCTCTGATTTTTGCCATACATCCTCAATGCTGTCAATTTTGTTACTTCTGAGCATCAAAAAATTAAAACATTTCTTCTTCTTCTTCCTGTCCTGTCCTGTCCCTCTTTCTTGCAACATTTTCATGCCCTACACCACTATTGTATGACTTCTTGTCAGATTCCACTTGACAGCCACTGATTAAGGCCGTTACAAGTTAATTGAACCACAACAAGCCACAAATCACGTTCCACAGCCGCATTCATTCGACGAAAACAAAAAAAGAAAGGAACACAGAACGAAAGCCATCATTCCTATACGTCATGTTCCTCACCGTTAATTACATACCACCGAGACAAACTACCTACTGACAGCATCCCAGTCGCCCCCGCCACGTCAAACGGCGCACACACAATCGGTGGAACGACGCGCCGTGTGGAGTGGACGTGTTGAAAGGTCTGATCCACATGGAAGCGCTATAATTAAGGGATGAATCTGCAACCTCAAGTGTTTAACTGGCACTTTAAGGTGGGGCGCGTCATTTTGAACGCCCGCCGATCCACCCACCAACCACGGGAAAGAGAGACCATTTCAATTCGGCAACACGTCGGTGCGGCCGATTGCTTCTGTCTGCTTTCTTTCGTCTCGCTGTGTTGTGTGATGGCTCCCCGGCAATTCAATCTCCGTCCCCGCCAACCAGGAGTGGAGTTTAATTTGCTTTTTGTGTAAATCACGCAGAGAACTGTAATTAAATTTGAATTCGACAAGAAGGAAAAAAAAAGTCACGGGAGAGAAACGATTGAATTTGATAAGAGCCGAGCGGTGTTTGGCGTCGGAGCCGCGATGAACTGGCGTTTAAAGGGAATGACGCGGTGAAATGTTAATAAGGCGACCTTTGTATCGATTGTGTGGCCGTAATGGAAATCGAAAACGGAGGTGGTGCCCCAGCCGGGAACAGGCGGTGGCAGGTGAAATGTGCATCGTAGATTTGAACCCGTTCCTGGAGGTGGTGGAGAAAGCGATTGAGGAGAAGAAACTCTTCAGAGGTGAGTCTCTTTGCGTGGAGCTTGTCTGTAAAGACAAGTGGCGCCTTTACCACAAACCGCATTTTCATGTTGTCTACCTTGCGATTCCCAAATCTTCCACTTCTAGATTGGGTTTGACGCCTGGTTCAACTCCCAAGCAAACCCTTAGCAGAAATCACATTTCCCTTTAGTGCACTCTCTGCCCTAAAGAGCGTGTGATCACAAGTACATGTGACACTTGAAATGTTTTCCAAATTACATGATTGCACAGCTCATTGCCTTCGCAGGGCTGTCATAATTGTCACACCACTCCATCAATAGCAGCAGCAGCAGCAGCAGGGGTGCGTCATCGTGGGTAGTTTAGACAAAAGACAACCACTTCACGATCGAAATCTGCTCACTCATCTAAGTGGTCTCGTCCCACACGTCTGCACTTCCTCCCCGAGTCGGCCACAGGGGATGATACGCCTGTCACGGTGCACTGTTTGTTTTGACCGGCGACGCTCTGTGGTTGCTTCATCTGGGACAGGGGGGGTGGACGTGGCATGTTTACAAAACAATTATCCTCTCAAAAACCGCTTACTGATCACATCTCGTCTTTCTATCTTTCATTTCAGACATCGATAGGCAGTCAAATGGATGTCCCGAAATTCGCCTTGGATCGCAGCCCGTACCTTAGCTCAGCGGCAGCTGCCGGCAGCCTGTACGACTCATCAAAGGCCGCCCAGGCTAGCGCAGCCTACAGTGCGTACTTAGATCCAACCGTCCTCACAAAGGCCTACTTCGATTCGAAAATGTATCAGGACCGTGCGGCGAACTACGCCTTCGACATTTCAAAGATCTATGGCGCTCAGCAGCAACAGCATGCCGCCGTCGCACATCAGCAGCAACAACAGCATCAGCACTTGCTTAATGGCCTTAGCATTGGTGGGGGCAACAACAATAACAACAACAACAACAATTCAAATAACAACAACAGTCTAGACGAGAGGGAGACAACCCCCCACCTGGACAGCACCGGTGACAAGTCACAATTGAATTCGCCGAACGACAGTCAGATCGACTACTCGGGGTACTCGCAGTACGCCCAAGCAGCGGCCGGAGTTGTCGGCTCGAGTGGAGGCGGCGGTGGCGGTGGAGGGGGCGATTTTCGGAGACCGCTAACGGTTATCTTTTGACCAGAAAAATTTGAAAATTAACGCACATAGCCGAGCGGCCGAATGGCGTGGGCAGCCCAGCGCGGCGTTGCCGGAATAAATCTAGTATTATGCGCATAAGTATTGTATTAATGAAATGTTGAGTTTTGAGTTAAATATCGTCGTTTTTTCTGTTCGTTCGGTTCGTTAAGTAGGAAAAAGAGAGTTTATTTGTGAACTGTTATGTGGGCGTTCCGTTGCCAAACGAACGGACTACCTAACCTAGAGATGTGCAGTTGAGGGCAGTTCTGTTCGATTTGTGTTGCTTCTGATTTAGAGTGTACTCTTAAGGTTATGAGAAGTATTGTATGTTTAGGATGGAGTTTGTTGTAAAGTTTTTTTTTTTATTTAATTGTTTACAAGAGTAGGGTCTTTGTTGGGGAATTTTTAAACCGTTTTTAAGGGGGGAGTTGACGATGGCGAGTTTCAAAGTATCAATTTTGAAACTTTAAATTGTTATTTCAGATGAGATAATGTAATTTTGGACCCCTATTGTACGTTGCATGGTCTCATTGGGCCTTTCTTTTAATCTGCTATAATTTTTGTTATTCTCTGACTTTTGCAAAATTGTTTGAAATATTTTTAACTCCGGTAGTTCTGTCTCCTTTTTTACTTCTTTTTGAGAAATTGATGAGAAATCATCACTTTTGCCTCACCAGTGCCGCCAACAAAGCGCGGATGTTTCACATTCCTTGAACTTTTTGACAATCCAAAAAGGAAATGGGTCCTTTTCTTACGTTTCACAAGCACTTTTGAAGTTGATTCTAAGAATGCGCTTTAAACTAATAATTTCCCCTCCAAACTACAGGATTTCCCCGTCAAATTCATGCCACTCAGTCATTTCTTTCTTCTTAGAAGACCTCCAAACTCCCCCCTCAAAGGATCGTATTAAAATCCCCCAACAACAGACAACCGCAGTATTACTTAAGCAATCAGCTTTCACATATGAGATTTAAATTATAAGCTCCCATATTTGTTGCGTCGCTTTAGTTTTAAGACATTCAAACGTTTGTTTCCGTTGAATTTCGAACTCTTAAATATGTATTTAGCCACATAAGCAAACCTCTCCGCAATAGAATCAACCTGCAATCAACCAATAGTATTATTTTTCATTATTTCCAAAACAGAATATAAAGAGATTAATTGATGTACACAAGGTCTAGGTAAGAGAATTGTAAAAACAACAGAAAAAAATGAGAAAACAAAAACAAATCCTTAAGACAATTAATAAAAGTAAATAGTCCTTAAATAAGAATAAAAGTGCATTTATTAATTTTCTTGGAAATGGAACAGAAAATACGGCGATCAGGTAAATATACTTCGCAATGGAAAAAACAAACGAAGCCTTAAATCAGTAAGCTGCAAACGTGGTTGCCGCACAGACTGAAAGAACCAAATAAGTTTCAAATGCATATATAAGTCACTGGGTTCATAAATTATTGACGAAAATAGTTCGTTCCGGTTCAATGAAACCATATCACATTTCGTACCCAGTTTGGACATAAAGGGTGGTCCAACACAACTGCATGGTGATAATTGTAAGTAAAAGAAAAAGTTTAGAGAGGATTATCTCAATATTTTGTAATGTGATAAAAGGATCTACCACAATTATGTGTGAAATAAAATACCGACCAAATGCTCACCACCGCTTCGGTGGCATGCCTCTATCCAGTGGTTCATGTTTTCAATGACTCTGAGATTTAGTTGAGGCTCAATGTCGTTATTGTACCGAATTATGTCATCCTCTAGCTTTTGAATTATTCTTGATCTATTGATGTACACTTTTTCTTTTAAAGATCCCCAAAGAAAGGTGTCAAATCACAAGATTGTTGAGGCCACATCGCCCTGACAGGGCCATTGGATTTCACGCGCAAAGGATCATTGTTTCTTAGGCAGTATCACAAGTGGCACCATCCTGTTGGAAGCACAGGTCCATATCCTTAATTTTTGACCACAAGAAGTACGTTTTTATATCGGTACAGCAAACAAAAGTCATGATAACTGCTTGGCCGACATCATTTTTGAAGAAGTACGGTCCGATGATGAGCCATTGATGACGCCAGTCCATAAACCGAATCAAACCGTCTCGCTTTTTGGATGTTTCGGCTTTTCAACAATCACTCGTGGATTCGCATTTACCCAAATGCGGCAATTTTACTCTACTCACATTTAAGCAATTCGAAACCTGATACATACTTGGATTGCTTGTGTCAACTTCAAAACGAAACCCTTTGTCTTTGAGTGTAACTCACATTTGTCTTTGAAGACTTTGAAAGTTGGAATTTTATGTTTCAGACATTTTACTGTCGTTCAAGACTGAATGGTAACGGGTTAACCAACGTGTTGTGGAAGTATGAAGGCAACAGCTTAAGACACACACCAAACAAATAGTTGCGTTGGACTGAATTTCCATTGGGGTTTCACTGCTTAAACCGTACGAAATCGTATCCTTGCTGAAGGGAATGACTTCGGAGATGAAATGTGGCTCTCGTAAGGCAACAATTAACGTTAAAAAATTATAGACGAAGAAAGGAGGAGTTTTGAAAACGTTGAAAAATTCAGGATTGACATCAAGGGGGGAGAGGTAGAATTGGCATGGAGTTTATAAGCCTATAAAATCTAGATACAACCAAGCGATGGATTCTGTTTTTGATTGTCACATATAACGTCCAAAATTGGTCAACAGAAAATTGCTTGGGTTCCATCATGACAACGCCAGATCACACTTTTCCTTGATAAACCTGCGGAAACTCTGGAGAACTTGGCTAATGTATACCCACACCTCTTACCTTCAGATCTCTGTATTCTTCCCCATCTCTGCAGAACTGCCTAGCACCGTGCGAAAATCACTTGAATCAGTTTTTCGCTTTGAAATCCCAGAAGTCATAAATATAGCAACACGGTCAGACAAGTCAATTAAAAAAAACGAGCATCTTAAATACGTGTCGAATTATTTCAAAACAAAGTCTCCATTTACCTCGATATACATCACCCAGCGATGCTCCTTCTTTATTGTCCTTAAGGCTTCTTATACCTGAAGGCCCATAAAGTAGGCTTCTGTGGGGCGAATAATTTTTACTCGACTCAAATTTGACCTCAACGAGTGGTTCCTGTTAAGTTTTGAAACGAAAAGAAGTTTCACAAGGTTGCGTCTTGAGAATAAGGTGAATGAGGCAGCAGTTTGAAGCCTAATTCGAGCAATTTGCCCGTGCCAACGGTGTGTCTCACTTTTTTTCCTGCAATTCGGCGTCGATTCGGCCGAATATTTCAGCCTAGTAGAGCCTTGTGACTGTTTTGATTTCCTCCATATAGTCGACCGGACCTTAAGAATCCCTGAAAACGGTAGCCATCACCTCTTTGGCCGATAGGACAGTTTTAAACTTCTTTGAATGACGTTTGCTGGGGTGTAGCTTACTGGTTCGATTGTTCCCTAATCTCGGCTGTATACCAATGGATCCATGTTTTGGCGACATTTCTAGCCTCATATATCGTAGACAAAGTAGGTCCATAAAGGAAAAACCACAGCACTGAGTAAAGAGTTATGGCTACTGGATCTGATTGAGTAGATACCCCAAACTAAGCGAATTTATCGGACTCGGACCCCAAAGTGGCGAAACTGAATCAATTCTATATGGGCCCTGTGGGGTGTTTTAAAACAGTGGAGCTGTTTGAAAGGCTCTAAGCGGTTATGAAACGACGTAGAAAATCAGCTTGAACAGCGTCATGTACTGATCTTACAGTTGTGCTTGTTGTCCAGAGTAAGTGAATGCGGCAGGCATCGTGCAGACAGTCTTGTCGTGGCCAATATTTCATGCAAGAAATGACTCATGTGGTCTTTTGAGTAACTTACTGTCACTGCCATGTTGCACACCCCTGATCAACGACCGGCCAATACGAGATCGTGAATTTTTGTCTCGTTATCCTTCCTGATCGCCGTTTGCAGACACCTATGTGTGCGACCTACGTCCGACCAACGTCCGATCAGATTGGAAAGAATTTCTGACTCTCGCCATCGAAAGAGAAAGTCACCGTGCGTGCACAGCATCTAGGATCTCTTTGATTTTGTTGAGCGACTTCCCTTCTGAAAAACAGATTCAGATCATCGATCGATATTTACGCACCACATTCCACTCGTGTTCAAGCAAAACTTCGAGGTTGGTTCGCCTGACATTTAGTTCTCATCAAAACGTCCTGAAATCTCATGACATCCATTTTGAAATGATTTGCTCGCAAAATCTCACCCAGTGCTGCCACAAGGTTAAAGTGTACATGGAACCATCGAGAATTCATTCCAAACTTAGCCGGAAATCAAACTTTGATGAAGACCGTGTGTCCTGTCCCTGACCTGCAAGAGTGTCAAACCCAGTTCGTCATAGTTGGAATGGAACTGATTACGGCCTCCCACTTGAGGTCCCGCTTTCATTGATTTAACGCATAGGATCATCCCTTTGACACAAGAAAGCTTGATAGAATCACATTTGCATCTTGTCCAAGGCCCCCAACATCCATCGTTTAGTCGCCTCACTCTGAAAAGTGCGAATGAATTCCATCACATCGCCTGATATTCATCAGCATTCACTTGAGTCGCTAAGCATTCTCAATTGAGTACGTTCGGTTGATTCTGAGTTAACACTTGAGTGCGCCCTTCACGGCGAAAATTATGCCCTCACAACAGGATGAGCAGCAAAGTGTCGGCAATTCGATTGACACCATCCCTCGAAGGATTGCAACCTCGGGTGCGGCAGAATGCAATCGAAGAGGAACGGCATCGCGCATCGCCTCGACCCATCCAAAATACAAAATCATTAAATTAATCTGCCCCAGAGGATATAATTTCCCATGAAAACGGTAATTTGCAAATTAATTAGTGGAGACTCTCGTGCTCAGCCGGCAGCCGATCCTAATGAGCGAATTGCAAGTCTCTGGAGGTGAAACCTCAACGCCACTTCAGTGGCGCTTTGAAGTGCTACAGCAGCGCTTGGGCCGTGTCCGCGGGATATGTAGGGCTGCTGGCGGTGCAATTAGGGGGTTTAATTAATCGAAATGCAGCGATGATTGCTTACCCAGAGAGGTTAACTTGACTGTGGCAAACACGGTGGGTGGTTGGGGGGAAGGTGTTTCGGAGGCATTTTACTGGAAAATCAGGCGTAAGTTGCACTTGTGACACGGTGGGGATAATTTTAATTAGTCCGTAGTCGATCCTTTGGGGTGTAGTTTGTTGCCTTAATTAAAGAGATGACTGCATTTTTTTTTCATCATTTGTTTTTGACTCGTAACTGATGCTTCGATCCGATGATTGATGCAAGGGGAATTGATCCAGTGCGTGAATATTCGTCAAAGGATACTACTCTGAACGAGGGTAATCATGAAATTTGTTTGCCCCTGGAATAAAGTTCTCCCTTGAGCATCAGAGATGCAGTGTTGAAAGTCGTTTGCAATCAGAAAACGAACGTGTTCGTCAAAATTGGGGTGTGTGGTCGCTTCACGATGTATTTTCCTTTCAAATTTGATTCCTGACATCATCCCACGGAAAAAAAAATATCAGAAAGTGGTTCACATCAGATGAACGTCTCCAAACACCTATGAGGCAGCGAATTCAGTCCCTGGCGTTGGTGTCTCATTAATTTGTTCGGTTTTCCCCCAGCGAGACCAACAGTCATTCCATTCAACTTTTCAATTCATTGCTCTTCAATCTCTCTGAAAGATGACGCCACTTGATGTTCGAAAAGGTTCGTGTCAACGGATGTCACCCACAGACGATGTGAAGTGGCCTCGCAGTACAAGCCGCAACCGTTTTTCCACAATTTTCGAAGACCGTATTTACGATAACGTCACACCAAGCGACACTCGTGGAAACCAACGGAAATCTGGAGCGAAGGAAACTGTCTTCATCCCCAAGCCGATCTCTGGTCAACATTCCCAGGATCTTCTTCAAACAAGTCTGCAAACATTTGCTTTCCTTCACAATTTATTTTCAAAATTTTTAAAATAAAAAAGCAACAAATCTCTACAGACTTCTACAATCAAAATTCAGTTCTTCACTGAGTTACTGTCCTTTTCCACAATACACCGAGCAATGTTCAGATCATTCGCAGTGTCAATCTCAAGAGCATCTTTAGCGGACACCACCACGTTGCTGCATCTGTGGAGGAAACTTCTTCAATCTCAAGTTCTTGCAGTTTGAAAGCAACCGACTCACCTATCACTTTGAAAGACATTCTGTTCGATCAAATCACGGTTGGCGAAGTAGAACATCCCAGTCTCGACCAGCTCTCCAGACCAGTCCTGCCGTCGTGGTCGGTTTTTCGGATCGAAATTCAGTGGAATTAGGCTGCCATCAGCGTTTAGCGACCAACGCAGCTTGAAACTTCTGTGAAACAAAGGGAAAGTCATTCAGATTCATAATGAACGTAAGACACCTTACCTCGTGGTTGCGAAAACGCATTCAGAGGTTTTGAAGAGTTCGTAGGCCTTGATGACATAGTCCAACTTCAGGAATATCGATGTGCACTGGAAGAGTGCAAGTTTCTTGATGGATTTGTGTTTATCCATAAATTCTCGAACAGACTCAATTGACGTGGTGTAGTCCTTTGACACCGTCTCTGGTCGTATGTGAACAAGGGCCCCATCTGTGAAATAAATGCAATTCAGACCATGATTCATTGTTGGCCATTTTCACGACCGAAGCCTTAGCAAATGTAACCCAGGAAGGAGAAAATGTGAAAACAAGGACAATGACAAAAACAACACTTTATTGTCCTAAGATTACACAAAAGCCTCAGACTAAAAATCGCATATTTCTAAACACTTTCAAGCTCCTTCTTCAAAGCCTCATCGTAATTGAACTCAGGGAAGATAATGGAAATCTCCCTGCATGCAGATTCAAGACTATCAGACCCGTGACATGCATTTCTCGTGTCAGATAACCCGTACAGAGATCGTATGGAGTCGGGATCACTGTAAATCGCCCTATACACTTTGGTGGGACCCAACATTGTTCTCCACTTTGTAATACTCTCTTTCGATGCTAAAATGAACGCAACCGATGGACCACTGAAACAATGAATTCTCAATGGTACATTGAATGGATTCGGAGTTTTGAGGATTACCTGCTCATGAAGGTAACAAGACGATTGTAGAAGAACCTCCCCTGATGTTCCGCATAGAAGTGGCTCGCTAGTTGTTTCGTAATTGTAACTTCTTTCGTTTGCAGAACTTTGAAATTGCTTTTAATTATGGAACTTATGTGGGATACTGCAACTATGTTCTTAACCACATGTGGTTTAATTAATGCTAATGTGATTTGCATGATAATAAGTTAGTTTTAATTGAAAAATTATGTGAAATTTTGAATTTGAAATGGTTTTGATGTGCGATTTGTGGTTATTTATTAGAAAATGCACGATGACGGGTGACCTGTCAAAGTCGCTGGCGTCAATTTTAGTTCTGTTTGCTTGATGATTTAAGAGGTATACATGGTGGGGGATTTGAGGGAAATTTTTATTAAAATAAATTTTGGAAGTGCGAGAGGCTTAGAAATTTTAGAATTTATGCGTTACAAAGGGTTTTGTGTCCAATTTTGTACGTCTTGAGTTTTTTTATTTAAAAGTGTAGCACAGTTTAGCAGTGGATTTAGTGGATTTTACTAAAGCCGACAAGGGAGTTGGGTTTAGCTTCTTCATTAACTACTTATTCTGCTATGGTTTCTTGGCAAGAAGAGGGGAGCTTGGAGAAACTGTCCTTTGACAATTTAAACTCTTTGAATGTCGCCAAGAACCCGAAAGTAGTGAAGATGTGAGAAAGTGCGTCAAAAATGCGAAACAGATGCGTTTAGTCCATGAAACACGAGTAGGAGCTTCTACCGACACCCCCCGGTGGCTATAAACCGAATAGCAAGTATTTAGAAAAAAAAAAGCAATGACTGATGAAATTTTTTGGATTTTGAAAGCTGAAGTCTCACTAAGCGTAAATGAAACTGTGAGTCTTCTGAAGAAAACTCTACAAAAACTTGTTTAAACACACAATTTGAAAAATACCTACATTTGATGCTTTCATCCTTGATTCCCTCATCATCGGTCGACACCCATATCTCCGGGAACAGTTTCGAAGCATTTAAAGTTTCAATCGTTCGTCCCAAGAGTGACACGCCATTCACCGAGACCAAATTCTTCTTCAGAATTCCCTTCGATCCACCTCTGGCCAGAATGAGGGCCACAACACTGGTAGAATTTGTGCATCCAGTGCTGAAAATCACAGATAAAAGTCACAAGGAATCGTCCATCACATCTCCGCCAAGGATACGTACCAAGAAATCGTTTGTTTCGAATTTGTAACAACCACAGTAATGATCAGGAGCAGCGCTATAACGGTCAAATGCTTCATTGAAGACATTTTCTGTCGAATTTTCAATCGACCGATATCCACGACGAATGATAAAAGATTGTGCGAGCAATCTGCAGTCTCAAGGCACTGCCCGGATTTTTGTTATCCATTGAATGGACATTTCTTTTTTTTTTTTTTTTTGTTGCGTTTTTTGTTTGATTGTATAGAATTTGTGATCTTAATTTCGTGTCGACGCTGACGATTGAGAGTACAATTGAGATGTTGTGCGTCTATTACTGGGTGTGGGGCCACACAATGACGGTGCTTAGGTGGCGACTCAGTACGAGTGGACTTGGGGTGTGTGTGACGCGAAATGCTATCAAAACTTAACTATTCACCTTTTATTATTGAGGCTGATGAATGAAGCTAAGAAGGGATGAATAAAATGGAATTCGGAGAATTCTAGAAGTCACATGACGCTGAGGAAGAAAGTGAATGCCATTTGGAGAATTCTTGAAGTCACATGATGTGGAGGAGGATGCCATTTTGAAGCGCTTATGATGTGAAAAGATGTGTTTTTCGACTTGCGTGTCTCTTGCCACCAATAGCACTTGAAAGATAAACGGTTCCCTTAGCTAAAGATAAAGATTTTGGGCTGTTTTCTGATCATCAATCTGCTAAATTTATTGAGGGACTAAGGACAGTGTCACCTGTTGACTCCAGACGCTGATTTAAAAGTCACTTCGTCTTTAAGAAAGACACAAATCTGTCACCATTTGACGTCACTTGAAGTCTAAGCAACTTTCTCCCGTCGAATGTCAAAGCTTCATCACCATTCAAAGCCAAGAAAAGTCCTCCAAACATGTGTACGCACACAATTCGGAAACAATTTCGAAAAGCTTCCCAAAAGTCCTTTCGAGGAGACGATAGAGCAAGAAGAAAAAAACATTTGAGCTCAACTTTCTGCCTATCATCGCGTCATTCGTTAATCACTTCTACCATTCTTTTAGTCACATACCAACGGTGGAATGGAAAAGCCGGTGAACGTTCATATTCTCGTTTCGGAAATCACCCTACACAGCAAGTGAACTCCCAGAGAATTCGGTCTGTGTCACAAATTAACCCTCGGACAGCATTAATCGAATTTAACAAGTGAAACATCAACAGAAAACCACACGCATACCCACCGAGCAACACAGCCAGTCAGTTACACACGCATTCACGCGCCATAGTGTCGTCCCCAATTTAACGACCCACTAACTGGGCCAAGTCCTTTCTTTACAATCTAGTGTTGTGTGCGGTTAAAAATAGCATTCATTGGTGAAATTGATTTTTCCTCGTCACATTCGAGTGTATCCCTCCGTTATCCTGGCAAATCCCCACACACAGAGACAGACACCGAGGTGAGGGGAGCATCGACGGCCGACGCACGGCAAAAAGCTTCCCAATCGCTGCTGTGCGCTGTGTGTATCAATGAAAATCGTTGTATCCCTAGTTGTCGTCCATTCGTTTCAAACATTTCGGTGCAATAAGACGTGAATACCGCGCACAGTCCCCGAACACATAGAATCCAAATTTCTCGTGCGGTTTGAGAAAGAAAAAAAAAAAAAAAACTTGTCGTCCAGTGAAGTGCCAAGTGCCCGCATTCATCCATCTGTCTGCACAGGTAGACACACACATCGTTTCCCTTTTGAGGCGGACAGCTCATCGACTAGCAGAGAACAAAGGGTAAGTCTCGAAGCCATTGTTTGTCCCTATCATTTGGCCGCCGCTTCCACCACTTCCATCCAATCGAGGAGCGTCGTCGTGTAATTTTCCTTCGATGGGACTTGGAATGCGGCCAGCGATTTCCAGAATCGATTGAGGAAGCTTCCAGCTGTTTAGTTGACAAATTAACTTCTCGACAATCGGTCGGCTTTCGACATGAATGAATAAACTATTCACCACACTTGCCTGTTCCCACCGAGGGGTTGGTGAACGCTGACACTTGTGCCGCTGCTGCTGCTCGCTGCCCCTCACCGGCGCGACAAATCGACACTTGCTCCCTCTCTCTCTCTCGCTGTCTCTCGTCG
Organism: Eristalinus sepulchralis; assembly: GCA_944738645.1. Lineage (NCBI taxonomy): Eukaryota > Metazoa > Arthropoda > Insecta > Diptera > Syrphidae > Eristalinus > Eristalinus sepulchralis. The sequence continues at coordinate 6,598,414 of OX122885.1, read as the reverse complement.
CTGGGGAGTGCATTGTGCGGGGGTGCTTGGTGGATGCAATGAAATCATCATCTCACTCCACCGGCAATTTTCCGCCTCCGATCATACTCCCCCCCCCCCCCCCCCCTTTGGGGAGATTTTCGCAACAACAGCGACGACAACAATCTGCGACGTAGTCCTGTGCGCCTACACAACGCACCCTTGCTCGACGACGAGGGTGGTGGGTGATGTGACGGATCACGACGACGACGACGACGATGGCAAAGCGAACGGAGAATTAACAAATGCATTGATTTGTGTTCTTTAATTCGAGACTGCCAGCAACCACGCCCTTTATCGCTCGCAAGCTCATCAACCACTGTGACCGCTGGGAACGAGTGTGTTTCCTTTGCCCACTCCTATCCTTCATTTCTAGCATTTTTGTTTTTTGCATTTTTACGTAACAAACACACACATATGTGCGGTGGATAAACGGCCGGGTGTGAGACAGACGTGCGGCCGCAAATATTTGCTCGCAAGGAATTGAAGCAGCCCGAGTGGCATTTGCCGATCAAATGACAATATTCCACTTAAGGAGACCGACCGCCTTCCGCCGCTGTGTGTGCTAGGTGCGGGGTAGCAATCCTTTTCTCATTTCAATTTTTTTCGTTTCCATTTGCAATGCTTGCCGAGCGGTGAGCGCTCGGGGGGGTCACTGGCGGCAAATGGAATCGACGAAGGAGCCCCTCTAATGGGATTGCTGATTAGGAGCACACTTCGATTTCACACATATTCGATAGCTTCATATGCAGAGTGGAGAGTGTCATAAGGGAATCGAAAAAAAAAAACGAAAACAAACGGGGAAAACGGTTTAGTTGTGACAGGTTTGTGTTTCCTTTTTTTTTTCTCTTTCTGTGCCATTAACTGGGTCAATTGCCTTGATGCCTCTGAATGGGTGTGCAAGGGGCGATAATTAATTTCATACAGAGCAACATAAGCGACCCCCTCTCCGTGTCCGAAGCAACTCTCCCCCTTCCCCCCTCGTGTCCGCGAGTGGATTATGCGCGACGCGAACGCGATGATGACGGCGCGCTGTGGTGGTGAGAGAAGGAGTGGCGGTGATTGGTATGGTTTTGACATGTTATCAATGAATTAGCATATTGATGAGCGGAGAGGGGGGAGGGGCAGTTTACTTGGCCGATTACACTTGACCTGATCTCCATTTAACGAGCGAAGGACTTGCGGCAATTGTTGGGGGGGAGATGCAATGAAATGCTGTCCTGTCCTATTTGGAAATGTTTATCACTCTGTGACGACTCAGTTTTGCTGTCTGATTTTGCATTTTTGTTGGGCTGACGTCATGAATGTCGGTGTATGTTAAGATGAGAATTTCATACTGCTTTACCCATGCAGAGATGGGAAGAGGGATGAGTGAGAGGGCACCGAGTCTGGATCATACGCATTTGTGGTTGGTCACAATCTTAAACTGCAACAATCTTCGGGGCAACAAATAATTGTGTGACTAGACACTGACGTGAAAGGAAAGTCCTTGTGGTACGTGAGTCAGAGGTCATAAAATTTGAGAAAAGTCATTGAGAATACATTTTCAGTTTAATCTCGATTGTCGTTCAGTTTTAATTTAAAAATGATTCATCCCCATAAGAAAGCTTAAATTCGAAGTGTTGAGGTTAGGATTTTTTTTTCTCATCAGAACTTACAGGGCTTGCCATGAAATTTGTCCGTCACTAAGTCTAAGGCCGATCTTTCTCGGATAGGAATAAGAGATCCTGCTTGTGTCCTTTTCACCAATTTTATTTTACAGGATGGCGTTGTTAACTCTAGAGCCTAAGTATGTAGGACTTCATGGCATTTGTCCGCCTTTACGAAGACTCTGAAGATACCATTACAAAAATCTTGTCGTCTGTCTCTTAGAAGATAGATATCCTAAACAACGGAAGAGACTGTAAATTTACAAGGTAAGGGACGTATCTTGTGCTAACAGCTAGTCACAAAATAGACTTCAATTATTAAAAACAAGGCGCCGAGGAATGCTCTAACAGCATTTGGAGGCAGTTACCTTGCCTTACAATTGTCAAATGTGAGGTCACAAAAATGAGTCTACCGCCAGCAAAAGACCTCTTCCAACTAGACAAAAGTGACGTACAGCTAATTTGAGGTGTACGTACTGAGCACAGTGTGGTCGCCATGGCGTAGAAGTGCCTCGACTCACACGCTAAAGGTCCCAGGGTGGATTCCCGGATCGAACAACTCGCATTTTTCACGACACCACCTCTTTCGAGTTGCCGACAACACTCACGGAGTACTAATTGTCCATGAAAAGCTTCTCAAATCTAGCCATTCGGTGTGGGGCAAAAGTTGTAGGTTCCCTCTACTCGTGGAAGAAGTTTAGCACACAAGTAGTTGTCGAAGAAGTTAAGCCCTGGTTTCTTGTGGGTTAAGTCAGCTACAAGACCTATGCTTTATACTCTAATTGAATTCCAGTTGTAAATATTTGTTTCTTTTTGTCTCGTTCCTTATGGACTGTAGTGGCACATACTGACCACAATCTGATTTGTAATCATACAGGAAGGGTCGCCGAGGCATGGATGAGAAGAAGACCGTCTCCCATAACCTATGAATCTTCCAATCTCATGCAACATTTAGAACGGCAAATAATTTCTCAACAGCAATAATTTCGAAGACATCCCACAACAGGGGACTTCCCGGCCGCTCGATCCTCCGCCATCGATGGAAACTCTTTAGGAGCTATTTTCAAGGACAACCAGGCGAGTTTATGGACTTGATCTAGCCACCTCACTCTGGGTCTGTCGAACAGTCGCCTTCCTGATGGAATTGCATCTAAGGCACGCTTCGGAAGTGAAGATGAAGGGGAGATCCGTACCATGTGGCCAAACGATCCAAGTCTTACCCTCTCCATCCCAAGAAGTCGCTGCTCAACATTGAGCTCCTTCCGCAATGTCTTACCTTTTTTCGGCGGCCACCTCCCACAACAGCACAGAGAAATGTCATCTCGGCAGATAGCATTCGCGATCCTGCTCTTTGGTCTTAGTCCAAATTTCGTGACCATAGGAGAGTTAGAAAAAACTCGGCTTTGACACCAAACAGGGCCTTCCTTATTACTGATCCAGCTTGAAGAATCCTCCAAGAAAGTTTTATGTTGCTCCTCCCAGTGCAGGAAGGAAGAACTTGAGTTACTTAAAATTTTCCACCAGTTTCAGTGGGACTCTACTAACATGTAGAGTGCATTGGACAGGACCATAAATTCGTACTTGTCCACGTTCACCTTCTTTCAGGTATTAGCACATATTGCCAAAAGCCTATTGAGTGCGCGCTAGAGTTCCGACTGGAAAGATGTAAGGACAACCGTCAGATCTCTCAAAGTGAACCATTCCTCACCTCGACAGCGCTGTCCAGTCCATATGTGTATATATAACGAAAAGGAAAGGTGTCAAGACGCACCCTTGGCAAAGACCAAAACCCACGGTAAAAGGTATTGAGATTGTTTTTTAATTTCAGTCCCTCGAGTCAGAAGTCTTGAACCAAGTTGTTACGAAAAACCGAAGTAGGACCGGTTGTCAAAGGCTTTCTCTATCTCCGTAGGATCTCCACTAAGAAATCATTTTTGGAGTTCAAGTTTTCCCTGAGGTAAACAAACTCCAAACACTACCTAAAACCACCTGCTTCACAACTGTCCACAACTGTCCACAAATGTCCAATCAACTTTATTTCCCCCCAAAAGGTGGAGGACAGCATCGCATCACATTCGTTGAGACCTGAGGTTGCTTGTAGCCATTTTGTGGCAATTTATTGTCAGGCGAATTTGTTTATTCCATTACGAGTATTTCAAGCAATCATGAATCACTCTGATTTACTGCTACTTCCTCCATAACAAGAGTTTTTGTATTCTTCCCCAGTGATAGCAGAATGTGTATTCAAGCCGTAGACGTGTTTCCACAATGTCCTACACATCTTAAGGTCAGATTCTTGACATTTACCCCTGCGACTGGTAGGCGACCCATCATTCATCTTCTTTATGATGGGGCCTGGCGGCCGCCTTACTTTGGCACGACATACTCTCGCAGAATGGAACAACTTCTCACAACAAACGAAGCGCCTAGGTCCACATGACACAGCCTTTAAGCAATCCATTTCAAACTAGGTTTGTTCCACACTCACACATCTACAGGGTTGAGTGACTAAGGACCATTAGACGAGTGGGAGCCGTGTCTGTTAGACTCCATTTTTTGCTAGGATCAGACTCACAACGATTGGAAAATCCTTCTTCAACAAACTTGAAGACGTGCCTCTTCCTCTAAGCCTCTAAGTCCTTGGTCTCAATTTCATCTTCTTCTTCTTAAGATGGCGCTACACGCCGTCGTGGACCTGGAGCCTGGACCACACCGCCTTCGTCCTGGAACCTGAACCACGCCGCCGTGGACCTGGAACCTGGACCATGCTGCCGTGGACTTAGGCCACAGCCAACAAGCTTCTCCAGCTGGCACGACCTTTAACCAGCTGCCTCCAATTCCAAGTTGGTTGAGGTCCTTCTCCTGGTGTGTGCTCCATTGGGTTGTTTGGGCGTCATCTATTGCCTTTTTTGCACTGACTCGGAGTCAGTCAGTCAGAACTGGAGCAGTGTTGTCCATGCCTTTTACATGACCTAGCCATCTTAGGACTCATTGAATTCGTAGACACCTGGCTAGGTTTATGTCGCTGTAAAGCCAGTGGCTGGATCTTCTTCTCCAAGAACCATCAACTCAAACATTGCTTCCAACAGCCACCGTCCCACCCAACCCATCGTCATGTCGTCGTCGAGTTGATTCGTGATCATGAGCATCCCCCAACTCAAGACCTCGCACAAGTTGAAGGACGCGACTTGACAACCATCCGAAAGACTGCAACTCCCTCGTAGTCTCATAAAATGTCAAATAAATGTTCTCCACAAGATGATGACAAATTTTTACAAGCAATCTATCAAACGCATTATGCACCCGTTCCCTCTGGCATTCGATGCTAAAACTCCGCCAAGGCCCACGCCAAGTTAACAACCACATGACCTTCTCTTCGCCGAACTCTCCCATCCCACGCATCCCGCAGTCCTGTCACTGCTGCACTCTTCATCCTTCCACCGAACAGAGGCGGCCGCTTACAACTTATAACTTATGCATGCGTTCCTCGAAAATAAAGTGTATCCAGCTGTAATTTTATTTGCGCTTCTCGTTTTATATCATGACATGTGGTCACGACTATGATCTATGACCGATGCCCCCCCCCCCCCCCACAATGCGGCAGTCGTAAGTTCTCGCCAGGGAATCCCCGGGCTCAGCTCGACGCCCCCCCCAAGCTCGGCAGAGATAAAAATTCATTAAATTAAGGACATTTAATGTGTTTGCTCAGTCCTGGACGGGATTCATGCGCTTGCACGTGTGTGGGCGACAACGATTGACGTTTTACGCGTCGGCATCGTCGTCCGCCGTCCTCCACTGCCGCGCATAATTCCATTCAGTTTATTTGCCGATGTTGTGACGTGATGTGCGCATCCCACGTCCTGTTTTTGGCGAGAGATTATAAATACCCGGCGAATGCGTTGCGTAGTTGATCTTCGTGTAAGCGGTCCAGTCCTGTCCTTGCGCTGTGCCGGGCTGTAAACAACATGGAATTCCCTTTTTTTTTTATTATCTATAGGTTTCGCTGTAATTTACGAGCGCCACGCAGGCACATATGTACACGACATATGCACACTCGCACGCAGGGCGGACGTACATACATATGTAGTTTTGTTTGGCTTTGTAGGGAAATTGGCAGGATTTTTCAGAAGCTCCCCGGAGAGATTCATTGTGCGCCTTGTTTGCTGGCAGTCTCGAATGTCCTTGTAGCTATTTTTGGGCTTTTGAGTAATCAATTAGATGCGAGGGAATAGGATACGCTCGGTGAGTATCGATGGTTTTGCAATTAAGTGTCTGTTGTGGAGCGCGGGTGGGTGCGTGGGCGGGTGAGTGTTTAACTGTGTGCGAGTGCGTTGCTTATGTAGGATGTCAACTGTTGTGACGTCAAATGTGAGTGGTTATAAGTTGATGAGCAGTTGCCTTTGTGCAGGGGAGTGGATTTACGTGATGTCCTGTATGCGGTTCACATCGATAGGATGCATGCAATCTCCCGCACATGACACATTATGAGCTCATTTGTGGTTGAACTTGAACTTTGATTGTTTACTGATAGGATACGGTGGATGATATGAATTGTTGGAATCAGTTGTGTGTGCAGGCGGAGTGTGTATGCAAGAGGGGGTCACTTCTTTAGTTCGAAAAATACGCGCGGTTGAGGCAATCTAAACTCATAACGGACCGTGGGTGTTTGAACCAACTCCACGGAGGTTTCGCTTTCCGAAATCGAACGCAGGACCTTCAGCGCCACAACGCCACTCTATTTGTTTACAGGGATTTCTAAGACAATTTTACAACGCTCTTGTGAACGAAACGATGTACATCATCCTTCAGGTTCTCCTTCTTTGTTATACATGCCATCTTCCTCTCTCTTCTAACATCATATCAGCTATTAAGTTTGTAGATTCGTAGATCTGACCCTATTTTCTGTCAAGTCAAATGCCGGACAGACTGACTTCTCGCAAGCTATTCATGCACTTATTGCAACTTTCAGTTCTTTAGAAATGTCCAGTCTACAGTTCTCCCACACTTGTCACTTTCTCTAGCGAACACCTTCCACCAACTAACCAGTGAAAGCACGTCTCTAGATTAGTCCACCTCCTTCTACATAGTCCCAACTTCACGACATGTGTTCTTGATGCCAATCTGTCCCCAGACGTTGTTCCAATCGTCGGATCCTTTAAAAATTTCCCCCAAATCGTCTTACATGTGTATCCTTAAATCTGCACGGACAACGCAGAACATCCTGTTAAATTTTCCCAATAAAACGGCATCCGTAACATAAACTCGAATCCGCCATTAACAACCGACCGTCATAAATGTCGCAGTTCAAACTGTAGGTAAACCCAGCGAAACCAATTTCCATTGCAAATCATTTTCCACCAAAAAAAAACCGAAACTGCTGTGATGCCATTTCCCGTTGGTGACAAAACCGCGCGTTGTTATGGCAATGATATTAAGGACATCGCATCCATCCCACACACACGCACACTTCATACAAGCACACTTCAGTTCCATTAGTTCCGCAGTCGGAGACAGGGCCGATGATGAGCTGTTGTGCTGAGGAATCATATGGGCAACGAAGCAATCTTCTTCGTCGTAAAATAGGCGTCTTAAAGGCCTCTTCAGCGGAGGTGTTAAGTAGGCGCCCATGAAGGCTGTTCGCAATGGTACTCAAAAACTCATACTCAACGAAAAATAAATAAAACGTTACACTACAACTTAATTCGAAGCACTTCTATTTCCACCCCTTTCCAGGGTGATCCTGTGCTGAGGATGCAAGTTTAGGAGATAAGTTTGTGAGGGCACATACGATGCGGAATTTAGAGGTTATAAGTCAGGTAAACTGGTTTATGGTAGTGATCGATGTTTTGTTACGGCTTATTAAAGTTTTCTGAAAGAATGAGGATTGACGGACGAGTTGGTAATAAACTTCGGCCCCCTCTCTATGCAAGAGAACAGTATAATGCACGACATGAATAGATGCTGAAGAAAATAGGCCCCCGTCCCTTGTGGACTGTAGAGGGCCAACAAATCAATTTCTTAAATATTTTTCGGTTACTAAAAGAAGTCGTTTCAGAGAGAGAGAGAGTTAGAGAGTTATGCGACGAGTTCCATGTTATGTTGTTTCATTGAAAACCAGACTTTGAATTCCAACGTGGACAACTCTAAAGTTGTGATGTGCGTCAAACAAGAAATGTGATATTTATGTGTTTCGGCATTAGCAGTGTCTCCTAAGACAGCCTTTCTGTGGCGCATTTGAAGAATTTACACACACGCATGACTGGGACTTGACGTCAATGATTCAACAGAAAGTGTTTTTCTTCTGTCATCGAATTAAATTGAAAAAAAAATGTCAAGAATATGTAGACGGCTTGCGTTCGCCGTCTTAATGTGCCATGGAGTCTGAGGTGGATGGTATTTGAAGGGTTGCAAGGACAACCACTCTCCGACTATACGACTGTCCTCTAGATCTATGCCAGATATTGTCTAGATGTAATTAGATAGAGTTTTGAACTTTCATATCATCGATTGCCCAATTGCTAAAGTTATCACATACAAGACTTAAGTTAAGTAGATTCGCAGACTTTTCGAGCCGGAGCAGTGGTGTCCATGCGCTCTACATGGCCTAGCCGTCTTAAGCGTTGCATTCGAAGACGCTTGACCCGGCGTATGTCACTGTACAGCCCATAGAGTTCGTCGGTGAATCTTCTCCTCTAGATGCCATCAATGCAAACAGGACCAAAAATCGCACGCAGAGTTTTCCGTCCAGTTTTCCGCGCCATAAAGAAGGTCTGGAATAGTCGAGCTGTTGTACAAAGCCAGTTCAGTCTTTCGAGAGTGAGCTCTATTCCTCAATTGGCTCTTGAGCCCAAAGAAACAGTGATTGGCAAGAGTGCTCTGTGTTTGATTTTGGTACTGGTGTTGTTGTCCGGAGACGAGGTAGACGAAGTCCTTGATTACCTCGAAGGTTCTGATGCGGAGACGTCGGAAAAACGAAGTACATGCTGTCGTCAAGGAAGGACACACAACATAGACGTTCTGTTCGAGACGTTTCGAGACTAGTCCTTCTTGATGACAGCATGTACTTCGTTTTGCCCTCATTTACCACCAGACCAATTTTAGCCGCTTCCGCTTCAATTGTGGCAAACGCCTCATTGACGGCTCGCTGTGTTCGTCCAATGACGTGAATGTCGTCAGCGTAATCTAGCAATTGAACTGACGTTTGAAAGATCCTGCCTCTGGTGGTTCAAGTCTTCGAATCTGTGCCATTGGGACAACGCAACAGAGAACGGCCTCGGCTAAGGTGGCGCACGCAAGTGGAGAAGGACCTCAACCAACTTGGAGTGCGCAACTGGCGGCAGCTAGTGAAAGATCGTGCAGGCTGGAGAGGCATGTGGATTAAGGCCCAGCTTCACCCCGGACTGCTGTGCCACAAGAAGAAGAAGAATAATCGAGTGGCACAATACACAAGGGACCTAGTAGAAGGGACCTAGAGTTTATTGCCGACTCCTAACAGCGAGATTTGAGAAGCTTTTCGTAGGCAATTGATGCTCTTTGAGTGTTGTCAGCTCAACTCGAAAGAGGTGGGGCCTTGAAAAATTGTGAGGTGTCCCATCCGGGAATCGAACCTAGACCTTCTGCATGTGGGTCGACGAACTTACCCACTTCGCCACGGCGACCACAAACACTGACTTTGAACAATCAAAAAATAGAAAGGACATCTCAGAAAATTATTCAACGTGTCAGTTCTTTATGTCTTCGCATATTGGAATAGAAATTAACAGGGAGTATCAACGCGTAAGTTTGTCGTCTCTTTCCCAAGTGAGAAAATGTAGGCCACCCACCACCCATAGAGCATGTCCAAGACATCAACATCAGATATCAAAGTTTTGTCAGCATGTTTTTCTGCAGCCACCGTTGCTTCACACTGCTCTCAATAGCCTGTTCTTGTCCAGTCAGAGTGCGAACCATTAAATCCCCAAGGTCACTTTACAAGCAACAGAAACCAGTTCAACCAGTCCTAGATCTCGCTTAGCAATAAACTCTAATCACCGATGATGCAATCTGCCTAGGGTCGCCACAGCCGTCAATGCCGCCGCCACCGTCACCGCCATCGTCGTCGCACAAAATTCCATTTATTGCCTCAGTCATTTAGCTTTGATCCTGCTGCCGAGATAATCCGCGTCCATGACTCCTCAAACCAACGAAACGCCATTTATACCCGCCAACACTTTAAATCCCCGTGTTAACCTTCTAGAAGGCAATAACTGACACAAGGAGCAAACACTCGGTGATCTATCATCCCCTGCGGAAGGAAACCGTCCCCGCCAACGCGCACCGCCACACCACGCCACCGCAAAAACCACAAATGTCAGGGCACAACTTAATTTAATTATGATTTCATCGCAATAGGACTTTCATTGACCATTAATTCCGTCGCACAAGAACACAGCCGAGCGAATGCTCCCGAGCTTAACCCTAATTTTTGTTCAAAAATGAACCTCATTAACATGAAAGGTCCGGAGGGAGGCGGGGGCCAGTGTCATTTTGGACGGCTTTGCAAATAAACTCTTAATTGTCCTCCGCCGCTCTTCATGTGTGTGCATACGAGACACGAGCTCCAGGACTATTATTGCACCACACATCCAATAGACCAATATCCATTAATGGACCTCCTCCCCCGGGTGTCCCCGTCCTTGCGGGGGCAGCCACGACTATTTGAGGCCATAAAAACGGGCGAAAGAGGACGACGACGACATGTTAAGGTAACTTATATTCAACACGTGTACCCAGGACTCGGCGCCTTGGCTGGACTATAGCCAATTGCCATGGGGAGGGGATGTTTTCGAAAAATAACAAAACGCCTCTTCAGCGACCAAGTGGAAGTGGTGGGTGCTGTTCCGCTTCCTACAACCGAAGGGCTTGGAATATTTTGCATGAGACACACAGCCACACAGACAGCACGTTCTATATTTTTCGAGGATTATTGAGGCTTCAGTGGAACGGTTACACGGGTGAATGACTTTACATGTGCGGTGGGTGGTGGTCAGAGACTGGATTTTATTGATTTGATAGGGGTACATTTTTCTATTCAATCTTCGGGGTCGATTGGTTTCATGCAATGTCTGAGGTTCGATGTGTATCTGCTGTTTGTGGGCTTGTGCTAAGATGCGATCTATCCGGCTTTCGAGTCTTGACTTAATCGTGATCGTTGGCACGTAAGGATGTGTCATTTGACTGAGATCTCGAGACATGGTTACAGGTTATGACGAGTTACTTGTGACGGAGGCAAGGCAACGGTGCGTCCAACACAAGACATCTCTCATGCTTTGGGCTCATATAACGTTGAGCAATGTGCCACGTGTTGGCTGGTAACTGCGGCGAATTTCAAGGTTACCGCTGGGATGAGTTGAACGGGGAATTTGCTTAACCAATCGATTTCCTCACATCTTGAATAAAATTTGGAATTTTTTGATGGCGACTGTCAGGACGAGACGACTGAATGGATCCACTGAAAGGGATTCACTTGCAAGTTGTTGAAATCTTGTTGTCAACGGGGTTTTGAGATTCTTCTATTTTGCCCGTTCTTTCTTCATTTTTTAAAATACCGTTATTTATTATGTTGCAATGGAAGTTCTTAAAAAATGAGGAACAAGCAAAATTTTGGCAGAAATCCATTGATGGCAATGCCAAGGGACTTTGCGGATTTGAACCTTAAATGTAGTGCCGAGCTGGAGGATCATTACGTTCACCAAACTTGAAGAGTTTGTGGCTTTAATTATTGCAAAGAATCCTGACTCTTAAAAGTGCCCCAAGGCAGAGTGCCCGTTGCAGAGTGCCCGTGGCAGAGTGCCCGAGGCAGAGTGCCCGTTACAGAGTGCCCGTGGCAGAGTCCCCGTGTCAGAGTGCCCGTTGCAGAGTGCCCGTTGCAGAGTGCCCGCGAAAGAGTGCCCTTGGCAGAGTGCCCGTTACAGAGTGCCCGTGGCAGAGTGCCCGTTGCAGAGTGCCCGTTGCAGAGTGCCCGTTGCAGAGTGCCCGTGGCAGAGTGCCCGTTGCAGAGTGCCCGTTGCAGAGTGCCCGTTGCAGAGTGCCCGTGGCAGAGTGCCAGAGGCAGAGTTTTCCAAGCATGATAGACCGAAGTGGACAAGCTGTGGCGGCGGTGCTGTTGTTGCGGTATCAGCGTAAACAAAATAAAGGATCGGAATAAAAGCCCTCGCATCCATTTCTAATGGTGCCCATGTCCTAGAGTAAAACTGACAGGACCAGTGTGCTGTGTAATTAATACTCTCTTCCATTTAATTATGCCTCTACAGAAACAGTGATAAAATAAATAAATTTCATGGCACTGCAGCCCACAGGGGCCAGTGTTTTGCGCGCTTCTCTTCTCTCACGAGTAGATGGAACCTACAGTTTAATGCCAACTCTGAACGGCGTGACTTGAGAAGCTTTTCTTTGATAATTAGTACTCTAAGAGTGTTGTTAGCAACCCCAAAGAGGTGGAGCCGTGTAAAATGCGAGATAAATGTTCAGTTGAGGAATCAATCCCAAGACCTACAGCGAGTGAGCCAACCCCTTCGACTCACGGTGCCACTGCACAAAGGAACAGTGATTGGCAGGAGAATTTCTGATGTTGTTGTCCCTACCTTCTGAGGAGATGCACGTTTTATTTGTCCCTCTCCTCTTCCTAGCAGGAAGATGACTCTGATGTCTCTCATCTCAAAAGCCCAAATTATATTTAGCCTTCTAATCTAACCATCGATTCCTAGTAATTTCGTATTTCACTTCTTCTTCTTTTTCAGCTAGATAAAAAACCAAAACCAAAACTAAATTCAATGAACACCACCTTGTTTGTGCCAAAGTATGGCGACAATCATACCACAGACGTCGATGCGGTACCGTTCTTTGCCGAAGCGCTCGCAGTCATCAGTCATCATCATCATCCCACCTACAAAAAGCATGAATTCTCGCCCGTCACACTGTCACCGGAATGGCCAAGGATGACACGTCTGCTCCTACTGTCGTGTATCTCATTGATAGGCAGTGTCGGAAATGTCTTCATGATATCATCAATCATGATTGAAGATCATCTCAAGCGAGCAGGTGAATATTTCCCAGCAGCCTCTCCCCCCTCCCATATCACCATCATTTCCCACAATTCCCCCCCCCCCCCCCCACCCCCTCCGAGAAAATGAAAGCCCCAACCAACCAAGAATTTAAACAAGAAAATGAAGTTAATTTTATTTAAGAAAGTTACAGTAGCGTACGTACAAAATGTACCAGAGTAATATTTTGGATAAATTTTCTGTTAAATTTTGTAACTTTTGGGTTTAATTTTGGAGTTTGATTTTAAAAGTTATTTTTGAACGTTGCCTTCTACAGTGAGTAAAGAATTTTTTGATGGAAATAGTGGCAGAGATAGATAAAGTTTCATTTTTATCTTTTTTCGAAGTTCTTTTTTTCTGTACTAGATTGTGCATTTATCTTGACCATGTTGTTTAAGTTAAATTGTGATTTCTTTTCTATTCGTATTCTTTTTTTGTGTAAATAAAACTGTCACAGATCTCCTCGAAAAAAAAAACACAAAAGAATACAAAAAAAACAAAAAACCAAACAAAATACAAAAACGAACCAACCAACGAAAAAAAAAAACATTCTATTTCAGGAAATGCATTTATAGGTAACATAGCTCTAGCTGATTTATTAGTTACGAGTATTCTGATTCCGGCTTCCACGATTGTCCTCTTAGCTGATATTGAAGACACAATGACAGTGTGTAAGGTGCAGTGGTTTCTCGCTGCCTGTGCGTTTTTAGTCAGTATAATGTCATTGGCAGTAAGTAAAAAACAAATAAAAATGTTTTCCAACTTTTTCCGTTTGTTTTGTTTCCTTAATTGTTGTGTTGGGTTGTTTTTTTTTTCACAAAACGAAAAAACTGAAAAAAAATAAATGCAAAAATTCAATCTATCACTGTCGTGTCGTGTGTGTGTTGAGTGTGAGGGTGTGTGTGTGTGTGTTTGTTTGCGTTTTCTATTTTTGTTTTTCTATTCTCTGACATGCCTACACTTAAAGCAGAAAAAAAAGAACACTACATCATTTGAACTTATTTATGTCCTCTACTGTATTGTTTTTGTATGTTGTGTATAGATGACGATGTATATGTATTTGGTGTCCAATTCTTAATTTCTGATTAGTCACAATAGCAATCAATTAAATTTGGAATGAGAGTGTTAAAGAGAAGGTCGTATTTGTTGCTATTTTTCTTTTTTGTTTTTGTTTATCGCACTTGTTTCATTTTGTTGTTGTTGTTGGTGGTATTTTTATGTGATACACGTTTGATGAGTCAAAACAAAAACATTGTAGATTGCACTTCGAAGAAAGTACAAACACCGAATGGGAATACCGGAAAAATGTCTGCGATAACGTGTCGAACTCCGGCAATCATTGTCAGACGCATTTGCAATCAGTTTCGCAAGTGAATTTGATTTTCTTAGTCATACTCGTAGTATGCGTAATGAAGCGCACTCATTGAACAGATCGTTTGTCATCCAGATAGATTTTATTCGTTCCTTTTAAACTTACAAGTCCGATAACCTTTCTAGATCGTTAATGTGTCGTATTGTAGAAGACCAGTTTCAGCAAATTGATTTCACTCACTTCAATCAAATAAGTTTAAGTGGTAGTTGCTAATTTGTAAATTAATCGCTCCATAATTTCTTTAAGCGTTCTCAGTGATGCCAAGTCGCACTTTGAACATCTGTTGAGTCTTGGAATTTCTTAAAAATCACAATTTGATTTAAAAATTCCACTTATTTGTATTCTCCTCTACCATTTGGCAAATCCCACTACATCCGTAAGCGTTTTTTGGTATTTAATTTTTCTGTGTTCAATTTTCGACGACTCATCTGTGATTAGTGCTACATGGCAAACATTTCAAGTGAGCACTATCATTGTACTAAGAACAAATATATACCTGTTGTTGAATTTTGAATAAGGTTTGTAAGAAGGTAAATGAGATGGGTGTATGGAATGCACTTAGTCTTGGCCAAAGAGCAATACTTTCTTCGTCCTTCTTTTTTCATGTAATTCTGCTTCGAATTCGCCCAATAATTCGACACATTATAGCCCTGTGACTGGTTTTTCCTTTTTGCAGAAAGTTGATGTCGGTCCCATCGGTCATAATCGCCGACAGATCTTGCCTTCTTTAGAGCACGATCACTGCGTGAAGTTCACGATTTCGACTTGTCAGTGGTCACAAGTGGATCACAAGTGAATTCATGTTTCATCGATGATCTCGTTTCCTAAGGTGTAAACTCCTTCGAATTGCGCTGAAACAACGTCAAGCATAGCTCTGAAGTGGTCTCACTGGTGCTTTTTTTTTTGTGCGAAGTAGGTATATGCGGCCACATGCCCAATGCATCGAGGAGGTGTCACATGCCCAGTGCACCCAGAAGTCGCAAGCCCAGCATATAAAGAAATGACCTGTGTGTTATTTTGAGATGCGTGCCCACTCAGCCATGTCACAAGCCCTTAACCGGTGGTGTTTCATTACGAGATCGTGGATTTTTTTCACATTATCCTCCGCAACAGCCGCTTGTCGGGCTCCTAGTCTCTGTTCCTTAAAGATCGGTGTGCGAAAATGTTGAATCTCTTTAAACCATTAGGACTCCATCGAGGAAGAAGCGCCATTGTAGACAGCATATACATATGAGCATAGTTGATGCTCAGTTTCCCTTCTAAAAGCAGGAATCAAATCACAAGCCGATCTTTTTCCCTCTTTTTTTAAGATCCACAGGCACTACCGCCTTTGCAGGTGGTCAAAACAAAACTACAAGTTCGATAGACATTTTGACAGAAGCTGTCAACCAGAATGCACAGCACGATCGTGAATTCATCTTGCGAAAGTTGTGCCACCGTGTGGTTTCTCCTCGTATGCCTGAAACGTGGCATTTTCTAGTTACTCCTTTTACATACAACGTCCACAAAAGAGAATTCCTTATCTGCTCGCAATGGCATCCACATGTTACACAACCGCAACTAATGTCTAGTCTGCGAGCGTAGCGGCGTTTGTGATTTGGCGATTAGACTAGACTTCCTTCATCAATCCAGCCTCAGCGTACGGTGGGTAAATGCAAAGATTAAAGTTTATGGCTTGTTCAACGCCTTAAAATACAGACTCATAAAAAGACGTGCAATCGAGTTACGCAATCAATTTAAGAATCAGGAAGCAGGACTTCGCAGCTTGGGACATTCCTTAATCGCTTGCTACATTTTTTCCAAACGCTTGCTGTTTATAAGTGTGCTTCAAATCTTATCGCAGCTTTGTTAATTTAAGGCCAAACGCAATTTGCAAATATATTGTGAATTATGTTTTAGTAGGGGAGTGATTCATCCCTTCATTCGGCGATTTCTCTTTTCTGTCGGTACTCAAATTCCCTCCGCAGAAGAAGGACTGGATGACGTCGACCACCTTCAAGCACACCATCAAGCACATGGTCCTTGACACGTGCATGCTCTACAAACTTGCACTTAAAGTAGAGAAATGGTTTGCCTACCAGATGGTCCCTTACTTGCATTTAAAGAGGAAGACTGAATGCTGGCCACCATCCACCACTTGGTGACTTGTGCAACGAATTCCTATTTCTAATTTTCGACCTGGAAAGCGTTTAACACTTCTATGCTACAAAATGAAGGAAGATCTAACCTCCACTGGCGCACTCATCTGGGGAAAAGAAACCTCAAGCAGCTAAGCGCACTAAAAAGAAGTACCAATTTCTACACCATGATACGTCGAGTAGAATTCCCACTAAAATCATGACTCACCAAGATCTGTGGCCCTCACCACTCACTCCTCCTCCTGTTGTCTTGGTGAACTTAGTGAAATTTCTAACAGGTTTCCCTTACCCATGACACGGCATCAACCCCTGCCACAACCCCTAAGTATTAATCAAGAACAAGCCCAACTCGAAGCAAGAAATGTGTAAATACTATTTACCCGCTTTAACTACGTTACGTTTCGTTAAGTTGTTTTGTGTACTCCTTGAGTTGTAAAATATGTTCCTCGGTGTTGTTGTAATCGATGTTTAGCTGGGCAGGCTCCTGCCCTACTTGCTGTAAATGTTATGTTGTTGTAGACAGTAGCTTGTAGTTCGTCTATCCTCAACTTATCGCCACTAATCGATGTGCCACAAATCACACCCCACTTGGATCAAATTTAAAATTTACTCTCCCCCTCTTCTTCTCTTCTTGTAGATGACTGCCGTTGAGAACTACAACAGACTGTGCACCCCACAGGATCTGCGACCGTGGTTCAATCGCAAGCGCACCACAGCCATCCTCCTGCTCGTCTGGGTGATCGCCCTAACAGTGTCCGGCGGGCAGTTCCTCTTCGAGGAGAGCTTCGACTTCTGCAAGAAGCGAAAAAATCAACCGCTCCCCTACCAGGCTGCCATCATGGCTCTCATCATGCTCGTGCCCATCCTCGTGGCACTCTACACCCACATGAAGATCATCGTCGACGCCAAGAGCTTCGTAAAATCGCAGAACTTCAAGCCCAGCATGCTCTACACCTCCGACATCTACCTGGCCAAGACGAACTTCTACAGCTACATCATATTCGTTCTGTTCTGGCTGCCGTTCGGCATTGTCCTTGCCTACGGCTGGGTGGCCACCATTCCCAACAAGGTCTTCTACAACACCTTCTGGGTCGGACTCAGCAAGTCGTGTTTCCACAACGTCATCTACTGCCTGACTAACCGGCACTTCCGCAACGCCTACGTCAATCTCTTTCACTACTGCTGCTGCAAGACCACCGTCTCGGTGGCGAGGCGACAGCGCACCGACGGCTGCCGACCCTCCGCCGACGTTCGGGTGCACATCATACCCGGCTACAATATGTACTCATACACGAGCCCCCAACGAGCTGGCAACAGCCATCACTACTGGAACAAGCGCGACGTCCACGAGTTATGATCAGAAGCATAATTGGTGTAAACCCGATCGCTGGGCACTGGGCACTGGAACCCGTCCCGATCCGTCTCAATGGTGAGTTTGTAGCGATGCCGTGTACCAAGTACCGAGATCACTGATCGAATCGAATTTCGAAATCGAATATCGAACGTATGTATATATCGTAAGTCGATTGTGTATCGATTGTAAACCCCACCCCCCCCCCCACCCCCTCTCCATCACCCATACACTTGTTTTGGAACTGAACGTTTGTTGTTGGAGTGAATCTATCTTTTGCCAAAAACAAACTTTAAAAAAAAAATTAACAAATTAAATATATACATATATATACATATACTATACATGATTGAAAAAATTTATATACACACACACACTCATTTTTTGAAATTTTCTACAGAGTGAAGCATTTAATTCTCAACAAGCGAAGATGAAGACTAAACTAAACATTTTTTATACTTAAATTTTTAGTGTATGGCTTACATGTAGGTATATGTACTGTACATACAAAAAACAAATATTACGAGTCGTGTTACTTAACTGTATTGGTGTATGTAATTAAATATGTATCTATGAATATACTGTGTATGTAAACTGACTAAATCTGTATGTAGACTAAATAATTTGGTGTTCCTAAAGTAGTCAAATTTGTTTTTGTTCTTTTATTGACAGTTTTATTTTTGTTTTTTTTCCAATGCCATCTCTATTACAAATGTCATGCTATGGTTTCTGGCAAGGCTCTTCAGCAGGATTAGGGTCCGATTGTGGATGGGATGAGATGTGGAAAGTTTTCTATAATTTACTTTTTTTTTCAAAATATATTTCCAATACAAGCAACGTACTCTGCTATTAATAGACCAACTGAAATTCAAGATTATGTGCTGTCAGGAATTCTGAATTTGTCAGAAAATGTTCTTAAAAATTTCAATCAGAAATTTCGAAAATGTTAGAGCTCTCTACGCTAAGACCTCAGGAATCTGCTCCAAAAACCCATCAACTTTGTTATGTGATGAATTAGTTTACTCCATTCAGACATACTTACTGTGTTTTTTAACAATATTAACCCACAATTTTAATGCCCAGAAACATAGAATCTGTCCAAAATTTTGACAACCATTGGTAGTGTACAAGACTGTGCTCAGATTAACAGAGACAACAATTTTCGAAGTTCAGATCATTCGGGCATAGTAACTTTTCAAATATTTCAAACATGAATACAGATTCTCTGAAGTCCTCTGTCGCAAATTCTTTATTCCCACCCCGACAAGGGATTACTGGCAAGTCAGAAATTTCGGTTCCCAAACTGCATTCAGATCTCCACTGACGACTCTAAACAGTCAAATGTTTCCATGCGTGTGGGTCGTATGTGTTATATACGAGTACTACAGGAAATATTGGCCACGAAAAAACTGTGCGTCCGATACATGACGCGTTTGCTTACTCTGTACAACAAGTGCAACCATGAGAACATTTCGGAGGAGTACTTGACGTTGTTTAAGCGCAATCCGAAGGAGTTTCTGCAACGTTTCTTGCCCATTTAGTGGTATTCATTTCAAGCCCTTCAAAAGGCTCCACAATGTTACAACTTTCCACAGGACCTAAGTAAATTTGATTCAGTCTTTCGGCTCTGTGCTCCAGGTCACGGAAAAGGAAACAACCGATAAGCTCGCTAAGTTTGGGGTCTCTACTCAATCACAAGCAAACCCGAGCCGCTTCTTTTAGCAAAAGCCAATGTAATTTCGAAGGTGAGGAGCCTCTCATTTTACTTCAAAACATCCTCACTCAGTGTCAGAAGGACATTAATGTGAAGCAGGATATATTCTGGTTGGTTAGTGTTGTAAATTTATAATTGAGTCACTGAGGACGCCGTTAGTCATGCACCTGGCCTCGTTTCCTTAAAGACCGGTGTGCGACCACGAAACTTTTTAAGACAATTTTTGAGTGACTCCACCGAAGCAGAGGCGCCATTGTACACAGCATCCAGTTGTGCTCTCATTTTTCTGTGCGATTTTCCTTCTAAAAACAGGAATCGAATCACAAGCCGAGATTGATCTTTTTTCAGTTATTCTAAGATCCGTAGCCACTCCTGGTCCCTTGTGGGCTGTAGTGCCACTCAATTATTATTATTAATGGGACAAGGGAAACTATTGAACAATGACATTGCGAGTGTGAAGCGGTTGCCAATATTCCGTGGCAATAATAAAAACGAAAGCGCTTACCTTTCTAGTTTCTATTTTTTTTCCCCATGTGAGACTCAGTCATTACCTCTCATCTCACCTCACCTTGACAACCATCTTTGACGTACTTAGAGCCAACAATTGTGGCATTGAGTGTGAGCTCGGTATGATTATTCTTTTTAACAAAAGAAAAATAAATCGAATCCCCGTCTTCTACGCGGATGGTCTAAGTTCGATTGCTGACTTTAGTTTTCACTCATGCTTTAAAGGCGATTCCTAGTCTTTCCAGAGGCTGACTAGATCTCGCGATCCAGAGTCCGCATTTAACCGTAGAACCTTTTCTTTCACGAGAGAACAATCACACACCAAGTTAAGGTTAAGACTTAAGACGTTTTCAGACAAAAGCGCTACCTTTTCAATACCAGAAGAGCGAAAGATGACTCTAATTTTTTGGATTTGTTAATGATGTCTTCTCATATTTAAAATGAACGTAATATGTCACCTCACAAACAAGTCATGGTATTGTCTTATTCTTTGTTTGATGCTCCAATCCGGGATCGAGCTGGGCCTCAGCTAACAGGCCTCTCCAGGAAGCACATTCTTTCCCCAACTACCTTCAGTTGCCTGCACCAAGTTGGTTGAGGTCCTTCTCTAGTTGTGTGCTCCTTTTCGTTGCAACAAATAAATATATGGTTTTCAAGCTAATTAATATTACCAGAGGCATTGCATTTGAGAGCCATTTCAGTGGCGACATTTTTTGATCACCATACCACAAGTTTACAATTTCTGTTCACCGCCTTTTCAGATTAGGAACTTTCATAATGGCATCGTGTGTTTTGTTTATTTCGTTGTGGAATACTCATTCGTAAGTACTTTGTCCAACAGTTGTCCTGTATGCATAAAACTCCCAAACCCTTAAATAGCTCCAAAATTTGGTTAAGTTCGAACCCTATCATATGTAACTGTAACTATCATATGTAACTAAAGGCTGTGCTTATAACACACCCTATTATCTCTTAACCAGTTAAGACTCAAAGTTCCACTTTAAATTCCCTCGAAATCTGCATCTGATCGTGTCAAAGAATTAACTTACGTAACCGCACCTTTCAGAGATCATTTCAACGTCTCAACAATACCGCTAACTTTGAAATGTCAACAACTCGGAATTAGACAAGTAATTTCCCAGAAGCGCGTGACCATTAGTTTAGCGTTCTGGAATTTCCATTTGCTCCCAGTTCAAATTGGATGTTTCATTTATTATCCTCTCAACCAGTCGGCTGTTTAAATTGTTTAATGCTCTTTGGTTTTTCCAATATGTTCATGGGGAGGGCAAATTATTTATTAATTGCAGAACAACGTGATCATCGGAGGCTGTTGGCATTCTGTAAGGGAAGGGATGTGCATATACAGAACGGAAATGCTGACAGATCGCGACAAAAGTTCATTTGGAGGTCGCAATTGCTGACGGCTGTGGGGAAAACAATTTGGTTACACTTGAGATTATGATTTGTAATGATTCAGATGCCCTACGTAAGCTAATGACTAGGAGGAGATGGTGACACACTTCTGAATGCGATTCAGGGTTTCTAATATGAGTTCGGTTTTTTGTTTTTTGGTCTCTCTTCTTAAGATGACAAAAGAGTACCCTTGGGCAAGAATCTATCGAACTAACGTCAATTGTCCAATTGGGCAAACCATTGTACAAACCTTGAGTATGAGTCGTGGTCATTTCTCAGAAGCTTTATTCGTGCATGCTGACGTGTAGGTCAAAAATATTCGAAAAAATCAAAAGAAGACGAAGAAGATTTTATAGACTTCTAGTCTGAAACCAAAATGTCGAACAAGAGTTTATGATTTCAGCACTGGATCGTCTTCTTTGTGCAGGGGTAAACCGGGACATTACTTGCTACAATTTTCTTCAGTTGATCGAAAAAAGTATTTAACTCTTATGAAAAGAGCAGCGTAGATAGGAAGATAGCTAACCTGTCTGTATTTTGTCTTCTTTCACTGAAAGCCACCGTCTTTCTCTAAGTCCGTCGTGGTGTAAGAGTCTGTCGATGTCTAAGGAAATTTTTTTTAGAGATATCAAGGGTCTGATGTTCATTTCAGTCGGTTTTGGGATGTCAACCACTGGAAGTCAACTAAGAGGTCTGATTTTAAGAAACGGAGACAATCTCAAATCTATTTCCCCAAGTCAGTCTCTAGAAGGTAACTCCTTGAAGTAAGTTTTAATGAGTCGTGTTTAAGGAGTCTGCTTCGGCATGACATATGTTATGATTTCGCTTTAAGAAGTAACATATGAAGTCAGCATTTAGAAGGTCTTCTATAGGCCAGCTTTGAGAATTCGAACTCTAGAAGGCAGCTTTACGTATAGAATGAGATCTCCTTTCTTGCGCAGCAACATAGATCGAGCCAGTCCTCTGTACATTACCAAAAAGAAGCCACTTATGGTATATCAGTGGTCTATTCTAAGATGCGCCAAGTTGTTTGGGGTTATTTCTGATCTATGTTTAAAGGCATTCTCTGTGAGGTTATTCATCATATATGTTCGCATATTCTCTGTTACGCATTTAAATTCTTATTTTAATCTTTATTCTCAATGAACTTCTAAGATCGTCTACTAATTAAATTTATGACTAAGAACTGATGCATTTAGAGAAGACCTTTTGAAACTGCAACCAAACTTCCCGGATAACTCATCTCCATTCCACAATAAAAAGAACCCTCCTTAAACTGTGCATAACTGCCGCTCCCCAACTAAATCTTTGTCCATAACTCTTAAACAAATAAAAGAAAAAAAAATCACAAAACTTATGTTTTATGAATAATTTTATTGCCTTTTCATTAACTGTGATGTTACACCGTAAACAAAAAAAATATATTTATATACACAATAAAATAAAAAAAAATAAAAAAACCTGCAAAATATATAAAAAAAATATATCAAATACTATTAAATAGTTGTACTTAATAAATATATGATATTTAGATACACCCCTCCATACACACACACCCCCAGAAACCACCACACACACAGTCACAGAGAGATATAGATAAATGTATGTAAGCACCGTCACATTCGATGCCATCCAAGAACAAATTCCCAAAAAGCAAAAGAATATACTAAGCAAAAACAACAAATTGGCCGTTCTTTACTTTTATCTCAGATTTTATGCATAAATATTGCAAAAACCTCTTAAAACAAAGATAAATGTATAAAATATAGCAAATAGCCAAAAATGAATAGTGTAATAGAATAGATTTGCGCATTGCTCGTTAAATGTTATAAGAATATATATATATACATATTACCATCTACTCCATATACATAACCTCTAATATAAGACAACAGCAACAACAAAAGTATATACTTATATTGACTTGTGTATGTATAGAGAATCTTGGAAGAAGTCTTATGATAACATAACTTACGTATGCTAAGTACAATGAAACAAATAACTCTGATCGTTTGATTTATTTCGACGCGACCTTTTGTTAATGCGTATGGCTTGAATTGTGAACTTATTTGTTGACTGTTTATTCTTTGTTGTTGTTCTGTTTTATGCGACACATTTGAATGATCATTTTGAGCAGCTGTTGTTTGGTTTAAGAGTCTAGTTAAGTTTGGCAGAGCGTGATGGCTTCCGGTAGATTTGGTGCTGTGACCAATTGTGTCATGGTCCAGTACTCTTGAAAACTATGTTTTGACAAGCTTAAAACAAATTGAAATTGAGCGCATAGTGCTAACCAACACATTTCGTTGGTCAAAGCAAGTTTAAGGTGGTGTTCCATTCTATTTTTCGCTTAAACTTATGCCACTTGTTTAGAGTTCATACAAACTGCTTCCCGTTTGAATGATGATAAGATGCCTATTGATATCTTTAAATCTCTTAAGGCACTTTAAAGAGAGTATCTTTCTCTGGAGTAACTTCCTCAAACAATTTTAATAGTGCCCGCTGTGGTGCAGAAAGTAAAGTGTGTCGAGTCATGCGCCGAAGATCCCAGTTTCGAATGGTGGACTGAATATCTAGCGTTTTTTCAGCACACCAACTCTTTCGCGTAGGCAGCGTACTAATTGTCAATGAAAAGCTTCTCAAATCTCGCCATTCGGAGTGGGCAAAGAACAGTAGGTCCCCTCTACTCGTGAGAAAAAAGTAGTACTCACATCGGGAGTAGTTGCTGAAGAAGTTAGCCCCTGGTTCCTTGTGAATTATGCTGCCACTTAATCAGTCATTAATCATACTGAGCACAGTCTGATGGAAAAAGCATGCTAGAAAGGTTGGCAAGACATGGATGAGAAGACGAACGTCTGTCACTATCTATGAGTCCTCCAATCTCATGCAACAGTAAGAAGGACTAATATCGGAAAATAATTTTTCAATGTCTGTACATGATGTGGATTTTCCTTTCGAAGGCACTCCATTAAAGAACTCCTCCTTGCCGCTTGATCCTCAATCATTGACTAGCCATTGACTGGAACAAATCAGGAGCTAGTCCCAAGTACAACCAAGTGAGTTTAAGAACTGAATTCAGTCACTTCACTCTGGGTCTGCCGCGCAGTCGTCAACCACTTGGAATCCCCTCTCTAAAGCACGCCTCGAAAGTATCGATGAAGGGGACATCCGTAACATGTGGCAAAACGATCGAAGTATAACCCTTTCCGTGCCAAGAAATCGCTGCTCAACATTGAGTTCCTCACGCACTGTCTCACCCTATTCCAGCAAGTAACGCCCGCAACAGCACGGAGAAATGTCATCTAACCAGCTTATATTCGAGTCATAACCTTAATTCAAAGCTTTTATTCAAAATCTTTTTATGCAAGTCGTTCACCTTTCCGTGCAGTCCCAAGCTTTGTTTCAAATCCTGAAACAGAAATCATTCATAATGTAATTTAGTTTCTACTTTTTGATTCTCATAAAACTAAATGAGTAGTGAAGCGTTTGTTGAATAAAGTATACAAAACTTTTTACAGCGCACACGACAAATTTAAAAATGCCGGAGTTTCTTACAACATTATGAGATTTCGTTAAAAATGAAATCAAATCAAAGCTGGACTTAAATAAACTCACTTCTCATTCTATTGGCTTAAACTGTGGCACCAAAATCAATTTGAAGAAAGATCCTTTAATGTTATTCAGTTGATCGAAGAAAGTTCTTCACCCTTAAGAGTAGAGTTGCCCGTCTGCTTGTTAGGTTTTTCTCCTTTTTTTGGGGGTCGATGTGATCGATACCGTGAAGCAGTGCATAAGTGCGTCGACTTACACGTCGAAGATTTTAGAATCGATTCCTCGACTTAAAGTTCTTCCCGCACTTGGTGACATCATTCAAAGAGTAGTAATTGTCTATGAAACGCTTTTCAAACTTCGCCTTCTGAAATCGTTCGGAACTATAAATCGTACAAAACGAGTAGTCGCTGAAGAAGCTCCACCCTGGTCTCTTGTGGATTGTAGCGCCACCCAAGTTATTTAATTTATTTATAAAGCATATTTCCATTCTTAAGTGTAAATATCAGTTCTCTTACACCATGAGCGATACTCGCATACAAGTCATGAAAGAAAGCAACATGATATGCTGATTGATGCTTAACAGACTGATGCTGTAGATGACATGAAACGAAGGAAACTAGCTAATCTGGTATCACAGTGAATTTGACCATACCAATACTCTAAGCAAACAATAATGAATTTCTAGTTTTTGGTTTTTTCCACGTAATTAACGATTTTGAGGTTGAATTCTGTGATTCTTTTGGAATGACAAGTCCAGTCTAGGAGATACGCAAAAGAAATAGTGCGGGATTCAGCTACAAATCAACGGTAGCACAATAAAAAAGAGGCTAAGATACTTAAAAAGATTCTGAAATGGCCTTTGGTCGGTGCGGTTACTCGGATTGAGTAATGATTTTTCATTCTTCTTATGACCGCAACTCTCTGGAGTTGAAGACAACGTTGCTCGAGATATTGAATGGGGAAAGCAGGCGTCAAATTGTGCCTTCCCTAAATCTGTGAGGGGAGAGTGTCTAACAGACACGATATCGAAAAGTAAGGCTCTCATTTAGTCACAGAAACACTGTTGAAACTTTTAAGTCTAGAATCAGTTTATGCTATAATTTAAGAAGTTATAACATTCAATTTTAAAAAAAGTCCACAAGAATCCAAAAGTTGTCTTGCTAACCTGTAGAGGTTCAGCCATTTTTTTTGGTCGAATGCCTGATCAACTTTATCGCCACCTCCCGCCAACTTAATAGCTGAAGATTCTTAAGCCAACATCTACTAAAATGATCATTCTTGTTTTTATAATTTTATAAGAATTCATGTTGTAATAAAACAAATTTGGGACCACAGACTACGTGTTGGTTTTATATTGTTTCGATATTTTTGAATTTAGTTTACAACAATAACAAATAAATAATTGTGACATAAATATGAAAATAAACATATTATGAACTAATGTATATAAATTGTGTTGTTTCTTATACCTTTGATCTAGACTCTCTGTTGGGTCCTTTTGATAGTCTAGATGAGCTCTGAGACATAAGATGGGATGACGTGAGTACGAATTCTAAGGTCTTAAGATTGCCAAATCAGTTACGTTCCCATGAAGTGTGGTGGGTGTTAACCGGAGGATCTCACTCTTCCCAAATAAATTCTTTACAAAGGGTTTTGCAATAAAATAATATTGATAGTGGCAGTCTATGGTATATTGTTGCGTCTAAGTGAGCAACAGCGTCACCGAAAGACGCCCATCTGCAGCTTGGTTATTTCATCATTGGACCTCCGTTTGAAAGACGTAGTTATCTATAGCAAAGCTGTGCGATGTGTCACACGACGGGCGTCACAATTGTCACTATAAGCAATCATTATCATTTCACTCCGAGGAAGCGCGACTGTATTAGTATAATATCTACTTTATCCGGTCGATGACAAATAATACTCTGGAATACAGGGCATTTACTTTTACTATGTCGAATTCCCCATGCCTGCTTAATGTTATGCAAAATATTTTTTGCCAAAAAGAAACCTTCTCATAAATACTTGAATTAATGTCCAAACTAGAATTAAAAAAAAAATACCCACAAGAGCAAGCAATCCCAAAATGTCTGCACATATTAGCCGATCAGATGAGTCACAATTAAACTTTAACCGGAACTCCACTAATAACTTGACGCCATCCCATAAATGTCTGCTGGGAAATCGTAATAAAATTTAGGAATCCCCTCAATATGGTAGATTCTTTCAATTTCAGTTTCCTATCATCTTAAACGTCATCGAGAATTTTACAAGAACCCAGCCAAATGAATCCCAGGTACTCATATCTGCTACGACGTCAATGACATGACCACGCATCCATCAGGTTGAAGTGTGACAGAGACAGAACACACACATATGCAACACTTCAACCATCGAAAATGATTAATGACTGCTTCACAAACTGCTATGGCAAATTGATAACTGGGAAAACCATGCAGTTTATCTGCCAATTAACTCAATTCGACGCTTGATTCGTTTCTCAGCTCAGAATCTCGCTCTCTTGAGTGTAATGCATCGACTCTCAAGGCAATCAATCAGAAAATGATAACATACACACAAATCGGCAACATCCATAAGCACGGTGACTAAATTTCAAGCGTGTCTTGGTCGTCAAAAACAAGTTTTGAGTCCGCTGCTTAGCTTAACTAATAGTTTGACTGTCTGCCTTCCCATACACTCATCTCAGCTGAATTCGCATAGGGCGGCCAGTTCCAAAGAGGTTGACGTCAGGAAGTCGTTAAATTCTGTGGTCAACAAAAACCAGATCTGCTGTTGATGCTTGCGATGAAGTACAGATTTCACGCAAAATGATGGCCGACTATTGTGACCTCGCGATAAGGGCACTCACATAAGACAGTTTTATCACGCGCCTCTCATGTTGCACTTCCGCAGCGATTTTCTTATCATTCATTTCGGATTTCCAACTCTAATGATCAGAAAGTTTGTCCGAATCCAACAGCTTTCCACCATCTGGACGCATGAATTCGCCGCGTAATTACAAGTACTCGACGAAGATCCTCAGTCTGGACGACTGAATATAAAGAATTTATGATGGGGAATTCCATTCGCCCGCAATTGATAATACACAATTGACCGCAAAGCTGCTGTCATAGATATGCGCACAACCATATGCAGACCGTACCCACTCTGTCTCTACTCAGGCCCAAAGTTTACCTGAACACTCGACTCGGCCCACTCGCATCGCAGGGAAACACCCAATCCAGCAGAAGCACACCGCTCCACTCCCTGAGTCAAACAAACAGACACAATTGAGTTCGACTCAAAATCAAGTCGGGATTGTCGTCATTTCAGTCTGAGCGCAGAACTCAACTACATCAGTCAGAGATCGTCATCACTCAGAGTAGGTCGTACATTTGTTGGTCTCTGCTCTCTGCTTGTATTGTTATTCCCACGTTCGCCTTCCTGTGCGTGTTTGTTTTTAATCGAAAACAAAAGTACAACACAATCGAAATAAAATCAATTCCCGGCACTGTACTCGCCGCAGAACAGAACGGGCAGCAGCAGCAAGCGGCATCAACACCGACAGTGACAGTCCCCTAACCACAAAAAACACTTTTGTGGCACATTCGCAACTCTTCGCAGAAACTATCAGACATCGCTTAACATGGTGCCGAAAATAGGTAAGATCAGTGTTCAAGTTCTGTGCATCCACTTTGACGTGTGATACGAATTTTCTGGTTTTTGTGTTTTCAGCACTTCTTGTCGTTATCAGTGCGTTTCTGACATTGTGTCAAACCGCAAATATCCCACGGAACTATTCTCACTTCACGTACGCATACACTCTCCGCGCAACGAACAACATACAGCTCCAGCCGAGGGCGCTCACTGAAGACAAGCAGGCCACCATCAACACGGCCACAACTACCAGCCGACCCATCGTTCAGACTACAGTTGAGAGCAGCAGCAGTGCTCCAAGTACAACTACGCCGATAAACGACGTAGATTACTGGAGCAACGATGATTTTCAGCCGTTCAAAGTTGACAGTCGCGACGCTTTCGATTGGAGACTCTTGCAGGTGAGTGTTTTTTCGATTTTGAGACGGGATCAGTGGCGTTAACCTCTGCGTTGTGTTTCTTGAGATACGACCAGCGATAGGATGCTAATTGGATCGGCTTCAGTTGTAAATTTTTAGTTATACGGAAGTGAAAGTGATTATGTGATAGTGTCTCGAAGACAATAAAGAAACTCTAGGAATTGCGGATGAGTAACTTGGCGGGGGTTTCGCATTCATGAGATACTCCAAAAAAAATTCCAATTCCTATTGTGTGGTGTTTTTGAATAGAAACGAGTAGTGTGTCTGTGGTGAACGGAAGACAGTCCTACATCCTAAAGAAGCTTCACAGACTGCTGCCACACGCGCCAATATTTAACGCGCGTTTTACGTCCCTCATCTCCCAAATCGGGGTCGTTTTCAAAAAGTAAATAAAATTTTATTGTTTGTCCCTAATTTGGCACTCACATGATGCCATTAAAAAGAACAACGAAAAACAGACCCAGCACGGCAAATCGATGACTGTCAGACGAGGTAGGTTGGGGGTACCTTTAGAACTGGTTATCTCCGAAGTGCTCACGACACAGATTTCGCAGAGAAGGCACATACATACGTGAAGCGGCTAAAAATACAGATTGCACTTGCAATGCAAATTAACGAGCTTTCATCGTCCGTTCTTTTTCTGCGTCCGAGATCTGGAGTTTTTTTGTGTGATGCAATCAGGATGAGCAGTCATCGACCTCTTCTGTACGAGTATTCCTATCGTCATGGGATTTTTTAAACGATCATTGTGATTTTATTTTTATTCTTCAGCTTATGCTGTCGCCGATCGGCTACACACTCGTGTCCGTGTAAATTGTTAACCTGTTCTCGCGAGAACCAAACTAAAGGCTGTAAAGATGGTTCTGTTCTGACAAATCTGTTGGCGACATCTTCTGAGAACTTGCTTTCTCTGGATTATTCCTTACAGTCTGCTACAATTTGCAGGTTCAAAGCACTTTCAGTTGCGTTGCAGGTGTTCTTCAACATTCTGAAAGCGTAATTTATTGCTTGAATAAACTTCCCAATTAGAGTGTTGTCTTAAATATCGCACAAACACCTTAACTTGTTTGGTTACAGACCATGTGGCTAAGGGGATGTGTATTGAAATTCTTTCAAATGTCGCCTTTTGTAGATATATTTGTAAATGGGTCTTCGTTGAAGATTCTCCAGGGTCTGAACTCATTGATAATCGAGCGATGAAATCAAGGCTGTGGTAAATCTTCTTTAAATTGCCACGCTTTGCTACGTTTTTAGGGTTTCGTTTTCACATACTAAGTGTGTCCCTTCATTTTGTTTTGCACGCTCAATTGCAAAATTTCAGACAAATGTACGCAGACGTACTTACAATGATTGTGTTTTCACGAAAATTAAATTTTTGGCCATAACTGGGAAGGCTTCCAGCCAGACAAAATTACTATCGGCATAATTTCTCCTCGTGCTTGCAACTGGAACCGATGTGTGGAATGCTTGACCGCAGTGAGCTCGAGTCTGGACATTTTTTACCTCCATTAAGCTTAGACTTAGTGGTCGCCGTGGCACAGTAGGTAACTGCGTCGACCCACACTCCGTAGGTCTAGGTTCGATTTCCGGACGGGACACCTCGCAATTTTTCACGGCACCACCTCTTTCGAGCTGCTGTCAATTCTCAAAAAGCATCAATTGTCTATGAAAAGCTTCTCAAAACTCACCGTTCGGAGTCGGCAAAAAACTGTAGGTCCCTTCCACGTGTGAGAGCAGTGGCACGCACACCACGAGTAGTCGTTGTAGAACCTAGGCCGTGGTCGCTTGTGGGCTGTAGTGGCACTCAATTATTGTTATTATTAAGCTTAGACTCAACGAAGAGTTCGGCGCTGCTCATAAGGCTCTCAGTGTGGATGCTACGTTTAAACTCTTCCCTTGGTTTTAAATTTGTTCTGTTCCTTATGTTCTCGTTTGTTAATTATGCGTGTCATTGGATACTTAATCGAAATCCAAAAAGCGGACGAAAGTTTGGGAATGCAGGCATGTCGTTGCGTTATAAATCGCAAACAAACAAATTCAACGGCTCCCTAAGTGCTCCCTTAGGCCTCAGTATGACCCAGATTCCAGTTGAGTGTGAACTTAGGGGAAGTGATTTATGTTTGCTTGCATATCTTGACTGCTTTTCAGTGTGTCCACATTGACTTCCGCTGAGCAATTAAAACTTAATTATTACATTTGTCAAATTTATTTGCCTTATGTTATGAAGTTGGCCGCTATATCTAAAGCAATGCTAAAAATTTTCCAAATATATCACACCGAGTGACGATGTTTTTAAAGAACCTTGTCATCTTCCGACATTTGCAAACACAGATTTCATCCGCCCCTCTAAAAGAATGACAACACGCGCAAGTCGAAAGGTCATCATCTGTCAACTGTCAACAAGAAAAAAAATCAGTAACTTTGTTTGTACTTGGCGTACACTGATCTGCGCCGCAATCATCACGTCTTTGATCTTCCTTTGATCGTTGCCCTGACTTCGGCCTCCTTGCAAACTTACCGCCAACCTGAAGAACAGACCACAATCAAAACCAGACCACATTAAAAACGCAAACTGCGTACATGGTGTTCATTTGATTTGAAATAATTTTGCTGTCACGCGTCCGGTTCTGCTGAAAAAGATCGAGATTTCTCCTTTACGTTGGATTTTTACCTCGTGCGGTTGTTCACCGAACCAAGTACCTACGTCATTGTGCCTTGTTTTGATGTGGTCTTCTCTCCCATTTTGCAACTTGCAACAACAGAAGGAATTTACTTTATTACTCATCGTCTACTTTAGTGACTGTTTAGGGGTCGTCCCGAAAAAAAGCAAAATTCCAATGAGTATGTACAGTGACATCAGTTCACCTTGATGTTCTGTAAAATCAATCAATTCATGCCATTGGGGGTAAGCTTCGTGCTTGTGCATCTGGGGAAAAGTCCGGCAGTTATTCACAATAGCGTGGGCGTGTGAAGGACTTGTCTGATCCATCGTGCGAACCCGAAGCATACAAAGAGGCGATTATAACGTGTCGTGCGAAATGGATAAAGAAGATACCGAAGAGGAAAACCCTGATCCTAGATGCGGGAAAACATGACAGACACATTGAGATATGACCACACCAGTAAAAAAATGACTCAACCAAATTTGAGACCCTATTTGAAATAAAGGGTGTTTTGGCATATACAAGTATATGACCGCCACGGCTGGCTCGGACGTAGCCTAATCTGGAGGTCCAATTGTCGATGACTTTATCCAACATTTGTGGCCATACATCGTAAGTAATGTCATGAATGTGGTCCTCCAAGTGGTGAATCATTTCGGCGCTGATTAGTGACTTTACGTATCTCCACACAATAAATTGCACGATCTTGTGGCCAAATCATGAATCCGTAAAGTGAAACTATGCCGTTACCACACATATCCTTCAATAAATCAATTGTGACAAGAGCTGTGTGACATGTTGCGCCGTTTTGTTGAAACTACAGCTCCTGCCCGTCATGATTGTTCAGTTGATGAGCGAAAAAGTCAGTAATCAAGGCTCTTTAACGGTCCCCATTGACTGTAGCGTTCTGGCCTGCATCGGTCACGGGTACGAGTCAACTATTCCATAAATCACGCCAAACAGACAGTTTTTGTGGATCTAACGGTTTCTCAACGTACACTTGAGGATAGCCATCACTCCAACTACAGCAGTAGTTTTGGAAGCGGTTTTCAACCGTCAGTCTATTCTCGTTGATATGCCTAAACTCACTTGACAGCTGACTAGCTGGCCGCCAGTTACGTTGGCCTTGCCAACTTAAAATTCTGTACCTCTAAAAAAACAGTCGTTACAAATAACGGAGGTAACTGATAGCCAAATTCACCGCGGAATGTAGTCCCATTGCAGCCCAACAACCTTTCTTTCTCCGATTGCCAACAGCTTAGCAAAGAGATTTGTTTAAACAGGGATTTGTGATTTAAAACAAAGCCTCAGCCCATAGATGATTTAATTCCGGCTTTGTTACACAATCTAGTGAGAGTGAAAGCAACCGAACTGAATCTGATCACACTTAAATACAAATTTAAATAAATCTCTAAAAACGCAACGTTTTCCCCTCTCTTCACATTACAGGAAATATTCACCAAAGTGAGAAAGAATGTTGTAATTTCTCCATTTTCGGTTAAATTCGTTATGGCCATCCTGTCGGAAGCTGCTGATGCAGAATCGGTCACCAAGAAGGAATTGGCTTCGATATTCAACCGGGAAACATCACCACAACTGATGCGTGAAAACTACCGGGACCTCCTGTTGTCCCTCAAGGTGAGTCCCAGAAAATCCCCTTTCCCAATGAAACACCATCTTAACTGCGATCTTTTGTTGCAGGAGAAAAGTCCCAAGTACACATTGAACTTTGCAACAAACATGTATGTCCGCAGTTACATACAGCCACGCCCACAGTACAAGCGCGTGCTGAACGAAGTCTACGACACGGATATCCAAGGTTTGGACTTCAGTCAAGCTGAATCTGCAGCGAATTCCATCAACGACTGGTGCAAAAACGTGACCGAAGGTCACTTGACCAACTTGGTCAACAGTGGTAAGGTCTCCCTCGTTAGCCTCTAGCCGGAGCCCTAGTGAAACTGTCCTTTTTCAGATAACATTCAGAATTCCGTGTTGTTGCTGATAAACGCCATCTACTTCGACGGCAAGTGGCGCACACCGTTCCTTGAGTCATACGAGAGCGTCTTCTTCAGACAACCGTCCGAACAGATTCGCGCCGAATACATGACAGTGAAGGACAAGTTCTATTACTTCCACTCGACCATGTGGAATGCAAAGGTCTTAAGATTGCCGTATCAGGTAAGCTGAACAATCGCATGTCCTCTGCAGATTTAATGAAAGTCCGTGTTCCGCTTGTTTAGGGCAAGAAATTCTCAATGACGATCATCCTGCCCGGAGCCCGTGGTGGAATTGAGGAGCTGTCCCGCGAGATTGAAGGTGATGGACTACGCCGCATTCAGTGGCTGATGACAGAGCAAACGGTTAAGGTGACCTTACCAAAGTTCAAATTCGATTCCACGTCACATCTGAAAGAAACCTTGATGGCGGTAAGTAGACACAATCCTTGTGCTTCCACACAGACGGTCTGATGTTCCTTCTTGTCTTCGCAGTTGGGAATCAATGAAATCTTCAACGATGGAGCAGCGTTAAGTGGAATCGCACAGGGTTCATCGCTGTACAAGCAAATGAAAGTTTCGGACTTCATTCAGAAGGCAGGCATTGAGGTGCACGAGAGTGGAACAACTGCGTTTGCTGCAACTGGTAAATTCAAACAGAGGTAGTTCTTGCAGGTCCCTTG
Source organism: Eristalinus sepulchralis (assembly GCA_944738645.1). Classification (NCBI taxonomy): domain Eukaryota; kingdom Metazoa; phylum Arthropoda; class Insecta; order Diptera; family Syrphidae; genus Eristalinus; species Eristalinus sepulchralis. Next base: position 6,564,206 of record OX122885.1, on the reverse strand, counting down.
TAACTTTGTGTTTCTTTTCAGACGTTGAGATTGTGAACAAGTTTGGAGGTGATGACTCAGAAGAATTTAACGCCAATCGGCCCTTCATATTTATAATCGTTGACGAGGCAACAACCAATATAATATTTGCTGGCAAAGTACTCGATCCAACCGCCTAGAGTGGACGGAAAATCTTCGATAAGAATATATATTGATACATAGTACATTTATGGATAGGACTCTTAGAAATAAAATATTTTTAATGAAAATTTGATGAGTTTCTTTTCTTTCCCGAAGTTAGGTGATGATTTAAGGGAATTCGAAGAAAACTGGGTTCATCAAGGGGAGTGGCTACATGTAAAGGGTGATTCATGGTGGGGTTTGATTTTTAGTGTGAAATAAAAGAATTTAATTTTAAAGTGAATTTAAAATGTTTGTTATCTGCTAAAAGAACGGATCATTGCATTTACTTTTTCAATATTTTATCTCGTAAATGGTGGCCACGACTGCGTCGGAGGTCGTCGATCCGAAAGGTCGAATCTTGGAAGACTCATCCGAGCATAGCGACTGGCAACTCGCGGATGAGTAATGTCGTCGGCTCCCAAATGCATCAATCGTAGCTGGCCCGAGGACCTGAGATTAAAGAGGTGTGCTATCGCACGATATAGGTGTTCAAAAACATAAGTTTAAGTGCTCACTTAAATGATTTCTCAACAATCTAATGTTTCACGAGGCGTATGACTCGTAGCGCTGCCTTATTGAGACACTGAGACCATGTGTTTGAATTTCAGAAAGCAAGTAGTCTATTAACTTGGAAACGCTGCTGAGAACGGCGACCAAGCGATTCGTTACGATCTTACATAGACTCTCAGCTTTCGCTACCATGGTCTCTTGGCTACGTGTTGAATCTAGTTTAACTGGTTGAGTATCATCAATTAATGTAAACTGGGATTGGGACAAATAGGATAGCCAATAGTGGTTGCAAGTTCCACGAATCGCATGAAAAACATTTTTTCAACAGAACGCTGATTTTCGTAAGACAGTTGAATAATTTGGAGACGCTGTTGTTATGTACGTCTTTCCATAATGACTTGCCAAATAATTCTGAACAAAAATGGCAAAGCAGTCTGATAGGAGTCACATGTGACCTGTCGGAAAAAGACTATTGAAAATCAAACCTCACGATGCATCATCCTTGGTCCTTGATTCTTTGAAGATTGCAGTGCCCGCCAATTATTATTACTGAGGATAAAACTCCACTTAAGGTGCCTCGAGTTCTGCCGCCCCGAATTTGGAATTGCATAAATCCAGAAAGAGAGTAGATTTGGTTAGAATGCACAGAGTGTAGTTTTAACAAGATTTTAAATAAGTCCGTTGTGAGATCAGACTCAAATCATGGAAATAAATGGAGTTCTGGACGAAACCCGTACTGTGTTGTGGATGCGCCGAATTGTGGTTTGTGGAAACAGAGGAGGAGATATATTCAATTTACTTCTTCAACTCACAGGTTTGCTAAAGTCTGGGAATTGAAGAAGGAAACGAAAAAATATTTCTCAAACTGGGCAGTTTAGGAAAAAAATATCACATCCTTCGCGTCTGCATGCTTTGAATGCTCAATGGCAGCCTTTGTGAATATCTGACAGAACACTGTTTCATTCGCATTCCTGCTCACAATGAACTGAGGGTTGAAGGCAGTCCTTAAGTAATCTGAGATTGATGGTACTCATCGCATAAAGCTTAAGGGCGAAAGAGATGAAAGATGGTTCTCTGCAAGGGGGTGACATGAACTTCTGACAAGATCGTTGACTTCCTGACACCCACACTAGGGAAGCATGAAAATATTTGCCAAATTTTTACCTGGTAGGGATAACACATCATTTTTAGTTTTATACATCCATTCAATCTGTCATGGAGTTAGTAGAAAACTAAATTTTCGTAATCCTTCAAAATACTCTCAAGTCAAAAATTCATCACCAAAATCAAGCCTCAAAGTGGATCAAAAACACCACTGACTTAAAACCTCAAATCCCGACTATAAAATAAATAAAAACTTAACTCCCCTGCAGCCCACAAGGGCCCAGAGCATGGCTTCTGCAACCAAACCACAATTCGTAAATAACACTTAAAGGGTTGCTCAGCTGTTTAATCAGCTGTTCAGTCGACCATCTCCTTCCTTATTAGTTTCTGCTGCTCATTCACAACTAGTGTTGTCTTGTCAGCATCTCGAAAGAGATACGAGGTGGTTCCCCGTCGATCCTCGACACAAAGAAAACAAATCGAAAACGAGAAGCCTTGATAGTCGTCACAGATCAGAGACATTTTCCTAAAAACTTATAAAGTCGACCAATGCAATGAGATTTTTTTACCGGCTTATCTAAAATCTAATGAAAAGGACTTACTCTTTCCTTCAACTCAACTTCTGAGTACCTCTATTCACCACTTGTTAGCAAACTTTGCCCAAGTTTTTCTGGAACCCTGAATCGTTCTAATCAATTAATTTCTTAGCAGTTCTTTGGTTCCTCAGAACATTTCTCTCTCAGAAGTAATCCTCTAGTACTCCTCCACACTCCTTCCATTTGGCATTTTTGAAACGTACAACAAGCAGTTGCCTGACAGTTTAAAAGTGTGTCGTTGATTCAACAATAATTGGATCTTATCTGATGTCTTCAATGCTTATCAAATTATTTGTATTGAATTTCTATGGGTTTCTTGGTATTTTTAAAAATATCGTTGCACAGATATTTTTTAAAAAATATTATACTGATATCCTCCGTAGAAGCGTCTAATCGAACATCCCCACTTGAACATTTAGCGCCCTTCAACTCAAATGAAACACAAGCTGTTCAATTTATTAATTTATTTCTTGACTAATAAGTTTGAATTTGTTTTCTTCTGATTTCCTGCACAGAATACCTTGAAATAAGGTTCCTCTCAGAGTTCACAACTATAGACATTTCCTACTCACATCGCATGCACTCTCCTCAAGATGGCACCACCACTGCGCCGGCATGAATTTTGTTCCGAATATCGACTGAACACACCCAAGCAGGGCATGTCAATTTTTTTTTGTCTTCTTCTCTCACATTTTTTTTTTGCTATTCGATTACAAATTTCCCTCTCCGAATGCAATGGTGTGCGTGTGTAGGTGTGTTTGTGACTAAAAATCTCCACTGAATACAGAGGCACACACTCAGTAAGATCTTTGTTTTGCCCAACACTTGTTCGAAAATCCGGAAAAACTATTGCGTTAAAATCAACGAGAGCAGAAACCCCTCTGTAGAAAAGTGAATAAAAATTGTTCAAAAATCTCAAGAAAATGATCGAGTTTCGATTTCACTAAACATTGTGCACCATCCCAGCCGCCAAACAAATAAAATATTCGACGCGAAAAATAAAAAGTGCCGTGTGTGTAGTGTTTGCCGAAAGCAGCAGCAGCAGCAGCAGCAGTAGAAGCAGCCTCGCCATGTTCCACCAAACCCAAGCTGTACAAGGGCGGCGGTGTTTATTATTTTTCTCGGCGATTCTCATTTCAATTCTGTGCATTTTCCAACAAATTGATGCCTCCTATGGCCAGGGTGAGTCTGAATATGGGGCTGGAAACGATGGAATTTTGTAATTTTGTGATAGAACCACAAAATCGGTTTGCATGTTTGCGGAAAAGGTTTAGAATTTTTCCTCCCCACACCCCTGAGCGATTTGACGAATTCATATATCACACACATCCTCTTTGGATTTACCCTATTCAAGTTTTTTTTTGTTCTGCTGTGCTACTTCCCCCCTCAGATGCCTGGCTATTGCCAGTGGCACTGCTATGACTGGCTCATGATAGTTTTGAGAATGAAAAGTGTGTGTAGGAAGCACAGAAGTGGCAGCGGCACACAAAAGAAAAGTTTCTTGAATTATTTTTTTTTTCGGAGTTTTTCCCTGCTGCAGATTGGGTAGCACTCAAACCATCGACAGGCAGTCAACTCACCCGACCCCGAATCTCTGAGACTCCTATTTTTGGTTGTACTTAATGAATTAATATTTGTCCGGCGTGGTGAGCCCCTTCTCTTGGTTAATTAATCATGGGAGGAATTTTTAATTGAATTATTCTTCTTTTCAATTGCTTCAGTGCTCTTTGATTCTGTGTTTTTGTTTAAAGTCTTCTATGTTCTTTTCTTTTGTGTACTTTTAGAGGAGATCAATGTGGAACTTGGAAAAAATACCACCATCCAGTGCATGTCGTCCAGCAATCATGTCCGGTGGACATTCCAGGGGAAGAATATCACCAGCCAGGACAAAAGGTAATTCAGAGATTTGTGATATTGTGTTTTGTTCTATTTCTGCACCAGAATGAGGTTGTTGTCTGTATGAAGGGCCGTTTGATTGGAGGCGGGGACTATAAGTCGAGTAATTACGACAAGCTTCAGCTACTCTGATGGAAATTGCTAATGTGTTGGATGTTCTAGATGCTTATCTTGGCTAGCTAATTGGAAGAAGAACTCTGCTATGCAAGTCAGAGGGAAGAAAGAGAGGACAACTCAAAGAAAGAAGGCATTCTGTGAAGATTATAAGTTTGATTGTTTCCTTAACGCCAGTGTGTCGCGTTTGTTTGAGAGGCTTATTAGGATCAGCTTCTTTATGAGTGCGGATTGGCATTATTTAGCTGTTATCTGCATTGAGTCATGCTTTGGATGACGATGCGGGCAATTTTTGTCAAGACCTGCATGTTGCTGTGTTTGTGATGATTTTTCTTTTGCCGAAGAGCCCTCACAATGTTGAGGGTGATACTTCGAACAGATTATCAGTTTTTTGAGAGTTAAAGACACCGCAGTGCCGAGGAGTAAGAAGCTCATGTTATGGCTAGGAATTCCACGACCATGCAGAATGATTGCCTAACCCCTTTGTTGTCCCCATTGTTGTCCAAGCTCATAAGTTGAATCCTAGACCACAAAACGAATGTTGTTCCTCGATTTAGGATATTAGAGGACATTTTCTTATTTAGAATAAGCAATGCTTGCATTTTTGGAACTGGTTTGTGGAATCTCCGGGAGATTCAAAGCTCTTACAAGCACACCTTCCTACTCCAAACCACTTGGCTCCTTTTAAAGTCATCCCCACATCACATTAAATGTTCCTAAACTTCACAGATTCAGATTTCCTCCCCACATTGAACACAACCAATTTAATTCATATATTCTCTCTCCCGCAGATACCACCTCACAACAGAGTCCGTTAACGATATCGACGAGAATACCCTCCTTGTGGAGACAACGAACACAGCAGTCCCCACAACGTACATTCACAACCTAAGCATACACCGCGTGAAGATCTCCGACGAGGGCAACTACACCTGCCACAGCAATGCAATCGTCCCCGAACAACCGAACGAGAGTGTGTTTTTTGTTCAGCCAGTCATACTCCCCAAAGTCGTCGACAGCAGTCCGCACAAAATTAAACGAAAAACAAAGCTCGGAGTCACACTGTACTGCCTGATCGAGGCATACCCCATAGAGCCAATTAGAAATCACATTAAGTGGCGAAAGGATGATATTTCCTTTAGCTTCCTGGACAGCAGCACGAATGTAACGCAACTCAACACGACGCATGTGAATGTGACACTGGAAATGACCGAGGTCTACAAGAAGGAGAACGGCACGTACGCGTGTGTAGTCCTCTCGCCATCGGGCGATGAGTTGGCGCGCCAGGAGATCGCGCTTCTAGTGATGGCTGTGCCACAAGTGAGTATTGACTACGTGAAGGCGGTCGGGGCGCACAAGATATTCCTTAACTGGACGGTGAACGATGGCAACGATCCGGTGCAAATGTACTTTGTGCAGTTTATGAAGGATGACGCGCCAACGTTCACATACTACGACCACGTCATCGGAGGGAAGAACACCTCGTATGTGCTTGACAACTTCCAGCCGAACACCAGTTATCTGCTGAGAATCTCGGCGAAGAACAGCATCGGCGACGGGGTACCGCATCAGTATGTGCCGGCGGTGAGGACCTTGGAAAAGGACCCTGTATTTGTGCCGAAGGTTGAGGCCACCGGGAATACGGAGTCGACCATAACAATTGGGTGGGCACCACCCTCACCGGAGCTTCTGGAATACATTCAGTATTACGAGTTGGTTGTGTCGGAGCCGGGCGAAAATCCACGGATCGTGGAAGAGACCATTTACCACCAGAACAGTCGCAACCTGCCCTACATGTTTGACAATCTGAAGACGGCAACGGATTACGAGTTCAAGGTTCGCGCCTGCAGTGACTTAACAAAGCAATGCGGGCCGTGGTCGGAGGTGGTAAACGGGACCACAATGGATGGGGTGGCCAGCATGCCGACAGAGCTGCACGTGGTGTGCAACAACACTAGTCAGAACGCAGTTAGTATATCGTGGAACGTTCCAATGGTGCCCAACGGAAAGGTTGTGTCGTATTCCATCAAGTTGGTCGGCACCGCCACGTACAGGCGGGACGATCATTTCCTCAGCACCACATGGGGTCCGAAAGAACGGCGCGTTGATGAGCCAAACCACAAGACAGTCTACGAGGGCGTCAATCCGAACACGAATTACTCCGTCACCGTATCAGCGTTAACGCGCCGTAAAAAGACCGGCGAACCGGCTAAGGGGCATTGCACGATGCCAGTGGCACTTCCAGAGATCGGGCGAGTAATTTGGACGAAACTAAAGACGTCAGAGGATAAGTGTGTCCTGAAGGTGCTCATGCCGCGTCTAAGCGAAAGAAACGGCCCAATTTGTTGCTACAGGATCTACCTGGTGCGGATGACTGACCACAATCGGGATCTACCGCTTCCCGAAAATCTGAATATATCCACCTATCATGAAATCCACAATGTCAACAACAGCAGAGGAGGGGCGTACATAGCCGAAATGTTTCCAGGCGAAGTTTACCGTCCGGAGATATTCCTTGGCGACGGCGGGCGCATGTTCCGCGACGAAGCAAGCCAGAAATTCGCTGATAATCACTGTCGAAAGTGTTTGGAAGGCGTACCATTCCGCCGAGTAATCTACGCGCCCGTCATCAAGACCACAACTACAACGACCGCTAGGCCTGAAGGCAAGTCATACTTTGATACTTTGAATGATGCATGATTTCTTAAGTTTGTTTCTACAGAGCACCCGATCCCAATCATTCCCGAATTGTCGCAGAGGGAGCAGCTGAATCGAGCAGGCAATCTCACACAGGCCGCTTCGAAGATCCTCGACAACAAACGCCGAAGACGGCGGAACCCCAAGCACGCTGTTGGACAGAACATCCAGCATTTCGAGGAGACTGCGGAAACGACCACACCCATGCCGTCTGTTTCATTGCATGAGGCGTTCGACGATGTCTTCGACGGAGAGATCGACATAAACAGCAATTACACCGGATTCGTGGAGGTGATCGGTACGTACTCCTGTGTGTGCCGCACATTCGTACGGCTGAGAGTAATTTGTTGTAATTTCGTTGCAGTTCGAGACCAGAGCAGTCAGGCGGGAGCCGCCGGCAAACCCTTAATCGCGTACAGTCAGTACTTCGAAACAATTAATCCGTCCTCGACGACAGACGTGTACGAATACGCCTATGACATAACGCTGATGCTGGACATAGTCGTGCGAGTGTTGTGTGTGTTCGTCGGACTGGTGTTGCTTCTGCTGATTGGATTGTGCTTCTTGCACCGCTACTACACCAAGAACACTGGACAGGGCGATGAAGTCATCAGCTTGCGAGATTCCTTGAGGTAGGTTACTGCGTGATGAAATGTTTATTTTTAATCGAGTATTGACACGCACATTGCATGTGTTCCGCTGATACACCCTTTTTCGGTTGAGTTTTATTGCCTTGCTATTTGTGCATGATGTCAGTGCAATCGTTGCTGGTTTTCGAGCGAGTCGGGATTATGTAAGCGAAGGAAACTCGAAACACTGAAATCGAGGTCGGTGTTCCGTAATGGCACTTATCCAGTGGGCAACGTATCAAAGGAACTGACTGCGATTGTGTGACATACACCTGCCATCTTGCAAATCGTCTCTTGACATGTTTCTTATCTTTCTGAAAATTCCTTACAGCCGCGCCCTTTGCGGAGGCCGCACCAGCAACCACCGTCATCTCATTGGCTCAGCGCTAGCCAAGCCCGCCGACATTGGACCCATAGCGAAGATTGATCTCCCAGCGGCGTACAGAAACCGTCACAAAGACACCGACTATGGCTTCCTGCGTGAATACGAAATGCTTCCAAGCCGATTCAACGACCGCACAACCAAGAATTCCGATCTTAAAGAGAACTCCCACAAGAACCGCTATCCAGACATCAAGGCCTACGATCAGACCAGAGTCAAGTTGTCCCAGTTGAACGGCATGCAAGGCTCCGACTACATCAACGCGAACTTCGTCATTGGCTACAAGGAGCGAAAGAAATTCATTTGCGCGCAGGGTCCCATGGAGAGCACCATCAGCGACTTCTGGCGAATGATCTGGGAGCAGCATCTTGAAATAATTGTGATGCTCACCAACTTGGAGGAATACAACAAGGCAAAGTGTGCCAAATACTGGCCGGAGAAGGTCACCGACTCAAAGCAATTCGGGGACATCACAGTGACCTTTGCATCGGAGCAGAGATTCTCAGATTTCCTAGTTCGAAACCTGGACGTGTTTAAGCGAAGCGCTAGCAACGAGGACGAGGAGGAACGACGTCAGATCACACAGTACCACTACCTGGTGTGGAAGGACTTTATGGCACCCGAGCATCCACATGGAATCATCAAGTTCATACGTCAAATCAATTCGGTTTACTCTGTGCAGCGTGGTCCGATCTTGGTTCACTGCAGTGCCGGTGTTGGTCGCACAGGAACGTTAGTCGCACTGGATTCGCTCATTCAACAGTTGGAGGAGGAGAACCAGGTGTCCATTTTCAACACAGTCTGCGATCTGCGTCATCAACGGAACTTTTTGGTGCAATCTCTGGTAAGTGCGGGTAATCTTACACTCGAGGATGCCTTAATCACGCTCCTTTGTTGCATTCGCAGAAACAATACATATTCCTGTATAGAGCTCTGCTGGACATTGCCCAGTACGGGAATACAGAGATACTGGCTAGAGGCTTGAGCTTAACAATCGAGAATCTGAAAGTGAAACCGAACGACAGCAAAGAGAAATGCAAGCTGGAGTATGAATTTGAGGTAAGGAGATGAGAGGAAGCCTTTTTCATTGACAAGAGCTCATGTTTCGTGTTTTGTGCAGAAAATCAAGGCGATCGCCGATGAGACAAACAAAAGCTGCTCGGTCGGCAGCGGGGATGAGAATATGAACAAAAACCGTAGCGAATTAGTTATACCATATGATCGTAATCGGGTAAGTGGTTATTTGTCCCACAACACCTAACTTAAAATGTGACACGACACTTTTCCTGATCCCTCCACAGGTCATATTGACACCGATACCAACGCGAGAGCATTCGACTTACATAAACGCGTCCTTCATCGAGGGTTATGACAATTCGGAGTCGTTCATCATAACGCAGGACCCCCTGGAAAACACCATCGGTGACTTCTGGCGAATGATCTCAGAGCAGAGCATAACCACCCTCGTAATGATATCGGAGGTAAGTCAACAAATCTTCACCCAGAATCCAACCCCGGTATAACTTTATATGCTTGCTGACAGATTGGTGATGGCTCAAGAAAGTGCCCAAGATACTGGGCAGACGACGAGATACATTACGATCATATTTTGGTGAAGTACATGCACAGCGAAAGTTGTCCCTACTACACGCGACGGGAGTTCAATGTGACCAATTGCAAAATAGACGACACAATCAAGGTCACACAATTCCAGTACAATGGCTGGCCAACGGTGGATGGTGAGGTGCCAGAGGTGTGTCGAGGTATCATCGAGTTGGTTGATCAGGCTCAAAAGCATCACACTGCCGAAAATAATTTCTCAACATCGACACCGATTGCAGTGCACTGCAGGTAAAAGCTTCGCAAACTTCGTCTCCATGTCACATTCTGTATTTGTTGAGTTTTCGTTTTGTTTTTCAGTCTGGGAACGGATAGGAGTTCAATTTTCGTGGCCATGTGTATATTAGTTCAGCAACTAAGAACTGAAAAGAAGATTGACATCTGCACAACTGCGAGGAAATTACGTTCACAGCGAGCTATGCTTTTGGATACATACGTGAGTATAGGATTTTTCTTTTCTTACTCGATCGGCGGCTCATGTGAGCGCATGATGTCAGTGCAGCTAGAGAACATTTACTTGGGTTGAGCAACAATTTGGCATTCTAGGCATCAAATGATGAATGACTCATGCATTCTTGTCTCACTGTAGAAAGTGTTTTTTAAGCAATAGCCGTACGCCGGCTGTGTCACAAGTTTTGAGCAGTCCTGGAAAAGATGTTTGCTTATCGTTGGATACAGTCACTTTTTCTTTTTGGGTTTTTAGTCATGTTCACTAAATCGTGCAGTCTCTTGAGTGGAGATTATTTTTTCTTGTTCTGTCACAGCGTGGGGATTTCCTTGCCCACACTTTAACCCTTTTCTTACACACAGAAATCACAAGATTTTTCAACATATTCAACAATTGAACTGAGACCATCCTCATGTGAAAGGATGTTTCTGCTGCCGCTGCTTAAAAAAGCCAGATCATGAAGTTGTCCATGACTCAAGAAATGACAGACATGTGTCAACCATACCCCTGATATGAAAGACCTAGCAGATTAATGTGCATTGGTTAAAAATAGATTTTGAAGCTTCTGAAACATGTGCATAAGTGGAAAGAGTTTCTCATCGTTCCTGCATCTGCAAAACTTGCACAATACAAAGGAACACACATTTCAGTCCATATTCCTCTCAGTGCTCCAGTGAGATGAACGATTCAAGTTCATTTGTTAAACAACTACTGAAAGATGTCCTGTATGACCTGTAACGTTGTCAAGTTCGTGATCTTTGGCGCAATCTCAAAATCTTTTAGGACCTGAGCTACACTCTGCATAACCTCTTTTTCTTCCTTACGTGGTGAAACAATCTTGCGCAACATCCATTGCTAGATGCCTCCGGTTACACACATTAAGTTGGTTTACCATGTGTTGAGCAAATCGTCAAATAATTTCCTTCATTGACAGATTGAATCAAATATGTCCCATGTTATGTTTTCTCCACAACGCCAATTCTACGTCTCTTCAGGTGTACGGCATATTATTCACACCCTCGGTGGCCAGATTCTGGGCAACATTTATTTCTAGCTTCCTGCCCTTGCCAACACTAAATTCATTTAAAATCTTCTTCATTTGTGTGTACTCTCTCAATCACAGTTGTCCTCTGTTCCAAATGCTCAATCTCGAAAACTCTCCGGACAGAAGCTGTGTTATCCATGCGTTCTAAATGGTCGTCACCTGTGTACTGCACTCAATCACACAACCGTTAAGGTTGTTATTTAGTCGTCTGCACTAGATGCCATTAGTGAATTCGGGACAAAAAAAATCACACAGAACTTTTCTCTCGAAAAGTCCAAAAGCCTCTTCAATAAAACGCGGTTCTGTGCAATCGAATTAAAATGTGATGAACGACTAAATGCACGAAGACACCTTGCGATTTAAAATGGGGTCCTGTTATTAATTTGGGTCTGGAGTCGAAAGACAGACAGCGATTGTGAGGAATAATTGTAAGCTTGATTACAGTGCTAATGCTGTTGCCCATTCTTCATGTGAAGTCGAAGAGGACAAACATCTCTGCCCATTGTGGCGCTTCGTTAATTGCAGACTGTTCGTCCTTTCGTAATGCAACGCAGAACTGACACGGTCCTTGTGTACCATCACGAACGTCTGAGTTTTGTAATGCAACACAGAAGTGGCACGGCCCTTTGAAAGTTCATTCAGCTACTAGCCTACTATCGGCGCACATCTGAGTTTCCTTTGCTCTATCTAAGATGTTTGACTAGGTCTATGTCATGGTACAACACGTACAGTTCTCCTCCAGATATCAGCAATGCAAAAACCGCGCGTGACTTAAGCTCAAACAAGTTGTGCTTGAAATGTATTGTATTCGGGTCTTATTTAAAAAAATTATTTTATCTGGTCGCCAGTAAAATTACCAGAAATTCTGTGCAAGTGGCTTCATTGAAAAACTTAAAATTTACATTTGAAAATTTGTCTTCCTTACAGGCGCAGTACGAGTTCCTACATCGTGCGATTGCAAATTACGCCGATTTGCATAAGCTCTCAACAGAATCACCATCCGATTGTTAATATACTGTTCCCCCATCCCGCACACACAATACCAAAACAACAACTTCTTGCGTCTACAAAAAGGATTACGCTTCCGATGTGTATTCTTCAACTGTTGTTGTGTACGTTGTAATGTTTTCAAATTTTCCTTGTTTTCGTGTTTTTTTTTTGTCCACCTTTTTGTATTTCCTCATTTCTTGCACAAAGTCTGTTTGTGATAATTTAATACAAAAATCAGAAGAAGAAGAAGAAGAAAACAAAACAAATGAAAATCTAGAATCTTACACAGCCATACGACTGATCGGTCGAGAGACGGGTGTTTGGAGTAAAACAAAATCTCTGCTCATATTTGTAAAAAGTACTCTCTCTACTCATACGCTTCCCCGACGTATGACATACATACATAGTACATGCATATAAATATATATATATTATCCATTTCAATTGCCTAACCGATAAGTTGTCATTTTTATGTTCAAACGAAAACAAAATCGATGTGAAAGTGTTTGCTATACAAAAAGAGAAAAAAAACAACAAAAAAAAATCAAGAAAAAAAGAAGAAAATATTGTATTTAGAATAAGCTACCAAAGGACTAAAACGTATAACAATTATATTAAAATATTATCAATGTAAATTTAGAATATATATGAAGGTAAACGAAACAAAAAACAAAAAAAAAAAACTCTGACCACACATACATACATACAAGAACTAAATATTTATTTGTTGTTTTCTAGCAAACAAACAAACAAACAATTTTTTTTTAATAAATTTATATCTTATATAAGGTATTTATAAATATTTATACGCAATTGTTTTTCTACTCCAATTTTTTTATACTATACAAATAAACGAGAGAAGAAAACAAAAGTGAAGCCATATTTATATAGGTATATATATAAAATGAGAAAACGACTCGATGAGGAGAACATAAAAACACAGAGAAAACGAAAAAGAAAACATGTAGAGTACTAAACAAAAAAACACACACACACTAATATATATTGTATATGTATGCATTGCTGCCGTAGTTCTGAAATTTTTATTTTGTTCATTAGTTCGCTAGTTTTGATAACTTTAAGTTTATCACTAAATATTATAAAATATACACATACATATGTACATATATCAGATTGTAGCATAAGCATTTTGTGGACCACATTCTCTTTGAACTCTGTTGATTCATCTGTTGAGTGCCGTTTTACAACTCCATTAGACGAGAAATCCTGAAAGTCAAATCAATTTTTTTATGTGACCGATCACGAAGAATCTGTGGCAACAAGTGAAGGGTGACCTAGAGCTTCTGAAATATCTGAGTGCGTGTACAACTGAATTGCGTTATTGGAAGATGAAAATTCTGGCACATTTTTCACATTTCATCTCTTGAAAATCTGTAACCATACTAGGAGAATCTGGTTTTATACAGATCTTCTCACGTTTCGTCCTTCGGAGTCTGCATTCCAAAATAGACACCCCTTTTTACACTTGGAGCATAGCACGCACAAATCAAATAGTGGCCGAAGATAACATCACCTTATACTTCATTATGCAGATTCAGCATTTAACACAAGACCCAAGAAAATGTCGCCCCAACATCTTACAAAACGGGAACCGATTAAACTGGATGAAAGAAGAAACAATGGACTGTGACTTCTGTTTACATTCTTCAGTCTCTCTCAACCTGAAGCCTCATCCAAAATAAGTTCTCAAAGATCCTTTGAAGGAATGAAACCTCTCATTAAGCATGCCGCCAGCAAAATTTGTCATTAGTTGCATCTTGTCACCTTTACGGAAAACGTTGCGTTGCCCTTATTTATCTCGTTCAAAAGTTCTGATTCTTCTGATTCTTGAGCAGAAAAACCCCTCCGTATACTGTGCCATTCTCAAGCCATTCTTTATTGTTGTCTGCAGTCTGTGTTGCCTAACACTAAGAGGAAGTTGCAGTCTTTCACTGCTTGGAACGTTTGCAGACCTTCACTGCTTGGAACGTTTGCAGTCCTTCAATGCTTCGAACGTATGCAGTCTGTGGTGCCTAACACTAAGAGCAGGTTGCAGTCTTTCACTGCCTTGAACGTTTGCAGTCCTTCACTGCTTTGAACGTATGCAGTCCTTCACTGCTTTGAACGTTTGCAGTCTGTGCTGCCTAACACTAAGAGCAGGTTGCAGTCTTTCACTGCTTTGAACATTTGCAGTCCTTCACTGCTTCGAACGTATGCAGTCTGTGGTGCCTAACACTAAGAGCAGGTTGCAGTCTTTCACTGCCTTGAACGTTTGCAGTCCTTCACTGCTTTGAACGTATGCAGTCCTTCACTGCTTTGAACGTTTGCAGTCTGTGCTGCCTAACACTAAGAGCAGGTTGCAGTCTTTCACTGCTTTGAACGTTTGCAGTCCTTCACTGCCTTGAACGTTTGCAGTCTGTGCTGCCTAGTTCTAAAAGCAGTTTGAAATCCTCGACTGCTTTAAACGTGTCTATTATGTGCTACCTGATACTCGACTTGAAGTAGTGATCCATCTGAGCATTCCCCAAGTTGGAATTCTCATCTTAGAGCAGCAAGTGGGCGTAATCTTTTTCCAATCTGCGACTTGTCATTCAGAAAGAGTGTACGGACTGACACTTCTTGGGCAACTCTCTTTATTGGGTTAAAAAAACTCTATGTACCTTCCATCCCTGAAGGCCCCGTCATACTTTTTCCAGTCGCATTGGCCAAATTTCCGAACAATAAACTGGTCTCCCTTGCTGAGATTCAGTTTGTCTTTCCTTGAACTTTAAAACGGGAATTGGAAGACACTCCAAGCCGGAGCAATTTTTTCCACTTATTTAATGTGGACGATCCGGTGAGTTTGGCCCTCAAACTGCATCCACATCTTGGGCCTTCCTCACCCTCTATTAATTTTCCTCGAAGGCGATAATTTTTCTTCGGAAGAGCTTCTCTCATTGTCCAGTAGTCACGACATCGTTCACAATTAGTTCAAATCGTTAAAAGGAGTATCAAAAGAAAGAAAGCTTAAAATCAAGTTAATTCCCACCAAAGACCAACCTACACACTTTAACGTGTCACTTGAAAACGACATGCCATTTAACGCCAACGTCGTTGTTCCCTATTTTTTTCCCATTTCCTTAAGATGTGCTTACACACTCAATGCAGACAAATTTATTTCAATTTAATACCCATAGTCGGTCACAACAAGTCTGAGTGCTTCAACAGATGATGATTCAGTTCAGGATTCCCAACAAAAGAAACGATAAAATCTCCATCCGAGCCTCATTTCCAATTGACGCTCATCGCCATACTTATGTCGCAAACTGATAAAAACACACCCACACACACACATACGCATACACAGCTCTCAAGTATTGATTTAAGTTTTGTAAGGAAACGATGTGAAATGATGACAAGACGAGGGGAAAACTAAGCGCGCGCGAAAGGAAAGAGGTATTGCACAAATCTAAGCTAAAAACAACAAAAACAAAAAAACGTATCATACAAGTGAGATAAAATCAAATACAATATTGCAGCAGTAAAGGTTTTTTTTTGTTAACTCAATTGTTTTCTGTTTTGTTTTGTTCACTTTTTTGTTTGTTTTTTTTTTATTTAGTAAAATTGTAAACTGATTGAAATAATTCATTTTTTTCATACTAAGTACAGGAAGTAGATGTGTACACGAAATAGATTTTTTTTTAAATGTGAAAGCAGTGAGCACACTGTCGAGTGCTGCAATTGTGACAATTTACTTTGCCTGACATTACTTGGTTCCATCAGAACATGTGAAGTGAGACAGAATCAATCAGAATCAGAAGGAAATCTATACGATGTACGATACATAAAGCTTATTATATGATTTTTTTTAGAAATAAATAATCTAGTCTATATACATATGACAATTATTATAATTGTGAAATAATTTTGTTTTTTTTTTTTTTTTTTGACTGAGTCTTTTTTCAAGCAGATGAGAGAGGCACCTTGTCGGTCGTAGTGATGAACGCTTATGATTTAGAGGTAATTTCTGTGTTCTCTTTGTTTTTTTTGTCAAACCATTTGGCCATAGATAGGTTAGTAGGGTAGATTTTTAGATTTGTAGTTTTTGTATTTTTCATTGAGCTTGCATTTTAAATCGGTTGCTAAGGTCGTAGAGGGAGTTTTGTGGTACACATTGCGTTTTGAGGCTTCTCTTCCATAGGAGGGGGTTACTTTGTATTGCTATATAATTGGAAATCGTTTTAAATGTAAAAAGACATATCTTCTAATGGCGTTACAGTCAGGGGTAGACCTGGCTCTCAACCAATATGCCTCTTCACGATCTCTCACCAGCTGCCTCCAATTGCACACTCAAATTTGGTTGAGGACTTTTTCCACTTTTCTGCACCATCACAAGCTAGGCCGTCCTCTGTTGCGTTCTTCCAATGGCTCGGACTCGAAGACTTTACGGGCCGCAGTGCAGTGGTGTCCATAGGCTCTACATGACCTAGCCATCATAAGCCTTGTATCTGAAGACGCTTGACCAGGCGCATGCCGCCCTACAGCCTATAAAGTTCCTTGTTGAAATTTATGTGGTTTTACATCAACTAAATCATAAAGTTCTCTCCAGGATTCCATTTGCAATGTCAACTGAAATTTAGACGGTTTTAAATTAAGTTCTCTTGCTGTCCAATTTATGCTAAGTTCATACACTGAAATGCAAAAATAAAAATGCAGACAAGAATATTTCAGCACTTGCTTTCAGCAGATACACTTGGCTTATATATGGTCCAAATTTGCATATGTTCTCGAAATTAAAAACACATTCGAAACACAGCAGACTTTCGATTGTCATTGTCCCTAAGTCCACTCTAAATCTAAGCAAAGAAAATATTTAAAATCTTTTGTAAGTGGCTATTACTAGCGAGTATTACAATTTCTTAATTCACTTCATCTTCAATTTACTAACAAAACTTTTATGCGAATACGATTTGAATTTCGGATCGAGTTTCATTTCCGCATCTGAGTTCGAAGAAGGAGAAATTCGGACCTCGGTCTAAATATGTTTTAAAAATGGCTAAAGCTCAGAAAGAGTCAAAAAATTAATCTCAGTTGTTGACTTAAGTTGCATTTTTTCAAAGGTCCAATTGTGCAAAAGCCCACCACACTATCGTTACGGTGAATAGTATGTATAGACCTTATAAAACTGGAAGTTTTAAGTTTGTGATTGATTGCCTTCTCGCGTGAAGGTGTACATTGAAACGAAATCAAAATTTGCAGATAAGAGTCTCCCCCGCCCAATTTCTTTCAAACACATCCTGACAAAGGAAAGAAGTCGTAGAAGTTGACGCACTTTGAATTATCAACAAATAAAAAAGAGATGCCTCTTTTTGTCGCGCAACTTGGTAGTGATAGTCAAGATTCTTGACTGCCTGTCAATAAATGAGAGAATTTAGCACTTGGGGAGAACTTGCGAAATCAAGCCTGTTGTCTGAAGTAAATGAGGAGACCTCCCATCGTATGGCGATATTTTAAATCGTCCTGAAAAAAAGTTGAACGCATGTTCAGAAATTTTTGTTTTTTACGATCAGCGTTTCTCGTTCTAACTATCTGCGAAACGTTTTGTCTTTCAATTAAATTTTTCTTCGCCCATGTGAGCATTTGCATCGATTCTTATCTTAAAGATGAAGAATGAAGTGAAACAGGTTTTGATTGCACGCACAACTCAGAATGACATGCGAGTTAATCACCCCTAAAACGGTTGCTTCTTAAGTTGACTGACTCATATGCCTTTGAAAGTTGTGTCGTTTTTGTATGGTTGTTACGAAAATCACATTCTTCCTCAGTGATCTGTAGATTGTGAGGTGCCCTTTATGAAGTTTAGAAAATACGAATTCTCGTGTTAGTGGAGAGGTACACGATGATGTGTGTGTACTCATACATCAAGGGAACTTCTTGTATTTTTTTATTTGAAGAGTAATTCTTGAATAAAAGTTCCCTAGGAAAATGCTTGAAGCTTGCCCATCATTCTAAACCCATAACTCGTTCGTGGTCGTCGTGCCGTAAGGGCTGAGTTGTTCAGCTCACAGCTCGGAGATCCTAGGTTTGATTTCTACTCATAATGCTCACCACGCACTCACATGACAAACAGAGATTTTAATGTGAAAGGAATGGGCTTACTCTCCAGTGCTACAATTGTAGCAATTTTCTTTGCATAACATTGCTCGGTTCCATCAGGATGTGTTCCATCAACTACTGACATCTCTCAGAGAATACAAATTGTCCATAAAAGCTTTTTAAATTTGCTTGTTCGAAGTCAGAATATTCTATAGGTCGGTTCTTCTCGTGGGAGGACAGTACCAATCAACACGCGTAGTTGCTGAAAAAGCGAGGCTCTGGTCCCTTGTGGTATGCTACACCAAACAAATTTATTTTGAACAGTGTGTAATACAAAACCCATCAAAAGCTCCACGGTGGTTTCTTTCACAAAACGTTTACAAAATCCTGATTTAGTGTTTTTGTCCATTGAACTGTGGTTCCGTCACAACAGTAATACCGTGTTTTGCACTCATTTAGTTACACATCTTGCGCACCTACATGCTCTTGCTTTGTTGCTAAAAAATCAGTTTGCTTTCATATCCCTTGGATTTATTGAGCGTTCCTTCTCACGCGTATGATTGTTCTTTCATTTTTTCGTTAATAGACATGTTATTCTACATCTTTCCCTGCTCTAAAACCCCCTCTGTAGGGAAATTCGAAAAATGTCGCTTTAAGCTTAAACCTCTTACGGCGTCTTACGAATTTGTGTCAGCCTATAAAAGCCTAGTATTTACCACAAGCTTCCTCTACGATTTCCAAAATTCTCTATTGTTTTGCAAAATCTTTCTATTTCATTTTTTGACTTACGACAATACGTTCTATGAAGACTTTCAATTTAAACACAAAAAATTCAATTTTATGTTATATGTTCACACAAGAAATATATTCTCAAAAAAGAATGAAACACAAATGAGACTAAAGCCTATTAAATTTAAGGTAGATAAAACATTTACTTCAGTATTTTTATTTCTGATCTTTTCTCCAAGACTTGACCAATATAACCTTTCCGTCGTAATACAAGAAAGAAAAAAAAAATGTTTTGATAAATTTATGCACGAAAAGAAAAAAATAAACATTTTATGAAGAATGTATGCACCCACAAACATCCCACCTTAAATGCAAACATAACAGTTTTTGGACTAAACAAAATTTTCAAAGTCAACTTCTGTTTGTTTTAATTCATTTAAGCTTCTTTTCTGTTTTTTTTTTCTCTTTAAGTTTGTTTTTATTTTTATTTATAGATATGTATACATATTTTATACTCAATAAAGCTCTAAAGTAAAACAAAATAAACAAATTAATAAATATACAAAATTAATAAATGGAGGAAATAAACAATTTTATGTTTAAAAAAAAGTAATTTAAAACAAAAAAATATTTAAAAGAAGAGAATTAAATATATTAAAAGTAAAAAAGGATTATATTGTAATTTGTAACCATGTATCACTTATCTGATATATTTTGTATTAATAAATAAATGTTTTAAATACAAACAGATGTGGTCTTTGGTAAGAGTGTTAAGGGTATTCATACATCATTCGTGTTCAATGACATGGCAACAATTGTAAAAAACTGAAGACGAAGTTGGGCTTTGACTTCCTTTAATTTCCGGCATGATTAAGTTTGTCAATCCACCAAAAATGCAGGATTCTACTTTTCAGTATAAGTTGAATGTGTTTGTACCACTGTACACCCTCCACAACTATTCTATACTTAAAAACCTCGAGTTGCAATTCAAACTTCGATTGTTCGCTGTATTAATGCAAAGGCTGGTCCAAAAAAGGACGATAATAATAATAATTGAATAGCACTACAGCCCACAAGGGAGTAGGGCCTAGCGTCTATACCAACTACTCGTGTTGTGCGTGCTCTGTTCTCTCACGAGTAGAAGGGACCAACAGTTTGTTGGCGACTCCGAACGCCGAGATTTGAGAAGCATTTCATAGACAATTGATACTCTTTGAGTATTGTCAGCAACTCAAAAGAGGTGTTCCGTCCGGAAATCGAACCTAGACCTTCTGTGTGTGGGTCGACGCACTTACCCACTACGCTACGGCGACCACAAAAAGAAAAAAACACAAAAACAAGGACAATGCTCATTGTAAATAAAACAAAAAGTTTTCAGAGAAGTAAGTAAAACGAAGCATTTCCCAGCTCGTCTGCGCAATTAGACACACTGCATGCGCGAGCCAACACGATCCACCTTAGATGCTTTCCAAGGCTAGGAAATGCTGACACAGGTACCCTTGCAGGCTGCCCAACGGACGTGAGCATAGGTGTAATTTTAGGTTTAAGTTAGTTCATTCTCGTTTGGGAAGTGGTACAATAAAGGGCCTTTAGGCTTATTCGGTTATTTTTTATTTCGAATGGAAGTCGGATAGTTGCGGAGAAGCTCTCCCTCTCCGTCTGCGTCTTCGTTTGATTTCGGCGCTGGTGTCATTGTCTGAATTGATAGCGGTGACGAGGTAGACAAAGTTATATCTGACTGCTGTGACGTTCTGACTGAGATGTCGGTGTTGGTTGCCATTTCTTGGTCTTACCCTCGTTTTCCGCTAAACCCATTTTCGCGGCATCCGTTGCAATACCCACAAAAGCGCCTTTGACATCACGTTGTGTTCTTCCGATAATATCAACATCGTCGGCATATGCGAGTAGTTGGACGGACTTCTGAGAGATTGTTCCTCGGGTGTTGGCGTTCGCGTTTTGAACAATTCTTTCAAGTACGATTTTGAAAAAGCCGCATTACAGCGCGTCGCCTTGTCTAAATCCTTTTTTGACATCAAAGGTTTCGGTTAGGTCTTTACCGACCTTGATGGAGCAGCGTGTATTCTCCATCGTCATCCTACACAAACGGATGAGTTTGGTATGGATGCCAAAAGTAGACATTGCTCTGTATAGCTCGTCTCTATAGGTGCTAACATACGCGGCCTTAAAATCGAGGTGGTGGGTATCGATTTGTTGCTCCTGAGTTTTCTCCAAAATCTACCGTAGTGTGAATATTTGTTAGATGGTGGATTTTCCTGGCTAAGCCACACTGGTATGGACAGAGCAGGTTGTTGACGAATGACTTTAGGCGTTCACACAGTTCGGCAGATAAGATTTTGTACGCGATACTTAGGAGACGATGTAGTTGGCACAATTCAGAGGGTCTCTTTTTTATGGATCGATTTTATGAAAAAGTGTGACATAAGACGTTGAAATTTCTTGAGGATGATAGGATTTTACTTCAAAAGTCAGTCTGTCTCTCAAATATGTGCACTTCATGCTTGTAGGCTCCTGTGGGAGACTTATAAAACTTCCAGGGTTTATTTGCACTTCTTTTTTGCATAATTGGCGCCCGCTAAGGGATTTGTTGCATTAAAGTGACCGAATAATTTTTTTTCGATAATTCTCTGAATTATGACATTTCTTAAAAGTCGTACCTATCTGGTGTCTCATCCTTTTACTACTTAACTATTTTCGCAATTCATAGCAGCATTTCATCCCCAGCTATCAAATTAAAGAACCAATTCGTGCATGTACGCAAACAGATCGATTTCCCTCTCGACGAAGACGACTTAGGCAGAGGGGAGTGGATACGACTAGAGTAGAGTATTAAGAGCCAGTAAGATGGAAAAACGGTAGACAGTTATTGCGATATGGTCGCCGTAGTGTAGAGGCTATGTGCTGCAAAGATACTCACAACTATTCCAAATAACAAACAAATCAACATACAATATTCGATTATATTTTCTAACAGTTAACATGTACACCCTTTAAGCTATGTCTGTATATATACTGTATATGTTTTCTACACACTAAATACTATTCTCTACTTCCCATCTCCATTCGCTGTCTGTGGGGGTCCAGCATCGTCTTCATCATCGTCATCCCCATCACCTAGTCCATCTTCACTCATCATGCGAACAAATTCTTCGGCCAACTTTTCGGCATGATCCAGAACTTGATCCCTAGACCACGATGCGGTCTCTGCTCTAAACGACTGCACCTGAGAAAGTAAATTTTCGAAGACCTCCAATTGCGCCTCAACGGAGTTTTCATCTGAACTGGTCTCGCCAACATTCGGTGAAGCAAGTCCAATTGTTTTCAAGAAATTCTTGTTAGCTGCAAAATTACACATGTTGTTGAGGAGTATTGAACTTAAGTTAAGCAAGCTTACAATTTCCTCCAGAGCTCACGTCAATGTTTGACCAGACAAAACTTCTCAATGCCTGTTGCACCTCGTCATACCCCAGTGGATCGTTTGGATCGTCATCTTCATCTTCTTCCCTTGACCGCTCCAACTCGATCACATCAAACAGCAAATTCGAACCTTGTTTGGCTTCTTTGTAGGTAATTCCTTCATTTGAGTCGTCGTACAATCGATCACACAGAAGAATTCCCAGCTCGATTTGATGTGCCTTCACGAAGTCGGCGTAGTAACCGATTCTTTTCGAGAAACCGCGCTAAAATAAAGGTAAGCCCCCATTAGATTCCCAATGTAAACAATTGTGACATCCTACATTTCCAGAATCAAAGTAAATGAGGAACGCCTCCACACTTTCGATTATTTCCGCTGGCATAAGCTCCAGATCACCCTCGAGAGGAAGTAGGAGCAGATTTGTTTTGTAGTACTTTGTAGTTAAACCATATTTGTATGCCTTGTAGTTGAGCGGTGTCCCAACATCAATGGAGACATGCTCTTCCGTTTCGTCGATTTTTCGAATCTCTGCAAAGAAGACGACAGCCGATTAATTTCAGATGATTCACATGCTAGCACTTCTTACTGTTGATAATTTCTAATGGGCTAACCTTGCCTTCAGACGCAATCAATACAATTGGAGATTCAATCATGATTGGAAGATATGTAAATAACTAATCGCTGATTGTGTAGAAATTGTTAGGGAAAGTGTTGAAATGTAACCGGAAAAGTTGCTAAATAACAAAGATATGAGGGAAAACAAATTCTTGTTTGCTTTTGACAAGTCGTTTGACACTTCCTATAAAAATTTGACGTTAGCAATTATAAGGGATGTTTGTTTTGAAATTTTATTGTAGATGAATAGAGTTCATAAATGCTGCGTGATGATTTTTTATTGGATTGTTTTTTTAAATTGGTGTATGATAAGTCTACAATTACACCGTTACAATGTATAATATAACACAAAAATTAAAATTGATGGAAAGAAGAAAGAAAACGAAAAGGTTTCAAGCTAAACTCCTAGTCCAGCCATTTTTCTTTCCTTAGAAACCAGCAAAGTTCAAAAGCTTATTTAAAATATCTCAGAGTTCGTAGAAGTAAGTTCCTAAGGTTCTTAGTCTTGGACATTGGCAAAAATAGTAAAAAGTACTATGTTCTTCATCCCCACATCCTCTGCAAGTTTTTCCGTCAATAAGATCTATTTCCTTTTCGTGATGCCTAAAGTAATTGTAACCTGTAAGGACTCCAACTAATATTTATCGATCGTGATGAAACTTTCAGTTTTTGCACTGCTTAGCCGGGGTTGCATAGTTCGTGTGCCGCATATTATCTGTTGATTCTCGGATTTTCAAGTCAACCTTTCTCTGCAGATTCATTGCAGTGCCAGAGTTGAGACAATACAAGGCCTCGCTTTAGCAAGACCGTTAGGTACCTCATTGTCTGTATTGTCTCTGTTTGCAGGGTTATCGCATGATGTAAGTCAAGCGTCTTAAGATTTTCTCAACATCTTCCAACTAGCTGTGGTTTCATATCCGGCTTAAGGGCTGCCTTTATGGCTGCCTCACTGGTAATATGAGTAAGAATGGTATTTTCAAGTTTTATACAATTTTGGTCACTTCTTTGAGTGTCTTACTGAAACACACTACTGTGTGTTTCAAGTAGTAAGTAAGCATTGCGACGTGGACTTAAAAAAACGTTTTTTTCTTTTTGTAAGGAAACACAAAACTATTTCTTTTTATTCAGCTTTTTTATTTATGTTATTACAGATACATTTCACAAATAAAGATATCTGCACTTACCCATCACTCCATCTATTACAGTTTATTGAACACAAAATGTGTTCGCGCAGCTTGTTTGACTCTTCATTCCAGGGATTCTGTGTCAATCCAAACCCCTGATAGGCTACATAATACCTACTATACTCTCTCAAGATGAAGCCCACAGTATAATTCACTTTGGAAATCCACTCCTACACAAATTTTAGCAGGTCAAATTATGCACTGAAAAAAAAAATAAGATCCCAAACTGCTCAGGGAACATTACTCATCCACAAGAAAGCACCGATTTCGCAACTCAAAGACAAACGCACATTGTAGATTGCCATCGCTCTCGAGACGGCATTGTAGACACAACGGATGTCGAAGCTGGATATACAGTCGAGTTTCAATGACTCGAATCTGCGTTTGCCAGGGAAAAGAGGTTGACAAGATGTTGAGTTCTGGAGTAGCAGCCAATTTCATTTCCGCTATAAAGTAAAGACTTAGCAAATTGAAACAGTAGATCTCTAGGATACAGTTCTATGATTTTTGTTCGCATGGAATATAGATCGTGCTTGACAGTCTATCAAGAATCGACTATTTCCTTAAATTTGTTCAGCAGAGATGAAAGGCTGCACAAAAATTGTGAAAATAGCGAAAATGTGGAGGAGTGCGAGAACAGACAGCAATCCCTTTTGACGGATAGCACAATTTTCAAAGGTTGTCAGAGAATAATCAGCAACGCCCAGAGAGCCTTAGCTTCACAACTACTTTTGTTGCGTGTGCTTTTGTTCAATCACAAGGAGAGGGGTCTACTACTGTAAAAACCCATTAACTATTGTCAGCAACTAGAAAGAGGTGGTCCAGTGAAAAATGTGTTCAGTCCCGGAATCGAATCCATTCCCCGCATCGGTTAACTAAACCCCGTCAGCTCGGGCAAATTGAAGACTCCTTTACGACCAGTTTCTTACAGGGTACACCATCAAAATTTGTGCATATGTTTAGAGATCATGAACGGATTTTAGGGTACACGAACAAATCTATTCTGTGAAGAATCTAATTGGAAATGTGAAAAAGTCCCGACAAGTGAAATATGAGTCAATTAATCGAACCAATTCTTAGGCCATCAAGACACAGAAAGTTAAGTAGTTTATGTGAGGCAAACCGGCCAAAAGTTGATCATCGTCAAATTACAACAATGCTCGTCTTACGTGGAAAGGATGTGAGTTGCTTATCTGAAGCGCATGTATGGGGTTGTGCATTAGGAAAACACGCACAGAGTCTAAGTGGCGAAGAAAATAACGTTTTCTGCAGAGGGTTTGTGAACAAGGAAGAAACAATTTTACCTCGAATGCACTAAAAATTTCTCTCTTAACAACTTCTTTTCCACGTTTAAATTTACTAATGATCTACCTGAAAGCATTTTCGGACATATTTAAATTGAACCTTAAATCTGGATTTTCATCCAGAAACCTGAGCACCCTTATTACTCAGCTTGACGGACAGCCAAGGAACTTGTTACGTAAAATTTGGTACGGAACTGAAGTGCCTTAAAATTTCCCAAGCAGTACAACTAGTGAAACAGATTCACGCATAAAATTACGTAAATGCTCCAGTTTAATGGGTACCGGAGTCACCTCAGTATTATCCTAGTGCACAATTTCCTTTTTAAAGGACAAACTAAGCAACTTAAAAATCCATTCAGAAACCTAAACCTAAAGACTGCAGTATAATACAGAATTGTTGAGGGTTTCGTTTTGCTAAACGAATGCTTTAAAATTAAATGTGCAAACGTGCATCTTACGGAAAAAGCTTTAACGGAAATGAAGGGTGTCCTTATCTAAAATAAAAAGATTATAATTCTTCTAAAAATGTATATTTAAGACCCATATCCGGAAACCTTGATATACAACTTTGCCATTTTTTTTTGGGTATGGAACAACTTCTTTAAAGACAACATCTTATCGCTGTTGTGATGAATGTAGAAAACACAGGAATCTCAACAAGAATTTCAAAAATTCAATCAAGTCAGTCAAAAGTCAATCTTCCTTCTTACTACTAATGCGATCAAATTTTAGCAAAAATACCACTTTGAAGGTAGTGCAGTAAAACAAAGGTTAGTTGAATGGGGCACATCGAAATATTCTTGCTTATAGGAATATTTACCACGAAACATTCGTGCGTACGTCTTGTGGAACCTTCAAGACCTCTTCCTTCTAACTAGCTTCTGTGAACAACGCCCGTCTTCCTGAGACCTCCAGATGTTTCCATATTCGATTGCGTTTCCTGCCTGAAAAAATACAAATAGAGAAACGTTTACTTGCAGAAATGACACCCTCCTTTACATCGTTAGAACAACCAGTCAATACTTGTAAAACAAAAAAATTTCACAAACAGTTTCGATGAGATGATGTCTTATTTGGTTTTAATTATTGCTCGAAAGCCAACTCAAGCAAGAAGGGCTTTCTGAGCAACAATCAAAATTATATAAGCACCAGAAGGTTAGTTAGTTAGCCGTCAATCCCCTTTCATCGCCCATCAGCGATGCTCGCTCGCCCACGTGTCACAAGCCGTGTGTCGTTGTCGTTGTCGTCCTTCAGCAAATTCTAAATTAATTTAATTTTTTGTCTTCTATTGATATTTACCAAATCCTCGCTCCGTTGGACTCATTCCATTGTGCCGTCATCGCGAACCCTTCCTTGGAACATGCGGTCCACTGGATGTAAGCGTATTTGCTTTTCAAATTGCATTACCCGTCCGTGTGTCTAACAAGAGGCAGCGACGGAGAGGGAAAAAAATGATACCTTTAGTGATTGTAATTAAAGTGGGTTATCCTTGTGTCAAGCACCTCGTCTTTCTGCTCCAGCACTAGACCAACTTCGAGAAGAACACAAAATTCACTGTTTCGGAAATTTCGGGTAAGGTGAGATGTCCGCACGGTATGAGGACTCACCGTGCACTGCATCCGGAACTCTGAATGAGCAGATATGCTGTGATCATAACAGCAACTCTCCGTTGAAGTGTCCTTTTACTGTGGCGAAGCTTGAACGCAAAGCTTTTCACACACCACCATCGGCGCGACACAGCAGCACAGTACCACTTACCACGTTCATGTAAGGATAATTGACTGACAATGTGAAAGCACACAATACAATGTCACAGGTATATACTCGCATCAAATTAAGAATGTTACCAGCAGCAGCACACCAACCCTCCTCTGGTCTTTCGGTTGGATTTGAATTTGGGAAAGGTAAATGCAGCACTCCCTCGCGCGCACATCATCATGTAACGGAACACGGTTTTTATGGATATTATGTCCTTAAAAGCTTCTCAACACCTGTGGATAATGCGGGAGAGCTTTCGGTAAACTACCACGGCTGATTGACCAATAATCGGTCCAACCATACCCTCTAATGCATTTCCTGATAGTTGCTGGCTTCATTTCGGGCAATTTTCGCGGCTTAACGGTGCTGTTGGGGTATAGTTTGGTCGGAGCCAATGAAAACGTTGCTGATTTGCGCATTGGTTTTATGAGGCCTATTCGGGATCTGAAAGGATATGTGAAAGGCAAGAAAGTTGTAAATAGAATTCTGGATGTGGGGGAGGGTGGAGATAAGAGTCTGAAACTCCGATTTGTTCTGCGAATAGGGCGGAGTATTGTTGCAAGCTTACAAAAGGATTTGATGTTAAAAATTTTACTTTATTTTTTTGGCAGATCGCAAGCTCCAGTATTCTTCGGATCTTTTTCAATTTGATGAGGACAAAAGTTTTACAACGGGAGTTCTTGGTTGTTTGTTAACCGGAAGCCGTTTTAAATTATGTTTAGTCCAAGGAATTGCTATCTTATTTTGGGCATTTTGAATATTGTTATTTTTGAATTTATTTTGTCGCGTCATAATTGCAGAGAAATCGAAATTAGACAACTTGGACACTTGTTTGCTGAATATAGACATTAAAAATTTAGTTTACATGTTGCGAAGCCCAGAAAAGTGTTCCTTAAAACTGGTGGTGCTGCTTTGAGAGTGAAAAAAAATTTAGTTACATTTTGTTGATTATTTTCAAATTCAGGTTATAATTGTCGTTTCCAAGGGAACTTTCTTCTTCTTCGTCTTTCGGCGCTTCAGTCCGGGGTGGACCTGAGCCTCAACCATCATGCCTCTCCAGCCAGCACGATCTTTCTTCAGCTGCTGCCAGTTGCACACTCAAAGTTGGTTGAGGTCCTTCTTCACTTATGTGCGTGGCGCACCTTAGCCTGGTTCGTCCTCTGTTGCGTTGTTCCAATTGCTCAAATTCGAGACTTTTCGGGGCGGAGCAGTGATGTCCATACCCTCAATATGGCACAGAGAACTTAATTAACTTTTAATTTAATTCACTTTTATACAAAACGTTTTTCCAAATTGATCCTTTGTCATAAATTCTGCCACAACTTCAATCTGACAAAACTGAGGCTGTAGCTTAACTCAAATAAAGAAGAACCACATCCACATAAAAGTCGTCACAAACTTAGACATTTTACCAGGACCTTCACCAAGTTCATTGTTTTCATTCCTCACCTAAAGTGAAATGCTTAAAATGGCTGAACACTAATCCAAGTCTGGTCAGGTCCTTATGGATCATGTGGACAAGTTTTTGGGTGAGGTTGCACACCTACGGAGGACAATTATCAAATTTATCTGAAAACAAAAAGCAAACACAAGAAAGTAAGGGGTTGGGTGACAAAATCGCGTTATCACAAAAATCCTGAAGCGTCAAAAGATGAAGAAAAAAACGTAATTCCGAAAACAAAAATTTTGAAAATCTTTTTACATGAACAGGAGTAGATGGCATGCTGTCCCCTGCAACCCCTCTGCAGATATTGCTGCAGTATTTGGAATAGGTGCAGATTTTACATATATGCATTCACTATAAGATTTCAAAAAATCTGTCAAGTTGGGATTTCAAAATTATGGGCATTTCAGGATTTTGTCGTTTTCGCGTATTCAAAGACATATTCATATTTCTTAGCTTTTTTGGCGGTTTGGATTCCATGAAACTGTTTGCGTCCCACCTCAATTCGATTTATGGGGTTCTGAGAATGACTGATGGAGGATCGCTCTAACTGGAGATGTCGGTTGAGAACACAGATCATTTTGAACAGCAGCAGCATCTGAAAAATGAAAAAAATTAAAAAAGTAAGCGATTGTTATTTTCTACTTTTCACATTAATGGTAAATAAAACAAGGAGTAAGCAGCTTTCTTTCCATCCTACTTCAACTTTATTTCAGTTCCGTTTTTTTTCTTTTTCATTTCAGCATTCTGTACAGAGCTTCATCAGCTGCCATTTCCGACTGGCAGTATGTCTTGACTAGCTATCGGAATCTGCATATAAGTTCCCAAAAGATTTTTGAAATCTTGACATAATATACTGCTGCTACCTGTAGTGAATGGGAGTCTTAGTCTTGACATCTCCGTTTTGTTAAGCATGTAATTCTGGGTTTTTAACAACAATACATTTTTGTTTCGCTTCACACAGTAAGCTGAGTAGAAATATTTGCATTCCTCACCGACGACGTAAGGTGCTTACGTTCACTTCAAAACGTATATTGTGATAACCATAGTGAGGTAACCGTAAGTACTAAAATTTGATTTAGGAGTTTGTCTAACTTCTGGCAATCGACTTACAGGCCGAAGGACTCAGGTTCGCTTCCGGGAGTATTCATTTCGTATTTTCCACGCCAAAACAGCCTTTCGAGTTGCTGATATAATTCAAAGAGTACGAGTACAAATTGCCGATGAAAACCTAACCAAGTCCCGCCGTTAAACGTCAGCAATAAACTGTAGGCGTCCCCTCTACTCGTGAGCGAACATAAGCCCGCTTAATACAAGTAGTTGTTGAAGAAGCTAAGCGCTGGTTCCATGTGAACTGCAGCGCCAGGGACCAGTGGGAACTCAGGAGGGTTGTTCTGATCAGAAATAAAATCATTCAGAGCCACCGATGATTTAATCTGTCTAAAGTAAGTTATGTTTAAAACTCTCAACATAAGAGGCTAAAATCACTGCTGGATGATAAGCTGACCTGCCGATCCCTGCGACTGATATATGGTATGGGAGATGTGAATCGGGTAGAAGACAAAATTCTGACTAGTTCAAGCTATACAAACAATTGTGCAGTTGTGGTTCAAAATACACCTACACTGATTCGGCCACTTAACCGCCTCGACTCATAAAACGCCACTCGTAATAAGGGTGAATGTCCCGAAGAAGGTATTTGGGGG
The DNA here is from genome assembly GCA_944738645.1 of Eristalinus sepulchralis. Taxonomy (NCBI): domain Eukaryota; kingdom Metazoa; phylum Arthropoda; class Insecta; order Diptera; family Syrphidae; genus Eristalinus; species Eristalinus sepulchralis. The sequence goes on along the minus strand of OX122885.1, from coordinate 6,533,765 downwards.
AAAAGACAAAACTCTGAAACCCCCCAGTTGTGCAAACACAAGGACCAATATCCTGTTTTAACTCAGGCACACCATCTTCTTTGACAACAATGCTCCAGCTAATACGATCTTTAAGTTCCAACATTTATGTAGGTTCGAGAAGATGAAGACAAACGCTTGCTGTGGAAGGGCGGCCCAACTACAATTTTCGCCTCCCTATCCTAAGCAATCTTGGTTACGGGTGATAATGGTGTCAGGATTTGAAATAACTCGCCTCTCTGTGAACTATCATGTGAGACGTTTAAGTAAACGAATAAGTGATGATAAGTCTTGGTTTTAGCCTAAGGTCTCGTCACTCTGGCTATTTGCTAGACAGCAATTTTAATAAATAAATAAAAAGTCCTCGTTTTTTTCAAAGCCAGCTTTGTGAATTTAAAAAAGAGGTTTTCATAGAAACTTTCAAAAGCCAACGTAATTTGTCGCGAACCCTTACCAATACAGCAAAGTCAACCTGAAGGAGGCCATTAAAAATTTATTGTCAGAAACTTTGAGAAAAATAAAACTGCTCACAATCAATCGTTCGAAATGTTTGAATGTATTTTTGACAAGCTAAAAACAAATCTCTGTATTTCCAAATACGAATTCCATTCTTTTTCAATGCGTTCATGAAATATGAAGTTCTCAATCGAACAACATTTCAAATAAAGCTTCGCCACTAAGGCCATGAGTAAAAATACATTCTTCCCACCAGACCTACTGTCATTCAATTTTACACCAGATATGCGTTTTGTACCTTTTCCGACCCTTTCGCTTTAAAGACCATCCACGCTATTTAGTCGCAACCCAAAACAAGACAAAACAGACGAAAATTGTTTCACGTCGACGGAAACCTATCCGAGACTTTGATGAGCGGCGACATTAAAAATTAACGAACACGAATGTGTTCTTTAAACTCAACACCGTTGTCAATTCAAATAAACTGTCAACGGTGCAGGTTGACAGCTGAATGTGACAGATTAGAAGTGAAAAGGTTGACACATCAATAATGGACTCGATACTTTAATGGATTCACTGACAGACAGTTTCCTGTTCTTGTGCTGCTTATGCTCTTCAGCAACTATTCACTGACATTTGCATCCATTCGCTATTTCTCCCACACCCAGCCCACACGCCACCGTAGGCGAATAAACTCCAAATGCAATCTCTTAATTGTTCGCCATGCATTTGTAATATACGTTTCGAAACAGCGAACTGTCAAAGTGAAGCTAATGACGGTCCAAAGTGAAACAGGTTTCCATTTGTTTTCGTGACTGTTTGGCGTTAATTTTTTTTTGTTTGCTTTCACCTCCCGCTCCGTTGTCGTGTGTTGGGCAGATTGCGGAGGAAATCTTACGAAAATGGATTCTATTCCCCAACGGCAAGGATTGCTGACTTAACTAATGTGAATATCAATCCTAGGCGACACCGTTGGATTTGCCTATCCCGCATGTGCTGGCGATGGGGATCGTGGGGCGGGTATGGCTTCGGGAAAATTTGACAATTGACGTTGTTTATTATTTATGCTTTTAAAACTCTTGCTGCATTCGTGAGTGCGGTAGAAGAGTGAGAGAGAGAGAGATCTCCTCGGTGTAAATTAGTAAACAAGTCTCGGTCTCGGTTGTATCTGTGGGCGGGCGGGCAGGCGATACACGTGTCAGAAGATGTCTTGACGTTTTTCCTCTTTGTGGTCTGGTTGATTGGGGAAAGTGCATCCATCTAACGTTTTCTTACTGTGAGCAGATTTTAATTGTTTTCGTCGTTCAGTAGGAGGACTTTTCCTGCTGGATTGGGGAGACAATGGATTTGGTCAGTGTAGAGAATGTTTATTTATTCAGGTGGCGAAAGTTTGCTTTGAATGGGTTTACTCTTTTTTTCGTTCTTGACAGCTGCTTAATTGATTTGATGAGTTGGGCACTCGGGTGGGGAGATTCTTAAGCAATTTGCAGCCGGGTCCATGACTTTGTAGCTGGCAAGAGAAAGGACAAGTACTTCCGACGTTCTTCGTGCTGCTTGTGGGAATTTGAAATCTCGACACAGACCAGACCACAGCCTTGTCCTCATGGTCAGAACTGGGTCTGTGACCTTCTTCGAATTACGACCACATATAACCATTACAAGACCCTTTCGAACAAAATGTCGTCCCTTCAAAAATCACTGGCCTTGGATCAGATAGCAATAACAACTGGTTTGCGCATATCCCTCCATTTATTCCCGCACCCTTTCACGGCGCTGTATCATGTCTCATGTGTTTGCAGGAAACCCTGCTGAGCAAGAACTCACTCTTGAGGGGTGAATCGGCAGGAATCAATGTGAATGCATGCATATTCATGCACGTGAACGTCATTTACATAGAAGGAAACCAGCAAAAAAAAAACACCCCTAAATGCATATCGCGACTAAGTAGCAAGCGGCCTTGTGTGTCTCCGGGGTGACTGCAACGACGTGATCTGTGATTGGTCAGTGATGAGTGACCCTTGAACGAGAAAAAAGCGACGAACGTAGACAGGGGTCCGTTTTGAAAGAGGCATTGCGTTGACCAACCGGAGGGTGTGAAAAGAAGAAAATGAAGGATGCTGCTACACAGTATGTATGTGGGTCGTGTTTTTAAGCGAAACTAGATGCTGAATGGATGAGATGATTTGGCGGATTTGGATGAGAATTTTACCCAGTTTCGTCTGTTGAATTATAAGTGGCGTCTGAGGAAGGTTTTAAAGTTCACGTTTGACGGGAAAAAAATGCAAATTTGACAAAAAACAGAATTGAATGGAAAATGTCACGAAACAGGAAATGTTACAATGATTGCTTTATTCGAGCGGCGCCATTTTCTTCTAGTTCTTTATTTTGAAGAAACATTGTCTTTTGAGTGTCTACGAAAGCATCCGAATCGGCAATAAATTGTAGGTCCCCTCCACGCGTTAGAGAACAATAGGCACACAGGCACACAACATGAAGAGTTGCTAAAGAAGCTAAACCCTGGTCGCTTGTAAACTGTTAATTCTGAAGCATATTGCAAATTCATCCACTTTTGAACGCTTAAACCGCTTATCCCTGCATCCAAGGACGCACAACCCGCAGTGAATTCAGAAAACAAAAAAATCGAATCCATCACCGTCAAACCAATTTATGAAAATCAGGCACATGACAGACATCAGTTGGCACCCGCACATCCTTTCCTCACTCAAGTGCGTCAAATAACCTCATTTATCAAATTTCATTAGCTCCCCGTACATTGAAATGATTTTAATTCAAATATTGCATCAACTACCAATCAGTGTCCTCACAGAATCAAAAAAAAACTTCCATCGAAATTGCCAGACTTACGGGATCTCTCCAGCCGAAAGGTTAACTGTGCCAATCCCGGAAAACACATTAATAATCCAAACAGATAATAGTCACACGTCGGCAATTAAGTGCGGATGGCGTCAACGTCACTGCCACTAATTTAATTATTCCATGGCGAGGAGTTGAAAAAGCATTCTGCCTACATCCTTGCGTCAATCTCTCTAAAAGCCGCACCGCATCGCAGTCGAGTCCAGTTCACATTTTAAATAGGCACACAACGAGCAACAAGCCTCCACCATCTTGTGTCCGAACATCTCATGCCTTAGAGGCTGGAAGCCACGATGTCATTCTATCCCCGAAAATAAAAACTGCCCAACGTGTCGTCCGTCGTTCTGGGAGGCAGGATGGGGGCAGGATGGTCGCGTGCTAAAACAATCAACCCCAATTACTTCACGAGTGGAGAGTGGTTTTTCGAATCATCGCGTTCATTTGCCGAACTGGAATTTATCATTTTGGTTTAATTGAAAAGCAGTTACACGGAAAATGCATATACGGGCATTTGCATGAAGAAATGAAGTTTTCTGGTCACTTTGCAATTCCAATGGCATCGCCGGCAACCGTTGCCAGGCAGGCAGGAAGCAGACGGCAGTTGGACTTTTTTGTGCATGGCGATGTCAAATCAAAGGAAAAGTGGAGCAAAAAAGACTGAAGGCTCACGCTGGCGGTTGCATCTCAAGTGAAGAGATGTACGAGTGCTTGTGCCAAAGTGGATTTTGACAGTTTTGATCTGATGTGAAGTTATGGATGAAAGGTTGCGGTTGAACTTTTCAGAGTTCCTTTGTTTTTTTTTTTTTCGTGGAAAAGGATACCAATCCAGCTTTCCAATCAATCACGTAAGCGGAGGGCTTACGTATACTCAATAAATGTTACAGGCACATAGTCCGACAATGAGTTGGGGAATGAGCTATTTATTAATTTTATTCCATAATGAGCTTTCGTTGGTCAGCTTAATAAGATAAGACCCCTTTCTGCTCATCAAAATTGCAGACTTTCTCTGCAAATAATTTTGAGGAATATTCGAAATCAGTTGACCCGAGTTGGGGTCATAAATAGAGTTTCTTGCATCAAATAGCCTTCGGAGATGAAAATGGTTGAAGCAGTTTTTGTTCCCAGGACATACGGCATGATGGACAGAAAAATAAAGAGTGATGCATCTAGAGGCTTGATTTTCAATGCACTTTTTTTAACAGTTCACGCATAAATCCTATCATATTGGTTTGTCATTTTTGATCAATATTATTTGGCAATTCATCACGGAAGGACTCAAGTAAAAACAGCGTTCCCAAATTATTCAGCTGTGTTATGAAAATGAGCGTTCTGTGCAAATTTTTTTTTTTTTTATGTAATTCGAGGAATTTGCGGTGCGCAAAATTGAACTACTGAAGCCACTATTGTCAGAGCCATTCACAAATGTGAGTCTATTAGGGGATCATACTCAACGGGTTAGACCATATCCAGCATGTAGTGAAGAGACTTTAGTAGCTGTAGTAGCTGTGAGAGTCTAGGGGAAGACCGCGATAAATCGCTTCGTAGCAATTATTAACAGGAAAAGGAATGACCATGTAAACGGACTATGTTTGTAGGTCTTCTGAATTTCAAACACATGCTCTCGGCGATTTCTGATTTGAACAAGACGCCACTACAAATCATACAGCCCGAAAAACAATGAACTTATTTAGAAATCATTTAGTGATCAATTTTACGTTTTGCTTAGATCAATTGGCAACGTGCGATGTCTGGGGATTTGTCAAATCTCAAGTCCTTAGGAATAAGCCAGCTACGATTGCCGATTCAGAAGCCAACATTGCTCTGCTCTCAGAAAGTACTAGCTGTCAATGAAAAGTTTCTTCAAGTTAGCCCTTTACCCGTGAGACACTAATAGGTCGCACAACTCAAGTAGTTGCTAAAGAAGCTAGTCTCTGGTCGCTTTTATACTTCAGTGTCACTCAATTCAATGATAAGCTTAACAAAAGTATTTACATAGCCCACCTAAACAGCGTGGAAGGAGCTATGACTGAAGCTCCCTTCCGATAAGGTCGAACTTAACTCCATAAATTTACTCCATTTGTTTGAACTTCGGAGGCAATAAAAGAACAAACGTCTCTCTCCAAAAGACTTGAACGTTATTTAAAGCGAATAAGGAAGACATTGATCTCTGGGAAAGGAAGGTTCTACGTTTAATCGTTGGTCCTTTGGAGGATACGGTTTAATGGCTGTACCGCGTGCACGGTCTTAGACTAGAGGCTTACACTGCTTAAGATAGATCGACCCGATCAATTTTTGATTCCGATCTATTAGGGCAACGAAAACAGAAGACATCCTCGTCTGAGATCGCACACAAATGTAAGAAAGAAACTCAATCAAGTTGAGTCACGAATCTGAAGGCAGCTGTCGAGGAACCGTGCTGGCTGCAGATTGAGGCCGAGATCCACCCAGGACTCTAATGCAACTGAAAGAAGAAGAACTTTGGTCCTCACTGCATCTAGCTAAAATGACGGGAAATATTCTTAAATGTGGAAAAGAAACAAAATCGATCCGATCGAGCCAAAATTTTGGATTTTTGATTGATTTTTAACTTTCTTATTTCTTTTCTCAGAAAAGAAAAGCAGAAAACCGTCTCGTTTCAGTCTTCTGTCCTTTGTGTACAAAGAATACAAAGTTCCTCAGTGTCCCAGAGTCATCACTAAGAAAAAAGTGTAAAGATCGAACCAGGACTGATTACTCCAACTGTTTAGGAGTACTCGTAACAACAGCTAATTCAACAAAGCAAAAATTAAAAGGTACAATAGAAAAATAAATATTTTGATTTTTCATCCGGACTGTGCGTTGAAGCCTCCGGGCTGCTTCGTCAAGGTCGATTACGAGCTCACCGAGACCTTCAATGTCCAGAACAGTTGTAGGCAAGGTGCCGCGCTGCGACTTTTTGAACATTGTTCATGGGAAGATCGTGCGTAACTCACACGTCAACACCAGAGGCACGATCTTCCAAGAGTCAGCTCAATTGCTAGCTCGCTGATGACATTGACGTCAGTGGACGAACACAGCGAGCCGTCAATGAGGCGTTTGCTGACATTGAAGCGGAAGCAGCTAAAATGGGTCTGGTGGTTGATGAGGTTAAAACGAAGTACATGCGGTCATCAAGGAAGAACGCACAACATCGACGTCTCGGACAGAGCGTCAGACAGACAGAACACTAGGCAGCAGAAACTTCGAGGTAGTCAAGGACTTCGTCTACCTCGGCTCCACGGTAAATACGAACAATAACAACAGCACCGAAATCAGAAACACTCTTGCCAATCGCTGCTTCTTTGGGCTCAAGAGGCAATTGACTAATAGAGCCCTCTCTCAAAGGTCTGAACTCACTTTGTATAATAGCTTGATGATCCCAGTCCTCCTTTAATTCCCGGAAAGTTGGACGCTACTAAAAGCAGATGAGGAAGTTTTCAGTCTTTTTGAGAGAAAAGTTCTGCGTGTGATTTTTGGTCCTGTTTGCGTTGATGACTTCTGGAGAAGAACGAATTTTGTGGGGTCTACAGCTACATGCGCCTGGTCAAGCGTCTTTGGATACAACCCTTAAGATGGCTGGGCCATGTAGAGCCACACCACTGCTCCGGCCCGAAAAGTCTTCGAATCGTTCTATTGAGACAACGCAACAGAGGACGGCCTAAATTGAGATGGCGCACACAAGTGGAGAAGGACCTCAACCAACTCGAAGTGTGCAACTGGAGACAGCTGGCGAGAGATAGTGCTGGCTGGAGAGGCATGTTGATTGAGGCCCAGGTCCACCCCGGACTGTGCGCCACTAAAAGAAGAAGAAAAAGTGCGATGTAGCTTGATATGAGTTGGTATCACACGAGAGCTTGTGACTTGAATTTTGGCAAAAACCTATGAAACCACATTTTGCCTTATTTTTGATGTGAAATCTACATACATGCAATTATACAAAGTATGCTGATATGTTTTGGCTTGGCTTAGCGACAAAGTAATTGAGTTGCTACCAGAAAACGGACGACATTGTGTGAAAGTATTCAAATAGGCACTGCTGCGCACTACAGAAGCGATGATTTCAATCTCAATTACTTGCTGTCAAATATTTTGATGTCAAAAACCCGTCTTTGCTGAGGTGCTGTATTCTTAAAAGTATCCCAAAACTTTGCTAGCTCCTTTCAAGCAGCAATAAAGCGTGAAACAACGTCTTCCCCAAGTTAATGTTCCTTGCTTAACCTTCACCAGTCTCCAACCAACGCCAATGAATTCTCCACCACTCCATCCCCTCTGAACAATGGCAATGCACCCCCACTACATTACACACATCAACAGTCTACAAATTTAGAGTTACAGTTGCACATACATACAAACCAACTCTGCGCAAACTACAAAAGATCCAAGCTCTACAAGCAAAAGCCACACACACACATGTACACATCAAATGCAAAGACTACTCAATTCTCAAATGTATCTACTAAATATATTTATTTCAGATGGAAGTACAAGACATGTACCTACATAAAGGTATAGGTTGCTCAGAGTATCTAGGACAATTTTCTTGAATAGACAAAAAAATCAAAAATACAAGGATAAACTCCAAAACTTCAAAAAACTTGAAAACCTCAAAACTCTCTAGTCTCCACTGGTGTAAACGACAGATATCTAAATTTCAATATGCTACTAGTTCAACGGGACGAACCGCAAGTGCTGGGCACTCCGTGTGCGGAGTCCGTGTGTGTGTGCCTGATTAGTTGTTGCGGCGGAGCGCGCTCACCACCTCCGAGCTGGGGAACGTGGCGAAGTCAGTGGCGGCCGCCCGGTGCGGGTTGCGCTGGAAGTACTCGCCGATGACATCCTTGGCCAGCAGCTCCGACTTGGTCTTCAGGGGATATGCTTTCTTACGGTCTACGAGATATGATAGAATCCAGTCGTGCTTCAGCGTGAGAATATCCTTCTCGAGGCGTAGAAGCTTTTCGTCCTTGGGCTGGGGCAGGTGGATCGGCGCAAGGCTGTGTAGGGTGCGTTTTAAGTCTTTGGCTTGTAGTTGTATGCGCTCGTTGCGCTCTTTCTTGAAGATGGCCTTCAGCAGCGAGAGGTCCTGCATGGAGTTCAGGTCTTCAATGGTGGCTGTGCATGCCTTGGTCTTGAGGTGCTCCTTCAGTTCGAGGGTTGCGCGCTCGAGGGCGGAGATTTTATCCTCCAACGTCGTTATGGAGTCGGCGCAGACGCGTTCGCGCAGCTCAATCTGGTCCTGGGTCTCCTCGATGCGTTGCTTCAGGTTCTCAATGGTGATGTCGAAGTCGTGTTGGAGTCTTGTTAGGTTTCTCTCGGCCATGTCCTTGCGGACTTGCATCTCAGAGAACTCGTTGAGCTTCTTCTTCGCCGTCAACTTGAGCTGCTTCACCTCCGCTTCGCGGTACTCCAACGCAGCGGAGAGCTTCTTGGTCTCCTCCAGCTGCTGCTTGACCTGGTTGGCCCTGATCAGGACCGGGTTCGAGCGTATGCACTTCGTGTTCACGTTGTTGAGGTTGACCTGCTCGGCTTGCTGGATGTTTTGCAGGATATGGCTCATCTCCTCGTTGATCAGGTCGATGACGAACTGGAAGTTGGTTACCGGGCTCTTGTCTTCCTCCTGGTAGACCTTCGAGCAGTTGCTGCAGAGCATTTTCCAGAGCGCGTCGTGCGCGATGGCCGCGTCTGGCGACTCCTCGCACTTCTGTGCAGCAATCTCTTGAACGGCCTGCTTGGCGGTGCAGTGCAGGATTTGCAGGAGCTTTCCGAACGTCTCGTTCACCACCTTCATCCCATTGAATTGGTCCCTTGAGATCGCGTAGTACTCGTACTTGTTCTCGCGCGGAAGCTTCCGTTTGAGCGCGCGCAGATTCGCCTTGAACTTGGCCAAGTTCTCCATGAGGAACTGCAGCAGGCAGTAGGACTCGGTGGTCTCCTGGCCGACTTCGATGAGCGTCTGGATGACTCCTGCGCTGGTCATGATTGAGTCACAGCCCCGTTCAAACGTCTCGACTACGTCCGCGTAAAGTTGATGCTCGTTGATCAGGTCGTTCGCATCCAGATGAATGATGGTTGAGTACATGACGCTGAAGAAGTTCGCGCACCGCTCGATGTCCTCCGTGGAGGAGTTCTCATCCAGCTGACCCGACTTGAGGAGCTCTATGATGTTGTCGATATGTTTCTCGTTGTTCAGCATCTCGCTCTTGTAGATGGCGGCGCGCATCAGGGTCTCGTGCTCGCAGTTGTTCAAGCCGTAGATCATTTGGTGCAGGATCATCTGGAGGCTGCTCACGTGGTAAAGGCAGCGCGACCTAAAAGCAAACCTGTGAATTGAAAAGCCCTCAAAAATGGAATCCTTGTCGAAGTCCACCGTGGAGGGGAACTTCTCACGGATCTCGTTCTGGATGATGTCTGACTTGAAAACCAGGCGCGACAGCAGCAGTAGCACCTGAATGGCGTCGAAGTCTCCGCCGCGGATTTTGAAGTCCTCTGGCAGGAAACTGAGGAGTAGGTCAGCGAGTTCCTTACTCTCCCGCATTTGCATCTGGCTAAGTTGAACGTCGATGGCGCGGCTGTATGCCTTGGATTCGGTGAAAAGTTTGTTGAAGTCAATCTTCGGCTCGTTTTCCAGGGGGATCACGACAAAGTCGTCCGCTGCGGCTTCCAAATCGTTCTCCCGCGCTGTCAGCTGGTCATTGAGGATCTTCACCAGTTCCCGGAACTTCATGATGGTCACGTCACGGTCGTAGATAGTCTCCAGAGCGGCATCCTTCTCCCGGAGTAGCGCCTTGTTGCTTGCGTTCAGCATGTCGATCTCCTCCCGCAGGTCCATCTCCAGCTCGTGGTTGCTCTCGATGATTTGCTCGTGAATCTCCTCCAGGGCCTCCAACTCCGCTACCTCCTCCTCCATCAGCTTCACCCGCTCCTCCAGTTCAAGCTTGCTCTCTGTGAGGGACTCCACCATGGACTCAGCGCCCAGGGCGGCGTCAACCTGCTCGTGAAGGTCGATTATCTGGAACTCCATGGCGTCAATCCGCATCGACAGCTTCACTTTGATTTTCTGCAGCTCGGAGATCTCTGATGCCTTAGTCTCCAGCTCCTTGTTCACCTTCTGCAGCTCCTGCTTGTCGTGCGCGATGACGTCCCGCAGCCGAATCACAGTCTCCTTCAACCGGTGGTTGTGCTGCTGCAGCTTCTTCAGTTCAGCCGTCGTCGGCAGAACGACGTCCGCTGACGGGGTTTGGCTCTCTGTGTATTCATTTTTCAGGATTTCCAGATCCAGAGTGAGCTCCTCGATGCGCTCCATCGCCATGTCCAGCTCCATCTGAAGCGTGTCTGCTTTCTCCTCGGCCATCTCCTTGTCCAGCGTCAGGAGCTCAACGTTCTCGGATAGCTCCGTGAATTCCTGAATGCACCTACTCTTCGCCTCTGCGGTTTCCCGAGCTTCCTGCCGCACTCTTTGCAGCTCCCGCTGTAGGCTAGCGTGCGATTCCATGATCTTCACCTTGAACTCCAGCAGCTGCTCGCACTGAATCTTCATCTTGTCGCACTCAATCATCTTCCGCTTGTCGTCTTGCCGCTGACGCTTAATCATCTCCAACTCCTGGGAGAGGTCCCGGACCTGCACCTTCAGGTCGTCCACCACCTTCTGTTCGTCACCGTTAATCATTGTGAAGGACGGTGACCGCATCGGCTGGCCCGGCGTGAACTGCGGCCGCAGAATCTCCAGAAACCCGGTCTCCACGAAGCCGAACGACTCCGACGGACTGACGGTGGTCTTGCTGCGGAGGTGCTCCGAGTTCGTGGGCGAACTCAACAGACTCTGGCTGCTGGAAGAGAGAAAACTTTTAGTACGATTTAGCTTTGTAGTCTTAGGCGGTACGGGCACATGCGGCACGTCACTGGACACGGGTGCTGGTGCCGCCTCCGCGATAGGAATCAGCTGGCTGGGTCGCACGAACACTCCGTGATTGTCGGCGCACTTAAAGTAGCAGTATCCCTTGATGGTGCCATTGTTCTTCCCCTTCGGCTCGTCCAGTACAACGCCCACCCACTTGCCGGCCGCGAAGTTCGTCACTCCAATGTACGCCACACGTCCCTTCGTGTTCCGCCCTAAAATCTGCACCGTCTGGCCCACCTTCAGAGCCCTGTCCGTCGACAGTGTGGACATTTTTCACTGAGACTTCGCCACCCACTTGCGTTGCAGAAAAAAAATCGCCTACAGCCGCACACCCCCACCGCACTTTCACTGTGAATCTTGCCACGCAGCTTGTAGCGTCACTTCTTTGCTAAAATATTCTCAAAATTCAAGCGATTTTCCAGCGAAACTCAAAAACAGAAAAGCCTCTATTCAGCAGCAGAAAGCCGAAATGCCAACTTGCGAAATCAAAGATGGCGGCGCTGTTGTGCAACTACCGCAAAACGTATACACCCGCTGTATGCCTATATACGTACATGCCCGTGTGCCGCCATCAAGCCCAACCAATCGGCCCAACCAACCACGCAAAGCACCAGCGATGAGGGCGAAAAGTCGAAAAAATCACTTGAACACTCGAAAACCGCTGAAATCAAATGGCGGGCCGTAGCCTCGCGGCCCCGTGGGCCTGACACAATTTCACAAATTAATTACGTACCTCTTGGGGGATCCTGGGAGCACACTTTCACTTTCACTGCCACCTCCTACACCGTGCGCCCTTGGCCCGGCAAACCGGGCGGCCATTCGAAAACACCCGTTTCCGAGGCCCCTTCCCTTCAGATTCTTCACTTTGCGGCATCAAAAATTGCCAAAAACTATTCAAATTTCAGGATTAAATCAAAAAGTCGCGTAGTTTCGGTTTTTTTGCTTGAATTTTTTTTGAATGAATCGAGGAATGAATTTTAAAATGCGCACAATCCACACTTTGGCACGTTCACGACTTGCAGGCGGTGTTCGCTTTTGAACGACGGGCGCGGGGTGGGATTTTTCTTTCAATTTTTGCGTTTTTTTTTGCACACACAGGGTGGGTGGACAACGTTCACTTTACACCGTGGGTGGGTAAAGTTTAAAATTGCGACGAAACATAAGGAAAAGATGCCGAAAATCAAATCGAACTTAACTTGACCGAACTGAACACATCCTGCGCACGCAAACAACCGAGCGAAGGTAACCGGCGAGAGGTAGCTTTTCAAATACCTCGCAGCGGTGAAATTGAAAATTTTCGAACCGACTTTAAAGTGGTATGGATTTGAACTAAAAAAAATCCCCCGAAAAAGCATCCTGGGCGCTCTGTGTGTGCAGCAGCTACCACTCTGTGCCGGGGAAAACGGGTTGTTGTCAATGGACCGGTGTGCGATTCCTATTCAACTTGCAGTGTGCACACATCCATCCACACACACGCGTCCTCGCCTTCTTGTGTATTGTGTTTTTTTATTTTACGCAACTCTCTCGAGTTGAAATTGAATTTTGTCTCTGCAACCCTAATTTCTCATTTTTTAAGGCATCCTTTGACGTCCTCTGCACATAAGCCGTACACGGCGCGCTGCCGCCGCTGGCACCGCTGCTGCGTCTGCGCTTGCGGCTGCATATGTGATGTACCCTTTAGGGAATTTCATTTTTTCAAAGGACCTTTCCCCGATTTGTTGATTTTTTTTTCAGAATTTTTTTTTGTAGGTTCACGCACCCCTTCGTTAAAAATGGGTATGCGCCGAGGTCGTCGCTGCGCTGCGGATGTGAATGGGATTTGGTCTGGCGTACGTAATTTTTGCGTCGTCATCACAGTAATCATCGTCATCTTGACGTAATCTCAATTCGGCACAGGATAATGCTCGGATATGGGTTTCCTTTTTTATGCGCTGCTCTGCGCCTGTGTATGTTTGCCCGTGTGTACGGGTACACCCATGGGCGCGTGGAGTAGGGATACGGCGGCGCACCTTTCGCGTCCGGATTTCATCCCCTTGTGTCGGGGTCGGGTTGTTGAGTGAAGGGTTTTGAATTTCGCGTTCATTTCCCCTTTCCTATTTTTTTGGTATCCCTTTGTTCCTGCGTGAAAGGTTTGCGTTTTTTTGTCGGATGAAAGTGTGTGCGTGTGTACATAGGGGCTATGGGAGAGATCGCGAAGATGTTGCATCAGCTGTCGCGCTGGGATCAATGGCACCTTCGTGGAGGGCTTGCATTCCGGTGTGTCTGCGCGGAAGGGTTTTCATTTCAGATCCAGTTCAAGTTCAGGGGACTCGTTGAACGGATGTGTGGAGTGGCGCGAAATTTTATTATCGGATATCCGAGAGGTGGCACTGAATCAAAAATGGGTTTAAGTGGCCTTGTTTTAGAAGTCACGTTGTTCAAGTTCACTTGTTGTTCATTAACGAGGAGGAGGCTTTTCAAATTGATGGGGTAGCCGATTACGGGTGCATTCGTTTTAAATTTTTATTTGGAAAGAAGGTCTCATTTGGGCCAAGTATAGGCCAAACTAATGCTGAGTTGTATTCTGTGTAGAGCAGCCCATTGTTATGCATTGTCAACAATGATAGGTGACCTATAGAAGCTCAATTTAAATGGAAATCTGACGTTTGTCTGCTTTGTGATCGGCGAAGGTCCCCGAACTGAACACCTCGCATTTTTCACGGCACCACCTCTTTCGAGTTGCTGACGACACTCAAAGAATACCAAACGTCTATGGAAAGCTTCTCAAATCCGGCGTTTCGGAGTCACCAAAAAATTGTAGATCCCTTCTACTCGTGAAAGAACAGTTGCACGCACAGCACGAATAGTTGCTGTAGAAGCTAGGCCATGGTCCCTTGTGGACTGTAGTGCCACTCAATAATTGCTGACGTTTGTTCAGTCCTTCCTCGATGCACTGCTAAAGCAATGATTCTTCTATCAGCCTATAACTCAGTCCTCTGATCATACAATCCTCATCATCATCGTTTTCGGTATTCAGCTTGCTCCACTAAAGGGACCTCCTGACCGCTTGATCCTCCGCCATCAAATCTATCTCATAAGAAGCTATTCCCAAGTGCAACTAGGCGAGTTAATGGAGTTGATATAACCACCTTGGCCCTGGATCAGCCGAGCGGTTCTACCTGACCTGGATCAGAGGAGCGGTGGCCTACCTGATGGAAGGACATCTAAGGCTCACCTCGGAAATCGTGATGCATGCAACGTGGCCAAACTATAAAAGTGTTGCTCTTTCCGCCCCAAGAAGTCGAGTTCCCTCTGCACCCATTAATCTATTCTGACGAGTAACTCCCGCACAGAGAAATCTCATCCAAGAAGCTTGTATTCGAGATCTTATTCTTCAGCCACACTGTATGACCATAAGCGAGAGTTGGAACAAACACTGAGTTAAAAGCCGATAATTTGAGTTTGACACCAAGCTCGGCTGTCCTTAATAGTGATCTTCCAAGCTACTTCAAAATTGATCCAGTATGGCGAATCCTGCATGAAAGTCTTGTGTTGCTCCTCCTGTCACTCGTGAAAAAGACCCCGAGATACTTAAACTTCTCTACCAGTTTTAATGGACTTCATTAACCTGTGGGTTCAGCGTGGATTCCTGCTTTAAAGCCGCCTTGGAAATAACCACTACTTCAGACATATTCACGTTCGCCTTCATTCCAGCATCAGTACATACAGCCACAAACCTATCGAGTGCGAGCTGGAGTTCCGCCATCATTCAAATATCCGGCTTAAATCTTTGTTCCTCCACACTGCCTTCATTTCTCCGATCCTCAGATTCCCAGATTAAGCTATTCTATGATTTGTTGAATATCTCAGTCAACCCCTTCGCCTCCCTTTGATTCACACATCCTTCTACTCATCGATCCTCAGACCTTGCTGTCCTGTGATCCTCTGGCTCTTGATTCCTAAAAATATGTACGCCCATCGACAAGTCTGGTTGAATAAGGGCTATTTGGCACTAGGCCACTTGAATATTCTGTAAAGCTCCTGAAACACTGAAAGGCTTACCATGTTCCTTTTAAATGTATGCTTTCCCATTCGTTCAACTCTTAAAAGCAGACATTCGTGGACCCGGAAATGAAGACTTCGTCGTCGTAACTGAAGGGAATTCACGACTTCATACCCAACTCACACTGACACGGCTTAGTAGTGTATCAACGTGTCTGTATATACATATGTATATCACTTGCTTTTCGAAATGGGTCGGACATGCATTTCAAAGATCTCAGTGCGACCGAGTGGGGCTGCTCTCTGTTTAGTCGGTAGTTTTGATTAGCCCGACAGTGCAAGCTTGCCTTATTGTCGTTCTAGAAAATTTTGCAGGATGGGCAATATCGTTCGGAATCCCCGAAAAGATGAAATCTTCATCTTCCTCAAACTCACGAAGGATCCATGAGACTGCTCCCTTTGAGGTGGAAGAGAATTCATCACATGGTTGTCTTTAAAATAGTGAAGGATCCGTGAGGACGTTACACGATCTTTTTGATAGTGTTTTAAATCAAAAAACAATGTACTTCGTGTCGTCCCTCAAATCGCGGAACCTGTCTTGAGATCACGGATCATTCTTGAGGCACACCGTGGAAATGTCACCAGGTTTAAATTTGCCTGCTTTTCACTCCAAATTCAGTTCCCCACGTTTCACTGTCTCCAATTCCTAAGAACCCAAAAACTGAGGGCTTAGGCTCGTAGAAAGTAGGAATGCCCTTAGGGTCTTAAATTCTTCATCTTAAGTCCTCTAGAGTGATCCACAAATCTAAGCACTCAACTCGCTCCTCCAAACATCCATTCCCAGCAGCAAACAAAAATCTCCCAACAACCGATTAAAATCACACTCAGGGCAATGGCAATTTTTGATATAATGCTTGAGGAGTCCCCGGACAATGGGAAGGTCTTCCCCTCGCATGATAAAAAAAAACAGTCACACACACAGGCACACACTGAGAATCAATTCCATTAATATAGGGGTCACCGCCAATCCATCCAGTGGCGCATTCAACTGAATCACGAAAGCGTGAGTAATTGGAGGAGAGCGCTGCAAACATTTCGAATGCGCCCTTTTTGCGCAAAAAACTCCTCGTTTTCCCTCAATTTTTTCATCATTTCATGATTTTCGTTTTTTTTTTCTGTTTTTCCCCGTTCGACAGACAGGACAAATTCGTCGCATCCTGTACGGTTGATAAGCCATCGCGCTGTGCGCAGTGTGCAGTGTTTTGCCTTTGATTTCGTGACTCAGTGAGTTTATTAGCATTTTTGAAATATGACAGTTTGATTGGGGGCTTCCCAGGAGATGCACTCGGTGAGAGGGTTTCTCATAAGACACGTTTTTTTTTTTTACCGTCTGTCTTGGGTTGAGAGCGAGAGAAGAGGAAATAACCTTTCGGCGGCTTGGCGGTTACCTGAACTGTACCCCTGGGAGATTTCTCCTCCTTTTGTTGACAAGAACGCATCTGGAAGATGATGCACGTAAGATCGAATTCATTAGGGAATCGGGGATGAATGAAATTGGGAAGCAGACGGTTCCCATGGAATTAGCTTTCTGTCTGCGGAACAGAGGGCAAGAACTCGAGCGTAACAGACTGCGGCTAAATTGGATGGGAGCGGGTATCTTGTTGAGCGCATGATCGTGTTGATTTTTTTTTTTGAGATCATCGTCATCAACAAGACGGGGGAAGTACAAAATTGAAGGGATCTTCGTGATCAGGAGAAAGAGTTTAATGAATCTGGGAGAGGTGGGAAATGCTTTTTGAATTTGTGATAGCCAACGAGGGTTTAGATGGGGGGAACAAGGTTTGAACGATAATTTGGATATTGAAGGAGGAGAAGGATCGGACGACGAGTGTGGCGCAAAGTGTAAGAAAGTACCTTGAAGATTGGAATACAATTCATTGGAATGTCTTGCAGTTATTTGTGGTGAATGAGGGAGAAGGGTCCACTACATAATGGCTACGCCATGTAGACCGTGCGAGGAATCTTCAAGTTCGAACTATTGAAACCACGTAAGGAGTTTCAATGGTTTGAACGAACTTAAAGGAGGACAACGTCGACTGAGATTGCGCACACAATTGGAGGCGACCTTCAAAAATGTGTGCAACTGCAGACAGGTGGCGAGAGTTAGTTGAAAGAACTTGTTCGTTGAGGCCCCTATCCACTCCAGAGAAGTGAAAGAAAGAAAGAGAAGAATAAAAAGCTTGTGCTTAGGTTACTGCCAGTCAATCAGTTTAACGATCATTGCAAAATATTGGTTCCAATGTTGTTCCTTGCCACCTTTGGCCAACCGTTTGATGACTTTAAGCTGTGGTATTGCCAAAGTGACGTCGTAGAGAAGTCAATTTAACCACTGGCTGAAGGTCCAACCTTCAATTTCTGGACTGTTGATCACATTTTGTCATGTCACCACCTCTTGTGGACAATAATCTTTGCTTTGAAGTTGACTATAACTTAAAAAAATGTTAGTGGAAGGTCAGTTCCCTGTTAAAGTCGACTTTATCTGAACCGAGTTATGAATGCTTCAAATATCATTGTTCTGTTCTTTCTGTGATTTACTTACTTGTGTGGAATACTATCCACTTAATACTAAAAAAACGACTTGTTCATTGTAAAGTAACACGTTCCATCGCAATTTGACTTTACACGGCAACAACTCGTAGTTTTCAGAATAAAAAACCCAAAATTTGAATTAACATCCAGTATCAACAGAAATTATTTTTCTCCCTACAAACGTTACTGACCTCTTGTGCATCTCACCAAAGTCACCTCTGATTAGAGAGAATTTCCTTCCCATTAATCCCACCAGTGTGTCTATAAATAAACATCTCGGTTTGTGTCTCAACTCGAAACATTTCAATTTCCCACCTCATATCCCCACCACAATGGCCGCTTCAAATAATTTTCCCTTCCTCAGGGAGAAGAAAAACAAATTTTCCCAAACAAGTGGTTGAAAGGGAAAATGCCGGAAAAAGAAGGACAACCCCCCGTCATCGAAAGGGACGAAATGAAGTCCTTGCTGCACAACCCACCCAGACGTCCTCCAAAAAACACATCCAGTCTAAAACAGAAACGCGAGTTGTTGACACGCATTGCGATCTCGCGTGTGTGTGTGTGTGTCAGCGGAAATTTTCATCACTTTGCCTTCATTTCATCGCTTTTTCAATTTCGGTTTTCAGTTCCGGTAACATTCAGCACGTGTGTCACATCTGAGGGGCTGTCTCGCACTCACTCGCCCTCTCACTCACTCTCCCTCAAGGAAGACCTACAGTATCCCACAGGCATTGAAGTGACATTGAACACAGCCGTCCTCGCACAGTCGGGTCCCCATCAAGTGCCACTTTAAGTTGAATCGGTAAACAGTGTGCTCTTATTATGCAGAAAGTTTGATGTCCTTCTTCCTTCCGGCTGTGAACGCGTCAAATCTCGACAATCAAGTGGTTTTGTGGTGAAATCCTTCGGCGCAAGCAGTGAGTATTGAATTTAGTTTCGCTTTATTTCCGTGTTGCCATGTGCGACCGAGTGGTTGGCAGGGGACGGAGGAGGAGTTTTGAATATCCTGTCCAGTGGGATGACTAATGCCTCCGGTCATCAATAATTCACCTGAGCGCCCGTTCGTCAGGAGTTATTTTCAAACTCCAACACACAACGAATGCGAACCACCACCGCAGCGTTCATTAATGACGACTCAAGGTCACCGAGTGAATGTCCTTAATTTTATGTGTGCTCTCTTTCTCTGATTGCGTGTGTAGGCTGATAGTGGTGTGTGAGTTGGAGGGGGATGATGTTGTGTGGAGGTGTGTGTGTGTGTCTGGAGTGACATTTAGAATTTCGGAATTCGTAGCGTCTGTTAAGAGTGCGGTTTGTCGCACTGAATTTCAGCGGCAGTCGTGGCCGAGCGGTTAAGGCGTCTGACTAGAAATCAGATTCCCTCTGGGAGCGTAGGTTCGAATCCTACCGACTGCGAATAATGTGGTTTCAATTTTTTTTTCGTTTTTTTTTTTAGTGAATCATCCGCCAATTGACTGGATTTAATTTTTTTTTTCAATTGTTTCGGTGTCTAAGACTTGGGATTTTGGAGAAGTTGTATTCCGGTTAGTGAAGGGAAGTGTCGCAGCTGAATGTTGTGGGAATTTTTATTAAACTTTTTTTAAAGACTCATATATAGAATCGATGTCTAGAGAACTTTGTAATTTACGAGGTAGTACATTCCAACCACCAAAAGGGGGACATAATGGATCAACGTCAACATAGCCTCTACATTAAGAGTTCGCTTTACAGGGTAGGCCCTCTAACTTCTCACAGCTTTGTATTTCCCACTCGAAATCTTGGCAGACAGTCTTTTCTCCTCCACAGAACGAAACGAGTAGCTTTACACTTGAACAACGTTGGGAAACTTATTTTCTTGGCGAGTGCTGGTTCTTAGTGCTGTCGACTGGCTGCCTCGAAGCCGCGTTTCTTTCACGTTTGGACCGTGTTTTCCGGGAAACCATGTTTCTCTCTGTTCAGAGTTCTCACTGAGTTCTCAGATGAAAAATTCTGTTAAAGTTCTATGTCTCATACGACCTAGACTGAGGCTGTTATAGCTTAGTTCCTTTATATCGCCACAGCTTCTGCAGATGCACTCATTGATAAAACCCACTTTCGTTTTCTGCTATCTTAGTCCGATAGTAGTCTGATCAACATGAAGATAGGGTCTGGACATAATCACAGATAGTTGAAGATTGCCACCGATTGTCTGTCTGAATAAATCTTGATGAACTTTTTACGCAGATCGGCGAGAGGTGGCTTAATCGCTTCAATATTGCGGCCCTCCTTTTCACTTGTGTCAGCCCTTTCTCCCCGGTTAACATAAGTCCTTGTGTTCTTATATCCAAAGTAGAGTTATCTCCTGCTGTGAGTCATAAACCATGAGCTCTTCGCGACAACTGAGGATTAACCAGAGAATCGTATGACCATCTTAACGTCAATGGTGCTATCAGTCCTATGAATCGCTGATATTCCTGTTTTTGAAATAATTTTGGCCACATCATCATCATCATCATCATCAGGACCTCTGTTTCACTCTCGTCAGGATTTCTAACAATTTGTTACATTGGATTAGACTCCTTTTCAAATCTGGCCAACCTTGAAAGCGGGACTGTCGTCCTGAAATCGGGACGTATTGTCCTGCAGAAGTCAGCACAAAACTTTTCCGAATCTTTCCTGGTAAGACCGCAATTTTTTCAGTTGGATATGTATTTGTGAAAGCAAATGCAAGTTTGATGTCAAAGCCAAGTACGTTATTTTTATCTCCTGGTCAAGAAATTAGATTAAAAATGAGATCGAGGGATATAAACCGCCGTCTTCGCGATGTTAGAAACATTAATCGCTGATGTAAGGCACTGCGCTGGACTTTGTCTATCTCAGCTCCGCTCTTAATAGGGACAACAACAACAGTACCGAAATCAAACAGAGAATCACTCTTGCCAACTGTTGCTACTTTGGGCTCAAAATGCAATTTTCGAAGGTCTGAACTGGCTTTGTACAACATCTCAACCATCCTTGTCCTCCATTACGGCGCGGAAACGCTACTAAGAGCGGATGAGGAAGCCCTCAGTCTTTTTGAAGCAAAAGTTCTGCCGGCAATTTCGGTCTTGTTTGCGTTGATAGCGTCTGGAGGAGAAGATTCAACGACGAACTTTATTGGCTGTACGGCGATATGCGCCTGGTCAAGCGTCTTCGGATACAACGCTTAAGATGGCCAGGCCATGAAGAGCCACACCTATGCTCCGACCGGAAACGTCTTCGAATCCGAGCCATTGATCAATGCAACTGAGGACGGTATATGTTGAGATGGTGCACACAAGTGGAAAAAGAATTCAACTTACTCGAATGTGCAACTTGTGCGAGCTGGCGAGAGATCGTGCTAGCTGGGGAGGCATGTTGGTTGAGCCCCAGGTCTACCCTGGACTGTAGCGCCAGTAAAAAAAGAAGATGAAGGCTATGTTCTAGAAATTCAAAATTCAGTAACACTCGCTTTAATGATTTGGTCTCTTTTTCTCTCACTTCTCAAGGCCTGAATCCAATCCTATCAGGATGTTGATTGCTTGACAGACCCAGGTTAGAACTAAGTAGCCGAGGGTTCTTGAGAATTGCAGAATTGCATATTGCAGAGAAGGTAAGCCTAAAGATCTCACGTATATCTAGGCCACGCCTAATGAAATAAAAAAACCTTCTTACTAGATCTTGTCGTAGAAGAAGAGAAATCCATATGTCCATTCTCAGTCAATCTCTCAAACCCCATCCCTGTGTTAAAATTAATATCTCGTGACACCGCCATATTTCATTCGGTCCACTCGGAAATGTCACCGCAAAGAGAGAGAGAGAAAAAAAATTCCATTCCCCCGGCGTTAGGCTCCAATGATCATGCTTGACAAAAGTGCTAATCGCGATATCACGCTAATCAATCCGCAGACAGTGAGACCGCAGCGCCTGAAACGTGATAATTGATTTGAAGAGCGTAGCTAAAGCGCACGTTATTAAAAGTACGCCGACTTTGAGACTCCGTCAATTGGCGAGAATCAGTTCCGCAATGCTACCATCCTTTATTGCCGTCTAATTGGAAACGCACACAAGGGTGGGTGGGCAATAGTTGCTGCGGAATAGGATTCTTGAGACGCGTCCCACATCCATTCGCAAATTTGAAATTTTCCGATTGTTGGTTTTTGAAATTCACACTGAATGGCCTTTGATGACAGCCACACGAGCAGATCTGTGATGTTGCAGTGAACGCGAGGACTTTAAATTTTAAATTGAGTCAAGCTCTTGTTCACTTCAAATGGGTATCCTTGAAATGTCAAACGGCATTGTTGCAGGACAACAGAGATGAGCGAAACACCTCCCACGCACAAATAAGCAATAAAACCTTCCATATACTGTCTCTGTGGATTTTCAATTGAATTGTGTGTCCTTGAAAAGATATCCAATCATTCTCTGTTTCCATTTACTTGTTGCACAACCAATTCAGCAAAGTTTTCTGCGAAGATTTTCCATCGCCGCCCCTATTGCTGACGTAGTCGCAGTCGCTTCAGTTTTAAATAGAACAACACGTCGTCCCAGCATGGATGTACAATTCCTAAGTTTACTTGTCTGTTTCACAGTGCGCCACTCCGCACCCACCCGCTGAATGGATTTTGGCTGCCAAACATGTTTACCTCCATTTGTCTGGATGCTACGAGTGTTGTTTGTCAAACGTGTGACGACAACTGCGAGACACTTGACCAGACCGAACACACTCTAGACACACACACACACACACACACACACACACACACACACACACACACACACACACAGTGAACTTTTGACGGAAATTCTTCTAACTCTTACTCCCTCAGCTACGCAGTCCATCGGAGTGGAAGGCAGTAGCTAGACGGTAAGTGCTCTTTAAACAGCGGGCTCGTCTAATGTTCGAGTGTACAGACAGCTCATGTCGTTTTATTACGAAATAAAAACGGATTCAGCTTGGCTAACAGCCTGTTTTATATCATTTGCTTGTGGATTATCTGCAGGAGTATCTTGATTGGATGACAGCCGTCTTGAGATGTTGTTTGTCATGGATTGTCTTGCTGTCATCGTAAACTAGCTTCTGGTCGTTTATCACTGAGGATAGGCATTACTCAGCTCTGAGGAGGCAATCAGTGACACAATGAGTAACTTTTGAGACAGAGATTTGTGTCTTCGTGCAGTTTACGCAATTTTCAAATTGATAGACTATTTGTAAAGCCTTGAGTTCGATCACAAGCTTGCTTCTATGGGGGAGAGAACTGTGGTTTGTCTGTCGGACTCTGGCTCTTCTGGAGTAGGCTCAGAAGGTGTTGGGGCTTCAACTGGGGCTTTGCGTTCTTCTGGGGTCACGGGCTCTGGTGTAATTGGTCGTTCAGAATCTGGCTCTTCTGGAGTGAAGTTGTCGAAAAGAGTCTTATTAAAGTCTCCTTTAAAAGTTGACAGCTGGTGGATGCTGGGTACAGAAGTTTGGTTTGCTAATGATAACTGGGGCATTCAAGAGATAGGCGATTGACAGAAGGAAAGTAGCCTGACAAAGTTTAAAGGCCGAATCGCATATCAAGGATCTAGCGGATCAAAGATTTGTTAGAAAATCTTTAAGATTACACACAGTCGTTGACATTGACAAAAAAAAATACAAGGAAGAAACTGAAACCCCTGTATCGTCAATGGTCTAAACAAGACTGACAATTGAATTCAGTCTTCCTTTCCTCTTGACCCACTTCAGGCATTGAGCTGTAAAGATTTTAGGACCTTAATCTGTTTGCCCATCAGCTTTTCACTCAGACTTTCGTTCGGTCGTGATCTTAGTGCAAATTGAAGTCATTCACAATTGCAGGTATCAAGTTGGTTAAGGTCCTTCTCCACTTGTGTGCGCCACCTCAGCCTAGTCCGTCCTCTGTTTCGTTGTCCCAATGGCTCAGATTCGCCTCCGTTGCAGGCTACAACCTAACAAATCCCTCGATTACTCAGGAACATGATCATACCTACCTAAGCTGTGAGCGTGAGGCTGTTGCTTCCTGCCTATGTTACAAGCGGAAGGACAGAGGTGACGATTTATAACCCGAGCGGTGATGATTTACATATCATGGTACCAAAGCTGTTGGCAAACTCGACAGTCACCAGTTTTGGAATTTCATCAGCATATTTTGACCTTACCGACTGAAAGCTATTTAACAAATTTCCCCTCTATTTCACTGAAGTCAAATTTATTCTTCTAGTTTTCAGCAAAAAAAAAACGACAATTGTCTTTATCAACCGCCTGTAAAATATCCAGCAAACAAAGAAGTGACACATACCCTCTATCGCAATCTTACCTTTCTTGTTATAAATGTGGAACAGCCCTACAACCAGATTGTTGTTCACTTAGACATTTTTTCTTTGTTTTGCTATTATTTTCTCGAAGGAGTAGATAAAGCAGAAGTGTTTTTAGAATATGACAGCACTTTTGCAGCCTAGTGGGAAAATTGATGTTGTTATGCACCGATTTGGGCAAGATGTGGGAGAAGTTGTGGGAGTACAAGCTAAATAAAGCGGCTGGGTAGCCAGTCCATGCCTATAAACTCTGTTTTCACGCATTGAACAACTTCGTAAACAGCAGAAAAAACATCAACAATTGGTTAAGAGTGCTCATAACCTTCGATTTAGACTCCCCTTTAGCCCTAAAGGCCTTAAGTTTATCTCCCCTTACCCCTAAAGGCCTTAAATTTATTTTCATAGTTTTAGATCTAAAGTATACTAGACTGTAATATCGCATTAAGCCACTTTGTTCATAGTTATTTATTCAATCCCTTCAAACGCCCAATGCACAAGGCATACAAATCCAAGCAAGCTTAAAAAAGAAGAAAATCCAAATTTACTTGTCCTTTATTTTTATAAAAGAATAATCATTTACAGATTTTGCAAGCAAATGAAGATTTTTTTATTCTCTCACGTGTCTTGTCAGCCAGGCCCCAGAGTGTAACAGCGCATACATACCAGCATTCAATGCCACAGAAAGGTCATGCGTTCCACGTCGAAACCAGATATGAACGTGTTTCCGTTAGCGGACCCTTGTTCTAGCCATTCTCCAAATAAATACATTCATTCTACCGCTCCGGGTGGAGATACAAAAAAAAAATTGCAACATAAAATTAAGTTTACGGGTCTAATGGATGTGTTTGGTTTTCAAAGAGGTATACGATTGAAATAAAAAATGGCCAATATGTTATTTTAACCAAAAAAAGGAAAAAATTCACACTTAAGCTGTGTGGGGAAATGTCAATTTTGGACTCAATTCTAAGCAGACACCATTTGGAAGTTAAATTCTTTTTCCTAGAGCAATTCACTGTTGCGTTTTAACATTATGGTAACATTATGTAACATCTGTGACATTTCATCAAAAGCAAGCGCATCAAGGTTCACACCAGTGCAAACGATGTATGTAAATGGCGTCTATTTTTGACAGGAATATGGTTCATTGCCTCTTCTCGATTTTATTTGATCTTATTTTTAGAGTTTGACATGTAAGGCAATTTTTGACAGTTAGGTGTTTTATTTGATCGCTATTCTGGATTAACTGTAAAAACTTCACACTGTACTAGAGAAAGAGCCGCTGTGACGCTGGAAATATCAATGTGAATAATTTCTGCCTAAACGTGTCGTCTGACATTAAAGCCATTTCCTGAAAAGAAAGTACTCTTCTGTGCTTCGAAGGAATTGGCGAATCCTTTGTCATGATAACGTATTTTCCCTTCTCTTTCGACTCTTAACTTTGGTCTCTTACCAAAGTCTTGTAAACTTTACTCACGCTTTACTCACATTCTGCCTAAATCCACGCAACTTTGACTTGTCAGCGATGACATTTGAACAGACTCACTAGAATCAAAGTAAACAGCGGTGCAAATTCGTGATGAAGACGTCTTTTTGAAACAGCAATTGCAACACCGCAACTTAACCGTCTCTTTCATCTGTCTCAATTTGACAAAACTGAATGAAATCATATGAATTCATGACGCCATTTTGTTACCATTTTGTTATTCCAAAGTGATACACTTCCACCGAAAAAACCAGCCAAACTTCAGGTCATCGCAAATACGGTGAAGTTCAATGTCACGAACTGCCTTACCATTGATCACTACCGCTGTTTACACTTCAGTGAGATTTTGCTTTACGACAAGACCAAACCAGTCCAACCAAGTGTAGTGTAATAAAACACAGAAATTGTGAATTCAAATGACGCACTTGGCGCAGTCGGAAGACTGGCGTTCCACGTCATCGCCAGTGTCAACTGCGATGGTAATTTCACAAATCTCAAATCAGATTCATCTCCAGATTTCAACTGGCAGCCAGTTCCTCTCATCATCATCGTCACAGTCATCACCAGCAGAATTAGCTTCCTCATTGTGCCAACTTATCTATGGCGAGACGTAATAACCACGTTAACGACGTCAGGCACACAGCACACGCCCCTCTTCATTCACGAGGTTACGACTCATCATCCTCAGCCTCAGCCCTCCTGTCCGCCTTATCGCTGACTACGGCAGCCTGGTTATAGATTCCAAATTAGATCATGTTTACGTAACGCGGCAGCTACACAAACACACGGTCTGCGGATACACACTTCCTCCGTATCCAAGTGTCAACTATTCCAAAGTTGAATAGTTTAGCCTTGACTTTCGCCCAAGGGGAGGAGGCCGGCATTTATGTTCCATTCGTGTGTGTGTGTGTAAATTCTGAGGGCAGGAACTATGCCGAAATTACGAATTCCACTTGACCACGCAAAAAAGTATCTCTTGCGTCATTTGGGGGAGAAAACATCACGTGTTGGTTCTGCCTTAAATTACGTATGCGTTACTTCTCTCTGTGTCAGATACCGCCAACCTGCTAGCACGCATACACATGCAGAACACCGTTAGACATGCGTTATAATTTTAGATTCGCTTCGAATGGAAAGTAAAAACAATCGCTCGGTGCTGTGAACACATGTAGTCTTTCTGCAAAAAAGACAAAATTCTATTTTTCAATGTCACAAAGGTGTAGCCGTTAAAATTTCCCGTATCTGTGCGTCCGTGGAATACGCGTGTATGTGTGCGGGGAGAATATGAAATTGCTTACGTAACGACCTTGTGCTCGTTCAGCGCAAATTGCCAAACAAAAATATCGCAGAACTTTACTGATAACCGATAATCATGGCAAATGATAGGAGATAGGAGCTGGCGAACTTCGCTCTGATTGCACTTATCTAAGGCCGAAGCAGAGAGGATCTCATGATTGAATTCGGGTGTCATGTGTGAAGCACTTGACACTTGACAATTAATCGCTGTTTTGACAGCAGTGGCTAAGTGTTTCTGTTTTTTTTTTTGTCTCCAACGATGCTTTGTTGACACATTAGTTTGTAATGTGACGCAAATGTGAGAACTGACTTGTGTTCCTGTTTTCATTTTGTTCTTTTCAAGTGCTCTCGATTACGTTTTGTGTTTAATTGAAGTTGATAAACAATTTGTTGTCTTTGATGGTGTTAGAGGGGGGTTTTCTGGCCTTGTGAATGAAGGAAATATGATTTGCCGTTTAAATGGGTTAGTTTTTGAACACATCCCGCAGGTTGCCGTATTTTACAAGGAAACAACTTTTCAACTGACAGCTAAAAGCTGTTAAGAAGCATTCCAATTTCTAATTTGAACTCTTTGAACAGATCCCCTTAAAACAATCGCAGACACTCGAGAACAGTCTTTGATTAGAACACTTGCCAAATTTTGGCAAAAATTTATGTACATCTGTTCGTTGAAAGTAAGCAGGGATCAAGGACAGGAACTTGTGTTGCACTTGCCATTGTTCAATCAAAAGTAGTTCGTTATAAAATGTCAGATTTTCGAGTAACCGAACTTGTTAAAAAACCGTCATGGGGAAACAAGAAATTTCAAATTTAAGCTGCATCTACGAATTTCTTTTTACACAGTCGAACTTGTTGAACAGACCCCTTAGGACGACTTAGGATGACCGTAAAAGAAGGAAATTAGTTGTTCAGTGTCTTCTCCCTTTACTTTGGGAAGTCTAACACAAGTACACGAATCGTGACGCAAAATTGCGTGATTCCAAAATACGTTAAGAAACCGTTAAGATCAAGGGGAAGACACAAAGAAGTTAGACACTTCTATATTACTCAGTTTCTCGGGCAGTTCTCATCTAAAGTTTACGTCATTTGCAAAATGTTTCCTCTTCAGCAGACCACAGCCATTCAAATTGAAAACTGCGTCTGTGGTTCCCATCTCGTGACATTTTCCGGCATTACCAAGGTTACTGAATAAACAAAAAAAACATTTTTTACGATCTCCTAACGACACGTGCACGCAAATGCCCTTCAAGATACTTCTCATATTTGAATAACGGAATCTTCAATGTAAATTGATTTTGAATAAATTTAGAAACGTCCCCGACGCGTCAGAAGTTGTGAGAAGTGTATTTTTGACAAGATGTCAACAAACTTTAATCTCTCTCTCTCTTCCCTGTTGTTTTCGTTCCGTTTTTGTTTGGTGTTTGTAAATATCGTCAATAAACCTGTTGCAAAATTCCGGAAATGAGTTCGTTTCCTTCCATAAAATTCCCAATAAAGACAATCAGGAGAAACCAAGTCTGATGCAACAAATCCAAATTGCAGTCGACTTCGACTTTCAATTACACCGGGAAGGCCATCTACGACGTGTGCACAAGCTGTTATCAAACCAAAGCAGGCAATTTGAAGCAGGAACGACTAATTGGACTGAGGATTTCCCAAAGCACTGGTCATCACTAATCTTGTCCCCAAATTAGACACCAGCTCGCTCCTGAACTGTTCCACGAATCGAATAAATGTTCCTTTGCTCGCCATCGCCACCACTGCTGTCTGGTGTCAAGATGTCAAGTCATTGACACTGTTTCGCTAGCGCGGTCATAAATCAGAGTCAGCCTTTCGTTCGTATGCAAAGAAGGAGAACTCGTTTGCATTGGCGGCCATTGCGCCAGCGTTCATTGCATTTGTCAATAAAGTGCAGGCGTCTGTTCTTCTTCTCGGACAGGGAAAACTTTCACTCGGTTTTCACTGGACAAAATTCTTGAAAGAAATGCACTCAGGCCGGCAATTGAATAATTCATTCGCCTGCACTCTGGTGTGGTGCTCGGCCATTGATGGCCGTCGCCGCCGGCCGCTGACCGCCGCCCAGCGGTCGAGGAGACGGTGAATATTCAATTGACCACGTGTTAGATACATAATTCGTTGTTAAAAGTAGACCAAACCGTGAAACTGGTTATATAAACCGTGAGGTGACTGGCCATGGCCGATGAGAGTTGCGCCGCGGGGCAGCCGTCAATCTCGAACTGTACTTTGACGAAGGTACTCGTATCTGATGTTGTTGGCGTTGCGCTCGATTCGCATAACGAGATGTATGACATCGATTCGACTGAAGTTCAAGCACCTCCATCAATTGCTGACGCTCGCCGGAACGGAGTCGCGGCCGATGATAGTTCGATTTCTTTTTCCCCATTCGGTCAGAGCGCACTTTCACTCGCCCGAGATGCAACTCCTTCTAAGCTCGCGCATCCGAGTCGACTGCTGCAGGTAAATAATTGAGGCTAAATGGCCACCGCACCTGCGCTCTGCAGGTAGCCGCAGTGGATCAGCGGTACGTGTCAGTAGGCACATTGCATGCATTCACGCGTTTGTCTTACGCCTCCCGTGAGGGAGATTTGTTTCGGCGATGATTCGCTTGACGGCCCGTATCGTCGACATGAGGACCTCAATCAATTGATTGTCTGGACAGTGATTTGCAAAGAATGTTGCTACGCCGCCGTCCAAGTGCCTTACATTTATGGTCAGTGACGACGACAAACGACGTCGGGAGGCGCGGCAAAAACGAACTTAATCGATTCTCGTTTTAGAATTCTGGTTTTGTGCCCTGCACTAACGTCGCGTCGTCGGTGATGAGCTCGTGGTATCTGATTAATGGACTGATCGATTCTAGCGAATTTCATGTGTATTCGGCACGCACACTGTTGCAGTGGGTGGAGCACACGGTGGGTGTTGCCAGTAGTGAGGCGATTATGGGGCTTCTTTGGAGAAGTTTGTTTGTAAGCTTGGCTTACGTCAATGCTTGTGGCGATTGTAAATAGAGACGGGAAAGCAAATATTTACAGTTTTGTTCATTAGGCACGCGATTATAATGTGCACACGTCGGTTGCGTTATTGACGTGATTTATTTTGGCTCCCTGATGTATAAGGCGGTGTAATTAGTTTTTCTAGGGGAACTATGTATTTGCACATTTTGGAATCGGTTGAGACCTTAAGCGTGAGGTTGTCACGTTGCTGTGGATTGTGACAGTGACAAACCGATTCAACGAAATGATGCATTCTGGTTAATCCCGTTCTAATCCCTCTTCTGGGGAATTTCGTTAACGCGGAAAAGTTGCTTCTAAATGCAGGTAAACCGTCCAGCTTGGCGTGGTACCTGACCAGTACTTAATTGAGTGTTAAACGTTTATTTTACCTCGCGGCAAGATTAAATGCCCTTTCCTCACTTTAAGGTCACAGAGGGCTGAGGGGTAATGAGGGTAATATTGTGGAGGAAGGGCTTCCTTGACAAGTCTCCCTTATCCGTCACTGTTTCAGTAATTACGGTACAAAGATTCAAGCTGATATCCCACGTCAAGGGTCATTAGTTAATTGAACGAGCACTTGAGCTGGTGAACGTGCCTGAAATGGCAACAGTCGGCTGATTATGAGCCCAGTGCAAAATGGGGAATGGATACTTGAGATGGCACTTCTCATCTCAGATTTTTTTCTTGGGCTTTGAGGAATTCTGCTTGTTTTGGTTTCGTGTAATGGGTGGGGAGTTGATGCGTTTTGAGTTTACGCCAGAAAAGGAAAGACCAAGAGTGGATCACACTAAATATATGTGAATGCAGAATTAAAGGTTTCTTTTCAAGAGGAACGCTTAAACTTTCTTTGGATAGGAATGGTGAACGACGACGATTACTTTTTAAGTTTGTTTTTTAGTTGGCAAATCATCATGAAGTAGTTTAAATGTGAACAACATTTGCAAGTTATTCAAATTTAATACCAAAACTTACGTTCCGTCACCGCAACTTTGAGATCATTAAGACCATTTTTCGACGCCATCATTTCTGGCTGAATGGGTTTGTCACCGACCAAAATATGCGTTATTGGGCAGACAGCAAACCACACGATTTAACGAGGCACCATTACCTCCAAAGAAATGACTGCTTGGTGGTGATTACGGAGGTGTCATTGGATCATTTTTTTTTGATGATGATGCTACTCACTACGTTACTGTGAATGGAAATCGCTATCACAAGATGATAAATGATTATTTTGGGCCCCAGTTGCAATGTATACATTTGGCCAATAGGTGGTTTCAATGGAAAGGTGTATGGTTCAATCGATTTATTGCAGAGTAGCATATAACTTCACGAAATGAAACCGTCACATGGCAGCCTTTTTCATGTCGTTTAATGCCGTAAGACTGTTTTCTCTGGAGCTATTGGTGAAGCTATAGGTCTATACCAACACGCTGGTAACGATTTATAATCAATAATTAAGTCTCAGAGCCAATGTTGAACGCAAAATGGCTCGAATTTGGTCAATTTATGTGAAAAGTTGGTCAAAAATTGGTTTCATCCACTGGTCTTCTGCAAACGTCCCCACGGTGGTTATGCGACAGAAACTGAATTTCATACACAATTGCCACTAAATGTCCTTGAACAGATCACTTTTTCTAGTTGATATCGTGATGCGTTTTTATTTTATTAAAAAAGGGTGAAATCGCCCGAAAAACCCTGTTAAATCGAAACCCTTGGCTCTATAATTTATTCAATAAGATCATAAAATTAAGCTTAAGAGATCTTGAAAAACCTTGGGACCATAATTTGAATATGTAATAATAATAATACTTGAGTGGCGCTGCAGCCCACAAGGGACAGGGCCTACCATTTACACAACTAGTCGTGTTGTCCGTGCTACTGTTCTCTCACGAGTTGAAGGGACCTAAAGTTTTTTGCCGACTCCGAACGACGAGATTTGAGATGCTTTTCATGGACAACTGGTACTCTTTGAGAGTTGACAGCAACTCGAAAGAGGTGGTGCCGTGAAAAATGCGAGGTTTCTGGTCCGGGAATCGAACCTAGACTTTCTGCGTGGCGGTCGAGGCACTGGAATATGTCCTGATCCAAAATAAAGAATATTTGTGTTTTGATAGGTGTGTGGTGAGCAGCATTTCCATGGACAATTTTGAGGCGAGTTTAAAGAAGTTTGTTCAACTTGGACTAAACCTTTACACCGTTAACGTCATGAACGCCAATGAAAGTCCGATACAGAATTATCGTGTAAAACGCTGTTTCCTGCATAACGTCTACGTCAAAAATATCGAAGACGTTTCTTCAACGAAACTAGGCTCCAAGCAAGAATTATAAAAATTATGTCCTACTGGACACATATCGTTGCAACCTTTCTATACAAAGTTGTTTGCGGAACAATCGCTTAGCAGACAAGTTCCTTAGACAGATTAGTTTATCGACGGATGTGTGCATGTTCCTCAGCTAGCTATTTAAAGAGGAAGTAACCATCAACCCTGTGACGAGGACAAAGTCTTTAATTCGGTTCGGAAGGCAAAGAGTCATTCGCTTTCATGTCTACTGTGCGCAAATCGATTATTGTACACTCTTTGAACTGAGAAGGCACATATTTGGATCCCGCGTTGAAATCCGAAGATCCTTTCTTCCAAAGATCGAGTCATGGCGGATGTTTCACAGTTGACTTGATGACTGCGCGCATTCTCCTAGAGACCTTCAGTGACAAATAAAGCTTCCATCAGCATCCACCGGCATTAGTGGACTTATGCAGCTTTCTTCTCTTTGACAGGCAGGAAGAATTGTATAGTCTTCGAAGGGATAGCACAAGGCAAGAGCATTTGCATTTGCTTAGCTACGTTCATACCTTGCTGACAGACAGACAGAAGAAGGATTCTAACAAAGGACCATGATTGTTGCCATCAAGCTAAGGCGATTCCCAAAAAGTTATTGACTAAGTCTCAAAACCCTTCAAATCCCATACTTCTCCAACGATGTCAAAAGTCGAAACTCAGACCCCCAATACAATCAATCAACTCCAGATCCTTGAATTTCCGTCATCAGCTTACACAATGCAGTCAAAGCTACGCCTTGGACTTAAAGTAGTCAACAGAAGGCTTTTGTTTATTGAAATCATTGGCCTCCAGTTCCTCTTAGCAGAACGATACGCAGTGCCGGAATCACACAACGTACCAAGTATTTACTTAAGATAATGCCCGCTGAAGTTGATAACAATGATTCACAGTGCGGGGGGAATGCATTTTTCAGCCAAGGCTTAGTCATCAGATCTGTTAAGTGGCTGTCTCCACTTCTTGCCGATTGTTCTTTCATCGACGTGAAGCCTTAGAAGCGGGAAATCGGTGCTGACAACAACTTTTCTTTAAGCCACTAAAATGAAAAAAAAGGAAGTTGAGAATGTGATTTCCACGCATTCTCCTTGCGACGGACTGCAGCCGATGAACTGCTTATCTTCAGATAAGATAGCCCCAATTTGATGAAATCGAAAAAATACCCCTCCGATAACCTATCATCCGAAATCCCAAGTCTGGCAACGTCGTCGTCATCACGCACACACAGGCCCCGTCATCTGCGGCCCGGTTGGTTATGTTCTCCTTTTTTGCCGGTTCCGACACACACACACACACACCACGGCATCGACCCTACTCTTGAACTGAACGCCGTCCGAATGTGCGTTCGCCTGGGTGTGTGCCGCCGGTACGATGGTGTTTGTGTTGTGCGGAGGGAACATGATCGAATCGACTGAATATATGAATATGATCGCTGTTCGCGGTCGTCGTCGTCGTCGGCAGCGAGTCGAATCAGTTTTGCACCTATCACCCTCGACAGTGGTTGTATGAAGCGGACGTCGGCGGGTTTTCTCACCACAGTGGACGTTGTCAGCCAATCGTTTCTTCCCCAGGGGATATCCATCTCCCGCACGATCGGTTGTTTAAATTGAAAAAAGGAAAAGCAGCAAAACTGAAATCGATAAAATTGCTGAAACTTTGTGAAAAGGTGCGCGTTGTTCTCGGTGTTCCCCCGTAGTTGGTGTTGTTTGTTGGAGGCATTCGCGCGAAACCATAAATGTGGTGCATCTCGGCTTTTGTGTGAAAGTATCTTGAAAGTACAGTGATCCATCAAGCGTCAAGCACTGCTTGCAGTCTGCTGAGAGAATATAACAAGAAAAGTGAGTTCCAAAGTTTTTCCCTTTTTGTTTTTTTTGTTTGTGTGGAAATGAATTTCTTTTGTGTTGCTCAACGAATGAAAGATATTCTAAATTTATAAATCGATGCAGACGGGGCAAAACAGCAAGGAGGCGGAGAAATAGAATTAAAGTTGTTCGTTCTTGTTTTCATATGAAAGCGCCATCGCCACCGCCATAAAAATGGCATTCTGTGAGGAAATGTGTATTTTTCTATTTCTGGTGCACTGCCCGCCAAAATGTTTACACGAAGTCGGTCGCCAGACGAGTTTGAATGAATTAATTGCATTTATTCCCGCTGGCTTCCTCAATTTCTGTTGATATTTATGAAATTCTCGGCTGTTTTTTTCTGCATTCTTTTGTGTCAAATTTCAGAGAACGTCTGTCCTCTCGACTGGGATTAAAGTGAATGAATGTGAAATGTATATGAGCCAGACATGTGGCTTCATGGATGTGTTCTTCTTTTTGCCGGAAATACCCACTAGAATTTTTGTACATCTATCTTTCGGATTAAAAATACATATTCTTTGTGTGTGTCTCTGCCCAGAATTGTCTCACACCGAAGTTGACCTTGTGCATATTTCATGCGAAAAAAAGAAAAAACGATTCCATGGAATATCTTATCACGAAGGTTGAACAAATTTAACACGTCTGCACCCACTGCCGGAATCAGAACTTGATTCTAAGTGATTCTGATCGATCGAGGTCGTAATTAGTTAACTGTTTCACGTTGTTTTATGTGGTTTATCTTTTTCAGTTGGTTAGCACTTGGGACGTGTTGAAGTTGAGTGATGAGCGTTTTCTGTGACTTCAATTAGGACCTTTCAGAGAAATTTTCATTTGAATTGAATGGATGGCTGAATTTGGCATTGGTTGACGTGGGGAGGACCTGTTGTTTTGGCAACATGCCATTTTGAAGGTCGAGATGGAATTTCGTACAGATGTGCGGCGTTTCGGCTTCGAAATATGAAGGAGATGTGCTAATTTTTATTAATTTTTGATTTTTTTTCTTAACAATTTGCACATTTCATATTAAACTGAAATAAACCAGAAAAATGTAGAATTTCTTGAAAGAACGTCTAGCTGAAGAGATGCAGAATTTTGAAAAAAAAAATATGGCTAGTCGGAAAATGGGAAATTTTTTGTCAATCTCCTTGAAGTATTGAAAGAACTGACCTTATTAATAGATCCCTCCAAATTCAATCCAAATTTGTCTGCAGAGACATTAAGGAGCTTGTTTGAGTCAGAATTTCATTTTGAACAGAAAAACTGGTATTCCTTAAAGAACTTTAGCTTGGCCTAAAACTCTATATTTTCCCTTAAATCCTCAAGCTGATCCTAAACATGTTCCTTGCCCTAAAAACTCGATATTTTCCCGTAAACCCTCAAACTGAACTTAACATGTACCTGGGCCTAAAAACTTAAGATTTTCCCTTAAATTCTCAAGCTGATCCTAACCATATACCGTGCACTAAAAATCGATATTTTCCCTTAAATCCTCAATCTGATTTTAAACATGTAGCTTGGCCTAAAAAAAAGACTTTCCCTTAAAATTTCCATTAATCTCAAACCTGTGAACTTTTTCCTAACATGCATGGACATCTGTAGGCATTTCCCTAAATTCCTCAGGTTGATCAAAAAGCCTTAGACTCTCCATGTAAGCTTAGCCAGCTGATACAAATTTTATCCCAGAGAGTCTCTGGTCCCTAAAACTGCATTTAAGTCCAGAAAAGCAAAGTTTCCTGCAAGAAATTAAGACTGTCCCAAAATCACAAGAATTACTTAACAAATTAGAAGATGTTCGTTTTAATCTTCAAGTTAGATTTCACTTAACATCGCCTTTTTCTGAACTCTAACCTGACCTAAAAATGTAAATTTCCTAAAATGCTTAAAAAGAATACTTTCCCTGATCTTCCAAAATTTGTCTTAACATTTTTAGATCGAGTGAACCCAAGTGATCTATAAACATATTCAATTGAAAAAAGAACTGTATACAATATAGGGCCATTCGGCTGACCTAAAAACTAAAGACTTTTGACCACATTCCATTCACATTCATGTCCATCTGAGTGTACACTCAAGTTTTTTTCTTTTCAAAATTCGTTTCCGACCTGATCCAATTAAGGTCATAACTCCTTACAGAGACAGGTTCAGAATTTATTATACCCGCCTGCACTGCACTTTATTTTTCGCACCGGTTTGATGACAACTCTCCTGGTCACAAGATTCAGGTCAAAACACTTTGCAATCAGAATCAAACTCTTTGCCAATTTTTTCCCGAGGTCGCCAATTAATTGCTTTCCCTTTGGAGGCTACACGTGTTTGATCTGTCTGCTGTAGCCTTCAACTCTAACTTAATGGTTGTATGTTGAGTTTGCTGCATGTATTGACAACCTTCTGAAGGTGATGATGAGCTGGGTGAAACCTTTCTGATTCAAGGTCGGCGAAGTTGCTTAACTGGATTAACTTGCTTCAAAGGGTTGGATTTCACTGTTTCGACGTCGCGTCTCACATGATGGTGGCGTTTGATAGATTTTTGGACTCTGATGCTTTACCTCTGTGTCGTTGGTTATGAAGGGGTGTCGGAACAACTGCAACCGGTGTCATCCAAGCGGGCTCCAAAGTCAACATGAGCGTAGGTCGAAATGAGTTCAAATGTCGCGTGACTTTTTAGAGACAAGTGTTTTGAGTGTTTGTATGGGAATAAAAACACTAATCGATGCTCAAGGCCCTGATGGCGATATTGTAGCCTATCCTAACAGCTAAGAGCTACTGATCCGCATTGAAGAACGTCTTCTCTGTCGGTGTTTTTGGTACTGCCTTCGACATATTTACTTACTTCTGTGCTATGATCTCCCAGGGGCAAGAAGCGTCAACCACGCCTGTGCAGAAACTGGTTCGAAGTTCTGCGACGTGTTTAAGCTCCCTCCGGCTTGTTCTTGAAGATCTTGATTGATTCTTAACACTTTTGCGCCACGTTGGTCTAGGGCGGTCCGGTATTTGGCCTGCCTGGGTAAGCAGGTTCCACTGCATGGCGTGATTCGCAATGGAGGTTTGCCCCCTGCCGTAGACCGGGTCTAATCGACTGCCATTTTCTCTTTCGTATCGTGATGCTTATTCTCGGGCCATTCTCGTTGGAGTTGGAGAGATTCACGACAGACTTGTTGGTGACAATAATAGTTGACTTCGTTGAAGAAACTCTATCCAAAATGACTGTTAAGTAGGTCAGCGCATCTTCGATGACTGTAAAGACAGAGGGACCTCTTACAGTTAAAAGACAGCATATGACTGGTGTCATTCTGGAAAACTAGTCCTAGCACCAGCAGGCAGCAGCAGACATGAAGATCTCACGAACAAAATGAAAGAGCTTCGGAAAACCAGCAATTGGCCCACCCCAAACCTTCAGACAACAATTTGAACTTCATCCACATACTCTAATTGAGATAATTTAATTCACGAAACCCCTTGAAAAGTCTCCATTGTCGCTGCCGATTCTAAACCAGGCTTAAGATCTCGATTAAAATAAACTTAGAGGCACTTTGTACAAATTCGAAAAACAATTCCCAAAAAAATTCCAAGACTTCTTTCTCACAATTTGCCCAATCATGGTCATGCAATCGGCTTGAAGAGGCATTGCGTCACCTTTGTCTTGAAGCCACACGTTATTGTGTTTGATCTTCTAAAGCCACAGTACACCCGACAAACAGTCGGTTTCTTGTTGACTTTTGTAATCATGAATAAAGACAAACTTGGAAGCGGCGTATGCTTCAGAGTGGTTCCTTTTCAATTAGAACTTAAGCTTCACTTGAAGTTGGAGAGAGACTAGCTTTGGGGCCGGGCTGCGACGTAGTTGAAGATGCAGTCTGAATAGAATTCTGAGAATAATTGCGATTGTCAATTCGAGGGATTAAAATTTGATGGATGGATGCGCTAATGTTTCCTGGGTTTTTTTTCTCCTTTTGTGATTTGTGTGTGTGAATTGAAGGCGGATGTTGCGTCTGGTTTTGAGTGTTTTCTGATGGAGTGGCTGAAATTTTTTGCGAAATACTGATTATAGATTTTTTTAGTTGTTTATTTGAGGTGATATGTGTTGTGGACGAAGTTGATTATTGGAGTTCTAAACGGATTCCTTGAATGATTTTTTTAAAGGGGAAGGTGGCGAGGAAATGTCTGCACATCCTGTCGCATCATCTGAAACATAACTAACTTCTTATTAGACCTTTAAAAATGTGGATCTGGTTTCTCGAGTGTTGTGAGCAGGCAGAAAGAAGATTAACTCTGAAAAAATTCAAGTTATTTCCTATGCCCCCCCGCAAATAGGATGTCTCCTTTTTTTAAGTAACCATATTTTGTGCGATTGTTCCATTCGTACAATTCGACACGCAACGCCATTGGTTCTTATATTTACCAGCCAATTTGTTTTGTGTTGGAAAATGTCTAGTTGGCCCTAAAAAGAATGGAGCTAGTCAAGGACTTTTGGACAATAGCATCGCTACCAAAATCAGGCTTAGAATTGACCTTGGCAACGGCTGAAGAGGCAATCGAGTACCAAAGCCCTCTCTCGCAAGACTAAGCTGGCTTGTATACCACCTTGACCTTCCCTGTCTTGCTTTAAGGCGAAGAACATAATTTGAGGTAGATAAGGTAGCCCTGTGTTTTTTACGTGGGCGACATTTTGTTTTGTTTGCGTTGATCTTGAGTCTGGAGGAGAAGATGCAACAAAGAGTTCTATGGGCTTTAGAGCGGCATGCGGACTGTCAAGTGTCTACAGATGCCAGGATGAAGATCACTAGGTCATGTAGAGCGGATGGATAACGCTGCGCCGGCCTAAAGAGTCTTTGAATCTGAGCCAGCAACAGACGACGACATCGTCTAAAATGGCGCACACAAGTGGATAAGGAGCTCAACCAACTTGTAGTGCGGAATTGCAGGCAGGTGGCAAGGGATTGTTCTGGCTAGAGATGCATGTTGGCAGAGTTATGAGTAACTGCCACTCAAAAAAAATATCGAGCTGGCCTTACTTTTCGAAAAACTACACTCGCTATATCCATCCTCCTTGATCCCACGTCTTTCTCCATTCAGTTTGAGACAAACGTTCAACCTTCACGATTTTCTCTCACCAATCCACGTGCCGATTGAATGAAGTTTATCTCCCAAAAGACCAGCTGTTCCATAAAATCTCAAGTAGTAAACAATTATCAAAGTTCGTGACAAATACCCTAAATAACAATATAGAGCGAGAACAACGTTCACTTTTTATCATTTTTTGAATTCTTAAAAAGATAAACTGCAAATAAAACAATCAACTTCTGAAGTTTCGACCGGTTAGCACCCTCAATGCCCATCGACAACGATAAGATTACAAGTATCTTGATCCATTCAAACGATCAAAGATACAATTTCCACATCAATTGGGCCGGTTAAAGTCCTCTGAGGTCAAATTTGACACCAGTTTCGTTTGTTTTTGAAACAGAGCACAGAACACATGTAGCCCGCAAACCAAAAGATCTCAATGAGAAATCACAGATAAATTTGTTTACGCTTCATCTCAAATGTGAACGACAATTAATTTCAATTTGTTTCGATATTATTCAAATATGGGTTGCTATCGTCGCGTTGCTATTGTTGTTGGCATTGTTGTCAATCGAAACGAAATTGTTGTGCGTCAAGAGGGACATTGGCACGCTTTTCCTGGGCGGGTTGGGGTTGAATTGTGTAAGTCATTGAACTAGTCGATTGACAGATGCGATGGTGCACACTTTTCAGTGTTCTGTGCGTCATGTCTGAAGGGTGGCGGGTTTGTTTGTTTTCCTGGGAATTTCTTGAATTGGATCAGAATGAAATTAAAGGATTGCGTATCGTTGACTGAGTGTAAACAAGAATTCTGTGAAATATGATTGGATTGGAGATTGAGTGCGGTTTCGTGTATGAAATTGAAGAGTTCTTTCCAACAAACGTGGAATTTGTTTACTGATCCAATTCGTGTTTGCACATCTGCTATGCAAACTATTCCCATAGAGTTTCCCGGAGTGATGGTTTTGCGTCGTAATGTGAAGCGAAGTTTTGTTCAATCAGTCGGTTCTTTGCCCCTCGTCAGACAGTCACGTTTGCGATCTGTTTCAAGTTCATAAATAAACACGTCATGCCACCAAGTATCCGATATCACGAGCAACTTTGCTTTCCATATTCGCTTTGCTTATTCTCGCTCATGACATTCGCTGTGCCTTAAGTAAGCGAAGCTTGTAAGATTTTCTGCACTTTTGGTCTCTTGTCGTGACTGACTAAAGTAGGCCTTGATATCGGTTGACGTAATTTTACGAATGCGCTCTGTCTGGCTGTGGTCATGAACTTGCAACGAGTGGGAATACAGTTCTGTCTCAAAAAAATCCCAAAAAAGCAACAGAAAGTGGCGGCAACGCTTTGAAAATAAGAAAAGAGTGGAAAAACACTGTTTCCGTATCGTATAAACAAAACCGCACACAGCAACCTTATCAGTCCTTCCTCCCTTCAACAAATACGCTTTAAACGCCGATAACGGTCACAAAACATGTGTACTCTACGCCGCGATACAGCAAAACATTTAAATTGACAACGATGGTAAGCGATTAATTCACGCAATTTCCTGACAAAAATCGCCTTCAATTAAACTACGTGCCTGCGTCCATTAAATCCAATTCAGTGGGCTGTGGCGACTGTTGACCACGTGTAAGTGATGATACCACATAACAAGCTGAGAAAGTATCTCGCACCATTGTCGCATGTGACAAGTCACGCATAAAATCGATTGCAAACCTCTCTCTCTCGGGTTTTTTGTTGATTTTTAAAATTAGGCCGTATTATTGAAATCAATTGATTAAGACCCCCCTGCCTCCCCAAGTGGTTGTTTAATCAGTTTGTCAACTTTTTTGGTGGAAAGTTTTGAGTGTTTGTCGTTCTTATAACGAAAAGATGAAATTCGCAAACAGATCGTATTTTTTGTCTATTTTTAATCTCTGCAGTCGAACGATGGACGTTGTGTGATAACCTCACCTTGACAAGAGAGGGAAAGAAAAACAATTCATTCTTCAGCTTGTGGCTTTATTTTTACATAAGAAGCAACTCGTGCATAATTATGGAGGATGAAATTTCTCCTCGAGCCTCGTGTCGAATCTGTTAACATATCTCTTTTCTTTGTCTCAGGCGGAGGTCACAAGATACATCTGACTAAGCACTTAGCCTGTGCCTCTTGTATTTGACAATATACACTAAAAATTTGCACAGCATGTGGCACTCGCTTTATTTGCTGATTTTTTTCTCTGTGAAAGTCTAATTAAATTAAATCTTAGTAAATCTCTTAACTAATAAAATATGTCTGCGGGGCGATTGTGCATGTTGGCACGAGGCCTAACGAGGGGATTAAGGGGATTCCAAGGGGATACAGATACATGTGATTACGGATTTCATTGAGAAATGCGTGCTAATTATGGTGACAACCATTGTGCGGGGGAACTTTTTCGTGATGTCTTGACATGTCAATGGTTGGTGTAAATATTTATCAAATTCCTTTGAGTGGCCATTTCTTGGAAAAGAAAATTAGAGGAAACAGCTAGGGCGCCTGTTTGTTGTTGACAGTAAATCCAAAACAATGCAGGGTATGTGGTTTAGTGGTTAATTGAATGAGTCAGCTTTGGAAGAGTAGGTTTTCGGGGGGTCCAGATGAATTGGACGTTGGACTTTTTGCTTTTAAATCAATGTTATTAACATTTAAATTAAATTTCTAAATTCTTAAATCAAACAACTCACTTTCGTTTGGAAGAATCGACCGAAATGGGTGCACTTGTGCAAAATTCAGTGAACTTACGCATTTGTTGCAAAAATCAAACTCGAGGGGGATTAAGGAACCAACAAAGACATTATTGATGAATTTAGAACAAAGATTGCACTTATTTTTGACATGCAATGTCGTTCAAGTGACTGACTTGGCGGGGCTTGCAATGGCTCATTTTGCGACCTCAATATTCCAAGACGTCATTGAGAGTTTGGGCCTGTATCTATGGATTGCTCAAATGGTATTGATCTTAAGTCCTTAAGTGGTTTACATATGGCTGGTATAACAAGGGCCCTTCAAAGTTCTGTAGTAAAAAAAATTCAAAGGAGTCAAATCGCACCTCCGACGGGCCAGTTGACATCGCCAAGACGGTTCATAATATGATTTTGGAATTCCATGAGCAAGTGATCGATTGTTGCATGAACTGTGTGGCATGGCCATTTTGCATGACCCATCCGCCGTCCAAATCCTTGTCTTTCAATTTAGTTTCAATTTAGTAAATAGTTGACTTGCATGACTTTGTAACGTCTACCGTTGTTCCGAGTCTCATTTTAGAAGAAATATGGTCCAAAGAAGGCACCACTTCTTAATTCGCAACAAACAGTGTCTCTCTGTATTGGGTATACAGCCCAAAATCGTTGTCCAATTCAAACTATTATAATGGTCGCCCACCTTAAGTGGACAATTGTGGACCTCGCAAGTGAATAAACCGAGATCGATAGTGCATAAAATTCGTGAGCTTCTGAGATCGATGGCAAGTTGATGTGGAGTCTGACACTCTCGGCCACAGTAGCCACATTCATATCTGTGCCAACGATGAAGACCACTTGTGTAGTCTCTTAGCACTCCAGTCTCATGAACTTTTTTGCACAAACTTGAGTACAGCAGCTTCAGGAGGCGCTTCATTTCAACGAAAAATTCTTTTGCACCGCTTAGCACTGCTTGGGCTACACTGCACTGACTTTGGAATTAAGTTTGTGCATATTTCCTAACGTTGTTCAAGCTGAAAGTTACTCATGCCCATTCACGGAGGAGTGATACTGACTTTTTGTCTATCGAGATGTTTTCCTGTTTCCTGTTTGAAAATATATTGGGACCAGTTCCCCTCACCACATGAAATAAAACAAATCATAAAATAACACAGAAAGAAAGTGCAAAAACGGGTCAAAAATACAAGCGATAGGAAAGCTTCGAGTTAAAACGATTCGACTGTAATTGCACAAAATCGGTGATTCCGCAGCCACATATTACCTAAGTACATGCATCCATAACCATCTTAGTTCCTGAATCAGTTTTGACAGCTTATTGTGTCTGTAGCACAATAACTGGTTAAAGGCAACAGAAAAAAGAACGTGTATTAAAAAATGGTTGAAGCGAACTCTGAGTTTGATCAATTTGGCACGAAAAGTTGAAGTTAGACTCTTTTGAGTTCTCTATTCTAACGCAAGTACCATTTCTTTTCTTTCCTCCTTTTGTCTAGCACACGATCCTTCAAGTAGGTATAGAACCCCTGTCTACAAATATCCTTTTCCTTAGCTGAAAAAAATGCAACGAAACTCTTGCATAAAGTTACAGCATTGCATTTTCACATTTTGTGTTGCCAACGGGATGGCCTCTGCTCTGCTTGTGTTTACTTTCACTTACGTTCGTAGTCCTTATCTGTCATGACTCCTTGTTATCTGAGGTTAAGGCAACACGTTGGCTTTCTTTTCCGCGAACAATAAATAAGTGATGACTGAATGTTCCTCATTTTAAATTCACCCTGACAACTTGCTCTTGTCTTTGCTCTCTTTGGAAAGGTCCTTTCCTTTCTCCGTTTTGCATTCGCAGATATTTCCATTTCAATGAAAGGCGCCAGTGTTGTTAAGTTTGTGGGAAGCGGTCAGTCTGAATCAATGGTCAGTCAGTGAATAAAACTTGTAACACCTCAATGTTTCAACGATTTAGTTAAATGAAGGGCAACTCCGAACGGCGAGATTTGAGACGCTTTTCCTAGACAATTGGTACTCTTTGAGTGTTGTCCGCAACTCGATAAAAGGTGGTGCCTTGAAGATTGCTAGATGTTCAGTTCGGGTATCAAACCAGAATAGACATCTGCTTACTGTCAAACTTTCAATTCGATCGCGCACTGACATTTAGTCTGGGCTCGCACATCGAATCGAAAGAAAATCGTGGTTGCATAAAAATGTGGCCATGCACGCACTTGTTTTCTGTGCCACTAGTTTTCAGACGGAAAAAAATTCAAATACACGGTTTTTAGCGTCAATAAAAATGCGACTGCGACCAAACAATCGCAAGACTGTTGCAGCAAAAAAAGAGGCTTGTTTCATTTTTTAATTGCTGTGGTGAATAAGTCGCCTATGTGTGCATGGATGAGTAAAACGATATGTCACATTTTTTGTGACAAAATCATGAACCGATAGAAAATCACAAGTGCGTGCTTACCCACATCGTGTTTAACAGAGATGCTATCGCAAGTGTATGGATACGCTTGGAAGTGCTTATGTTTCATTTTATCTTCTGACAATCGCATGCCCCAAAAATGGGTCAAATGACAGCGATTGTGAGGTGTCATTGAAAGTTGTGTGCTCTACTTTTTGCGACTGAATGGGCGAGCGCGCCTAGCCTTCGACCGTCTGAAGGAAGCAATTGCTCTGTTGTCTTGTTGTCTGTTGTCTAGCTGTCTTACATCAGAATAACGCCTTGACACATACATTTGTTGATAGTCCCGCATCAGAAGTTTCAGGAATTCGATTGGAAGGTTCTTATGC
This sequence comes from Eristalinus sepulchralis, assembly GCA_944738645.1. Lineage (NCBI taxonomy): Eukaryota > Metazoa > Arthropoda > Insecta > Diptera > Syrphidae > Eristalinus > Eristalinus sepulchralis. Next base: position 6,489,066 of record OX122885.1, on the reverse strand, counting down.
ATCCGCCAGAGGCTTGCGATTATGGATTGCTACAGTTTTTTGATCATAAGGACCACGCTCTCTATGGTAATAAAGTAACAACAACAACCAAATAGCGCATATTTGACTTTAACCGAAATAAGAGAAGGTATTACTACGCCTCATATATAAGTGGACGCCGAGGATAAGTTCCAGGTTCGACTCCTGGACTGAGCACGGGCACTTCAAGTTATAAGGACGTGTGTATTTTGATGTCCTGGTGATTCTCAACCATCTCCGTTTCATTGGAAGTTATCGAATTTCGACTGCATGCAGAGAACGATACAGGCGTTAACTTTCCCCGTCCACGTCCCGCTGAAATTTGCTTGGTGACCACATAGATTGTGATTCATCTTGAGGTTTGATATAAAATGCAAAATGAAACACATTAATTTAAAAGTAATCTAAAAATTTATGTAATCGGTTAATAGAACGATTTATGGCGTTTAAAATGATGTCATCTGAATGTTGGCCAGCTTCTGCAGGTCTTGAAAAAATCAGTTTCCACTTTAAGATACACTCTCCAATTGAAAAACAAGATAGAAGTCATTTCCCCCCCTCAGTACCTACACTTGTAATTATCGGTTACCGCAATAAATCACAATAACTCACGTTCAACTAATTCCGAAACAAATTGGAGGCCGTAAAAATACAAATGCTCTGCTCTCCTTTAAGCGCCCCGTAAATGATGACTTGCCACTGAAATGACCGCCTCCGTGCCTAGTGCCGTTTTGCAAATTTCAAACAAATCACATTCAGCTTCTCCCGAGTCGTAAAAAACCAATTGATTCGTCTCGAAGCACATTGATTGCGACACGCACACACATTGGACTCGAGATGAACTGCAAACTCCGTCCCAGATTCGCAGTTATCGCTGACAAGTGAACCACAGTCAGATTTTTCGCAACCTCATGAATAACTAATCGCTTCGACCTTGGCAAAGGCCAATATCTGCTGCGAATTTGTGTTAAGTGTCGTGTGTGCGTGGTGCATTGGTTGTGCCCGAAGTAGGTCAAATGATGAGAGAAACTTGCCCTAAGGGGATTCAAGGTTAAGCACAATTTTGATTCAAATTTGATCTTTTGAAAGATCAGTGATCTTTTTTTTGTTTTTTTAATTGTGTCGTAACTGTTGGTGGCTTGGCTTGGTGATGTGACATATGAATTCGGACTTCGAATGACAGCTGTCAAAGGTATTGGAAAGTTGAGTCATCTCAGGAATGTCGTCAAAAAAAGGGTGAAACAATTAAAATAAATATCTCGTGCCAATACTTAACAGCCAAAGGTGTCAAATTGAAGAACCACGATCCGTATCAAATCTCTCTTTGCGTTGACATGTGCTGCAGACATGATCTGAACCTGTTCGCTGATCAGGAGGAGATTTCCTCTTTGATCTGACGTGCCTTAGTCTTACCAGAACGCAGGAGATCTATTCTGTGATTATGAGGTCATTTAAGGTGGCCTGGCCTTGAAGTTTATTTACTGCATCGCTCAGAAACCTTATCGTATCGCTCGGTGACGCTCTGTTTGCTTCCTGAAAATGGTGGAGCGTATATGTTGCCTCATTGAAATGATGATTTAATTTTGACTGTGAGCACGACTATGTCAATAAAGAAGTGGGGGCTGGGGAGAAACATTTTTTTGCATGTTTTCTGGTTCAAAAGTTCAAAAGGTCCAAAAATTCCACTAAGAAGCTTCAAAAATTGCGGTTCCTATCACCCATCCTTCCCAAGACCTTACAGTACTTCACTTCACTTCATCAAAGTTCAGGATGACAACCAAAAATATTCAGAAGACTGCTGCCATGAATGTCCAAAAATACCCTGACGCCTTAAGGTTGTAAGGTTGCTGATAACAGCGAGGCACTGTTCCCATCTCGGTTCACAGTCCACGAACGGGCTGAAGGCGTGGTTGATACGTTTCTCTCGTCATCTCTGTACAGTTCACTTCAACTTCGGAATGCTTTCACAAATTGCGTCATACACTCTCCCCAAAAAACCCTTTCGTTCATCGAACCCTGCCTACGCGTGCTATCAGTTAAGCAACGAAAAATACCTGTCATCCTGAATAGTAAATAAAGGTGTCGACAGCCACAGTCAACAGACAACAGACTGTTTGTGCTGGGAAAACAACGCACAGCTTTCTGGCACTTCCGATAGATCAGCGTGCACGTCCATAAGGAACGAATTCAACTCGTGTATCTCATGTTCAGTCCAGAGTCCGTTGTCTATCTGCGGGACGAACTTTAACTTCACTCGACAGTCCGAGTCACAGTCACCGGGGTCAAGGTTTGACCTGGTTTCGGCCCCAGATTGATTTTAGTCGCGCCTCGGTGGACTCAGAGTTGTGTGTGAGCGCCGTGCAAACAATCGCTGTGTCAATCCTTTGTATTGAGGTATCAATTGCCTGGCACTTCATTCAGACAACACACGGGGAACGTGAATGCCGGCACATAGCCCCTGACGCAAGTGTGCGGGTGGGTGGGATGGCGACAAGTATTATCACTCCCCGGTGAGGTATAAAAATCTTTCACAATAATTACAAATAGATACGCGAAAAGCGACGCCATCGGGCTGGTGTGTTGACTGCCCGCTATCGCAGTGACAGCGATGCCTGGAATGTAGAGCAATTAGATGCGGCAGTTGGGGACGCACCTTCCTGCCGCGTGGCGGTGAGTCAGTCAGATGGTGGTGGTTTCAGGTAAAGTGTCTCGTTTCTATTTGCTGGCTAATTTGCTTAATTAACGTGCGGGAAGACGTTCTCGGCTGTGTGCGGGCATTACCATGTGATCGCGCTGTGGCTTGTGACACATCGTCGGTGCGAGAACGTGACTCGTGATGCACAAATATTCATATTCCCCGCTTGCGTCGCGTGTCCAGCATGGTTATCGGCCCTCGAACAGATAAAGGTGAGGCCAGTTGACCGGCGTCAAGCAAACCACTGACGACACTCGAGCTGTTGACAACGCGTGGCAATTGTTCCTCATTTGACTCGGTCTCGATTTCAATTGAATTGTCGCCCGTCTTAGAGATAGCCGTCGGAGTTTTACTGGTATCGCTGTGTGGAGAGGGGCCCGTCTCTGGTCGACAGGGGAAAAAAAAATCCGCCGCAAGTCATTGAAAAAGTTTCGAGGTTAATAGCATCACGCCTGCGAGAGGGTATCGCGACAAAAAAAACGAAAAAAAAACGAAAACCAAACGCTCAACCGAATAAGGCATCGAAACAGACATCGATCGCTCTGCTGCGGTGTTGCACGGTTAGTCGGCTGTTCAAGTTCAAAGTCGGTACAGTGCCGGGTGTACGCAAGGCGATACGTGAGCCGGTTGACGATTTACACGAGTTTCCTTCCTCGATCGGGCTTCGAACTGAGCTGTTGCCGCTTGACACGGGTAAGGATCACTGCTGCTGCTGCTGTGCGTCTATTTCTCTTCCGGTGTTCAGTGCTTTGTATGCTCTTGAGGTTCTGTGTGCGGCGAGTTCATGGCTACCACACACGACATGGGCTGCGATTGGATAATTGAAGAGCGTTGATTGGGCCGCCCTAAACTGTCACAGACGCTTACCGCGTTCAATTGCGCGTTTAAGTGGTGGCAATTGTGTTGCGGTTGTAAAGTGATTTGAGTTGTAAAACACGCGGTGTTAGATGATCCGGAGTGAGAACGTTTGGTTAGCCTAGGTCAGATCGAGTTGCCAAACGTGGAATTGTGGCCTTGTGCTGTGATCGTGCGCGACCTTCAGACAGTTGATTTTGGTGGTTGACTATCTATGGACAGTTGAGAAGTGACATTCGGTTCTAATTGGATTCTTCTTCATGTTGGCCAAAATTTGGTTCAAATTGATGTCAAGTCACGATTAGATCCGCTCTTCTGCAAACAAACACGACAGATTGAATCTTCTCTAAGCAAACACACGAGATTCGCGTTAATTTTGCCTCGGTTATGAACATAAGCCAGCGCCTTGTCAATAAATCACTTTAAAGACATTAGCATTCCAGCACTCCCAGCACTTTCAACCGCCCCAAACACCCCAGCCACTCATTTGCATCCGTCCCCTGGTTGATTATCTTGATTATTCACATCCTCAGAGTAGTTGATAATCGAAGATGACAGTTTTTTTTTTTTGTTGTTGCTGTTGTCTGTTAAGTGTTTGCTTAGAATTTGGGGAAAATCCGCAGAACAAATTTGCACTGCAATGCTAAAATTGAAACCGGTTGCAAATTCGTCTTAAACGTGTTGACAGGGTATGCCTGAGGAGAAAACCAAAGTCTGGACTATTGTGAATTTCTTTTGGATTTGAAAAGAGCGTAGTAACGTGTGATAAAATTTTGTGACGATAGTTTTGTCCTTAGTTGTTCACGTTCGGTGCGAAATTAGTGAGATTTTTATTTTGTCGCACTGATGACTGACGCAGAACGCATGTGGATTAGAATGATTCTTCAAATTTTGATATTTCTGACAGATGGTGTGGAATTTCGTGGCTTGGAGTGGATTCAAATTCCCTTAAGCTAAGTCTCTGTTTCAGTTTCATTCTTAGTCCCGGTTTCAGGTCCTCTTTCAGACAAAATTTCAGTCACAGTTTCAGCCCTAGTTTCAGTCCATATTTTAATTCCAGTTTTAGTTTCTCATTTTAATCCCAATTTAAGTCGAAGTTTCAGTCTCAGCGCTCAGTTTCAGTCCAACTTTCTTTCTCTCGTTCAGTCCCAGTTTCAGCTGCAATCCCGGGTTTAGTCCCAGTTTTAGTCCTTATTTCAGTTTCAGTGTGACTCCTAGTTCCAGTCCCAGTTTCAATCCTAGTTTTAATCCCAGCTTCAGTTGCAATTTCTCTGAATTTCAATTCCTCTTTCAGTCCATGTTTTAAACCCAGTTCCAGCCCCGGTTTCAATTCCAGTTTAGGTTGCAGTTTCAGTCCAAGTTTCAGTCCCAGTTTCAGTCCCCATTTCAGTTCCTCTTTTGGTCCATGTTTTTATCTTAGTTCCAGTTTCAGGCCCAGTTTCAAGCCCAGTTTTAAGCCCAGTTTCAGTGCCAGTTTTAGTCCCATCACCAGTACCAGTTTTTTGCCCACTTTCTTTCTCTACTTCAGTCCCAGTTTCAATCCAGCTTCAGTTCCATTTTCAGTCCAAGTTTCAGACCTGGTTTCAGTTTTAGTTTCAGTCCCCATTTAAGTTCCTCTTTTGGTCTATGTTTTAATCTGTGTTCCTGTCCCAGTTTCAATCCAAATTTCAGTCCCAGTCCTTCAGTCCCTCTTTAGGTCCCAGTTTCAGTTCCACGTTGAGTACGAGTTTTAGTCCTGATTTTAGGCCCAGTTTTAGTGTCAGTTTTAGTCTCAGCTTCAGTACTAGTTACTGTCCCATTTTCTTTCTCTCGTTCAGTTCCAGTTTCAAGCCCAGTTTCAGTTTCAGTGTTAGTTCATGTTTCAATCCCAGTTTAAGTCCTAGTTTCAGTTACAGTCTCAGTCTTAGTTGCATATGGACTGCAAATCTCAATTCTACTTTTACTTCTGGTTGCACTGTCAGTCTCATTACCAATCCCAGTCCTAGTTTCGATCCTAGTCTCATCGTCAGTCCCAATCTCATTTTCTGCCCACGAGCTGAAAAGAACTGCGTCCATTTCTTGCACCCCCACCCTGATTTCACCTCCAAGCGACTCAGTCTTTGGTGCGAATTAAGTTCCTTACTTAGTATTCAGCGGACAGAATTTTCATGGTCTTCTGTTCCTGCTTTAAATGAGCCATTAAGATCCACACAAAATAGCAAAAATTCAAGTCGCAGAAAACGAAGACCAAAGTGATCTTCAATCAAACTTTGAACCCTCGTCAAAATCGCCTTTCGTTATCAAACACACAATCGGAATAGTTTCACGTTCGCGTTCATTCAAACATTCCCATTGGTCCCATAAACACATAGTCAACAAACTTTATCGCCATCGTAGTCGCTGTCAGTGTTTAGAGCGATTAGGAAATGAGAAAAAAACAAGTTTTCCGAGCGTCATCTGTCGAGATCTGATCTGATCTGATGATTAAATAAATAAATTCACTGCTCGCGTGACCAATAAGGAAGTTATCGTCGAGAGACGACTATTCACATCAAACCCTAGGCCCAACAACAAGACACCGCAACGTATGGCATTTTAATTCACAGACACCTAGGCAGCGTTTATGGCTAATTAAATGTTATAGCCATATGTTTGACCTCGTCGGATGAATAGAGACTTCTGAATTTGAAAAACTCTTTACAGTGAGGTGTTTGACTGCGAATTTAGGATGCCTCTAATTTGCATTCCGTTCGCGATCTCTGTGTCGATTGTTCTCTGTCCGATGACACAATTAACTCCGAGAACTCCTCATCAGTTATCGGCGACGATAAATTCGTTTGTTTTCTTGTCAGATAACAATCAGATGGAACGAAGGCACACCAAAGGCATACAAAATCGCATCCTTTAGAATGGAATATCAATGAGCTTGCAAATTCCTGCAGCTCCCCTCCTTTCTATTCTTCAATCGAATGTCTTTGCCTTCTTGTCATCGATTTCATATTCGTGAAGGTCGCTCGGAACGACATATCACCCTAATGATTCTTGCCTTGAGGTTCAATCACTTGCTCTCGTTAGAACATTAGCACAAAGTGAACACCCATGCATCCGCAACAATTAATCAATTAACCAGACCTAAATTAGCTGATCGTGTAAAGACAGATTTTATGGATGACACACGGAACCAGTTACAGCACGTCATAAAGCCTCACGCCCCGCAGACAGGTCTAAAGCTCACTGAAAGTCAGATAAGAACTTAATTGCTGCAATGATTGTGGCGATTGGTTGCGATGCATTGGCAATGGGGTTGAGTTTGAAGTGAGTCTTCAACTTGTTTACAGCGGGTAACCCAAATGGCGTGACATTCTTTCTCGTGCGTTGGGTGCCACAATTTCTTATCGAACTAACCGCATTGTGGAACAAAAAACAAAGGAAATGACTTCAGAAAGCCCTTGATGTAGGGAAACTCTGAGATTTGATGTAATCAGTTAGAGAGGAAATTCTGCTTTTCAAATCAAGCTTGTGGTTTATTCCTAAGGTTGAGTTTTGTTGCTTCCCAAAAACTGTAAGAAACACCACGAAGGTCCAATTTTCGATGACTTCTTATAACATTTGTGGCTGTATATCGGCAATAACGCGGCAAATATTGTCCTCCATGTAGTGAATCGTTTCGGGCTTATTGGCACATATGTCCACAGAAAATAGCCAAGCGGCATTAAATCAAACGATCTAGGAGGAGAATTCACGGGCACATAGCTAAAGACTATGCGGTTACCAAACGTTTCCTTTCATAAAGAAAAAATTGTGACACAAGGTGAGTGACTTGCTGCGTTGTCTTGTTGTCTCCAGCACATCATGGTTGTTCAATTGATGAAAAAAAATGTCAGCAATCGAGGCTCTAAAGCGATCATTTTTCAAGAAGTACGGTCAGTTTTCGTGGATATAACGGTATCTCAACGGTGTCTCAATTCGACCAAAAGTGAGCTTCATTGTCGTCAGCCTACTCATGTAGAAATGCCAAACGAAACTTAAAATAAATCACTTGACAACCGACAAAAGGGCCGCCATTTAAAAAAGTGTTGCCAGACTAAGGTTCTAAACCTCTAAAAACAACACCCGTGGCATACAACATGTAAAGAAGATTCCAACTTAGCCTATGACAAAGATCCCCTTCCCATTACAACCCGCAGACATTTAAGACCAATGTCCATCGGTATCCTTTCTCCCATTCTTCCTCTATACGAGTACCTTTGGCCCGCCCTGTCACAGGATTTATTTCAGCTCAGCGCACTCGAAATCCCCTTACCACACGCCAGTTACAAAGTCAAATGCCATTCTCTGCCGTGCGTTGCTCTCAACAGGAAGACCACTAGATGAGCATGAGCACGTGAATTGCATATTTTGACATGCAATAGATGAATTTTGACTCTTGATGATGGACGTGTCGGACGTACAAACACGTACTAAGTATCAGCTGCTCAGAACAACATTTCAGTTACATTTGAATAAAATACACGGAGTTTCTTTCTTGAGGACGTACGTCCCCGAGACCAGGTGGCCTGTGACTGAAATCTAATTCTGACACGTAGAAGAGGTTCTCTTATCTAACGAGTATCTGTGGTCGACGAGCGGGAGCGGCTATCTTATCTCAATCGAAGCGCTGACGTGCAGGTTTTGGGGGTTTCTTATCATGTTTTTGTCTGAACACAAATATGAATGGACCTATCACTCATCCGTATTTTCGTCTGCTACAGCAAGAGCGCCTAGATTTGGCTTACAAACCTAAATTTGTCATGATTCGTTGGTTCCGAATTTAAGGGAAGTCTACACCCTTGATTTTTCTGAAATTTTGTCTCGGCTTGTGATTTCGCTACATGCTGCACATAGCGTGGCTATGGACATCACCACTCCGGGCCGAAAATTCTCCGAATCTGAGCCATTGGGACAACGTAACAGAGGGCTGTCTAGGTTAAGATAGTGTACACAAGTGGAAAAGGACCTCAATCAACTTGGAGTGCTCAATTGAAGGAAGTTGGCGAGAGATCGTGCTAGCTGTTGAGGCAGGTCTACCCCTGACTGTAGCGACATGAAAAGAAAAAGACGATTTTCAAGCGACTAAGACCTTTTTAGTTTTGGGCATTTTGGGATCGAAGAATTCGAGAAACCTGCATCGAAGAGTTCTGCATTTTAAATCGGCATTAGAACTTTCAACAGCAACTCATGCGTATTTTGTTGAGGCCTGACAATAAATTCACTCTGAGCGTTCTTTTCAATACTAAGTGAGTGACTAGGAGTGTCACATAGACCTATAAGGGATCAGACTCTAGCTGAGAACCTTTTTATCGGTAATTAGTTCTTGTATTGACAACAACTCGAATGCGGTGGTGCCGTGAAAAATGTGAGCTGTTCTCTCCGAGACTCGAACCTGTGACCTCGGGCCTGTAAGGCGAACACTACCTCGCAGACCGACCACAATCTTAAATAAGAGTTAGTTAACAAAGAAAATCAGGGTCCAGGTTTCAGAAACGTTAATTCCGAATAAACGGTGACCCACTTGCTTTCGCCGTGGCGTAGTGGGTAAGTGCTTCGTCTCACAGACAGGACTTCTAGCTTCGATTCCCGGACGGGACACCTCGAATTTTTTCACGGCACCAGGTCTTTCGAGTTTCTGAGAACACAGAAAAGCTGCTCAAATCTCGCCGTTCGGAGTCGGTAAATAACTGTAGGTCCCTTCTACTCGTGAGAAAACAGCAGCACGCACAGCACGAGTAAGTTGTGGTAGAAGCTCGGCACTGGTCCCTTGTGGGTTGTATTAGTACTCACTTATTAGTAGTTGCTTTGGAAACATGTTCACAGGGTGTGCATAAAGTTTGAGTGCAAGTAGCATTCTTTTGGGGGAAAGTACATTTCCGTTTGTTGGTGTTCAAGTCTCACTTTCTTTAAAAGAAAATCATGTTTTGAGTGTTCCAAAAAATGTTCGTCTCGGTGAATACCAACTCTGTCACTATTTCCTAAATTTACAAGATTGGCCATCTGTCAAACGTTAGAACTTTTATGTCTGTCAAAGGGACTAACATCTTTAAAAGTGCCTAAATCTAGAATTCTTTTCAATGATTGATCAAGTCATAACTAGAATTGTAAAGTCAGTTCGTCTTCTTTTTCTAAAGCGTCTGCTCGATTAGCTAATTCAAATGAAACTCAGCAGTTATTAGAATCTGATCTTGAAAACTTACACACCACTCTGGGCACCACTATCCTTCATTTTTTCGGTAATGTATACGACATGACGGTTTCTTTAAGGATTTTTCTATGTCAGGCTGTAGGACAGACATTGGATTCGACGGTAGAGGCATCACCATGCAGGCTAAATTCGGAAAGAGTTCATCGAGTGATTCCAACAGACCTTGTTTTAAAAATTGATCCCCCAGACATCTTCATTCATTCCCCCACATTCCTACACAAAAAGAGAACGTCGCCATTCGTCGTCATTTAGCCATTTCGTCACATAATTCGACACCAATTTGATTTCGATCGTTCTCTACGCAGTAGATGCCTCTATGGCTCTTTCTTGTTTTTCTATTCCAACCGATTACTCAGTCATCGCTTTGCCTCAAAGCAGAACCATCCAGAGCTCGACGCTTCGGCTCGTAATCATCTCGCGAACTCGTACGCATCGCACACTCTCAGATTATCGCACCACACTCGTCGTCTCCATGTGAAGACTGCGTGTGCTAAATCCCGTATCTGCGCTGCCCTCTTTTATGGGTGACGACAAAGCACATTGTCGTATCTATCCTCTGTCAGCAATTTTGCAGGTCATGCTATCAGTGCTTTGTAGAGCGTTGTGGAAGAATTCAATTGGCCCATCAGACACACCCTCAATCTGAGGTCAGTTCTGGACGAGAGCCGCATCTGATGTGTGAATCTTGGTCATCTTGTTTGGCGTTATAGAAAATGAATGCAGATAACTAGATATACCGGTGGTTACCCGTCTTAATCGTCGTTCTCTGACTTTTGAAAGTTGATCGGGCTGAAAGCAAGTTAGCTCACTTTTGCGGTTGCATTCCACAGATTGTGAAGTTGGAATGTATTTAAATTCAATTTTTATTTGAAGAGATGTCCGTGTTGGGATTACATAACTCCTCCGAGTTGCTATGGACACAGTCGTTCAGGTCTTCGGAGCGAACGTTTCGCTTGCGTAATCTTTTCTGGCAAATGGTGAAGACCAGGTTAGGGGTGGTGGATGACAAACGTGATCCACAGTGGTGCCACAATCATCAAAAATTGATGTAAATTGATGAAAAAAAAGCAAATTTCTCCCTCCCTACACATAACGAGCCCTCAAACCTCGTTCAAAATCGGTTCCAAAACGCACTGCCAAGACAACCGGGTCTCTGACCAGACCCTAGATCAGTTCACGGTCAACAGCACTCCCACACAATGTCGTTTCTGCAGCAAAAGAAGCCGTCCTTCGTTTGCCCAGAATTAGACGCCAATTCACAATCGCTGCATTCTCGTGTCAGTCTCTGCAGGCGTCCTTGCAACTTGTTCCATAAATTTCAAATCTCCCTCCAGCAGCGCGTGTATTTATCACAAAATGAAATGAAAATTCAAATTTGCATAACCACGAGTCAAGTTCACATGGCTGGTGGAATAACAAATCGATTTCATTGGAATTCTGTGTGCGCTCCCGTGCCGCCGATCTCTCACTTAATTAAATTGCTTCCAAGCCGTATCTCATTGATGTATAATTGCCTCACGCCCAGTGCGTGCGTCGTAGTGGCAAAAAAAAATTCATTAAACGCGCCGTAAAGCCCATCGGTCCTCTGTGGTCAATAAAATGCCTTCAGACAGTTGTTAGCTGCCGCCCAACATAGGGCCTCATAAAGGCATCAGAAAATGTCAAATCCTACCGTCACCCGAGTCGGGCGGCAAAGTGTGTTGGGCGCGTTGGGGTGAATTAAGCACACCTTCGAGGTGCTTCGCGATAAATATTCAAACCTGCGTTGTTTTGCATTTGCACAGTCCACGGTTTGACGGCGCTGGGTTCGGACTGATCGAAGGACGTGTGAATAACGTTTTGCAAGGTATTTCACCTCGAAATCGCCTCGAGAGTATTTAAATTGCTTCCGGTGTGCGAAAAAAAAACACACACACACCCCAATAGAATTTGAAATGTTCTCTCTCCACGATCACGTCGGAGCCGCAGCCGCCGCCAGCGAACTGCCTCGATAATTTCCAATTTCCCCCCTCAAGGACGTTCTAAATCGGTGCGCCGTTCATTGACGTAGAGAACGCACGCTGACAAAAAATACATTTTCTGTTTTAAGCGTTATTACCTAATCAGACACACAATTAATGAATTTTATTTTTTCTCCTCTCCTTACAGACATAATCGTCAATCAGGATGGAAGTGTAAGGATTGCCGAATGAGCCGCCGGTGTGTGGGTTAAATTTATTGAGTGTGTGGTTTGTATTTTCAGGACGATACGGTCGGAGTCCAAGGAGCATGTCGCCCCCCAGAGACTGTCGAGCGGGGAGCTGTGCACGAATTTCTTCGCGAACCATTGGAAGGGACTGGTGGTGTTCTTCGTGCCCCTCCTCTGCTTGCCCATCATGCTCAGTAACAACACACCTGTAAGTATTTTCAATGTGTATGCGATGAGTTGAATTTGTTTGAAAATTATGCAATCGTTGGTTTGGAGTGTTTTCGGGGTTTGGTGCAAGGATATGCACATTTTGGTGCGGCTTGTAGTCGGCTTTTATACAGACGACAGGAGGGACGAAAAGAGAGAGATGAGGGAGATGTAGAGAGAATGCATAAAGGATGGATTTCAAAGGAACAAGATTTCACACTTAGGCGATCGAAAAAAAGAGGCGAAGGATTATACAGACGTTCACAGTTTACGAAGATTTCGGATTATGGTGGCGAAGAGTTCCAGAAACTTGGGTTGACAAAGACCTCGGAGGATTTGTAGAGGTGATGAGTTCCAGAGGGCGTGGACAGGGTCAGCAGAGGGGAGGACTAAGGGAGGCGACTGCAACGAAAGATGTTTTACAGGGACGACGGTTTACAGGGATGACGGTTTACAGGGACGACGGTTTACAGGAACGACGGCTTACAGGGACGTCGGTTTACAGGGATGACGGTTTACAGGAACGACGGTTAGAGGGACGAGGGCTTACAGGGACGACTGTTTACAGGGATGACGGATAGAATGACAACGGTTAAAGGGGACGACACTTTACAGGAACGACGGTTTACAGGAACGACGACTTACGGGGTTGATGGTTTCAGATGATTGCTTACAAAAGGTTAAAGGCAATAGAGTACAGAAGCAAAATGCTACAAAGAGGGCAGTTAACAGAGACGACGGTCTGCGGAGATAACGCTGTACAGGGACGACAGATTACCGGCACGACTGTTTGGAAAGAATATCAGTTTACAGAATACGCCAAAATTAAATTCGTGTACCTTGGCAGTTTCTCCAAAAGAGAGCGCTTGTGAGAGAGTCATAAATTTCCCCATGCAGTCAGGACTTTGTTATAAAAATTATTCCTAACCATCCCTTGACTGTCTTTTAAAACTGAGAGCTTAGTTAAAAGTGTCTGTCTGTCATCTTTCTACTTGTTCGGTATTTTCAAACTTTTTGACAGTATCTTAGATCTTTTTCCCTAGAGTAAGAGAAAGCCAGTCAGTGCCTGTAGGCGAACAAACCAGTCTGCACCTTCTAATCTGATTGCTTACTTAATTGGACATGACGTTGACGTTTGGTCTTGTCTCGCACTCAGAGTACTTCTTCTTCTTCTTCTTCTTCTAGTGGCGTTTCAGTTCGGGGTGAACGTGGGCCTCAACCACCATGCCTCTGCAGCCAGCAGCACTCAGAGTTAACTCAATTAAAATGGAGTCAAGTTCAACTGCATTTCCTTACAAACTTCCACTGTACACACGAACTAACTCGTACTATACCAATTGTCTGCTGTAAAGCCTGTTCACCTCCAAAAACTGCAGCTGCAACCAGCACTGGTTTCAATCATCAAACAGCAACCGGAACTGTAGTTGTTGTTGGCATTGAATTAGAGTCAATACGGGCTAGAATTTCATTCGATGTTTAGATGGAGCTATAGACAGTCAATCAAGGAATTCATGTTTTTGAAATTTATTCAAATTTTTGGACGGGGCGTTCGTTGGTTGTTGCGGAATGTCCTGAGACGTAAATTTATTTATCGCTGGAAGTTATGATCAAGCATTTCTTTTGACTTAAAACCAGTCATACTTTGGACAAATCAGCAAATTTTAAATCGAGTTCTGAGTCCTACACGGACAGCACTAGTGTGAATTCCTGGGAGATGAAATTGCCGAGAAAATGTAATTTATTCTGTGACACTTTGCTCACAGAATGCGCAAGGAAACGTTCAGTTTGATTTAAGGACCTTCAAAGAGTTTCTCCTTGTTCGAAACTATGCTGGTTCCAAGGCGCTATTGTGTGAGTTCTTAAACCTCCATCAGCTCGCTTGAGACAAGCCTAGTTTCACTCAAAAAAAGGCGCAACTCTGTAAATTCTTCAAGCTCCTTCTGGAGACTGTCGTCACAAAAATGTGAAAACAAGGTAAGCATTGTCTATCCTTTTCGCAGTTCAACAGTTGATCAGTGGTTACCTAGCCGCCTTGATGATGCTGTCTTCCTACTGCCTCTTTATACATGCCTAGGAGTAAGCACGACCAGGAAATTGTTCTCTCTCGTCATTGCCTTCGCGGAATAATGGGTTGCAAAAGTCGAAAATCCACTCTCCCTCTAAGCACCAATGTGATTGAAGGTACACTTACGAAGTTTTACATAATCTTACGTTGCCCGTGACAGATGCGGGAACACACCTACTGTGTGCGGAGCAGGACTGAAATCAATCTCTGAGCCTTAGCTCATACACTCTTACGATTGCCACAAGGGGGAAATTTTGTCTTCAATCGATCAGAGCGTCCAAACTACTCACATCCACCTCGAAAAAAAAAGAAAATCGTCACATACTCAGTTATCTCCTTCTAACCCCACTTTCAACGAGGTTTCACTAAAAATGTGCAATGTTTAGACGTCCCTTGTACCAGTCCACCTCCAAACAATTACCAATAAATTGTCTCAAATGCAATTACCTCGTGCAAGTAGACGCCCTCAATCACCTCCCTGTTGTTTTGATAAACCGCTCCCAATGCACTCCTCCCGCCGGGCACTCTTAATTTTTTATTGAAACAACTTGTTTTTTGTGCTTTTGCTTTCCTGACGTAATGTTTACTCGATTCAAGGCTGCAATTGCCGCCTCTAGACCTTTCGACTTGCCCTATCTCAGCGGCCGCAGCGCGCCGATCACACGCCAAACGATTGCCCGCGAGAAAAACAAATAAATTTACCCATGACAAACCGCACTCGTTCTCGTTTCTTGGTTTTTTTTTTTTCCGTAATCAACTCACTCACAACTTCACTTTCAGGAATACAGATGCATGTACTTACTGGCAGTTATGGCCATCTTTTGGGTCACCGAAGCACTGCCCCTCTACGTGACATCGATGCTTCCAATTGTCGCCTTTCCCATCATGGGCATCATGGTGAGCATGGAAATCCTTATCTGACCAATAAAACATGATCTTGATTCAATGTTTGTTTTTTTTGCAGAGTTCTGATGCCACATGTAGGCTGTACTTCAAAGATACGCTGGTGATGTTCATGGGCGGTATCATGGTGGCACTCGCTGTGGAATATTGCAATTTACACAAGCGCCTTGCACTCCGGGTCATTCAAATTGTGGGCTGCAGTCCCAGAAGGTAAGTCATGGCGAGCTAATTGCCCACAACCGGTCATTGATCGTGCGGAAATCATTCCCAGAGAAAAATGAAAAATTTCCTGAATTTGCAACGGCTGCTAGGGTTCGCACTTGAATTGGACGAACGTGATATTAATTACAAGCAATTAGATAAGAATTTATGCGGAGCGCCCCTTGCACTGGGCGGGGATTTCAGAAATTCATTCAAGCGCCGCTCCGCATCGTTCATTCAAAGAGAGATGCATTGTTTTCAGCTGCTGCCCTCTAATTGGGAGAGATGACTCGCATGGAGGCAGGCAGAGCATGTGAGGATGCCACTCAAATTTGCATATT
Source organism: Eristalinus sepulchralis (assembly GCA_944738645.1). Classification (NCBI taxonomy): domain Eukaryota; kingdom Metazoa; phylum Arthropoda; class Insecta; order Diptera; family Syrphidae; genus Eristalinus; species Eristalinus sepulchralis. The sequence goes on along the minus strand of OX122885.1, from coordinate 6,473,376 downwards.
TTGAATGAAGTACACTTCCTTTGGTGGGAAGCCCGTGCGCCATAAATTTTACTTGTGGGCTGTACAAAGGTTAATGGGATTCGCGTCGCTTTGAAGAAGAATGTGTGCACTCAGGCTGATCTGCGCGCCATTCAAACGCAAACCACACATTCGATTTTGCGCTGCACGCGAAAGTTGTTGTGTTTAACTGCGAAATGTTGTTCTGTTGCGACGCCACACCTCATAATATTCACAAACGTTTTTCACACAAATGATAATCACTATCGGTTCCCACTATGTGGTCGCAAATTGTCTTGCGTGGCTTTTTGTGCCGTTCGTGCGACGTAAATGACATTTTGTAAATGTTGTCACTATCATTGGGTGGAAATTTAGCGATGCCCTGAATGATAACTTTAAATGATTGTTTTTGAATCGTTGTCAGTTGTGACACCTTTTCGCCCTTTGCTTTACACAAGGAGTCTGACGTTCATCGCCTTCTTAGAGCATCCTGGAGGCAGTGAGCTCTGAAAAAAACTTTATCTTCAACACTCTGTCAGCACCGACATGAACGTCTTCTCACTTCCTGGCCTATAGTCTTCTTCAGCAGGACTTCATTGCAGTTACATGCATCCTTGTTGAAGAATTCAATCCACAACCCACAACTTTTGAAAGTGACACCCTCCTTTCAGGTCTCAAAGAGGACTAAATGCACGCCTAACACGAGTAGTCTTTGAGGAAGCTAGGCATGTGTCCTTTGTGGGGCTGTATCACAATTTTTTAACAATTCTCTTCAAATTTCTGACAAATTTTCTGGTTCCTTTCAGACTCCATTTCGGTCTCATCTTCGTAACAATGTTCCTGTCCATGTGGATCTCGAACGCTGCATGCACAGCCATGATGTGTCCAATCATTCAGGCTGTCCTCGAAGAATTACAAGCTGTAAGTGAACTGTAAGCCTTTCCCCCAGCATCAAATCTAATCACATATTCTCGCCGCCTCCCCCCTACAGCAAGGACTCTGTCAAATGCACACCAATCCTCAGTACAAAGCGCTGAACAAGAAGGAAGGCGAGGAGGAGTAGGTCAAGTCAAATTACATGTCATTTGCGATGCTCATCCCTTCTCTTTCATTTCCCACAGACCACCGTACCCATCGAAAATCACACTCTGCTACTTCCTGGGCACAGCGTATGCCTCGTCAATGGGCGGATGCGGAACCATCATCGGCACAGCCACCAATCTCACATTCAAGGGCATCTACGAGAGGTATGCTGAGCTCTCAGCTGGACACTGAACTTCTTATTAATTGTGTTCCTCCTTTTGCCAGTCGTTTCCCAACATCCAAGGACACCCTGGATTTCCCCACGTTCATGTTCTACTCGGTGCCCTCCATGTTGGTGTACACATTTCTGATGTATTTGTTCCTGCAGTGGTACTACATGGGTTTGTTCAGGTAAGCGGGATCTTCGGTATAGCTGCGCACATCAATTCACTGATGTCTCGATTCCCTATGCAGGCCAAAGAGCAAAGAAGCCGCTGAAGTCAATGTTGGCAAGAACGGTGCTGATGTTGCCAAGAAGGTCATCGACCAGAGATACAAGGAATTGGGACCAATGAACGCCCACGAGATTCAAGTTATGATTTTGTTCATCATCATGGTCATCCTGTACTTCACCCGCAAGCCAGGCATCTTCCCTGGATGGGCTGATTGGTTAAATGCAAAGTAAGCCCACGGACTGACTGAAGATAGTTGTGGGGGCGGTAATTCACTGTTTTCTCAAATTGCAGGGACATCCGCAACTCGATGCCAACCATTTTCGTTGTGATCATGTGCTTCATCCTGCCCGCCAATTACGCCTTCATGAGATACTGCTGCGGAAAGGGTAAGAAATCTTGCAAAAGCTTCACAAACTCGACCTCACCTCTAAATTGTGTGCTTTCAGGCCCAATCCCCACCAAGACCACTCCATCTCTGATCACATGGAAATTCATTCAAACCAAAGTGCCATGGGGTCTGGTGTTCCTGCTCGGTGGTGGATTTGCTCTCGCCGAAGGCAGCAAGGTCTCCGGAATGGCATCACTCATTGGCAATGCGTTGAGCGGACTCAAGGGACTGCCACCAGTCGCCCTCCTCTTTGTCGTCATCATGGTTGCCGTCATATTGACCGCATTCAGTTCGAACGTTGCTATTGCAAACATCATTGTACCTGTCCTAGCAGAAATGGTAAGAGACCATCTCCCCCCCCCCCCTCCGCCTGGGTGGCATTGTGCTGATGTGTTCCGCTTCTTTTTTTAGTCTCTTGCTATTGAAATTCATCCACTCTACTTGATTTTACCCGCCGGTCTTGCCTGCAGTATGGCATTCCACTTGCCAGTGAGCACCCCACCAAATGCACTTGTTGCAGGATACGCAAACATTCGCACCAAGGATATGGTAAGACCACACCACTCAGCTTCCTGACAGAGAGAGAGAGAGAGAGTTTAAATTGCTTTCCGGTTCCGTTTCGCAGGCACTTGCTGGCATTGGCCCAACCATCATCAGTGTGATTGTCCTGTTCATCTTCTGCCAGACGTGGGGCATTATCGTCTACCCCGACCTGACCACCTTCCCCGAATGGGCGCGTCTAGCGGCAAATTCAACAGTTTAACTAATTACCTAGGAAAAAAGCACGTAGATCGAGTAAAGAATTATTTTTTTTTTATTTTTTTGATTTAGTTTAAGACAACAAACACACAGACGATAGAGGAGAAGGACGCGACAGATTTAGGTTTTAAGTCTTATCCCTTCGGATGAGTCACACGTAGGAGTTTGGTTTTACCGTTTAGAGGTCTCACCACACAAACATAGACAGAAGAAAGATGAGAATGCATTTATAAGAGTGAAGGCAGCTTAATTAGACACGTAGAAAATGACTCCTTCCTGCAGTGTCTGTGAGGGAGGAGGACAAGCATAAACTATTGTAAATGAAATCACGGTGCATTTAGAAACAATTTTATTTTTGTACTCGATTCTATTTGCGACCCCCCCCGCCCTTGGAATGGGGTTTGGGGGGTTGGGGTCCCTCTTGAATGCATTTCTTTTAAGTACTAAATCATAGAGACAAACAAATGAAAAAGTGTAAAGTACATACATACATATATATACAAACCTATATCATTGCATCATTGCATACGAGGAGTCTGATGTCAATAACGGGATTATTCTAAGGGGTATCTGAATCATGACAGGACTAATTTATTAACTAAGCCAAAATACAGGCGTGTAACTCAAGGAATTTTCAATGCGACGACGTGAGTTTGAGGCGCAATGCGATAAATAACGGCGCATGTAATGATATATTATATTTTTTTATTAACCGGACTGAAAAATGCATTATATCAACAATAAAAAAATAAATGAAGAAAAACAAATCGAGAGAATTTCAAGTTTAAGTGAAGTTTTAGTGAAGCAAATAAGTAAACAAAATATTTTGTTAGTTTTTAATGTAAAATAAAAATGTATTGTAAAGTTTATGGTATTTTTTTAATTGAATACGCTCCGATAAATATGGCTGACTAATGCGCAAATGTCGACCATGTTCTGGATTCAGTGTGAAAGGGATTTGAAAACGAATGCGGTGGTTAAAAATTGCACAATAGGTTTTTTTAAATGGCGTACTTACTTTCAGTTGTGAAACAAAATTAAAATCCAGATTAAAAAAGCAGCAAAAGCTTACAGCAGTTGGAGATGACCTGGTTGGGCGCATGCATCAGCTCATCTGTGAGATATGATCGGACGAAAGCATGCCCGACGAGTGGAATATCAGCGTCGTGTATCCGACCCACAAGAAAGAAGACCCCTTCGACTGCGCCAACTATCAACGGTCTCCTTAAAATCGCGTACAAGATCCTCTCTCCCATAGTCTGGGAACACCTGAAACCGTTCGTCAACAACCTGATAGGTGCTCATCAGTGTGGTTTTAGGCCAGGAAAGTTCACCATCAACCAAATCTTCTTATTACAGCAGATCCCGGAAGAGACCCAAGAAGTGCAAATCGACACTCACCACATACCCGTCGATTTCAAGGCCGCATATGACAGCGTGCATAGAGACGAGCAATACAGTGCCATGTCTAGTCTTGGCATTACTACCAAACTCGTCAGATTGTGTAGGATGACGATGGAGAACTCTCGCTGCTCGGTCAAGATCGGGAACGAACTCACCGAGACCTTCCATGTCTCAAAGCAGTTTTAGACAAGGCGACGCATTGTCATGTGACTTCTTTTACATCATCCTTCAGAAGATCGTGCGTAACTCACAAGTCACACAACACCAGAGGCACGATCTTCCAAAAGTCAGTTCAATTGCTAGCTTACGCCGACTATATTGCCGTGATTGAACGAACACAGCGAGCCGTCAATGACGCGTTTGCCGGCATTGAAGCGGAAGCGGCCAAAATGGGTCAGGTGGTTAATGAGGGCAGAACGAAGTACGTGCTGTCTTCAAGGAAGGACACCCAACACCGACGTCTCGGACAGAGCGTCACACTAGGCTGCAGAAACTACGAGGTAGTCAAGGACTTCGTCTACCTCGGCTTCACGGTAAATAGGGACAATAACAGTACCGAAATCAAAAGCAGAATCACTCTTGCCAATCGCTGTTTCTTTGGGCTCAAGAGGCAATTGAGTAATAAAGCCCCCTCCCGAAGGACTAAGCTTGCTTTATATAGCAACTTGATCATCCCAGTCCTACTCTATTGCGCAGAAACTTGAACGCTACTAAAAGCGGCTGAAGAAGCCCTTAGTTTTTTCGAGAAAAGAGTTTGGCGTGCGATTTTTGCCCCTATTTGCGATGATGGCATCTGGAGAAGAAGACTTAACGACGAACTCTATGGGCTGTACAGCGACATGCGCCTAGTCAAGCGTCTTCGGCTTCAACGCTTAAGATGGCTGGGCCATGTAGAGTGGATGGACCCCACTGCTCCGACCCGAAAAGTCTTCGAATCTGAGCCATTGGAACAACGTAACAGAGGACGACCTAGGCTAAGGTGGCGCACACAAGTCGAGAAGGACCTCAACCAACTTGGAGTGCGCAACTGGCGGCAACTGGCGAAAGATCGTTGGCACGTTAATTGAGTCCCAAGTCCATCCCGGACTGTAGCGCCACAAGAAGAAGGACAAGAATTAAAGAAAGCAATTCGGCAAGGGTTTCAAAATCATTGGTACCACTTGGGGCATTGCAAAACAAAGTCACGCGCCCCAATGGATGTGAATTCTTTAGCGCATCCCCAAGAATTGACAGACACCGGATAACCAAGAATCTGACTGTGTTAAGTCGAAAATTCTGTAATGGTTGCCATGGACGCTGCCGAGGCAATTCAAGCCTGCCTGTTTAATTTCGCAATGTCCACTCTTCAATCGAAAACGGAACGAGGTCTAGAATAGCTTCTCTGGAATTTCTTACTCAAGCAGCTAGATGTCATTAACCGATTTGTGATTACAATTAGGACAGGATGGATCAAACACTTCCCTCATGTCGGGTGTTCAGACCAGCACTCTCGCCCACACATCACTCCTCACACACTAAACAGCTTTTCGAAGCGTGTCAGCCTACTTGTAAGTTTGCACGTTCTCAGACTTGGTGACGAAATTAGAAGAATCCAGCAACAATCTTACCTCTTCCATGCGTTTCCTAGGCATTATCGAAAATCGAACGAACATCTGAGTGCTTTCTTCCTCCGTGGCCAATGCGACTTAAGCAACACTCTTCAGGTAACATACTTCCTTAAGGGCCTCAAACAGTTTACCACTTGACTTGCGTACAGATTGTCACAAAGATGGACAGCAGGAAGGCATTGTGCCAGCTGCTCCCAATGGTGATCCATTTCAATTACGCCCAAAACGCATCAATTCTTGGTTTCCATGATCCAAATATAATTGGACCGCCTTTGAGTTAAGGATTGACATGCCCGGCTCATCTAATGTGAACCTTCCACAATGACTTTGCGTTTTTGTTCAGACTGACTCAGGGACCGGGCGAATCTCATGTCGATCAACAAATCAAACGAAACCCGACGATGATTAGTTTCACTTCAAAATAAAAAAATTTCCAATTTTCTCATGTTTACTCGTATTCTACAAATATCCCCCGTCTGCGTGGGAGAAGTTCGCATACCCATACACGTCCATTATCTCCTCCCCGTCATTGATGACAGGATAAATCACTTCACACCAAAAGCTATTCACTATCCAAATGACCAAGATGCTAGTCAAACTCGGAAGGACGCCTCCCAGAAGCTGGACAATAGAAAGAAATTGTTGATGACGGGGGAGCACAGCGATTTCGTAAACCATACCAAAGTCGATCTTTTGAGATTTCCCCTTTCACGAATCAGCAAATTGGAAGGCGTTCCTCCAGGCAGCATGAAGGACATACTGCAGGCAATACTTGCGGGCATAATTACATACAATGGATGGACGTTCAAATGACCAGTCTGGAAATTAGATCGAAGTGAGTAGGATGTTTCAGTCACGGTGGGAAGTGGTCTTACAGTCTGTGCGAGGATGGGCATCGTTATGTTGGCCGTTGTGATGTTTGCAGTTATGTTTGTCATCAAGACAACAGCGGTAATTATGATGAAAAGCGCGATTGACTGAGGGAAGTCCTGAAGGGCCCAAAAGACTTTTGAAACTCTCTTGTCCACTCCGGTCAGTTTGCTTCCTGCTGCAAGTGCCGTTCCACTGCCTGTTTTAAGGGATACAAGTTTCAAAAAGCAGAGCGTAGAACTTCAGAGTTACTTGCCGACAAGATAGATGAGATTCCAGGAGACCCTCTCGATGGCGAAATCCCACTCAAGAAGGCCAGGAGCTGGCTTCCTCTGAGTCGCTTAAACGAAATATGCTCTAAGATGATTGCTTGGATAAAATGTAGTCTTGTGTACCTTTCCAGAACTTAAGGAAGCTGTAGTTGGCTGGCAGAGCGAATAGAAGAAGCATCACATAAACTTCTGGAACCGTGTTCATTGGATCCCTGAAAAAATGAGCAAGAAAGGAGTGATATGGATAAAGCGGGGGATATCGACAAGCCAGCTCAGACCTGCAATGGGCTGTTAAGCAGATGCTACGCTGATGTAGTCCGAGGAATATAGGGGGACTAGATGGACAGACAACCCTTAAGTCGAAGTCCCTGGTTTCGCCCCTCAAGTATAAAGGGCGACAGTGATAGACAAGTCAGAGAATCAGATGTTCCAGACTTGGCCTGAGTTCTGGATGGCGAAAAGGCATACAATTTGAAGCCCTCGGCTTTTGGGGCTCCAGAAGGCGACATAGAGACTTACTGCACCGCGAATTCAAAGAAATCAGACGTCCCAGGTTTAACATAACCTCAGAAAGGGAAATGAAGGCAGACCCTCAAATCAGGAGAAGTCACAGATTTTAACTGTGACTTAGACTCGGACAGTGGCACAAAAGTCAACGTCTCAGACTAAGCCGGGGTCTAGAAAGCTCCAGAAAAGTCAAAGATTTGAAGCAACGGGCTTAGATTGGGCTCCAGATGGCTAAATAGAGACTGACAGTGACACAGTAGTTAAAGAAGCAGACGTTCCGGGCTTAAGCTGGAAGGTGAAAATGCAGGTTATTAGAAGTCATGGTCTCAGTTTGGGTTCTAGAAGGTGGCTTAGAGGCTGGCAGTGGCACAAAATCCATATGATCAGATGTTTTAGGATTAGTCTAAGCTCTAGCGGGTGAATTGTAGGCTAAGTTACAAGTCGCAATTTTGTCCGGGTTTTAGAGAGTGACTAAGAGACCGCCTCTTAAAGAAAGGGAAGTTTAGGTTATAAGAGCTTGACAGAAGTAATAGAGGTAGACATCCCAGACTGATCTTGATCTTCAGAAGCAAGCAAAACAGAGTACCGGGTTCATATTGGACTGGACTAGAGCCTTGCTGCGACATAGAGCCTTGCTGCGTCGAGGAATCTAGGTGTAAGCCAGATCTAGTTTCATCTTCAGAAATCGATGTAGAGGCCATCTTTGGAACTAAAGTCAAAACATTCGAAGTTGCGGGCTTAGTGTGGCCTCTAGAAAGCCACATAGAGGCTGCCAGTGAAACAAAAGTCAAAGAATCAGATATCCCAGGCTTAGTCTATGCTCTAAAAGGTGCATTAAAGTCAGACTGTGGCATTAAAGTCAAAGAATTACAAGTCGCAGATTCAGTTTGGGCCCTAGAGAGTGACTTAGAGGCTAACTATAACCTTAAGAAGTGACTTAGAGGCTGAATATGGCCCTAGGGAGTGACTTAGAGGTTGACTGTGGCATACAAGTCAAAGAATCAGACTTAGCCCGAGCTCAAAAAGGTGACAAGTCAGAGAGATGGAAATCACAACCTTAGCTTGACATAGAGGCTTGTCCTGTTGGAACTGACAATGACGCAAAAGTCAAAGCCTGAGTCCCAGGTTAAGCTTGATCTCTAGAAGATGACCAAGAACTCAAAAATTCGACCTTTTGCCTCTGCTCTGGAACATGATTTTGGAGTTCTATGTGATCACTTACACCTGGGACTCCACAAGGTTACTTATAGTCTGATTGCGGCTTGGGCTTGGGCTATATAAGACATTTTGAACTTAACTTACTCTCCATTTCCAATAGGTTCCTCCCCTCCATGAAACAAACCATTATTCCGTATTTCGTACGCTCCAATCAGGACAACAAAGAGCACGATGATGCTGACTTCATGCACCGTTATCGGCCCCAAGGCATTATACTTTGCGTGGATTACCTGTAGTCCCGAGTCAATGACGCTTTGCTCAGAGGTGATAGCTTTTGCATCTTCGCTGTCTGGTCTAAATGAAAAATATTCCCAATGAGACAGAAAAACAATGCTCTGAGATGGAACTTACCGGAACAAGCCCATGAATACAATCTCCAGATCAATCCACATGAGGAGCGTGCAAGCGATCACAATCGGAATGGAGTACAGCATGAACTTGCCGACCTTGTCCCTCTCCTTTGAAGAAGGAAAATATCTGAAGCGGGCAAGGGTAACTTTAAGAGGGGAAAAGAAAGTTTCAACTCACTGTCTATACACCCAGCTAACCACAAAGTTTGTTGGTGAGCCAATCGGGCATCCACACCCGCCAATGGACGAGGCATACGCCACACTCAAGTAGAAACAGATTTTCAAGCGTGACGGACGTCTCCTGAAATGACGTCATGAGAGCTGTTCCAATCATCAAATCTTGGTTCCTACTTGTTTTCCGGCAGATCCAAGTCATCGTCAGCCCACAGCTTGCACAGTCCTATCTGAAGAAGAAAAATGGAGACCAAAGCACAGTGATCACAGAATCGATTGCCTACCTCATTCAAATTCATCAGAATGGCATCCACAACATTGATCATCATTGACGCACACGCTGTGTTTGTGATCCACATCGAAAGGAACATGATGACAAGGCAGACGGCAAAGTGCACCCTTAAAGATCGAAAAGAGTTTCAGGAGATCACATTTCAGCTCCTTACCTTCTTGGACTGCAGCCCACCAGCGAGAGGACGGCATACGATGCACGGATGTGCAGCCCTGAGTACTCCACGGCGGCCGCGTAGTAGCCAGAGAACATCACAAATGTGTTCCTGAAGTAGAGTTGATAGGTGTCCCGACTGGACTAAAGCAAGAGACGTTCAATATTGAAAGTGTTTGACTTGTGCGTCACTTCTACCATGATGCCCAGCAGAGGGAAGGCAAAGACTGGAATCAGCGTCGTGGCTATAATGGGAACTGCGGCTGTTGCATAGAAAATGGCCATTCCAAGGATCACAATCATGCAGCGGTCTGTCTGAAAGCAGAAAAGCTGAAGCAACTGAATGGGTTTGAAGGTCCTTACATGGTTCTCGTTGCTGTAGGCCAAGGGTACCAGGATGCATGCGGTGGCGGTGAAAACTAGGCCTTCGTAGTGATTCCGCAAATAGCGGAGAATCGTTGTTGGATGGTTTTCATCGTCTGATGACATTTTAGATGATTTTTGTGAAAAATTGGAATTTTGATGGAAATTTCAGAAGCTGCCTTGGGGAAAGTTCAAAATCTTCGGAGCTTGTGAGTGACTGAGTTTTTCAACTAGAAAGCCTTTCTAGGCGCTAGAAGACGACTTGGAGGCTCTCCAGGACACGAAAGCCAACCGATCATAAGATTGACATCCACACTGTGCTCTATAAGACGATTTAGACACTATAGCACAAAAGTTAGAGAATCAAACGTTCTAGACTCAATCTGTTTCTGAAGGCGACTTATGGACAAACTGTGACCCAAAAGTCCAACCTGAGTTAAAGGCGATGACTCAGAAACTGACTGTATCGCAAATGTAAATGAATTTAAGTCATTGGCTGGGATTGTTAAGGTCTTCTTTTTCGTCTTTGCTTGACACTACAGTCTGGGGTTGACTTGGGACTCAACCAACGAGCCTCTCCCGTCGGCACGAATTTTCGCCAGCTGCCTGCAGTTTCGCACACCAAGTTGGTTGAGGTCTTTCTCTACTTATGTGCGCCATTTCGTAAGAGGACGTCCTCTGCTACGTGGCGTTCGGAATCGAAGACCCTTCGGGCCAAAGTTGTGTGTTTCATTCACTCTACATGACCTAACCATCTTAAGCGTGGGATCGGAAGACGCTTTACTAGTTGTATGCTGCTCCGCTCCGAATACAGAGCTGAAGTGGGATCTGTATATCAAGGCAAGCGAAGAACTAATCTCTCAAAACAACCAAGTAGTTATTCAGTCACTTTCGATAGAGTTCATGTGTCTGGGCCATAGAGCAGCAATGGGATGATAAGAGGTGTTTCGAGAGATGGTTCTATCGCTCAAAGAACTCTTGAGCTTAAAGAAGAAGCGACTTACAAGCGTAAATGCTGAGCTTGATCTCTGTACTCGTGTTCTTGCCGCTATTTACTCCAGAAGCGAAGCAGATGAAATCCTGGACTACTTCAAAGATACTGCTGCCTAGTAAGCCATGTTTATGGTCTTGAGAGCGACTTAGAGCCAGGCTGCAGATAACTTTAAACCTAACGGGCTTAAGGCCTATAGGCTAGAGCTGGGGAAAAAACTTGAAGTAGAACAGAAGCGGGAGATGTGACTGTAGCTTCACCTGAAGCTAGTGCTGTAGCTGTAACTCAAGCAACGGCTTAAGCTGGAGTTGAAACTAAAGCGGAATCTGGAGCTAAAGCATGTGCTTTAGTTGAAGCTGCGGCTGGGTCAGAAGTTGAATCTGGAACTGAAGCGAGATCTGAACCTGAATCTGAAGCCTGAGCTAAAGCTGAAGATAAAATTGTGTCTGAAGTTGGGGCTAGAAATGAAGGAGACTCATGAGTTGAATATGAAACAAAATTTTAAGCTTAAAAGGAAGCTAGAGTTGAAGCTATGGCCTTAGTCGAAGTTACTGCTGTGGCTAGACGCAAGACTGTAACTGAAACTGAAGATGAAACAGAAGTTGAAGCTGAACTTGAGACAAAATCTGAAGCTTGTGCTGAAGCAAGACCTGAAGCTGGGTATGAAACTTGAGCTGAAGCTGGAACTAAGAGTGGAACATTTGCAACAGGATGTATGCACATGTCCCACCCATGTTCCCATGTGCAGCAGAATGTATCTGTACATCAAGGCAAGCGCAGCAGGATGTATGCAGCAAAATTCCAGAACTTGATTTTCCGTTTAAAAAAAAAGTGCTTAACGAATCCAAGGATCCACCCGAACTCTACAGAGTGGAGCTCAATTTTCAAAATTTTAACTTCTTTCAAGGCAACCTCCATTTGTTTTAAAACAAAAAGCCCTGTAAGTGAAAAGATACGCTGGTTTCATTTTTCAGGTCTACAAACGTCTAAAGTCGTTCAAATTAATTTTTTTAATTTATTTTATTCTTAGAGTCTTCCAATGTAGGTAACGGAATATCAAATTTAATGCGCAAGGCATCTATTGCGTTGCCGCATAAGGCAGCAAACGCATGAGTCTTGCCGCACAGAGTCACAAAAAGCTACTACTGCCTCCTAAAAGCATGCCAAACTTTTCACAAAAATCTCAAACAACTTCTGCCTCGACAACACTTTCATCGCTCATCAAACACGTATGACGCTCCATCATCAAAACGAAAGCCTCCCCAAAGAGAAAACAGAAAAAAAAGCTTCTCCACGCCCGACCACACAACACACAAGCTCTCCCCCATCAACAGAACTCGCCTATCAAGCAGCAAGCACAAGGTGTGTCGTCAATGTTCGCCGTCGACTTGTTGGCTTCATCATCATCGACACCGCGGTCGCTCCTCATCCACCACACCATCACCATCACCATCACCACCGTACCACCGTACCACCACAGCAAAACACAAAAAGCCCATCGCCATGCCAGCGCCTCGGTTCCACATCAAATGTGCGTTCAAGTTGAAATTCCAGTTGGCGTTCAGTTCTGGCCTGCAACAAAACTGACTTTGGCTTGTTGTTTCCCCGGCGGTCGGTGGTAAGCCAGTCGTTCGCTTGTCGTTAGTCGTTCTCGGGTTGCGGTGTGTGTCTCGTTCCTCAATTAGCGCCACGTTAAATTACAGTGCTTCACTAGATTTTCTTTTATTTTGTGTGAAATTTGAATTTGAATCTGCTCGTGAGTGTGAATCGGCCGGTTTTTGAATTTTGTCCGTGAGCAGAAAGGTCATGTGATGCGGGAAGTGTTTATCTGTGCCTAGCTTGAGATTCAGTTCGGCCGACGAGGTGGTGAAAGAGGTGAAATTAAGGTTCGTTACGTTCGGATGAGTCGGTCTCAAGACGTGAATACATTTTCCGCAACTTCGCGGTTTCTCACGAAAGGAAGCAACAAATAGAGAAAAAAATTAACACCAAATCCCCCTCACTCTCGCACACACGGGCGCGCGAATACATCGAAAACGCGTATCGGGACGGCTACCTGTGGCATGTGGATACGATCACTTCTCCGAGCCATCGCCGTGTCTCCGTGAAGCAGCAGCGAACCGATACCAAACACATTTGCAAATTGCGATCCTCTCCCCTCGCGACTACAGCGACTACAGCGACCATCAACATTCCAACTTCATTGAGCGTGCAACCGAGGGGGCTTAAAGGCCGAGAATACCTTTCGGCTGCCTCTGGAAGAGACAGACGTCCTCCTCCAGAGGGGGAGCGGAGCATCATCATCGTCAGCGTCTGAGCCGGGGCCTCTCCAGCCAGCCAGCCAGCCAGCGCTGCTGCCGAACAGGTTAGCACAACGAGAGCCTCTCGCCGGAGTCTGTGTGTGTTCAGGTGTGTAGAGAGCTTTTGCTGTCATTCTCTGTGTTTGTTTGTGTGCGGAATGAATGCTTTGTTTGATTGTGTCATCGTCCATTGTGAATTGATTGCTTTTGCGCTTCGGCGCGTGTGTGTGTTTGAGTGTAAGCAGTGTCGCGGCTTGGGGGAGGCACATTTGCGATTCACTGAATGACTAATAAACTTGTCAGACGTGCAGCGGCGATAATCCTGGTTGCGTCTAAAAATACGCAAAGTCCTCGCCGGGCCCTTGGGCTTCCTGTTGCATCTCGTCTGCAGCAAGTATCGGTGACAGGGCGACTTAATGGGACGTGCGTGTCGCTTGGCGACGGAATTTCAAGATCAATTATCGCCGGCATTCCGGGAGAGCAGGAGAGGCGTGAGGTCTCATGACCGACGAAAACAAGTTGTTGTTTTGGCACTACTGCCGCGCAGCGCGTTGGCAAAAACCCGTTCTGTGGCTAACGACATTTACACGACACACCGGGCAGGCAGGCAGGCAGGTTGGCAATCACTAAGCACACACCGATTGGACTTGTTTTTCATTCAAATTGATGTCTGGGCGGGTAATTGCAATCGAAATGAAGATTTAATATCACTCAGGGACTCCTTGGCGCGCTCTCTGTTACGGTGGGTTAGTGATGGACCAGCGCTCAGGGCTGTGTTCCGGTCGGCAGCGGAGGTAACGAACTCGAGCCGAAATTGTGGGTAAATTGCTTACAACTCACTAACGGTGAGTAAGACTACGGCCGAGAAGGCCAGCCCGATGCTTTGTTTTGACTCACGTTCGTGCGGGGTTTGGGCAGGTGACAAGAGGTTTTGCGGTTTCTCATTGAACTAAAAGCTGAGGCAGCAGCAGGTGCGGTCGTCTTTGACACTGCTGACATTTTGAAGCAATCTGATGATTCAGCGTTTTGGGGGGAATTGGCGTTCCCACAACTTTCGTGTGTTGAAAGTAGACACATCTCGACAAAACACTTCTCCAGGTATGAACGAGTTGTGACGAAGAAGTTTAAGCTAGACTGCATCTGCAGCTGAGCTGGGGCTAGAACTGAAGCTGGAGCTGGATCTGGGGCCGAAGCTGAAGGGGGAGCTTAACCTGCAGCTGAAACTGGAGCCGGAGCTGAAGCTGGAGCTGAACCTGGAGCTGAAGCTGGAGCTGGAGCTGAAGCCGAAGTTGAACTGAAGCTGAAGCTGAAACTAGAGCTGGAACTGTAACTGGAGCTGGAGCTGAAGCTGAAGCCGAAGTTGAACTGAAGCTGAAGCTGAAACTAGAGCTGGAACTGTAACTGGAGCTGGAGCTGAAGCTGAAGCCGAAGTTGAACTGAAGCTGAAGCTGGAGCTGAAGTTGGAGCTGCAGCTGGGGTTGAATCTGAAGCTGGAACTGGAGATTAAGTTGGCACTGAAGTATAGGCTCAAGCTGAATTTGAATCATCATTTAAAGCGGAAAATGGCCTTGGAGGTGGGAGCTCGAGCTGAAGCTGTAGCTCCAGTTGAAGCTTGCTGCTGAGGGTAGACGTAAGGCAGTAAGTGAAACTGCAGATGAGACTGAAGCTGAAGTTGAATTTCAGACTAAATCTAATGCAGGTGTCGCAGCTAGAGATGGATCTGTAACTGAGGCAGCATTTGGAGATATTCATAATGTGCACAGCTATTTTTTTAAGGTCGTTCCTTGTTGCGTTCACCCAATGAATTGCAATCACCGTCATCTGTATGGCCCCAAACTCTGTCTTGTTGCCTCCTTGTTGTACTCACTGACAACTCATGCAGACGAATTGCTTGATTTCCCAGAAAAATCCTCAATTTAAGCCCCGCCTGGTCACGACAGGAGGCGATTTTCTTCGCAAAACTGACCCAGTGCTCCTCACATCCCACCAAGGAATCCCCTCATTGGAAAGTTTCCCACTTCATTGCACGCAAAAGTGCGTTGCTTCCGGTGCCTCACCCGCAAACCTCCACCTCTCCCCCGCATGAGTGTGTGTATTTTTAGCACGCAAACCAACCCACCCGCCCTCCGACTCTTGAGTTACCTTGACAAGAAGAAATTCTCGGAACCCGTCTGCTCACTCGTGAACTATTTACATGATCACTCGAGTATGCAGAGCGCACACGGAAGAATGATTGTTTGTCCCAGCTAGGACAACGGAATTCCGCTAGAATTCTAATTGCACTCGAGACTCGTAAATAATTCAAATTTTGTCGCAAGGAAAAATCCTCTCCAACGACATCTTCTCTCAAGGGATGGCGGTGCTTAGCCCGTGGTTTCTTGTGACGTCAGCAACAAGAGGGTAAGTTCTAATTAAATCACAGAAACACTAATTAAATCATAATCAGACATGAGCCAGTGGTCTTGAAGGGGGTTTCATGTTGATTTAAGGGTTCCTGGAGTATGCTTGTCCTGCTCCCTATTGCGTGAAAGTGGGGTGGGAAGGTGATTTTTTTGTGGGATGATTTTTTTGGCGTTCTATTCATTCGTGCGGTGTCGTGAAAGGACGTCTGTGAGGGATGGGGAAAAGAAAACGTTTGACGGGGGGAATGTGAAAAGATGGGTTTTCTCAGCAAATTTTGTGAGGATTCTTTGGTCAGGTCTTTTTGCCTCTGCACAAATTGAGATAAGGACACGGAATTGGGTTTCACGTGGTGGCTTTGGGTTTTAATTGAAGGCAAAACGTGAATTTACTCTTTTGTCTTGCGTTGGGCGCCAGTGGAAATTTTGTAATAATTGTGTCTCGACTCTTAAAAAAGAAGATTTAGATTTTAGAACATAGAGTCCCGCTCTACATCTCCTAAAATACTTTGAAATCATAAAACAGTCGACGCAAGTTCTTTCAAAACATCTTAAGCCTGGAGAACGATTTCCTATAAACCCGGTTTTAGGTACGCTGCTGCTACATGCGAATTTCGACGAAAAAAGACCAAATTACCTATTTATTACACCTTTCACGACTTCAAAGCAACAATCGCACAACTTTTTGCCAACACCATCAACGGTATTCACGACACCCTATAACCAGACAAAAATGAAAACATGAACAACATCTGTCTCTTCGTGTCAAATGTTAAACACTTCCAAATCCATGTTCACTGTCTCCTCACCCATAAGCTCCAACCGGACTCACAGCCAACTCACAAAAATGACACAACTTACCGTAAGTCAGACGAAAAACGAGGAAAAGCCGATTTCGAGAGCAACTCCCGTCTATAACGTAATAATTTAGCAGAAATTACGGCTTCTTTCACTCGGTTACGGTCTGACGCGATAGAGATCTTGAAAACGGTGGACATAAATCCACACACACACCCATACACAGATTCAGTACACAACACGACCCCCTCTGCAGAGGGCCAATGCACCACACCGCCGCCACCGTCACTCGACCCAAACAAGTTCCCCGGTTTTTTTTCTCATTTTGTTGTGTGTGTGCTTCTTTATAAAAATCGTGCAAATCGTTTACCGTCTCCTCACCGTTAGATGCCGCACATCCAACATCTACCGCCTTGTCGCCCGAGCATATGGTCGGTACATGCCACCGATGGTGAAGAAGTTGCAGGGCACACAATTACAAAAGCCGAAGCACCTATTCACTTGTGAACCACGAAAGACCTAAAAGTAGAACGAAACCGTAGATGAGCTGCGATTCTGTGAATCTGTGATTCCCATGCCACAGCAGTCGGAGTTACAGTCGGAGTCGAAGTCGCTCGGGTGATGATGATGAAAAAAAAAAACTTTATTACGGCAGAATATTATATTTCAGAAAACATCTCGGATGCAGATGATAAGATGCTGGGCGGGAGGGGAGAGGAGGAGGGAACATCACACGCAATGCGAGCAAGTGAAATCCACCTGAGTGGAGGTCAATGAATGGATTAAAACGTGATCGGCGGTGGGTTTGATGCTGGATGGGAGTTCGGAGTTAAGGCTTAGTTTACATCGTTTTTGCGAAAAATTTGCTCGCTTTAGAGACGTTTACACGGTGCCGAGGTGATTGTAGGGTCATGACAGAAGTGATTTGTTGGAAGTCCTGGGAAGGAATTTAGAACGGGGAAACCATCACAGACGATCTGATCAGAGTTGGGTCAGGTTGGTTATTCTGGTCGCCATTTATGACTGTCAAACAGTTGACAGTACGAAGGAAACAGTTCTGCAAGTCCAATTGGAACTAAAGATTTCAGAGGAAGATGAGAATTCAAAGTGGCTTCTCAAGTTCATTTTAAGACAAACGCCATGTGATTCTATTTTTGTTTATATTCCAAGAGACGCCATTTTTACTTGGATGACATCTGTCCATTCTACGAATTGTGTTGTAGTCAATCATTAAGCAAAGGAAGCGAAGACAGAACTTCTGAAAATATTTTAGTCTTAAGCCAATTTTTGTCCGCCATATTAGACTGTCACTTATCAGTTGCAAGCAAATTGTTAAATTGTTGTACAATAGAATGATCCAAGGACTTTATTTCTACACTGTATTTTGAAACTAAAGTCGGTTCTATTTGCTCATTATTTTCATTTGAATGTCTGCTGTCAGTGAACTATTTACATGATCACTCGAGTGTTTGTCCCAGCTAGGATAACGGAATTCCGATAGAATTCTAATTGCACTCGAGACTCGTAAATAATTTGAATTCTGTCGCAAGAAAAAATCCTCTCCAACTACATAGCGTTGCTTGGTAAGAGAAATTCATTGCAAATTATTTGACTGAGACTCACTTTTGACTTTCTAAATACGTTCCACATTATGTGATCGCCATTTTGGAATGAAAGATGTCAGTTTGGCGACTAGTATTAGCCTGAGAATTGTGTTAAGACTAAGAGTGATGAGTTAGATGCTATTCGAATTCAAAGATTTGGTTGATTATTTGATTTGAATGACACCTGTCAGTTGAATGACAGATTTTGTTATAAATCGAATTTGAATTCTCTAAGTGAGGAAATATCACGGATTTCCTTTCAGATTGGTCGTCAAGTTTGTTTCTGTTTAAGTTCCCCATTCGTCTTCTCTGATCGCCATTTTGAATTGCTTGTCATTCATCTGTCATTTAGAGGAAACTTTTGAAGATTTTGAAAAATCACTTGCAAGTTAACTTTTGCGAGCGTTTAATTTGTTCGCTATGTATCAAAATACGTGACACCTGTCAATTAACATTTGACATTACAAGAGAATATTTCACAAAATTTAATTCTGAACATTCCTCAGCGATGACAATCAAGAACAAAATAAACAAACTCCTAAATCCAATCAACCACACCCACATTGGAACACATCTCAATCCCGATTAGACCTCCCGACGAGCTTCGCCTGTCAGTGTGCCTTTCGAGCTGGTAAATTTATGTAAATGTCAAGCTGGCTAGGCGGGAAAAAAGTTCCATATCTACGAGCATAAACCAGTTATCAGTGTTTCAATTTCAAATTCACGACCAGTTCGTCGTCGAAAACCTGCGTTGGAGTGCGGCTTAGTGTCGCCGCCACCTCAAAGTGGGTCAGCCAACGCACCTTCTGCGCATAAAAACGAAAAGCCAGCGGTAGAGATATTCAAACATGATCATTGCCTGCACTGCGTCAGCTAGTGTGGGGGGAGATGTATTTAAATCCCTCCACACACACCACCGGACGCCCACTCAAACCTGTCACATCGACCTGACATTCAGAAGAAATCATCGACATTCACGGTGTCTTTTAATAGAACTTCACGCGAGTGCGAGCACGATGCACCGTTCGGGTAGTAATAGTTTATTACCTGCAGGCGACATGCAGATGGATTCAAGTGCAATCAGTGAACCGCCACGGCAGTCCCGGAGATATCTTCTGCATCGTCACGAAGCCATCAAATTTCTATTCTCCTGTCGTCGTTCCTCGATAATTAACTGATTTTGCAGAGAGACTCGCAGCCGTTTGGCGAATCAACAATTTGGCTGCACTTAAGCCAGCGTATGACGTGTCATCGTCTTCTTCTGTGCATTTAAAGTGCCACAAGTCAGATTTTGGCGTGTGGGTTGGGCGCAAAACTTTAAGGTGACGCACACGTCGTGTGTTGAATTCTTTGTCACGCCCTGCAGACTTGCCTTTGCATTCCTTTATCCTCCAGAGTGAACCGCGCTTTGGAAAAGGTTTGGAGACACTAAAGGTTTTATGGTGCCATCCATCAAAGAGTGAAGAGCGGAGAGAAAGCGATTTTCTGTGGATGGTTGCCACAGAGACCGTTGCACTCAAGGGGCAAGAGAAGTGCCGATACGAGTGTAACTTGAGCGTGCAATTTGTTTTTGTGGTTAAATCAGATGAAAGCGGGGCTTGAAAGCTGTTGCGTAAAGGCGAGAGCATCACCGGAGTGATGCAACGATGGGCACGAACAACTCTCCTCGCCTTCCTCAGCCGCACACTCATCTTCGAAGCTGATGATACCGGTGATGGAATTGTTGTTTCTCCTCCGATTTCCTGGGACACCCATCCGCGGTTGGTCGATACGTTGAACTTTGATGTTGAAGCACGGCGATGTACGAACGGCTTAATTGCGCCTCTTGAGCGGTGTGGTCAATGACTTCCGATTGCCGGAAATTATCGTCTTAAACGGTCGCTTTAATGTGCGGCTTCCAATCTGCGTTCTATTAATGAGGCAATCAAGTTGAGGCAGAGGTGAGCTCATGTAAATTTGAGGAGAGGACGAAGGGGAGGAGGAACTGTCGAATGGACTTTAATTGGGCAAATGGCTTGGAGATTCTCATAAAACAACGGTATGGTCGTTAGTTGCGTGTGTCTATGGGTAAAGAGAACCTTCGGGATGAAGTTGATGGGGATGAAGATGTTGGGAGATGATGAGTTCCTACTTGAGATGAAAACTATTTCCGGGTTTGAAAGGAATTCTTGTAAAATTCTTGTTGATCACCGATCGGACACAGAATGGAAGCTTTACAGGGTTTGATGGCATAATTAGGAAAGGCCTAGATTATTGATTTTTGAATTATAATGCGGCCTGTTTGCCTTATCTTTCCAAGCCGTGACATTGTAGCTGCTGATGGATTCAAACTTTATGTAACTGGAGGTAGAGTCCTTCTTCTTTGTTTTCATGTTTTACTGGCGCTACAGTCCGGAGTGGACATGTGCCTCAACCAATGTGCGTCTCCAGCTAGCACGATCTCTTGCCAGCTGCCTCCAATGGCGCACTCCAAGTTGGTCGAGGTCCTTCTCCACTTGTGTGCACCATCTCAGCCTAGGCCGTCCTCTCTCTCCCTATGGCTCGGATTCAAAGACGTTTCGGGCCGGAGCAGTGGTGCCCGAACGGTCTGCATGACCAAGCCTATCTTCAACCAACCCCAAACCCTTCTTTGCGCCAACGAGAGGGAGCTTCCTAACCACCTAACATTCTAAGCTGACCCCGCAAGGTAAATGCCAACTCAACTCGATCTAAAATTGGACTACCATCATTCCACGAGGCATTACCCCATCCAAAAGTCCTTTGGCATCACACTCCACTTCAAATTCGATTACTCCAGCAAACTACAGACGATGGCGCCCAACCCGAGATTTCATCACAATTTGAGGGAACGCACGCCCCGCCCCCCCTCCATCTTGTTAATTGAAAAACCCACACCTTCGCCTCATAATGGATTCCCGACACAATGCGAACGAAACATAATCTTCCGTTCGGCCCCCATCGCTGCCCGGCGAACGTCACATTGCCAAAATGCGACTGCCTCGCAAGCAAAAACTTAGTCTTCCAATTGACATTTCCATGGCAAGGAGTAGTTTTGCATTCTTCTTGCGTAACAATATCGTGACACAGACAAATTACTTGGCCAGTCCCCCCCCTCCCAACGTCTGGGTGATTTCATGTCAAGCGGATATCGAAGAGCCTAGACCATGTCTAAGGCTCGCGCTGCCGCACAACGTCCCAACTCACGTTGACCTATTTCGATTGGGAGCCGCACGGGATGAGGGGGGGAAGCTAAATAAACTCGTGAGTTACTATATGTAGTCCACGTGGAAGGCTACGTGCGGCACGGGAATGCACACCACCATGGGCGTGAAATTGTGTCGTGAGCTAACAACAACAAGGCGCTGGCAACAACGCAAAGATTCGTGAGGCATTAGAGTGCCTCACATCGCTCCTAATTGGAACGGTCAACTGCGCACTGTGTGGGACACCGTTTTTTGGGGCATAGGTTCGACGCGGTAAATCATCATCTTTGGGGCGATGGATTTCATTTGCAAGTCTTTAAGTTTTGATGGAGTGGGAGTGGGCGCAGAGGGATAGGCTCTCCCATTTGAACAGTGATTATGTTGCGCGACTAAGTGCGATGTATGTGGCTGTCACATGGGAGTGGGGGTGCGACTGATGGTCCCCCACCGTGAACTTGGAGCGACACAAATTCGATTGCGTGATAGGAATTCACTTAGCAGAAGGGACATAATTCAATGAATCGGTCGGTTGATAAAGTGCTCATTAGCTTTTGTCGTCATTTGAAGGAGGTTTTCGTGTCCATTTGAGAATTTTTTTTTTGGTAAAATGGTGGGCGGCTTGTATGCCCGCCTTTGTGTAAATAATTTGTGCTTGAACTTGACAGCAAGGGACTGAGAGATCGAGTGAGGTATTGGAGGGACCCAGACCAACGAAGATTTTCGCGGGATGAGATCGGGAATAGCTCAAAGAAATGTTCAAACACACAAGTAGATTGTTTTTTAAAACGTTCTACGCTAGATGAGGATTCCCTTAGAAGACACAAAGCGATTTCAACTTGACGCCAAACAGAAAACTCTAAACTACCTCTTAATCATGACTTTCGAAATTCAATGAGGCTTCCTTTAGAGAGACTCTAGGACAAGGAAAGCTAGGAGAACAAGGACAAACAGAGCGTGGTTACCCCTGAAGTAACAAAATTGTGGATTCCGATAGTTTTGCAATGCAAATCAAAGCAGACAACGCTGAAAAACGTCTCATTTTCGAAGTCTGCAACGGCCAAACGATCCGCACACTCCTGTCCGGACAATCGTTAATCTTCCGCTTTGATTTACAATCCCACTCATTTGCGTTAATCTCCATGCGATAAAGTTGGCTTAAGTTTTACTCACGCTGTCATCCCGTCCAACAAGGCACATTTCAAACAACCACCAGCCCACTGATGATTTACAACCTTTAAGCCAAAATGTCAAGAGTTCTCATATCTCTTCCGCCTCCGCGGGCACTCGTGTCACTCCGCACACGCGTTGCCGTGCTTTGGTTTTGTCAACTGTCAGAACCGATCAAATTGCCATTTATCGTTCTAATTAAACAACAGAACAGAACCGAACTACTAAATTCATCTCAGCCCACGTAGCGGTTGCCTCAATTCAAGGCTACGCGAGCTCTTAATTCAATCCGTCAGATCTAAAGCAGTGGCGAACATCGAAGCATTCACTAGTGACACTTAGTCACCGGCGAAGAATTAAAATTAGATTCACAACGCAGGCGTCATTCATACACAGCCTCAACGTGAAAGTCTTCGATTCGCTGCCGCTACAGCTGGTGAGTCTTTCAAGACAATGCACGACATGTAGCACGTGTCCAATTAGCGTTATTTATTGTTCCTTTTCCTGTTTGATTTCAAACAAATCCGCACACTATCCGTGTCAGAGAGTCTCGGGGAAAGAAACGCATTAAATCATCTGTCTGAGCGTGTTCTTTTCCTTTTCTCAAATTTAAATTACACGAAAGTATCTTCTTCTGAAGTAGAAAAAAAAAGAGAAACTCCCGTCGAACAATAGATATTTACATATCCACACCGTAAATTAGTTGCACACATAAGTGGCTTCTTCAGTCGTCGTCGTTGCATCTATCATCCGTGAGATGCACAAACACTGAAAACCGACGAACCGACAAGCAGATACGAATGAACGTAATAAAGAGGAAAATAACTGTAAACTCCAAGATGAAACCCCTCTCCCCACCGACAAGGTTTTTTTTTTTCATCCACTTGGAGGCAGTAGCATTCACCGTCGTCGTTGTCGTCATCGTCATCACCGTGCTCGTGGTCGTGTTCGTTGCCGCATTTCCCAAAAGTAGGTCAACCCTAACGACATTTTGTATGTGGTTTTGTTGTTGTTGTTGTTGTTGCTGGTGTCTGTTTTTGATTTATCGCCAGTGATCGGAATGATGAGGATTATGATCATGTCAATGACAGCAACGGAGACGAGGTTTGAGGAGTTTGAACTCTGTCACTTGGAGCAGAGGCGAAGGCAAACAATCTTTGACAAACAGGGGGCAGTAAACACTCTTGAGAGTGCCCCTTAAATTATTTTTTTTCCTTCTTATTCGTTTCGTTTGCACTTTCCCTCTTTGATTTTTCGGGTGAAACCTACTTCGAGAAGTTGAGGAGAGGTGCAAATACTGCTACTGTTGGCAGTAATGGAAAGTAAACACAAGGTAATTTGGATGGCTGGTGCTTGGTCTCTCGCACAATGGAAATAGTGACGATGCTGGTTGTTGAACACAGCTGGCAGACTAAATGTGTTAAAAATTTACTTTGATGGACGTTGAATTTGAGAAATAGCGGTTCTGGAGACTTCTCACAGTTTTATATTTTTTCTTTGTGCTAATGACCACTTTGTGAGTTTTTGAACATAGCCCCGAAGTGAAATGGGTACAAATATTTGGTTTTGAGAGACGTTTTGCTTAGGAAATGGTGGGTACAGGTCAGAGTTTCCAATTAAGGTCTTCGTCATATCGGTCAGTTGCTGAACACAGCTCAGAGTTTCCAATTAAGGTCTTCGTCATGTCGGTCAGTTGCTGAACACAGCCTCAAAAGATGTTTGAGAAACGTTTCATTTGAGAAATAGCCGACGCTTGTGTAGTTGTTTTTGGGCTGCCTGTAGTTTCTGTATTTAGTTTACCTTTTAATTGGGCGCCACGACGATTGCTGAACACATCTGCTGTGTAAAATTTCTCAAACATGCCTTTGAAAGAGGCCTTGTTTAATTATGGACGCTCCTTGTGGTGCTCTCCATGAGAATTGTATGGAAAGACAGCTACATGATGTATAGACACCTTTCCTTCTGTTCTTTTTCCAAATTCACTCAGTTTGGTCAATTTTATGACTCTCAGCCGTGTAAGTTGGTCAGGCACTTCAAGTGGGTTTTACTCCTGCGCCTGACCATCCTCGATTTGTTGTCAAAAAGCCTTGTTAACCAAGTCTTCTGTAGAGAAACAAACTTTCTTCGCGGATTCGGAGACACCACAAGCCTTTCCAACGATCTTTAACATTTCCACCGTGCAGCCGTCGTCTCCTCTCCCTCACCAGCCGCACATTACGTTCATTTGCATTGCTTGATGCAACAGCCATTGTCGTCGTGGTGGTTGGTGCAATCAAAACCAATGCCACCGGTACGTGCCAACCATAAACGATACTCGTTTCAAAACTCCCTTACGTGACCACAATCAATTTTCACGATGCACAAGCGCTACCAAGTCAAGATTCACTCTCCGATGTCATTGACTCGTGCAATACCGTGTAATTAATGATCCAAAGCCGAGAGAGAGCGAGAGGGAGAGCAAAGAATTCAAAAAACCCACGTAACCGATCCGGGAGTAGCTGCAGGAGAGTCTATAAATCATCCCAACGAATGTTAATTACCAATCCAACAGGGCACTCCAGTAATTTACACAAATTGCCCTAGGTAATTGATCCAAGACTGAGCCGGCTGAGTGGCTTCAAACTTCACTTCTGGCGGAACTGAACTGGAGCCAACCGAACCGCAGTCGACTTCGGCAATTTGATGACATCGCAAGGTTGCCAATATCGCGCCGAATGTGTGTCATATGGGGGTTTCAGCAATGACGCCGGTGTGCACGATTTCACGCCGCCTTAGAGGGGGCCTCCTGATGGAGGAGGCACAGCACGGCTTGCCATTCCTTCCCCGACCAACCAACTGACTGGGCATTAGACAGAAGCAGAGGCAATGCAGTAAGCCCTCGATATTGATTACACTCCTGGCGGAGGGAGTTTCTGTAGAAACGAGTGAAAATCGATACACGCGCGAAAGCCCGCTGTGCCGGGCCGGCAAACAAGTGCAAGTCTTCGCTTCGGTTCTAGGGTATCTTTTGGGTTATTTTTCAGTCGTCGATATCCGTTTTATGGCCTAGTTTGATGGGAATGTGCCAATGGCTCGTTTTAATGCTCCCAAGGCACGGCAGACATTGCTGTCTGTCTGACACACACTGACACTCAATTTGATCGGTAATCAGATTTATTGCACGCACCCGGCACGGGAATTAGACTTAGTGGTTCCGAGTAATTATCACATCGACTAGATACAATTACCTTTTCTGCTTGGGCTGTGGCCGGGGACTTGGACTGTGGCACCCCTGTGAGTCAGTGTTAGTTTGACGGCTCTTCCCAGTAAACGAGGGGATTACTCATTCGCATTCTAAGCGTCGATTTCGATCTTGAACGTTGGCGAATGTGCGTTCTTTGCTACTTCTGCAATTAATTGGGAAATGGAACAATGGATATCTTGTCTCTGAGTAATGACACCAGATTGTTGTTTCGTTTTTTTTTTATTTGCTGGCTCGCTCAGTGAATCTGACAAGTATATCGGTGTTTGTCACGAAGAACGGGCGTGAATGTGTGAGGTTGTCATTCTTGGGGAGAGGGGCGTGTGTAATCAATCCCGATAACGGTAATTTAAGATGTTGTTGTTTTGTGCTTTCCAA
The DNA here is from genome assembly GCA_944738645.1 of Eristalinus sepulchralis. Taxonomy (NCBI): domain Eukaryota; kingdom Metazoa; phylum Arthropoda; class Insecta; order Diptera; family Syrphidae; genus Eristalinus; species Eristalinus sepulchralis. The sequence continues at coordinate 6,447,463 of OX122885.1, read as the reverse complement.
CAAATGCGATACTGGTGTGCATTCTGATGATGTGAGGGAGTGCTTAATTGTATCGAAAGCAGTGCAAGTTGCTGTCAGGTTCAAGGTTCCTAAAGGAAGTTGAGTTGATTGTCTTTCACTCAATGCAACTTCGCCATGCGTTGTGGCGTCCATTTCCCCAAGTATCAAACTGAGCTCAAGCTTGAGGGATAATCACTTTACCTTAGCAGGGCGTGAGGCCTTTCTAATACCTCCATCGTTCTCTGGGTCTCAGCACCCGGTTGAGTTTATAACAGCACACTGAGCCGGTAAAGTCCCCTAACCGCCTGTTCTGGGTCAGTAGGGTGAACAATTTGTTCCAGATCAGTCAGCAACCTCGTGGTCGCCGTGGCGTAGTGGCAAATGCGTCGACCGCCACGCAGAAGGTCTATGTTCGCTTCCCGGACAGGACTCCGCTCATTTTTTCACGTCAACACCTCTTTCGAGTTGCTGACAACATTCAACGAGAACCAATTGTCTATGAAGAGCTTCTCAAATCTCGCCGTTTGTAGTCGGAAAAAAACTTTAGGTCCCTTATACTCGTGAGAGAACAGTAGCACGCACAACACGAGTAGTTGTTGTAGAAGCTAGGCCATGGTCCCTTGTGGACTGTTGTGCCACTCAATTATTATTAGTCAGCAACCTCGGGTCTATCCGCGATATAAGGCCTTAAGCCACAACGAGACTCCCATATTCGGGAATGCCGCAATTACATCATCTGGAGGCCAGTGCTGTACAGCAAAAACCGAAGCGAAAAGATCTGTCACCGAAATTTCAACCATTGTCCCAAGAACTTCGTGCATTTGCTTGCCAATACCAAGGCAGACAGTTTTTAAAAGTCCTCACTAGTCTTCATGAGAATTTAAAATACTTCCTACGTTATTGAGGAAGTTAGTGAATCAACTTCAATAACTCTTACTGATCTTTAGCATGAAGAAGTTTACGTATGCATTTGTTTCTTGCAATTTGAGCTTAAGATTGAAGTTGCTAGACGTCTGCAGACAGATTGGGTACTTTTGTTGGCTCAAGACTACAGGAAACAACCAAAAGCAGTGTACTTTGTTAACTGGTGGCAAAGATTTAGAGAGATTTCCGAATTACATATCTTGCTGATGAATACTTGATTCAGATCATCTACAAGAGCTTTTAATTTTCGTGCATTTTGCGGAGTTTGAACAGCCGTCTTCGGTTTGAACTCTTTAGAAACTTGTTTGGGTTGCTTATCCCCAGACACTAAATGAACAAGAAAACACTGACAACACTCGTTCCTTGCAGAGTTCTAGTTAACTTGTCAGCGACTACATATGCCTTCTTGAAAATGCTGTTTTATTGAGCATCGGAATCCGATTGCTGGCTTACACCACGGTCCATCAGTCCAACGAACACAAGTTTTGACAACTGTTTAAACCACTGGAGTATATTGGCTCTTCAAGGCGTAACGTCTCATAGCTTTAAATGACAAACAGGATTAAAGACAGATCTAAGATCTTTCTCCTTCAAAAACGCCTCATTTCTTAAGTTCGAAAAGTGTTGACGCTACTACTAGGTTTTGGAAGTCTTGGCGTTGGAAGCGTTTGTCTCTTAATTAATTCTAAAGACCCAATCAAATGGTTCAACAAAATGTAATTTGAATGAAAACCAAGTCTTTGATTTGGTTGCAACTCTCTCGCCCTCTTGTTGCCGCACTACAATTTACGGTAGTTCAGAGTGACCCCAAGATGGAATCTGTTCTGTTGATATTCTTCCTCCTTGTGTGCCTCGTTTTACAAGTGATTGGATTCTTCAACATTCCCTGTCACAGTCTTTGTTGAGTTCGCTTATCCATTCTCTATCGTGCTTTCTGCAAAATCCTGGCTCACCTTCTCCCTCGCGTTAAATTAACTAAAAATTATATCCAAAGCAAGTTTGCACCAAGCTTCGATTTTCTGCGGTGGGAAAACTCCTAGGACAGCGAGTGAAGAGCAAGGTGTCTTCTTCAGCGCCAACTGAAGTGGTTGACAGCAGTGTTCAAAGAAAACATGGCTCTGTTAAGATCGTCTGGACAATGACAAGCAAGTTTTCTGTATTGATGTTGGCTTTGAAGAGCTGTTTTTACATTTGACAGACGCTCAAAAGACTCATGTACTCAGACTTCCCCAGTCTGGAATCCTGCTGACAAACCACAAATCAGATTGTTGACAAAGACAAAACGTTGAGACAGATCATGGGCGTCGACAGGCTTTCATTTTTCGTTACACCCATAAGGGGTCATTTATCGCGGAACAACCCAACATCCGTTGACCCTCCTCCATCATTAGGTCACCAATTTTCGCTCTGCACTTTTAGAGAAATAAAAACAGTGGCTGACATTACAGTCCAGGGACTACATTCATCAGAAACCACTTGTGTTATTCGTGGTATTACTCTTCCACGATTGGAGGAGACCTAGAGTTTAATGCCGACGCCGAACGGCAAAATTTAAGAATTTTGGCCCCTTGCACTCTTTAAATGTTGGCAGCGACTCGAAAGAGCTGGAACTCTAAGAAACTCGAGATAAACAAAAGTCTAGTTGCGGATTCAAACCTAGACCTAGTCGTGAGATCTGTCCATCATTCTCACTCATCATCTAAAACTACACTCTATGTCTAGATCCAACACTCAGTTTTGTTCAAACACAGAGGTTCAGTGTCAAGTTAAAGTCTTGCATAATCGGCGTCATATCTTCCAAAAATAGTCTCCACCAACGTGTCTAAATCGTCAATCATGCAATTCCAGCACCGTTCGAGAAGAACTCAAACGAATCTTGGGCGTGACATCCCACTTCCTCGAGTCAAGCCGCTCTAGCTTGACAACAATCGGAGTATATGTCATCATCGATAAATTTATCAAAAGCAACAAAAACAACGCGAAGACGGGTTTTCAGAATTTGAGATTCCTCTTCGAGTAAACAGCCAGTTGCGCACTATGAATTAATTAGAGCCCGCTTCGTTCGCCACCAACGCCGCGCTGTTGTCTGTTGTTCCCAACACACGCTCCAATCTCAGTTGATGGGGCTGTGCAAGCGATGAAGCGAACTTCATTTATTGTCAGATTCTCGAATGGATTCCAATGGATTCCAATGGATTCCTCAGGTGGAGTGCATTCTGGTGTTTCACTTCTCCCGTGCATCGCATGCCATCGCCGTTCTCTGGCCATAACCAGAAATACAATAAAATCCATATTGTCCCCAGCCCACGGAAAGCGAACAACGGCATACGAACGCCTCGTGCACGTGAGTACAATTTTGGATACGTCCCGCGCGACGACCACTCCCCCAACTCTTTTTTTTTTTGTTTGGCCATAAACGTGCGCGATGCAGCGCGTAGGCCCTGGCGAACAATGACCAGCTGGGGCATTGACCTCCAAATTTCGATTTCTATCTGAACCGAGACTCAAGATGTCTTCTCTTTTTCTTTACCGCTGCACCGTTTCACCGTTAGATGCATAAATTATCTCAAAATATTACCTCACATCGGCAACGGCAACGGTTTGACTCTAGGCTTTGTGACACAAAAATGCGGTGCACTACTGCGACACAAACAGAAATCTGTTGGGCCAAAGCAGAGCCAGTTCGTTGCGGCGGTGACTGGTGGCGGGCCAAGATGCATCCAGGTGGAACGTTGAAACAAAGAGGAAACCGAAAAGGCATTCAAATCGAGTCGAAATGGGCGCGGGACTCAAATCTCTGGCTTTTGTTAATGAAATTCATTTTTAACGGCGGAGTGTGGACAGTGGTCTGTCCAGCATTTGTATGCACTTCCGTGCGGCCGGCAGTTCCTGTCTGAATCACGGTTGCTCTGGTCGGCCCTTGGTGCTTTACCAGCAAGATTTGCATTCAACCGTGTGGTTGGAGGACTTGTCTGGTCGATTGATTTCAAAGAATGTTGTTTGGCGTGTTTGGGGTTTTTTTTTGGAGGAGGGTCTCTTTTGTTTTTTTTTTCTCGTTTCTTGGGCCCTTTGGTCGTTCGTCAAAGCGTCACATGGGATATGGGCTGGCCCGGCACTTCCTCTGTGGCTGACAGTTTGTGCGAATTCGACACGGAAACCTGTTCTGCATGTTGATGACCTGATCCCCGCACGGGACAGGTTCCCAGAGACATGACATCACTTTGTTTTCGGGTGGAGTAGGTCTGCTGGTTTTTCTGCACTGAAGGACTGGTTTGACGCAGGAAGACATGGAAGTGCTGCACACGCACAATAACAAGTTACGCTGCTGACATATGGAGGATGGCTCACGTCGACGTCGCGACGACAATGTCAGGATGAGGTCAAGTGGGGGTGGAGGTGGTGGAGGACATGAGTGAATTATGTGAGAGTGTAATTAACTGGAAGGAGGAGAGTGTCACTGAACGATGGAGGAGTGAGTGAGGCTTGAAATGGTGTTTCTGAGCCGGTTTGAGATCTCACATCTTCAAAGTCAAAGAATTTCAGAACACAAAGCAGTCTGTCCACATCTAAGTACTTGTCCCATTTTCACAAACTCGACTGGTAGTTGAAAGCCTTTCTCAAAGCACTTCAAAATTGCTTCCCCATCCACATTCCACAAAATCTTCCTCATTTGAATTGCTCAAGGGCATCATCCTGACTCATCGTTCGACGATCGCTTACTCACAACAAGACGCTCTAAGAGGTGTCAACAATCCAGCTTAGCGTGGGAATGTGCCTCTAATGTGCGGCATGCCGTCTAGCCTTAAGTACTCTAATTGCGACTAATTCCGACTGACCTTCAGATGATTAAACACGCTGTGTCCCAGCACTGTGACAGAGTGACATAACTGCGCTGCAGAGATGCATTTCAATCCGAATCTTCGCCATTGAACGGCTGGGCGGATAGAGAGTGGCGGCCTAGTGTTTAATTTTTAGTTTCCGGACGGCGGCGGCGATCGACGGAGATCATGGACTGAGCCGAGAGCAGACTTAATTGCGGCCAGGCGGCGGCATACATTTGTCTGGCTTTTGTCTGCAGCTCTGATTGGCAAGATAATCTGTCTGTCCTCGATGGCGGTGTCTGTTGTTTGGTAATAAATGTATGCACAGCACGTTCCATTCGGAAAAGCTTCTCGAGCCCGATTTGGTAAGACCGCTCCGCCGCTGTTGTGTGCAAGTGAGATATCCGTGCAGCTGTGCCGGGTTTGACGTGCCAAATGAATTGACGCAGGTGTGTCAATTATTTCCGAGTTTTTATTGAAATGCATGCGAGTGGCAGGCAGGCATCCGTTTTTGGAAAACAAATGTTTGAAAACGTCTCCCAGTTATGCGCGTCAAAAACTTGTCAAGTCTGAATTAAATCCGCAAACAGTACCACCCTGTGCGCTCTTAATCAAATCACTTTGCATAGTAAGTCCCCCAAACGATGACAACATTCGCATAAAAATCGCTGAACATCTACGATCACACAACTACATGTGTAGCGTCGTCGGGTTGATCTGCGTCTCAAACCCAATGCGCGCATGCAGCCATCAAACTCATTTAAATGCAAAACTGAATGTATGTGTTCCACGCAATGGCGCAATGGGACGTGCAGGAGAAAGGGAGAAACAACAGAGAAACAGAAAAACAGAACTAATTTGAAACTAATTTCAATTGAAGCACCACCAACAAACCCATTACCGTTGCCCCGCGCCGGACCGACGGATCTCCATTCTCCGGTCTACTTAATGGCCGGGGCAGCGAACGCCTCGCCACGCCACGCCACGCCACATCGCACGAGAAGACACGACAAAAAGTGTGCCATGATCCAATTACACAATTGACAGGAACCTAACCTATCCGCTCTGACATTTGGGCAGAATCTGATTGATTCTGACATTCCAGCGGCTGCTGCTGCGGTCCAGCCCTAGCCCGTGAAGCGCAAATCTGACCTTTCTCTGACGCCCTAGTGACCGATTATGCAACCGGCTGCGTTCGCATGTAGTTTCCATTTCAGCGGTTCGCTGGAACGGGGTGTGCTATTGAAACATGACCAGCATGTGAATGGTTGTCCTATTGTGGAGAGATTCTCTCAATTGGAGGCTCCCACTTGGCGCAGCTAATCGCTTCAAGTTGTTTTTCTCCGGGGGGTGGCTAGAATTCGCCGGCGTATGGCGCGGGAATGTGACAAACAAATTGAGGCAATTGCTGCGTAGAGTATGCACATTTTTGTGGATCTTCGAAGATTTGCTTTTCCCCGATGTGATGGCATTCGGCGTAATTAGTGGCCGCTTCGCTAGTGATTTGGCCATAGTCGCTGCGTAATTGAATAATTGGTGCGATTTCACGTTGTAAGAGGGCTTTGGTCGTGTGGAAAGTTAACTTAATTGTAGACTGCGGGTATGTCATGACAATGGGCTATGAAAACGTGTTATTCTATTGTTTTGAAAAATTTCCTTAGCCAAGCAGTTTCAGAACGTGGACACAATTGGGTTCTGTGTGTGCATGCTTCATAAGTGGTTTGAATGAGAAAATGTAAAGTCACCCTCAATTTTGACTGTTAAGGGCGGAGTCGCGGCAATGACTTGACAAATTGTTGGATACCTCATGGTGGACGCCGTCAAACTACTGAAGGTTTTGTGTTTTAGGGGCTTCAAGGCTGTAGGCTGTAGATCTTATTGACTCTAGCGCTCTATAGCTCAAGGGTTGTATGGCTGCAGGGCTCTATGGCTTATGGGCTCTCAGTTCTAGGGCTCTATGGTACAAGGCTCTATGATTCAACGACTCTATGGCTTCAGATCTCTATGACTTCAGGGCTGTAAGGCACCAGTGCTCTACGACACCAGGGCCCTTTGGCTTCGGGAATCTATGGTTTAAGGTCTGAATGGCTCCGGAGCTTTATGACGTCAGATGTCTATGGCGTCAGTGGCTTCATGGGTCCAGCTCTCAGTGGCTTCAAGGCTTAATAGCTTCATTACTCTATAGCTTCAGGTCTGCCTTAGATCTGTATAATTAAACGGCTCAATGCCTTAGTAGCTCTATGACTCCAGTTCTCCATGCCTTCAGCTCTCTACGGCTGCAAACCTCTACGGCTGCAGGGTTCTATGGCTCTAGGCCTCTATGATTCTTGCATTCCATAGCTCAAGGGTTGTATGGCTCCAGGACTCTACGGCTCATGGGCTCCTGGTTGTAGGACGGGCTCTATGGTCACGCTGCTACACGACTCTACTGTACCACGACTCAAAGGCTTCAAGGCTCCAAGGCACTAGTGCTCTAAGACACCAGGGCCTTTTGGCTTCAGGGATCTATGGTTTCAGGTCTGCAGTGCTTCAAGGCTGTATGGCTCAGGGCTCTGTGGCCTTAGATCTGTATAATTAAACAGGTCAGGTCTGAATGGTTTCGGGACTCTATGGCGTCGGGGGTCTATGGCGTCGATGCTACTTGGGTCCAAGGCACAATGGCTTCAAAGCTTTATATTTCGAAGGCCATGGCTATATGGCTCCAGTGCTCTTTAGCTCCAGGGCACAATAGCTCCCGGCTGTATGCCCACAGGGCTCTATGCCCATAGGGCTCTATGTCCATAGGGCTCTATGGCTCCATGCCTTCAGGGCTCTACGGCTGCAAGGCTCTATGGCTGCAGGATTTTATGGCTCTAGGCCTCTATGATTCTTGCATTCCATAGCTCAAGGGTTGTATGGCTCCATGACTCTACGGCTCATGAGCTCCTGGTTGTAGGGCGGGCTCTATGGTCACGCTGCTACACGACTTTATTGTACCACGACTCTAAGCTTCAAGCATCCAATGCACTAGTGCTCTAAGACACCAGGGCCCTTAGGCTTCAGGGTTCTATCGCAACACGGCTCTATCGCTCCAAGGTTCAATGCCTTCAGGATCTACGGCTGCAGGGCTCTTTGACCCGAGGGTTTTATAGCTTCAGGACTCTATTACATTAGGTCTGTATGACTGAAAGACTCTATGGTCTTAGGGCTCTATGTATCGAATGCTTTTTTGCTCCAAGCTTGTATGCGTTCAAGACTCCATGGCTCCACAGCTACATGCTTCCAAGGCTGGCTTCTCAAGGATCATAGCCTCACCTCCATAATGTTAAACAATTTCAATTTTAAAGCATTAGTTGCACATGAAAGAAACAGTCAAAACGGCTGACTGTTGGTCCCACCTACGTCGTCTGTTAAATGATCTGTATGTTGTCAAATTCTTGACGTATTTGATTCTGTGACATTTGATTCTTCACCCTGCAGATCGCTATTTCCAACGTGTGGGTGTTTTTTTAGAGAAAGTCGTTTGGCTCATCGTGGAATCCGACTGACATTTGCAAATTTTAGGCACTTTCTGCAGAACTGTCAGCTACTTGGAGTGTAAATGCCAATCAGATGGGAAAATGTCCATTTTGGTAAACTCTCGTCCCTGCGATTTGAATGAAGAAGTGAAGAAGGATCTCTAGGAGGATCCTCAGATTATCAAAACCACCTTCTGCAGCAGAAGAAACCCGTCAAAATAGAATTCAATACCTTCTTCATTTAAATTTCCATCAAATCGCCCCACAACGTAAAGGACAATCTGTCTAATGCCTCACAAAGTGTTTGCACACTTGTTAAGAATCAACTTCAAACGGAAATACGTGGAAATCCCCACGATAGATCATAAAATACACAAGTCTCAGCTGAGTGCCAAAATCTGTGTCTGCGTCTGCCGCAAAACGTTTTAAAATAGACCGCCTCGGGGACAGGACTGTGGCACACGACACGACGTTACATAATGTGTCTGCTGTGATAGCCATTAATTGGTTTCATTGAGCCAAACTGGGCTCGTTTAAGTCCCCACCAGTGGACAGTGACAAAGAGACACAGCTGCACGAAAAACTGTTGAATCGTTGAATACTTCATCTTTTTCTAATTTTCAAATGTTTCGTGATGGTTTTGTGTTAAGTTTGTCGGCCAATTTGTAGATGAGTTGTAGGCGATGGACTAATGTGGCGGAAAGAGAGATCTGAATTGTAGGGTGGTCCTTCACGATTTTGACGTGAAAACGGTCGAAAATTCGTAGAAAATGGGCATTGACGTTGAAAATTTGACTGTGTCACAAAAATGCAAACAGCGCCAACGACGTTTTTTGTTTTGTTGAATAACACACATCAACCGTCCTTGAAGCCTTGAAATCTTAGAGAAGCGCGGTTTCAAGCAAATCGTTTTAAAAAACTCATAAAGCAACAGTTAAAGCTTCAATCTTCTCCTTCTTCTTCTTGTGGCGCTACAGTCCGTGGTGGACCTAGGCCTCAACCAACATGCCTCTCCAGCCAAAACGGTCTTTCGCCAGCTGCCGCCAGTTGCGCACTCCAAGTTGGTTGAGGTCCTTCTCCATTTGTGTGCGCCACCTCAGCCTGAGCCGTCCTCTGTTGCGTTTTCCCAATGGCTCAGATTCGAAGCTGAAATCTAGTCAACGCGTAGAGAAGTTTGAGAAAAGTTGGAGCCCACTACAGAGTTATAAGAACAGAAGGCTTATAGCACAAATTTAGCAGCAGGAACTGAAGAATTTTGGTAAACTGGTGAATTTTCGGAAACAGTTGATTTTGCTTCACTAATTGGTCTTATCAGAGTTCATTGCCTGGTCGAGACATCAAGCTCGCAAGTTGGGCCTAATTTCCAAGGAAATTTGCCGGAACCCACCAGTGGAACTCTTGAACACCTCCTCTGTGATTTTTTAGCACTAGACAGGACCGGGCGCAAGCTGCTCAATTCCCACTTCTTTCAAACACTTAACGAAGTTGGACAATCCCTCATCTCCTTATTAAACTTGCACAAATATAAATAAAGGGGCTGAGGACAGTTCGTAGGAACACTTTGTGTCTGGGGTACCCTTATGTTCGAAGATGGTCTATATGAGGCTAGCTCTCCACTTGTAATCTAGCCCTCTTGGTTGAGGCCCAGGTCCACCCCGGACTGTAGCGCGCCGAGAAGAAGAGGACATGTGGGACTCCTATGAATCAAATGAAGCTTTGTCACTGTCCCCAACCTAACCTTGTTTTCTTGACTCACCGAAGAATTTTGGCGCTGTATCCTCGATCAGCATCAGAAATGTAGAGAAACTAATTTTAGCCGAGGCTGCCGTTTTGACTTTGCCAAGTCTATTGACTCATACGCCCAAGAACCCAGGCTGCCCGCCATTTCTGAACTGTACGTTCAATTTATAATTTTTCACGTCACTTGCTGAAAAGACTCAAAAACTATCTATGGGAGGCTTTCTTAACTCTCCCTCCTTCTAAGTCAGGTATAAACCGTAGGTCCCCTCCACTCGTGAGAGAATAAAAGTGCGCACAACAGGAGTTGTTTCTGATGAAGCTAGGTCTTGGTCCCTTGTGGACTGAAGTGGCCCCCAATTAAAAAACTGAATTCTCTAAAAATGGCAGGTTCAATATCAACATTTCATGACTCTGAAAGAGTCACTCACGATCAAGAAATTGCTCCAAAGACCTCAAGTGGCATCGGCATTTCTTCCGCCACCCTGCCAACGGTCATCGCATTCCCGAAAATCTGTCGCTTTCAAACTAATCAAACTCCTCACTTCAATTTGGAATCAATGTAATTAAGTCTACCACGGCACACCATTGTTCCCCATCAGCCCGCCATCGCCATACAGTTGCATTGTTCGTCGAACAGTCGTTGCCGACTGTCATTAGAAAGTTACCTTCGTTCGTGATTCGGTGTCTTTTCGCTGAGGAATGGGTCAAGAATCAATAGACCCGACGCTAACCGCTGTGAAAAGTGAAAGTGGAACGGAGTGAATTTTCATTTCGAAAAGACAATAGTGAGAGTAATGAGCGTCGGTTTGGTAAATTTGGGAAATCATTGGCAGCGTGTAGGCGTGCGCGATGATTCAGAAATCAAAAGTCGACGTGCAGTGCAGTGCACACGTCCTAAGTGGAATAGGAAGCGTCAATTAGTCACTGTATGAAGGCACGTTTAATGAATATTTTTCTTCAAGGAATCATAAACGCGATTCTGGTTAAGTATACTTCAGGTGATTCAATCAGCATTTTTGCAGGAGACACTTGAAGGGGATTTTCCACGTTTTTTCGAGAGGATGTAGGAACTATGAGAATTGTGTGTTTTGTGTGTTTAGTTGACGATTTCGTGGACATGTATGAATTCCATGTATTGCAAGCGACAGTTGAAGTGGGTCCGCCGTGAATTTAATTCCAAAAGTTGCGTGACAACAACGACGATTGGAGCTTGGATGCCGTAGGGCATGGAGAAGTCTCAGAGATACAGAAATCGATGGCATACGACGACGAATCCTTCCACATTTGGATGACGCACGTGTTCGTGGTTGCCGTGGCGTAGTAGCAAGTGTGTCAACCACCACGCTGAATGTCTCGATTTAATTCCAGGACGGGATACCTCGCATTTTTTCACGGCATCACATCTTTCGAGTTGCTGGCAACACTCAAAGAGTATCAAGTGTCTATGAAAAGCTTCTTAAATCTTGCCGTTCTGAGTTGGCAAAAAACTGTAGGTCCCTTCTACTCGTGGGAGAGCAGTAGCACGCACAATACGAGTAGTTGTTGTAGAAGCTAGGACCTTGTCCCTTGTGGGCTGTAGTGCCACTCAATTATTACGTGTTCGTCCACGAGTTTACTGATACATCGATCTAGAAGCAAAAATAAAATGTCAAACTTCTCATGTCATTTTGCACTTATGACGTTTCCTATGTGGAAGGTATATGGTCGCTTCCTGAACTTGCTTTACTCCTTCTCGCACTTACTCACAGCTCCACCTCTCTCTAAAGTTGCTGTAAGTATTCAAAAAGTATAAATTGACTGTGGAAAGCTTCTAAAATTTCTCTGTTCGGAGTCGCTATTGAACTGTATGTCACCTCCAATTGTGAATGAATAGTAGCACGCGACTCCTGAAAAAAAGTTGTGTCAAGAAGAATCACTCTCCAAATGCATTTACTTACTCTACAGCCGCTTGATTATTCAAGGCGTTATTTTACAGTCCAGAAATCTGAATGATTCACAAACACTGTCTTGAGTGGCATCCAGTGTCCGCACCTGCATAGAACACTTCCGTCGATGATTCTGTTCGCCTTGAGGATATGCTTCCGTTTTTTTTTTCTTGTTTGTCATGTGTCACACTCTAAAGTGAATCAGATCGGATTCAAGTTCTCTCAAGCTGTCACAGATCGCCGATCATTCCCACTATCAACTCGCCTTGTAATCTATCTTCTCACTAACGACTCATAATTGGCTAAGAAGATTGTTTATCTTTTCCGGCACAAGGTAAGAAAAACATCAATTCTTTTGTTCAGAGTTCCCAAACGTGATCTATGACAATGGTTAGAATGACAAGCGATCATTTCAAGAACGCCCCTTTCTCAGTCACTTAGGCTGACTAAAGTTGGGAAAAAGGTTTTGACAATTTCCGAGGTACCTTGACACGAAAGTGGCGTCAATGTCGATAGATTTGACGTTGTTAGTCATTTTCATCAGTCGATTAGGCTGGGTACCAGAAAAGGTCAATTCTGGTACTCGGTACTGAGATGCCTAAGAGTGAAGATGGATGTGGTAGAAGTCGAAGGCGAGTCAAGATTGGCTATGGACAGCAGACTCTTGTTGCATCAAACTAGCCCCCCTGACCTAGAAACTCTCTTCTAACTGCCGATCATAAATCTATGACGAGGAATTTATCCAAAAATAGGCGTGTCTAAACTGTCCAAATGACTTAAGAGCCATCTATTAAAGCAAAAGACACTCAGAGGAATCCAGATTGAAGCAGTTAATGAATTATGCGAATGATCTCAGCAGCAAATTGAAATGACTCACATGCACGCCACGAAATGGAAAAACTTTTCATGTGCCTGCGTCGGCAGTTCTATTTTACTTCCTACCCATCACCGAAATATCCCCAAAGTAGCCGCATCCGTTCCAATTGTTGCGTGCCCTCGTCCTCCTTGTGACTCCTACTCGTCTCGACAGCTAATTCTTTCGCCTACACACGTCACGTAGACCTTGATCTTCTTCAATCTGTCGAGAATCTATCCAATTTGCGAGATTAGGCGTGCGATAGCGGCAGCGTTGCTTTAATGAGTTTTGGCAGAGCGACGACGCGCAATAACTTCATCGAGGCACAGCGTTGCCTTGCCTCCATTTTGCGCGTCAACGCGAAATGAGAAAATTTAAGTGCATTCCACGAACACGAATGATTGTAGTGAACGACTCCGGGAACAGGAAACTAATTGTGTTTCTAAACGAGTCGGAATAACAATAAAGATTGAGTGCAACCATTGTTTAAAGTGTGTGCCGTCGTGTCGTAGGTAAAGTGAGGTTAGATTGGAGGTTTCTTGTCTTATCTGGGCGAATGGGCTAGAACTTGGGAATTGCTCAGACAATAAAAAAGGGAATTTGGAACGCGTTGAATTTTATTTTCGCAACTTCTTGCAGCAAAAGGGGTGTTCCAAGGAATGCACTGCCTAGCGGAGCTTGAACATGTTGGAAGTCAACATTTCTTACCAAGATTTCAGAAGTTTTGGGTTCAGAATCTGTCAAAGTAAGAGAACGTTTGTAGCAGTCCCGGCAATGGATTTCATTTGTTAACTGAACTGGACTAACTCCTCAAGTTCTCCTTTCCTTTCAAATCGTTGTACCTCAACAACCTGTTGCTAAGTGGCGAAACTTAGGCATGGTTGTTCACTATGGATCCATACGGTCTATGGGAAGCAAAGTCGCCGCCCGTAATCTAACTGCCCATCTCATGCTTAAGTCAACTGCCAGTTCATTGCCGACAGATCTTGGCCATTCTTCCGACGAGCTGTACCACTTTAAGTTGACAACACTGTTTCAACTGGCGGCCATTTTGTCAGTGAAGTAATTTTTCAATAAAGCGCATTTTCTATATTACTGTTCGAAAGGCTGAGACTTAAGTTTGAGGCCGAGTCTTAGCCGTTCTAAAGTGGACCTCTTCCACACTCCGTACATTTCATTGTTGAATCCTCTTTTGAAGATTCCAGCAAACAGGTCCAAGATGATTGACAAAAACTCCCTCATTTGCCTTCAAAGCTCTCAAAGTCTCCGCCAAATCCTTTCCCCAATACCCGCCAGTCATCCGCAAAACAAAAAAGCAGCAACAATCCAATTTCGCAAGAAATCAATTTCACAAAGCCGCCCATGGAATTCCACTTCACCACCAAGCCAGCGTTGCGCCGCACTCCTGTCATTTGCCAGCAGCGCGACCAGCCAATCCACCGGCCAGTGCTGGTGGGAGGATTTGCGTGCACGGTCATTGAATTCGCATTAGTCGCCGTGTTCATTGTGCTCAGCCAACGCATCGGAATGCGGTTACACTGGCGGCGGCAGGCCAAAGTAGCTGCCTGCAACCGAAAACGAATCGAACTTAGATGGCGACGCGCCGTGCATGGAATCTTTTTGCGGATTTTCACGCCAAACTGCTGTGAGAAACGAACTGACTTCATTTGTATGCCGCCAGTTCCTGTCGCTCTGAATGAGAGACAAGTCATGCCTTTGCTTGGCGGGCGGGTGCTTTGCTGCAGTTGGACCGCTTCGCTTTCCCACCCATGTCACATGACGCAGGGAAATATGACTTCTGACGTTTGGTATTGTTATAAGGTCAGTGCTTGGCGGTGATAGGCACTAGGGATGTTGGTAGTCGTTCAAGGGCAAGAGGCAGTGGGAAAGTGGGCTTTGAGTGATACAATAGAATGGTGGGAGGATGATGAGCCTCTGGCACGAGATGAGGGAAATGAGCATGACTTGGCTGTATTGCGCTTCATCACGTGGTGCAGGTAGCAGGTCACTTTCAAAATGGTTTCCAGATGTCTTCTGACAGACATTTCTCATTCATATTCATTAAGGATAGGTGTTTGGGAAAAGAAAGAAAGCCTAACAGTTAAAGTTCGATTCAAAAGAAGGGTGGGTGCTGTTGCCTGATGGGTCTGGGATAAGTGTGTGACAATTTTGGACGCAGACTCAACGACGCAAAGTCCGAGGGACGCCTCCGATGGCGCACGCAGCCTAAAAGGTCTCGGTCTTGTGCGGGCGATGGCAGCAAGTTGGCTAATGGTCAGGTCCATCCTGGATTGTAGATTCAGCCAAAGAATAGGGAAGCAGAAGATGAGAAGGACAGGGAATATGAGGAAGACAAGAAAGACAAGAAAAATGAGGACAAGAAATACAAGGAAGATGAGGAAGGCAAGAAGATGTGGACGACAAGGGAGACAAGAAAGACAAGAAAAACAAGAAAGATAAGAAAGACTAGAAGACAAAAAGATAAGTAAGACAAGAAGATAATGAAGACAAGAAGACGAGGAAAACAAGAAAGACAGGAAAGACAAGAAAGACAAGAAAGGCAAGAAGGACAAGAAAGGTAAGAAAGACAAGAAAGACACGAAAGACAAGGCAGGCAAAAAAGATAAGAAAGATTAGGAATATGAGGAAGACAGAGATAGAAAAGATGTGGTCTCGGCAGAATGGCGTCTGACATGATTTTTGTCGCTCCTCGGAAGATGACTATACAAAGATGAAAAATAGTTTGGGTTCAAAACTTAACACCCTAACGGTCTAGTTGTTGAAATTTTATAGCTCCGCACGCACATTTCACGGCTATGTTATGTTAATAAGCCGCAATCGTAAAACTGATCATCTTGGGTAGCGTTCATTGAACTGTCAACGATCACCCGTAGTTGGCCTGTCAGGTGGCGTAGCGCATTTCACAGTTTCTAACCAAATCTCATCACATTGAAGACCAGTCTCGCATTTTGTTTGCACTCCGCCAAGCGATGTCGATGTCGGCCTTGATGGCGGCAAGATCGTCAGCATAATGCACAGTTTTGTTGGGAAGTAAATTACGTAACCCCTGGGCACGCTGGCACACCCTGTCTCGCTGATTCGCATCAATCGCCTCTGCCACCTCCGATTCATCACTCCATAGTCTGTCGCATAAACTGCGACAGCTACACGATGGAATCTCAAGTCGCCTCATTTGAATAGACACTCAACCGGTCAGTTAGCCAAATAAACAATGCCCCCCCTCTCTCTCTGTGCATTTCAGATCTCAATGGATTGCTTGAATTTGCATGCGCACTTCGACAGACGCACCCAACAGTCCGAGGGATAAGGCACTCCGCCCACGCCAAAGGAGGCACCGCCACAAAGTCTAAATCAATCACTAGTTTAATTATGCTGGAGTTGCAATGGCCAGACCAAAAACTTCAATGTACGCAGCGGCGGTAACCTGCCTGGGATTTGTATGCTTCGCTCTAGCATCGGCCGCGATCGGGATACCCCTGTGGGGTTACTACGAAAGTCCATCGGGTGAGTAGCGACGCCAAGCGCTGTGTATTTTCAGTCCACTCAATGTTTGCTCTCTCCGTTCGCAGGTGGATACTACGACACTGACAGAGGATACTTCAGTCCGTTCAAGGTGTGCAAGCAGTTGACGTACAATCGGGAGAAATGCGGCAGCGACGTGTCCAAGTTCCAGCTTGCTTGTGAGTACTCCAATCCCGGCCGATTGTGCGGCTTTGGCTTATGTGTGCGTTTTTTTTTTGCAGCTTCCATCTACTTCAGTGGCCTCTTGGCGGTACTTAGCTCAGCGATCCTGGGGATCTTCTGCATTCTGTCCATCATTCAAATCGCAATGATTTCATCGCGGGAGAAGGTTGTGATGAAGTACACATCTCTGGTGATGACCAAGATGTTCTTAGCTCTAGTGGGATGTAAGTATACCGCGAGCAGCGCCTCCCTTCCCCTGGTTTCATGTGTCACGTGTTTGTTTTTTTTTTCAGGTATCCTGGCCATTGTCGCAACCATCCTGTTCGCTGTGCAAATAGACGAATCAGAGAACTACGGTTTTCGGGTGACCAGGGGTGTTTCGTTTTACTTACAAGTGCGTGTGCTTGGACCTCATTAGAACGCCGGTTACTGACAGTTTCTTGTTTGCATTTCAGATAGTTGTAATTGTCCTGACACTCGCCCTTTTCGTGGCGTCAGTGTATGACATGCTGTTCTCGAGGAAACCCGACGGGGACCCGACAATGGTAATCGATACCTCGCCAGCAAATGCGACAACATTCAACAATCCTGGTTTCAAGGAGGGACGAACGAGAAATGGTCAGTAAACACATGTGCACGTGAACAACCCTCATCCCCTAATGCAAATCTTTCCTTTTGCAGGAGTTTCCGTCACAGACGCATCGGGGAAGCCCTACAGTGGGATTCGCAACGGCGGCAGTGTCGCCTCGATGAGCACCACCCTTACCAGTGTTTCGAACGGCTCCACAGTAGAGTCTGTCACACGATCACCGCTCCGTTCCAGCTTAAAGAAGCCACGACCAAAAGACGCCCTGGGCATCCAAAATCCTGGCTTCTCCGGCTCGGGGCACTCGCCTCCAATGAATCGAAACGGCAGCGTGAAGAAAGTCCGCATTCAGACGCACAGCACGGAGGTCTAGAGACGCCCGTGCACACCTTATTACTTATCTCACCACCAACCTACCTTATAGTGGGCGTTTAAAATTTAAGCGCCGTTTCATTGTTTAAATTAATCTCTTCTAAGTTAAGGCTAAAAGACTGTGTAAAAAGTAATATTCGTGTAATTGAGTCGCAGAGAGAGAGAGAAGGTGTAGAGTAACCGGGCTAAAGCAACTTCTTCCTTTTCCTTTTTCCTTCGCCTAACCCCCCAAATGCACAGACTTCTATCTATGTTCCCCGCCCACTTGAAATAATTGTCTTCCATTTGGTTCGTACGCCAAAACAAAGAAACGCGTAGCCTTTGCTGCCCAAAGGTCGGAACGGACAGACAGAGAGAGAGAGAGAGAGAGAGAGAGAGAGAGAGTAGACGTTAGTAGTTGACTTCTGTGAGTACAAAGTAGAATGGGAGATGTAAATTATTGTATTGTAACACACACGCGCACGTCACTCGATATGTATTTTAATTTTTATTGCAATAAGGATACACAGCGTTGTTGTTTTATTTTACACTCATGCAGACCACGTATGTATGTACAGCAAACGATTCCGTCCTGTGGTGTGGAGCACGAAGTATGATCATCACCACCACCCCCATTCGTTGCTGGCACTGTGATTAATCCAGTCTCTTCTCAGAATTTTTGAAATTTTGTTTTTGTTTTTTTTTTTAACGTCACGATGAATGTCATCGTAAATGAGGATGCGGAAGCAGGCACAAAATGTTTAAGGTTTCTTTATTTTTTTCTTTTCCTTCTTGTTGGACACATATACATATATCTATTTATGATACGTAGATAATCTGCAACTATTGGCTTAGTGTTAGACTTTAAGTAGATTCTAAGTGAGTTTATAAAAATATATATTTTTGTTGACCGGTACATACATATATATTTACAGTAAAACAAACATCTTTCTTTTCTTAAAATTTACACAATGAATTGTAAGACAAATTGAATCTATTTGTATATGGAGTAAATTTAGTCCTAGAATAAATTAAATTTATTTAAAACAACATTTCAATCGACTTTCATTGTGGTTTTAAAGCAGAAATATAGCACTTTAGTAAGAGAAAAAAATCTGGGCATCACGGGAATAGTTTCGGTATCGACCCCCAATCCCCCTTTTTCCCGAAAATGCATCCACTGTTCCATATTTTATGAAAAACCAGTACAAACCCACCCGAAAATGTTTAAAATTTTTAACAAACGCCATCTACTTGTCACCACTTCTACAAACATCCGCTGTAAAGCCAACGGCACCGCTGTCATTGAAAACTGACAACCTCCCTCTGACAGTTCACATAACATGTCAATTTAACCTCAATTCACAAGAAAACTTGCACCTCCTTTCCAGCATCGAAAATCAAAACAAAAAAGTGAACTCCAGAGAAACAATGTTTCGCACCGCAGCGACAGTGTTAACACAAAACTCTCAAACAAAATTCACCAATTGTTCGATTGGCTTGGAGTTCGTGCGATGGCGACGAAAGCCTCGTTGGTTGCCAGTGGCGAAGAGCAAATTGTTCCGTGTTCCCGAAAGGAAAGAGCAGTCACCGGATGAAAAAGCTGAATTACTTCGATTGCATAATCATTACAAGTAACTGAAAATGCATTCCCTTCAATGTAGTCTCTCCCAACTTTCATTGTTTTAGGACGCAAATGCGATCGTTTCGTCTGTTCCTTCGTGAGGAAGCGATTCGTGTTCGGGAGACGTCAACCGCTGATCACTTGGTGATCTCGCCAGAGGAGGAGGAGCAGGAATTCCAACGGCGTCTGGAATTGAACAAAGCTTGGAATGCAAAAATCGCCGAGGAGCGTAATCTCCGTCTGCAAAACGAGGCTGACGCCCGAAAGGAGTACATCAAAGAGAGGTTAGAATTGGCCAAGGAGCGAAAGGCCGAGGAGATGCAGAGAATAGAGGAGATTGTTCGAAGGGAAAAGGTTTGCTAATCCCACTCCTTCAATGAGACCACATCTCTTAGAGATTTCTTTTCCATTCAGGAACTCGCGAAGACATTCATTACACGTGAGAACATCGATGCCGCCATAGAAGCGGCTCTCGCAAACCCCGTTGACTACAATTTCTCCATCGACCTTCGAGGCAACATGTACCGCGGTCGAACAGCCACCCCCGGAGGACCACCAGCCCCCAGTCAGTCGCAGCAAGACCTCATCGAGGCGGCGAATTAGAGACAGACGACGACTTGGTTTCGTGTGTTGTTTATGAAAGAATAAAAAAAATAAAAATCTAGCTTAGATCAACAGTTTAACAAATAGTCTATTATACACGTATGCGTGGGTGTGTACGAAACATTGAACGGTAGGTGATGGATTGCGCTCTCCGGCGGATCATTTTTGTCTTAGCAAGTACTCCCAGTCGGGCGTGGCAGTCAGTTTGGCTTGAATTGGTCCTAGATTGATCATGTTACCGCTTCGCTCCTCTCGATTCGTCGTAATTGACATCACATCCTGCAACGAAGACAAAGACACGGACGTGAATTGGGAATGTGAGTGGTGTGGAGAGCAGTTACCTGTAGAAATCCGGTTTCTATGCCCATTGTGACATCGAAGTGGGACTCACCGAGGACCAGCTTCAGTTTGCCCGACTTGTAGCGGATTAATTTGCCTATCTGTCCCTCTACCATGTCCTTCAGGGGGTTTTTCTTTTCCACGGGTTCAGGCTGAAAGGAGGAGAAACCGTTTTTACTACCGCGCTCTGAGTAGGTGACCGTCTGCCTACCTCCTGAGGTTGATCCTTGCTGGTGCTGGGCGGATTCTCTGGCCTTTCGTCTGGGTCCTCGCAGGGTAGTGCGTCGGGTAACTAAATGAAACAATGAATTGGAGAACACAGCTGGTTAGGAGTGGGTGCGTGGACGAACCTGCATCATGAAGATCTGCGGTTGGGCGCTGTTTAGTAAGTCATCGATACACGTTGGGTACCTGGGGGTATTACCTAGAATGTGCGCTTGGTTCACGTACAGCGGCTGTGCTGCCTTCTGCGATGTGGCGTCCGCTTTATCTGCAGGAGGAAACAAGGGCGTCTATTAGAAAGAGAAGTCTGGAAGTTTGAGTGGCTATGAGCAAAGTTGTGGATATGTACATGGATCTGGAGTGGCGACGAACAGGATATACCAGAAAAAAAAGAGCCTCTTCTGGGATTAACACAAGAAAACAAACAAAAGGCGAACTAAATGGAGTCTTCCCCTGGCTGCGTGCAAAGCGGTGCATGAGCTCTTACCTTCAGTTGGTTCGATTTTGATGTCCACGGGCTCCTCTTTTTTCTCAACCTTCAACTCTTTCCATTTAGCTGTGAAAATGTACAAATTACGATCCATTAGCGCACAACGGACATGAATTTGGCAACAAGAACTGAGCTGTTGCACCACAGTATGCCAAGGAGCGTTCCAATCTAATAGACACCAGGCTCTACAGACTTGGATGGCCAGAGTGCGTTTTTGGTGTGTGTGTGTTGGTGTATATTGGGGAACTTGTTCGCGTGCGAATGACGCCATCGCTAACGAGACGTCCACTCATTCCACCGCAGGGGACACTTACCGTCATTTAGTTTGATGGGTACCCAGTCTGGGTCAGCCTTATTCTCCTCAAAGTCATCTTCGTCTGGATCGCCCAGCAGCTCTCGAATTTCCTCCTCCTCAGCCTTAAGATCAATTTTCATTCCACCCTCTCGCTTGACGAGCGTCGGTCGCACCAGTGCCGATGGTGTATCGTCCGCTGAACGACTGTATGACCCACTCGACACGTGTTTACGCAAATTCACCGATCCCGCACCCTCGGAGAATACGCCAGAGGTCTGTATCAGGTTGCTGCCACCGCGACCACCACCACCCCGCCCACGACCACGATCGGATTTTCCCCGATCCGGACGGTTTCTGCCGCGGGCTGAAGTGTCTTTTGATGTCTTCACAGAGCTGTCGAGAATCGAGAATCGTAATCAGCTGTGGATAGATTATTTGTGATTGGGAGGCACTTACGCATTTTTGTTGCGGGTCACATTGAGATTTGGCGTAAACACTTTTTTATTGCTGCTTCCGCCTCGGGCTCCTCGTCCGGCTCCACCTAACGTCAAGTCCCGCGGCATTGAGAATGAAGAAAGCCGCATTGTCGGGTCAGCATTACCATTTAGCGTGACTGGTTCCTTTTTGATGGTCACTGTTGTGAAGTTTGTTTTCTGACTCTCACCAGGGGGTTTTCCCTTGAAACTGGCTTTCAGATTCTCTGTCGACATTGCGGCAGTAAAGATGCAGCTTTTGTTTTGGACCTTTTCAGATTCGGTTTCTTAGAAATAATTCAAAAGTAAGTGCAGGAGTTGTGACAAAAAAAAAACCGACAAACTGAAGTTTTCTAACGAGGATAAATGACAGGTTTGAAGCGTCAAAGTGACATATGCAAAATTTGTGGATGATGAACAATGGGGTTCTCTTGCTGCCGAGGTGAGAAAGATGTTCAGAGTGATTTATTTTAATTGAAAAATTATAAACTAAAATAAGGACATTTGTTTTTACTCCTCTTCCATTTTTTTTATAAATTGCTTATATCCTTGAACAATTAACTCGTATCCGAAAAATATGCATAACTATCATAGCTGGTTGTTTATTTTTATTTTGCAAATTATTGCGAGTCCTAAGGACCTTTAAGTCCTTTCCTAGCATTCAGCACTGGGAGCAATTTCTTCAGATTTACCTTATCCACATCCCCGCCAGCCTCAATGAATTCATGATACTTTGGAAAAACTTTGTAATGGATCATGGCATGATAGACTGGGGTACGCTCCTTGTTCTTTTTCACTTCCGCTACAGTCTCCCTGATTTTCTTCCTCCAAGCAGGTGAGTATTTTGACTTTACCGGTTTCTTTTCAAACCAATGCGCAAGTGCACTGAAAAAATGCACTTTAGATAAGCATGGCAGCAGGATGAACATCTTACTCTTGGATGTTGTCAGAGAGAATCATCTCTATGTAGGTATAACCTTTAAAGAAGTCGCACAAATCCTTTGGAACTCTGTCTACCTTGATGATCGTCCTGAAAAAACATTCCTTACAGAAGAAGGCAGCAGTCAATACCCGCACATACCTCACAGAGAACACATTCTCCTCTTGGTGTTCGTCTCTTGGCCTCTGTCTGTACTTGCAGAGGTACAACTTGTCAAGATTCGTATACATTCCAGGGACGGGCATGGAGAAGCGTTTGTTAAGTGGCAGGACGGTCTTCAAAATCACCACTTTCTTTGGGGTCTCATAGAAGAATTTTGAGCGTTTGTATTTCCTGAGGATGTCTTTAAATTCATACTCCGGAATGAAGGCAATGCCTGGCGGTATTAAGGATCAGAAACTGCGCTTTTGATCCTGGCTGGAGACGTGGAGGTAACTCACCGAATTTGTACTGCTTGGTTAGGAAATACAGCTCCTCATCGTATGGTTCCTCGGGAATGAAATCGTCGTCGCAAATGAGCTGTCCATCCTCCTTGAGGGTCACTTTAGCGTTGGATGTCTGATAACAGAGGACCTCTTCCTCGTTGGGGATCAGATTTAATTTTATTGACATGTCACTGAAAGGAACAAATGTTTCTGATACTGCAGCGAGGAACTAAGAAAATGGGTCATAGCCTTCATGATGGACTAAATCTTCGAGGACCACGCGTTCAATCCGATGGAGGACGTTGCCTCCAGAACAAATCCCTTCCTCTGAATGATATCCTTCAATAATCAAAGTCAATACCCTAATCTCTATGTCATCGATGCTCTCTCACGTATTTCTTCGAATGCACTCGTGAGTGTGGGGGGCAGACGAAGACTTGCAGATGAGCGTGTGGGAGGGCATAAAGTTTCAAACAAAGGAAGAACAAATACATTTCGAAGTCGAAAAGGATTCGCTTCTTTGCCAGGGAAATCATCAAGCATTTAGCATTAATTAAACATCCTCTCTCATTCCAGGGCATTCCGCGGCACATCTAGTTCCCTGTGTGTCCCTATAATCCGACGCTGGGGGGTGAGAGATCTGCTTGTGCAATTTTCCACTTGATAACATTTCCATTTGCATAATAATGACGAACCAGGGCGCACAATGGTGAGTGCGTCTTCTAATCCTTGTTATCGTAAAAATCATAAAACCAACTATTCAGCGCGCAAGAATGGAGCGGGACTCCATGGAGTGGGATCCCATGGAGCGAAGGATACAATACAAATGTGTCATGCCAAGTGGAAGGAAGAGCTGCCGGGGATTGCAGGACTTATCGTCGCGCGTTTGCACATCATTTTATGGTGTCGTCAAGTGCTCGGTTTATGGGCGCGTGTATGTGGAGGGAAGTTTGCACTTACTTGTCATATGGAGTTGTAATGGTGCACAGATCTGGTGCGAAGCGCAGCGAAACATTGGCTCCAACGTCGATCAACGCGGAGTCTCCGGTGACGTTGACCTTCACGTCGTCGGGGGATTGAATGATCATCTTTGTCTCCTCGTAGCAGGTGATGTGCGCGTACTTCCCGTGCTGGACGTGGTGTGTCAGGTTGAAACTGAGCCAAAGTCCACGTTGTACTCCTTTTGCTTCCAGCTTGATGGAGGGGGGAGAGGATAGTTCGCAAGGGAGTGGAGATATGGAATGTCTTTGAACTTACCCGCCTCAAGATGTCTGGATTGATCTTTCGCAGGATGTTCTCTGTGGAGGCGCTTCGGCAATCTAAAAGGAACGCTGTTAAAGATGTGGTTACAGATTTCCGCTTCCTCACCGAGATCCACTTCAATGTATTCCTCCTCGGTGACGGTGTGTATCATCGTTCCGCAGGGATAGTAGGCCTTCTGTCCGTAGTAGGAGGCCATCAACTTCACTCCATCGTCTCGGTCTGCGAACATTTCCCCGTAGCCCAAATCCATCCACTCATAGACCAGGTATCGAGCCCTTTCCTCTATCTGTAACCAAGTTCATAGATCTATCTCTACGTGAACGGAGTTCTTCCCTTACCGCCACTCCATTGCGAATCCTGATCTTCCTGCCGTCATTCTTTGTGACATCGAAGAACGTGCAGTTGATACCATAGCTCCGGAGGCTCCTCACCAAAGCCAATTCCCTGCTGATGTTGATTGGGGACGTTATTGGGCGGGGATGGCACTGCTTGTCAGGATTTTCTTGATCTATGTAGCCACTGGGATAGAGCTGGTAAAAGATCCCGTTCGGGGTCAGGACATTGATGACGCCGTTTCTTAAGTGCACCAAAACACACCCCTTATTGGTGCAGACGCGTTTGTATTCCCCGGTGGTTGCCCAGTAGTAGCGTTGCTCCACAGTACTCAGTCCCTTCCTGCTGATGTACCGAATTTGACAGTCGTTCGGCCACTGGATGGAAATAAAAAATTCAACTGGATCCTCGGATGTCTCCACGTTGCACGTGACGCCATTCTTCGAGATCAGGCGCACTCTAGAGAACAACTTTGAGGGGCAGACATCCCAACGATGGGCAAGAATAACGCACTTGAAGAGATTTATCTCCACGGTCATCTTTTTCTCTCTGTTCTTCCAGTTTTCTAGCTTCACGCGTATGCAGCCCTGCCTATGGAAACGATAAACCCTCTCCACCACGGCCAACTCCTGAAAGGCGTCGTCGAATGTCAGTCCGGAGAAGAATTCCTCTCGTCCGCGGCCATTTTCGCCAGTTTGGAAGGGAAGAAAGAATGTGTCGTTCGACGAGGTTTCATCCTCCCGGTCAGACTCCTGTGCAAGTGCCGGCTTGAAGTCACATCGTCGCCGGAGCACTTCCACGTACCGGTGGGCTATGTACTGGCAGAAATCTCTGAAGCAAACCCTCGTCGGAAGATGGAATTTCCTGCTGGTCTCTAGGACCTTATGAAATGTCCTTCGAAACACGAAAACCTTGAATTTGTCCGTCAAGTTCTTCCGATAGCAGTGGTCGTACTCGCCTTTCACCTGTTCCAGTCGCTGCGCGAATGACTCCCACGAGAGGAGCTCCTTGTACATTGACAGCTTGATCTCGTCCTCCGAACTGCTGTTTGTGTAATTCTGGCGAATCGTGTTGATAATGATGTTCACAGCCTTCCAGTACGAGACCAGATTCATCTGCGTCGCTATGGCGGTCTTGAGCAAATCGTTCGCGTCCTCGATGATGATCCTTCCGTAATCGTTGTCGAGAAATGGCCTGGGATGGAACGAGGAGTACCTTCGTTCGTGCGCCATGTGCGTCTCGACCATGCGGAACAAGTTGTCCAGGTACACACACACCACCGTGTCGTCACTGGTCTCCTTGCTAGACTCAACGTGGAATGAGCGGATGAGGTTCTCTTTACTGGTCAGCGTGTCGTTGATCTCGAGGAACTCGCTCTGGTAGATGAGAAAGTGCTGCGACAGCATCTCGATATCGAAGAGGTAGCTCTTGAGTTGATCGTAGATCTCCTCAGTATTTGGATCGGTCAAGGATTCCATGTGCAGATGCGAAATGAAGGTGCCAATGTGCTTGGTTTCTGTAGATTTCCTAAATTCATGCACGTCCTTGTAGACTTCGGGAAACTGGATTTTGAGTTCGGATGCTGGGCAGGGGAGGAAATGAATTATGGCGGATACGGGCACGGCTTGCCTGAAAAGAATAGGTCTACACGTGGTTCAGTCTTTGACATGCACTCACCGCAAGAGATCCGTTATCAGGGATGTTGAGGTCTTGCAAAAGACAATCATGTAGTAATCTGGGATGACCAGATCACGATGACGAAGCTGGAGAAAGGAACGTGAAGGTGACTTACGCAGAGATTTGGTGGTGTACGTACTTCATCATACAGAACTTTCATGTCTGCCTTGGAGATGAGTCTTGGAATCAAGCTTGGGCGGGGAACATCTTCCTTCGTCTCCTGTTCTTCCAAACCTTCCAAATCTTCCAGCTCAGCATCTGCATTAGAATCGGTATCCCGTTCATTTTCTGATTGTTCTTTGGTTAAGTCTCTCGCGTGAATGATGTCTGTTTCTACACTCTCCATCCACTGTCCCCAAATCGCATTCTCTAGATCTCCCTGTAAGGATGTCCAATTCGCTTCAATTCGCTTCTTAGTGCTCTCTATGCCTTCGACAATCTGACGAACGAGCTTTGCATCTAAGAAAAAAATGGGGGACACTCAAGCAAAGAACGACTGAATATGATGAGCGATCAAATCACCGATTGTTGGTTGCACGTTGGGCGCCATTTTAACTGCAACGATTTTCTTGCATGAGCCCTGCGCAACTATCTCTGAAAGGTTTTCTTCAAATTCCTCCAAGGGGGTTGAGTGATTGTTGATGATGAAGACTTTGGCAGCTCTTTTCAACATCACGAACGTTTGGGAAAATTAATTTTGGGTAAGAAGGATGAGATGTATGGATGTTTGTGGAACGTTTTAGCTGCTGTCTTGCTTAGTTTTTCTAATATTTGATATTTTTTGAAACGTCTCACACAGGTGGAGAAGCCTATCAAGTGATTGGAAAGTCAAAAGCTGCTTTGGGAGCCACAATTTTTTCTAAAAGATTCAATTTCATGGATCGGAGTTTTATTGGGGAAAGTAGACACTGAACAACAACTGCTATGGGACCGAACTTCTCTTTAAAGTGTACGATGCAACCCGCCCTAGACGACCATAACAACTGGACACAAGATGAACAACGTGAACATGCCAACAGCGGAATTAAAAAATTTAGTCAGTCAGCCATTTTTGTGAGAGGCATGACCAGCAGCGAGTATTTAATGGAGTTGTTCCAAAAAACCTCTGACCACCCTCTCAATCTGAATAACCCAATAGGAGTCTTAAGAGGACATGGGCCATTGGGTCGAAAGGTCCTTAAACTAGGTTTCTCATGTAACGTGTCTTGCAGCTGGAACATGGAGGAGGGGGAACAGAAAATCTTTCCACACGCAACACGACGCATTCCATGTGTCTAAGCCGTTAGCTTACGTCCTTCCATTGCAGGGGGAACGTCTTTGATTTTGAGGGCATTTCATCCTCCCGTGACCTAATAAAAGAGCCGCATTCAAATCGCCTATTCACTCTACAGGGTGGCCATGGAGTGATATATTTGTAAATCTGAGGCAATCCTTACAGTGACAGCTGTTTCCTCGCTTGACAAAAATCTGCATCACACCTTCATGGAAGGAACAATGTTGGGAAATATTTTCAAACTAAGTGATGTGCTCTGGCAGTGTGGTGTTTGAAGAGATTCTTCGTTTGAAATGTACGCAAGTTTGTGCAAAAAGTTTCTGAGACTGGTATTCTAATGGACAACACACATGGTCCCCGTCATCGTCTGCTGCGCATAGATTAGAATGTAGCTGCTGTGGACAAGATTAACTGACTCATCGACTCTCCATTCACCTCAACAACCTCGCAACTCACACACCAGCTTGAGAGGGATTCTGTACAGAGATCTCGGAATATGCACGGAAAAAGTCAAATTTACTCAGCAGTTCAACGTGCGCGTGCATCTGCTTCGTTATCGTTTTAAAGTTTGGACCTTAGAGCAGTTTGACTTGGATAAGGATGAAGGGTGAAAATTTATCTTTTCTGACAACGGTCATTTTCATCTTGGCTGCTGCCTTGTCAACATCATCATCACAATCGCCGCCTTGAGCTCGAAAAGTCCGCACGTTATTGTCGGGAAGGCAATGCGTCCAGAGATACGTGCTTACTTGCATAAGGTAGCGACAGTCTGGGGTGGACTTGGACCTCAACCAACAAGCGGCTCCAGCGAGCTCGATCTTTAGCAAGCTGTCTCCAGTTTCGCACGCATAGATGATGGAGGTCCTTTCCACTTGCGTGTGCCTCTTGAGTCGCGGTCTTCAGTTATTGCGCCGCCCCTCGGGGGTGGGTTCGAAGATTTTTCGGCCCGGAGCATTGATTTCCATCCGCTCTACATGACCTAGCCATCTCAATCGTTGGATCTTCACTCTTCTGTCTAAGTCGACGTTGCTGAACAGCCCTTATAGTTCCTCCTTCACTCACCATCTATGTAGACGGGACTGAAAATCACACGAAGAATTTTCCTCTCGAAGTAACCAAAGGCAGCTTCATCCGCTTTTGACACAGTCCATGCCTCAGCGCCATCTAGCAGGACTGGGAAGATAAAGGTCTTGTAAAGCGTTACCTTGGTTGTTGGAGAGAAGCAGCAATTGGCAAGAGTTATTCCTTGTCTGATTTCACCGCTGATGTCGCTGCCTGAATAGACAGTGCCTTCGTAGACAAAGTTTTTGACTACCTTGAAGTTATATCCGACTGCTGTGATTTTCTGACCAAGACGTCGGTGTTGGGTGACAGCATATACTTGGTCTTACCCTCGTTACCCATCTTCACGGCCTCCGTTGCAATACCCACAACAGCGCCATTGACATCATGCTGCGTTCTTCCGATACTGTCAAGATCGTCGGCATATGCGAGTTGTTGGACGGACTTCTGAAAGATTGTTCCTCGGGTGTTGGCGTTGGAGTTTAGAACAATTCTTTCAAGAACGATTTTGAAAAGGTCGCATTACAGCGCGTCGCCTTGTCTGAATCCTTTTTTGACATCAAAGGTCTCGGTTATGTCTTTACCGACCTTGATGGGGAAACGTGCATTCTCCATCGTCATCCTACACAAACGGACGAGTTTGGTAGGGATGCCAAAACTAGACATTGCTCGGTATTGCTCGCCTCCACAGAATCTGTCATACGCGGCCTTAAAATCGATGAAAAGATGGTGGGAATCGATTTGTTGCTCCTGGATTTTCTCCAAAATCTGCCGATTTTCCCGGCCTTAATCCACACTGATATGGACCCACCAGGTTGTTGACGAATGGCTTTGGGCGTTCACGGTAGATAAGGTTTTGTATGCGATACTTAGGAGACTGATGCCTCCGTAGTTGGCGCAGTTCAAAGCGTCTCCTTTTTATGGATCGGGCAAACAATGCTGAGGTTCCATTCATCGGGCATGTTTTCCTCCGACCATATTTTACAGATGAGTTGGCGCATGCTCCTTAAAAAATCATCGCCTGCGGCTCGGCGGGTAGGCGGTCAGCTCCCGAATCCTTGTTGGATATCAGTTTAGAGAAAGAGAGAGAGTGACAATTTTTTAGGGATAGATGGTAAGAGAGGCTGTCTTCTAAGTCCGTCTAGGCAGCAGTCCAATCCACAGAAGGTTTCAAGTCTCTTTTGCAATGTGTGCGAGAGAAAACCAGAAGGATGAACAAAGTTGATCCAAAACAACCAACATTGCAGCAAAAACAATTTTATTTCATCATG
Organism: Eristalinus sepulchralis; assembly: GCA_944738645.1. Classification (NCBI taxonomy): domain Eukaryota; kingdom Metazoa; phylum Arthropoda; class Insecta; order Diptera; family Syrphidae; genus Eristalinus; species Eristalinus sepulchralis. The sequence continues at coordinate 6,417,768 of OX122885.1, read as the reverse complement.
AAAAGAATAGAACACAAATTAACAACTCAATGTTTACTCATTCGCCCACTTTGGAAAGTCGTGCAAGTCCGGGTAGATGACTCGACCAAAGAACTGTGGCATTAGCCACAATGTCAGGATGCTTACAATCGTCGGTCCTATGCCACCTTTAATCTAAAAAAAACAAACAAAATATGGTCTATCAAGATCAAGATTAGATCCTGCCTTACCATGTCCTTTGTGGGAATATTTGCATAAGCTTGAACAATGGCATTTGGCGGAGTGCCAACTGGCAACATATAGGCCAAACTGCAGCCGATTCCAACGGGAATAATGAGAAAGAGAGGATGTATCTTACAGGAAACTGACTGCAAGGAAAAAATGAAATCTGCTCAAAGTCTGTGGCATTTGCAAGCAAAAATTTACAAGTTCAGCTAAGACTGGAACAATGCAATTGCAAACGGCCACATTTGCACTGAGATTGGTCAAAAGGACTGCTGCCGAGACACAGACCAAGAGGATGAATGATGGTGGGAGAACGTCGAGCGCAGACAGCCATTCAGCCATGAGCTTGGCCATTCCACTGATTTTGATACCTTCGGAGAGTGATGCGCCACTTCCTGTAAAGAAAAAAAAAAATTCACACTCACATACGTACAGTGTCGTCACCATGCGATCGTACCAATAACGATTCCTAAGCTCCATGGGAGTTTGGGAAGACAATAGTACCAGTCCAAGCAAGCATTCACCGCTTCAAGGGATTCAGCTGCAGATGAGAGAGGCGAGGAATGTTGAGTTGATTCAAGGTGTGCATTTGGACACTTACCCTTCCAAAACTTAAGGAATTTGTAACTCGTCGGCATGATGAACATTAAGAGAAGGATAACGACTGTGGGACAGGAGGTCTTGATTTGGCTGGATGATAAATGAAAAATGAAAATTGTTGTTGTTATCCGGGACATTTCTCATTGCAAGGAGAAAACCCCCAGATTAGCGAACATCTGCCTACAGATCACAGAAAAGTGAATATAACGAATTGGTCGCCTAAAAATATGCCTCGACAACGATGGTGAAAATGATATGTGTCTCTGCTAAAGTTAAGCAGAACGCTGTGAAATGGAATCGCTGCAGTCGTACTCTGAGCTTGACGGGGCTGCTGAAAATCTGATGAACTTGTTGCAAGCAAACAAAAAGATGGCTAGGCCATGTAGAGCGTATGGACACCATTGCTCCGGCCCGATAAGTCTCCGAATCTGAGCCATTGTGGCAACGCAACAGAAGACGGCCTAGACTAAGGTGGCGCACACAAGTGGAGAAGGACCTCAACCAACTTGGAGTGCGCCACTGGCGACAGCTGGCGAAAGATCGTTCTGGCTGGAGAGGTATGTTGGCTGAGGCCCAGGTCCATCCCGAACTGTAGCGCCACTAGAAGATGAAGAAGAAGCAAACAAAGTGCCTCGTGTGCAGGAAAATGCTGGGATGCTGCTTCTTAGTGCCTTTACTGTGTCAGTCGACGCCAAAGTTCCATTCTCACGGTCAAATTCACATTGTCTGCTTGTGTTATGCTGCAGCTTCTCGAGAATTATATCAAAAGTATATCAAAGAGGTACGTGCTTTTAAGACCTCCTCTCAAACATCTATCCAACGAGCCAGAACAACTTTGAGACCTAGGTTCGTCCTCTTCATCTGGGTTTCCAAGAAGAGATCTTAAGACTGCGGAACCAAGCCTGTAATTCTACAAGGTTGTGATTCCCTCAGAACGTAAGATGCCTGGCAGCTCACAAAATGAACGTCTACCTCCATCCCCATTCAACCGACATAAGCAGCAAAAGACAACAAGTCTGCCATCTCTTAGCTAGTGATCACCAGCAACCTCATCAAACTTACGTGCATTCAAAGTAATCGGCCCATCCTTTAATGAATCCCGGTGATCTAAATACATACAGCATCACAAGTGAAAGGAAGAGAATAGCGATTGATATCTCGTGGGTAGTCATCGATCCCAGATTGGAGTACTTCTCATCAACAACTTTCTGAACCAGTTCCTCGCCTTCCTTGCCAATGTTCGCCTCCTTAGCTTGAATGCTGTTTGGCCTGAAAAATCCGCACCCGTCACTGCACCGTAAGGAATTGAAGCTCTGATCGGAGAACTCACCGAAACATGCCCAAATACATGACTTCCATTGCGAAGAACACCATTAGTGTGCACACAACCGCTATTGGCGTTGAGAAGATCATGTGTTTGCCAAAATCAATGCTCGACGTGGATGTGGGGAAGCGTCTGAAAAGGAATTCCGAATCATTGGCTGTCATTTGGCGTGCAATTTTGCGAACCCTTCGAATATGCTCTTGTAGACGAGGTTGGTTGGAGTTCCAATCAGGACGCCAGTGCCACCAATGGAGCTCGCATACGATGCACTGAGGTAGTAGCAAAGGGCAAGTCTGGACGGGCGTCTCCTGCAAGGAAACAAAATTTTGCTCAAGGGAGCTGAAATCTTTCCAGAACTTACTCCTTCTTCGGCAGGTCATAGTCATCAGAATGATAAGCCTTAACTGAAGTTTGCTGCAAAAAATAAACCGTGAAGTGAAATTGGGCGCCATTTCGAATTTGAATACCCCTTCCATCTCCTCCAGCACCGCGAATATGATGGGACACATCAAAGCCGTCGCTGCTGAGTTTGTTATCCACAGCGACAGGAACATCGTCACAAGGCAAATGCTGAGATGGAGTCTGGAAAAACGGCAAAAAAAGGCGTCAAGCTCCAGGGATCCTGATCAAACCCACCTCATTGGACTGCATCCCAAAGTCTTTACCACCTTCAACGCGATACGAATGTGCAGATTCGAGTACTCAATCGACGCAGCCACCATGATGCTCGAAAGGAACATAATCATGACGTTCTTGAAGTACAACAGGCATATCTTCTCCGTTGACAAAATGTCGAATAGGGGGAACATGAACATGGGGATTATGGACGTCATTCCAAGGGGGATCACTTCCACGATCCAGAAGACGGCCATGATAAGCAGGGTGTACATGCACTTGTAGGCCTGTGAGGGGGGGGGGGGGGAAGAGAAATGTTTGTGTGTGTCTATTGCAAACAACGGTATACGATGCTTGCCTTGTCATCCTGGAGAATTATCAGCGGGGAGAATACGATTGGAGTTAAGACACAGATCAATCCTTCCCAGTGGGTCTTGAATAAGTGACCGAGGCCTTTCGTGCATGTGTGTCCTTCGCTGTGGGGAATACATTTATTTCTGCGTCACACCGTTATATTGAACTTACGCCATTTCTATGTTGAGCTATCTTTTCTTTTCCGCAGCGCAATTTATGATTGTGCAAAAAGCGACTTGATTCGATGATGAAATAATTTTATTTTGTTCGTATTCACTAAGCTAACGCGACAAGAGGATATTCAGCAAGTAGATTTTTGACGCAGCTTGATCGTTTCCTCCCTACATCACTTTGTTAACAACCCTGTTTGGTGGACAAGCATTTTTGGAGTTGTGGCGTTTCCTTGGGGTTCGTCCTTATTGTGTTCAAACGATATTGAACGTTGAACTGAAATTTCGAACATGGTGGAAGATGGGTGGAGAAGAATGTGATAACGAAGTTCAATAAGGTTTGTGTTGAAATTTAAGTAACGGCGAAAAAATATGCAAAATGTTCATCTGAGAAAGGTTGCAGGTTGCAGCCACTCCCTGCAACAGCATAGGTGACATGCGGCATTTTCTACCCATGGACCTACGCCTCAAAAACACTACAGCACAGAGCGCCATCACACGAAGAGTCTGCATGCTGGATATCAAAACCCTTTTGCCATTGAACAAAACCCGCCAAGAGATCTTGCATCTTTCCTAACAGATTGTACAGTTCCTAGACTTAGTTCGACAGCCTAATCCTTAAAGGAACAAAATAGCGCATACTACTCGTATGTGAGGAGGAGCCTATGCCAAAGACAGAATAGAGGACAATTCCAAACAGAACTACAGGCTTATTCATTTTGTGGTCCTAACTTGATTGCGCTGGTGTTTGACATTTTCAAAACATAACCATCATTTGAAGCCCTAAAATACTAGTCGAATACTTGCCATTTACCAAAGAATGCGTTAAGATCATTTAAATTTACTACCAAAGTGGTGATTCAAAAGAAAGTATTTTTTGTGCATTTGCCGTCAAAATCAACCATCAAGTTGTTAGGAACTGTGATGAAATGTGAAGAGACTAATGTCGTAAGACCTCAGTCAGTCAAAGATTTTGCAGCTGAAAATGCAAGTCTTGCTGATGATCCAAATTCATTCACTTCTAGGCGTTCGCACCTAAACGTGTCGTCCTACACGTCTTCTTCTTCTTCTTGCGGCGCTACAGTACGGGGTGGACCTGGGCCTCGACCAACATGCCTCTCCAGTCAGAACGATCTTTCGTCAGGTGCCACCAGTTGCGCACTCCAAGTTGGTTAAGGTCCTTCTTGTGTGCGCCACCTTAGCCTAGGCTGTCCCCTGTTGCGTTGTCCCAATGGCTCGGATTCAAGGATTTTTCTGGCCGGAGCAGTGGTGTCCATGCGCTCTATATGGGCAAGCCATCTTAAGCGTTGTTTCCGAAGACGCTTAAGATCCGCTGAAGGTGTAAGCTCGTTTCTCTTTGTGGGTTTCAGTTCTCAGTGAGATGTCAGGATGTGATGGAGCCGATGAACTGGGCATGCATAGATGTGTCCTAGAGGGAACTCTTGAAGGGAAGGTGTCCATCGCACTTCAACCAGTAAAGGCTTCCTTGTGACAGCAAAACTTGGATAGACCAGACTGCCAAACAAAACTGACTCGCAATTGACCTCTTTGGCACGATTTAGGTGACGTTTCAAACCCCTACTTTCGAAATTGTTTGGTCCGGGGTTTCAGAGCGTTTTCAACATGATTTCCATGATTTCGAGGGGATTTCCAATGCAATTTGAATGAACTTGCTCGCGCTTCGGCAATGTTACCGTACTTAACATTTTCAAAAATTTGCCATTACTGTGCTTTCCAACCTCACGCCATGCTTGAATCGGAGGACGTCTCCTTGAGAATTACACGAAATTTTAGTGCCAGCATTTCCCTTCACCGACAGAACAGTATATTCAAAGTTTTCTGCAATTTTTTTTTCGATACTCAGACACGTTTTCGAATTTAAATTGATTCCTTTGTTGGACAAGCAACACGAAATTCAATCCACTCACCGCCAAAGCTTGTGCTTTCGAAATGTTTAACAGTCTTCCACAATACCTCAACATTTGCATTGTCCAGCGTGGATTTCAAGGATTTCAAATGACTCAAGGATTCTTTAAATACCATCCATCCACATGCAGATGAGTACCGGCGAGTGGCAAGTGGCATGCACTTCATAAGAGACGAAAAGTTTCGCCCCAGCCACTGCGGCCACTTAAAGGTGAGGAGGGCTGGCTGGTGGTTTAAAATGTTTCACCCGCACACCCGCCGTCATCGCCCCGAACAAAGGAAATACCCTGCGTATGTTGTTCCCCCCCCCCCCCCCGAAAACACCGACACCACGGAGTGAAGGGACTTTTATTGCAAATAAAACTCTCACAAGTGGAGTTCGGATTCTTTTTCTGTGCACGTTGTGTGGTGGTGGGTGGGTGCACGAGAGGATTTCAATCTTTGGCTAAGTGGAAGTATTCGGTTTGAACTGGTACACTGGAGGAGTATGCACAAATTCTCGAGGAAGAGATTGATTTTCGTTTATGTGGCGGCGGCGGGGATGGAATGTAATATCGTTTGTGACATGAAAATGGGATGTGTGTGGAGCAGGTCCTCAGCAAAGTGCTGAGTGTAGCTGTTATTATTCAATTGGATGTTTGATCTCATTTCAAGTCGATTAACGATTTGTGTTGCATTGACTTTGAGTGCAGCTACACGGGTCTGGGCGGATTGGCGACGTTTTAATTGCATGATTCAAGGCAATTTACTTTGGAGTAAGTTTGATGCTGGAGCGATGGAGATGGAGGTGAGAGATCAAAGGACAATGAATTGGATTTGGTGGGGCTTCTTAGTGCCTGATGTCGAAGAAACATAAGAACGCATTTTCCAGCGGGTTTCGATGAGGTTTTTGCTTTTTGTTGGAGATTGGAGCGCTCAGACTCAAAAGCTGGTGTATTGTACTACCAGGCAGTAGCCTTCGTTTACTGTAGTTTTCTGGTTGTCCAAAGAAAGATCAGCAGGCGCTTCTGTGATGAAGAGCTTAAGTTTTCAGCTCCCACCTCATCGGCGCCAAACAGCTGTCATCTGATACGAGCAAAGGCGGGACATTGACAGAGAAAGTGCTCTGAAGTGTCTTTACCTTCGCCACAGGCGTCGCAGAGGGTATCTTTGCTAAGCCCAAGTAGATTTAGGTGCTTAGCGAAGGAAAAGTGTCCCGTTTGTACGCCAATAAGTTTTCTACACTCTTTTCTGTCCAGATACAACGGAAAAGCCGCGGATTTCTTGCTGACGTTCGAAAGTATGCACAGAGTCATGCCATCTCTGATTGTGCTGTTGGGAGACTCAACCGTCGACGTAAGTCAAAGGAAGCAGGTAGTCCCAAGGTTCTGGTCCAACGAATGCCTCATTAGAACCTTGCCTGGCTAGTTCATCAGCGATCTCGTTTCCCGTGATGTCCCGGAACCCAATTTGGTGAGGTTTCTCTGTAATGGTTTCCACGACGACTTTCAAAGGGACCTCAATGAAATTTTTTGATGCGATTTTACAAAGTTTTTCAATGCGATTTTTGCACAACATTTTCTAACACCTTATCGATGTTTGTTTCCAATGACGATTTTCGAATAAACTTCGTCTACGATTGGGATGCCTTTTTTTTATGCGATTTCGAGTAAATTTCTCGGTGCGATTTCGACGACAGTCGTGTAGGCGACTTGACGGTTGTTTTCAACACGACGTGGGCCAGTTTCCCCGACACATGATCCACAGTCAGGTTTGCTGTTTTCCGAAACTATTTCGCAGTGGATGCGATTTTTAGAACTTTGCGATAAGATTTGCGATTTGTCGTCAATGCGATTTTTCCACCATCTCTCCAAGCAATTTTGATGCTTTTCTAACATGGATGACTTCAGACGCGACTTCAATAACATCCTTCGATACGGTTTTTGCCACCGTGTCAGTGTGGATGGTATCTCTCAATACCATCCACAAAAAGTCGCAAAAATTCCGCCGTTTTCCAACAGGATTTGGACAAGGTTTTTCAACTCTACAGATTACAGTGTCAGACAGTGATTGTAGCGCAATCAAGTTCTCTGACAAATGTTCCACAAATTTTCTTCATGCGATTCGAACAGCTTTTTTTCGAGTCCGATTTCGATGCGATTTTGCCATTTTTCAAGACTGGCATCCTTTCCCAATACATGACCGTATTAACCACGTCATTTTCTTGGTGGCTGCATTCCTTAAAGTGAAAAAAGCAACGGTCATTGCCATTGCCAACAAGAAACGTCACAAGCATACGTTCCACTGATAGAAAAGACGAGTGATGGTAGTTTACGGTACTTCACGAAATCCAGAATCCGCAGTGAACTCCGTTGAGAGGAAGTCAAGTCAGTCAGCAAGTCAATATGCGTTACCAACCAGCCTTTCAAGATGACTAAACTGCCCTGCCTGCCGGCATGAGCCGCCATTCCGAAGCCGCACTAAACATTAACTCACTGCGATCCACTAGAATTCGTAATTCACCTTAATGAGGTACTTACCGCTCGAGATGCACGTCTAGGAAACACACACACATACGCTACACGGAGAGATGGGGAAAAAAACAGAAAAACAAACCTTCAACGTTCAAGAGTTTACCTTCCCTCCCTGCCGGCACTCGCCACAACTGCCACAGACACTCGCTGGTAAGACTGTCAACATCTTGAAAAATGAAAACCACTAGTCTGATGCATTCAAGGTGATTGCACAGCACTCAGCACCCACTCCCCCGTCGTCGTCGTCGTCGTCAACGTTGTTGCCGCCACACCGGTTGAACTGCACCCCTAATAAAGCAAACAGCAAACGCAGATGCAGGGGGCGAGAGATGAAATGTATCCGCAAACAGGGCTCGAACGTACGCCGAAATGCATATTTCATCGGGGCGCAAATGTAATTGAGATTTGCCGACAAATAAACAAATGTTTTGCGGGTACAAAGTGCATTTCCATATCCTCCGAGTGGAAGTCGGAGATGCGATGCATCGTCATCGGCATAGTCATCCTCCTCGTCGGTTGCCTGTCTTCAGGATTAAATGCAATCGGACACCGTGTTACTGCAGATTGATTTATGGCTTCGAAGAAAGACTAATTACTCCTCCCCGGCGCCTGGAAAGCAATCACACAGTTCCTTCGGTCAAAATTTGAATCCTATTGACTGAGCTAGAGTACGTCCATAGGCGGGAGATGGGGGTGGTGCACCACAAGGACAAGGAGAGCGAAGTCAATATGAGATATCTGATTCCTGGCCAGCGGCAATGGTCACGTACCCCCGCACGGGATCGTTACGATTCAAATGCGGCACAAGACGGGAGTTTACCCTAATTATCCTTTATTTGCCATTGTAAATGATAAGGGTCCTTTGCGAGGAATTTTTTTGTGCCGTACTTGTGTTTTTTTTTTTCTGTGTTCCCCACTTGTGCTGTTGGGCCAGACGAGAGGACACACGAGAACAATTCCCAAAGAGCACCTCCATTAGTGACCACGATAATTGCCCCAAGCTGCTTACTTGCGCGTTGGCTTTGGCAAATATCAAATCAACCGTCCGTCGACGTCCTCATCATCATCGTCGTCGTCGTCCTCATCGTCGTCATCGTCCTTCGAGCACTCGCAGCAACAGACAGAGGGGTGTTCCTTTGCGCGTGAGAGTGGGCACGGACTGTGCAGAGATTGAGATGAAAACTGAGGTTTCGCAATTAATTTCGACAATGGAACTGTGCTGCTGCTGCTTTCCGTGGAAGTAATTTTGAGTTTGTGCCGAACATGGGGTGAGGCGGGGATCGAATTGCCAGGACTGATGTGAGTCTGTTTTTTGTGTCGACTCCCACTTGTGCTGGACGACAGGAAATTGTGCAACATCAAAGTGTACGACAGTGTAGTCAAGGCAAGTGTATATTTGAATGACCCTCGACGGTGGGCCAGGCGTGGCGGGTGGCGGGAGGGAATTTTTCATGGCGCTAGGTGGAAAAATTCATAAAAGATAAGTGTTATGGCATCTTTTTTAGCAGCTCTTCGAGGGTATGTACTTGGGCATGTTCGCTGCTTTGTTTTCAGGCAGCGTCCGGTCGAAATGGATTCGTAAAAGGTTGCATTGTCCGGCTGGGCCAGGAGACCGCTTAATTGATGAGTTTGCGGGGCTGGATTTAATTTAATGGACCACTCATTAGGGCGATAAGACTAAAGTTTCAAGCACTCACCGGCAGACTTGATGAAGGTGAATGCTGCGGATGCGAGTGGTCGCGCTGTGTGTGTGCGTGGACGTGACTGGTGTTTCTAACAGCTTGAGGTGTTCTGCCGGAGAGGAATGGGGAAGGACCTGGGCGGCAGATGCTATCGCAAGCGAATTTATGGATGATTTTAGTTGCGAGTGGAAATTGTAAGCGACTACTTCACATTTGTCGCATTCTTTCTCCCCCCCCCCCCCCCCCCCCCTCGAACTGTTGGACGCAATTTTTTGTTACATTTCCATTTGCCGCTCTTCCGGGGTGTTGTCTTCGACGTTTCTCCTTAAGTTTCACCTCGAGTTCAATTGCTTTTTCATTCAAAGCATCCCAATGGCATTCGCAAGGATGTGACCATCACTGAAGAACACATTAAGTAGCTACAACCTCCTACTCAATTTCCTTGGCCAACTTAATTAGGAAATTAATCTCTTCAATTACTCTTGCCCGTGTCCGCGTCATGTAATCAAAGGAATGCGTTCATCCGACATCTTCGCATATTATCCATCAAATTGCAATTTTATCCCAAGAACACAATCAAATCAACCGGAACTATCGGCCATTCCCCAAACCGATGCATTACAACGCAAATCCTTACAAAAGCCATTTAATTACAAACATTCCTCGTTTTATTAGCCCCAGTGCCGTCGCCGCAGAACAATGGGACACATCCGACACATCCGACAGGCCGAAAGTCAAGAAAAAAGAAAAGGGATGAAATCCGCCCGTCAAGCAATTGAACAGGGCCACATCGGAAATTATCACCTTCCAGAACAATGCACCTTTCATCCGAGCCGTACACACGCCGCCCTTACATTAACAAGTAATCTGTCCAACCCTCGCCGCCTCAGAAATGTGGGCATTTCCCTGGCAAATAGCGTCTTATCACAAGCACCACCGTGCCTAATGAGAAAAGAACAATCAAGGAGCGCATAAAGGACCACGACTCCAGCGCCCCAGTAATTTCGGTAAGTACTCAAGATACGAACGAACCACTTTCGTTGATATTAATGTCATGGATCTGGTCCGGCCGCAGGGAAGGGGGGTGACGACTCCCGAGGATGGGGCAGGACAGCAAACCAAAAAAAATATGTCTGTCAGTCAAATGGTTGCAACACTTATTTTAATGAAAAATTCTAATTTGCCGATATCACCCGAATCCGAGCTCGGTTCGGAATGGCGAAGCCATTGTGTGTACGAGAGAGACCCGGTCCATCCGGCTCCGGCCGACCCCTTGCCTGAGATATTTTTATTACTTTCCTTCCCGGCGATGACGATGACGTGCAAAATCCAGCCACCCAGCCCCGAGAGTCATTACACCCCCTACCGCATCGAGGCGGGGAAAGTGAATGAACAACCATCTCACAGGACCAGTGCTTATCTCGGGAACTAAGTGCTGGACGTGTGTATGGCAACATTGAAGGAATGTGATCCAGTGATTCAGGGAATTAATTAATACATTTCTGGCCCGGCCCAGTGGGTGGAGGCCGGCAATTCCAATTCACTCCACACTGGACCGACTCAAGTGCAAGTGTCACTTTCGGCGAAGGCAGACATGGATTTTTTCTTTTCAACTCTGTTTGCACTCAGCTTCCTCTGCCGAGACCGCGTCTGAATGATTGGGCGTGTGGGCGTGGGAGCATGACTGAAGAAAGCGCTGTTTGTCTTGAGATGAGAGAATTCCTCAAGGATTCACTTTGCAGAGCGTTATTATGAATTTTTATCAAAATCATAACGACGACGGCGAAGACGACTACCACCGTGATGAAGATGATGATGATGGTGATTCTGAGTGGTGTACACTTGGAGCAAGCAACAGTGTAGCCGGGAACAAAGGCCACTTGAAATAACGAGAAAAGCCTTCAAAAAGGCTTCGAGGATAATAAGACCGGCAAGTGGGGCGGGCGGGCCGGGAGAAATGGGAAATGGAAAGAATCTATTCGGGCAGGAAGTCTTTGAATGAATTTTAATTTCGTGCATATTTTCTTCGCGTTTTTTTTTTCTCTCGCGTCTTGAAATAGATTCTTGGCCCTTCTGCAGTTCCCCGGTTTTACCTGATTTTTAATTTACAGTAACGCGAAATGAATGGAATGGAAATGCCACTCAGCGGGCATTCTCGCTGACGTGCAATTCTGAAGAGTAGGGTCCACAACAATGGACATCATCTTCCTGCTACCCGCGACTCTGAGTGGGTGTTGTGGGGTGGGATTGATTTATATCTGGGGGCGCGGAGTATTTGCTGTTTGAGTGAACGCAGCGGAGGAGTTTTGTTGACTCTTGAAGTTCACGGATTTTTTCGGAAGCCAACTTTTTACAGGAATCTTGAAAAATATGAAAAGATTGACGGAAGTTCATCAACTGAATAAAACTGAGGCGATTTAGGGCAGTTCTGCTGCTTACATGCACTTTTTTGCGACAAGCTTCAACAAAATTTTTTACTCTCTTCGATGTGAGTTGGGGGACGTTTCGTCAAAGAAATGTTGACCTCAGTAGGGATGTTTCATAACGCGATCGTGGTGCCATGTGGTAGAACTTGTCGAGAATTTGGCATCATTTCCGGGCGGAGTATCGTCGTCCGTTTACAATGCCTTCAACGAAGACGACAACGATTTTGTTGTTCAACAAGGTATTGCCATTTTGTGATGTCAATGGCTACCCTGACTTTATCAAAGTGATCCTCGGATGATCGTGGCACTGCTTGAATTGACATCTACGTCGCATAAGTAGCAGAGTCTCACATATTGGCATAAAGTTGAAAAGGCATGTCACACGCCCACTGACCTCCACTTCCTTCTTCTTCTTTGAAGGGCGCTTCAGACTGTCGGACCTTAGTCAAGATTCATTTGGCATTGTGCCAACCAGTTTCACTGACTGGAGAATGGATGCTCAAGCAAGAAATACGCTTTCTTTGAGCGACAGTCTGGTAGGACTGAATTTCCTTTGCGGCAGAGGTGTGTGTCCGGACAGTGAATTCCGATACCGTGTGTCATCGCATTTTTCTCCTTTTCGCAGACTTTTCTTTTTCCCTGTATTCTTTCTCGAGGGAATCTTATGATGAGCGCTCCTATCTTATAGAGCCGATGGCCGTTTTGATTCTTAGAACGTGAAATAGGATACAACACAGCCAGAGAAATGTGCCAACAATCAACCGCACTTGAGCACGCGAAAAGAGTGCCAAAACGGAACTTATTTTCTATCTCCAGGACCAGGGCCTATAGGGACCAGAGACCACAAGGGACCAGGGACCACGGGGAACCAGGGACCACAAGGAACCAGGGACCACAAGGAACCAGGAACCACAAGGAACCAGGGACCACAAGGGACTAAGGACCACAAGGGACCAGGGACCACAAGGGACTAAGGACCACAAGGGACCAGGGACCACAAGGGAACAGGGACCACAAGGCACCAGGGACCACAAGGGACTTCAGTAACTACTCATGTTCTTTTTTAACAAGTAGCAGACTCCTTGCCGAGTCCAAACATACAAAATTAACACCCTTTGAGTCTTATGAGTAACGCGAAAGAGGCGATGCCGTGAAAATGTGTTCAGTCCAAGAATAGAACCTGGGACCTTAAGCCGGTGAGTCGGCTCACTTACCCACTACGCCACGGCGTCTACTAAACTCTGCCCTACACAGCATACATAAAATCCCCTTCGTGTAAAAACACCTCAACATGTCTCTTCAGCTAGCATGACCTCTGGCCAGCTATTGGATCTTGTCCCTCTCTACTAGTGTCAGCCGTCTTAGACAAGGAAGTCCTCCGTTGCTTTCTTGCACGAGTTGTGCCAGGCATACACTCACATGGTGCAGCTATCCTAAGTGATGAATTGGTAGACACTTGACTAGGCACATGTCACCGCACAGCCTTTAAAGTTTGTATTTGAATCTTCTACTTCAGATTCCATCATCAAAAATCGTAGGCAGAATTTGTTTTCCTCAAAAACAGCGGCTGCTCGCTCGTCCACAAAGACCACGTCATACCATAGAAAGGGACTTGTCTTACGTGATCACCTGCCTACGGCTTATATGGCGAGGTCCATTTTCCCAAGAGTCGTAGATAACGCAATCCTAGATGCCTTAGTTACAAAGTATCAAATGAGATCATGCTTGAGTGAAAATCACTTCACCTTGGTATAGAGCGAGGTCTTTCTAAAACCTCTGTTGCTCTATGGGTCGCAGCACCCGATTGAGAATGCAACTCCACACTGAGCCGGGAATGTCTCCTAACCGCCTGGCCCGAATCAGTAGAGTGAACAACATGATTCAGACCCGTCAGCATGGTACACTAACCACAGCTCTGCCTGCCACAGGCACCACGATACTCCCACAAGGGGACCTACCGCACGGTCAGGCTGAAACCGAAGTTCCAGGGGCTCCTGAGCTCCCGTGGCACCAGAATATAGCCTTTGGACAAGCTGTCACTACCAGTCAGGCTCCCTCAAAATCTGGGTCTGGTAGCCGCCATTCGGTCACCAAGTGGACTTTGACTCCATTCCGTATGCACTTATAATCGTGCTACAAATGTGACTTTGAATCAAGTCATCATGAATTCAGTCACATCATGTGGAATCATAGATTAGGACAGTGATGATCAATGTGCTTGATGTTTCGAGTGAAGGCTCTATTACTTAATTCCCCCTTGAGCCCGAAGAGACTGCGATAGGCAAGAACCTACGCTAGATTTTGAAACAAATGTTGTCCCTATTTACTGCGAAGCCAAGGTATAACTTAGTCTTTGAGAATTTGGCCTGAAGTGTTGCACCTAATGGTATCTTCCGAAGTGGTTGACTTTAATAGTTGCCAAATCACGTTTTTCTTCCTGTTCGTAAAGATGACTTTTTCATCGGTTTCTAGCACAATTTTTCAAGAAGTTTTGACTATACTGGTACAACAATGCAAACGTCAACTCGATCGAACCGAACTCGAACATGTTTGTTGTTAAAGGATATGTTGAAGGAATGTGGAGAAGGACTTTAACCAACTCGTTGTGTGCATTTGAAGGCTACTGACGAAAGGTAGATAATTTTGCAGGGAACAAACCTGTTGGTTAAGGCCCATTTCCACCCTGAACTGTAGTGCGAAACATAGAAAAAGAATCTTCAAGTTTGCCATAAACTGATAGTCTTTCAAATACGTCTTTGCATGTGACTAGCGACAAATGCGCATTGTGCCAGGATACCGTCAAATCTTGCTGCAGATTCAAAACTTCCACCAGAACAAATTGTCCATTTTGTACTTTAGCGTGAACCTAGTTCATTCTGACAACTCTTTTCAAATATTCTGGTTGTCCAATATTTTTTGCGATTTGGGAAAGTTCCCTGGTGTGTATTTTTTCAATCATTACTAGTTTTCTCTTTGTTGTGGCCGCCTTTATGTATGTCGACTCGCACGTTAGAGGTCTACGCTGGATTCCTGGAGTGGACTTTCGTAAATCTTGCATTCTCGACGGCAACATCTCCTTCGAGTAGCGGTCAACAACAAAGAGATCTAATTGTTCATGAAAGCTTCCTCAACGCCTTTGCACGTGAGGGAAGAAAAACACAAACAACATGAGCAATTGCTAAGGAAGCTACGTCCTGATTCCTTGTGGATCATTATTGGTTTCCTACAGGATTGAAAAGTGTTTCTGATTCCATTTCGAAAACGATTCTTGGCAGGCCTGTTTGCAAGCCATTGCATCATGCTGCTGCCTCAGAAACATTTTGACGACTAAGGATTCATGTTTCTATGACTGCCTCCTAAGACCTCTTCAACAGAGAGGCCGTAGGTGATGCATCTCTGTTGTAAGCATTGTCACTTCCTTCCTGTTTGACATGACACCTTCAAACACGACCCGCGATCTTTCAAAACAACCAAACAATGCACAAAATGAGATCTCCTCTTCCATCTGTCTGCACATCCAACAGCACTATCAATCAGAGAGTCCCTGTCAAAACATCTCGAAAACAAAACCGACTGTCTTTCGCTGGCATTTCAAATTACCCACCGCACCGCCACTCAAATCCCCGGAGCATAAGTAATGACACCCAATCCATCCGGCAACGCACTCCGCGTGTGTACACACTACACACGTATGAAGACAATTATTTCACAATTGACTAGCTTCGCACCGAGCATTGATGTAGCCGCAGCCTAAGCACAACCCATCCATCCACGGTGCCGGAGACAAAGGCCGCCACCAAAAGTCAGCATTCATCACGTTGATTGCCAGCATATTTCGTCTAACCCACCGCAGCGTGAAGGTGCCGCGCCGCCGCCGTCACTGAGTGCGGATGGCAGACAATAAGGACCTCCACACCCCATCAAGGATGTCCCGACAAAACACCGAAACTGTAAGAATTGTAAACATTTTGCATATGAATGGAATCAAAATGGTTTCTCCGGCGAGCAGCGGTGAAACCAATTTGAATAGATTTGCGGTTGGCTGGCGGAAGGTAAGGTCCTTCGCTCCTGCTGCTGCTGCTGCTGGTGAACCTCCCTATCAGTGAAACTGACGGCCTGATGGATGGTAATTATTCACTTTGTCAGTCAGCCGTTCTCATGTGTGTGCAGGGGGGAGACGATGCTGAATCTAATTGGAGACACTGAGACACGGAGAAGCTGCGGTGTCTTGTGGATGCATTCCGCACGGATTCAAGTGCTAATGTGTGTCCGTGATAAATTATCCTTTTTTCGGTGATGAGAAAAATGATTAAGACGAACGCAATTAACGGCACTGAGCGCGCATGTGTTTATGCAAATCTCCTGGTGTTTGCCTTTCGGATTGTCATGGATCCGGTGTGTGTGTGGTGATGGCGAAGATTTGCATATGAAACAGTTGTGCCACATTCACTCCATTAATTTTCGTCTCGTTTTTTAATCATCTTTCACGAGACAACGGAAAAACGAGGAAAAACGCCCGGAAGCGCAAAGTAAGCAGGAGCCTCCTCAAGGTGGGAGAGAGAGCAGACTTATCGACTCCGCATGCAAATGAGAGTTAACCCTTTACAAGTGCTCGCACGGTCCCACATGTGGATGCGTCATGATTTTGCGTTTTGGATTAGGACTCGACAAAGGTATTAGCAATTAATGCCTATGTACACTTGATTGATGATCGTGCTGAGCGCCAGGATTCGTTCGATAATGACGTGACACTGGCTTAGGGGATGCCAACAGTTGCTTGGATGCGTTTTGAACTTTCAACCCTTTGCCTCTTCGTCATCTTCACTCTGGCTGTCTGTTTGTCTATCTGACTGTTTGTCTGGGTGTCTGTGTGCTTGAAAAGATTTGCTGCGGAGATAAATGATGTGTGCGATAGGAACTGTCAGTCAGCTTCAGCTCGTTTCTCGTTGTTTTTGCCGACCAAAATCTGTATCTCTAAGCGGAATCTCTAATTTGAGCAATCGTGTGCGGATACGTATGGGGTTGCCCCTGCCCCCAGCCCATGACTGGCGACATAAGACATTCCCGGAGAAGAGGGTAATTTTTCATCTTCCTCTGGTCTTGTTGTTTTTTTTGTCGTCTTTGTTGTCTCCTGTTCTCTGGCTTTTAGTTGGACACGCCAATGAGGGAGACTGCTTGGGAGAAGCAGGAAAAACAAGATGAATCCGAATGGAAATAGGTCAGATAAATAAATCTTATTTCTTTTGACATCGCTGCACTGGACCGGGTCGTCGCCGCCGCCGCCGCCGAAGGGCAATTGTTGAGCATTCAGATTTAATCCTTTTAATTAATTGAAAAGATAGATTTATGGAGTGCGAAGTGGCCCTTTCGGAAGTCGATGTTCATTAATTATAATTACCCTTAGGCGGGCGATTAATGGAATTGTTGGCAATTCAAGCCAACAAGACCGACTGTCTGAGGGTGATGAGCGGGGTTTCTTTTTTGTTTTTTCTACTCTGTGTGTGTGTTTTTATTGGCCTGAGGGGCGTGGATTGTGGACAAATAGTTTTATTGGGAGATACGTATGATTTACGATTGGTGAGGAAGGGGAAAGGACATTCGTTGGTTTCCTTCCTGTTTCGCTGATTTGAATTGAAGTTGATTGGGTTTTTGTTGGCGCAATGGTGCCTGAGGTGGTGGGGGGACAAGAGTGGTGTGATGGCGTTTCAAATGACAGCAACATTTCGATCAATTATACTTTCTTTTTCTTCTTTTTTGCACTTTTTTCTGTGACAGATACATTTGTTGAGTCATCTAAGAAGTCTCCGCATCTTCGAAGTAAAAGAGCAAACCGCCCACTTGTCGGTCTGTTGCTGAAAAATTCGATAACATTTTGCAACTGATGGAGAGAAAGACCGACAGGACAGCCATACTGAATCCGTGTCCAACAAAGTTTCGACAAAATTTCTCATAAATTGATCCTATTTCTAGCCGAAGGTGCTTGGATTTCCGCCTAGTATGATAGATTGGTGCAAATCATACTTCAAGACTGTAGACTAAAGGTCTGTTGTTCCTCAAGGCAGTTACCTTTGTCCTTTAGTTTTCATTTTGTCCCTCAAAGACGTTGCGAAAGTCGCAAAGTGCCCATTTATGTATGCCCGTGATGTGAAGTTAATTTTATCCCCAGCTAATGGAACACTTTGTGGTCACCGTGGCGTAGGTGGTGCGTCTATCCACACGCCAAAGGTCTAAGTTCCATTCCCGGGCGGAACACCTCGCATTTTTTCACGGCATCACCTCTTTTGAGTTGCTGACAACACTCGACGAGTACAAATTGTCTATGAAAAGCTTCTTAAATCTCGTGGTTCGGAGTCGGCAAGCAATTGTAGTTCCCTCCTCCTCGTGAGAGAACAGCAGCAGGCACAACACGAGTAGTTGTTGTAGAAGCTAGGCCCTGGTTCCTTGTGGGCTGTAGTGCCACCCACTTCTGCAACTTGAGTATATAAATGTCTTTACTTGCCAATAATGTCAACGCTTCAAACGACGACTAAACTCTTCCCTCTGTCTTAGTCATTCCGGGAGCTTGGAGTAAATCTGTGACAGGGAATTAACTTTTCACTCTTGGTAATATCATTAGTAGAGCCAAGCATTGGTCAACAGAAATTCCCAAACCTAACATCGCTTCTCGGAACTTCCCATCCTTGAGTATGACAGCCAAATGTGATCTCCTTGCCATGCATTCCTTGTGTATTGAGGCTGTTCAAAGCAGATTTTTCCCCTCTGCTCTACGAGGTCTACAATGGCATAATTAACAAAATTGACCACCTTTTTAAAATGGTCTAATTCTACTGAGAGAGTGAATCTCTTGGCAAACGTCGTCGTCGGCAAAAGTCGTAATCTATTTGTTTCAACACTAAAGCCCGATGTTTTCGCGCTGTACCTCTTTTTCGTAGTAAACCGCACCGTAGTTATTATGGCTTCAATGAGCTCCTTTTCTACATGCTTCACTGATCTAATAAATAAATACTTCCTTAACCTTTTTTACGTTTAGATATGAAGGCTAAGTCTTTCTTCTTGATTGTAGATTGAATTAAGTTCCTAGGCGTATTTAACATGTCCTTCATGATGCGGAGTTTGGTAGTGGGATTAGGTTAAACGTGACCACCGACCTTACGGCTTATAACACGAGGTCCATTTTCCCAAGAGTCGTAGATAAAGCAAGACTAGACGTCTTAGTAGAATGTAGAGCCGCACTGTAGCGCCACAAGAAGAAGAAGAAAAAGACGTCTTAGTTACCCAAGTACCAAATGAAATAATGTTTGAGTTACAATCACCCCACCTTGGCTTGGAGATAAGCCTTTCTGCTCTATGGGTTGTAGCACCACTCCACACTGAGCCGGGAAAGTCCCCTAAACGTCTGTTCTAGGTCAGTAAAGTGAACAACTTGATTCAGACGAGTCAGCACGGTACACTAACCACGGCCCTACCCGCGATATGGGTATTAAACCACAGCCACCACGATGCTCCCACAAGTGGGCTTACCGTACCGTCGGTCTGAAACCGAAGTTCCAGGGGCTCCTGACCTCCAGAGGCACCAGAATATAGCCTCAAAGCTTGGTAGTGAATTCTTGATGTTTCCATAGAAATGCCACCGGTTACAGTCGTTCTATACGAAACTCTCTTGATGAAAAATCAGTTTTTACTGATAGACCACGGAAGTTGATAGCGTTTCCCTATTTTTTGGGAATGAAGGCCTACTTTAGTAGCCGGCAATCAAGTGTACCCAAGACCACATACGTACATACATATGTTGTCTCAATCGAACCCCCCCCCCCCCCCCCCCCCTTATGCGTATAGCGAAATAAATTGCTGACACTACAGTGCACAATGGACTAGGCCTAGCTTCGTCATAAGCGACTTGTGTGTCATGCGTTCTCTCACTAGTAGAAGGGACCTACAGTTTATTGCCGACTTCGAGAGGTTTGAAAGGCTCTTCACTGAAAAATGACACAGTAGTTAAGTGTTGTTAGCAGGGGATGAGGCATATTTCCCTTCCTTAAGTTTATTTTGTTACTCTTAGCGTAAACTGAAGTCTCCCCCTTTTTGTTTTCTTGTTTTAGCTTAGTTTGCATTAAAAAAGAAAATAGTTACAGAAGCTCACTCCGTTTTAAGCTTGCCTGTAAGTAGAGTTTACAAGCAGCTCTCTTCGTTATAATCCTCAGAAGAGCTTCTTTGCAATTGCAACAACTAAGTGCACAAATCAATTGCATTTCCAGGTGGCAACAAATCTTGTTAAAGATTAATGACGTTTGACGAGCTCAGCTCTCAGCACCTCTGTTCATCGAAACCAAACAATGCCCCTAAATGTACACAAACTAATGGACAAACACTTAGCGAGAAACGTGCACGTTCCCTCGCACATGCTATTGCTCGTCATCTCGCATGAATAGAAGTGTCAAGTTGATTAAGTTCAACAGTCAATTAGCCACTCCCACATCTCGGTAGGTTATAAATATGCCTACAGATCTGTGGATCAGTCTAAGTTGTCTCTGATCGTCACTGTGAGAGGACTAAATTTGTGAAATTCTGTGAAAATTTGTGAAAATCTTCAAAATTCATCAAACTTCTTTGCAAGCTTTTGAAAATCAATGAAAATATTTGAGAGGTTGTTAAGTTTTTTTCTCAGACACAGATATCTGTTAGAATCCTTAAAATCCGCGTGAATTGACAAAGATCTAAAATTTAGTGAAAATTTGTGAATTTTCGTCATCGTCTTCAAGGACTTCTAAAATGAAGCGAAAATCCTTTAAAATCTGTAAAAATCTACAAAAATCGGCCATTGAGTGAAAATATGGACAAATTTGTCAAAGTCCTTGCAAGTTGAACAAAGTGTTGGCGGTTGTGAAAAACTTTCAAAAAACTCCGTATACCGGTAAAATTGTGCAAAATTATTTCAAATCTCCGAAAGGTGATCAAACTCTCTGAAAGTAGTCGAAAACTGTGAAAACTTGTGAAAAACTATGAAAGCATGTGAAAAATTTGTGAGAACATTTGAAAAACTTGTTAAAACTTTGCAAAAAATAACTGTGAAAACTTGTGAAAAACAGTGAAATTTTGTGAAAAACTATGAAAACTTGTGAAAAACTGTGAAAACTTATACAAATTTGTGAAAACTGGTGAAAAACTGTGAAAAATTGTGAAAAATTGTGAGAAAACTGTGAAAACTTGTAAATAACTCTGAAAACTTGTAAAAAAAACTTTTGAAACTTATGAAAAACTGTGAAAACTCTTAGAAAACTTGTAACAATCATGTTAAAAACTGTGAAAACTTTTGAAAAACTTGTGAAAAACTGTGAAAACTAAAATAACTCTGAAACTTTCTGAGAAACTTTGAAATTTTGTGAAAAACTTGTGAAATCCTGTGAAAAAAAAACTTATGAAAAACTGTGAAAAATTACGAAAACTACTGAAGATCTGTTAAACTGCTTAACCAACCGTTATGCTGAATGTCCACAGTGCCGGAAAGGAGCCATACCTCAGTGCCTCCATTCCCAAACCATACACATTCTTCGATACCCTCATTCTATGTCTCCTTGTCCTTGTCGACCTTGCAAAGCTCCTTGTATTAGCTGTCATCAAACTACTAATGCTCCCTTTCACTGCTTGCCTTAAAAGTAATCAAAAAGTGATCAGCGGACAAACGGCGCTTGTAAGTGCAGACGCTTACCAGTGCAATGTGTGTCAAAAATGATTTCGTTCAAGATTACAGGTGGAGCAAATGGAATTGGCAAGGCCATCGCTCTGGAACTGGCCAAGAACGGGTGCAACGTCATCATAGCCGATGTTGATGAGAAGGCCTCAGAGAAGACTTTAGAAATGTTGAAGGCGTACGATATCAAAGCGATTTCCATTCCAGTGAGTTTATGAACTGACTGATGGGAGGGAGCTTCTAAAATGTCACACATTTTCCAGACAGACGTTTCGAAGCCTGAGGAAGTGGCAGCTCTTAAGGACGCCATTGAAGCTTCTTTGGACGGAGTCGATATTCTCGTCAACAACGCCGGGCTCATGCCACTGATTTCACTGAGAGAGGGCTCGCCAGTCGATGTGCAGCGAATTGTTGACGTTAATTTGAACGCAAATTTCTGGGTAAGATTGTGCTCAGGTAAGGAGGCGTTAACAAGCTTACTTCATTCTTTTAGACAGTGCGGGCATTTCTTCAGGACATGATCAAGCGGAGGAGAGGTCATATCGTTCAGATATCTTCAATGTCAGGTATGGAGTTCAGGCACCCCTCATTCATTTTCATCTCAGTTTGACTCTCTAACAGCTCTTCATCCCATCGCTGGAGCCTGCATTTACACGGCCACCAAGTGCGCCGTGGCGGGCTTCATGCTGGCCCTTGAAGAAGAACTCCGCCAGGAGGGACTTGCCAACTGCATCGACTTTACCACAGTGTACCCGTATTTCGTCTGCACCCGGCGGGACCTCATGAACGTACTGAACTTAAGGTGAGTCCTTTCCAGGCACCAGAGTTCACCAAGAAGGACAAATTTGTTCGCTCCTTTCAGATTCCCACCCATCACAGCACAACAGACCGCCGCGGCCACAGTGAGGGGGATTTTCTCCCGACAGAGGTTCGTCGTCGTTCCCAGCTATGATGGCATCCTCGCCGCATTCGTGCGCGCTCTTCCGCACGCCATCCAGTCCCTGGTCAGGGACTACATCATACGAGAGCCTGAAACGAGAGTCATCAAAAATCCCTACTTGTACGTGGGCTAGTCGAATAAAGAAAGGGTTACGCAACTCTGATCTAATTGACGCGTTCATTAATCACTCCTGTCCCCTTCTCCAGCTTCCACCCGTTGAAATTCAATTTCTCCGACAATCTGGTTCGGTTCGCAGTGGCGATAAGGCGAACCTGTTTTAATGATTTATCTCCGCTCCTCGAATTCCTCTAATCCTTGTTCGCACAAATAGATTACACATCGGCTGCGTATGAGCGCTCGCTGTGCAAACACGCAACCAGCCCAGTTCACCGGATGCTGGGCTGGCCGTGCAACAAATATTTGTCCAGGATTTGACTTAGACCGGAATGTCAAGTTGTGTCGCGAATAATTAATCATCGGCCGGCAACCAGGCGAAAGTGTGCAAAGATATCAATCATTCGTGTTCATCCTGCGAAGCGTTTAAGACGCACATTCGTGCCGTGTCGGTGGCGGCAAAGTTTGCGGTCTTTGACGCTCGACCCGGCCCAAAGGAAGTGGTTACAAATTAATTTCTTGGAAATCCACCCCTTGGATAAATAACGATAAGTTTTTGAGAACTCTGTCCCAAGGAGTTTGGACATGGTGACGGTGGGGAAAAACATTTTATTGTCGACTCCTGGTTTGGATTTGATGATGTGCGGTGAATACAAATGGAATGCGGTCGTCGTCGCCATCGTCGTCGTCGTCGTTGGGAGGTGGAAAATCTTTAACTTGTTTTTTTGGGACGGTGAAGGGGTGGGGGAAGGGGGTATTTGGAGGTTGAGAGATTGACCCTTGGGGAAGTGATTGTTGGCAGTGCTTACGTGGGTAAAATGTGACACTCGTGGGTGGTGTGGAGCGATGAAGAAATGGTTGGACAAGCTTGTGAGGACGTCAAGGACAACAGGGAACGACATGTGGGACAATTAGACAAGGGTGGGTAAGGCTAGATGGGAATCTGAACATTTTTCAATGGGGACAGAGCAATTTTTGATCAGTAGCCAGACTCGCTCCCCGATTAGGAGGTACTCTGTCCTTGCTTTCAAAGTCAAGAAAACACCGCCAACGACGCTACAATCCATTTCTGCATCTCCCCACAACAAATCACTCTCAAGGACTGGCAACTTTTCATCTTGGGGATCCCCAAATGTCCTGTATCTCCAAATCTTTAATTAGCTAAAATTCGTACGGAATCGTCCACATAATTCAACTCCTAAACCCATGCGATTGCACTTTAAGCCTTCACCTCACGAAAAACAACACGGTCATAAGACACATAAGCATCCCGCTTACAGCACACAACAAACACTAAATCCTCGCACTAATAAATTCCATTCGAATGTTAGCTGTTGCCTGGCGCCTGTAGCGCGACAGCAACGCGGTGTATTACCACACGACGACGTGCAAGAGGAATTTATTGTGCAACCGTATTCCGCCCGCCCGCCCGCCCGCCCGCCAGACGACACAACGAACATGCTGACCTTAGAGAACATGTCCTGTCTCAATGCCAGCAAC
This sequence comes from Eristalinus sepulchralis, assembly GCA_944738645.1. Taxonomy (NCBI): domain Eukaryota; kingdom Metazoa; phylum Arthropoda; class Insecta; order Diptera; family Syrphidae; genus Eristalinus; species Eristalinus sepulchralis. Next base: position 6,393,712 of record OX122885.1, on the reverse strand, counting down.
TTTTGCCGAAGATATATGCGGTCCCGGTGCCCGAGCGCCAGCAAAGGATAAATCAACGTGAATTGCTGCGGATTGTTTGTCTCAACCGTTCACAGGACAAAGGAGATCATTTTTAATTCCTTCATGGCAAAAACAAAATCCCATTAAATAGAAGACCAACATAAAAACAAAAAACGAACTGTCTCCCCGAAGGGACGTGGAGTCGAGTTGAGTTGAGTCCTTATGCAAATTCCTTTTACGAGCACATTCATTGGCGCACATGCTTTAGTGTGCAAATAGAGAATGATTTTCATGATTCTCACAAGGATATAGCCCTTGTCATCGCGTCGCATGGTACTTGGCCAAATTCCCCATAAAACGTGCAATTACTTAACTCCTTCCAACCCCACCGCAGCCTCACATATGGCTCGGTTCCTGGTCATAAACTCCATCTTCGATTGGTAATGGCGCTATTCAAATCTTTTTCGAATTCCTCCTTCCGATGCATCCCTCTCAACTAACCCCCACCCCACTCACAAGGATAACTTCAGTTTCGAATATTTTTTATGGCCTCACGGATTTTTATTGCGAATTATACGGCTCTTGGGTCGGTAGTGGGATGGATCGCGGAAAAAAAAACACACGCGCACTAGCAAAAGCGCATCTGAATGAATATAACGGTTTTATGGGTTGTTGTGAACTATAAATCGCGCAAGGATTTAAATAGCCATGGCAACAGTAACTTTATCAATTTCATTAATGGAACCCACAAACACACAGGACACGCTAAAAAAAAAAACGGACTTTAATGTTTTGTTGATGCCGACGTGTCTTCACTGGTGATGGCGCTTCAAGTGGAGCCTCTCGTCCTTCAACCGCCCCACCCCCCACTAGAACCGCACAGCAATTGTGTTGACATCGAAAACAAAAAATGTTGAAATTTGTTATAATCCCCAGCAGGATACACAGGCACCGGCACCACCGACGCAGCCGATGGAATGGGCGCCGATTAAGGCTGCGTGGGAGCGGAAACAGCAGGTTTCATGCGAAAGAGGATTTTAACTTTGAATTACAATATTTACTCGGATAATGAAATAGAATTGCACATTCCCACTCTATTGTTTGAAGTGCGGGCCGGTGGATAGTTTCTCGCCCGAAGGACCGGCATTCAGGACGCAATCGAATGGAAATTATTGTGTGGCGCTGTTGTCCTTCGGATTAATGGCAATGTTTTGATTTAGTTTAACGTGTGTACTCGGGATTTGACAGTAATGAGGCACGCACGAGGCCACAGGAGTCAACAGCCGGGTAAACAAGGACACAAGGGGGGCTTCTGCTAATGGGTGATTATTTATCAGGATTAACAGTGTGTTTCTGTTGCAGGCAACAATTGAATGTTCAGTCTCGGAAGTTCCATGCCCGTTTTGCATTCATATCAAACTCGATGTGAAGAACTCTCCCAGGACCTCCTGCACAAGGCCAAGCAGTGGCAATGTGTCACAAAAGTTGATTTTCAAAATTTGGTGTAAAATGTGGCCGTCGTTGAAAGTGCGTCGCCTCACGTGCTGGAGGGCCTTGCCTTTGACTTAAAAGTTAATTCACCTCTTTTAAGTTGCTCACAAAATGGAAAGAGCACGAAATCCTTCTAAAAATAATCCTCAAGCTCAAAGTTCACTCGCGATGGAAATATTTGCTGCCGACTCTCTAAACTTGTGAGAAAACGCGCAAAAAGAGTAATTGCCGAAGAGGCTACACCATGGTCCCTTGTAGTCTACAATGCCTTCCGATTCGTGGTGAACTCTGATTCCATAGAAAATGAAACTCCCTCTAAAATCTGAAATTCGGTCATCAGAAGTTGTGTTCTGCCATCGTCAGGACAGTAATTTGGCCTCATGATACATTTCTGCTCCAGTTGAACCTAATGATAAGGGCGGCGTGTACCATTGCATTCCTCGTCACTGACATGCTTCTGCTTCTTCTCTTACTGGCGCTATTGTCCGGGGTGGACCTGGGCCTAAACCAACACGCCTCTCCAGCTAGCACGATCTCTCGCCAGCTGTGCGCTATCCAAGCCTAGGCGGTCCTCTGTTGCGTTGTCCCAATGACTCGGATTCAAAGACTTTGCAGGGCGGACCAGTGGTGTCCACACGCTCTACATGGCCTAGTCATCTTAAGCGTTGTATCCGAAGACGCTTTCCCAGGCGCATGTCGCCGTAGAGCCCATCAAATTCATTCTCCTCCGGACGCCAACAAGTTAACCAGGACCAAAAATCGCAGTCCCAACTTTCCTCTTTAAAAGATTTAGGGCTCCCTCCCTCCGCTTTTATCAGCGTCCAAGTTTCTGCGCCGTACACGAGGACTTTGAAGATCAAGCTCGTCACTGATATTGGAGGCCAGAAAAGTTGCCGATACACAAGTCCCTGACTGCTCGTTCTCCTTATCTGAAGTGGATAGAAAATACTTGCAGGCTTGACGTTGATTTCAAACAGTTCCATGGACTACCAATCCAGCTACTCACGGTGGGTCTGTGCCTACGCTAGGACACCCTTCCCTCGTTTGCGGTCTTGGGCACGCTGTCCCAGTCATCAAGATCAAGCTATTGGTCATCCGCGATAAGCAGGAAGTTTAGGTCCTCCTCTCCCTCTCGAAAGTGGCGTCCGGTGTGACAGAGCCAGTGTAGTCGACAATACTTCCCCTTCGCGACTTTAGTCACATCTTGGTACAGCTAGAAAAGTTCGCGGTGGTTTTCATCTTTCCGACTACTTCACATCATAGAGCAGCGGTCATGTCTTCTGCTCCATTCGTCTTTTGTGAAGGCAGGTGCAGGACTATATTTGCCTTGTAAAATTGTTCTTTCAAAGAAATGAAGGGTCTGCCTCGCCGATTTGCTTAAAGTCCCGTATTCGGTTCCGAGTTCAATAAAACATGAGCAGGCGCCACGTAAGAGTCAAGGCAAAGTTAAGAAACTTCAATCTTCATTTGTGCCCCCTACCCGACAGATGTGAAGGACTCTTCGATGATTTCCTAGAAGGAAAGTGCGGTCAACCTCGCAGCTATGTAACAAGGCAGCAAGATTGGTACAGAGGATCACTTTGCCGAGAAAGGAGAACATCTTTGTCCTGAGATGACACAATGACAAGAAATTTGGGAACGGACTCTAGTAAATCTAGAAAACCTGGGAAGGGACTCCAGTAGGTGGACTCCAGTGAGCAGAATCTCACTTCGGTGAGTACATCATCTTCCCAAACGGGATCTGCCAGCTTTCGAACAAATCAACCCCCAACCAGATTGAGTACATTGCGATCGACGTCAGACACTCCCCTAGCATTCTTGACGTCCACAGTGTCAAGATCGATCCCAAATGTGGCCCTTTTGTAGCCAAGGTAAGACTTCGGGTATCAAGGAAACATCGGAATTGAAACAGGAAAAAATGACTTAACCTTTGAAAGATACAGTCGCAACAGGTCATGTGAAACATACTCCACCGAATGTCCTTGACACTCACTCAAAGTTTGACGCTGTCCCCACTGCAATACTGTGTAAGACGCAGACATACAGAAGAGCCTCTCTCACGGACCCACTCTTCGTAAGTTTTTGCAATCTCTGGCGTGCTGAAGGGTCAGGGATTTCAATGAGAGAATTTTTGAAATCTTCGTTATCATCAAAATGCCAAATTTTTACAAGTCAGTAAGCCCGTCTACCCAATGCACAAGCCTGTTGTTGACTTCAAGGTTAAACTTAAGGGATTTCGCAAAAAACAAAATTCCAGAAACCACTTCCCAGAATTTCATCGAAATGGGCTGAGCCAAGTCGTCTCTCCTATTCCTCCCAAGAACAAATGACGTACAAATCACGCTCACAGGAAGGACATAAAATGCCATTAGGATCATTTTAAATCACCCGCATTTGGTGAAGTGCCCACAATTCACGATGTCTACTCCTTGGAGAAAAACACACCAAATTACCCTTCTACGTATCGCGTTCCGTGCACATCCTGTCAATAAATATGTCCGAGCGCCTCCCCCATGGGGTTGTAATTGCAGATTCATGACTTCGCAGCTACACCCTTTGGCCATCAGTGTAGAGAATCAATTTGCTCGTGTACTTTAAAGCGCACACATGCGGTACACTAGACCGCACACAGGGCAGATAAAGGATATCGCTTCAATTTAAAATATTGCATCCGACAATACACCCCCCACGCCAATGCCAATGAATCAGTGAACAATGACGACGAATTCGAGTCGAAAATAAAAAATGAATCGGGTTCCGGTCAATTTTTCATTTTGCCGTTGTCCTTTCAAAGCAGCGCAAAGATGTGTGGCAGTCACAGTCAAAGTCATCCTTTTGTGTGGCGATGATAGAGCGCGCTAATCATGTGAAAGAAAAAGGATTTATCATCCGTCATTGATTCGTTGTGCCATCCACCCACAGAATCACACATGTCCTCCGTTCTGCTGTGCCACCCACCTCCCCGGTCGTGCGGTCTTTCATGTGAATAGTTCCACACTCGGTCGGGATTATGACATAAAAGCAGAAACAGCGCGCTTTTCGGAGCGTTTTAGAAAATATTTGTCTACCCCCACCCCATCGAACACGGGAATGCTCTCTCTGTCGACGTTGTTTTCCACGCAAGAGAGAAAAACAACAAACAGAGCAACAACTAAACTGCTTCACATCAAAGACGAATTATTCAAAATTACCCGAAAGGACACCGCAGCCAAAACCATTATCACCCAACCACCGTCACCACACAGGGGTGCTGCCGCTGCACTGCTTAGCGAACTAGCATCTGTTGATGGTGCTCTCCCCCCGGCCACAGCAGCTCGAGATAATAAGGCCGATCCGAGAGATGACAAATTTGGTCAATTAACTATGAAAATAAACAGCCAGTGAAAGTGGCACTAAGTGCCACCGCCTGACGAGTCCGACTGTCGCGCGGGGGGTGAATCGCCTTCTGAAGTTGTGAATGAATGGATGGATGGCTGTATCTGTTTACGGTTTAGTTGTTTGCTTTTTGAAAACAAATTTTTAATCCTGTTGAGGTTGTTTAAGAATTGGATTATGCACATGGCCTTTGAGAGCGAAAGGGTTCGCCTCTGAATTATTGATGCGAGCGCAACAACGTCGGGTGCGTCTTTGTGTGGAATTTCGAAATGAAACGTCCAATTAACGTGGTTTCGGTGAACTGTAACAGGATTAGGATGCGGATCGCTTAGAGGCTTTTAAACTCCGCCTCTGACGGGATGGCGAACTTTTACGGAAGCTATTCATCGGAGATTTGAATCTGATGCTTTGAGGAAGAGTGGTGTGACGTGGTGACATGTTGGTGTGGTTTGAGTGGGTTTGAGATAAATGTGATATGTAATGAGTCATTAGTGGGTTTTGAATGGGGGGGGAGGGGGGGTTGCCTCTTTCATGTGGGTTGGATTGTGTGGATAAGAAAAATCGGCTATGTTTGAAAAGGATCAAATTTATTCGAAATTTGTGTCAATTTGTGTCAAAACGGAGTCAAAATTGAAAAAGCGGCTTTGTACTAAAAATTGTGAACACTGAGGCCACATTTTTTCACCAATATGTCAAAATTCTTGAAAATTGTGTCAAAATTTTGTCAGAATCATACCAAAGTTCGGCAAATTGTGACCAAAATCCCCAAATTCTGTCAAAATGATGCAACAATTGTTAGAAAGGTGCTTAAATTCTGTCTCCATGGGTTTAAATATGCAGAGAAATTAATCTCACTTTTTGGAACCCAGAAAATTAGGTCTAAGGAGTGGGTGAAGTACCTAGGAGTAAGTTGAACAACAGGCTCTCATTCAGGGGACACGTTAAGTATACCAAAATGGCAGTGGAACTTATACAAGGACCACTCTCTCCAATCCTTCTAAATATAGGTAGACCCGGTTATGGACGCAGAGCACTACTTTCACGATTATTCAGTTCAGTTCTCCCGTATGGAGCTCCAATTTGGGATAGAGTACTCACTTTAGGGCTACTGAAACAGATTGAAACGTCAGCTAACAGACTGCGCAATACGGACTATCAGTGGTTTCAGCACCATTTCTGATGAGGGGGCGTTCGTCATAGCTGGACTACCACCCATAGACATTCCTGCAGATGAGCCCATGAGCTTGTACCGCCGAAGAACCCTGGACCTTCACCAGGCCAAACTTATAAAAGGAGAAAAACGAGCAAGCAGCATCCCTTACAATGTGACAATCCAGATGGGAGGCCTCCACAAAAGGTAGATGTGCTCCTCCTATTCATCGAATCCTGGGCAAGCAGCATCCATTGAAATGTGACAAGCCCGATGTTGCGCCTCGACAAAAGGTAGATGGACACATGTGCTCATCCACCAAGACCTGGATATTAAGACCCACAGGGGAGTGCAACTACCAGCTCTCACAATTCCTTTCTGGACACAGCGGCGCTACCGAAAATATTTCCAATGGTTTGGGCACGACAACTCGCCGCTGTACCCACAATGTTCAAACTCCAAGGTGGGAAAAAACATCCTATCAAAGCTTCAACAAAGTTTTGTCCAAATGTTTGTCAAAATTGTGTAGAAATTGTTTTAAAAAGATGCAAAAATGTCAATAAAACTTTCGGATCCAAATTGATTAAATTTGGGCCTTAACATGAATCTGACAGGTGTGTCAAAATTGTCGCAAAATTTGGTGAAATTACTCGTATATCAAAATTTCGTCACAGTTGTACCAAAATTCAAGAAATTGTGTCCAAAATTTCCAAATTTTCCCTGCTGTCACATGTGTGATTTACCAACATTTTGACGACAAATTTGTGTCGAAATTCTGTTGTCATGTGTCAAATTTTTGTCGACAATTGGGACAAAACTTCACTACTTGCTGTCCAAAATGTTGCCAAAATTACGTTCAGATTCTGCTGGTTGATCGTGTGTGTGTGATTTAAGTGCTCATCCAGATTTAGTACCCCATTCTTCAAAACTTTGTACCAATCCGCTGAAAAAGACTGTACAGAAAAAACTGTACCGAACTTGAACATTCTTGGCCATAAATTAAGTGTTTGAGAAAATTTCCTTGGCGTCACCTGCCAGTCCCTGATCACATTTATCGTCCCTAGCCTCATCATCATCATCGTCGGGATCCATGTCGGCCGTTCATTAAATTCACACGGATGCAGGTAATTCTACCCGAGGCTCGCATTTGACATCGTCGCCCATTCAATATTGTGACACTTTGCCTATCTAATTACGCCCCATCCGCCCCACGGTGAGCCTCATCTTCATGTCCTGTCAATTAAACCGAATGACTTTAAGGAAATTAACGTCACGTCTTGTTGCAATGTTTATCTCACACCGAGCTACCCACACACACCACAGCTGGTGGCTTCTCCGACACCGCATGCATTCATTTGGTTATCACTTGCAGATATCCGCTCATTAGGTGGGACAAACACAGGCGCGTGTGCAGGCGAGTGTGTGGCCACATGAGAATGGCATCCTTCGAATTGACAATTAATTTTGAATCCTTATATTAATCGGTCGTTGAGCAATTACATGCGAGTAGCCACCTCGGGAGGTGGTGGCGGTGGCATCGGTGGCGGTGGCTGATTGAACTGCCATGAGGGGTGGTGTAAATCCTGGCGGGCTTTTTGTGCTGGCAAGCATTGAAACACCATTAGATAAGGATGCCGTCATTAATCGCATCAAGTTTAATTTGCAATCAAGTAAGTAAATTACTAGTCAGTGTCCGGTCGTGTTTGTGTGTCGGTGTGTGTGCGGAGAGGGGTCAGAGGGGTGGCATTAGTTGGGAGATGATATGGCTTTTGCAGGGATAATCAGAATTTAAATTGCTGATAGCAAATTAACATGTAACGGGGATATGGGCTGCAAATGCGTTTATCTTTTGTGGCCATCTCCGGCGCCCGCCCCATTAAAGAGGGAAGCCATGTAGTTGAGGCGAGTTATGAGAGGCGCCCTAATGGAAAACCAATAAATTTATATCGAGGCGTTTGAGTGATGCCAGCAAATGGATTTCATTTCAATTTTACATCATTTATGAGTCGTTTGGAGTAAGGGCTACTTTTAGTCTCATTTAACGGGAAATACTTGCACGACGATGACTTTTGTACTTCCTACTCCACGTTGGCGGTCCTAACAACGCGTCGTATAAGTATACCGTCGTCGGGCGTCATCTACCATCGGGATCCCAGGTTTAATTGATTTTCGTTGGTTTTCATACTTTCCACGACTAAACCTCGTTCAAGTTGATGACAATGCTCTGAAAGTATAAGCCGTCAAGAAAAAGCTTCTCAAAACTCACTGTTAGGAGGCGGCATTAAACTGTATGTCTTCTCCATTCATGAGGATAGAATACACACCACTAATAATAATAGTTAAAATTCAGTGGCACTGGAGCCCACAAAGGACCAGGGCCAAGCATCTAAAACAACTTCTCGTGTGGTATTGTTCTCTCATGAGTAGGAGAAACCTACAGTTCCATGCCGACTCCAAGATTGCAAGATTTTAGAAGTTTTTCATAGACAATTGGTACTCTTTGAGTGTTGTCAGCAACTCGAAAGAGGTGGCGCCGTGAAAAAATGCGAGGTGTCCCGTCCGGGAATTGAACCTAGATCTACTGGGTGTGAGTCGACACACTTACCCACTACGCCACGGCAACCACAAACCCTCTGTTTTCAGTCAGCATCAGACTGTAGGTCTCCTCCATTCATGAGAATAGAATGCACTTCACTTAAGGTCAATGAAGAAGCTAGCGTCTTGCCCCTAATGGCATCTTCGGTGCTGCTGTAAAATGATGCTAACTATTAGCTGCACTCATACGTATTTGCATCAGTCCCCGCATCATCGATCTTTCGGTGCATTAATCAATGAATTTTCCGAAACATTAGACATAAGCTGATTTTCTAAAATGTTGACTAACGAACAAGTTGTGTTCTGGAATCGTGTTTTATTCACAAATGTATAACCAGCTCAGTATTTTCCAGGTGTGCGGCGTATTAAACTTCAGAAATGTATCCAATTGTGAATTGGGCTCAGCTGTGACGTCTTCATTGAAGTGAAGGCACGAAGGGATTTAACCACTGATGGATCTAAGATCAGTGAAGGGTCGGGTGCTGTCGCCTTAGTGGAAGACGAGAACCTTAGACCCCTTTAGGGATTTTTTTGAGTTTTTCAAGGGGCGACTTATGGCATTTTTAGGCCCCTAACTATAATGTGAAGAACAGGTGGAACTGTCGAGGAATTTGTGTCTGTAGGGACAGGCAAGCTGTGCCGAAAGCTTTGGTCAATTCTTTACTCAGTTCGAAGATAGTTCAAGAATGCAAGAGTTTTCTGAATTTGGTAGGTCGTAGGTAGTCATCGAATCTGAACCATTGAGACAACGCAACAGAGGACTGCCTAGGCTAAGGTGGCGCACACAAGTAGAGAAGGGCCTCAACCAACTTGGAGTGCGCAACTGGAGGCAGCTGGCGAAAGATCGGGCAGGCTGGAGTGGCATGTTGATTGAGGCCCAGGTCCACCCCGGACTGTAGCACCACAAGAAGAAAAAGAATAAGGTAGGAATTACCGGAATCGTTGGATTCTTATTTATGGCGGGATCGCCCATGAACTTAACAGGCAAGACGTAGAGCAGGTACGTGGGACCCGTATCAGCGTTGGGGCTTCCGTTGAAGGTGTTCACAATTGCCGGTAACATGATTCTCCAGGATGAAGCTAAACTAAGCGCATATTCTCTAATGTCTATAGGACATCCAGCGGCATTCATGTTGCCTTTTACAAGAAAGGACTAAAAACGAGGCAGAACAAGTTTGCTAAACATCTAAGACTGCTACGGCCAAACGAGCAAAACTTTGACAATGTCTGTGGAAATGGAGAAGAAACTGCGCGTCACTTGTTTTTAATTGTCCCACCTTTGTTCGAATCAGTTTGCAGATTTTTGACGGTGTCGTGATGAGAGCTGATGATGTTGGCTCCTCTTCGCTGGTGGTGGAATACCTTCGGAAGACAGTTGTGGTGGTTTCTAAAATATACCAGTTTTCGAGTCTCAGGGCTTCAGTTTAGTGATTCAACACCACCAACAGAAAGAACAAAAATTGCAGAGCATTCAAAATAGGGTCTCACACCCACCTCTGTCCCTCTGCCTAAGTCCAGCAGTTTGTGTTCCTTGCAAAAACAAGCTTCAAAACCGAATGTATTCAAATTTCTAAACGCCATCCCGAAAATCGGAATAAAAACCCCAATAACTCCGCATTCCCTCTGTGCACTGCACAGCCAGCAAATGCATTCACCAGATCTCCCCTGCAATTCACGCTCGAAGGCAAATCTGCATCCATCGCCCACTGGTTCGTGTAATATTCCCGAAAAAAACAGCTCTTTCACAAATTAAAATACTGCGGTCATTATTTCAAATTAAACTCCGCCATATTTACCAATTTTCGAAACAGGTTCTCAGCGCTCCGCGTTATTGAGACGAGTGGCCATTGCCGGGGGGACGTTGCAATTCGGTTCAATAAACTCGCTGAATGTGAGCTTGTTGTGCAGTGGCCTGTGTCAGAGAACCGCGCATCCCTGAATTTGGGGCATCAGTTCGAAGTGCATTGCGTGTAATTGGAATGGATGCTGTTGCACGGGAGTTATGTCACCAGGCGTGTGCTTTTCGCATGAATAAATTGATGGCCTACATGTGGTGCTGTAGGTGATGGCATCTTTTTTTTCAACAATTTTGGAGGGTGGGGAGGATGAGAGCAAGTTAATTTTCAGTCTCTTGTGTCAATAAAGTGGACATGGCCACAACTTTTATTGTCTTCCCATTCGAATGCTTCCCTTCGCATGTGGTCAGCCACCCTAGAGTAAATATTAGATCTGTTCCCGATGATATCTCATAAAGTTTCGAATCTTCACTACGTGATGAAGTCACAAATCAATAGCAGACACAACCCCCCTGGCCACATGTGTGCATTTACGACGCGCAACACGAAGAAAAATGCATCAGCACCCAGCTCGGCCATTGCCGTGCGTCTTCATTTTGACGAGCAAATTCAAATAAACGTCAGCAGCAGCAGCAGCTTAACCCCCCGAAAACATACACAGCAGGACACGGCGGCGTCGTTCAATTTGATTATTAGACAGGACAATCCAATTCACCCCGACCACGGGACCGAGTGACAAGAAGACAACGAGTCTAATTGAATCTGACACTCGTTTTATGGCGCAACGACATGGGGGCTGCACAGCCACGACTGGGAGTTCAGCTCAGCTACTAAATTTACGTATCTATTTAGCGCAGATAAAACAATAAAAACATGAGAGAATCGATTTAACAGTTGCAGGGCTCGTATAAGCGGCAGCCCTTGTCAGCGTTCGGTTCCGCATTTGTGAGACAGCAAGGATTTGCGAATTCAATCGTAAAATCTGACGAAGAGAATTTACGAGTTTCGAGGATTGCAGTGTCAAGGGGGAGGGTGTGGGCGCATTGGGGTGGGGGTCTTACATGTGTGTGCCGGGCTCCTTGGCGATAATAATGTCTAAATATGTGCGGTGGTTGGAGTTTCGGATTCAAATGAATATGTTGCTCAGCTGTCACTGAAATATTTTACAAGGACTATGAAAGTCATTTATGAGTGGAACATGTGTCGTCGACGTCGGTGCAAGGATATTGCATGCACGGTAGATTTGTAACTACACACACGGAACGAGTGACGGGGTTATTACTTTGTTTCTGAATTTGAAAGATTATCGTAACTGCTGGTGACTGCAACAATGATGGGAAGTGAGGTGAAGGAGTGGGTAGGGGAGTTACTGGGAGAAGAATTGAGGTAGGAGATTTGGCCATCGCCATCGCCATCGCCATCGCCATCGCCATCGCCATCGCCATCGCCATCGCCATCGCCATCGCCATCGCCATCGCCATCGCCATCGCCATCGCCATCGCCATCGCCATCGCCATCGCCATCGCCATCGCCATCGCCATCGCCATCGCCATCGCCATCGCCCACTTTGCACACACTTCAAGCTCACTTCCGGTGAATTCTCCTTTAAAGCTTGACCATCAAGAAGGACTGTTTTCAAAGTAAAATTGAACATTCTGGATCTACTTTCGCGTACCCTATCAATTGTGTTGAATTTATGGCCCAAAAGTGCACTCATATCCATCTGGCGGTACCCAAAGGGATGGTTTTACAGCCCATCATGTCTGATCATTTATTGCCAACAAAATTCCGCAGTCTCCCGGCATTTCAACCCCTTCCCGCACGGCAACAAAAGGCCTAACAAAGCGTTCCTCCTTCTTTTTATCGGCGTCCTCATTGTTATCCTTGCACGCACGGAAGACGGGTAACTTCTTAATCTTTTATGGCAAATCCAAAATCAACGATTTTAATTGATTGGTCCTATTCAATTCAAAATTGATTCCGTTTTAATGCGCGAATTCCTCGAGTGTAACATCTAAAGTTTAACGATACGAGACAAGAGAAGATTGCCCTCTTTTACTGTTGCTCTCTGGCAGAATCAGAGCGAAGGCAAGCAAACAAAAAAAAATAAAATTCGAATTCCCATTATATTGCCCGCCGTATAAAGTTGTGCTGCTGTGGAGGAGGATGTGAGTTAGTTAATGCCCTCGACCGTCTTAAAATCTGAATTCCTGGATCATAAAGACTGCCTGCCTGCGCCACCCCGACGGAGATACAACGACACATGCGATGAGTGGAGGTGATTTTATTTATTTTTTTTGAGTAAAAAGAGGAATTTAACCACCCCTTAGCCAGGTCTAGGCATTGGGGATGGGGTTGGGATGGGAGCGTCTCTACTCTATTTTCAGTGACTGCGAATTAAGTAGGACGCATAAACGCCACATCCATAGCCGAGACGAGATGGCCAACCAATTTGACAGTCAAACACCGACGACGACGATGCCGTCGTACCGTACCTCTCACGGTTCACCGGCTTTTATCGCGCTCACATGTGTGGAGTCGTCGTCGCCGAGATTTAATTCGATTCCCTTCAAATCATTTTTTATACGACATTAGAGAGACGGGAGAGAAAATTAAAAAATCCGCTTTTTTCTGCATGCACCCGCCGAACCGATGGATGCGCATAAAACGAGGATACGTGCAAGTTATTGCCTTTGCATATTCACCCCCCACCCACCGCCAGGGTGTTGGATGGCAAAGTGCAATTTATTTTAAATACGAGGATAATTCTCATTGTCGTAAATTTCACAGCGATAGACGGTAATAAAATAAGTTCAATTAGAATTGCCCAGGATCCACGGTGTCGGTGAGGTGAGCTGGCAGTGCACCCACCGCCGCGCAGTCTGATCGAAGAGGGAAATAAATTACACGAACGCTGATGAGTGGTGCACGCTTCACGGAACCGCGTCTCTATCCGTTCATCTGGCATCTGGTATTCGAGAAGTTGTATTTCATTTTTCAGCAAAAAGCGGATACCGTTTGAATTAGAGGGCAAAAAGACTGCACAGGAGCAAGGATCAAGTTTCTGGAGTCATGTTCAATCCCCTTGGAGCGTCCTTTTGTGTGGTGTATCCATGACGGTGCAGTAATCCGGGTAATTCATGTCTGCTTGGATAATTAGGAGGGATGGAGGAAGGGAGGGAGAGGAAGAATGAGATGGATTACCGTAACAGGATAATTTACGATGAACTGAAAAGTTAACTGGTCTGCTGAACGCTCTTCCTGTGGGCAGTCGGTCATTGAGAGCAATTAATTTTGTGATGGATTTGCTTTCGCTGAAAGGACTGCTTCACAGGACAAGGGAGTGAGCACGTTGAAGGAGTGCATCTGAAACTGCAGTCAAACAGATTGCAAGTGAAGCTCTGTGAAGCTTATGTTTGCCGGACTGTTGCCTATTTTTTGCAAAACAGGTTTGTGAGGGCTGTCCCACTCGATCCTTGTTTGGGATGATGCCACAAGAAGCATCGACATTTCGCATACTCTAGAGACACTCCTGATTAGCTTAAGAGACTCCAGATGTTCCTGAAAGTTTGGAATTTGCTCATAAATTCCTCCCATCATGAGGTCACTCCCGAATACAGTCGCCGAGACAAGCACAATCCGATCGTTTCCTCGCCCCCCTGAGGGGCAGCAGGTCAGCAGACAGAATTCAATTAGAGACTAGCTAGAAATGCACACTAATTGAGCGATTAAATTAGTGCCGTTCCGCAGTTGAAAGGACACCGTACCAAACAATCGGGCGATTGTGCACCTTTCCCGAGTCCTGAAACGAAACATAATTTCCGTTTAAGAATTGTTTAATTAAAAATTCACTACGTGCTCTCTTCTCCTTCGTCTTCTCCTCACCGCTGGTTCGTTCTGCGCATCCCACGTAATACCCTGTAATTAGCACAATACACAGTCCTGCACGGAGGACAACAAGTGCAAAACTTCATTACATCCCCGACGAAGCAGCCAACAGTCTCCCCAAGCTGCTTGCGAATAAACTTGAATGCAAAAGTAGTCTCGAGGGTCTGGCACGGGTGTCTCGAACTGGCCCATGCACCGGTCTTGTACCTTCATTTCGCCAGGACTCTAATTTCCTCCTATTTTTGCCATTTTAATGCAAGTTTCCTCGCAGGCGGGGATGTCTTTCGATATGCAAATTGAGATACAATTAAAATCAGATTTCTCCCCTGAAGGATCAACGCCAACAACAGCAACAACAACCGACGTTGAGGGAAGAGCAAACGCAACAGACTGCAATTTGAAGGACGATGAAGCAGACGTTTCACATCTGTGTGCGAATGCTCTCCATCCCAGAGGTGAAGGCCACACTGGTATCCTTGCAAGATGCAGATGCGCTGTTCCCCGGCTGTTTCGGGGTTATGGTTAGTGGTCGGATGAAAATTCGCGGAAACTGGTGAGATATCCAATTTAAATTTTATTTCGCCCACTCGGCGGGGGATAAAACGCGCGCCGCATGTAATTAAAGATAAAAAGCGCGGCGCTGGTAAAAGTTGTAAAACTTTCAACCAGCCACCGCTGCGACCAGTGCTTCGTCCTGAAGTCATCATCGCGTCTTCCGCTTGGTCGTCAGAGTGGATCCAGCTGCCGCGCGGTGGTCGGGTCGGGTTAAATTAGCCAAATGTGTACAGTGGTCGGGCAAAGCCCGAAAATCCATCCATCCATCTTTTTACGGTCCTCCATGGGCGGCAATAAAAGATAGATGAATACAAATCATAAAGAAAAATTCACTACCACCCCCCCGGGGGTGGGGTGAGTTCGTTTCCTTTTACCCCGTTTGATCGGGGTGAGGCGCGTTACGATGCAGTAAAAATTCTGAGCGTATCTCATGCGAAAGCCGCCGCTGTACAAGCGTTTAATTAGAAGTGCACGAGGCATAAGTTTTATGACAATTTGATGAGGACTTGAGTAAATGATTTAATCGACTTACGACGAGTAGATTGGTTTGTGCCGGTGGCGGCGCACTATTCAACCCTTGTGCTCAACCCTTTCCGGATGGATTTTCATATTTCTTGGGACGCATCGTAAACAATTTTTTGACGGAGCTATGCACTTGTGTGTTTCATTTCGGACGGGTCACAGGGAATACTTAATGATTCCGAACAACTTTCGGAGTTTTTACGACTGCCGACCGGGGCATTATGCCGCTGGATTATTCTCGTCTAATTAAAATTGGTGAATGGATGATATTTGCTGGTTTTTATTTGTTAAAATTTTATGCTCTTCTGCCTTTGAAGTGCTGTCATCTTTTAAGGGCTCGCGGGAGGGAGGTGTGAGTGCCAAAATGGCCGATTGTCAGTGGGGGGAAATTTGAGTTCATTTCTTGTGCAGGTGGAGGAGGGAAACTTGAATTGATTTGCAAGGATCAAATTTGGGTGGCGATGATATGAGCATGTTATCTTTAATTTGTGAGCTAATTTCTTCTTCTTCTTATATGGTGCCACAGTCCCGGCCCTTAACAAACAAACCTCTCCAGTTGGTGCTATCTCTGAACAGCGGCCTGGAATTTTGCATTTCACGTTGGTTGAAGCAATTCTTCACTTGTGTGTGCCTTCTGGTCCGTCAGTATCGTCTATCAGAGCTGAACTCGAGTTGGAGCCCATGCGCTCTACATGATCTAGCCATTTTGGACGGTAGAGCCCGTCCAGTTGGTGGTAGAATCTTCTCTAAGAACATTCAGCGCAAACTGTGATTTGAAAAGATCAGTGCTTCGTCATCTGCTCTTGAGATTGTCCAGACTTCTAAGCCATGGACCAAAATGGGTATGATCAAGGTGTTGTGCTTAGTCCTTCCAGAGAGGGCTTCTCAGTTGCCTCTTGAGCACAAGGAACACTGGGTGGTAAGAAGTATTCTGAGTTTGATCTTGGTACTGAAGTCATTCGTAGTTTTATGTTGGAAGCCGAGGCGACGTTTTTGGCCACCTCGAAGTTTCTGCTGCCTAGTGTGAGGCTCTGTCCGAGACGTCGATGTCGTGCGTCCTTCCTTGGTGACAGCATATACTTTGTTTTGCCCTCATCAACCACCAGACCCATTTTAGCCGCTCCCGCTTTAATGCCAGCAAACGTCTCACTGACAGCTCGTTTGATTCGTCTAATCACGTCAACTTTGTCCTCGTATGCAAGCAGTTGAATGAATTTAATGAGAAATCGTACCTCTGGTCCTGACTTGAGAGCTACACACGACCTTCTCAAGAACGATGTTGAAGAAGTCACACGACGCCGCGTCACCCTTCTTGTCTGAAACACTTCTTGACGTTCAAGCTTTCGGTGAATTAGGAACCGACCTTGGTGTAACCGAGTGCTCTCCATCGTCATGGTGCATAATCTGACGAGTTTGGTGGGAATCTCTAAGCTTGACATCGCATTGTATAACTCGTCTCTATATACGCTGTCATATGCAGCCTTAAAGTCCACGAATAGCTGGTGTGTGTTGATCTGTACTTCTCGGGTCTTTTTCAGGATGTGTAAAGAATTGGTTGATGGTGAATTTGACTGGCCTGAAATGGCACTGATAAGACCCTATCAGATCATTAACGAATGGTTTCAGGCATCCGAGGGTCAACGATCTTGTACGCCAAGTTAAGGAGACTGATCGCTGTGTAGTTGGCGCCGTCAAAGGGATCACCTTTCTTGTGAACTAGACAGACACCGCTAAGATTTCAATCAGCGGGCGTGCTTTCTTCCGACTTTATCTTACAGAGGAACTGGCGCATGCCCCCAAGAAGATCATCACCAGCTGCTTTGAACAGTTCCTTGCACAGCCCGTCTACTCAAGCGGCCTTATTCCACTTCAGTTAAGACCTCGTTATCTTGACCTCATCCAACTGTTGGAGTCAGAATTCCCCTTATCCTCGTTCAATTTGTCAAACCTTGTGCTTGATGGAGGTATTGAAGTCGTCATCGCCATTTAAAAGTCTGCAGACGTTCTTTTTCCAAATTCCCAGCACTGACAGCGACTGTACTATCAGTTGCTCATTTTCATCCCTGCAGGCCTCGGTCCAACGTCTATATCGTCCAGATAACTGCTTAACTATTTGGTGACACCTCTCCATTTCCTCAACTGCGTGCTTCTCGTGCTTTTTCTTCTTTCTTTTTTCTTCCTTTCGTCTCTGTTTGTTGAGCTCACAAACAGCTCTCGGTTTTCGATGCAGAGTTGCCTTGTAGGTCTTCTGTTTGGCTGCATACACCTGCCTGCACTCGTTGTCAGACAAATGGAAATCGCACCGTGAGAAATATGGAAAATACAGAGGATGGGACACCAGCTCGGCAGAGGTGTGAGGCAGGGCGTTTTCATTTTGAGCTACAGCGTCACTAAACTAATCTGAATCGACTGAAATTTTGAAACAGGAGCTGTCTACAAGAATGTACTACACGAAAGTTATTTCTAGCCCGATAGTCAACCTCCAGGGTATGCACTTATCGGAGCGTTGAGTTGTAGGCCCCGCATTTTTTCACGACATCACCACCTTTCGACTAGCTGACAACATTCAAATAGTACTTAACTCGCCGCTCGGCGTCAGCAGAAGACTGAAGGTGCCCTCTACTCGTGAAAGGACAAGAGCTAGCACAACACAGGTAACACAGGAGGTAGTTAAGAAAGGCTAAAGCCTTGCTTTTGATAGCTTCAAAAGCATGGTACTCACTAGAGGCGATCTTGGAGACCCAGATATCCCAAGGAATGCTAACAAACCCACGATGTCTCCAAGTTGTTTTTGGTCTTCTCCGGATTGCGGCAAGGACATGAATTTCACTCTAACGGCCACTTAAGAGGAACAACAAATGAGCCACGGCGGCCAGTAAAAAATCCCCGTTTCTTTGGACATCCCAAACTCCACCAATTTTTCCCATAAAGGAATCCTCCTCATACTGAAACAAAGCTCAGACATTCCCAAAGGAATACGCACATGGCAAAAATTAACTTAATACTTAAGGCCCACACAGGTAAGGACATCCATCAGAAGGCACCCATTAAGCGACGCTCGCATCGCCAAAGGCAACGACTCTCCTTCATTTGATTGACAAACTTTCATTAGAAAACGACGGAGCATCCCCCCTTTCCGGTAACTCCCCCATTCACAGAGCAAACTACACAAAGTATAATGTTAACCGATTGTCGGAGGAGAGGAACGAATTGAATTATAGCCCAAAGGTGTCGATGAATAATTCCCAGTCAAGGTTTACACGCATCCTCCGCTGCTAGTGGGGCCCATCCACAGGCACGGACACGGCAAGTTAATCAAAGTGAATGCGATAAGGACTCGCCCAGCCTCCGCAGAGGTTTCATTACTTCCAAGTGCCTCACATCGCATGAGACACTTAAAACTTTAGATACGCACACAGACCAGACCCACTTCGCCCAAGGGACATTCAGCAATATTGACATAATCAACAGACGAGCATGTTATGACAAATGTTCCGCAGCCCATGCCGGCGTGTAATACATCAATCGGTTAACCGTAATGGATTCAATCGACGAGTGGGTGTGTAGGCGCACAGATGTGTGTGTCCGTGTTGATATTTAATATGCGACTATGGCCTATTTGTGCGGACCTCGTTATTTGTCCGTAGTCCTCAGTCCTCAGTCCTCAGTCCTCAGTCTCCTCCTGTATCTGCGGCAGTAAATTATCCGACATTTGATGTGGTCATAATAATTCTCCTGCAGTCATTCAACTTTGTTTCGAATAATTACAACCTCCTGGTCGAGGGGATGGGCGGCGTTTGAATAGAGGGGGCAGCTGTGCAATAAATTGTCAAATGCTACCAGTGTCATTCGTCATAAACTCACCTTAATTAGAATGATTGCCGGCACACACAGAGTTGGCCGCCCGGAGGAGCAGTCGCTCTCTCTCGGATGTCCTTTGACTTGGGAACAGTTTTGTTGATATATATTTTATTGACGGCCATGGCATGGCCATTAAGTGCTACTTTCATTAGTTTGGCTTCTGAGAGAGTAGGTGCGCCAGCCTGATAGTTACAGATGAGTTGATTAACACGTGGTGTTGGGTATCTGAGAAATGTGGCGCAGATGTGACCGGTGGTGGTTGCAAATGGGACAGTTTTGGAAAGTGGACATCTATTGTTGTTGCTTGGGGTGGATTAGCCCTTTGAGACTGTAGTTCGATGGAATTTTATGAAAACAGTGAACAGCGGACGTTTGATTCAATTTATCTCCGCCTGAAAGTATACTAATTTATTTCCCCACTAGGAGTGGTCCAAAAAGGGGGGGTGGCTGACAGGCTGGTTTAAATGTTTAACCTCCGTTTTTGAGTTGTTTCAGAAAAAGGAGTCTTGAGGGTCTGGCAACTAATTTTTTTGCATTCATTACGGATGGAGGAGTTACCAAAGGGGCTGGTTGCAACGCTCTCATATTCCTGTCTGGATGGATCGAATGCAAAGGTCATGGAATCAGTGCAAAGAAGAAAACAGACCTGGTCTTTTCACCAAGACTATAAAGCCACTTATGATTCAAGGCTAACGCGACAATGTTTCCGAGACAGGTAAGTTTCAGGAACTTTCACCAGGACTGCGGACTTAGTTGGAGCCCTGAGCGCGTAAGAAGGCTACAAAGGCTTGCCACATGTGTAAGAAAGCTGTAGGTACCTGATGGGGTTTTCAACTTTCATTCTTACATGGCCTTAGGGGACCTCATTCTACTCTACTGGGTAGGGCTATAATGCGCGGTTTTAGTTACAGCCTATCGCAGCAATTGAAATGTTCAGCGGCTAGTATCCATCTGTAGATTCTAAAGTAGTGCTCTAAAATCTACCGCCTCAGACGTTCTAGATGACATCTTAAGTCTTGGATATCCAGTTCTGTATGTAATGTACAAATTGTGACAAATTTGGCTTAAAGACTGGTTTTTACAGCGCAATGAGCAGTATCCCAAGGTACTCGAAAATCTGTCATCTCAAAAACCTAGACTATTCAGAACCAGACCTAATCAGAAAACTTCACCGCTAAGCCTCCATTAGGCAAACTTTGGTCAGGGGTGATCATAATCCCTTCTGGTAGATTCCCTCTGATTGGTCTTAAATCAAAGTCGGGACGGTAGTGCCGTTTGCTCGAAAGAATGTTTGCTTGAGCCAGTGTTAAGACAAGGAGGAGGTCACGCGTGAAAGGAGGCAGTGGTCACGAGTGAAACACTGTCTGTTTGACTTCATCCTACACACAGTCAGGCATCTCCCCTTAACCTAACTTCGGTGTCGGTAGTTCCCAAAACAGACAATGATTGCCACGTATCTTTGGATTAGATTTTTGCAAAATTCAATCCCAGCCTGTGCAGAGTACAATGTCATAGGGGCATCCCCGGTACGTTGCCATCACATTCCTAGCCACTTGTAGACCAAAGTTGCACGTAAAAGCAATCCATCTGGTGAATTTTAGGTGGGTCAACATGCCTTCTGAGGTATCGTAAGAGGCATATAGTTCTTTCTCAGTGGCAAAGTGAAACGCAGAATCCCTCTTGCCAATCACTGCTGGAAAGACTAAGCTAGCTTTGGATAACATCGTGATCATCTCAGTCCTGCTTTACGGCGCGGAAACTTGGATGTTCCTAAAACCGAATGAGGAAGATCTTAGTCTTTTCTTGAAACTATTTCTGTAGGCAATTTTTGATCCTGTTTGCGTTGATGACATCTGAAGGAGAAGATTCAAGAACGAACCCTATAGGCTGTACGGCGGCATGCGCCTCATCGGGCCTCTTCGCATAAAACGCTTAAGATGGCTGGGCCAATTTAGAGCGTAAGGACACACACCACAGGACGGGGTTGGTTGAAATGAAATGGACAAGAGAGGAAGGACCTCAAGCAACTTGGAGTGCGCATTAGGAGGCAGCTGGCGCGAGATATTGCTGGAGAGGCATGTTGGTTTAGGCCCAGCTTCACCCTGGATTGTAGCACCATTTCAAGAGAGAAGAAGAAAAGAAGAAAAAAAAAAGAAGAATCTCTCCCTCATTCCAAAGGCTCTTAACAGCTTCTATCTCTCAAAAGTTTAGATATAAGTTCGGTTGTGGCAGAAGGCTAAAGGTCTCCTCAAACTTGAGGATAATAATAATAATTGAGTGGCACTGCAGCCCGCAAGTGACCAGGTCCTAGCTTCTACAACAACTGCTTGTGTTGTGCGTGTTCTCTCATGAGTAGAGCGGACCCACAGTTTCTCACCGACTCTGAACGGCGAGAATTGAGAAGCTTTTCAAAGACAATTGACACTCTTTGAGTGTTGTCAGCAGCTCGAAAGAGGTGGTGCCGTGAAGAAATGCTAGGTGTTCCGTCCGGAAATCGATCTTAGACCATCGGCGTGTGGATCGACACACTTACCCACTACGCCACCAAACTTAGGGATGGTGCAGGAATAAAGAAGGAGCAAACACTATACATCTGCTCTGCGACTTTGATGCGCTCGAGTGCCTCATTTGAACGATCTATCTTGAAGGGTCTAAACGAATTCAGAGAGACTCCTCCTATTGATTTGCTAAGTTCTGCCATCCGCTCGTAAAGGTCTGAACGTGCTCCCGCTTGGACTTCTTTCTTCAACTGAGTGGACCTATCAGCCATTTCAAGTTGACCTTACCTACTAGTTCAATCAAAGCTTCCTCAGACACACGCATGTTGCCAGACTTGACTCTCTTTACAACAGAGAAGTAGAGAAAATCCCCTTAAACCTATTCATCTGCAACTGGCCTACATTAGACTCCATCAGTATACAAGACCTGAACTTATCTAAAGAAGATATCAAAGCCTTAGCGATAGCCACGTTACCAAATCTACTCTATGGCGGCCTGGGAGACATGGACTTGGACATTCTCTCCTTCATGCATGATACCACACAAACGATGCCACAATTAATCCTTTAAGCAAATATTCCCCAAAGCGTGTTACCAGCCATCATGTCGAAGTCAATGTGACATTTCTGAGCTGTGATTTGATCCCTTCTGTCTTATTTTTTGTTTGGAACCCTGAAGGAACTGTGTTATGCGAATAAGTTGGACCCCATTTAAGCTCTTAAGGCCAATATCATCCCATTCCTGAGATGAGACCAAGATCCATGGTCCTTGGAGGTTGGTGGTGACAGAGTGCGGAGTCAACTAAGGAAACCTCTTGACCGACGTTGTATCTCATCTTCAATGGGAAGATTAATCTCTCTCTTCGACAATTTTCAATTCGTTGGCACTCCTTAAAGCTGTTGCACCGTCAAATCCACACTTCAAACTGCTCCACAGCATCCCCTTCGTTCGCCAGTTTTTGCAAAAAAAATGTAATTCTCTAACTGACCACAAATGTTACCTTTTCGCAGTCGAGAGCGTTCGCGATTTATGATTAATCACCGGCCAAGCACACACACACGCTCACACAAGCGAACAAACGGACGGACGTTTAGGACGATTGAACTTTAAAATTCAGCAGACCGCAACAAATATTTCTGAAGCTTCAGTTATTTACTCCTTCCGCTGCGTCACATGCTGTCAACCACAAAAGGAAACCAAAGTGGTGGCTGGCTTCGATATCTGTTCAACGTTCCCGCCCGACCCACAGAAGCCGCAAAATAACCTTCCGAAACACGCAAATAAATTAAGGGTCTTCCAGGCCGCGATGGCGGTGGAACGGGTAAGTGGATGCACTGCTGCCAGTTAGCTTGACGTCTGCATGTGAGCATCCATGTGTGAACACATGTTCACATATTCGAACCCTTTTTTGCGCGGCCAAGTCCTCCGCTGGCGCAGTCAAATCATCTCCTTCCTGTCATCCTCCCCACAATCCAAATGTTGCGTGGATGTGCGGGGGAGACTCCGAGCCTCTGTGGCCCCCACCCACCTCCGTCCGCCGACAGCTGGAATATGATGTATTGAAACCGGATTGAGAGCGGGAATGGAAAAAAAGCTTTACACCGGGCCGCAGGGTGGGGGCTCGTAACTTGGCGCACTGCTTTGCATATGTTGACATGTGGTTATGATTTTTCGATTAAATTTATGGATTGCCTTGCGCTGGGAACTCGGGGGAGGGGGGGGGGGAGACTTGGTGGTGTCGGCAGCCCATCGAGGGTGAAATGAAAAATTGGCGATGCTTTGTTGTTTTTGTTTTTCCGCGATTGTTAGGCAAATAGAATCACTCCTGCTTCGTGGTCCATCGTTGTGTGGGGATGGCTTGAGGGATGAACGAACGAACGAACGAACGAATGAATGAATGAATGAATGGATGGATGGATGTTGTTCGGTGGCAGGTCCGTTGATCTGACATGCTCGCCACCGTCACGCACCCCTTTCTCGCCCGGTTTTCGGTCGATTGTCAGCGAGAGGCAATATTTCATTTCATGGCTTCCACAGATGGAACGTTATGCCTATTTGCATCAAATTGATTTTTGTTTTGTTCTGACTTGTTGTTGTTGTGGCTGATTTAATTTCTTTTCAATTTCGATTTTAATAACCGATGAAGTCGAGAGGATATTTGAGATGTATGCCTGTTGTCATGGCCGGTGATTGCGTTAGACAACAGCAGGGGGGGGGGGGGGGAGTGGTGAAAGCTGAGAGAAATGTGTTCGGATTGGGGTCCTTACTCTGACCGTTGATTCAAGTTTTGATTTCATTCAGAGTTACACAAGCCGGGCAACAAAATGGCTTTCAATCATCAAAAGTGGAGATAGTTTGAAGAAAACACTATCTCCACTTATGAATAAAACACTATCTCCACTTGTGAACCAGTCTCTTAGCAAGACTATGGCTGATGGCCGCAATGGGGGCTGTAACGAAGTCTGTTCCGTCAACGAAACATGAAACGCATGCGAAGATCGTACAAACAGCCTGAAACACTGCAACAAAAGCCATCCATAGAAGACCCCTGCTGAACGATCTCCCTCATATCACCGCCGCCACAGCCAACTGTCGACAAGGAAAGGCGAAAGAATTTTAATTAAAACAATCTTTATGTACATCTTCGACTGACCGACGAACAAATTCAAAGTCCGGAAACTCCGGCGACCGTCCATCCCAGAAACTAGGTGCCGAACACAAGTGGTTATGGGCCACTAAAACCACCCACCACCCCCCCTCTGCCAAGTCCTGCATTGTGTTAACAATAATAAAATGCCCAAATGTAATTCCGTTAAAAGCCATAACAAAATTTTATGGCAGCTTGTAAAAGCCGCTCTACACCATCCCTTGAAAGCCAGGCTTGTGCCATGCATATCCTGGCAACTTTATAGCGCACCCCATTCGTATTGAAATGCGTTCCACACACACACACGGGGAAGGGTCCGTTTCGTGATTTAACTATTGTGAATATAATTACTATGCACTACTGACAATTTTACAATCCGACGTCGCATCACCTCTCATCCTTTCGCAGGACAACTACTCGATACGGCTCCCAGACAAAACTGACAATCTTTTGTTGCTGACGATAGTGGTGGCGGGTTTTTATCGTTTCAACGAATCGACAAGGGTATTAAAACCGAAAACGATAAACAGAACGTTGCACGCCTACAGTACCGGCGGTGGCGACAGCGGCGTCGGTGGCGTGCAAAACAAACAAAAGACAAAACGGAGATGGTGGCGAATGCGAGACCAATAAAAACGCTACCAACGTGGAAATCAACTATTTGACACATGAAGGCCATAACCGCTGGGGGATGGCTTTTAAATCAGGAATCCATTAGAGGGGGAGAGAGAGAGAGTGAGCGAGTGAGAAACAATGGCCGGGTGATATTCATAATTAAATCTAATTTATGGGCACACAACTCGCTTTTGTTATTCATACGAATGTCCGACGAGCGGTGAGGAGCAATGACGCACCGCCGACGGGTGGGTGACGGTGTCAATAAAATCACTTTGCGTGAAAAAGAGGACGACAGACCGTCGTCGTTAATGGAATGCTTGAAACGCATTTTAAACGCTTCACTTGGCTTACGAGACAGGGTGCGGGGAAATTTAGCGTTTTTCATTTCAAACGTTTTCAGAAATCGAAGGTTTTGAGTTGATTTTCGACTGCATTCGACTAGACGGCTTTGAGAAGCTATTGGGATTTCTGTGGAGAAGGTGCATTGTGTTCACATATGGATATCTCCTATGGCTTCATCAGGAATTTACTCAAATATTCTAGTTGGTTGAGGCCCAGATCTACCCCGGCCCAGGTCCATCCCCGACTGTAGCGCCACAAGAAGAAGAAGAAAAACACCTTTCGACCATAGGACATACCAAAAAATGATCTTTTCTGGATGCAATGACACCTCTTCGTCACTTTTTGCTTCTTGCAGCCCCATATGCGGCAATTTTTATTTCAAAATGCTTACTGTCTGTTCTTCCAGCTCTCAAGATATTCGCAGCGTTGTGATTTTTTGCAGTCTTCAATTGTTGCGTAAGTTGAACTTTATAAGGGCGGCGATGGCAATTCCAATGCAATTGCTGTGAACGACGGGAAATTGATGAATTTGCACCACTTGCACATATAGCAGCAATATTTTCGACGGGCCGTCCATAGGCATAGGCATTACGACATCAGAAACTTTTCCACCATCTTGATATTTCTTCACAATTGCACCGATAAGTTGAGTAGTCGGTAGATTTAAACGCAGAATGCGCGAAAAGTATCTTCGTTTCAATCACCAATTTGTGTCTAGTTTCAGTCATTTTATCGCATCGTCCGATTTTTAAGCGATCAAATATTGTAAATGGCAGGCTTTCAACTAACATCGCCTCTTGTGCAAGCTGAGTTTGGCAAGCCTTAAATACCCGCTCTGGATAGCCATCACAACATCCGTTGAGTGGTGAACAAATGTATGCAGCTCGAGGGTTAAATAATGGGCCTGGCCTACGAGTCTGTAGGTTGTGCATGAGGCTAGAGCTATCGACCAGATTGATCACGTTGCGATCGACGTCAGACACTCCTCCAACATTCTCGATGTCCGAATATTCCGAGGCGCCAACATCGACTCGGATCATCACCTTGTTGTAGCCAAGGTAAGAACCCGAATATCGAGAAAGCAACGGAGTCGCGATAGGCCAAAAGGATGTGACGTCGGAAAGCTACAATCGCAACAGATCGCTAGAATCTTTGCCGACCGTGTCCCTCTGAAACTCTCTCAAATTTCGACGCTGCCTGCACTGACAAAAGGAGAAGAACGTAGCGCCACAAGAAGAAGAAATACCCGCTCTACCAATTTGAGATTACGCCACGAATGAACTTTTATTGAGCGAAACCTTTGCTGTGCTTTACTATGCTATCCTCTATGCGCATTCGTATTTTGTTCGTTTATGCGCCAAAATCGGGGCAAAATGGGTCTCTGGCAGTCTCGGTGTGGACATAAGAGCCAATACCTCACATGTGACGGTACTATAGTTGAGATTCACGTTAAGATTTGCGTCGTTACCGCCTCTTAAGAGAACAGTCTAAAGAAGCAATTTTTCCAAGTTCTCAACATCGACTGCGGCTTGACAGCAAATGGTCCGTTTTCATGACGGGAGGCTTAGGTCTAGCGCTTGTATTCGCTGGTGGCACTACCGCCCACAAGGGACCAGGGCCTACCTTCTACAACATCTGCTCGTGTTGTGCGTGCTACTGTTCTCTCACAAGTAGAAGGAACCTACAGTTTATTGCCGACTCCGAACGGCGAGATTTGAGAAGCTTTTTGTCAGCAACTCGAAAGAGATGGCGGTCACGCACCTAACACAACGCCATGGCGACCACGTATCCGCTTGATATCTGTTTTAATATTTTGGTGAAACATACTACTGGACACGCGCTTTTAGTGAGAGTCCCATGTCCTTGTCTTTGTCTCTGTTCATAGAAGTCCCGAACATCTATCATTTTTTGATACAGCATTACCTTAAGCATGCCCCTGTCTACACTCGTCCTCCAGCAATGGCTTCCATCTAGCTGAGGGCACAACAGAGCATTGCCAGCTTATTTAGTGACATCTTGACACTGCTACCAATTTTTTTTTATTTTCAGAGATCTTCAGGAAGATTCGCTCGACAAAGCTACTGTCGATCTGCTGCGATTATAGCTTTCCGACGCCAAACTGTGCTTTCCTTCGATAAATCAAGGTACTTAAGAAAATAAAATGAAAAAATGCGATATTAACAGGAATTGATACTGGGACCTCAGGCATACGCGGGCGCTTCAGACAGCAACCAGTTATTTTGAAGGTTTTCATAGCGATCTTCTAGTTGAACTGCAACTTAGGAAAATAGAAAATGCATTGGGACATAGTTTGAAAACCAAATCAGCAAATGTTCGAATCAAACATTTCCCCTTGTGCGCTGTCTTTTGCCTCAGAAACGTGCGTCATACTGCGAACATAAGACAAATTTCACTCAAGTTCAACCAGAGTTGAGTGGAATTGCAAAACGTGTCACCACCTTGTTTATCATTTGTCGCTTGCTGCTAAGTCTGACCTCGCTTACCTACTAGTCAAAATTTTCGCGTATAAGCACGTCGTACCTGCACTTCCGCTACAGACCTTCAGGTGTTTTTTGTCACTCTCCATACTGCAGGTCAACTTTTGGGTAAATAAATTTTATGAAACAATTGTGCCACATGTTGGCAATCCATAGCAACTACAATCTACAGCTGTTGTAACTTGATCCTTTACCTTTCACTGAATGACGTCTGTCTACCTCGAACCACAGTAAATCGCGCGGGTTGTGGTTGCACCTAAAAAACGCGGACAATTGTTGCATGTCGTAAACTAGAATCACGTTTCCCTTGCTTAATTACCGTCGTGCCAAGGCGTTTGAAGACAAATGTTTTATGGCGGGGATTTTGAAAAATTAAAGGGAAGGGTGTTCCATTTTGAGGAACTTTGGGGAGCTCTTCATCAAGTTTAAG
The DNA here is from genome assembly GCA_944738645.1 of Eristalinus sepulchralis. Taxonomy (NCBI): domain Eukaryota; kingdom Metazoa; phylum Arthropoda; class Insecta; order Diptera; family Syrphidae; genus Eristalinus; species Eristalinus sepulchralis. The sequence goes on along the minus strand of OX122885.1, from coordinate 6,365,445 downwards.
TCGATATCTTGGCATGCATTGTGAAAGGCATTCAACACTCCATCACTTGTTCACTCGTATGTTCCAAATTGACACCTCTCCTAGCCCCATTTAGGCCAAAGCTTAGCTTTTTTGCAATTGCAGCATACCTCCAGGACTTGATTCCTCTCCCCTCCCCCAAGGCATTGCATATTTTTAGAGCGGTAAGCGAGACAATCAAATTTATCCCATTAACCGCAACACTTCACCGGAGGTATCACCAGCGCGACCCCGAAAGTCGCTCACCCACCTAAAGCGGCGGCGGCGCACCAGTTAACCTTGTACCCACACGTTGTGCACTTAACCAAAGTCCGCCAGCAATTCTCAGCCGCCGCCCCTGCACTCCCTCACGACCACCGTCGTGTAACCTCTCAACCGAATCATTCGCGAAAGGTTGCAAAGCTCACAAAACCAAAAAAAAATCTCTCACACAACGCTTCCACAGAGACTCAGACTCAGAGTCAAGAAAATCCAAGCCAGCAACCGCCAGGTGACTGGGAAAACTCACTCGACGTTGTTGCCGTCGCGCAGGTAAGAACTGATCAGCAGCGACTCAGCGCTTGAGTGGGGCTCGCGCATACACTCGTTCGAGCCGTTCGTCGTCATCGTGGTCTACCTCAGCCAACCGAAGGCGAGCTTAGTCGACAGCAAAGCCGCGCGCATGTTGGACGGCTAACAGGCAGATTTTTTTCGAAAAATAAATCCAAAAAAAACCCCCAAGAACTTCGTCGAAACCAGTCGGTATTCGTTTCCTGTTCGAGTATCAAAAGCCGTCGGCTCTCCCCAGTTTAACGCAAAGTTTCGCAATGAAACCCGGTTGTTGTTAGTTGTACACACATCTGCCTCACGCCCACCGCCCGCCCACCGTGACTCTGCGTTCGATCGCGATTTGTGCAACAAATTTAATCCGAAAGACAAAATTTTGAACGTAAACAAAACCGCAGACAGAGCCACAGAGCCCAACAGACAGTCCAACCAACGAACATGGACAACGCTTGGAGATTCCGCATCATGCTGTTCGCTGCGCTGGCGCTGGTGATTTTCGGCGATTTCTTCGGTTACGGCAGCATACGGGGCGTCAAGTCCGCCTCCAATCAGGGCCCCGGAAAATTCCAGCAGAAGCAAACCGAAATCGAACTGACCGAAGGTAAGTCGAAAGCTTAGGCAGCAGCGCAACCACGGGCACGGGCTTATGCAACCTGTTTTGATTTCGTTCGCGGCTCGTTTCTCTTTTTTTTCGTGTCTTTTCTGTTTTTTTTTTTTTTTTCATTTTTTTCGTCGCATATTTTTGAGCTTGTGGCTTGTGTGGTGGTACTGCCGAGGGGTCATTAGCATAGCGAAGTGAAAGTGAAATTTGTGCCACAAACTTGTGTGATCTTCACGTTTGCGAGATGAAATTGAATTCTTTCTCTCTCTCTCTCTCCGTCCGAATTGCCGACATCTCTAGTAGGCTTGATTCTGAATGAGGCCTCAGGGCGATTAATTTATTCGGCGAAGGCTGAGTGTGACTGGGTGAATGTTAAGTTGCTTGAATTTCTGAATTTCTAATCAATCGGATGACGATTGCGACGACGCGACGCTGGTGGACGCGATCACATAACTAATGCAGTCCTGAATTCACTAAAGTCGAGCGTAAGGTTAACCAGTCTTCAGGTGTCGCAAATAGAGTGCTGTGTGCTTTTTTTTTAATTTTGTTGTTGACTAACCAGCAATTGCTGGAGCTTGGGCTGATTTGCAACTTTGACAGTGAATGGCATTTGATTGTGGTAAAGCACGGGACTTTGTTGTTGTTGAAGTTGTGTTGGGGTGGCATTCTTATGAGAGAGGTAAGAGGAGTGTAAGATCGGTCTCATCTTTAGGTAGGAAATTTTGCTTCAGATTGACGACTTTCCTGCCGGTCTGGCAGAAGTGAAAAAATGGGCTGTTTTAAGACCAACTGTCGGGAGCCACTTTCCCAATTTGGAACACCATGAATGGCAGCTTATTTCGCCCTTTTGTTCTTTTTATATGCAGAGATGTAGATATCGATCGCAATTTTATTTGCTTGTTAAGGCGATCGGAAAGTGAAACCATGTTCTAGTTCGGGAACTCTTGTTGGGCGCCAACTTCAGAATTTAGCAAGAGATGAACAAATCTGCTAATCTGATGATCTGATGAACAAATGGCTGCCACACTGGGACTATTAAATTAAGAAAATCTAGGATGTTGAACTTCTGTTGGGCGCCATTTACATGATTTCGATCAGATCAGACGGAAGTTCTCAGAAAACCTGCGACATTTTCTTGTTTATTGAGGAATGGTGTCATAATTTGAGGCAAGACCTGTTCACTCGACTGACGAACAAACGTCGGTCCGGGGAACAGGCACAAACTGGGAATGGCTTCGGTTTCGATCATCCATCAGCGAGCGTCAGGAATGAAGAGCGTTTGAAACAAATGCCTTTCTCATCGTGTGACGGCTCTCTGTCTTGTGCCTGTGATGGCCTTAGTTCGGGTGCATTGCCCCTAGAGTCGTAATGAAATTTTTTGCCAACCGAAACCATTTTTTCAAGAACTGAGGTCCACTAAGGCCGGTATGTTCTTAGACAAGGCGGATCGTTGTTTACTCAAGAAGATAGTCAATTCAGATGATCCAAGGAGGTCGAAGAGGCGACACAAATGAAGGGAAAGAATTCATTCAATCAGAGGCGTGTCGGTTTCGAGTTCAACGCTCATGCTAAAATCACTAAGCAATATTAATGAATCCCCACATTTTCGACGCCCTCTCCAATCCCACCAATTGAATTAAAAACCATCTACTAACTGATCGCCTCCATCTCAACACTCTGTGTCACCATCACTCCACAGAACCAAAAATCCTCTCCACTCGCAGAGAAACAAAACTTTGCCCCTGACCTAGCTGCTGTGTCCAAGTGTCTATGACGCAATCAAAATCAATTTCAGACGACATAACATCATGCTCTGTCAAATCTCAAATCTGATCAGACGCACACGCTCATGCAAATGAGAGACAATTGATGGGAGGACTTTAGCGGGCCACTTCAGACACATTACATCACACCGAAGCCCCTGAAACCGGCTACCCTCAAAAGCGCAAATAAAAATGCAAAATCAATTGAGTTAATTGTAAACACAGCTTAGGCAATTAAGTCTAGAACTTTGTACTCGCAGAAATGTGAGACATTTTAGCAGAACCTTGTGAAGTTGCTCGTGTGGTGCGTTTTCATGGCGAACATAAATTGTTTCCTACTGCCAGTCATTCGTGCGTGACCACCGTCTTAGATCACAGAGATACCGAGGCACGGGTGTACGCACAGGTGATGTCGTCTCCCACTCTCGTCTGTGCGACGTGCCCATTGATTCTATTTACAGCCGCAAACTTCAACAGAAGATGTGACTAAGGCAGTGTTTACTGTTGATTGTTGACTGCGCGTCTCTGCGATCAAAATGAGCACTTAAGTTGACGTTTTTGGTGTGTTGGACCATTAAGGTGAATCGGTTTTGGGAAGGTCTATCGTGAGTGATTCGTAGAACTGTCTGGTGACTTCCTTCTTTCACGAACTATGTGAGTGGAGATGATTGGAAAATTCAGAGTTTTTCAAAACTTCAAACAGGGGTTGGTCAGAAATGGGCTTTGGAAGGCTTTTGATTTCGGACAGGTCTTGATTTTGGGACTTTTCCATTTGATACGCATTCTCAAGCCCAGCTTATTGCAGTGGCAGAGCGGAAGAAGTTCATCTCGTCAACTGCCTTAAAAGTATACTTGACTATTAAATACTGCCATAGGTTCTGTATTTGTAGCCTCTAATGATAAGTCCTCCCTCGAAAGACGAAAGACGACAGAAGCAAGAAAAGAAGGAAAGAAAGAAAGCTGGTTCTGTACAACAGCTCAATCATCCTAGTCCTCCTTTACGGCTTGAAAACTTGGATGTTACTAATCGGATGAGGAAGCCCTTAGGAAAATCCTGCATGGGATTTTTGGTCCTATGTGCATTGACGGCATCTGGAAGAAAAGATTGAACGATGACCTTAATGGACTCTACGCCGGCATACGCCTTGGTTTTGCAGTCCCCGGATACAACGCTTAAGATGAATATGCCATGCAGAGCATAAGGACATCACTGCTTCGACCTGAAAAGTCTTCGAATCCGAGTCTAGGACGGCTTAGGAGAAGGACCTTAACCAACCGTAAGTGAACATCTAGAGGCAGCCGACGAGGGATCATGCTGTCTGGAGAGGCTTCAGACGATGTGACTGGATTCATGAGCCTTCTTCTTCTTCAACCAACATGCCTCTCCAGCCAGCACGATCTTTCGCCAGCTGCCGCCAGTTGCGCACTCCAAGTTGCTTGAAGTCCTTCTGCACTTGTGTGAGCCACCTTAGTCTTGGCCGTCCTCTGTTGCGTTGTCCAAATGGCTCAGATTCGATTCATGATTCACTTAACTCAAAATCACATCCGTTGCAGTGTGTGTCCACGGAATAACCGATGGGGCCAAAGTCCATTTTGCGGCGGAATGGTGGCTACCAGACCCAGATGTTGAGGGAACGTGACTGGTAGTGACAGATTGACCAGAGGCTATATTCGGGTGCCACGGGAGTCAGGATACCCTTGAACTTCGGTTTCAGCCTGACCGTGCGGTAGGCCCTCTTGTGGAAGTATCGTGGTGGCTGTGGTTTAATACCCATGCCTCTCCAGGCATGGCCGTGGTTAGTGTACCGTGCCGACTGGTCCTACTGATTCAGGCAAGGCGGTTAGGAGACTTTCCCGACCGGGTGCTGGGACCCAGAGAGCCGAAGGGGTTTTAGAAAGGCCTCGCTCCAAGCCAGGGTGTGGTGATTGTCCCTCAAGCATGATTTCATTTGCCACTTGTCTTGTCTAGTCTTGTATTATCTGTGACTCTGGAGAAAATGGACCCCGGTGTATAAGTCGTTAAGGCACCTAATCATTTAAAACCAAATCAGATATCTGTCTGGAGAGGCATGTTGCTTGTGACTCAGATCCACCTTGAACTGCAGCACCATAAAAAGGAGAAAACCATAGAAGGGACAGTCCAACGTCCGCAATTGTGTCGACTTATCGTCGGACTTATCTTCCGATTTCTGGACTGTTCATCTTGAATATTTTCACTGCAGATGACAGCTGACATTGTCACATCACTTAAAATGTACAAATTCCCTTTGAAAATCTTCTCCAATCTCGCTGTTCGGTGTCCGCAAGGTTCCATCTATTCGTAAGAGAACATCAGCTCGCACCAGTCAATGCCAGTAGTTGCAAGAATTTAGACCTTCGTCTCTTGTGGACTGTTGTTCAAATAATTTCCATTTCTTAATATCTACCTAAAAACCTGAAGAACTTATTTTGGAGGCGTCAAGGCAGAGCGAACAATGTCGATTGCTTAAGTTGTTGTCATAAGGAAGTAGGTTGCATTGCAACATATGGCCATAAACTATCAAACTGGTTTGAAACTTGACTAAGAATTTGACTCTTGAAAAGGTGGGAGGTCTGAAATAGATCAAGAATTCGTTTAGTTTCCCAAATTCTATGCAGTCTAGGTGTGCTGCTGTGACCATCAGCTAAAGGTTCTCTTTCCCAACTATGGAGATGTTGCCTTGCTGTGGAGCTTGCCGGAAACGTCTAAACATTCGCAAGTTTTCTGGGTCCAAAGCAAAGTAGTGATTCGTTATGAAGTCTACGGAAGACTTAAAAACGCAAATGCTCCATTGAGTTCCATGTTTGACTGTCTTTTGATTCTGATTAGAATTTAGTCTAGAATATGTTCAATTTCTTGTCTAATCAGAAGGAGTCATGTTTGAGCACACAATCCTTGTGCAAGGATCGCTCTATCGAAGATCATGCGGACCTCAAACGTTGACATAAGAGACACCATAGTCAACAAATGTGTGCTCGCATGTGCCCATGACATTGACATCATTGAAAGTACACAACGGGCTGTCAGTGGGGCGTTTGTGAGCATCGAGGAGGAAGCGTCCAGCATGGGTCTTGTGGTCAAAGATGGCAAAACAAAGTACATGCACGGTTCACCGCCACCGGTGTCTTGAACAAAACGTCTCTATAGCCAGCTATAACTTAGAAGTAGTGAAGGAGTTTACCTACCTAAGTTCCAAAGTTAACACAAGTAATGACACCACTGTGAAGATCCAAACGAAACTTTTAAAGTCCCAGTCCCGCACTATGGTGAAGAAGTTTGGACACTAACCAAAGGTGAGAAGGAGATTCTTGATTCGCTTCGAGAGGAAAGCCCTTCAACTAATTTTCCGTCCCGTTTGTACTGATGGTCTTTGAAGAAGGAAGACGAACTGTGTGGCCTGTACAGCGGCATTGGTCTAGTGAAATGAGTGAAAGTCTCACGTCTCCGATGATGCAGAGTGAAGCAGTTGAAGTTCAGTTCCAAAGAAGGGTGGGAGCTGTTACCTTGGTCCATAGGGCTTGTGTCCTCCGAAGAGGACCTTTTATGTGAATCGCAGCAGTGGCCGAGCGCGGCTCTTTTCGGAACCTGTGACAATCTTGCACCGCTGCAACGGTGGAGGAGGCAGCTGGAAAGGGACCTAAATCTGTTAAACGTGTGTGGCAGGTAAGGTACTTTCAGAAGACCCGGCTAGATAGAGAGAAATGGTGGCTGAGGTCCAGTTACACCCTGGACTGTAGCGCCACAGCCGATGAAGAGTCATGGGGGCTGAGGCCCAGCTGCATACTGGACTTTAGCGCCAAAAGGCAATAGACCGTAAAGTCCTTTGCCCACCAAATTACCTAACATCTAGAGTAACTTCATTTTTATGCTGACGACTTGGCCTTTCTTTTCTCCTTGGGCGTCCAAGCAGGGGCATCTTGTGTGACGAATTGTTATCACATCCGTCTAGATGTCTTCACTCTTCAAAAGAACAACATTTGACCTCGTACCGACAGTGGTTTAAAATTGCCGATGATGTGATCGAATGGCATCTTCCCAAACCAAACGGCCTTGACATATTCCAGTGCTTAGATCCAACAAAACAGTCCACGACCACAAATCACTCTCGCCAAGAAGTCGCCAGTATCAATCTGAACCATCGCCTAAGTCCAAGTCCATACATCATCGCCACGCACTACCCTCTGGCCCGTGAGTCGCCGAATATTTGTTTCATTTATGCAAATTATGTAAATTTAGAGAAATCACTGCCGCAAAAAGAATAACCGCTTTGCGAATGCGGAAGATGCAGTGAATTAGCCGCGAAAGAAAAAAACCTCTTCTAAATGAATAATTCAGCATTCTGCCAAAAAGCCGATTTCGGCCAAAAAAACAACTTTTTCTTCCAAAACAATTCTTCGTCGGTTTTACTTCCTCTTTGCGTTGGTGCCTGTTGTGAATGGTGCCCCATGACTGGACGCCACTTAGCGCACAACTGTTACGCGGAGTGTGCCTTTCAATGCCGACAATGCAGCCAGCAAATCAGAACCGAATGATCTCGCGGTGATCGGCATTGTACGGCCAAACTGGGGCACCGCCAAATTGAGTCATTTGTATTCAATTGAGTTATTTGCTCTTTCTGTTCGCTCGTGTCCATTGACCGATGCCTTTACATTCCAAGGTCCAAATTTAGAAACGATAATTGGCGGTGTGAAGTATGGAGGCAAGAATGTTTTGCTGAGGGGGTTGGGGAAGCTCTAAAGATTTATGAACATCTTTTTTGGGGGGTTTTCTGTTTCGCATTGTTTTGTGGAGAAGTGACACATTTTGGTTATTTTTGAAAAACTGACGTGGGATTAAGGGGATTTTGTGAAATTGCCTCTTCGTGCAGCTTTCGCGACATTTGATTGAATTTCAAAGCGAGAGGCGATATGGTAGGGGGTGGCGACTTACATAAGCCCTAGTGTTTGCTGTTGTTGGGGCAAAGTAAATTAGATGCATGACAAAACTGGCTGCAAGACTATCCCGTTCTTTAATGAATTGCTGAAGTGTGTGCATAGTGTTGTGTCCTGGTAGGAACCAGCCTTTAATGGAGTTCTGCGGTTCCTCTTGACATCACAGGCGGCAAATGTCAGCAACCATACCGCATCACACTCACTGGATATTGGAGGAGGATTTGTTGGAATCGGAGATTTTCCAGAAAATCTTTCCTAAGCCAATGCAGAGCTTCGCATTTCATGGGGGACTGGCTCTTTTATATATTATGGTGTCAAGCTGTATGCAGAAAACTGTTATGAGCACTGTGCTTGATATTGCGTCTGCAGAGTCTTAGCCAGCGAGCTTAGCTAATTTATCGTCCATTTCATTAGCAATGATTCCTTTGTCTCTCGAAGACCGAAAATAAGGAGTCCGTTGGAGTTCAACAGATTTTCTGAAGGGAATTGTGGCAGTGAAGGACAGTTTTTGATTTTAAGAGCCGCTTGGCTGTCCACGTATTTGAGTTGCACATTAAGCTCTCTGCTGCCTTAACGACGCCTTAGCTTGAAAAATGGAAAAGTGGTATGTATGTACGTTATGAAAACTTTAGTATGTCCTTAGGTTGTTGGTGATGACTGACGTGGCCAGTCGCAATTATTTCGACTTCCTTAGACCTTTCTTTAGGTTCATAAGGCCCGAACTCGTTTTGGGACTGCCCGCGTACTTAGTTAGGGCATCCGTCGATGGTTGAATCCCTCGACAGCGCAACCAGGATCGCATGACTCTTCAGGATGCAGGGTGACCAAGTGCGTACTCCCAAACGTCAGCAAGAAATCCGCGCCTTTTCTGTTATCTCTAGATAGGAAAGACTGCAGACGACTTGTTGGTGTAAAAACGAGACACTTCACCTTTGCTAAGCACTTAAGCGTGATTGGGCTCAGTGATGACATCCAACGCGACGCCTGTGGAAGAGGTTAAGACTCTGCAGAGTACTTTCTTGAACATGTGGTGCCAATACCTGTTTCTTCTTCTTCTTGTGGCGCTAAAGTCCGGGGTGAACCTGGGCCTCAACCAGCTTCCAGCTACTCACTCCAAGTTGTTTGAGGTCCTTCTCCGCTTGTGTGCGCCATCTTAGCCTCGACCATCCTCTGTTGCGTTATCCCAATGGTTCAGATTAGAAGACTTTTCGGGCCGGAGCAATGGTGTCCATACGCTCTACATGGCCTAGCGATCTTAAGTGTTGTATCCGAAGGCGCTTGACAAGTCGCTGTACAGCCCATAGAGTTCGACGTCAAAGTTCTTCTCCAGATGCCATCAACGTAAACAGAACCAAAACTGGCACGCAAAACTTGGGCATGAACCTATTGACACGAGGTAGCCTCATTGATCGCACTCAACATGGCCTCGACTGTGCACAGGTCCAGTTGCCATACAGTCTCCTCGTGGAGCCCCTTTGGATAGCCGTCAAAACGTCCCTTGTGTAGTGAACCAATGTAAGCAGCGAACTGCTCTGCTCGAGGGCTTAATAATGGACCTGGCCTACCAGTCTGTGGGTTGTGCGTGAGGCTAACTCCCTCACCACATAAAACAGTCAAGTTCAGAGACAGCAACTTGCCTCGGATATGGACGGTGCCAATATCTCTTAAGTTTAAAAAAAATATATATGCTCTGATGTTTTCCCCTCTCTTCCTTTCAGAATCTGACATAAATGAACTATCACCAGCAGCACTGAAGAAACAGAGATCGCTTGCCAAATCCCAACTCACGGATGCCATCAGGGACTCCTGCCTGCCGAAGATGCTCTGCGAAATGGCCTCCAAGCCGGAGTACAGTCTCTCGGAGAAGGAGAAGGATCTCCTGTACATGATTCGGTATGAAGAACGAACTACGAAAAATATTTGTGTGAATTTGTGGCAATTGTACGAGTGACTCAAGTGCCTAAAAACCCAAGAAACCGATAAAGGAACGGGTTATGTGCCGCGAAACCCGTTTAAGTGAAGAAAGTCTGTTTACTCGGGTGACACAACCGGATCTAAGTGCTGCGGTTGTTGCCATGTTTTTTTGGAAGTTAAACAGAGGTTAAAGTTTTTTACATTCATGTCATGGGTAATCAGCTGCAAGCACATTGGGTCCTTGGGACTAGCCGCGTCGAACCTATGATGGTCAAAACATTGCCCCCAAACTCACACACATACATATAAGTTCTGAATGCAACAACTGATTTTCTTCCTTTCCCTTTCGACAGCTCATCAACAATGTCCCTAGCGATGAATAGTCCACCAAGCAAATGGCACTTTGCCGCTCACATGGGTGAGCTGCTTCGGCACACGGCGGACAACCTCAGCGGACCGATAGGCTGTGCGAACCTCTGGCCTCACTGTCCGATCAGCTCGAAGAAACTGATGAAACTCTCGTACAAAGTGAATCTGAAGTAGAGCCGATCGACGCCTGTGATCGCCGGCACACACAGCTCACGCGAATATTAGTGATTGCGACTGAATAGTTCTTAAGGTTTATTCGCTAGTCTCTCGAGGAGAAACACGAAGGAATACGACTTTGCGTGGAATTTGTAAATTTTGTTGAGTTTTGTTGAAGTAGCCTTAAGATTGAAATTTGTTGTACTTACTGCCCCTGAAGAGGGGGCGGAGCTGAACCTATGCTTGGGTTCAGGTCTAGATGCATGTTGAGATGGCTAACTTATGTTTTGTGTTATCGATTGTTTTTTTAGTGTTAAGTTCGAGCTTTTGTATGTAGAATGCTTCAATAAAATGTAAATAAGAAGAATTTGTTTGGATTTCTTTTGGAGCCTGAGTGACGTGTCTTGTTGCTGGCTATCTGGGACTATGTTCATAGCTTTCCCCACTAGGCTCATTCCCTCTTATGGGGTTTCGACTTTCCTTCCCACCGAAAATAATACGTCCAAAGTGGAACCCTGTTATCATTCTGCCCTCCTCTAAAAAAACGATTTCTGCAGATCTGCAAAATAGGCCTCCACGGCAGAAGCAACCCCCACACTGGACTTGAACTTTTGCACAGCGAGTGACATTTCAAATTTGAAGACAAATGGATGAGGCGGGCAGGAGTGGGATTTGGTTTGACTTGATCAACTGCCTGGATGGCCTAACACCACTTGGTCTATCATCCCAAAAGTCATGAGCAACGCCTCCGTTACCATAATTTCAACTGAGTTCAACGACGCACAACATCGACGTCTCGGACAGATCTTTACTTTGAGGTGCACTTTGTGGTGGTCAAGAACTTTGTGTACCTCACTTTGCGGTAAACTAGGACAGATGTGGAATTTGGTTAAGAATAAGGATGAATCGTAAGTAGCGCATGACTAGAACCGTCAGTTACCTAAGTTCCAAATAAGGTCATGTTTGAGGGACAATCACTCGAACTTGGTGGGAAGCGAAGCACTTCTAGCACATCTGCCTGTTCAATGGGTCACACAATCCAGTTGGAATGTTAGTCCACACTGTGACGAGAAAGTTCCTGTAGCCGACTGGTCAGACTCAGAAGGGCAGCCAATCGGTATCAGACCAGTCAGCACGTTTAGCTTTCATCGGCTCTGTTTGCGATATTGGCTATTAAGCCAAAGCCACCATGACACTCCCAGAAGGGGGCCTACTGCACGGTCAAGTTGAAACGAGGTTGCAGGAGCACATGAACTCCCGTCGCGCCAGAACATAGCCTCGTGCCAAGCTACAAGTGAGGTTTCCTATACTCCTACATCTAGAAGCCGTCTTGCACCAAATGGACGTTCTTTAAATCGAATCTCGGTAAAGGGATTGTTTGGTACCCTAATTTGATCGGGATTATGTAACGGCGCAGCCCGAAGATATAAAGGAAGCCCGAAGGTATAGAGGAAGAGAGACAGAGGGCGTGGTGTTACTGGTCCAAATTGGTTTGAAATCTTTGTGAATAGTACTGAAGGGAAAAAGTTGAGCTGCAAGGAGCTCAATCCTTGAGTTCATCAATGATTCCGATGACCCTGAGGATGTGATTTTGAATCATGTGATTCACAGATCTAGCCGCATCATCTGGACGGATGGAAGGGGCTGCAGAAGTGGCAGTAGATCAACTGGCGTTACAACATACCTCCCCAGCACGGTATCGTACCAACTCTCTTCGACTTGGCACCTCAAGTTGGTTGATATCCATCTAGGCGTCATCTCAGGCAAGGTTGTCCTCTGTTTTGTTATCCCAATGGCTCGGATGCAGGGGTTCTTAAGGCCGGAGTAGTACTATCCATCGATTCTACGCGACCTAATCATCTTAAGTGTTGTATCCACAGACGCTTCATTTTGTGTGTGCTGACATACAGCCTCTAGTCGTCGGTGAAACTTCTTCTCCAGATGCAGTCAATGCAAGTCGGACCCAAAATGACAAGTAACCTCTCGATAAGACCTCTCGATAAGGTCTTCTTTATTCGCTTTTAATAACGTTCAAGTTTCTGCGGCATAGCGCTGGATGAGAATGATCAGGGTGTCTTACCAAGCCAGCTTGATCTTCCGAGAGAGAGAGAGAGAAAGAGAGAAAAGAGAGAGAGAGCGAGATAAAGAGAGAGAGAGGGAGAGAGAAGAGACAGAGAGAGAGAGAAAGATAAGAAAGAAATAGAGTTTTAACTGCCTTTCGAGCCCAGAAAAACAGGAAATGGCAAGAGTGATTCTACGCTTAATTTTTCGACTTCTGTTCTTAGTCCTTAGCTTACTTCAGTCATGGCAACGATGGAGGGGTGCGCGAGTTCGTTGTGAGGGGTCGGCGTTCCAATAATTCAACATAATAGAGCCCTGTTGCGATTCTGTCCTATTCTAGGTAGTCGATGTAGATCGGAAAGCAAATTGATGTCATCGCCTTTCCGCCAGTTATGACAGTCTTCACTTTCTTTGTGCACTGTTGCTTGGTGCCTGCAGATTGGTGGATCCATGTTTCGTTGACGGCCACAAAACGACAAAGAAACTCCATCGAATGGCGCTTCAATTGCTCTAAAGTCATCTCAAGGTTGTACTTGTGGTTTTGAGCGAACAAACGCAAGACCCATTGCGCAAACACCTTTGTCATGACAAAGATTTAATGCAGGATATGACCCACTGATGCCTCCTGCCTCAGTCATCTCGTACTGTAGTTACGTGAGACAGCTGAGACAGACGGCATCTCTCATCTCAGCTATCTCATGCAACTTCATAATACGCAATCGGAGATTTTCCCCATATGGTACCCGTTTTTGAGGCACCTAGAAGTGTATTATTAGAAAGCGACGTGAGACCACGTTTTCATTTGTCTTACCCATTCTTGACCGACGCCATCGAAGGAGAACTGTCACACAGCATCCAAGCAGTCTGTGATTTCACGACGCGATCCATTCCAAGATCATGGATCGCAGCGCAGTCCCATATTGATCTCATTCCGTTTTATTCTAAAATCCATGGAGTCACCCACTTCTACCCGCCCGATTCCGCGGAGAGTTTGACAGTAGCCGGTTACAAGAAGATTGGAAATTTTTCTTCTCATAGTGGCGTCATCGGGCAGTGATATACTTCTGCTGCCACTTTGAAAATCAGCACTTTCGAGACAACGACCCTTGCTCTCCGAAAGGCTCACCAAAGCTAAGTTGTAATCGAATGAGAGCTTACTCGCGACTCGTCTCAGTTACGCAATGTTTCAGTCCACTACTTTTTTGCTGCAAATTTCGGAAAAAATTCTGTCAACGGTCTTGAAACTAACTCGTTCATGTGGAGATAGCCGATAGCTTCAGCGACATATTGCCAAAGTTTGTGTTCAACTGCGGCTTAGAAAAGACACTTTCACCAAATTTAATTTTCGACACATTGCCTGACTGCTTACGCGTGTCGTTTCAATTTCAGCTCTTAAAGAGAACATCATCTTAACCACAATTTCTTTGAAGCAAAGGAAATATAACCAATTTGTGGACATTGACACAGGATGTGACTTCATGTCTGAAGACACAAACAAACAACAAAGCCAACCACTCATCTGCTTTCGCCTCCAACTCACGTTCTTTCCAAACATTCAAGCACTTACATCAGTTTCTCATGCACTCGGTGCCCATCGAATTCGGATTGAAAAAATAAAACAACCGCTTGTGCCCGAAATTTATGACTTTGCTCACGGAACTTCTGAAAAACTAATTTGCATACTACACGCAATGTTTTCAAATCAATGAAAAAGAAGTATGTAATCGATGAGATTTTTATCTTATCGCGAAACGTATCGACGACTTAATCACTTGCCACGTGTTGGGTCTGAGAAGAGTTTATAAAATGAGCAGAGTGACACAGTTTCTTTGTTAATAGTTCTCAACTGTCATAGGAACCAGAAATCAGTATCAGAATTTGAATTCTTAAACGAATCATTAAGAAAATCGAAAAAGTCAAGTTAAGTGGCGCCCAACGGTCACCCGAAATTTTTTTATTTTGATAAAATGCCCTCCAGAGAGCAATGAATACGTTTCCCTGTGATCATATCAAGGCCTGAATGAGATGAAAGTCCTTCAGAGCTCTCGCTAAGTCCGTCTTTTTCGAATTCCAAAGTACCCCGCGGCTCATCCATGAATCATCCACCATCCACCATGAACCTCTTTCAGCCTTGCACTCATCGCTACGTCATTCATGGTCAACGCATAATGATGCATCTGCAACATGCCCATACCCCCTTTAAAGCGTTCGTCGCATATTCCTGACACTTCCGCACAATCTCGCACAAGACTTACGTAAACGCCTTGGTGACGGTAAACTTCATCTTATTTCCTGAACCATCACGATCAGGAAACAGAAATGAATGTGCAACAACATCATTTCCAACCGCAACGCGCTTACATCCGTGGTGTGTCTCAACACCGCTTCCATAATTAAACCGTCAAAAAACCAGTCCATCCACCACCGCGCCAGCAGCAGCAGCAGCAGCGCCTAGCCTACTTCACATCATGTCTGCGCAACCTGCATTTTCCACTCAGCCCGCTTAACCGCATTTCATTACGCAACCCTTCAACGTCGCGACTCCAACCGACAATTCGCAACAAATCGCTCCCGTTCAGTGGCGGCTCTATTTCTCTCCGCTTTCGGGCTCCTCCACGTTCGACGGGCTTCGCAATGATTTCACTAAATTTCAACTCCAACACGGTTCGGAGTACGTGCACCAATCGACGAGCGTCAAGTCACCCTCCCCCTCCCCGGACGTCAACGGGAAAAGCCAGGAAATGTAGGTTTTTGTATTCACCACATACACAGGCACACACCTGCACGGGCCAGAGTGTGGTGCCTCCGCGGTGTCTTGGAATGCCAGCCAAAGACTTTCACTAACCGTCAAGACACATACCCACACTCGTGCAGCGTGTTTTCTTTTTTTGTTTTCTCGCTTTTTCGTGTACCTGGCCTACACAGCACACTTTTGATGCTGGCCATTGTGGCAAATTGCTTTCAGTCAATGACGGTCTGAGGACAAACCCGCACACGCCACGCGCGACACCGAGTCAAGTGCTGCACGCAAAAAAAAAAACTTCATCTGACGCTCCCCCCAGTTGACTTTTGAATTTTTGAACTTTTTCGAATTTTTCCATCAAAACCCGCGCGTAATTCATATCTGACGGTAATTGGATGGCCACGGCCCCCCCATCGAGAGCGCTTTGTGATGCAAATTAAATAGGATTACATCCCGTGTCCTGGAGCCAGAAAACAAAAATCCCCAAACTTGTTACGTGCAAACTAATTAGAAACGAGTGCGAGCGTCGCAATTTGCATATTTTCCATCTAGATTGCGTGTGAATTCGTAATTTGTGTTTTTGTGTCCGCCACCGCCGCCGCCGCTGCCACCCACGCGTGAGGATGAGGCTATCGACGATCATTTCCCTTTCCCTGCCGGCCCTTGTGTGGCTGCTCCTGTTCTTCCTGGAGTTCGATGAGGCTCTGGCCGAGCAGCAGGATCCCCTGTTTGAGTTGCCCGTTCAGCTGATCGGATTCCCAGTGATCGTGCTGTCAGTGCGGCTGTCTCAGTTCGCCAAGAAGCTGGCCTACTCGCTCAACCCAGGTAAGAGTGCGTATGTGTGTGTGTGCGTGTGTGTCCATACATTTTGTTTGTTTCTGAAGTAATACAAGCCATGACCTCAATACGAGCTGAGTGCAAGTTGGACGGGTCGCTTGGATGACTTTCCAACGGCAACGGTTTTGTAATCGTCGATGCTGCCGCTGCTGTTGAGTGGACCTGTGAAGTTTTCGTTTTCAGTGTTTACGCGGTTGATTTGCACGAAAACCTGACAAAGCGACACGCTTTGGGGCAGCCCCAAGATTGGGAAACGCGGTGTGTACCCGTGGTGATGAGTGAAACTCGGTGAACAAACATTTGGCTTATGGACTGGTGGCGTGCTTGAGGCGTGAGTCGCTATCGATAGCGACGCTGGTGAGCCAGTGAGTGAAAATCTGTGAGGCGATGGATTTTGCGGAGAGATACGACTCGCACGGTGGGTTTCACTTTCATTCTGGAAGCTTCTGATGTTTCTATGGCACGCTGACCAAGTTGGCATGTGCTGGTCAACTTGATGCGTTGATTTTTCAATTAGAGGGGGAACTGATCGACGTCTTCTCTCGGAAAAGTGTGCAGACTTTAAGGGAGTTTGATGTTGAAAACCCGATTTTCCTGATTTCAGAAGTTCGACAAAACTTTTTGATTGTTGTCAGTGACTTGTAAGAAATACGTGCCAAACTGAAGTGAATTACAGAAAAAGTCGAAACCTGGATTATAAGGGAAAAGGCTGAGAGGAGTCTTGGAGCCTTTTGATTTTGATGGGCAGATGACGGTCTTGTCTGTGAGGAGTTTCAGTGGCGGAGAAGACACAAGAGATGGGGATGTAGTGCCGATGGCAAAATACAGTCCACTACACTGGCTCTGGCACATCGAGCGACTGCACAACAACGCTCCAGCTGAAAGGGTCTTGGAATACCAGCCTCCAGGTTAGAGGAGAAGAGAAGCACAGAACCAGCAGCACAAGACCCAGTGATCGCGGACTTTAGGAAATCGACTGACAAGGATGGAAAACAGCATTACCTCAGGCTTTGATCCTTCATTTGTTTCCAACCTGATAACTAAGCAAAAGACCATGGTTGGGCGCCTTCCTTAAGCGGAAATTAAAGCTGCTTGCGACTTTTCAACGCACTCGACAGATTGTAAGTCTTTTGGGCTGTAAATAGACCGCTAAGTCGCAAAGGTGTCTCTTGAAACGGCTTACAAAATGTCATAGACAGTAGAAGTTTGTCACGTATCCCTTTACGGAAGAAAGGAAAAAGACAAAATCTCAAACGAAACGAAACGAAATAGTCAAGAAATTGGTAAGAATTGAGGAGTAGAGGCGGAGAAACTCCCTTTCCCCATTCAATTGAAACAACAAATTGATGCTATCGACAGAGCAAACTCGTTGATGTGATGAACTGGACACTAGAAGTGCGTAAATCAAGTTAGGACCGTCAAAGTTGGTTGACATTGTCTGATGGACTAACGTGTTAGAAAGCTAATCACCCGAATCTTGTGACATTGTAACTAGAAGCAGAAAGAGATGGACAACAGCACTATCTAGAATCCTGACTGGCTCTTGCAATTATTTGAAAAATAGCGATATGGGACCACTTTCTTCACGTAAGGAAAAATTATTCGCAACGAAATATGCTGAATGACTATGATTTTCATTTGATTTTCAAAAACCAGGATAAAGTCAATTTTTCTGGGCACGTCTCACTCCCGAATGTGCTTTTAGTACTTTGCTGTCACCTGAAATTACCCCAACCTCTTTACAGAAATCCAATTGTGAACCTTGAACATAAAAAACTTTGCATGACTAGGGCCCTGGGACCAAAAGAGACCTTTGGAGGCGTCTATTGTTGGTTTTTTTACCTGTGCAAAGCTTGGCTTCCAGCGTAGATTACAATCTGTGCACGAATATAACACAGCGTTGTCATAAGATGTGTATTACACGGTCGTGGTTCAGATTAGCATGATTTTGGACTTTTGGGATAGAAATAGACGTCATAGCCAAACGTCTTCAAATGGATGACACCACGACGACAAAAAGATGAGTCTAAGTATCTGAAGCAAAGTAAACGTAATGAGTCCTATCAAGCCAAAGACGACGCAAGACAACGACGGGAAACGATGGTGTCAAGTGGAGACGCTTCATCATGATGCCAAGTGAAAACGCACAAAACACGCTGCTGTGTCTATTACGGTTAGTCTTATGTGGTTTAAGCTAAGATTAAGGTGCTTAATTGCAGCGATGAGTGCTCGATACCAAGTCTTCAACCTACAATACCTTTTCCGCGCAACCCAGTTCACGACTTAAAATCGATAACACTAAGTTCAGGGCCTTAAGTTTACAACGCATGGCTTTATGGGATAGGTTCACGCTGCTTTATCCAAAACTATCTCTACGTTCACTCTTAGTCCATGACGCTGTCGACCCAAGTGCAAGACGCTTTCGACACTTAATCCAAACCGAAAAGTCAATGAAGAAAAGTCGATGAAGTGGCGCATACAAGTTGAGAAGGACATCAACCAACTTGAAGTGCGCAACTGGCGGCAGCTGGCGAAAGATCGTGCTGGCTGGAGAGGCGTGTTGGTTAAGGCCCAGGTCCATCCCGGATTGTAGCATCACAAGAAGAAGAAGAAAAAGAAAAAAAAGAAGAAGGAGAAGAAGAATAAGAAGAAGAAGAAGAAGTCGATTAAGTAAAAAAAAATTTAGATTTACCAATTTCGAAGGCACTGAGTCCAACCCGCTAAGTCAAAGAGCTTAGTCCCCCAAAGCCCAAGACGTTTAGCCCAAAAAACAAAGTCCAAGAGGCAAAGTCCGCAAATTTTAAGACACTATATCCAAGAAATTAAGTCCAAGACGCAAATTCCAAATTGCACAGTCCAAGACAGTAAGTTCAGGAAGCTAATTAAGGCAATAAAGTTTGGTCTAAGGTGTTTAGTTCAAGAAGTCGGTAACCTTTAGTTCAAAACTTCAAGTACAATTCTCTGACTCCAACAGTCAGTTAAGAACATCCAAGCCCAAGACATTAAGCCCAAGACACAAAGTCCAAGACAATGTGTCCAAGACGCTAAGTCGAAGATATATAATCCAAATTGCTCAGTCCAAGACGGTAAGTCCAAGAAGCTGATTCTGAGACACAAAATCGAAGACGCTTAGTCGAAGGGGCTAATACGGCACGTTAAGAACATCGCTCTGTTCACGTCGTTAACTCCTTGACGATGCTTAGTCCATGACGGACGACGACACAAAGTTTATGACCCTTCGCTCTACTAAATCCACGACAAAGAACTACTCGTTTGATCCTTGACGCCCGCTCTCACATCCCACGTCTCTTAACTGCGGGCGACTAATCTGCGACGCCAAGCCCAAAACGTTTAATCCACGGCGACACTAAGTCCAAGGCACATGAACGCAAAGTGGAACCTGCTTAATTCTACACGTCTAAGTCCGTGATGTTAATTTTTTGACACTCGACATAGTGTCAATAGGACCTAAGAAAGAAGTCGGGAAAGAAAATAGGTATGGATCCTTATGGGTCTTCTGTACGTCCAACAGCAAGGTTCAAGGTGAAAGCAAGCATCAACATCAGCTAACGGTCTACGGATCGAGGTGCGACCTCTTGGAAGTCAGTTCCACTGCACCCCCAAATCTCATGTGAAGCTTCTCAGATGCGAGTCAGAAAATCAGGCTTAAATTTTCCGTCTGTACACCTGTAAGACCACTGAAGAGATGAGAGTCTCCTCAAACCCTCCACAGACACACAAAATTCCGATTTCCCCACTACATACTTCAGATAACACCCCCTTGATGCCACATTCAATTTACCCCCTCTTCCCTCACTCTCTCATTACAGATACCTACCGAGCAAGGACGAAGCGCCACAGCCAACTCGAACCGGTGTACATTTCTCAAGCAGCAGCTGATGCCGCCATCGCCGAAAAGGAAATCACCAAGGAGTTCGGTCCAAAGGCATGCATCCTCGAGGAGCCGTGCCGTCTGCATGCAGCACGTCCCGGCACTAGAGGTGCACAACCCGACTGGCAGGAGATCCTAAGGTTAGTTGCAACGAATAAAATTTTATTTCACCGTTCTTCATGCTCATTTGCTTTAACATCGTCATCTCCGCTGTCGTTGTCGTTGTCGTCGTCCTCGCATAAAGTCTTCTTCAGCAACTGCACTCGAACTGTCTCCATTCGGCTGCATATTAAGTAATAACAAATCCTTGCTGTGCAGCGCTCGTCAGGACACCCGTCATGGCGCTCCCACCGAATCGAAACAATAAAATGATTTCCAATCAAATTTTTATTCGAAAATGCCAAGTCATCTGTAAATTTCCGTCAGCTTCATCTGTTGCACTGTACTCTCGGTCGAGTCCTTTGTTTCCTGCGACACCGAAAAAACAATCATCATCGTCAAAATCATCGTTACAGATGCACACTGCACTTGGAGTCCTTGACGCCAGCAATAAACATTTTTACCGCCACACACCCCCCCCCCTCTGTCGAGGAAGAACCGTCAAATTGAATAAGTTTCCTTCTCCAGCGGGAGATCCTTCTATTTTTCATAAATTTTTCAAAAACGAGTTGCATTGCATAATTGCCACAAGAACTTTGTGCTGCACTTTGCCGCATCAGGACAATGCTGCTCCGGCTGGGGGAGTGCACTTACGTGGCAGGACCACCACCTCGCCTGCGATGGCCAAAAGTTCATCCGGAGTTCAAACATGTTACAATTTACTTTTATTTCGATTTGTTTTGGGGGGCACCGACAACTTTGGCTAACCACTCTTACACTCCTCCCACTCGCCGCCCTCTTGCAGGCCAAAAACTTTCCGAAACGAAACGAAACTTTACGTTCCAGTGATGGGCGGGAGTCAAACACTCGTCGTCGCTGCCATTACAAATGATACAATGTGAGTCCTCGGACAGGAGTCGAGAGATTTTAATGGGTTTTCATTTCGCAAATGTTATCTTGGCTCAACAATTGCCGAAGCTTTGTCGGGAACTGATGCTGGTGCCGGGACCGGTGCCGTTGGTGTTCCTCATGAGATAACAAGTAAATTGTCTCCATCCCATCCCCTCTCCTCACCACCCGGCGACGTCCTTACTAATCCTGGCCACTCATAAAATTTTGCATGTATGCGCCTCCTCATGTGTGCGCAGGTCGGAAACGTCCGAAATATTGCATGCCACTGCCTGCATGTGTCGAGGCATCTCCGGATATGTCAGAGACCCACTACCCCCCACCGCCACCCACCAATCAGTTTCGATACATAAACTCTGATGAAATTTTGAAATTTTCCCACACAATACCAGATGGGATGCTGCACGGTCGTCGTCGTCGTCGTCGTCGTCCTCATCGTTGAGCAGGCACACCTATCTGTGCACAGTGAAGCGAACTTATTACAAGCGGAATGGAAGTTTCAACTTAGTTGGTGTTTAGGTCATTGTCAGTGCTCGGTGAAGGGTTGCAGCGCCGGAGTGCCAGGCGATGCGCTGCTCTCGTTTCATGCTGCCATCCACCTTGTTTTCATGTCAGAATTTTATGATATCTGTGAGGTAGTTTGACTTAATTTATGGACTACATCATGACATTTGCATGCATTTTATTTGCAATGGAGCGACTCTGGTAGGGCGGATAGGGAGGGTAGGGAGGGGCAACACCACACTTCAGAAAATGTGCTGCACACATGGGCGATGCGGTTTTCGATGAAACTTTGTATGCTGCGTGGGGCTGAGGTGCTGTTGTGGGAGGGGTCTCGTGGTCTCTAGGCAACCGCAAGGTCTACATGCTGGCACGGAGGCACAGACGTATGGAGGCATGGAGGCACAGAGGCGTAGAAGCAGTTTGTGGGTCAGTTAAGAGCTGTAATGCAGGGAAAACGGATGAATTTGAAGTTGGAAAGTTAAGCTGGAGTTTCGCTGAGCAAACTGTGTGTCCAAATGTCTGATTCAATGGATGTCGGGAAACTCTGAGAACATGGACCTTGACACCACTACTGCCAGACTGATGTTGCAAATGGGAGATGGTTGACAGCTTTGCGTGACAGTTTGTCATGGTTTGAGATTGAGAAGTGGATTATGTTTAAATGAGGGGCTCTTGGACAAGCCAAGGACCACCTTTAGCCTTTTTGAAATCAAAATCCAACATAAGCCTCTCGTTGACAACAGCTACGATCATCAATGCCTTCAGTTCCTTACTGTCTTTATCAGATCAGAGACCCAAAGAGGGCCTAGGGCTAGGAGAGGTCTTTATTTTTGACTATCCCAGACATGCTGTGTCCAGTCATCAAGGGGGGGGGGGGCGTCTTGCCCCCGCAACGTCTTTGTCTTTATCCCGAAACTTCGGCCTTCGAGCCTGGAGGACGAGAGTCGATGACCCTCTCATCTGGAGCATCCCTCTCCATTCGTCCGAAGTACCCAAGCCAGAGTTTGCGACGATATATTGGCCTTGCGCCTACATCCACATCTAGAGGTTTCGATTCGAAGGCCCTCTTAGTTCGAGCATTGCTATCCATTCGCTTCATATGGCCAAACCAGTGTCTTTGGCGATATTTTGCCTCTGAGACTGCATCCACATCTTAAAACAACTGGAAGACTTCGTCGTTCTGTCTCCACCTTTAAACTTCTACTCAGATAAGACCATATATCCGATGCAGACGAATCTGTTCTAGCTTCGTTTTGCACATCGTTCAGCATTCAGCTCCGTCCCAGCGGCATTCGTCAGAAATTTTGGGCCAACTTGTTCCGGCATTGGTTGCCAAGATTGATTCTACGTCGGATCTGCATGAGGGTGCCGTTTCTGAAGACGATGTGTACCCGAGGTAGACAATTTCCTTAACTCTACCAAATGTCAGATTTTGTTCCATTTCCATTTGAAAGCTGAGCAGCGTGCTATCCCACAAAGATCCAGGCTCCAGCGTGTATATAGATCTACAGGGTGGTCAAAATACAAGTCTCCCAATGTGGACTATCTTGTGTGATTAAAAAGAAGCACACACAAGATAGTCCACATTGGCAGACTTGTACGAGTATTTCGACCACCCTGTAGATCTAAATACACAGGTCCATGTGTCGTACCTCCAAAAAATAATCCTGAGGTTAGGTGAGAAGCCTCTAATTTGTTACAAATCATTTCACAAATGTAGAAGATGTGGAGAGTGTGACTAACAAATGGACAGTCTATGTGCCAAAATTATAATAATAACGAAACCATCAACGAGGGGAACAGACTCTCACTTGGAAACTTTTGAAATTTTGAAAGAAATTGCGAAACTCTTCCTTTTTACCATCAATCTTGTGTATTTCTTAATTTGTCCAAGGACATGCGAAGAATGAATCTTGTAGTCATCGTATCTGCACATCTAAAGAAGAAGAAAGAACAAGAAGGTTAGCAAAATTTTCAAGCAAACATTGTCCTAGTTCATCAATTGTTCAGTCTTTATGGAAGTTCTCGAAGATGCTCTCGTTTCAACTCCATATCTCCTTGAAGATCACGCCAACGTCGTATCGCTCTAACACTTCAACTCAACGTCACCTGAGCGCAACAACTTCATCTTTCGAAAAAGTTTACAATCACCCCAAATTTCTAAACGGATGGAACGCTATACAAGTGCTAATTGCAGTGCCACTCCAAAACGTTCCCTTTCGTACAGATCAATTAGCATCCCTTCCGACTGCGATTACTTCACAATGATCTCTCTCTCTCTCACCGATAACAGTGCGCCTTGACATTCTTTTCGAATGTAAATGATTGGTCTTGAAAGGCAGCAGTTCTTAAGCCGACTAAATAACATCTTCATAGTGCACCTCCAAATGTTTGCCTAATTTGTTAACACACCCGATGTCTAAGCACTCATCATGGTCAGCAAGTCGCGGGTCACATCCACAGCACTCTGTTGCAATCATTGTGAAGTAAGCAGATTGAACCTGACTTTGGCTTGACTTCTAAATGCTACGCTCTTCAGTCGTGAGTTCCGGAAGGCTAGCGCATGAGAAAGCAGTTTTTCGGTATTGCCACTGGCTTAAGAACCGAATTAACAGAAGAATCAAGAAGTCGATTTGGAACCATTTAATTAACTGTCTGTTGTTATCTTTAGCGACTTTGTGCTAATTAGATGTTTCCGTGATGGAATTAAGTCTAAGTCTAGGGAAAAAATTGTTTTATTTTGTGGACAGAGTGGGTTTCAGGCTTAATTCAGCTGTCAACTTAGGCCTGACACTTACGAGATCTGAAAAATGAATTTTCGAGAAGGTTTTTGGAACGTTAAGAAGGAAGGGCAAATCACAACGTCACACTTGGTCGCTGACACTTGATGTGGAACTTATGGAAAGCACTTCGAGTGGCACTTCCAGTGACCATTAGAAACATTATTCCTATATAAGCTTAGCCGTCGTCAATGCGACGTTTTTTCTACGTTAGTTGAATAGTTTCAAAGTTGAATCGATGAATAAATAATAACAAGAATGGGAACTTAAAAATGATGTTTTATTCAAAAGTGTTTAGACAGCTCAGTAATTGCACTTAATGCGTAACAGCCGATATTCGCCGTGCATTGCCCATCCACTTGATTTCACACTTTTACAAATATGACAATCGGAACATCTCAGACAGAGATACAGGGTGATGAGATTACAGGGTGACACTTTGTGAAAATTTTTTTTTTTTTTGTTAAGTGTGAGACTGACAGAAAGTCGAGATTGCCGATGAACTAGACAAGGATCAAAAGAGGCAATCGTAGGGCCCAAACGAACCTTGGGATTGCCCGCGTCCTTGGTTAGGGCTTCGGGCGTTATTTGGGTCTCTCGACACCACAACCAGAGATGACATGACTCTCCAGGATTCAGACTGACCAAGAAATCAATAATAATTGAGTGGCACTACTACCAATTAGTTGTTTCTTTCGCACAGCTGTCTATGCACTTGTCTTCTATGTCACGACGGTCACAGACATTTCCCTACTAGCTTCATAGACCCTTACAGCTTTCCTGGCTTTGCTTTGCTGAGTAACACACAGATCTTGTTTATGTCAAGGCTCAACTCTTTTCAAGACTCCCAAAGACGTCGCAAAACAGAAGTCAAGGCGATCCACTTCTTCCAAAGCACTGCTTCAAAAATTTTCCCATTGATCCCTGCCATCAGGACTGCATCACAAAACGCCCAAATCTCTCTCAAAATGCTCTCACCCACCAATTCTCAATCCGGCGTCCAACTCACTCCCATCTCAGCACAATGCCCCTTAAGTCTCATATTCACCTCAAGCATCCACCGCCCACCCACCACCCCCGCATCGCACGGCGTAGTCAACCCTCTCCCTGGATTCCTATTTAATTCCATCAAACCGAAGTCAGCGCAAAAGAAACAAAACTCTGACAGACCACATTGCCCCCCCCCCCCACCCACCAGTCCACCCCCCAGACTTAACATTTCACATTTTCGGACATCGGCCAGAGCGACGTGGCATGGACGGTGGTTGCAAGTGTCCGCATCAAAGGCAACGATGTTGCAACGAAAGCAAAAACCAAACAAGCTTCACATCCACCTAATCCCATCCTGTCTGTGTATGTGTGACGCCTAATGTAATGAGTTCTCATGTTTTGTCCTTTCTCTCTCTCTCTCTCCGCAGGAATTACAAGGTTCAATCAACTGGCATGAAGCAGTGGTATCTGCTCTCGGTCTTCATCGGCGATGTCATCCGGGATGTGCCGCTGTGCAAGCACCTGGCCAAGCGCATTCCGTGCGGGCCAGATGGACTGGAACGGGCATTCCATCCGCCGCAATTCAACAGGGATTAATATCGTTCACCATTCATCCGACTCGGCGCCCGAGATGACGCCGTGTCCGCTGTCGCCCTTGTCGCCCACTCACCACTGGCCGGACGACAATTGCAACGAGCGCGTCGCGGCGCATCCTTCCATGTAAATAATTATGTAGATATATTAAAGTCCTTTATCTCCCGGCATTGAGAAGTGTGCTTTATGAAGTCCGGCTACCGAAACAGCAGCAGCGCGTCCCCGCCAATGCAATTTCAGCAGAGTCCCCAACGTCAACAGCAGTGTTTGCCGAAAGTATTTGAGGATGCAGGACACCCGCCCACCTGCGCCCACACTCTAGTCCCAGCACATTCACTCGCACCCATGCGCACAGGGGCCGCAGGGAGGACGGTACAATAAATATTCCCCGGCAGGACATCTGGACTCTGTGCATTGTTGTGCCACAAGGCGCGCAAAGCGGGGGAGGATGAGGATTTCATCAGTCCGGTGCGGTATTAACTTGTTGATTTAAATTTTTAACAAAGTCCTTGTGCATGCAGTGCGCCCCCTCCCCCCACACCGGCTTGCACTGCCGGGAGTGTAAGTTATTGTCGTCCTCCGGTCCTGCACTCGTGACTGATGAAATTCTGTATGCAGATAGTATTAAGGTGCTTCATGCCACTGCTGCTGCTGAGCAATATCCTTGTTTCGTATTTATTGCATTCTTTTGTCTTATGCTCCTTAAACTATGTATCCGTATGTACAAGCGTAGCGTTTAAGCAATGTAAAGTAAAGAGCGAGAGAGAGCTTAATAAACATTTTGTCGTTATTGTTAGAAATGTTTCTGTGTTTTGCGATTTTTGCTCGTCCTGGAGGCCGTAAGCTGCCTACGACGACTATGTTGCAAGTTGGAGGTGCAGATGAATGAACGTGAACGTTTAACTGAAGTGTCTTTAAAGTTTCCTGAAAGGAGAGGTGAACATTCTTGATGGGGGTGGGGGGTTGGAAACAAGAGCCCTTTGGAGTGGATCTTGTGTGGGTACAAGACTTCAAAGCCAAGGTAAGCCACGTTGAAAAAAAATACAAAAATGAACTGCCTCCGAATGGGTGTGGGAAGTGGAGAAATAGTGTATGGTTGCACGGGGATAGTTCCTTGTAGCCGTTTGCAAGAAAGAAGGGATTTCTTAAAAACCTCAGGCTGGAGTGGTGTTAAGACGAACTCAGAAAATGATTTTAATTTACAATTTTTGTCTGGGAAGGTAAAATTTTCGCATTGTTACCTGCTTCCCAGTGACAACCCTTACCCACCAGGATGATTTGGAAACGATAGTTGAAATTTTTTGTTCATGCAAACGCCGTTCGTCAGCATTTGAAATTTGCAACAAAGAGAGGATGGTTTCAGGGATGCTAAGAAATACGAGATCTTAAGCCAATAAGTTGTCAATAAAACAGCAACAAAAAAAAGGAAGAAAGACAGAGTTCGAGCTGGTTCAGGGAGAAGGAATGAGTCCGAAGCTCTGAAATCTGCAAAAGCCAAAATTGAGGACGGATCTCATACCAAACCACCAGGAACGGCGGTTGCCAACGTTCATCATTTTAGTTAATCTTAAATTTAAATTAAAGATTGAGAGCCACAACACTACACAAGGAAGTAGCTTCTTTAATAAGAACCCATATTGTGTCCGCTGTCGACCTTTCATGAATAGAGTAGGCTTGTAGTTTACCATCGACTCTGAGTAGCATACCTGAGAGCTTCTTCTAGACTCTTGATACATTCTGAGCGTCGTCAGATAACTTCGAATGAGATTAAATGAGAACGGATGCAAGTCCTATTCAGAGACCAAGTCTAAACTTTCGATGTAGGAGTCGATGCCCCCACGACACCACATTCTACAAGCCTTTCTATCAATTTGAAGAAAACAAAACCTCTGCATGTACGGCTGACATGTTAACAAGGCATATATGAATATTTGACTCAAGCCCACACCACATGACAAACCATCCGCAAAAAGTCAATGCTTCGACGACTTGTGGGGTTATTGCTCCGACGACGTAGTCAACATCATTGAAGACGATGGCTACAGTTGAATGATAATCAACTTTCGGTTTCCCGCGAAATGTGGGCGTTCCTAGTCACGCAATGAATGCCATAATGAAGAACGTCTCCCTTTTTTGGATGACCCATTAGACTAAAAATTTTTTTCAGACGAACTCACATGACTATTCAACTATTCCTGATTCCAAGCATCTTAAGATTTGACTACAAAATGGGGTCACAGATCTATCTGTCAATGGAAGACGGACAGAATCCCGGAACTTGAGAAGATCGTGAAGAACTGATTCGGGAACACAATCCCAGTCCAACAACACGGATTTTTGGAAGACCAAGCATGATCTTACAACAATCCGAACAATTGCTGACGTATGCGGAAGATATTGATGTCGTTTGTTAAACACAGCGAATTGTCAATGCGGGGCTTACTGGTATTGAAACGGAGGCGACTAGAACGCGTTTTCGCGGTGAATGAGGGCAAACCGAAGTATAGCTGTCATCGAGAAAGGGTGCGCAACCTGAAAGACTCGGCTAGAACCTCACATAAGGCTGCTATGCTTCGAGAGAAAAGTTCTGCGTGCGATTTTTGGTCCTGTTTGCGTTGATGGCATCTGGAGGGGAAGATTCAACCACGAACTGTATGGGCTGTACAGCGGCATGAGCCTAGTCAAGCGTCTACGGATACAACGCTTAAGATGGCTAGGCCATGTAGAGCGTATGGATACCACTGCTCCGGCCTAAAAAGTCTTTGAATCTGAGCCATTGGGACAACGCAACAGAGGACGGCCCAGGATAAGGTGGCGCACACAAGCGGAGAAGGACCTCAACCAACTTGGAGTGCGCAACTGGCGGCAGCTGGCGAAAGATCGTGCTGGCTGGAGAGGCATGTTGGTTGAGGCCCAGGTCCACCCCGGACTGTAGCGCCACAAGAAGAAGAATAAGAAGAAGAAGAGACCGAAAGGCAGACAACAAAAGTCTTAGAAAAAGCTGAACGCATAAGCCTGAACAATGTCAACAGCAGATGAAATTAAAAAATGGAAACATGTCGATCGACGGGTTAAGTGAAGCATACGGCCCATCATCTGCCAACTGCATCATCATACGCATCCTTCATCAAACATCCACCGGGTTGGGAAGAACATCCCAAAAGGCTTAGAACTCGAAATGCCCAAGATCCTGAAATTTCAAAGTCCCCAATTTTCGGAAAGGCCAAACTGCTGGATGCTCTAGTCCCAAATGTACGTATAAAGAGGCGTGCGACATTTCAGCAATCCCCTAACCAAACCCCGGGCACTGTGGGATTTAGAATAGGTGTTTGATTTGAATAATTCAGGCTTCTTCCGTATTAATTTTTTCATTTTGGATTTGGATTTTTGGATTTGTGACCGTCACCCAAACCGACATGTACATCCTTCAACTCACTTTCGAGCTTGATCCTAGCATAAATGATGGCCGCACTCCCCTCTATCTTATTGTTTGGCATGGTCCCACATGCACCCGACAAGGAAGAAGCGAGTCAAAAGAAATGTCAACAGACCGCCGATGTTCACCCTGCAACAACTTGAAGCATACAACACATCTTCATATAACCTCTGTGGCACCCCAATTTATTGTTAACACTCCATTTTTATATTTTTGATGGTAAATGTTGGTTTGTTTTGCAATTTTTGGATTTTTAGTACATGAAGAGTTTTGGATCAGTTATGAGGAGGCTCTTCAACTGATCTGTGACATTCTATCGTATAGTTCTCAATCGTTGGAAGAGCTTTTGGGAGCAATTTCAAACTTAAGAATAAGCGCGTCGCACTACAGCTACGGGGAAAAGGACGTTGGCTTCTTGGGCAAGTGCTTGCGTTGTCTTGTGGCGAACCTACAGCTACCCCGGAACGGCGAGTTTTGAGGAACGTTTCATAGAAAATCAGCATCCCTCGTGTGTTGTAGCATCACGAAAGAGGTGGTGCAGGGAAAAATGCGAGGTTTTCAGTCCGGGAATTGAACCTGGGATCTTAAGTGTGTGAGTCAACGCACTTATCCACTACACCACGGCGATCATGAGTTGGCAACTTGGTTTGCTTAAATTTGAGAAATCTGTATGATCGAGA
Source organism: Eristalinus sepulchralis (assembly GCA_944738645.1). Lineage (NCBI taxonomy): Eukaryota > Metazoa > Arthropoda > Insecta > Diptera > Syrphidae > Eristalinus > Eristalinus sepulchralis. The sequence goes on along the minus strand of OX122885.1, from coordinate 6,335,603 downwards.
AATCGAGATCAGAAGGATCTTGACGGAACGAACCAACCATATGAAAGGTATAGAGCTCGGCGAGAGATGAGACGGCGTGGACTTATTGTTTGTGACTTCTCCAAATTTCCGAAATGCCAAAAATTTTGATAAACCAAAATCCCGAAAAAGCACACCTACAACCTCCCTGCATAAAGCCGCTGCAAAATTCTGAGTAGGTGCGAGATTCTAAGAATGTAAGTTTCCACTTCCAAAGTTTCTCAAATCACGTCAAATTTTTTTGAATTCACCCAGAATCATCGTTTTGCGTTTTCCTTAGCGAATGTTTTGGATACTCTAACAGATGATCGTTGGATAATCAGCGAATTCCTGAGCTATACTCGACTATAGACGATTAAGTTGATTTTCATCTGCAGAGGTAAAAACTTGGATAACGAAATGTGACAGGGATACATCATGACCTATTGCGCCTGACTGTATGTAAATCTGTTCAAATATTTTCAAGACAATTTGCCATACTCGTCTGCACATTCACATGGCAAACGCTTTTGTACCGCATTCACAATTTGAAACACCCAAGGAGCAATTTTCGTTGTACGTCAATGAAACTTAAATTCCCTACTAATCGACGCACCTAAAAGATAGGCTCTCTTCTGCTGCACCTAGCAAAGATCATCAACATTTCATAGCATACTCTGAGGCTCCGACCACCTTGCATGCTCATAGGAGCATGCCCTCATTTGATGATAACCATTTCAAGCACTTGTCACTTTCGCCATCAGCACCACCCACCGTTGTTCGATTACACAATCCCAGTGTCAACCACAAATTCAAGCCACACACCGCCATCGACCGCTATTTGGGCCCATTAGCAGCGCCTAATCGAGCAACAGCCTAGATAACTTATGGCCACACACCAAATAGGCCACCGGTTACCTCATCCCTTCGATCTGTTGCGCTTCCAAAGCAAACAAACGCACACCGTGCCAGCAAGAGAAAAGAGACACAACACGACGCCGCCACTGCCGCGCGCGTCATCATAACAACTTCGGTGAGCAACTTTCACTGCCGCCCAAGCGGCGGTTGCGATCGCAGCCGACTCTCCTTCGCGGTGGAGCGACGAAGTCCGCAGCCGTCAAGACAGTAGCTGCCAACTGACTCTCGTCACTGACACCCGAGAAGAGGTCACGCGAAGAAAGAAATCGTCGCCGGAACTGGCCAAAGTTGTGTTTTACATTTTTGCAGAACCAAATCGTCCGTCGTTGTCGTTGTCGTTGTCGCCCTTCGCACCTCCGGTCGCCGGTGATTCGCAAAGTTCAGAGACTCGGTCGTTTGGCGAAGAGATGTGCATAAAACGTTGTGGACGGCGCTCATTCGGTGAGTTCATCTCAAATTCAGCACACGTACGCGTTCAACAAGCTGGAACTGCAGTCACTCCGTGATACCCGACCAGAGCGACATATTTTTCGTACAGTTCTCTTTTGTTAATCGGAATTCCCCGCTTGTGCGACGATTTTTTATTCCAAATTAAGTGAACACACCTCAGGAGTTGGCCCTGCAATTGGTTTCCGAGGAGTCCGCAGCGACGTCGTCTGCTGTGACACGGGGGTGCGCGCTCTCGTATAATTAACAAAAGTGACGTGCAAATCGTATCCAATTTGTTATCATCAGCTGCGGAGGAGCTCTCGAAGGATACCGCGCTCTCAAGTGGTGATACGTATGCAGAGGGAGTAGCTCCTTGGCAGCGATTGTCCCCGGTTCAGATGTTTTTCGCTACACAAAACAGAAACTCCGCATAACGGTGTGGTGTGCGAACGCAACTCAATCTTCTTGTGCAATCCACCTGAGGTGGTGTGGATGCGCGCGCGCGGGGGCCGTACTCAATCAGGTTGACTCCGGCTGCCGCAAGGAGCTGATGACATACGTGGCTGGATAAGTGGAAGTGATTTGGTAGTGGCATCAAATTAAGTTTGAACGGAATGCTCGCTAGAATTATGCATCACTGCGCTTTCTTAATTATAACGTTTTTGACGTGCTCGCTGTGCATACGAAATGACGACGCCACCGTCTTGGACGCCGCCGAGCGGATGAGGTGAGTTCGTAAATGGTGAGTGGATTTGGTGTGTGGCCTGGAGTGTGGGTGTGGAATGATTAAGTGCTTCATAGATGCGAATGAAGTGGAGGCACTCTTCGGGGAATACCAAGAGTTGTTGCAAGTTCATCAGACTCGATGATGTCTGGTGGTGGGTGCAGCGGGAGTATATGATTGCAAAGATACTTGGAGGTTGTCGTTGAATTTAAAACTATCATGGACAGGATTTGCTTTGGTTTGACTACTGGTTACTGAAACAGTCGTAACTCGTGGGTTTATGTCTCTCACTTTCACGTTATGTGACGCGATTGAGATCATCTGGTTTAGCGGTATTACGCACGAAAACAAGACTAGGCAGGGCAAATGACGTGACTTCGGGGGTTTCTTTATGACCATACGATGGACTAGATAGGAAACGAAAACGAGGGCTGGCAGCAATTTTGAACAGGCCCACGGGGTATGGGTGGTTTTTGAGGCCTAAATTTGGTGGCGGCTCCAATTGGTGTTGTTCCCATACAAGGAGTGGTCTTTGTGTTTGATTTGCATTTTCAATGATTTATGACTGTCGATGAGAGTGAATGTCATGGGGTTCCAATTTTTGAACTCTTTTAGACGAATTTTTGACCAAATTTGGATCAGATGACATTTCTGGTCACTTTTAACTTATCAAAATAATCAAAGTCAAATATTTTGATCTAAAGTTCTGCAGAATTTTAGAACAATTTCTGAGCAATGTTCAAAATGTTTTGACTATGTTTTGGACGCAATGAATTTCGAGGGCATCTAAATATGTGATCGATCCATTTACCAACATGCAAGCACTGTTTTTGAAAATTTGGTACAAATACCGAACAATAGGGATTTTGGATCAGTTCCCAAACTGGCCTCCAAATTACTTTTCATGAGTTTAAGATGAACCTTTTATATAGGAACGGCAGCAATGGTAAATTCCAATTAAGGACAAAATTTAGATGACTTAAGGCAGTTTTTAAAGAATATCTGATCAATTACCGACGACATTGAAAAAGCAAACACGATAAAAAGTTGGGTAGGAAAGAGGACTTTAAGATTTTCTTTAGATCCTAGGCTATTCAGAAACTGCGATAAAGTGTTCGAAATTTTGGGACGTTCAGAAAATAAGGCCTTCGGGAGTTGAATTTATATCTTAGGCTTTCTTTACATTTTGGAACACTTGCATGGTATCAATCAAAGCTACTGAATCCAAGTGCATCTCAAAGAGCAAGAGTTCCAAATTTTAGACCACATTCCATCTACTTTTCGGTCAAACTTTTGGTCAATTCAATTTCCTTGAACTTCAACTGACCAAACTCTCAACCCCACACCACTCCTTCATCACCTTCATCACTTCAAATGACACCTTATCGCCGATCTCTCATCACACATCTCCTATCTCTCATTACAGTGACAACACTTACGCCCCCGAGGCAAGGCAATCACCATCAGCATTCCAGCCGAGCAGCAGCGATTCGGACACCACCGGCTTCATTCCATCGACCGGCAGCGGTTTCCGCTTCCCCGACAAACATCAGCCGCCAAACAACGCAAACACTGCAAATGAACAGCCATCGCAGGCACACACAAATCCTTATCCAAATACTCATCAGCGTCATCCGGTAAACACCAATCAAGGAGCAAATCCACACAACTTGGCCTTTAACACGGGGGAGCGTCCACCCGCCACCGCCTCCGCCGCCGTCGCTAATAATCATAATCATTATCCGTATCAGCAGCATCCGAATGCAATTGCGAGCTTTGCCAATCGAGAGTCGCCTGCGTTCGCCGCCGCTGCCTGGTCGAATGCAAATGTCCTCCAACACCCTGGTGGGCAGTACTACAAGAATCCTAATTACCCACCGCAACGATATCCCGGATATCGGCCCACCTACGCCCAGGCGTACGATAGTTATTTGTTTAACAGACAACCCAATTACAACCGGCGACCCACTCCACCGCCCCCACCGCCGTCCGGAACAGACCTGTCCTATGGGCCTTATCAGGACGGCCACTTAACGCGTCCTTATCAAGACGATCTGACATCGCAGTCGCTGCAGTCCGGCACTTACCCGCCCCAGTATGCGAATCAATTTGGTAATTCCATTCTGCCATTTGGCGGCTTTGGCGGCGGCGCGGGTTTCGGTGGCGGTAGCGGCGTCAATGGCGGCGGTTTCCTTGGCACGGGAGCTAATCCCCTGAGCGGCTTATTAAACAGCTTTGGCGGCGGCGGAGGAGCGTTCGCAGCCGGCAGTCCTCTTAGTATGCAAATAATTCGAGGACTGGAGAATATTGCACGCAATGACGACTTGCAGTGTGTGCCCAAGGTGTTGTGTCAGATGCTCGGCTCCCCGTCCCGCAGAGCGCAGCTCCCAGCCTTCATCACATCGCCGATGGTTACAAGGTAAATAATGCATGCGTGGCAGCACACGATGGTCGCTCTAATGACACATCTCTTTCAGCTTCGTCTCGTCGCTGCCGTCCACATCGCCGGCCCTTATCTTCGGCCGAGCGGCGCTGCTTGGCCTCAGCGGCGGCGAGTACAAGTGCGCACGGACCTACCCCAGGTGTCCCCAGAGCGAGGTAATTACCTTCACATTCAATTCACGCAATCCCCCCACAAATCTCATCTTCCCCCACCCCGCAGGATGACATCCTCTACTACCTCAACAATCATCGCGGTGGCTTCTTCAAGTTCTTCAGTGAACCGGAACCAGTCCTGGACGCCGAAAACCTCTACTCCACGTCCTCATCGTCCACTGCATCCCAGCACCAGCAGCAGTCGCAGCAACCGTCGATTTTTAATTTCCTGACAGGACTCGGCTCGACCAGCACCAATCAGGGAAACCTGAATTCTTTTATGAGCGACGCCGTGACGAGTGGAATCGGAAGTCTCTTCGGAAACATCATCTCGGGCTTCGTAAACGGTGGCCAAGCGGCAGCGACAAGACGTCAAGATGACGACGCCGACAGCAACATCGATGTCGAAGCGAAATCTGATTTAATTGAATCGAATTCCACGGCAACCGAACCCGAGGCCAGGATACTAAACAATAAAAGCAATATCCTGGCCTACGCTGAACCGTTTCGTAATCCAATAAGTTTCCCCCCGGCAGCGGCGCCCACCCTCGGCGGGAATGACAATTACGAGGCGGCTCAGCAATTCGACACGGAATTTCGATTCCCAAGCACATCCTCACATCATCGGGATGTGAGCGACGATGACGACGGCTACCGTAGGGGTAAGAAGGTGAACTTTATCGATGCGGATGCGGGCGCCCCGCACGGCTCCAAGATGATTTTCCCCGATCGCACGGGCACGGGAAATTTACGATTCGACAATGACGAATACTTCCGAGTGGGAAAAATCATCAATCGACCTGATTACGGGCAGGCGGGCAGCTACAACTACCGCCCCACGGCCACGACGACGAGGAGGACGCCGAGCTATAACATCCGTCCGGCTGTGGTGGGGTCGTACACCGGCGGGGGCTTAGATCGGTATGCGTCGAGCAACTATAATCGAGGCGGCGCTGAGGATGTGTCAGGGAATGTGTATGTGACGAATGCACAGGGAATCACCGAATACTACATAAACTCTCAGGGACGGAAGGTGTATCTGTGAGGGCGGTGAGTCAGTGAGGGAGAGAAGTCAGTTTTGTGTGTAGATAGTCGAATAAAGTTTGATTTAAGTTAACCAAGAGATTGTTTGAGTTTCTGTCATCGAAAGACGAAAATTCGAAAATTTGTAGGAAGAGACAGGAGGTTCTGTGGCAGGAGGGACACCTCCTTACAGGTGCAGCCAAATTTAGACAGATTTTGGTTCCGTTTTGAAAATCTTCTCTTCTACCTGGTTAAGAGAGGTACATCGATTTTGAAAGGGTCCCGACGCTTTTCCGATGTTTTTCCTCTTCTTTTGAAGTGAGACCTTTGACGTTGGGGATTGGATTTTATAAAATGAAAAAGTGCAATGTGGATCAGGAAAGGACTGAAATAGCGGATAAGCAAAACGGGAATGGTGAGAATAGAGAAGGGGCCTAAAGGGGTGGATGTTACGATAAACGCGCTGATGGTGATACAACGCAATTGTGGAGAGTGATTTACCGGAGGGAATGATCATCAAGCTTCACCGAGAGAGGAAGCCTGATGAAGTCCTGAAGCAGAAGAGAGACTTGCGGCTTGCTTGCTTTTGCTAAACTCATAGCGAATTTTTGTCCAATTGGAAGACATACTCCAATGTGACACTTGACGGCTTCAACTTTGGGGTAGTTGAGGAGTCTCTCTACCTCGGGGCAAACGTGAGCTCCACAAACGACACCTTAGTGGAGACTTGGCGAATCACCCTTGGCAACCGGTGTAATTTCGGTTTGGCAAAACAGCTAGGATCGAAATCCCTGACTCGAAAGACTAAGAAAATGCTCGAAAAGACGCTAATCCTAGCCGTACTCCCATACGGAGCCGAGTGCTGGACGTTAAGCAAAACGACAGAGCAGGTTCTTGTATAGTCCTGTCTGCGAGGAAGGCGAATGGAGGAGAAGACACACCCGCAACTCTGTGTGCTAGATCAAGATGTGGATGCAGTTCGAAAGGCAAAAATACGTCGGCTACAGTGGCTCATCGAGCGAATGGACAAGAACGCTCCAGCTAAGAGGGTCTTTGAATCCAAGCCTCAGGGTTCGAGAAGGATAAAAACACAGAACGTCCGGTATAGAGATCAAGTGCATGGTCTTGACAACTGGAAGCAGCGTTCACCGGAACGTGAAGAATGGAAGGCAGCTACATATAGCTCAGGCTCAGACCCTTCATGAGTCGAAGGCCTGATACAAACATACATACTTCATGATTAAGTGACCACCCCAAGGATCATAATTGAATGGTGCATTGAATATGAACACCACTTCAGACTTTAAAGAGCCGTTCGAGAAGATCAACAGGGCGCGTCTTTAGTTTGCCTTACGTAGAACGGGTATCCCGGATATGATGAAACCATGGCAAGCATTGAGGAAGATTGTCACAGGAATTTGAAGCCCGAAGTGAAGTCGAAATCATGGGGCTGCTGTTGTTACCAATTCTGTATTTTTAGGGGGAAGGGGGTCACGATGGTCTGTGCGTAGCCTTGAAATGGAAGAAAGTCGATGCAGTCTGACATCTTATCTGAAACATTTCGAATATGCGAATGAAGCGAAGCAAAGGATCATCGATCTCCATCATGAGAGAATGATAATAAGGGTGGAGAGGGAAGCAAACCTCCTGAGACCGAAAACCAGTACGGGAGGAACTAAACCTCGGAACCCAGTCATCATCTCAAACAAATATTTCTTAACACTCGGCAGAGAAAGTTGATAGTTTCCAGTACCTTGGGATTTGTCTCACTGTCCCTTCTTAAGACCGGACCGAAGAGGACTCCAGGAGCCGTAATTGCAAGGCTGCAAGGCAAAGGCTGCATTCGAAATCTTGCCAAAAGCTTGAAGGAACAACTCTCTAAGGTAGAAGACCAAGTTAAGACTACTCCAGTCAAGTGCGATTACAGCAACTGGAAGGTAACATCAAAATTCAAAAGGATTCTGCAAACATTTGCGAGTAGATGTCTTCGAAACCTTGTGGACCGATCATATGTATATTCAGTTTAGAACTTTCCAAGTCAGGAAGGCGTAGTGGAGTGAACTGACGCTGTAGATAGGTAACGACTGTTTTGCAAGTCAAGCAAAATGAAGAAGATGGTGGACGACCGTGGAGGACGACGGAGGGGGACGACGGAGGGGGACGACCGAGGTGGACGACCGTAGTGCACAACCGAAAGGGACGACCGAGGTGGAGGACCGAAGTGGACGACCGAGGTGGACGACCGAGGTGGACGACCGAGGTGGACGACCGAGGTGGACGACCGAGGTGGACGACCGAGGTGGACGACCGAGGTGGACGACCGAGGTGGACAACCGAAGAGGATAACCGGGATAGACGAAAAAAGTGAACGACTGAGGGGGACGACTGCTTGGACGACCGAGATAAACGATCGAGGGGGACGACCGAAGTGGACGACCGAAGGGTACGACTGAGTACCAGTCGAGGAGGAATCAGTGCAACTTTGAAAACATTGAATAACTCTGAAACGCACATCTCATAGCTGTGCACGATAGAATGTGGGCTTAGTCGAGGCTCTATACCCCGAATAAGATCACCTACAAAGAAGAAAGAGAAGGAGACTTACTACAAATTAGGCTTCTTATGCTTTATTCTTGCCTGAAGTTAAAAATAAGCAGGCAACTGCAAAATAATCCAAATTCATTGCAAAGATTCAGAAAAATGTTCTTAACCGTTTTTCGCAAAATCATTCATCTTGTCATAGATCCCATGCTTTTGAGACCCTCTGCGACTTTGACTGCGACTTATGCTCAAACACAGCCACAACTCATTCTTCCCAGTACAGACATTTGCCACAACATGGTCCACCTCCAAACCAAATTCGAAGTACAAAATACCACCACCACCACTACGACTTGCCACCCACCTCCGGCATTAACCGACGACGATTAAGAAATCTCATTTGATTGTCGAGCGTTTTGCAATCGCTCGCCGCACTCAGAGCGCCGTTGTGTTGTCCTTCATCGCAGCCGTGCGCCGTCGTCGATAATGTAATTTTCTCTTTAAAATGCCACGTGACACCCCAGAAAAAAAGCGAAAAAACACCGATTGCTCTTCGGAGGATTGACAACGTCGAACAAAGCAAATCCGACACACTCGGCCGAAGTGCGCACGTGAACGCCCAACAATAGGTGGTCCGCGAAAGGGCGACGATTACGATTTTATTAAATTCAATTGAAGCTAGCTTTTGTCGAGCGAGATACGGGTGGCGCAGGAGGCCATCAATACCTTTTGTCGGGGCACGGATACGTCAATTACCGCTGCACCAAGTGAACCGGCAGCAACCTTCCGCAGCTGGATACCGAGCACGGAACGCAACGCCAAGCAAAACAAAAAAGCAGAAACATTTGTAGCAACATGAATTCGCATTCAAATTGTTTCTTGGACTCTTTTTTGCCCAAGGTGGGAGAAACGCCCTTCGGCGCCGCGGTGGGGAGGGGTGGGGCGACGAAATGCGAAATCCCGGATTGGCCGGGTAAACACGACACGAATGGTTTTTTCTACGAATTGGGCGGTGGGGTGCTAATGCGGAAGTAAGCCGGCGTTTAGCGCAAAACAAAAAATGCACGGGCTCGTATTTGCGCGGATGTTTTCTAAATTTTTAATTAAAATCTATGTTTGCTTAGACTGGCGCTGGAGCTTGTTCTGGTGTGTGGAGCGGGGTGTTTGTCTAGGTAAACGATGTAAGCTTTGATGGAATTTGGGAAGGCCAGAAAAAAAATCGGAGTTTTGGTGTGTGCATTCGGCGGAAGTGGATGTTTTACTAATCATAATTTTGTGCCTGCTGGGCGGGTCTAGAGGTGAGGTGGTGGGACCTTGCTGAGGGAAGTTAATGAACGGAGCTATTAGACAGAATTTAGAATGGAAGAGGAGATTTTTGGCCGGTCAAAATTTTGCGAAAAAGCGGGATTGTCTTGAGAATCGATGTCGAAGTCTGGGGTCAAGCTTTGGACAAATGTGCCCGATCTTAGTCCAGAGAGATGGAACTTGGAGCTATACAAATGCTGAGGGAAGAAAATCTAGGGAAGGCCAACCTGAAAAGAAGCGCTCTCATCGCCTGTTTTTTGGTTTGTCAAATCATCTAGGGGTCAGAAGTCCTTACCGAAGGCTCAATATAATGTACTTAAGGGCGCGTTTACTAGTATTGATCTGAATGTTGAACAATTAGCAGAAAAGCAGAACAAATTCTTGATACCTTTGGAGGAAAAGTTTTTTGTCGGATATATGATCCAGTCAGCGAGGAAGTTAAATTGAAGAGAAGGCGCAAGGGCTGAGTCCGCCAACTGAACCAAGATGTTTATGAAGTACGGAAGACAAGGAACTATGGCAAACTCTGCCATGGATCTTCAGATTGAAGAAGGAGAGAGAGGTCAAAACTTCGCTACAAAGAAGGGCATGCCATCGCTGCTTAGACTTAATGACTGCAACCAGAGTGGCCAGGACAATCAAAAATTGAAGGCTACTATAGCTCAGGAGTGGACCCCCAATGGATCACTGACCTAAGTAGGGAACTAAAGGCTTAAATGATGGCAGTATATGTTGACGAAAGGTTTGACCTAGGATGGATTTTGGAAAGGGTAGAGAAGATCCTTGGCAGCTGGAACCTGTGCACAATCTCCTCATTAATTTACACTTCTTAATATTTGCTACGTCCAATTGTAATGCAAAGCTGTCAAGCTGTGTCCATTTGCAATGCCAAAGTTCATTTTTTTGCAAAACAACGCCAGTCTGACAGCAGTGATACAAAAATTGCGCCGAATTCCATATTTGTAGAGCTGCCACCTCACTTTGTGCTTTCCGCTATCATTGGATATCCAATCAATTGGACAGACTTCTGAAAACAATTGAAACCAATATTTTTACGTTTGCCCTTCCCACCTCCAAGTTCAACCAAATTCTTTGCATTAGAGCCCTTAACTGACTCACACACAGCCTCTATGCATCAGTATCAGCATGCATGTGGTGACCTAGAGACACCGAAACCGCCTGTCAACAACCCTTCCCCCACTCACCATACAAAGTTTCATCAAGAACCTGAAAGCGGCGTTCCCGGAAGCCTCAACAACGAATAGTTGCGATTGCTCAAGCTCACCTCCTTAAAGGTTCGCTGACCTGAGTGAGTAGTGAGTTAGTGGGGTATACGCCAAAATGAGCCCCAATCGACTATTTGTTTGACTCAAAGGACTGATCAAGATAAACGTTGAGACACATTTGTAAGAGAGTGTGGGATGAATAAAATTTTACGCAAGGGTGAGTTGAACTCGAAAACAAAAGGAACAAATAAAATGGAATGTGATGCCACAGCGGCTGATTGCTTAGCGTAAGGCGATGCGATGTCTTTTAATTTTTCTACGAATGCATATTCTGGATCTTACCAATTCTGAATGCCTTCAGAAGGCTTTCACTTCGTTTTCAGAGTTGCAGAATGGGCCATAGTCCATGCTTTATGGCTCATTGTCAACAACGGCCAAACTGTATGAGCTTCTTCTTCTCCTTTGGTGGGAGCTATAGTCTGTGGTGGACCTGCACCTTAATAAGCAAGTCTCTCCAGCTAGCAGCCACCCAGCCAGCCTGATCTTCCGCCACCTGCATGCAGTTGCACACATCCAAGTGGGTTGAGATCCTTTTCCACCTGCTTGCTCCATTTTGTTGGTGGACGTCCTCCATTGCGTTGGCCTAGTGGTTCAGAATCAAAGACTCCTCGGGCCGGCGTCGTGGTGTCCATTCGCTGTACCTAACCTAGCCATCTTAGGCAATGGGTCCGAAGACGCTTAACCATGTCCATCCTCCTGGACAGCCAGTGCACTTCCTAGTTGAATCTTCTTCTCTAGGCACCATCAACGCAAACAGGACTAAGTTGCGCGCACTAAAACCTCATCTGGAAACGACCAAGGACTTCTTCATCCACTTTTGAAAGTGTCTATGGGCGTCCATGCAGGACGGGCATGATCTGACAACTGTATGAGCTAGATAGCCGAGAAATCGCGGTCATATCAGAAGAAACATTTTATCCAAATTTAAGGGCCAGTTTAAGCAAACCCTTAGGTAAGGAAATTATGGCCAAAGAAGCAATTACAGCCAGAGGTCGTGAAGGCTCATTGGACGTGTCCTCTATGATTGCATGCTGTGCAGAAGTTATCTGGATTCAGCTTTGAATTGAGGGCAGCCTCATCAAGTAGCTGAAGTTGGGAAGGAGCCTTAGTGTCAAATGAATGAGCCGAGGTGCTTCACGGGTTCCTTCTCCTCTTTATCCCTGCATGGGGAGGGGCTGACCCCATAGCCATTGCACTGATCGGTCACCAGTAAGGACACATAGTCTAAGGCGTGTACATCTCCTGTTGCTCGTTAAAAGGCGTTCGGTTTCGTTTAGAACTCACTTCCGTCATCCAGCCAGAGGCGCGCTGTCCCTGTTCGCTTGCTCAATGCCATAGGCATCCATTGCTTTCCAATGAGTGTCTTGAGTGGGCTATTGAGAGCGTGTTGTTGCCGTGGCGTAGTGGGTAAGTGCGTGGACCCACACGACACCTCGAAATTTTTCATGGCAGCACCTCTTTCAAGCTGCTGACAACACTCAGAGACTATCAATTGTCTATGAAAGGCTTTTCAAATCTCGCCGTTCGGAGTCGGCAAGAAACTGTAGTGAGAGCAGTAGCACGTACAACGCCAGTACTTGCTGGAGAAGCTAGGCCTTGGTCCCTTGTGGGCTGCAGTGCCACTCTATTATTAATGGGAGGGTGACTGACATTTCCAGACGACTCTGTGCTTGATCTTAACCTAGACAGTCAGTTCATCTGCCAAAGGCTTAGCAGAGAATAATTTGGTGGTCTTTAAGGTTATCTTCTCTCCTTGGAAAAGAGGCAGGAGTTAATAAGACGCGATTTCAATGCCTTCTAGGATGCGTGATTGTAGGTACAAAAGCTTGTGTCCATGGCAAAACTCGATTCCATATGATGACCAATCTGTGTGGTAGATATTGGGCATTGGGCTTTCTGTTTCAAGGACAATGGAAGAGTCACTGAGCCAAAACAGGCTTTTTACGTTTTTATTGTCCCACAAAGGATTCCCTCTCCTTCTGTACTGATGTATCGAAGGAAGAAGATGGCAGCATTGGATCCATCGGCGCAGATGGGTGTTCCTTAAATTAAATTCGTCTCTTCTCAATTTTGCTTGTCTGCTGAAAAGATCATACATTTTAAGTCAAAGTCATCCTCTGGTTTATCGTGGTCTGAACTTACCCAAAGGCTCTAGCCATGGTTCGCCAAAGGGAATCCCAAGAATGTTAATCAAGACTAAGTCCAAATTTCGTAAGAAACGTATAGACAAACATGTCAGCAAAAAGGCAACAAATTCCGTTTCTCAAGAAGGCATCACTGCATCATCTCCATCTGATGAAATATGCATGTCAACGCCTTCGCACAGCATGTGCTGACAAACGGCACAAACTTCACACGCACACACTTCAAAAAGGACTCCTCACTGGTAACCGTCTTGCAGCACGAATGGTATGCGGTTAATCGAACTGTTTGCCCTCTTCACTGAAATTGATAATTAGAGCATTGTCCCCTCGATCCCCGTCTAATTTGACAGCAACCCATAAGAGGATTACCGCGCCGAGGACAGAGAACAATACGTCAGGCAACCCTCGACTATACTGGTGTTTGTTTCCATGGACGACGTGTCTAAGTTTACGTAAACCTTGCGATGCGTGATGAATCCAAGCACCCGCATATCCCATGCCCAGGGGTACGTTTTGTACCTCAACCCTCCAACCCTCTCTGAATGCGCATAAACTACCAACCACAGGACACAAACTTGATAATAATAAATCCTAATCGCCAGGGTCCTGTAATAACCTAATTTACTTATGGCCTGTGAGTCGTGACATGCATGCATGAGACTCCCTGTCATCCTCGTCGTCGTCCCCGTCTCAAATTTCAATAACACACTCGTTAGCCACCGCTGTCATTATATGCTTCGAAATGTAATTCCTTGTCAAAATTACCGCTAGACATGCAACACATATCCGCAAGACGAAGCGAAAGAAAATCTCAATTATTATCCTTATGCGCTATGAAAAGTCCATTGCAATCCGTAAACGATTACAGGCACCCTTCCAAACCGGCCGGCACCCCCTCGCGCCGGGCTTGTGTCGCGTTCGGATTAAGCGCACAACGCTCTGCCACTTTAATGAGACCTGCGACGGACGTGGGTCGGTCGTAAGTGAAACCGCATTGAAATTATTAGTTATTAATAATTTTCGAATACAAGGATAATCGGGATCCATTACGTGCAACAAGCGTGCCGAATTCACCAACATTCCCATCGCATGCCGTCAACGAGCACGAGCACGAGGACGACAACGCAAACGCCAACGCCAGCGAACGTCGATGGCAAGACAAGAAAGTGAAACGAAATCTGTCAATCAAACGGCGACAGAGCGGGAGAGGATAATTTGACACCGACTCAAAAAGGATTTACCAGCAGCGTCGGCAGACGGGTAGGGAAATGACAGGATTGCCACTCCCTTTGATGTGAGAGCGTGTCGGGCGCTATGTAAATCCCGATTGAGTTGAACGAGTGTTAAACATTCATTGATACGGATATTCCCGCTAATATGACATGTACTTTGCGGATCAAATGGGCTGTTATCCTTTTCCTCTGTGGACTCTGTTTGCCTCAGGCGGTGTGGCGGCATCCCCGTTACGTGGGAATGCGATGAATGGCGCCCGGTGAAAGGGTAAATTTGACTAATTTTTGCAAAAATTCCCCAAATTCCGGTCGTTATAGAGATTTTTCAAAACTGTCGAATTTGATAAGGGTTTCGCAACACAGCGCCATTGTGCAGGGAAACACACAGCTACTGCAGAAAATCAATTAACCTGAGACCCACCTAGTCCGACAAGCAGCAGGCGCCAGTTCCACTCGTCGCTAGCAAACTTATTTGCGCCACGACCGCAGCGACATTTCAAAGCCAAAGTAATAGCGCCACTCCATGTGTGTGCCGGGGGAAAAAGAAGGCACCTATCTGCCACAAGATCTTGAGCTAGACTTCAATTAACGTGCTGACTCCATGTAAGGCGATACAAGACCATCAAACTCCCGCATGCAAATGCACGCACCAACTTTAAGGGGGCGGAGGTGGGGATGGGGGGCGGAGGACGCCTTAATTAAACGATCAAATAATTACTAACAAATTCAGTGTCTGTCTGAGAGGCGCTCTACAACGCGCTACAACGTTCATTAAAGTTTCATTAGACACAGCCTCGTGCATGGCCTAGTGCTGTTTGTAGTCGTCGTGTCGTCAGTGACGATGGGTACTACATCTACCCACAGCATCAATATTTAATTTTACAACTCCGCTGCAGAGGTACGAGTATGCGGTGTTGTGTGCGCTGTAACCGAAGCGTTTGCATCTCATATCGCTCAAGCAGTTTTTGCCCCGGTAATTAGGGATTCATAGTTATTTTAGTCCTAAGCAAATATCTGGCGGCAAGCATCTTTTCGAGTCCTTCCCTGAATAATGGAGAGCAGAAACTAATATGCGACCACCGCCCACCCATTGCCAACCGGCATTCCGTGTGTGTTTGCCGAGGTCCTTTCAATTCGCCAGGATGTCTCATAACATACCGCCCGTATGAATGGTGAACTTTTTACGATTATGAATAGCCGGCTTATATTGCAGTTGGGCGGCAGGGACATTCACATGCCTGACGGATAAATTGCGAGTGCGACGGTGCAATTTAATAAGAGCCGGACGATGTGATGTCATGGCCAACGCGGAGGCATGTCCACTGCACGGATGACAGATTACGATGGGAGCGTAGCCAAAGCAAATTACTCATGGTATCTAATATAAATCTTCGACAAGATATTTTATTATACTCTCGGTGGGCCGTTGTGCGGTGGTGGTATGACATGCTGACATGCTGCCATGCCATCCTGGACGTCGGTTGGAATGTCCTGTCAGTCATTTTGATGGGACTATGATTGTGATGGGTTGGAGGGCTGTTATTGCCGTGTCCGTTCGGGGGAATGGAGGGAGGTGTCTTCAAGAGAAATGTTGTCTTCCATAAAATACGGATTCATCGCTGGGTTTCTTGTTTTCAAAGACTGTCCCTTCCACAGTCCGTGCTTCGGACTTATCCACTACTGAGGCGAAAGGCAGAAATGCTTTACCATTTTTAGCAGCCTCGTGAGTTCAGTCCTTAAATGCGGGTTCAACGCATAGCGCATGGCTAGGCCATGTAGAGTGCATGGACAACACTGTTTTGAGACCGAAGAGTCTGCAGTCCAGTGGGACAACGCAAAGCAGGACGCCGACGAACCTGATGGCACACACAAGTGAAGAAGGACCAACCAATTCGGAGGGCGAATTGAAGGCAGCTGAAGGCAGCAGGTCGTATCAGGTGGTGAATTGCTAGTTGGAGAGGATTGTTGGCCCATGGTCACCACCGACTGCGCCATATAAAGACGACGAACGAGAAGTTGAAAAACAAGATGAGGGGAACAGGAAGAAGAAGATCAAGAAGAAGGGAACAAGAAGAAGAGAAAGAAGAAGAAAAACTACAAGAAGAAGAAGAACCAGAAGAAGAAAACCACGTCCCAGGGAAACTTTCTCCTTTTTCTTCCAAGGAACTACATCTAGGTATTACATCGCGTTGGACGGCTTAAAGCTTTTGCTTCGTCACGAAGTGTGAGGCGAAGTTTCAAGTTTCGCTGCCTTTGGAAATTCCCTAGCTCGCGCATTGTTCGTACTGCTGCATTGTCAACAGCAGCCCAATGGTCTTTGGATGTCAACAAGTGTAGTACAATGTTGTCTGGTGTTGGCCTTTTACCAAATTCTTCGCAACATTTTCATACCGAGCACATTTGAAAGCAAACGTGCTCCACACTGTCCACACCTCCTACGCAGCGACGACACAAGGAAGTTGTGTCACGGTTTCGTTTGAATCAGTACTTGGGAAAACCACTGTGAACAGTCAAGACCTGCGTAACGTAGCAATTAAGTCTCGGATTTACTCAACTTTCAATTGTTGGGATTAACCATTCGTCCATATTCGTTTTGGAGAGTCATTTCAATGCGCCTTGGAGTAGCGGGTAAGTGCTTCGACCCACACACCGAAATTTCTGAACTTTTGAGTTCAGCTGACAATAGTCAAGGACTACAAATTGACTAGGAAAAGATTTTCAAATCTCCCCGTCGGCAAAATATTTAGCTCCCATCCAATCTAGGCTCACGGCACAGCACGGCTATGTAGTTGCTAAAGAAGCTAGGCCCTGGTCCCTTGTGAGCTGTGCCACTCAATCTGAATCCACTGCTGTTGCCACGCTTCTGAGCTGCAGCTTCTTTCGATCTTCTCCGCGTGCTTTACGCTGTCCCCGTAATTCGAGATGATGTGACTGGATTTATGAATCACTTGATTCAAAATCACATCCCTAGAATTATTATAAGTCTATACGGAATGACTGATGTAGCCAAAGTTCATTTGGTGGCGGAATGGCGGCTACCACACCCAGGTTTTAAGGGAACCTGACTGGGAGTGACAGCTTGTCCAGAGGCCAGGGGAGGTTAGGAGCCCCTTTAACTTCGGTTTCAGTCTCACCGCGCGGTAGGCCCCCTTGTGGGAGTAGCATTGTGTCTGTTATCGCGGGCAAAGCCCTGGTGAGTGTACCATGCTGACTGGTGTGAATCAGGTTGTTCTCCCTACTGATTCAGAGCAGGCAGTTAGGGGACTTTCTCGACTCTGTGTGGAGTTGCATTATCAACTGGGTGCTGTGACCCATAGAGCGACAGATTTTAGAAAGGCCTCCCTTCATACCAAGGTGGGGTTGTTGTCCCTCAAGTATGACCTCATTTTGTACTTGGGTAACTAAGGTGTCTAGTCTTGCATTAGATATCTACGACTCTGATATAAGCCAGTAGGCAGGTGACCACGTAAAACCAAATCCCACATCCGTTCCCGTAATTGTCTTAAAGTTCTCTCTTCTCTCGTGCTACGATATCAATAGGTACTAAGAAGACAAAACAAAAATCGTAACGTGGGTATGCACTGCTTACTCGCTGCGGGCATAACCTCAACACGGGTTTGACGCTTTTCATGTATGACGTCGGACCATAGCTGTGCTCCGCATAAGTGTCTGGAGACTACAACCCTTGCAAGCATTGATCGTTTACTTTCGGTCTGATCGTCGATATTCGACATGAGTCTCGAAAGAGCACTTTATTGTTTTCGACGACTTCTCGCATGCCTGCGCGACCTGATGTTGAACTTGGGACAAGCAACAATCATCACTCCCAGATGTTTAATAGAGGTGCTGGGAACAATTTTGTGTTCCCCGACATTTATTGTAATGGTCCTCAAGATCCTTCTATGGGTATGGATTCCGTGGTATGATCCGTGAGATATAATCCCACATCATGCATTATATCATTGCTGGTGCATTCTTCTCATTAAGTTCTACCATCTGCGGTGGACCTGGGCCTTAACCAACAATCCTCTCCACCTGGCAATCCACCATCTAGCACAATCTTTAACCACCTGCTTACACTCAATGCGTAACTTCAGGCCAGGAAAATGGATCAAAGATCAGATTTCCTTACTGCAGCAGATCCTGGAGAAGACGTAAGAAGTGAAGATTGACACCCACCGCCGATGTATCGGTTTCAAGGCCGCAAATGAGAGCATGCCAAGAGACGAACTGTTTACTTTTGGGATTGCTACGAAACGATGAAATGGCGATGAAGATCTCTCGCTGCACAGACAGCGTCGGTAGCGAACTTGCCGACACCTTCTACGTCCAAACAGGTTTTGGACAAGCCGAAGCGCTGTCATGGGACACTTTCAACAGCATTCTTAAGAAGATCATACGAAACTCACAAGTCAACACAAGAGGCACCGTCTCGCAGAAGTTGATTAAGCTGCTGGTCTACGCGGATGACATAGACGTGATGGGGTGAATGTAGGAATTAAAACTGAGAGGGAATGGGTCTAGAGGGTATGCGAAGGCACCATGTCATCAAGGAACGACCCTCAGCATCGGTGTCCCTTTGAGCAAGTAAAGTACTCATTCTTCTTCTTCTTTTGCTGGCGCTTCAGTCCGTCGTGGACCTTGGCCTCAACCAACATGTCTATCCAGACAGAACAATCACTAGACAGCTGTCTCCAGTTGCGAACTCCAAGTTGGGCGAGGTCCTTTTTCACTTGTGTGCGCCATCTCATCCTTGGTGGACGTCTTCTGTAGCGCTGTTTCAATGGGTCGGATTGGAAGACTTTTCGGGAAGGAGCAGTGGTTTTTATATGCTCTACGTTTGCCTGGCCAGCTTAAGTGTTTTTTTTTTTCAGAAGAAGCTTGGTCAGGAGCATGCCACGGTACAGCCTATAAAGTTCAGCGTTGAATCTTCTTTTCTAGATGCCATCAAGGCAAACCAGTACATAAATCGCATGAAGAACTTCTCCTACTCTCTCGAAAAGGCTAAGGGCTTCCTCATCCTCTTTTTGTAAAGACCAAGTTTCTGCGACGTAAAGCGGGACAGAAGGGGTGATCGACGAGCTGTGACCCAAAGCCAGTTAAGTCCTTCCAGATTGACAAGAGTGATTCTGCGTTTAACTTCGATACTGATTGCCGT
The DNA here is from genome assembly GCA_944738645.1 of Eristalinus sepulchralis. NCBI lineage: Eukaryota > Metazoa > Arthropoda > Insecta > Diptera > Syrphidae > Eristalinus > Eristalinus sepulchralis. Next base: position 6,316,251 of record OX122885.1, on the reverse strand, counting down.
TGCATAGTTGCCTGCAATTCGTCCCTCTCTAAGTTAAGACCATTTACTCTAGTCGTCGGTGTCGTAAAGGAGCAATTTATCGGAAATGTTTCTCCTGGTCAATCTTAGTTTAGACTCACATGACTACCACCAACTGTTTGTGGAAACAGATCTTCGAGTCGTTAAAGCAGAGACGCCCCAAACGTCTCGACGTGCAAAGCTCCTTGCGTATACTTTCCTAATGGAAGGGAGTTCTTTAAGACAAGGATGCCATTTTTTCGGGACTACGAATAGGAGAAGCTGATACGTGGGACCTTGCTAGGGGGTGAGAGTGGAGTCGGTTGAGGTGAGACTCTTTATACGCTTCGTGATTACTTGAATTCCGAAAGAAAAATAATGCAACAACAACATTTTATAAGAATGCATGAATTATATTTTATTTTTTTTTATATATGAACATTCATGAGATCATAATTATGTTTATAAAAGTGCATAAATCATTTATATTGCATCTGCATATATATCTTCATCAATGCATAACTGCAATATCATATATATATATATATTTATATAAAAAATCTTACAATCTACTTTTACAACATTCAAATATTCAACAAAAATTATACTTTTCATATAAAGTTTTTTTTTTTACACAAAAAAAACTGAAAACGAATTTTTGTTTGATTTTTTTTTCATTTTTTATAAATTTACAAATTGATTTACTTAAACAAAACAAAAAAAGGAAAAATTACACTTAAAGAAAAGTACAAAAACTCAATAGACACTTGGCAGCATTATCATAATGCATTCATTCATGTGGGTGTGACAAAGATCCTCCCTTTCGCAGACGATGCATTTGAAATGTTCTCATGTGACATACAATACAGAGTGTGCCCGTAGCCCCTTCGAAGCACATTCACAGTGAACGCCTTCAAGGGGGGGGGGGGGGGGGGGGGACACACACAAAACAGAAATTAAACTATTCCACTTAACTATCAATAGATTTTCATAAAAAATTTTATTTACTGGTATATACAAGTAAAATGCTGCAAATGGCATGTCAGATTACATATACATATATATCTATTATATACTGGATGAATTTATGCATTTTAGTCTTCGTCTTGGTTTTTGTATAATTATTTTGTTGGAAATTTGTACAATTTGTCGATGCAATACGCGCAACTTAAATCATTCGTTATGAGACCAAAATGATACAAACACAAAAAATAGAAAATAAAATCTCTTTGATTGTAACAAGCTGAGATACATATACATTTATAGATATATTTTGTGTTTTTTTGTTTTGTAAATTTTTTTTTTGTTATATTTAAGATACAATGTCAAAAAAATGCTCCATCAACCTTTATTCCATTTTGTCTAAAGTGTTTTTCAGAGAGCGCCAAATTCGAGATCATTTGAAAACTATTGCAAAACTAAGTAACAATATTTGTCCAAAAATCAAATATTATTTCTTAAGTTTTTTTTTTTTTTAAAAGAAAAAAAATTAAATTTACAAAAAAATTAAATGTTTTTTTTTCTAAAGAAATATAATTGTAAATTCATTCAGATTACAAACAAAAAAAATTTAAAAGAAAACAGACCGACTATGTATAGATGTGAAACCAATTTTACGCTACAAACTTAACTTAGTTGAAATTATTTACAAGCCAGCTAACACAAGTCACTCAGCACTTAAAGTGCGATCGGAGTGATCTATCTCAGCTTATCCTACTCCTCCACCATCTCTCCTCTCTCACTTAACTTATTCTCTTCGTTCTGCTTTGTGTAAACATATATATAAATTTATTTATTTGTATAAATTTGTATCTTTCATTTTATTTTATTTTCTTTATTTAAAAAAAAAGTTTGAGATCAACATTTTTTTGGGAATTGTTTTAATATCGATTAGAATTTATGTATATATATGTGTGTGTGTATATATAGTATTTTTTTATTTTTTTCCTTCGCATATATAATTTTTTTTTTAAATTGTTGCACGTTAAATATTTTCAGTTAGTTTGAATTTCATTTCTTTCTGGGCGTTGCTTCCGTTTTGGCAAATCACAAAAACGCTCATTTTTCGGCAAAAAAAAAAACTTCAAAATGCCTGTGAAGAGTATCAAAATTTAATTTTTTCGTTTAGTCAAGCATTTATTTACAAAATTTATATTCGTAGCAAAAATTGTTTATAAAAATTTCTAGTTTTGTAATCATTTTGTATTTGTTTGGTCATTCCAAAAAAATAAACGGACACGATTTAAAGATCAGAATTATAAAATTTACTTCTTTAAAATTTATGATCACAATATGCTTTAATGAGCTTTCAAAATATCAAGGGGGATGAAAATATTTGAAAAAACAATTTGTAACCGAAAAAAATGGGAAAAGAAACCGAAATTAAATTGAAAACTAATGAAAATATTCAAGGTAAGCAGATTTAAAAAAAAAAAAAACTGAAAACTTTTCACGACTATCGGAGATGGAAATTATGAGAAAAAAAAAAACTTTTGATTTTCTTCTATTTTTAAAACTAAGAAAATTATTTAATTTTTTTTTCTTCCTTATGCAAAATATTTTATTTTTCTTTCTTCCTGCTGAACAGTAGATTACTATTGAGACCACTGTGAAATGCCTGTTCCGGTGTTTATCCTAAATGCACAAGGAGATGGATGTGATGTAATCTGTCTACCAGAATGGGTCCAGGATGGTAGACTCTTTTTGTGCGTTTCTTCTTTTTCTATTTTTGAGACTGTTGACATTTGTCAAGACGATCGAATACTTCAGGGCTTATTGTTGGGGGATTTAGTTGTTTCTCTTTGAAATGGAAGACTTGTTACGAGGTTCAAAAGGACTTAGTAACGACAAGCTAAGCTCACTCATGAGGCAGATCTGAGTGAAATGTCTCTCAGTGGCAGACGGGTTCAGACCATGCGTCACCTTTCCCAAATATCTTTTTTTTTTCGAATATTAAGGGATCTCTTCCCCAAATATCATTTTAATCCAATTTTAAGGGATCCACTGGAGAGCTGTTGTAAAAGCTCGAAAGGTGACCTCTTACTCCACTCTGGGATAAAAGTCACTGAATCGATTTTTTAAGGGAGATAGCACTCAGAACTCAATCGCCAGGACTATCCAGACTGGAAGATAAACAAAAGTCAGGCGCAGGCCTTTTGTGGGATCGGAGTGATTTCCTTGCTGCGAGTCTTGTCTCCACAGTCATAAGCCTTGAAGTGCAAACGGAAATGGTTTCTGAATGCCTTCACAGTTTTTCGGCGTCACCTTTCTGAGAAAATGATTTTGGATTTTTTAGCTCTCCTGCAAACGCTGAATGCTATGTGACGCGAACACCAGTGCTGTGACCAGTCAGGTGAAGACGTGTAGGCTTTGTGGATAGAGGGTACCTAGCGCAGCGGCCACTTTTGACTGCGGTTCACGTCAATTCAGATTATTGCCTCCGCTGAAGCAGAAGATTAAGAAGAATGAACCTCTAAAGCAGACGAGGAAGGGGACTCCCAAGCTTGTACAGACCGGTGCCTTGTGTCAACTCTTGGGTAACCATTCGTTTTGTGAGTGCTTCTGAGTCCTCTAAGGAACATCTTAGACAGTTTGCAATCCCGCAGCGCTGTAAGCAACTCAAAGAGGTGGAGTCGTAAGAAAAACATTTTTTTTTCAAAAGCGGATTTCAAATTAAACTCCTTTGCCTCTGATTTCTCATCCCCTACCCACTCCACGGCAGTTACTGAAAACGAGGCTAGGCCGAGCATAGGCAACGTTGAGTCCGACGTTTCCCCCGTTTTTTGAGGACTTGACACCAAAGGGGCGTATTTTTTAGAGAGTCGTTCTGCAGGACTGTGTTTGACGACATTCGCTGGCACCACAGTTGTTCAGAAAATTGTTATGAAGGATTGTGTCTTATACTTTTTCCTGCCATTGGTTTGAACTGCCGGTGCGACATTGCATTGCATTACGGATGGTGATACACAACGGATTGTGTTGAAACTTTCGAGTAATGGCTGAGTTTGAGTGCACAGATGGCAATAAATTGATGCAAACTACCGATGAAGTATGCAATTTTCTTTGTTTGACATGAGCATGAAGGCCCAACACGTTTTTGAGGCGAGCAGGAAAACGCAACACGTTTTTCACACGGGCATGAGGGCTCAACGCGATTTTGACACAAGCAGGAAAGCTCAACAGGTTGATCGTTTCCACTTCAGAATGATGATGGACCTTCTCATCATTGCCACTAGACTTGCGAACGCTTCAATCCCAAGAATACTGAACTAGCGACGAGCCTCAGTCTCGTCATCAGCAGTCACAGCCAGCGACAACAAATTTTGTCTGGTATGCTAAAGTGACTTCAGTGAGTTGTTGAGTGTCAAATTTGAGGGCGCATTAGAACGCCTCGAGGCCTACAAGAATTGAAATTGCTCTTGCCCCTTTTCTAACTAGAGTTCAAAAATACAATCATCCTTTTCCAATGCCCAATCTCCAGCCTTGCACTCATAGGATAAGCACTTATATTAAAACTAATTCAAAATATAAAAAAAAATATCTCTATAAAAAAAAATATTTCTCAATTCGATATATAAAAAAGAAATGTAAAATCTTACATCAACAACGTATCAGCAAATATTGACAATTTTCTAAAAGTCCGCGAAAAAAAAATAATTCTCTGCATTATTATTTTTTTTTTAACATTTATAATAAAATCATCACAATGGCAGTTTAAAATTATATATACGCCGTCTTAAAAATGAAAAAAACTTATATTTAAAACAAAACTATATTTATAATCGTAGAAAAAATGAAATACAAATTAAACTAATCTACAAAACATTGTTTTTGTTTTTTTTTTTTCAAATTCATACTAAAATATAATTAAGAGTATTTCATAAAAAAAAAATATTATTTAAAATAGGTATACAATTTTCATATGTCATAACGAACTGAAAATAATTAATCTAGGCAAATGGAAAATACGAGATAAAACAAATTAATTCCACCCGTGAATGGAGGATAAAAGAAAGTTCAAAATTTAAGGGATTTTATTTGTTTTCTTCTTCTTCTTCTCTTAGCACCTCATCTCTCGCGTCAACAAAAGAAAAACTGTTTTTATTTTTCTTGTTCTCTCTTTCTTATTATTTTTCTAGTGAAATTTTAAATATCACCAAGTTTTCTTATATTTTTTTTTTGTTTTTTTTTTTAATTGCTTTTTCAAAAATATTTTTTTGTTTCTTGTTTTACTTGAATTTTAAGTATAATCACAATTGCTTTGGGTTTAAGGTGAATAACACCGGATTTTTGCTTTTCTCTTTTTCGGACTGTTCACTTGCAACGACACTTGCTGGCAAAACAGTCGCTTGTGGAAGATATTAGGACGCGCACGAAACACGAAAAAAAAAGAACACAACGGAATCAATCAAACTAAGTTCAATGAGATTTTCTCTAGTTTCTTCAACTTTCTGACAAAAGGACAACCAAGGACATTTCATGTAAATACCTTCCACCAGCATCAACACTGTGCTTCACCCGACAACAATGAAAAAAAGAAAAACGCGTTTCCCTTGAAATCACGTCAAAAATTGAGACTTTAGTTAATTTTAAGTTTATCGAAAAAAGCGATATTTTTTTTTGTAAAAATTCAGTTTGGTTATAGTATCGTTTCATTTATCCTCTCTTACAGATATCTGCTTAAAAAACCGTCTAAAATACTGAGTAAGTTTGAGTTCTATTCCTTTAGTGGCTAAATTTTGTTTTTTTTGTTTTCCTCTATGGCAGTTTATTTCTAAGTCTACAAAAAACTTTCTTAAAATTGCTTATTTTCTCTTTTTTCAGTTTAATATTTTTTTATCGAAAAAATTCATATAAAATATCATTGTTCATTTTTTACAAAAAAATTTTCTCTATTTTTTTCTTTATTTAGTTTATTTTTCATTTGTACGTAAGAGTTTTGTGGTTTTGTTGTTGTTGTTGTGTATGAGAATGCGTGAACTGATAAAATGAACGGAGATACATGGAAAATTAAAAAGAATACTTATAATTTGAGTTCATTTTGTTTTGTTTTGTTTTGTAGGAGTCCAGTGTTTGGTGGGCTCTCTCTCTTGGACAGGATATTGTTGTGTCTGCCTTTTGTTTGATTATTTCTTGATGTCATGGTGACTTAAGTTTGTTTCTGTTTCCATAAAACGGAATAAGATGAATTCGTTGGTTTCGATTATTTCTTTCTACTTCATGAAGAAAACTCAAAATATTTCCTTCGACTTCAATTGGAAAAAAAAACAACAAATTAACTAATTCTCTTTTGTTTTCAATTTTTTTTTTGTTTTCGGTTTTGTTGAACTCCTTTCAAATGGTGAGATAAGTGAACGTTAGTTAAAATTTTTTTTTCTGTCGCACGATCTTGGCCCTTAGAGTCATCGTGCGACGAGAAATCCACAACCCATGGCGAAAACGAAGACTGTGACAACTGTTGGCCAAGTGAAGCTTTGCTCCTGTAAATAAAAAAAAATTAAATTTAATTATAAATTAAATAGTTTGAAATGTTTAAGTTGTAATAATATTTTGAAATCAATTTGGAATAGAAAATACATCCCAGAACAGGTCTAAAACAGGTCTTAAATTTCAAATACGGGATACTACAGGATGCCTCTTTTAACTCAAATTTTTCCCTGTATTCTCTCTGTCAAGCGGATGAATTATAATTCGCTAAAATGACCTCACTTCCAGTCAAGATTGGCAAAAAAGTAACTAAAATCCAATCCAAAATTCCAAGTCTGTTCGAACACTTTTTCGCGAAATACATAGCCATTGTGTCGTATTAAGCGACACCAGACTTTGATCTAAAGCCCTTTAGGAACTAATTTGAAGCTAATCGTCCAGCTCATCAAAAACAGTCTTTCAACTGAAAATATGGCCACTGTTTGACTGGCTGAGACCTAGACTGATACTGACTGGCTCAAAGACTTGAACTGAGACTTGTCTTGTGGTTTTGTATTTGTACAGGTTTTAAAAATTAAATACATTCAAGACCTGCTCCACTGTTCAATCTAAACTAAACTTTTATAACAAAAAATGCTCTAATGAATTAGCCAGTTGCATTCCTCCCCTCTAAGAATTTACCCGTCATACTCGCCTCGCTAGGGATGCCCACCCGTTCACCCTTAAGCCCACCTTCGGACGTAGAGTTAAGTTTAGAGACCCGTTCTTCAGTCGCACCCTACGAATATGGAATGCTCTTCCCAGCTCAACCTTCCCCTCTCATTACAATCCACAGGCATTTCCATCCAATGTGCACCGGTACCTTCTTTCCATCTCTTCCTCTATACCTTCGGCCCGCGCTGTGACTTAATTCCGGTCACTTAAGGGAATTTAACAATCGCTTTAGCGTGCGCCAATTATAAAAAGAAAAGCCATGTTCAATCACAGTGAAAGTCTTAAACCTAGTCCAAGGTTCGGTCTGATCTTTATTACCATCCCAAGTATTTGAAACAGAGTCAGTTTCAGTCTCATTGTCAAATCCAAGCCTAATTTAACTTCCAGGTTCAAATCACAAGACAAATCTCTGTTTCAGTCCTCGAGCTTGTCGCAGTCTCAATCTCAGCCAAATTTCCCGTCAGTCCCAGGCCTAGTTCAAAATTCAGTCACACTGTCAATCTCGGTTTCAGTCCCAGCAAACTTTTGTTGTTTGTCACAGTCCTAGTTTCAGCCCCAGTCCTAGTTGTAACCAATCTCAGATCCGCGCCCCACCTAGTCTCTCGTTCAATTTTAGTCCCATATTCAGATTTAGTCCTTTTCAGCGTCATTTCCTGACCCAATTGCAGTCTCAATATCTGCCAAAGTCCTAACTCCAATCTCAGTCCCTGCTTATGTCAATCTCAATTTCACTGCATGGGGCCATCACAGTCCTAGTCTTATTATTTGCGCCAGTCTAACAAACAGCCGAAGTCGTAGCCACAGTCCTAGCCTAAGATTCAATCAGATTTTCAATCTAAGTTGCAGTCCCTGAAGCAATCGCAATCTCTGTCTCATTCTTTGTGCAAAGTCCTCGCCTCTATTCAAGTTCTAGTGCCCGAGTCTGTCAGACTCTCATTGTTTGTGCCAGTCTCAGTCAAAATTCTAGTCTCACTCCCAGTCCTAGTCGCAACAAATTTCAGATCTCGTTCAATCTCAAGTCTCATACTCAGATTTTGTTCCATCTCGGTTCCAGATCAGCTCAGTCTCATTGTCTGTGCAATTCTCAGTATAAGCCAAAGCTATAGCCTCAGTCCCAGTCCTACTTCTAGCTCCAGCCACAGGGTCAATTTCAGACCCAGTCCGTATACTAGTTTCTGTTTTAGTCTCAGTCCCAACCAAAGTTCCACTCCCAGTTTTTGATCCAGTCACAGTGTAAATCTAAGTTGCAGTCCCTGAAGCAGTCACAATCTCTGTCTCATTATTTGTCTCAAGTTCTCGCCTCTGCTTCTGTCTGAACTTGAGCTGTCAGAGCCTGAGCTTGTCAGAGTCTCATTGTTTGTGCTAGTCTCACTCAAAGCTACAGCTCCAGTCCCAATCCCAGTCCTAGATTTTTTTAATGTGTCAATCTAACTCTCACTCCTGATCCTAGATTCAGTAACAGTGTCAGTCTCAGTTCCAGTCCTTGTGCAAGTCACAGTCTCATTGTTCTAAGCCCAAAGTTGTAATCTCAGTCCCAATCAGAGTGTCAATTTCAATAGCAGTGCCTGAACCCATCAAAGTCTTATTTTGAAAGTCTCAGTCAAAGTCTTAGCCCCAACTTCAGTCATAGTGTCAATCTCAGTTCCATTACAGGAGCTAGTCGCAGTCTTAATGTCTTGCCAGTCTCTGTATCAGTCTAGCTGCTGTCCCAGTCCTAGTTCTAGATCCTGTCAGAGTGTCAATCTCAGTTCCATGTCCAGAGTCAGTCACAGTCTCATTGTCTGTGTCCCCAGATCTAATCCCAAACCCGATTACACAACCAATCTTAGTCGTAGTCGCTGTGTCCTTGAGTAAGTCTCAGTCTAAGCCCAAGTAGACCGTCGCAAAAATACAAAAAATTCTGTACAGTCACCCGAACCATGACACTGTTCAAAATTTCTTGCCATTCGCAGGACAAATGCAAGCGACTCCTGTCACCTTCCAATCGAAATTAATATCCACCCCATCTGCTGACACACTCATAAATTCCAATCAACGTCGGCCACCACTCCAGCAGTCCATTTACATGCAATTAAACCCACATTTCCAAACCAGAGCACCAACAAAATGTCCCAAAAAATATCCAAAACAGAAAAAGGAAAAAAAAAAACAATCCATCCAGCACTGCCCACAATGCTGGTCGTCGTCACAACAAAATCAGGATATTTATATGCTAATGTGCACACAAGTGCCACGATACGCATTCAATCAGCCGTTGAATAAATTACTCCGTCCGTCCACAATGCACCCGGGCCACCTCCCGTCCGCAGCACAGCAGCAACAAACACCCCCTCCCTCTCCCATTTCCTGTCCGCGCTCATTCATGTGTAACTAATCAAGGAACGCAACACAAACGCACAAGTGTATTATTATAATAATTATCAACGATTGTGTTGGATTCATTTTATGAGCCATTATGACCACCAAGGGATGACTCCTCCACCCCCACGCACTCGCTCAAGAGTCCAGCAGAAACAAAGCCCAGGCAAACGTAGAAAAAAATGTGAAAAACTGGGAAATATGAGGAATATATCATTTCTGGCTTCGCGAGCGCGCTTTATGGGCCCCTGGATGGACGGAGGGGACTCCTCCTCCTCCTCCTCCTCCTCTTGAGGTGGACGACGAGATAATAAACCGTGTCCGATGATTTGTTGTAATATCGAGTGAAAAGGATGTCGTCTCGAGGAGGGTGTGTGTGTGTGCAATGAATTATTGGTGCTTTGAAACCCTCTGCTGCCGTGATGTAACATCATTATAAGGGTCAATGGATGTGGGTTGCTTGCCATGAGCCACCGTCGCCATCGCCGCCGCCGCCACCCCGGGGACAGTAGTGATTTTGTGGCACTTAATTGTTTCTTTTCTCGTGTCCTTTATTCTTTTTTCGAGAATAAATATTAGTTTAAGGATAAAAGTGAATTTAGGTTAACTCTGATGGCTGACGGGGGTAAATGGAGTGTCTTGTCGAAGGGAGAGGATTACGGCGAGGGCTGGGGGAGATGATATATCAAAATTGGATTAGTGGGGTCTTTCGATGGTCTGACCTGAAATGAGGGATGGAGTACAACATGCTAGGAGTCCTGAAGGCGAGGTTATGCTCTTCCGATAGTAAGGAACATTCTTTGAGAAAGTGGATCAGCAGCGTTTTTAATCGACGTTGAGGTTGCTGAACTGTTTGAATGAGTTTCGAGAAGAAAGTCTCGGGGTCCTAGGCACTGGAGAGACTAGAAACTAGACACAGCTGATGAAGCGAGCCTGGGGCTACGTCGCCAAGTAAAGAAAACAACATTTCGGCACGGATCGGGGAACCTGAGCCGACAGGCAATGTCCCACTTCTATTGTCAATTAATCTCATGATCAGGTCAATCTGAAACTAGGCAGCACAAGCACACTCAGCCGCACATGCCTCTCGTACACCCTCCGAAAAAAATCCAAAGTAAAAATATTTCCAATTAAGGAAACCTTGAGACTCAATCCACAACAGGTCCTCCGCCTTGTCCCCCTGCACCAAGAAAGGCACAGAATCAAAGAAAACTCAGCAAAACACCAAGTCAAACAGCATTAATTCAATAAATCACCCGAGACCATGCCCTCACCCGAAACGAATCAGAAAACCAGCAGAGCGCGTCAAGCCAACCAAAGAGCGACCCCAAAAGTGTGCAGCCACACTTGCTCCACACGGGCACACACACACAAACACACGCTCCACAGCCGCGCACAGTGTGACACACATGCAGCGCACTGCTTGAGTCCCCAGCAAGCGGCAATAAAACCTCAATTTAAATATCGATAGGGGTCAACGAGAACATGCATCGCAACGAATGCACGTGTTCCTCTAGCCAAGCTAGCTTTGCTAAGCTCTCGCCATCCATCCAGCCATCCGTCCAGCCGCCGACAACTACGAGAGAGAAACAACGAACGAGCTCGAGGAGCCGCAGAGATCCACAACACATCCCCACGCCAGGCGCTTGTGCTTGTGGAGCTGCCAGCCAAGACAAAAGAAGTCGTGTCACTCGCACTTCCACCGCCGAGAATGAATTCTGGTTTTGTTTCGAAGGAAAACACAAAAAAAAATACGAAATACGAAATAAATTGCGATAAAACTAATTGCGCAGTACATGCTAAACGTGCGCGCATAAAATATTGCAGCGCGTCATATTGCCTCTGCTCTCGGCGGCTGAGGCACACAGCCAGCCACTCGCCAGCGAGAAGAAGCAATAAAACAGCGCGTGCTCCACTGTGTACACCACTTACCTTTGGCTTCGGCTTCGGCTTGGGGATGTCCTTTTTCTTCTTGCGCGGCGGTATTGGAGCACTGAACTCTTGTAGATGCTCCCGAGCCGCCGTGTAGTTATCGTAGCGTTCGTCGAACTCATCCCAACTAGTTTCGTGCTCGCTAAGATACTCATTATCGTCTCCGGTTGAGGTTAGCCTTGAACTGGAATTAAATGGAAACAAATGGGAGCTTATTGTGAGGCGGTTCTGTATGCTCGGTAGAGTTCTGTGTGCTCTGCGCCTAGGGGGTTAATGGATTCTAATCTCGGCTGTACTGCTTCTTGGGGGTAGACGCAGCTGTGCTGCCACGCAACTCTTGTCAATCAAACTGATATGAGCGGTGCTTGACGGAGCTTGCGGCTTATCGGTTTTTTTTTTTTTTGTTCAGAATGGCGCTACATGCGGAAAAGTTGTCTTTTTCGTTTTGCTTTCGTTACAGCGATTATGACCCAGATAGCGGACGTGCGCGATTCTCTGTCGATTTCGTGAGTAATTTTCATGCGTGGTCATTAAAAAAATTTTCTTAGGAAGTAATTTCAACTGCGACAGAGTTCGGGTCTTGGAAGCCGATAAAAGCTGCGGTGTGTGATGGAAGGTTCGCAGTTTTGTGGTGAAATATTGTTCACGGAGGTGGTTGTGTCGGCGAGAGATATGAAAACTTGCGGTTTTTCATCTGAATAATCATTCTGAGGGGAGAGGGACGTAGACGGGAAGTTTAATGACAATATGCTTAGAAAGAGGCACATTTGCTGGTGAAAATTCGAAAATAGAAGTCTGCTTTTAGGCGCACGCATCGCATTTCAATTGAAATTTGTGCTTTTGTGAAGAGTCTGAGGGACGGACACTGTTGCCGGCGTCGTTTTTTAATTTTTGAGTCATGTGTTCCTTTTAAACTCGTCAATCTTAAATAAATTTTCAAATTTAGAGCTCCAAATTGTCGGTGACTATGATTTGGAACAAAATTTGGATCTTCCTCAGCGTGGACATCATTCATTTGAAGGTTACAAATTGACAATGAAATAGGACCACTTATGCTCAAGCAACCTAGACACTTTTTATGTCGAACAATTGACAATATTGCGACATTTTTTAAGACGTTCAATAAATGTCAGCATTTGAGCCGTAAGCCCGATTACCTTCCTGGTCAGCATGAACATGGTTTACTTAGAGGTTTCAATTCACAAAGGAGAACAGAACTTTGTGCGATAGGAGGAGTTTTATTTAAAAAAAAATCCCGAAACACTGGCAGGACAGTTTGTCTTTGTGTAGACATAATCAACTGCAAGGCAAGTGAGGCTCAAGGTTCGGCGTATGCGAGTGATTCATTGACGAAGCACGATGGACACACTGTTGCAGTGCTTCTTGACAACCCAAAAAGGGACCGTTTTGGATTTACTACGTGATCGCCTGCCGTTACTGGCCTAATGTCACAGGATCCATATAACCATAACATGGTTTCATAGTCGGCAAGAGTCAATGTAAGGCAAAACTAGACGCCACCAGTCGCAGCGTTCTGTTTCCGTCGATGGTGGCTAGAGGACAAGATTCAATGATGAACTCCACAGAATCGTCGGCGACATGCCTACGATCCTATGCATAGATCATCCCTATCGAACCTATGGGTACAACGCCTAAGATGACTAGACCATGTAGACCGTGTGGACAAGGCTTTTTCGGTCTGAATCTAAGCGAGTGGGACAAGGCAGCAGACGATGACCACTCCTGAGATGGCACACGTTAGTGGAGAAGGACGGCAATTAACTTGGTGCGTCCAACTGGCTACAGACCGCAATTTCTGCCGAAACTCATTCGCCACCCAACGGAGAAGAAATCGCCTTCAGTTAAACCAAGTACCAAACCAAGGTCTTAATGGACAGTGATTGACTCTTTGTAGGGATAAGGGTCTTCCTAACTCCTCTGTCTCTCTCTGGGTCATCCGGTTGCAATGCAATGACGCGTCAAGAGTAGACTGCCCATATTCAACTCTGTCCGCAATTTGGATTCAGTCACAGACCACGATATTTCCACTATGGGGGACCCACCGCAAGGACTCCCTGATTGTCAGCGACAACGAAAAGCATTCTCTGATTGGACGCCTGCCAATGAACCATCACTCACAAGGGACTCACCCCTTCAATGCCGTCGATGCAATTAGAATCAGGAAGACTCCAAATAAAGTTAAGCAGCTACATCGGGATAAAAGCAAAACGTTCCCACTCATCTTAAAAACAACGCGCCAAACCTCTCGAAATAATCTAAACATCATCACAAAAGAATTTTTGCGCCGGTCTTCAAACCACCACCAAGTCACAAGGTTAGCGAGTGGTGAGCACTTGCTTGAATATGCGACTCCACACGTCATTGTAGCCTCGTACGCATTAGAAAACGAAACGTTGATAAAAGTTTACACCACAATTTGCAATGTCACAGCGACAAGTGGAGGAAGGCGGCTTGTGCCTGAGAAGGGGCAATGTTCACTGATTATGTGGAGGGAACTTTTGTCGGGAATGTGTGTTCAGAAAGTGATGACGAAGGTCGAAGGAAGTGTTTGGAGGGATGATAAAATTTTTGAAAGCCGAGTGGTACACACGTGACTGGGTGACAGATGATAGAATTCTTCTTAGACAAAGCTGTGATGCCAAGGTTGCCTACCTGAGTGCGCAACTGGCGGAGAGGCATGTTGTTTGATGCCCAGGTCCACCCCGGACTGTCGCGCCACAAGAAGAGGAAAAAGAAGATGGTGCTACAGTCCCAACTTCTTCAGAAACTGCTCAAGGCGTCAGTGCTGTTGTTTTTTCACGAGAAAAGAAGACCCACAGTTCAATACCGCCTCTAAACAGTGTTGTTTTTTTACCGAGAAAAGAGGACCCACAGTTCAATTCCGACTCTGCACGGGGCAGAAGAATAAAGGCAATTTAGTGTTAACAACTAATGCAAGACGATGGTGTCCTGAAAAAATGCGAAATGAGCGCTCTGTCCGGGACTCAAACCAAGGACTCGGGTCTAGAACCTCCAATGTGTGAGTTGAAACACTTTACCAACACTCATGCAAGGGAAAGCTGGGTTCTTCCACATGAAAAGAGGCCCATGTCGAAGACACCGTTTCATGGCGACACATGTGTCAGTGACCAGATGTGACTAGAAAAGAGTTCAAATATCGGTGACCCCCGAATCTGACTAAGGATCCAATCTGGGACACGTTCAGTTGAGTAACGCAATCGTCTAGAAAATTCTACAAATCCAACAAACACCAGGAAATGAACACAAATCCCCAAAATTTCAGCCCCCCTCCCCAGGTTCCAAAAAATCTCATAAAAACTGAAATCTCCTAGATGCATACAATTGAGATCACCCCCTCCATCCCTTCAAAAGTTCACTCAATGGTCAAGGCTAAGGCACAGCACACAGAAGACAATTAAAAAGTTCTAATTACTTGCGCGCATACATACCGTCTAACAGCGTCTGTTGGCGGCTGACGACTCATTCTCGGCGTCTGTTGCTGTCGATTGAAGGCAGCCTCATCGCCGAAACTGTTCCTTGGCAGTCTGGGTGTGCTGCGACCACGTGGAAAGAACACCTCACCTCCGGTGTATGAACCCGAAGGACTGTGTACACTGCACGATGGACTCAATGGTGGCGGGTACTGAAACACTGGTGTGCCTACAAAAGAAAAGAAACAACAGCAAGACGTTGTAATAAATTTCACATAAAACAGAACAGAAACCATCTAGATACATAATTCTTTTTTTTTTCTTTTTGTTTCCACTTAACACTCGGCAACGGCAAGAGGAAGCAAATAAATGCAAACGACTTAATTGTAATTAAATACAAATGTTAATCCTGATTGTGGACGATAAACCGCTCGCGGAATGAACCGAAAAGCGGCCAGACCAGCCCAGAAGACGCAGGCATCGTAAAAAGATACGTTCCCTCATATTTTATAGCTTTTCGCAAGACAGATAGTAAAATAATAAAAACATGATGAAAAAAATAAACTAAACGCTCGCGAGGTCCAGCCGCGTACGGCGCGCAATAGACACGGGAGACTGCTCCTCAAGCATAATGCATTATGCCCCGATGACACTTAAAAGGGTGTTTCGTTGCACGTCGCTGTCGTGGTCGTCGTTGTCGTTGTCGTCAGTGAGTTGTAGTTGCCCATAAATTGTCGAGAGGAACTTGAACTGTTTCTGTTTCTGTTTTTTTTTGGTGGCTTTGGAGAAGGTTATAAAGGCAATTAAAAACGCCTCTCGCCACGCCCATTATATGACAATTAAAAGTACAGTGCGCGGTATGACACCGTCTTGCTGCACCTGACCGGTGGACGCTGCTGGAGCGCGAGGAGCGGTCGCACCGAACCCTGGCGCAATTAAGTCTTTACGACTAACTATCCAAGCAGCAGCACACTTCTGACGAACTCTCGCTCGATCAATACTGGTAACAAGTGCTCGGGAGATGACGTGACAAGCTCGTATGTGGAGCCATTAAGGTGGCTGAGGATATTCATTAGGCCATGCCGCGGCTGATGTACGTGATATGTCAATTATGACAGGCTTACAAGCCTCGCGGACGGATTAAGTGGCTGCTGCTGGGTGGCTGGCTTGTCGCGCTAAATGGGGTAATGACGTGAATTCGTTAAATGATTGCCCTCGGCCGGGTCATGCAATTCAAATGCGCGCACGCGAGAGAGAGAGGCGGGTAATTTGTCATCTGACTCGCGTTTGCAGGTGTGGTAGGCGGTTGTTCTTTTGATGGCTGCAGACGCCGTGTAAGGTGGGGGTACGAGGGGGGAAAGCAAAGCTTTGCCTTTAGTTTTCCTCCGACAGAGATTTCTTTGAAATTTCAGCCTGAATTGCAGCGGGGTTGACAACGTTCTCTCTCGTGTTGCAAAGCACTCCCTGAAATTCACTTACTGAGTGGTGGCTAATTGTCTAACTAACTGTTGGGACTGAGCAAAGCAAGGCCATAAGTGCCGATTGACAAACGTCCGAGCGACGAACGACTGTGACGTGAGTGACTAGCCAACAAGCGACTGTCCGATGAGGCACAGGGACATAGTTTCTCAAGTTATAAGTCTATAATGGCTTAACACGAGGATGAAGTGACTGAGCAATGAGAAGCTGTTTAACGTCTGATTGACTGAGGGGTCTATCCGACGACTGGCTGTCCGACGGCTGGCTGTCCGACGTCTGGCTGTCCAACGGCTGGCTGTCCTACGGCTGGCTGTCCAACCGCTAGCTGTCCAACTAGTGCCTGTCCGACGAGTGCCTATGCGACAAGGGCCTAATGGACTGGCAGCTAAGCGACATGGGCTTACCTGTAAAGGACTGAAGGACGGGGTCTAAGCCACAAGCGACTTTGCGGAAAGTGTCTAACCGATTAGCTGCTGTCCGTCAGAGCCTAACCGGCGAGCGGTTGTCTGGTGAGGGTCAAAACGAAGAGCTACTGAGCTGAGCAAAGGCTAACAGACAAACAAGTCTTTAACCAGCGAAGGGACTGAGGGACTTAGCGCTAATCGAAGAGCGACTGAGAGCTCGGTGTCTACCCGACGTGCGTATGTCCGACGAGGGGCTAATCGATGAGCGATGGGAAGCTGAGCAAGGACTGGCTGAGGGATGCGGACCTTAGAGACAACCGACTGGGACGTAAGTTTAAGAGGCTCCTGCCTGACAGTTATTAGAACTGAAATTGTAAAGGTTTTCGTCACTGAGGTAGCGCTTCCCTATGCATGTTAGCATCTCTTACGTCAGTAGTCTTGTTAGATGCGTTAGTAAAGTACTCGTTTGGATCCACGAGTTCAGGTTCGAATCCCGGATCCACATCTACGTTTTTTTCCTTTTTTTCCGAGCTTAATTTTCGCGAGTTCTAACACCATGACCTTGAACCAACTTGGTTTCGGAACTAGCGGCATTGCGGATGGCATGATGTTGGAAAAATAGGCTAACTCTCCAAAATGCACTCAATGCAAGAGCGGACAGCTAGTCAGATTTTCTTCAGTCTAGTTTGTGACTGCATGGTGTAAAGTTGGAGTTAGAGGAGGAGTTAGTTGAAAATATTAAGAGTTTGCCAAGTGATCCAGTGATTTTCGTAGTGCATTGATTTGCTATTTCGTGTAAAGAAAAGAGGTAGGAATATTTAACTTTTAAAAGAAGAAGTGTTCGTAATGTGTTCATTTTTTTTAGAGTTTCGAGGCTTTTCCTTTTCCTTTTTTTCATTCTTCCTTCTGATACGTCGATTGACGGAAGCAACCCAAGCCCTAGGTGAAGAATATTTGGAACCGCCGCAGAGTACTCCATAGAAGAAGAGGGGGAACATCCTTAGTATTTCGCAGCGATAAGACGGAGGCACTGGCGTTCGAAAACGTGGTGACTACGAACTACCAAGTAAGGTGTTACAGAAGTTCGTTCCTTTTGTTTTCTACGTTCGTCTCGTCTGACGGTAGAGACAATATATATATATATATAAATAGAAAATACGGAAGATACGCGGATAGTGGGATTTGAGATAGATTACACCACCGAGTGTATCTGTCTATTATACGAATTCGGCGGTAAATTTTTATCCAGGCGGTGGCGATACGCGTTGGTGGGCGGTTTCGGCTAGTTCAACCGATAGTTGTGGGTTCGATCCCGGGTTGCTAATTATCATTTTTTTTTATTGAATTCTTTGTGATTTCTTTTTTTTATAATTGGATTTCTTTTTTTTTCTTTATATTTTTTACTTGAATTGAATGTTAGTTTTAAGTTAGATTAAGGAAAATATTGTATAGTTTTAAGAGAAATAAAATTGTACAAGTTAAAGCGAACTGCCATCTTTTTGTCGCGATTCAAGGGATGGTCGATCGTACGGGAGGTTAATCGCGTGGCGCCCTTATTTAACATACATCCAGAACCACGACCTTCTCCGCAGCTGGTCAGGCACCCTCCCGATCGAGGTCGCGTACCGGTGAAAAAAAACGGGTAACATTTTGGCGCCCAACGTGGGGCAATAAAATAAAAGAAAAAAACTTTAGTTCGCCAACAACATCTTTCGCGACGCCGGTTACGGGTTATTTTTCAATAGAGATTACGAGTATTGACGGGATTAATCAAACGAGAAGAAATTTACCCTCTTTTGATATAATTATTTTTATTCTATATATGTGTGTCTTTCTTGGTATATGTTCATATGCTCATATTACATTTTTTTTTAAGTACATATTTTTTTTTGTTAAGTACATTAGTGCGAGAGTGCTCTGTGGTTTTAGTACTGAAATTTTCACTTTTTCACAGTTTTGTTAAGTGTCTGTAAACGCGGTCAATTATTTTGTGATCGTCTAAAAGGAAAAGCCTCGAACTACTTATTCTGTATTGTCATTTTCTTTCGATTGTCTGTCGTTATTCATAAGTTAAGTATTCAAAACGGCAGGATGGACGTTAATAGGTTGAACGTTGAGGAGTTAAGATATGAACTAGGAGTTAGAGGCCTACGCTGCGGCAATATTGACGAGATGAGGAAGATGCTTCGAACAGCGCTTAAGAGGGGTAATAGTTTTATTCTACCAGATTACCCATATACATTTGAGGAAGACCAAATGGCAATTACCTCTAAATTGGAAGAACTTTGGCAGCTGGTAGGTCAGTTTAAGGGAAAAGAGAATTCAGGAGAGTACCAGAAGATTGTTGCGAAGTCGGAATGGGTCTTAGGTCGAGCAGGAAGAGCAGTTGCGCGGAATGAGGATGACAAGAAATTTTTGTCAGAGGCTAGGCAGCGAGTTGCTGAGCTGTTGTTCACTCTGGATGTAAAGGCGGGGGCGACCGAATCTAAGGAAGATGAGAGAGACCACGATGCACCAGTGGCAAGGACATCCACCCCAATCAGAGTCGATCTTCCCGAACCGGAGGTCGATCCTCCAACCATGTTCAATCCCCCTTCGTGGGTGACGGCTTCGAAAAAAGTGCCAGTAATGAAGTGGGGGGTGAAATTTAGTGGTGATCGTTCCCAATCGCTTTGTAGCTTCCTTGAAAAAGTAGAGGACTTGAGAATTGCGCGGGGTTTTTCTTCAGATGAGCTTTTCCAGTCGGCGTATGATCTTTTCGAGGGGAAGGCAGCCGTGTGGTATCGAGCAAATCGAGGTGGCATCACTGAGTGGGCTCAGTTAGTAAGAAATTTGAGAGCCGAATTTCTGCCACCCGGTTACGAAGATCGGCTCTGGGAAGAGATCCGAACGAGAACCCAAGGCCAATCAGAATCTATGGGTATTTACGTCAGCGTAATGTTGGGGTTGTTCTCGCGGTTAAGTGAACCAGTAAGCGAAACGACAAAATTAAAATGGATTCGACGAAATGTCGCCCCATTTTACCAGTCCCAACTGGCCTTGGTGGACGTTACGTCATTGGCCCACTTAGTTGAAATAGGGCACCGACTGGAAGAGTCTCGATATCTGGTGGAAAGCTACGTACCGCCGCCTTCCAAAAAGAGTCTTGCTCTTTTAGAACCCGACTTGGCCTACCTGGACACCGTTGCCTTTGGAGGAGTTGACGCTGTTGCGCCTATTCCGAAAACAAATCAAAGGCCTCCCAACTGCTTTCGTTGCCGTCAAATAGGACATACGGCAGCTCAGTGTTCACAGCCTGTTCGCTGTTATGGGTGTAACCTAGAGGGGGTTATCCGGAGGAACTGTCCACGTTGCTCGCTTCAACAACCAACGAATTCGGGAAACGGGAACCCGACTCACGGTTAAGCGGAACCTTGAGTCGTATGAAGCAACCCGCAACTGAAGCTATCCGTGAAGGGCGAACGAAGAAACCGGAAACTTGCAATATTGCGCTCGATTTTATTCTTGACCAGAATGGGGCTGATCACCGCCCCTATCTCAAGGTAGAAATCTGCGGGATTGAGTTGCTGGGGTTGCTGGATTCAGGTGCTTCACGCACTATTATAGGGAAGGATGGTGTAGACGCCTTGCGCCCATTAAAACTGAAGGTGGTAGGGACAAGTGTGGGGAAGGTGACAGTAGCGAACGGGGATGGAGTGGAAGTACTAGGGGCGATTCAGGTGCCCATGAAGGTGGAGGGAACGGTGAAGGATATGGAAGTTCTAGTTATTCCAAAATTTGCACATGGGCTCATTCTTGGCACTGATTTTTGGGAACGGTTCGCGATTGTTCCGAATTTAAGGAGTAAGGAGTGGAAGTTTTCTGAGGAAGTGTGTGTGATCGAAGGTAGTGGTAAACTCAATTCAGAACAGGAAAGGGCATTAAGGTCGGCGGTGGATGAGGCGTTCCAAGAGATGGGAGAGGAATTAGGATGTACGAGGCTGGTTGAGCATGTCATCAAGACGAATACCGACCCTATCAAACAACGCTATTATCCGGTATCTCCAATAGTGCAGGAACAAATTAATAAGGAAGTAGACACAATGCTTCTCGCTGGAGTGATTGAACCCTCTTCTAGTCCCTGGTCATCGCCTATACTCCTAATTAAGAAGAAAGACGGCACTTATCGCTTTTGCGTGGACTTCCGGCGACTAAATCAAGTCACTGAACGTGATGCTTACCCTATCCCTTATGTGTCCGCAACCCTTGACAAACTTCGTAACGCCAAATACCTTTCGTCTTTAGACATTAAGTCCGCATACTGGCAAATCCCTATGGCAGAGTCATCAAAACCGTACACTGCATTCACGGTGCCGGGGAAAGGGTTGTTTCAATTTTGTCGCATGCCGTTTGGCCTTCACAATGCCCCAGCGACTTGGCAGAGATTCATTGACAAGGTCATTGGAGCGGACCTCGAGCCACAGGTGTTTGTGTACTTGGACGATGTAATCATTGTCACAGCGACCTTTGAAGAACATCTCAAGGTGTTGAGGGAGGTATTACAGCGAATTCGTGAGGCGGGTTTAGTTTTGAAACGGGAAAAGTGTGAATTCTGCAAAGATGAGCTAAAATATCTCGGGTATGTGGTGAACGGACGAGGTTTATCGGTGGACCCGGACAAGGTACAGAGTATGGTGGAATATCCACGTCCGACAACGATTTCGGCCATTCGCAGATTTGTGGGAATGGTTTCTTGGTACCGGCGTTTTGTCCCTAATTTCTCAAGCTTGGTAGCTCCAATAACTGCCTTGTTAAAGAAAAGACAAAAATTCGTCTGGAGTCCGGATTGTGAGCAAGCGTTCTGCGCCTTGAAGGAGAAGTTGGTTCAAGCGCCGATATTATCTTGCCCGGATTTCAAATTACCCTTCATTGTCCACACGGATGCTTCCGGATACGGAATTGGAGCCGTTCTTTCCCAAGATTTCGTCGGGGAGGGTGAAAAAGTTATCTGTTACCTCAGTCGTACCTTGACTCGGACGGAACGAAATTACTCCACCACCGAACGCGAGTGTCTTGCGGTTTTGTGGGCTGTCGAAAAGCTTCGCCCTTACCTGGAAGGAAGTACCTTCACGGTGGTAACTGATCACCATTCGTTGGTGTGGCTGAGTAATTTAAAGGACCCTCAGGGTAGGTTGGCTCGTTGGGCAGTTAAATTACAACAATATAGCTTCACAGTTGTCCATCGTAAGGGAAAGGAACATATGGTCCCTGACGCCTTGTCAAGAATGACTGAAGGGAAGCAGATAAGAGAAGAGGAGATTTTAGATATATCAGTAGGTAGAGCGAACAACAATCCCAATAGCTTGGATGTCTGGCATCAAAAGATGTTAACTCGCGTTGCCACAAATCCCAAGAAATATCCAAAGTGGAAGATTGTTGACGGGGTTCTCTACAAACACATTTTACCGAGGTATCCGGAAATGTTAGGTGAAGAGCAAGGGTGGAAGGTTGTTGTGCCACTGCAGAACCGGGGGAAGGTGCTGCAGGAATGTCATGACCATATCTTGAGTGGTCACGGGGGTATACAGAAGACGGCAGATAGGTTGGCTACAAAATACTTTTGGCCGAAAATGCAACGTACGGTAGAGGATTACGTTCGCCGTTGTGTCATTTGCCAGACAACCAAACCGAATCTTGAAAAACCATCGGGGCTGATGATTTCCAGATGCGGTGTGAGACAACCTTGGGAAATGCTCTGTGTCGATTTTGTTGGTCCATTGCCTCGATCCACTAGGGGTTATAAATACATTTTGACCGTAGTGGATTTCTTCTCTAAGTTCCCTTTGTTCTTCCCGGTAAGAACAGCGACCGCAAAAGCTGTACGAACAATCTTGGAGGAACAGGTTTTTCTGGTCTTTGGTGTACCCAAGTGGATTGTGTGTGATAATGGGACGCAGTTTAAGAGCAAGGAACTGAACGATTTGGCAGTAGAGTATGGCGTTACGATTGACTATACAGCATTTTACCATCCCCAAGCTAATCCAGCCGAACGTTACAATCAAACGCTCAAAACGAAGTTGAGAGCCTATATTTCCGACAACCACCGTATCTGGGATACTCTCCTTCTAAAGATAGCCTGCGCCATACGCACTTCTACCCATGAAGTCCTCAAAACGACCCCATACTTTGTAGTCTTCGGGAGAGATATGCCGGTGAGAAGGGATGCGGCGCCAATGCCCAGTGAGGGGTTCAACGTTGACCGTTCGAACACGAGTGATCGGGCCAAGGGTTTGAGCGAAGTAGTGCGAGATGTGCGCGCAAGAATACTTTCCGCCGCCGAAAAATCCGCGAAGTATTACAACCTACGTCGAAAGGAAGCTCAATTCTACCCTAATGATTTGGTGCTAAGGCGGAGCTTTGTTCTTTCAGATGCTTCGCAATATTATACGGCGAAGTTAGCTCCCAAGTATACCGGCCCATTTAAGATCGTCAACAAAATTTCCCCTTGGACGTATGAGTTAGCCGAACAAAGCGGAAAACGAGCGGGGGTGTGGCACGCGAAGGACTTGAAACTTTTTCATGGCCCAAAGGACTTATTGTAGTAGTAGAGTTTGTTTATACGAAAACCTTTAGAGAGGAAGGGGGGAGTTATTAGAACTGAAATTGTAAAGGTTTTCGTCACTGAGGTAGCGCTTCCCTATGCATGTTAGCATCTCTTACGTCAGTAGTCTTGTTAGATGCGTTAGTAAAGTACTCGTTTGGATCCACGAGTTCAGGTTCGAATCCCGGATCCACATCTACGTTTTTTTCCTTTTTTTCCGAGCTTAATTTTCGCGAGTTCTAACACCATGACCTTGAACCAACTTGGTTTCGGAACTAGCGGCATTGCGGATGGCATGATGTTGGAAAAATAGGCTAACTCTCCAAAATGCACTCAATGCAAGAGCGGACAGCTAGTCAGATTTTCTTCAGTCTAGTTTGTGACTGCATGGTGTAAAGTTGGAGTTAGAGGAGGAGTTAGTTGAAAATATTAAGAGTTTGCCAAGTGATCCAGTGATTTTCGTAGTGCATTGATTTGCTATTTCGTGTAAAGAAAAGAGGTAGGAATATTTAACTTTTAAAAGAAGAAGTGTTCGTAATGTGTTCATTTTTTTTAGAGTTTCGAGGCTTTTCCTTTTCCTTTTTTTCATTCTTCCTTCTGATACGTCGATTGACGGAAGCAACCCAAGCCCTAGGTGAAGAATATTTGGAACCGCCGCAGAGTACTCCATAGAAGAAGAGGGGGAACATCCTTAGTATTTCGCAGCGATAAGACGGAGGCACTGGCGTTCGAAAACGTGGTGACTACGAACTACCAAGTAAGGTGTTACAGAAGTTCGTTCCTTTTGTTTTCTACGTTCGTCTCGTCTGACGGTAGAGACAATATATATATATATATAAATAGAAAATACGGAAGATACGCGGATAGTGGGATTTGAGATAGATTACACCACCGAGTGTATCTGTCTATTATACGAATTCGGCGGTAAATTTTTATCCAGGCGGTGGCGATACGCGTTGGTGGGCGGTTTCGGCTAGTTCAACCGATAGTTGTGGGTTCGATCCCGGGTTGCTAATTATCATTTTTTTTTATTGAATTCTTTGTGATTTCTTTTTTTTATAATTGGATTTCTTTTTTTTCTTTATATTTTTTACTTGAATTGAATGTTAGTTTTAAGTTAGATTAAGGAAAATATTGTATAGTTTTAAGAGAAATAAAATTGTACAAGTTAAAGCGAACTGCCATCTTTTTGTCGCGATTCAAGGGATGGTCGATCGTACGGGAGGTTAATCGCGTGGCGCCCTTATTTAACATACATCCAGAACCACGACCTTCTCCGCAGCTGGTCAGGCACCCTCCCGATCGAGGTCGCGTACCGGTGAAAAAAAACGGGTAACACAGTGACTAAGGAATGAGGGTCTAAGTAAGAACCGACTGAAACGTAAGTGCCAAACCGACAACCTGCTGTCCGTCTGGAGCTAACCGAGGGCCCAATCGACGAGCAGATGAGTTGAGCTAAGTGAAGGCTAACTAACAGACGAATCTTTGAATAGGGAACGGGTGAGCAACGAGGTATAAATCGAAGAACGAATGTCCACAACGGCTTAACACGTCCCACTCAAATCCATTAAAAACATATGTATGATTTGTGAGCTTATTTCCCTGAACAATCCCACGAAAATCTAAAAGACGAGCGACTAAGAGTTGGGAACCTCGACAAAGGGCGACTAGGCGACATCTTTAAGCGACAAGAGGCTTCCTTCGCAACGAAGATCTAACCGACGAGCCACTGAGTGTTGGAAACCTCGGCAAAGAGTGACGAGACGACATCTATAAGCAACAAGGGGCTGCCTCCACCACAGTGGTTTTCTTGGGCAACTGTTAGAAATTTAGACTGCAGGTCCTTACAACCTGTGGTTTGTAACATTTGGCAGTAACTTTGATGTCAACATTTTTGTTGCAACAGACAATTTTGAGAGCATCGCTCCAAAGAGTATAACTAGTGTTTGGCGACGTCTCTTCGAATATTTCTTCAGTGTCCTGAAGAGTTTCAAAATACTCGGGGATTCCCTGAAGAATGTCTTCATGCTTGGATTTGTCATGAAAATCTATCATCTCGATGCCTCAGACACAGTTAACAACCATCGGCTTCTAATTTTTGTCTTGTGGGGCTGTGAAGAAAAAGACTTTCTCAGCGCTGATACAGACACAAAAAACCACGCCTACAAGTAACACCCTCACATGATCCGCACAATCTCTGACTAGTCCCCTTCAAGGTCCAATGCCTTTTCCTCAAGACAATAAGAACCGCCTCCCTTAACGTCTTAACAGCTTGACAGAGAGGTCGAGAAAACTGAAAATCAATCGAGAAAATAAATCACTGGCAGAGCAACAATTGAACAAAGACCACACTTAGCTTGTAAAATTGTACGTCCGATCTGATTTATCAGCAAACGATCAATTCCTTGTAAATCATAACAAAAACCAGCTAAACTAGTCTGAACTGTTAAGCTCTCAAAAAAGAAAAAAGAACTGTTCCAAGTTCAATGATCCATAAAAATGTTTATTGACATTAAAAACCAGCCTACACCACCTTCCTGAATGGCGGACAAAGGTTCTGTGGAAATGAGTAGCTCAAATTTAACTGGCTGTGCAAGACAGTCTTGAGCAAAGTAATACACAAGTTTTCGGATTTTTTTGAAGTCAAAGTTGTTGCGGGTGTTTGGCTGTTTTCGAGCGATTGTTCGAGGGATCGTATTCAGCTCGAAGGACCAAATTTTTGAACAGTCTTTGAAAATCATCAAAATGACTGTTTTGTGCTGATGAAACGTCAAAAAAGGCAACAAAGCAGTGAGACAAGCATGGTGCCGAAAAGAGAAATGACGGCAAAATTCTGAATCAAAAATTCAGAAATGGCCAAAATTCCAAAATGCCCCAAAACTCTAACTGCTCATCACTTTGTTCAAGTTTTCTTTTCCCCTATCCCTTCACCTTTGACAAAGTCGGTTACAGCGAGGAATGCCATTCCCCCCCCCCCCCTGTCTTGACCCCTCTTACCGACCCGGGGTCATCGTCAACCCCCAAAACATTCTTCTGTCACCTGAAAACTCGCTCCTCTTCCCAAACCTTTCAAAACCCAGCGTCATATCGTCTTCATTTCAACCTGCAGTCTCGCACCACACAATGCGCAAGTCACTGCATGCATAACCTCCGGCATATGCGCTGAGCTGCAGTCGCAGCACGTTTCACTGCAACTATCTTGCCATTGTGTAGCGCGTCACATTCAAGAAGCATACAAAGTAGCCGAAGCCACCAGCAGCGCAGCGCGTCTCCTCTCTGACACAGTTGAACATGCCACTCCCTAAAACAATGCGATGGTTCAACAACGACATCGACATCAGCATCGAACATGAGCAGCGAATGCCAGAGTGAGCCGCTGAGCCACGTTCTGTTTGACGCGCAGATGCATTTGCATCGGCTCACGTGTTGTATCAGTGGGTTAGCGTGCGGCTGCTGTGCGCCTCGGCACAACCTTGAAAATCAATCGCGAAAAGGACAAAGATACAAAGCTCGAGACGCTTTGCAATTAGCGCTCGTTTCGCACACCGCCGAGCTTAAACTTGTTTTACGGTCTCAACTTTTGACATCTCGCTGCCGCGGCAGCATAAGCTTGGCGGCGGTTTAAGCCGCCCGCGAGCATCTCCCGAGACGAAATTATGCTTCCAGTGGGCTTACGTAAATCGCAGGCCAAACCGAAGCCGACCCATTGACATCGACCGGGGAACGCCGCCGCGGTCCCCACACAGTGGCAGTCGCAGAACAGACACTTGAACACGATTGTGGAACAACCTGCGGGCGCGTTGTAAGTTTGTAAAGCGTTAGTGATCCAAGGTTACAAGTGATTCGCGCGCTGTGCTGGTAGGTGAGACCAACGACGACTGCGACGAGTGGGATTCCAGAAGACACATCTGCACGTTTCATGAACATGAAACACTTTTGTAATATTAATAGCTTCGAGCTTACGGGGATGGCGTGGGGCTCTGGCTGGCGTGGGGCACTGCTCCGGCTATGGTCACGTCGATGGGTGGCATTTGTGTGTCGACCAGACGGGGTGAAGTTGCCTGTGCCGCGATGACAGTGGCCGCAGTTTGATTGATGATCGACTGAATGTGATTGCCAGGTTGGACAGGTTGCCGTGGCTATGCTTGCATACGCATGCAAGTCAGTTTGTGTTCGTTTTGTTGTTGTTTATGGATCAAATAAATTAATTGCTTAATTTGCATATCTCATGGATACTCGTATTGCATGGATTTTCTTCTGAAATGCGATTTACACGTGTGCTCTGCTGCGGCTGGTTTGTGGCGGGAATTTGTAATTTCTACGCACTGGCTGGGAGTGGGAGAAGAATTAGAACGATGGTGAGGAGAGAATGCTCTCTTAGTGATGAGGAGATATGACAATTCACTGTTATCTAGTTGTCAATGGTTTTTTTTCGTGTGTGGAGGAAGGACTCCCTCAAATGGCGAGTATGGTGAATTTCTTTTCCGGACGCGGGAAGTTTGTCTATTTCAAGTTAGCCTTTCGGGTGTTCCTAGAGGACTTCATGGAAATTCTGACTGTTTTCTTTGACTGACCATATTTTGGAAATCGTTTTGTGGGTCACTTCCTTAGGTCTAGAGCCTATGGCAATGACGGCTTCCAGAAATGTGATTTGTTTTCAAAAACTTTTGAAATTTCTAATTTCGCGGTGTATGCTTCTGGAGCTTGATAGAGAGTTCTCCATTTTCAGATTTTTGAGTAGTTTGCCATAAGCAGGCTCAATTGTTTGTCAAGTCACCATTCGGAAAAAGCAGTTTGCAGCTCATTTCCAACTTCCACTGACGTGAAATTTCAGTCTAAACGCGGAGAAGAGACTCTATTTATTTTGTGGCTTCCGCTGCAACAGATTTGCCGATGATCAGATGACACATTTCACCGAACCTTACACTAAGTAGAAGAAAGCAAGATTTTCAAAGGCATTTGCTACACTCTAGCATCAGGCTCTCTAGGCTCTGTTATGGCATCGAAAAGTCTCTGGGCCTTCTGAACAGTTTGGATGGATTGAAAATCGGATGTGCTGGTGTCCCGCAGAGTTCTGTTTTGTCTCCGACACTCTTTGTCATTTTTACGAGCGATTTCTTTTCTGCCTCCCATATTCATTGTTCGACTCACGTCCTTCCTCCTTGAACGTAGACTTGGAGAGGCCGACCATGTTGGCATGCTGACAGACAAAGCAATTGTCGCGACTGTTGTTTACAACGTTCCAGCCACAAACACATTCCATCCCCTGGTTCAATGGATGGGGAAGCCAATTATCGCAAAAGGAGAGACAATCCCCTTGAAGTCTCGACCTTCGTCAATTGGGCCGCGTTTCCTGCAAAAGCTGTCCACCGGAAGTTGGCCTCAACAAATGCGAATTGAACAGGGAACTTCGAGCTAAGCTTGTCATAATGGATCTCTTCATGAAAGATGGAGATGGAGATTGAGAAGAAAACAGAAACCTAACAACAAGTGCAAAGTATGCGAAACGGACGGGGCTGAGAAGGAATTGAATCGCGAAAGCAATTGCATCGCATCATCATCATTTTCGTCGACCCGCATGTTCCACTTAAGGAGCCGCTGGGGCTGTGCATGCACGAAAGACCTTCAGGCTGCTTGATCCTCTGCCATCGACTGTAACTCATCAGCAGCTATTCCCAAGGACAACCACGCGAGTTTATGGTCTTGAGTCAACCACCTCATTCTGGGTCTTCCGAACAATCGCCTACCTGACGATTCTGCATCTTAGGTACGCCTTGGAGGTCGTGATAAAGGAGACATTAGTGCCACGTGCCCAAACCATCGAAGCAAAGCTCTCTACGCCCGAGGAAGTAGCCGCTAAACATTGAGTTTTCCCGCGCTGTCGCATTTCTCTGCCTATTCCGGTAAATTACGCCCGCAACAGGACGGAGAAATCGCCTCTCGGAAGGTTGGACTTCAAAATAGCAACCAGGAAGAGCTAATTTTTGCCTAAGATCGTTCAATTTTTGAAGGGAATCAATTTGAAAGCAAAATTCGACCTCAACGAGTACTGATAGCAAAGACAAGCGTCTCGCCGAGGAAGTCGGTTTCAGTTCCAAGACTAGATCTTGAACAGTTCTCTTTGTTAAATTGCCCAGATGTCCACAGAAAACATTCGAATTCAAATCAGCATTGAATACACCTTCTCTACAGTTATCCGCAGAGTTGAGAAATTTCTCAGATATGCGACAACGCTATGAAGTCTGATATGATATCCTCTGTACCCTGGCAGACAGGTCAGGCAGGGATTGACGTGCTCAACCGTCTAATCTAGTGATGCACGACGACAAATGAACAAATGAAACCGATTCCAAGGCCTTCAATGCTGCCTGACTATCAGTCAGGGTAAAGATATCCACCAGCCACGACTTTGCTTCAGAAATGGCCAACAGTTCAGTTTGTCAGACACGACAGTGATTGAATCACTTTCTCCTTGACGGATTTCGATTTTCAATATTGGACTAGAGCTCTTTCCATTTTCCCACAGACTTCCAAACGACTAACTTCCCACAACAGAAATCCCACCCAGACGCAGATAGTCACGCACAAATGGCCCCGTCGCCGATTGCAAAATGCATTCCAATTCCAAAAACAACGCAAAAAAACTGAAGACTAAATAAATTGATAACAATTCATGCGAATTTAGAGATATTCCCAGAGCGGGAGAGATGCTCGCCTCAGATGCGATTAAGACTACAGCCACAGGCTAAATTAATCTCTCGTCACAACCACCGCCGCACACAGCAACGACCACTGTCATCGCCACAATGACTGATTCCCTGCTATATTTAACTGCAACCTAATCCGTCCGAATGAAGTTCATAACCCTCGGGTGAGTGTATTCAATAAAACCGAACCGCTAACCGCACAACAGAGTCCCCCCCCTCCGTCCTCGGCACCGTCCGTCCAACCCTTGCAAGAGATATTTAGATACACCAGCAGCTGCACCACCATCATGTCTCTGTGCAGCGGCTACTTGATCGCTGAAGTAAATTTAATTGAGATGCTAATTAGCTTAATTAACGCATTTCTGTTCTTGTTCAAAAAAAACTGCGTATTTGATTTTTGCGAAACAACAGAAAATTACTCATCGTCGCCGTCGCTAAAAGCAAATCCAAGCTACCGCCGCCGTCATCGTCGGCGTCGCCACCCATCAAGGCTGCCTGAGACACATTATCAGGCGATAAGTTTCACTATTCATTCATTAAATTGCCCCCACTGCTCGCAGACAATCCGTTTTATTGAGTTTGATGCGACGGAGGAGTTGCTCGTCGCCTCAGGGACAAATGAAAATGCCATAAACCAAATCCGCGATAAGATTCCGCGTCTCCCCCGTCCCCGGGAGTGTCATCCGGGGACAAAGAATACACCAAACTAGCGAAACTTCTTTGTTGGAGCACACTCAACACTGCTCGACCAGCGACTACGATAAATGCCCAATGACGTGTCGCAGTCGTCGTGGGAACTACGCGCTGTATCGAAACTGCATTTTGAGTGCACTTTGTTTGGCAGTGGCGCGCGGTTTGCCGCGCAATTAACACCAAATCAGGGATGAAGGAGAGAATGAGCAGTAATTGACACCAGGAAATGTATTGCGTGTAGTTTCACCTAATTCTGATGATGTGTGCTTACCTTCAACCCCCCCCCCCCCCCCACACCACCCTCACGGTGATGAACAGCTGCAATTCCCTTTTATGTCGCGTGTAGCTACAAACATTCGTTTGTTGTTTGCAATTGTGTTAGGGCATTCAAGTTTCGCGTAATCATTTGAACAAAGCTTCTACCCCCCCCCCCCCCTCCGCCTCACCACCTCATGCAACCCCATGGGGGTAGACCGATGTCTGTCGTGAAAAATGAATTCAATCATTTGTGTGTCGAAAGTTGACTTAAAAAGGAAATAAACACGAACGCGTTTCGAATAGTGTCCCCCGTCTTCTTCCATCCCCCTAACACCATTCCAAACAAAGGTTGTCAGTCCAACAGAGAGGGGGAGAGCCCTTTGTTCTCAACGACTTTCAAAGTTCTGGAGCGCAGCGCGACTTCCCTGCATTTGTGTCATGCCGCGCGTCATGACAAGGAACAAATCATCAAAAGGTTGTGTTACCAAAAACGGGAAAGTGATCTTAAACCACACACTGCCGCCAACCGCATAGTCACAAAGGCCGAACGGAAACCCACACTACACACACACACACACATATATATACGGGGCGACAAAGATACATTTTTGGAGAGTGACTAAGGTGATCACGGTTATGTTCATTTGGGAAGATTGCAATTTCCAAATTCAGAGACTCACTCTGAGTCTGAGTGACGGACAGATGAGGTGAGATTGAATTCGAGATATAACTGTAAATTTGAGATGTATTCCCCGGTGGTGCGGTGTGACACCAGGCGTGTAATTAACCGGACGCGATGATGATGCGCCGATGATTCCAAGCCCAGGTCCAAGTGGGGGATAATTAATCATCGCGTCGAGACCTTATAAATGGTTTCCATTTGGGATGTGTTTTGGTTGTTTTTTGTTTACCGTTCGAGGTCAGTTTTCAGTTGAAGTCCGCGAGGCACTGACTAAGGGGTGAGCGCGCGCGAGAGAGAGAGAGGGGAGGAGGAGGCATTTATTGAGGTCAATCGGTAGGGTTCATTGTGTGTGTTACACATTCGCGAAATGCCGGTGAGACAATGGAGGTTTTGAGTCACCGACAAAAAAATCGACTTATTTAGAAAAGAAGGACATGTTGGGATGAGATGACGCGTGTGGTGCACTTCTGGGGAAATTGTTGTGAAATAGACGCAACACGGAAGTAACTGAAGCCAGTCATGTGAGGTCTGAACTCTGAAAGGGTTCAGGTGGTCGTCAAAGTGTGTGATCAAGCATTTCTTTTGAAATGACAACAGAAATGCATCAAAGACCTGCACTGAAGTGGGGAATTTTTGAAGAAGTTTTGAAGTTTTAAAGGAGCTCAGGATGGGGAACAGTGGGTTTCTGGCAGACAAGATCATAATTGACACATTCGGGAATAAAGCGGTGAATGGACGCGTCTTTCAGTGTTGGTTTGTGAAAGTACCCTTCAGGAGATCTAAGTTGAGACAATGATTTGCTTGGGAAACCTGGAGCGGCATGCGATGACGCCACTTTTTCAGTATCTTTGAATGCAGATGAAACCAAAACGGTGCAGGGCATTAAAAAATCTAAAACGCATCCAATTCGACACCTATCTCAAGTAGGAAAAGGAAAAAAACTAGAACTCGTCAAGTGGGTGAAGCAAGAATTAAACGATACCCAAAATCTGTCCCATTTAGAAGACTGGTGCATCGCTGAGTCCAAGGCACCCAAATTACAGTCTTTGCACCACTCGTCTCATGTGATGATGATTTTGTTTTTTTGGACAGTGGCTGGGTGCGGATGAAAGTCCTAGGCACAACCTCAAACGTGGTCATTACCTAGAGAAACTGAAGGACTTCGACCAATTCACTTTTTATTTCTCAAATCAAGAGAAACTGAAGCCAAGCTTGTGAGGTCTGTGAGAGCAGTCAAATATTGTGGTTGGCTTAAAATCAGTCTTCTGTGGCACGTGTGTACGGTCGTCCTGCATGACAACGCTAGACTCCATACCTCACACGTAATGGTGCAAAAGTTGGGATGCAAAATTCTTCCACATTCCAAGGGTCTGTCACCTTTTCCGCAATCTTTGGCGTCATTTTGTCAGCAAAAGATGCTTTGAAACCAAGCAGAGGTCAGAGAAGCGTAAGAAAACCTTTCAACTGCGAAAATGTCAAGCCTTCTATGAAGAGAGAAAAGCAGGGATTTCGAAGATGGAAAGTGGAAGACAGACAAACCGTGTTCTACAGACAGACAGTGTCCTACAGACAGAGAGTCTGCTACAGACAGACAGTATGCTACAGACAGACAGTGTGGTACAGACAGACAGTGTGCTACAAACAGACAGTGTACGACAGATAGGCAGCGTGCTACATTCTTGTGAACATCAAAAGTCGATGTGGATGAATAGTTACTGATATCAACATCGCCATGAGGAACGACTAAACTTGATCCACCTTTATTGGAGAACCCTCAAGAATTCCAAATCACACATATTCCAAAACTCAATTCTCACAGTAACTACTGTGTAGCTCTTTATCTAGTCTTTATGGCGACTTACAGTCTGCTGCATCTGCCGCGCAACGTGACTTCAAGTGAGTCACTAGAAAAAAGTTAAATGACTCAACCCACTAGACAATCGTATCTGAAGAATGTCCAGAACTTGGTAAACAAAACTTTGGACTTGGCCATTGTAGAGGTAGGCTGACTGTCTTACGATAAGGAATAGTTATTGCGAAGAAGAATCGATGTCTTTGTTATCAGCGAAGGGGGTTGTGAAAATGAATTTTTGTTATCGCAATGACAGGTCTGTCTATGGTAACAAATTTCGCAAATCTACCTTTTCTGCTAGTGAGGGAGAAATTGCTCGCAGTAAGAATACACAACAACTATCCAGCAAAGACCTTCGAATCGTAGCTTCAAAGTTCGCAAGAGGAAGAGAAACCCAACTTTTGGTGTGGACACTAAGCCATCGAAGATGCAAAATAGCTTGCAAGTAGTTGCTGATGTAGCCAGACACTGATCGTAGAGCCAGTAAATGCATTTGTTATTTGATAGGCCTTTGCATGCAGCAAATGTTAACAGAAAAAATGATTTAGAGCGATTTGAGGAACGACTGACGTGTCTATCTTGAAAAACAACTTCGATTTGATGAACTTTTGAGGTTTGTCACTCTGCCTACTCAAAACATTCAAAATCTCCTTCTTTCACATCAAGGAGTTGCTTGCCCACACCAAAAACTTCCATCGGCACATCAGTGTGAAAAGCGTCTCTCTTAGAGTCGCCTCTAGTGTCCGCTAGAGTGTTATCGTCACTCAGCCAGTTAGCAGTTAGTCATGGTGGCACCGTGGAGTTGAGGGAGCAAATTGAAAAAACTTCTTGAAAGCATTTCCTTCATTTAATGAGTCAAGCGCTCAATGACCAAATTCAGCAAACGATATAAGTGTGCAGCCCGATTGTGCGATAAGACTCGGGTACCCTGAGCTGTGCAAAACATCAAATCACCGCCACAGTGCTGTTCGACAGAGTCAGACAGAATGGTCTGCCTAAACCGTCTATGCTGTTGTCTTCAAGAAACAGAAGGAGAAACGACCTCTGACTTCACTAATAGAGTACAGTCCACGAGGGGATAGAGAACTGAGTCTTGTAGCTGACACCCATATTCACAGATTTTTCAAAAACGGATTGTTGCGTTTGTTTTCAAATAAACTGAAATATCATCAAGGCAATGGGTTACGACAGTGCTTTCCAAGGGAAAAGTCTTACAATTCATTAGGCCCGTGAAATTGAAGCTACAAAACAGGACACAACTCGCTATACACAGAACGTCCCAATTGCGTGATCTGTGTAATGGAACAATTCAATGTTTCTTTGGGGTTTCAGGAAAAAGGCTGCAAAGACGTCTAAGCGAGAGAGAGAGTTGACCTGGTCCTCAGTCAAAGTCAAAAGGAATGTCATTCGAAGAAAATTCTAATGTGGGCCAAAGCTCAGAAAATTTCAACTTCTGAAGATAGGATACAACGCTTAAGATGGCTAGGCCATGTAGAGCGTATGGACACCACTGCTCCGGCCTGAAAAGTCTTTGATTCTGAGCTATTGGGACAACGCAACAGAGGACGGTCTTGGTTGAGGTGGCGCACAGCAGTGGCGAAGGGGCCCTCAACCAACTGCGAGTGCACCACTGACGACAGCGAGCGAAAGATCGTGCTGGCTGAAGAGGCAGGTTGGTTGAGGCTCAGGTCCACCCTGGACTGTTGCGCCACAAGAAGAAGAAGATGGGAAAAGATCACCACTTTGGGGTGGAAGAGGCAAGCTTAAGTATGTGAGTGACTTTCATCACATCACTCTCATCATAAGCAAAAGGGCGATTGTACTGCCACTGAGCCAGCTTCTGGGCGCTACCCACGAAACCATGATGATTTTTAGGTGAAAGTCCACAAGTCTTGATACATGTAAATTTCTGATACATTCGTTAGCTCTTTCCTAATGGAGGCAATTGCAGGGCAGTTGCAGAGGAGATGAGAAGGATGCTGCAAAAGTCGTTATAAATGAAGGCCTAGTCTTGCAGCGTGTCTACCCATTGTCCAATGTCCCTTAGGGACTCCTATCACTTTACTTGATTCAATTCTGTTCGGGATGGGAGTGGTTATGGAAAATATCAATTTTTGATGATGATTAAATGCTTGGGTTTCTACAACTCTTACAAGCCCAGCTGCTTTGCAGGTCTGATTTCGTTGTCTTTAGGGCTTGTGTTCATACAAAATAGTGGAGAAGGTTGTGTAGTTCCTTTCCTTCTTGGCTAACCCTCCTCACAGTTTCCTTATGTGTCCTTAAATGTGTCTCTGTCCTGGAACCAAGGACGTCATTAGGCTGCATTGTATTGATCGTTAAGAGACACACAGCAAAGTCTCAGTATGTGCCGTAAGGAAAAGTGATCAAAAAAGACTCCGTCTCAGCCATACTCTCGAAGCCTCTAAACACCAGTCAAAAGCTGTGTTTCGAAATCGGAAGGAGTCAGAGAAGCCAAAGAGACTAAAAACGAACCCCTGGATGCGCAGCATTCGAAATAAAAACTGTAGTCTTAGAAGGCTTAAAGGTACAAGAAGACTCTGCTGCTTAAGGAGTA
This sequence comes from Eristalinus sepulchralis, assembly GCA_944738645.1. NCBI lineage: Eukaryota > Metazoa > Arthropoda > Insecta > Diptera > Syrphidae > Eristalinus > Eristalinus sepulchralis. Next base: position 6,280,142 of record OX122885.1, on the reverse strand, counting down.
TTGATAGTTTTCAGCTTAGAGAAGACAGAAATTTCATCCGCTTGTGTCACAGAATTGAACAAATATCCAACTCATCACTCAATCCAGCAAGAAAACCCCTCTTCCCTGACCTATCGCAATTTTCTTTTATTTTTGAAAACTTGCCAGAAAGTTTTTCTTTCACAAAAAAAAATTCCAAAATTAATTTCCACTTGGAAAGAAAATTTCACAGCAAGCTGATGTCATCTGACGTTGACGGCGTCTTCTCTGAACAACCCACGCTCTGCGTCAAGTGATGACTGTGTTGTTGCCTTAAATTTTTCCACATCACTTCACGCGGTTGTGCAGATTGCAATTATTGATTTCCACAAAACCCATTCGCATTTAAATTCGCTCCCCAATCAACTCCCAGCTTACCACACTCGGTGAAAGGAACTGAACAAAACAAAAAAAAAAACTTCCACAATCGTCAGCTAAACAGAACAAGAAAAAAAAAACAACAAATGGCAAATTAAAGGGTGGAGGAGAACAAAGGAAAATTTTCCAAATGACTCATAGACACTCGCACCACCACCACAGCCACCGTCGTCAGCTTTTCTAACTAGGACTCTTTTTGAAGAATCGAATCGGCAGCAATGACACACAGAGCGAAGTGAACAATCGCAACCGTGTGTACCGCGCGCCGCCACTGCCGCCAGCACCAGCACCTTTGAACGTTGTCACGAGTATCTGTCTATCTTGACTTGTGTTCGCTTGTAATTGAAATGCCCAAGCAAACAATTGAAAAAATGCATAAATTTCGTTCCCCCCGAAAAAAACAGGCACAAAAAAAGAGTTCGCCTAAGGTCATGAAAAAGATACTGACACCGTGGCCACAGACGTGGTGGCAAATTTATTTACGATCTCCGCATCTAAAGCCACTCTGGGCACAGGTAGGTATCTCCCGATTTCCACCCCCACGCCTCCCGCTGGTCGTCTATGTGTCTGCACAACTAACCGGGCCTAACGAGGAACAACATAAAACTTTGCATTATTTGGCTCGTGCCAATTATATGCGCGGTGAGAGCGCACCTCGGCTCCACACCGGTTGAGTTAGGTTGCTATAATTCCTCATCTCTCGCTCTCGCTCTTCCTCTCTCTCTCTCTCTCTCTGTTTATCATTTTATTCGGCCCTCTAAAGATATTTTGATTGCACAGACACATCCACGGCTGCTGCACACATGCGAAACGCGGTAAATTGTGAATTCCCATTTTTTTTTTGCGGCACACGCCCACCACACACCGTGGCCAAGAGAGAGAGAGATACTTTATTTGTTTGTACACGTTATGAAATGCACGGCACATAATCTTAAATCTCTTGGATACATTATTCGGCAGCCTTCTCGTGTGTCTTGTGTGGATGCGGTAATGTGAAACGGGCGGCTTGGTGGTGGGGCGAGCGCAGCAAACAAAAAAAAAACGGCGCAACTGGACACCGACGGCGGGGAGGAGGGGAGGAAGGTGAGTGAAAAGAGGCCACACCACAAGCTGGATATCGGGTCTATGCACTCGATTGTAATTTAAGAACTTTCTGACGTCCGAGGTCTCGTCTAGAGTGTGTTTACGTTTTTTTCTCTCTTTTTCTCCGTCACTCCTTGACGGTGGAACAAGTTTTTCGTTTTTTTGTGGTCACTTTGAGGACGATGATGAAATTTATTGATGCGGTGAACGAGGATAAATGTCGATCAGACCAGATCGTGAATTGCGATAAAACGCGTCGGCGCTGCATGCAAGGGGACCTTCATTTGTCAAAATTTGACTTGAGGATACTTGCAAAAGTTTCAAGGACCAACGGACGAGACTCTCTCAAGGACCACCAGTTTTTGAAGTTGGAGGAATGTCCTACAGTCTTTCAAAGTCATCATCAAAATTTTTATTTTGCAAAGGCAATCTTGAAGTGCGAGTAACTTAGACAATCATCATGTGAAGTGTGGTGTGACAGTGGCATGAGTTCATGATAAGCCGACTAGAAAAGTGTATGCTGTAGGAACATGAATTGTATATTGGCCGTATTGTAATGTTATCAAATCTTGTGAGAGACAACAGCGTGATATCACGTGAGTTGAACGTAACGTCGACAAACAAGTCTTCCAACTTTCTGTTTTCTATATGGATCAATGCGGAACAAATGATTCGCAACATCTCACCAGAAAGAATTCCGCAACAACGACATGATATCACGTGACTTGTATATAATTTAGTAACAGAGCTCTTCATAAAATTAAATTTTAAATAAAGTGTGATACACTTTCGGTAATGTGTACCACAAATCTAGAATAATCTGAGAAATGTTAATGTATGGCGACGTGAGCTCACGTGATTTGCTTTAAAACTTCGAGATAAGACCAAGCAAATGATCGCCTATACCAAACTATCAAAGCAGTAGAATACAACAGAGGTTATGACTTTAAAAGTCTTTGTGACAGCGACGTGATATCATGTGAGTTGTGCAAAATTTCAAGAAAAGCGATAAACAATTTAATCGTAATAAAAATTTTTTGAGGTTCTGCAGTAGGAAAAGTTTGAAACGTGACAAAATCTCTGCATGATTAATAGATGTTGACGTGATATCACGTGACTTCAAGAAAATATTAAATACCCGTCAGGCAACGATTGTATTTAACAAGCTTACAACGTAATAAAATAAAATACAGAATGTAACTTTAAGCAACCTCAGAAAAAGGAAAGTAATAGAGACGTGATATCACGTGACTTCATACGCTGAGTTTTTATTGTCAACTTTGATAGTGCGACAGAGCATAAGAGTGGAGCTCTTTGATATTCTGCAGCAAAACTGTCGTGGTATGCGAAACAATTTCTGCATGTGTCAGAGATTTTGACGTGATATCACGTGATTTCTAGGCAATATTTCATACACATCGTATGCAACGATTGTCTTTAAGAAGCCAACAGCGATTAAAGAAGAATACAGCATGTAACTTTTTGTAGTCTTTGCAAAAAATAAACGTGATATCACGTGACTTGTGTAACATTTTGAGAATTACTTCATACCATGATTGTCTATTGCATGTTTTGAATTTACAACAGAAGCCCATAAATGTGGTCTTTGAAAAATAAAGTGATTTCAACGTGATATCACGTGAGGTGCACAAATTTCAAACAAATGTCTCCCCAATTTCACTAGCAGCGACTACTTCTGTTCATCTCTGATTAGTTCTACCACACCAAGGTATAACTCCTGCGTGACATCACGTGATTTCGTCACATTTGCATGCAAGAAATCGTTAAAATAGATTTTCTTAACTTTCCTTCAAACTTGCCCCAGATTCACACTCGAACAGAAATCCCCTATTAAAAACCACTCCACACACATCTCGTTCATCAGACAACCACTTTGCCGTGTCATGAACCTGTTAAGTGTCAAAAAGAAAACAAAAAACCCCATCACCGGGCGTCTGCCGCCATCTTCGATACAAAGCTACACGCTGCATCCCAGAATATGCATATTAACGTGTTTCGCTAACTAATAGGACAATTAAATGGCAATCTTTTGTATCGCAAAGCCGTCACCATTATTACTTCGATGCGAACTTTTACTCATCGCTGTCGTCTTGTGACTGTCTGGAGGTCTGTTGACGTGTGCGCGCCTGTGAGTGTGAAGTTACAGCCTTTGTCTCGTGTAATGCACTCGAATTCAAAGCCACTGCGCGGGTGTGTGGGTGTGTGAATCCTCTTCATCACCATTCTGTTCACTTAATTGAAAAGCATCTCATCTAAATTAGCACGAGAAGCACACGCCGTTCCGTTCCCCTCATCGGCTTGCTGACAAGTGCAGTTCTTTGCACGTTCTACTATCTTTTTTTTTTTTTGAACAAGGATTTCTGTGTTTCCTCTCTGTTCTATGGCGGTCGTATGCAGTGACACGAACTAGAGATCCGCACACACACACACAGTGCTGAGTGGCGCGCACTCCGGGATGACAGATTACTCATTATAGGACATTCTCTGGCGACACATCCGTTGGACAAGTGCACGCGATATCCTCATCCGTCAAAAATGAGCTTTTCACTTTTTGTCTGCGAATTTTCACATTTTTTTCATTTTTTTCGTTTTCTTTCCTTCTCTCGTGCCACTCGTGGCAGGATGTAAACACCGGAGCAGCAGCAACAAAATGGATGTCCTTCAAGGATGAAAATTCCAGCAGACGTTGAATCTTAAATCCTTGCATGGAAACAGCTGCTGTGCCCTGGCTCGAGGCTGATTCATCTTTTGACACTGCACTTTGCACATTCGCCCGAGTGTCTATCTGCGCTGCGCGCTCTCGCCGTGTGACGATGGTGTGATGGTGGTGGTGGTTAGGTGGGTCTGTGTGTGGTTATGTAACGTACATTTCGGATGCCGTAGGATAACTCCTGCATACCGAATGAGATGTGGACGGAAAAGAGCACGTGTCTGTGTTTTTGTGATTTTCTGCAGCTTTTCCTTTGTTGCCGCTTGACGAATGCTCGCAGATACACACGGGAGATAAAGAGAAATCACAGAAGTAGGCATTTTTTTGCTTGCCGCTGTTCTGGTGACGCAAAAATTCTAGGCACACAGCCCGAAGATGGTGCGACGACGACTTGCGAGAAGAAAAGTTTAACTTGACATGTGCTTCCCGGCGTCGTCGTTGTGTGGGTGGTCGTGGATGGCGGTGTGGTGGGTTGGTGGGTTTTTGTGTTGCGATTTTGTTTTGATTCCATTTTCACGTACTTTGCAAAGTGTGTGTGTATCTGTTTATGTTTTGCCTGGTGATTAAAGCGAAAATTGTTCTGCAGCAGCAGCGGCGGCAACCACGGCTACTGTTACCAGGCGAGGAATATGGATGCGTTGCACAGATGCATGGATGGAGTGGTTTTTTGTTTTGTAAACACTTTGAGGTACAGCTGTGAGCTGGATGAAGTAGTGCGCACATCAAAGGAAATGTCAAAACGCATACTGGTCAGATGAAGGCAGTCAGTTATACGTTTTAGACTGACTTGTGTCTTGTGGAAGGTCATTGACTGCGTGCGTGGATGTGCAGGCAGCTGTTGGCTGGATGCATCGATGACTGCATTGAGGTGATGAATCATGTAAAGTATGTATCTGGCTGTAGCCCTTTGGGATTTAAGGGGGGAAATCGAGGAGACAGTGAGCGGATTTTCGGGCGACAAATGTTTGAGGAGAGGAAGCATTGAAATTTGACATCAAATATTTGACAGCATCACTTCGATATTCAAGTTTTTGTGAGCCTGGACGCAGTGGAAGTCAAGGCCAGTTTGCTAGAGGGAGGTGGAATCTCAGACATCGTCAAAAAAATTTAAAACAACTCTACTCTCATGCTTGTCTATATCTAACTTTTGAAGCTTGAAAAAGGCAAAGCCTCGAATGACAAGAACGTAATATCACGTGAGCTTCAAGAGGGCTAGAGACGAGATAGCAAGTAGACTGTAAAATGTTTGTTACCAAATTTGATTAACAAGAACTTTTTCAGGTGAATGTAATGGACGAGAAATGTAAAGTAAGACCTAGGAAGAACTAGGATGTTTTGGCAGCAGCATACATAGAAAAAGCTTTTCCAAATGTCAGGCAAAGGAGACGGGGTGTGCCTGCTTGGCGTACGTTTGTGGTAATCAGTGATGTTCTCACAGAGAAGATACTCAAACATTGGAAAAAAAATATTTAAAATTCAATGCAAACAAAAGAGATATTATGTGACGACAACGTGATATCACGTGATATACAACTTAATGCAAGTAGTCATCTTACAGTTGCCTCCATAAAAAAAATCTTTGATGTGAACATATTTTCTAAAAACTTACATACATGTTATTTTAAGAAAACATAGAAAAAACCTTGCGTGATATCACGTGAGTTACAAATAAATTTTCGTAAAGGTGGCATAAAATTAGTTGGGATGTAAATTTGATTCGATTCAAGGTTTCTGAAGATTTCTTAAAAAATTTTGGAAGAAAACAAGGTAAAAGCGACGTGATATCACGTGAGTTATACAAAATTTTTTTCAACTCAGACTTTTTGAAGATTTCTCAAAAAAGTTTTGATTAGAATCCCAAAAAAAACTAAGAAAAAGCGACGTGATATCACGTGAGTTGTACAAAATTTCCACAAATGGGTCGTGAATTTGTTTGAATTAAGATTTTGGGAAGATTTTTCAAAATGATAATGGATTACTATCTGAAAGAAAGTAACTTAAATCGACGTGATATCACGTGAGTTGTAGATAATTTTACAGAATAATGTTTATATGCACTGTGTGCTATTAGTTTCTCATATGAGACGTTAGAACACAAGTGTAATCTTAAAAAAATGGTGTAAAGCCAACGTGATATCACGTGAGTTGTTCTAAAATTGAAAAACTTTAATTCAAAAATCCCCATAAGTAGCTACCTTGATGATGGAAACATTTTTTGACCAAGTCGTACGTGATATCGCATGACTGGCGCACGATTTGATGAAAAGCTGTCTAGACAAGATGATTTCGGAACTCTAAGTTGCACTACAGCAGTACACTCAAGCAAAACGTGAAAAAATGAGAAAAACAAAATGGATGACGTTACAGTCTAAAGGAGATCAGGAGCTAACTTCTTCAGCAAATTCTGGTGTTGTCCACGATTTTGCTCTTTCACGAGTGCAGAGGGTGTACAGTTCGTTGGCGACTTTGAACACCGAGATAAGAAAAGCATTTCAGTGGCAATAAGTATTCACTGCGGTTTGTTGGCAGAAAGAAGTCGATGGGACCGTGAGCAAATGCAAGATGAACAAGATTGGAACCTGAGGACTTTGCAGACACACTTACCCACTGCGAGCGATTTCAACGTTCCGCGGTGTGTGAGTTTTCTTTCGAGTTGAAACCGAATTTCTCAACTTCCAAGCCAAGGCGCTCCAAATTCAAAAAGAAAACAAAAACGTCTTCAGAATTTCGAACTTCCTCAAGAACGACTTAAAATTTCCAGGAAACAAAAATATTTGTAAGCTTGCACAACTGAAGGCCTTTTCGAATTCTTCTCCTTGCCAATGATAGATATCGAAATTTGGATGCAAACTAAGAATGCTTAAAATATTTTGGTCCCAAGCCCTAAATTTTTGCACTAAATTTTTCGAACAACAAAAGCACAGATTTCTGTCCCTGAGTCAGCCTTATGAAACACATATCAATCGCGGCGAAGGGAGGCCTTAAGACTGACTCCACCGAACCCTGGTAGGTTTGAATAAAAGGCGACTGTTGTCTTCACGGAAGGGAATTTCTCAGTTAATCCGAGGAAGTTGCCGAATAGGATTACAGAATGCGTTAAACTTCCTCACAGTTCAAGACTCACAAAATGTCGCAACAAATTGTCAAGAAATGAAATAACGTGTTAGGCCATGCGAAGGATAAGCCTCTAGTCGAGACATATATTCACTGTCTAGCTGCCTAGGTTTGATTACCCTGCACGTACAAGAACGAACAGGACTCTGTTTCAGAAGCATGGGCTGAGCAGCTCAAACGAGGCAAAAATTTCACTAAAACACACTCAACTTGAGGAACACTTGAAGCGGAATTCTCGAGCTGAAACTGAAGCTAAGGACCCTCACTTCAAATTGAAGAAGCCACAAACTTTGAAACAAACTTACACACTTTTGAAAAATAGAAGAAATATTCTCACTTACCATTATTCATGGAGCATCTGTAGAGGGCCTGGCAGAACGCCATCACCAAGTGTTCGCCGTCCACAGGACTCTGCAGCGGGGTCTGCGTGGCCGAGGATGTGGTGTTTGGCGACTGGCTGGTGGACGAGGACGAGGAGTGAGTGCCGTCGGCGGCCTCCTCCTGTTCTGGCACATAGAATGGCACAGCCATTTTTCAACTTATCTCAAAAAACTAGGAAAATATTGTTTGTTCTCACGAGGGACTGAGTGTATCCCTTTCGTTGCGCGAATTCTTCACAAAAACAGCAAAAAAAGCGTAAAATCAACTTGAACACTTGAACGGAGTTCTGGTGGTCTTCCAAGTCAGTCTTTCGGATTGTTTTGTGACAACTGCAACTGTTTATGCACTGAACGGATTGTTTTGTATCGGAACGTGTCACGGAATGAGCGGGCGGCGGGTTAACACTTGATTTCTTCAGCAATCGAGAGCAACAAGCGTTCATCGGGGTCTGAGACGGGGTGTCGCTTGTTGCTGCTGTGTCTCTTGTGACAAAGTATCTCCACGTCGCGGAGGATGTCAAAAATTCATATCACACGCACTTAACTCGAGATCTCTCGGAACTGCAGCGGAATTCGTGGTCTAAATGCACGGTTCGCATCTCAGCACACTGCACACTGCATGCCGCAGGACACAAACTCACGACTGTTTGCTTCACTTGTGATTATGTTCTGGCGCTGGCTGATGGATTTCGTTTTTTCTCTCACGAGGAACGAAAAATAAAATCTGAACAGAAAATAAAAACTAAAAAGGCGATCGCTTGTCTGGCGAGTTTTGCTGCGGGAAAACTATAAGCACTCAACACAACACACGTCTTATTCGGTTCGCTGCTCGTAATCAACTGTTCATATAGTTATATGGACAATTTATTTCTCTTTCCGTATCCGCAAACGTTTATTCGTGCCTGCTCTTGCTCTCGCACGAACAGAAGAACAAGAAAACGAATATCGCCGAAAGAAAACTGGAAGATACATGCACACTGGCCGAGAACAAAACAAAACAAGTTGTGTATTGTTTGGGGCACAACACACGCACACGAGAGAACTCACCTTTTGCTCGAGAAAGGGGTACGATGTGATGGAGAGGGAGAGAGCGAGCGACGGACTGCAACAAGGAACGATTCTTGAGCGAGTCGGCTGCACATAGGCAGCCTTTGCGTCGTGCCTTTACATAGAGTCTCTTGCACTTCCCCTTCCTACTTGGCTGGCTCTCTTCTGCAGGTTGTTTTGATTTCTCGTCTGCGCTTCCACTTGTTCGTCTCCCATTGGAGATGGTGTGGCGATGGAGTGGAGTCTAAAGAGTTGGAGAAGAGAATGAATGCATGAAAGAGAGCGAGTCACTCTCTTTTGATGGTTGGCAACACGGAATTTGGTGCGAAAACTCTTCATTTTCGCGCACCCCCTCCGGTTTTTTGGCAATTGGTGTGTAAATTGTAAATGCTGGACGTTTGGTGGATTGGCGAATGTGTGATGATATCGGGAAATGCTCCAAAAGTGCCTTGTGCGTGAACAAGTTGGAGCCTGTTTGAGGGTCAGGCAGAGCAGGTGTTCTGATTCGGTTACCGGAAGACGGAAGAAGGCGGTTGCACGACGAATTCGGATGGAACCTGTTACATCTTGAATTGGGATTTCGAGTTCATTTGACGACTGAATTCACTTGTTGAGGGATTCTCTGAGTTGATGGTCTAGTTGGTGATCACTTTGATTGTGTTTTGTTTTGATGACGTTTCACGGAAGAAGGTTTTCTGTAGTCCCGCACATTCAATAGTAGGAGCCGGGAAAATGTTCAAAATGAAGAGACCTGAATGGCGATTTCCTCAAATGCAAACCATTGTGGGTCAACGATGTGGACTCCGCTGGATGTGGGACAGATCGAGGACTTCAAAAACTTCGAAAGGAAAAAGAGGTCAAAATTGAAATTTGGGTCATATTTCTAGTCCGAAATGGACTCATATCCATTTAAGAAAAACGAAATATCGCAAACATCGAGGGCAGTAGGTCTAAAATTTGAGAAAATTTTGGGGTTCATTGGTTTTTGAAAATGCACCTAAGTCGAATTTTTGAATATTTGTGTGCTGAAAACGGTAGTCATCAGGTTTTTGCGAACACATCTAAGCCTAAGGTGCCAACTTAAGTAATACCTTTATATGACATGCGCTAGTAAGTAAAGGGGGCATTGTGCCCCCTTTGAAGACGCTACTTGTGGTAGCTGTAGAATCTAAATATTTAAAATACGAAAGTATGCCAGGCATGGATTTGCCTGGGGGCGAGTACCCCCTTTAATGATCGATAAAGAGGAACAGATGAAGTGTAGGTAATCATACCGATTGGTCTTAAATGCCTCTGAAAGGGGTGGTCGTGTTGACATATGGAAAGGAAAGGCGTTCTGGCATATGGTTGGTAAGAGCATTGTGTCGTGCGACTAAAAATTTAACTGCACGTCCAAAAGGGGGGCTTAAGGGCGACCTGATGAGCATTCCGAGACAGGCGTGTATTGTTCGATGATTTCTTAAAGGGGAGGAATGCTGTTGTTGGAATAGCATTTAGTGAGAATCTAGGAGTGACCCAGAAATCTGCAGCCAGAGGAGGCAACATGCCCCTTCATATTAGTCATATCACACAGGCTGCAATTCTACAATGTGGTACTAGGTTGTAGCGACTGGGCATCTATAGGCAATCAGACTTGGCCGCCTGGATGGTCTTTCTTAGTATTCTTAGGGCATTCGATCAGCCCAAGGCAGGTATGTAGATACCTAGGTATGAGGTGTCCCACTCAACCTACAACTTATTGCTGACTTCGAACGCCGAGGTAAGAGAAGCCTTTCAGTGACAGTAAGTACAGCAGGAGCTCGGACAATGAACATATTCGAAATAAATGAAGCAAGGGACTTTCGAGTTTGAGTTCGGGTGCTCCACATGCTGAGTACCACCTAAGTTACCGAAGAAGGACTCCTGCCTTCTGCAAGATCGCCTTCTGCAAGATCTTGGCAGTCGCAGAAGAGTTAAGAAATGGTTTCCTGCTGTTCCTCGCCCCTGCAGAAGTCAGTGTAAGGGATGCCATGGCTAAAAGAATGTGCTGCGATAGCTCAGTGGTCTGTAACACTCCGTAGACGCGTTTCGTCTTAGCTAATGAACCAGAAAGAGATAGAGAGAGCGTTAAGAGTTGAGCTAGTGCCAAATCGCCTTGATTGTAAGACCATCTTTTATGCGTCGTCTTGGTAGGTCTGTAGTGAAAAGAACAGAAAGGATGCCACCCCTCTCTTCCTCTATACCTTCTGCCCGTTCTGTGACATAATTCTGGTCACTTAAGGATACCAAACAAAACCTGTAGCGCGCGCCAATTATAAAAACAAAAAAAATACGGAAGGAATTTGGGGTTTGGTACCATGTTTGGCTAGTTTTAGCTTCATCAACCCCGAGATTCTCCTGAATTTCACTATCCCCTGTTTTTGACGTTGTAGCTAGATTCACAAGACTCACACTCAAACCTTCCAAAAATAAATTCGAAACTTTCGATTTTGAAGATCTTGGCTTGACAGTGTTTCACGACACCTTTTTCAAATAGGAGGAAAAGTGAACTTAGAGGACGACGCCTTTCAGCGAATGCAATGATTTTTCTCATGCTTCTTGTCGTCATGGGTTAACAGCATTCAACCATTCCCTTGAAAGGACAATATTCGCTGAAAAAAAGAAACGAAAAATAAAGACGTTTTTTTCGAATTTTTCACCTTGCTTTCGAGCTTGTTTTTAAAATTTTCATGAAAACCAGACTGTCAAGTTTTTACTTCTTTCTTCTTTCTTCTTCTTCAAGCCCGAATTTGGTTTAGAGCTCAACTAAATCAACACCGGCTTCGTGAAGCTGATAAACAGGATCTCCGTCCTTTGACTTATTTTACTTCTTCCCCTTCTTTATATGGCGCTACGGCCCGGGTTGGACCTGGCCCTCAAATAGCAAGCCTCTCCAACGGAGTCAAATTTAGTACTCCCAATTTTTTGAAGTCCTCCTTGGCTTGTGTTCGTCATCGGGTCCGTGAGCGTCATAGATTGACTTGTTCCACTGGTTCGCAGTTGCAGCCCCTTCAGTCTGGAGCATTGTTGTCTACATGGTTTAGCCGTGCAAAACTATCACACTGGACACCCATTCGACCAAACTAACGTCTATCCAAAGCCAAGCTTTCAAAATTTGAATTCAGACGTTTGCAAATCTTGCATTAGGCCCAACATTTCATCACAAGGGGTGTGAACTTCTAGAAGTGTTCAGGTATCCGATTAGAAGCTTCTGATGACTTCAAAAAATTAATTATTGGATAATCCCTTTCCCCCACCTAAACCCCTTCTCATTTCAAAATCTTTCTCTCTCTCTCGCTCTGCTCATAGGCACTTCACCCACATAACTCTTTTCAATCTCAAAACATTCTCTTTTCCACGTCTCCTCGCAGAGAAGGGCAGTCCAAAGCAAAAGAAAACTCGTCGAACACCCCACATCCACACACACACACACACACACATGCGCGCACGCAAGTTGAACATAATTTATAAGTAACGCGCGCGCGAATGATAACAAAACAGAGAAGAAAAAACCGATCAAAACAAAAAGAAACAAAAACAAGAAAATCACAGAGCACTCCGCGCTGTAGCTGCGCCGCTGCTGCTGCTGCTGTTGTTGGACTCTACGCCAAAAAACCAGTTGACGAGAGCGAGAACAGAAAAGAAAAAAAAAAAACAAAAACACACCATCAACTCTCGAAAAGATACACAGAGCCAACCAGATACTAGAGCCGATTCCCGGCAGAGGGAAACGACTGCGACTAGCCCACAAAATGATTGACTGTACTTTACCTATTTCAGCTTGTTGCTGCCACAGACACTCGGAGCAGAGACTCTCGCTCTCTCTCTCTCTCGCTCGCTCCCCGGCTGTCCGCCCGTTCGACCCCGGGCACCGCACACATGGGGAGGCTGCTTGCTTGGTGCTGGTAATGGTGCCTCTGACGTGTGTGGGTGGAGAGGCTTTCGCGTGATGTGCGTGAGCTGATGCTGAAAGATATTGAGAGAATGCCCGATACTGCGCCTCTGCCTCTGGGACATTTCGCAGTTCCTTCGCTAAGTGGACGAAATTATGTGCGATACACTGGCTGCCGTTGTGGCCCGTTTCTGTTGGCGTGGTTGGCAGTGGGGTGGCGGCGGCGGCGTCGGTGGTGCGGCTGTTGCGTAATATGGTTAAATTGAGGAAAGTTGACACATATGCGAGTCAATAATTCTAACTGTGGAATGGGGCCGGGACTAATTTATTTATTAAGGATGGTTTACATTTTTTAATCAAAACAAACAGCCACTGCTACTGCCGGGGATGGGGTTAATGCAACACACGCTGAATTGGCGACTGATGGTGCGTGGCGACGCTGCACAACATCGCTGTGGACGCTTATCTCGTTGATTGGGCTTGATTTTGATGGTTGGACTTTTTGGATAACCGCGGGGTATAGAAAACGAAGGAAATTTTGATAATTTTTGACCCTTTTATTACAGAATGAGGCGCAACATGAAAGGCTTTTGCATTCGGGGTGTGATTCAATGGGAGGTTGGAATGTAAGAAAATCAAAAACCTCCGAGATTTTGGAGAAATTTACAAAATTTTGGGAAAATTTTGTGGCCGAAACTTTGCCATTGGGGAAACCAAAGGGAAGAGTGACTCCTTTGATTGGAAACACTTGAAAATTTAGTCCCAAAATTAGATTAGAGAATTGAAGATCAGACTGTACGAATTCGTGAGTAAATTTTTGAAATTGCGAAAACAGAAGGTATGGCGGCTCTGTGAAGGACATTTTTAAACACAACCCTGGAGCATGTAGATTCAAAAACTGGCCCACTTCCAGGCAGCAACTCACATTTACTGTAGTTTCTTGTTCTTCGGAAGGAACTTCCAAAAGGCACCTTTGTGACAAGCAGACTACATCACCAGATCCCATCAAGTCATCGTCAAAAATCTGCAACCTGATCTAAGGAAGGACTTGACAATGATAGAGGGAGTGCTTTACAGTGTCTTCATCCTCTCCATAGCCGCTGCCATGATTTTGTTCATCACTTATCCATGGAACACTTAGAGGCTTGGCGAAGGTGTTACTGTCCGTCTGTCCTGTCTCCGTCAAAATTTTCCTTTTCCCGTTTGCTGCGTCATCTCTACACTTAAACACTTCAAAGGATCACTGCAGGCTTGTTTTCGGACTCTGGAGTTGGCTTGGTCTCCTGTCTAAATTAAGGATTTGTGAGAGTTTCTGTCTCTTACTCGAATTCCGACCTTAAGGGATACGTTGTTTGGAGCTCTTGATCTTTTACCTAGGTGCTCGTTCCACTCTCGCTGCGGTTCTACTTTGGCTCTGGTTCCTTTTCATCTTCATCGACAGGTTGCCCTCTATGAGGCGGTTGATCTACATGTAGTCACTTACTTGGTTCATCAATATGGGCACATCCAGTTGCCCAGTCAGTGTGTTTCCTCCCCGTTGACACTGAACTCAACCAGCGTTTCAAGAACAAATTTCGCAACTAGAAGCGGCCCATTCCGACTGGGACTGAGAGCCTGATGGTCCATCGCTAACTTCCGCAGACGGAACGAAGCCGAGGGAGAAAGTTTGTTTAATCTCCCCATGTGGAGTAACGCACTACAGGGGACATTCTTCTGATCAACGAAGAACATGATTCCCAGAAAGGAACATTTTTGCCGGTAGCCAGCAGCCTTGGGAGTACCGAGAAGCTTCACTTTTAACAGAGAAACATGTGTCCCCTGCTGCTTAACAAGATAGTAGAGCCAAACCTACAATCCTTGCCTCATGTGAGTCCCTGTCACATCCCTGAAAGACCGATTTACACGCCAGAAGGGATACCACGTTGCTGCCCTTGCATTAAGGAGTTTTGTCATTCATATCAGACGCCACAAATGAACGTCTTCATTTTTCAGAAAGGCACATGTAGAAACGCCAATTGGAGATGATCCAATAGGCCAATCTGCCCAGAGGCTAGTCTTATCAAAGTGACCTTAAGCTTACCCTAGCTCTAGGCACCGTGGCCTTGGCCTTAGCTCTAGCTCTGTCTGAAGCTCTGTCTTTAGCTTCGTCTGCTGTTCTGTCTTAAGCTCTGTCTTTAGCTCTGTCTTGAGCTCTGTCTGCAGTTCTGTCTTAAGCTCTGTCTTGACCTCTGTCTTTAGCTCTGTCTGCAGTTTTGTCTTTAGCTCTGTCTGTAGCTCTGTCTGCAGCTCTGTCCAGAGCTCTGACTTTAGCTCAGTCTTTAGCTCTGTCTTTAGCTCTGTCTGCAGCTTTGTCTTTAGCTCTGTTCAGAGCTCTGACTTTAGCTCAGTCTGCAGTTCTGTCTTTAGCTCTGTCCTTAGCTTTGTTTGCAGCTCTGTCCTTAGCTTTGCTTGCAGCTCTGTCTGCAGCTCTGTCCTTAGCTCTGTCTGCAGTTTTGTCTTTAGCTCTGTTCAGAGCTCTGACTTTAGCTCTGTCTGCAGTTCTGTCTTTAGCTCTGTCTGCAGCTTTGTCTTTAGCTCTGTTCAGAGCTCTGACTTTAGCTCAGTCTGCAGTTCTGTCTTTAGCTCTGTCCTTAGCTTTGTTTGCAGCTCTGTCCTTAGCTTTGCTTGCAGCTCTGTCTGCAGCTCTGTCCTTAGCTCTGTCTGCAGTTTTGTCTTTAGCTCTGTTCAGAGCTCTGACTTTAGCTCTGTCTGCAGTTCTGTCTTTAGCTCTGTCTGCAGCTTTGTCTTTAGCTCTGTTCAGAGCTCTGACTTTAGCTCAGTCTGCAGTTCTGTCTTTAGCTCTGTCTGTAGCTCTATCTGCAGTTCTGTCTTTAGCTCTGTCTGCAGCTCTGTCTTTAGCTCCGTCGTTAGCTCTGGCTGTAGCTCTGTCCTGATGATGACGGCTCTGACATCGGATTTGAATTCTTCAATTGACTCTGAAATGTCATAACTTTGGTAACGTTATTTGCATCTGGCAATACTATAGCCTGAGTGGAAGGTGACAGTCTCAGCTTCATTTTGATTGAAGACATCACAAAAATCGCGCTTTACCGTAAGAAGTTATTTACGTTTAAAAATCAGTGAAAATTCGGAACGCTATCGTCATACTTCGTTTTTCTTCTGTAAAAGGGTCGGAAAGCGTCAAGCGTTGCTGAAAAATTCTAAATTTTATGGAAACTGTGTCGTAAGCTGTCCATGTAAGCAAGCCACATGTACCTAAGGTCTGGTTCTGGTTTCAACCTATTCATTTCGAAGGCTGAAGTTCGTTCTCACTCTGCTCTCCGCGAAGAGCTCCCATTTCGAAGCAGTATCTTTGCGGATCTCTTGGAGCATATTCACATTTGAATCAACCTTCCATCAGTTGGTATCTCATCTCGAAACACCCACATTCGAGTCAAATTCACCCAGTTCCCTGGTTTCCGGTTACAAACCCTGCCCCACTCAGGGGGCAGACCGAGTTGTATTTGGGTCGGGTTTCTTATCTGAATCCAGCCAGATATGGACTGGTGCACTGCTTCGCTTGCCTGGAACACGTTCGAACAGGCATGCACTTGCCGTGAGCTGGCGTATTTTTTTACGGCAGTCGATGGCACTGCATGCTGCACCGTTGAAGTGGACCTCATAAGAGTCCCACTGAGGCATGTGGCCGTGTGCATAATTGCTCGCACGAGCAAATGGCTTTATTTTGCAAAAATTTGCTTGAAGTTCAACCCTTGAGAGGGGCACCTCGTGAATGGGGTGGATTTTGAAATCCTGTTGCGACATGTTTGCCGGAGAATCGTGGTCGCGCTTGGCATTGGGACGAAAGAGATGATTCAACACCTGTCCACATCCGTCCATTGATCCTTAAATTAGCGCCCATCCACACGCGAATCAATTCCACCGCAGTCAATATCTGGCCGATTGGACTAGATACTCCAATTTAAAATAATAACTACAAGCCTAGAATCATTAAAACTAAATGAACTGGCTGCCCCAGTGATCGGCGAGTGCAGAGTGCCGAGTGGCGTCCAACGTCCCGGGCCAGTTGTGGACGCAACTCCTCAGCGCGACGCAGTAATTGAACACTTGACATACAATCGCTCTGGTCGTCCCCTTTCAATGGGAGCGCCAAAGAGGGGCCCAGTCAGCCCAGAGATCCCCTCCCCCCCTCACACCCCACCCCGCCGTCCAGGCCCAGTTGATTCCAATCAAAAGCCAAAGGATCAACCATCTGCACACTGGGTCGCGTAGTATCCGGCCGCTGGCCGTAACCCCGTCGTCGCTGCCAGTCGACTCCTCAACGCATCGCGTATACGCGTGCAAATGATCAACAAGACAAAGAGGCCACAACGATGGACCGACTGGCCCTTCTCGCCTGTGATGGATTCAAACACGAATCTGGGGCCCAACTGCTGCTGCCGATGTTGGTGCTCCCCGTGCACAAGCTGCGTCTGTCTGCCGCGTGCGAGTGTGGGTATTAACTCTTTGCAGCAGCAGAGCAACAACACATCGACCAAGAACAAGAAAAGAGGCCCAACTACGCAGCACCAACAACAACAACAAAAAAATACGAAAAATAAGACGATGAAAAAAAGCGTGTGTGCATGAACGGCATGAACGTCGTCGTCGTTTTTCTCAAATCACTTGATAGGTCAGCGACCCAGTGGAACAATAATTGTTTGCGCCCTCTGGCAACCGCTACTGTACCTCCGTAGTGGTACCTCCCTCCTGCCTGTCGTCGCCGCCGCCACCACCACCACCACCACCATCACCACCGCCGCCACAGTCGCCTCTCATAGTGCAGCGCAATCCGAATTAAGGAGGAACACGACGAACGCCTCACCAACAACAGCACCAGTACCAGCATCAGCAGTAGCCGCAGAAGCGGCAGCAGCAGCAGCAGCAGCGTGTGCATCTGTGTATCTGGAGGCTGGTGCGTGTATGTGTCCGTAGCAACCAGAACAAGAAGAAGAAGAAGCGTGCATCTATTCCAGATGTGCACACCACAAGGCAAAGGGAGCACACACCAGCCAGTCAGCCAGTCAGCCCCCCAAGCGATTTAGCTTGAGGAGCAAACGTGTAAGTAGAGCCCAACAAGCACCAGCAACGGCCATTACACCATCACCGTGGGGTGGATGGGCCCCGGGGAGCGGGGGCCGCCTTCAACGACTTCAACGACAACGACAACGACGACGACGACGACGATGAGGATGATGTCGCCCGATTCAGCACTAACTGCGGCGATGATGCAACTCCTCTAGAATAAAAGAAAGGAAGAGTTGTTTGCCACGAGTTGGGGGTGGCCACGTAAGCGGCAGCACTGGTGGTGGCTCGCAAATCAATGCAAACTTTCAGCGCTCTGGCCATCCATCTCCGCAGATAATTACTACGCGTGCAGAGACAAGTAAAAATAAACGCTCGCTCGGGTGAGCCGATAAGAGCTCCACCAACCGCCGAGTGCCGTCCATCAAAGGGGACGACGGCGACGGCGACGATAGGAAGTGCACATTCGTCTATTCAGCCGGTTCCGCTTGCCCGTCATGGCGGCGATTATGCGACGATGCAGCGCCAGAGTTCAATTGCATCTGCAATTAGCCATGAATTTTTCATGAAAAGCAGAGGCAAAGAAGTGCTAAGGCCGGCTAAGTGCTTCGCAATAGAAAATTGCGTAGATTCACTTCAGGAGAAGAATTTGTGTGTGGCACGTCACAAAAGGATGACGATAGTGGCTGGCGGTGACGACGACGTCGTCTCTCTGCAACAAGTCGGCAAGTGGAGGGGTCTGCTTTATTGGAACTTGTTGTGCGGCATAGTGCGTGTGGGCGAGATACTTATCCAAAGAGAGTCGTGGGGGGGGGGGGGAGGGGGGAGTGTCTGCAAGGATAGTCCGATTGCGTGCACCTGGCCACTTGAAATGTGGGGGGGGGGGCATAATTGCACTAATTGCCTGCTTGCTCTGAGGGTGTGAGATCGCACTGCACAGAGACGCAAGGTTCTTGAGATCAAAGTGAACAGAGACCCTTAGCCCATGAAAAGGAAGTCCTTTCAAGCTGTTTTCTCTTTGACCAGTAAATGCATTCATCGCTTAAATGGGTTGGGCATGCACTGGTCACCTAATAGGCAACTGCTATGCGATCGCATCATATCCATTGAATTGCATTGAAATGCAAACATGGGAAGAGCATCTTGTTTGTGGGCTGAAACGACTTCTGTAGGAGATGGAGGAGAGGGGAAAATTAAAGCTGAAGATCGACCTCAGAAACGACTGTTCTTAAGCAGCGTTTTGTTTTCAATCCACTGTTGGGCGCCACTTCTTCAATACATGTGGCTTCATAGGGCCAACCGTACATTCGTCTGCAGAATGGATGCTTGCATCAGCTTAAAAACTCCTCGCTTAGGCGGCAATCGAAAAGCAGATTCAATTATTTCGATTTTTTGGTCCACCATTGGGCGCCATTTTTTTCATTCCATCAAAATTTCTACGTAGAATACAGGGAACGCTTATCAGGTGTGAACAAGGAATGCGAATGGACCGCCGGCCAATTGGAAATGGGAGCTGGTTGCCTGTAAGGATTGGAGATTTGAACTTCAGGACCACTTAAGGCTCGCATCGAGATAGTCGATGTGGGAGGAGCCAGTATTTTGTTGAAAACCTTTTCAAAATCTTAGTCTTTTCGAAGTTCTTTCGGCAAAGAGAAGATTAGAGAAAAGACTAGATTTTACTTGAAAAATTTGGTGAAATGCAGAATTGGCGCCCAACGGACGACTAAACAAAGTCGCCGTAAATGCTCTTCGTCAGTTGAATGAGTGTAGAGTTTGCAACTTGATGATGGCATCAATTTAGGCAGAGCTCTACTGTGCTGCCGCAGCTATTGGATATTGAATCACTTTCTGTCTCTCTTGTGGTTTCAGATCCTTACACCGCACTTCTTCTTTAAAAACAAGCCGAAACGACTCACGTGCATGTGATATGAGAGAAGAATTGATGAACCAAATGAAACCACACTTCGGTCTCCTGCGCTCCTGCAACAACAATTTCGGGCAGTTCACGGAGAACCCATGTTCAATTTCGTAAACTCAAAACTAGCCACCATGAGACCCTTGTTGCTCAAAACCAGAAGCTTCCCACCCATCAACAAGCTATTAACGCTTCCTATCGGAAAGCACTTCCCGTCAACAACTGCTTCATCGCGGTGCCGGCTGTCGAAAGCCGTCCCAATCCCGATGCTGATGACAAATGAATCGTAAAAACCATTCTGATACCCGCCCAGTGTCAACTTGGTTCACATGTTTGCACTATTTCACCTAAAATCCCAAACTTTATTCACGACACGGCAGACACATGTGCTCCCCCGTCCTCCTCCCGTGGGGGCTAATTGATTATCTTTATTAACCCAACCAGGGCCATAATCGGGAATTTATTGTTCCACATCTCGAGCGATCAAAACCCGCCAAGTGTTTACACAGCCTCACTCCTCAAGCCGCTGTGCGGGGCTGTGTGAGTGTGCGTGCACGGCGAGCTCCACAGCGCGAGCCTCGGAGAATAGAAGATAAATAATCTTTTTCTCGTTCGTTGGCCTCCCCACCACCACCATCATCATCGCCAGATCTCTTTCGTTCCTGTCACTCAGTCAGAGTTCGACGGTATCATATTTTCTCCTTTTTTTTTTTCGGGTCCCTTCTGGGTTATTACTTTCAGATAAAGTTGGACACTGCACCTCCTTCACTGCCTCCCGTATGTATGTATGTGCTTCACGAATGAGTACACTTCCAGGCATCAACTTGATTTCGCTTTCTGCCTCCGTAATGGCACACATAATGTGCCCCCGTACCGCCCGGGGTTTCAACACACACACACGCACACACAGGCGACAACCCAGATGCCTTCATTTTGTTGGTGCGCTGTGCCAGGGCCTTAAGTGTAAGACAGGTAGCAGTTACAAACCTGCGCAAACAAAACAAGAGATAAATGATCGTCCCCTACACACGCAGCCGGGGCGCGCAAGTGTTTCGGATTAAAACCGAAAAACCGGGCGCGCTGGAGGCGGGGGGAACTGAATGACAAATAAAAAGATACGATAAACGATTGGATACAAAAGAATACGCACAGATACAGAGATATTGCGTGGTGCGCACGGCGAAAGACGCATAATAAATGGGTTCACGACGCTCGGCCGGGTCCTCACACACTGACATGAATCCCAATGGGAGTCATCATCATCATCATCGTCATCGTCATCATCGTCGTTGTCGTGATCGTCGTCGGCTTTATCTTGGCTGTTGTCGTTGTCATTGTCATTTTTTTGGTCTATTGACTTAACATGCGCAAAGCGTTCAAATGATGATATAGGTTCGCCTGAATGGCTGACAAGAGTCTCTGATCTGAAGGCATCAAACGTATCTATTTCTATTGCCTGGCGGTTGCACCCTTCGCATTTCGGGTGACCGCCCTCCCCCCCCCCACACCACTGCACACCAATAAAAAGGATTATCATCGCGATTTGAATGTGCACGGAGATTTGATTTTATTTAAATTTTCTTCGTGCCTAGGTGGCTGCAGCTGCACAGCTGTGTCACAGTAGGAGTGTTGAAATGCCTGTTTTGATTGACAATGAGAGAGTTTAAGTCGGCCTGCGAGAGAGGTAACAGGATCCGTGTAGCAGGAGATGATTGCACTTTAAGTGTGAAATTGAAATTTTTTTTGTAGGGGAACAAGCATTGCGTGGGAATGTGGATGAAATTGAGAAATGGCGCCCAACGTGAGACTTGTGATTTGGTAATTTGAATGTTTTTAGAAGGATTTAATGATGTAGGCTATGGTAGATTTTGATTATGAAGCGCGTAGAATAGGAATTGACAGTAAGAAGTCCTGAACTATTTTCATTTTCATTATTTGGCTCTATGAGCTAGACCAAGTGAATAGCTTGATGATAACCTTTGTGAATTTGGAAAGTGTTCGGTGTGAGGCTTTGCGAGATTAGATGAAGAAATGGAGCCCGAAAGAAAACTTAAGACTAGAGGAAAATGTAGTGGCAGGTCTTTTGTAGGAGAATTCTACGATTTCAAAGGTTGGAGCGGCCATATTGTTGAAGTAACAACTGTCAATACGTCTTTTTCAGTGACAAAAAACGGAGTTAGACGTCAGAGACCCCCTGCAATGGTGATTTAGTTGTTCAGTTAAAGTGGAATCTGAGTCTTGCCTCGATTCAACAATCGCCACTAGTATCCTACCGAGACGACTACAGTGGGATTTCCATTACCTGAGCTTCCTTAAGTCAAGGTTTTCCTTTAACTTGAGTTTTTTGTGATGTATTCAAAGAGTTTTAGTTGTAAACGTTCCATTCAAAGCCACAGTGAAGTGTTTAACTCAACCAATCAGTTTTCTTCCGTCGACAAAATACAAAGACCGCCAAAAACATTTGCGCTCTCCCTGAGAAGGGTCGACATCGCATCACTCACAAAAATTCGACATTTTTAGCGCACAAAGCGATGAAGGGTAGCTTCTGTACGAAGTTCCACTGATTCAGGGGCTGATTGTCAATCGGTCGACAACTATGGAGTTCACTCACTAAATGGACAGCTGAAAACTGGCCCAAGCCTTCCATCCAAAAACATCTGCAGTGAAGAGACAAATTTCTAGATGTATGGTTCCACCCACAAAATGTACAATTTTGGGATAATTCCATCAACACCCTGTCCGAGAACGTCCAGTGCATCTCGAAAAAGTCATCGGTTTGAGGACAACACTGGCCAGGTCTTTACCGTCAAAGGCGAGCGCTGTAGGTTGATGATCGCCAACTTTGTTTCTACATTGACTCTATGGACACCGAACTCTTGTGCCTTCAGCAGGGACGCCCTATGTTCCACCCAGCTCATGCCAAATAGGAGCCGAGCACTTTGAGACAATTGGCATCCCACATGAACTAGCCCTCAGAGATCGTGGCCGATGAGACCTCTCCTTGTGGAGAGGAGGAGCTTCTTGGTGGTCTGGAAGTCCTGGGAGCCTTGCTGGTCTTGGAGGTTTCGGGGGTGTTGAGGGTCTTGGGGGTGTTGAGGGTCTTGGTGGTCTTGAGGGTGCTGAGGGTCTTGGGGGTCTTTTGGATCTTCTGGGTCTTGAGGGTTTTCGGTGACTTCGGGGTCTTTGTGGTTTTGGGACCTAATGCCCCATTCTGACATCTATGCGAATATGCCACAACAGCCCTGCGATCTAATTCACCAACTAAATGTAACGTGATGTAGGGCCAGCTCATGACACATTGTAGACCTGTGATGGACACCTCGCCACCCAAAGAAGCAGCCGCGGACATTTGAACGATGTTTCACTTCGTTGCTGAAAACATAAACGACCGTGTCCATTGGAAATGCATTTTTCGTCAATCTGAGGGCTGCTGCCTTGCCTTAAAGGCTTACAGATGGGAAGGGTTGCCATGACGCTCCAGAATGGCGTGGGCCTTTAAATTACTTGATAAGGGATCCTATCCTCCTATTGCTTCCCGTTCTAGACTTACAGCTGGAAAGAGATTCTATGGCTTGCACGATCATCCAGAATTGCTTTAGCCTTAAATAACTTGGTAAGGGATCTTGGCCTCCAATTGCCATGCGTTCTAGACTGACATTAAAGACGCTCTATGGCTTGCACGATCTTCCAGAATGGACTGGGTCTAAAGTTTCTTGATGAAAGATCGTGGACTCCACTACTGGCGACAAAAATACCCGAAAAGTATATTTTCTTGTTCACGAAGCAGGCGAAGAAAGTTTCTACTGTCTAGAATCTATGCAGGACTCGAAGTCTTTGCTTTGCTTCTTGCCTTACATCTTCTTATGATTCTCTTTGGATGGGTGACTTGAGGGAAATTTTTGGAGTGACAAGCAGAGATCTATGATCTAAGAGCTTTCAAGGTATTCGGGCGTTTTTCAAACTCCAAGTCCATTCTTCTAAAAAGCTGGTGACTGCTAGGAAACCACAAAGTTTGAAAGTTTTCCAGGTTCCTCCTCCCTTCTGATGACTTCAAGAGGACTTCGATATGTCTGTCAAGTGACATGGGGAGCTCTTCTCTCACAAGGAAGCAAAATTCCCATCCTAATTCCAGTTGTGTCTGTTGTCTCGAAAAAAAAAAACTTTTCCCATGACTTTTGACACACATTTACAAAGAGCAACAGATTTCCCAGCGATCAGTAAAAGCCTCTCCCGTCAACCATACTGACCTGTCCCTTGATCCCCGGCACTGGATCATCCGTCAACTGCAGTTCGATGTCGTATCGCACTTTGTTGTCCATCAAATGACGCCACGACGTTTCACTCGGACTCCATCACCTCACTCCAGCAAAGCCCACACGAGACGGAGCATAATTTATGAAACTTCAAAATCACGCATAGACTTCGGTAAATCACCGCCATGCCCCGCATGAATCTTGCCAACACCAGTTCAGTGTCAAATTGTCAATCACATCTGTCCAACATCAATTTGTATCCGACAACGACGACGACAAGAATTAATTACCAACAAATACCGAACGGCCCGACGACCACAGCGACCACGACAGATCGGTTTCGTAATGAATTGTGTGCGTCGAGGCAAGGAACACCTCTCGGCGGCGGCTGCACACGGCATCCTTGGCACATTTCGGTCGCGAAATTCAATTTAATTCAATGCATCGCAAAGGAGATCACATTTTGAGAGCAACCTGCCCCCTCTCCCCCCTCTCTGCGGCCACGGATTGTCGTCGCCGCCCTTACAGCCGCCCCAGTGCATTGCGATTGATATGCGGATTGTGTGTGATTCCTTGATCAATAGCACAGAGTGCCTCGATTGCGCAACTCAACCGTCCCTGGCAGCCTCGATCGGCGTCCAAGCTGCCTCCAGAGAGCGCTGTGTGCCATAATTGAGCTCTATGACTTGTAATTAGCATTTTATTGCAGCCGTCTCGGAGACTTCGGTTCGCCAGCGTGATCGCGCGAGAGGCGGGCGCGGCACACGAGGCCCGGTGCCCGACCTGATGTGCATTAAGTGCGATTTCATCTGCAGCCGAAGCGTCTACAATGGCCGCTGAATATGAAATCCAGTCTAATTGATTCCACTTTGAGTGGCTTTAGCGGTAATTAGAAGCTTGTTGTGGAACACAATGCAGTTGCAGTGCGCGCGCCCGTTGTCAATCGGTGACCAGGGACCTGGGCCGCGGATACGTGATACTCGGGCGGGCATTGTTTTATTCATGACTGCGACAACGACGGGGTAATTACACCACCTGACGCAAGGTGGTGGCATGGACGATGATGATGTGCGGAGAATAAGCCACGCCACGACTATGATTGCGAGTGACAAATGAAACGAGTCCTCGTCGCGTTGTCCTCGAAGAATGGGTGAGGAGGGCGCGAAGAATCACATGATGTGTGAGGAAGATCATGTTGAGTTTGTGCTTCTGATGTGAGCAGCTCATCCCACCTGAAGTTCTGCTGAAGTGAGCATCAAAGTCCTGTTTGCGACAAAAAAAGACGCTTGACTGAATGCGAGGCGACTAACTCAATGAACGAACCGCCTACAGCCTGGTGAATGCTGATATCTTAGAGTCTTCATTTCTTCCCCTTAAGCAAGGTGTGGGTGATATAGAAGCATTTTCGGAGTTGAATCCGAATTTCGGAGTGACCTCATTTAAGTAAAAGGGTTTTCTGTTCAAAAGAGCAACGATTTAAGTTTCTCCGAGAACTTACAGCACAGCACTTCGATCCATGCAAATGTAGTTTTTATGATCTTACTCCGAATTTCGGAGTAATTGGCGTTTCAAACATTATACCAAGAGCTTCATACATGTGGATGGAAAAATAGTGGATCTGCATCAACACCTCTAGAGGCATTTTCGGAGTTGAATCCGAATTTCGGAGTAACCGATTTTTGTCTCTCTAAAGCAGCAAGGGATCCAAAGTCGGTATACGTACCTCGTTTGTCCGAGAACTTACAGTGTCAGCACTTGTTTTTTGATCCATGCAAGTGTAGTTTTAATGATCTTACTCCGAATTTCGGAGTGATTGTCCTTTTAAACCAGGACCGTCATACATGTGAACGGAAAAATAGTGTCATCTGCATCAATACCTGTTGAATAGATTAAAATTTTAGGACACATTTTTCGGAAACCATTCCGAATTTCGGAGTGGTTTGAACAAATTCGCTCATAGCAGGCTTTCTTTAAGATATTGAATCAACAGTCACTTTGGAGTTGAAAAAAGTCATAGTTCTCTTCAAAATATTACTCCGAATTTCAGAATAACATTCCTAATAAGTGATTCTCAAGCACCATGACAGGAGTTACGCACTTTTTGCGAGTGTTTCAACTCCTCTTTCTCAGCTTTATCACTCGGCTGAGGACTTTTAAGAAACCGGCCAAGCAGGGCGTCCATTTCGCAGGCATCTCGAATCTTGAAATAGTTCTTCCCTGCTGCCCTGCGTATCCTTCCAAAACTTACTTCAAAGAAACATCACAAGCCTCACCTTCCAATCCAGCTATCACTCATTCCATCCCTCCCTCCCCTTTCCCGTGCATCCAAATCGAATGTGCTTCACTTAATTCACTTTGTCGCTGCTCCTCGAATCCTGTTGCCGCTACTGGTCTTCCATTACGAGAACTCATTATGACTGCTGCAGGTGTTAAATCACTTTCAGTCACTCTCGGCCCTGCACACCAACACCGCCAGTCCATTCCAGATCCAGAAAAACTTGTTCCCCTCTCTCGTGCGTTGCTCAATTCGGGAACGGCCACACCGGACAGGAGAGGAGAACCCGTGCAGTCGGGCAGAGTGAAGAACTCACGAAAGAATCACCGAAATGGACGACTAATGGAATTATTCATGGCGAGTAAACCCTTTTCATTAGGGACGCGTCATTGCGCTCGCATTAAATGGTGGTTAAGTACAGTTCCAAAATCCAGTGAACCGCAAGTGAATGACATCCGAGGATGGGTGGGATGCGGCGGAGCAAAAGTGAAAAGCTCAAAGAAAACTGATACCGCGCCGAGATGACACCGCTCGGTTTTCACGAAGATGCGACGACAACAACACCACCACACCACTGCGCAGACGACCGACGCGACTTTTCGAATCCAGTTGTCGTCGTAGCGCCTTGTCCGTATCAGTATCGAAACCAGAGACGCCGAATGGTGGTTAGGCCACAGCACACACGCATGCACACCACACTTTCTGCATGCATCGACCGACGACGACCATAGATCCACTCGACGTGCACACAAAACAGATCCAATCGCCGTTGCCGCTGTCGCTGCCGAGAGGAGCAGGTGTTGGATATCTATCCAATCGGCAATTGCTCCCGAGGAGCCGGCCAACTATGGGAGCGGAACCGCTTTGCCAAATGGGGGGGGGGGGGATGCTGCAGCAGTCAAAGCAAATTGCAATCGGGCGCGCCAGACTGCAATCGAACATCCCAACTGGATCGCAGAGCAGTCCGGCGACGGATTATTATCTCAAGCGGAGCTCATCTCGTCGCCGCACTCCCGGGAATGGGCAGCACGCTAGGCGTTTATATTGATGGCGAATAGTTTATCATTATTTGTAATTGCACACAGACGTTTTGTTGTGCGCTCCAGAGACGGCTGGAGATGCGCTCATGAGGGCTACTGTGCAGCGCGCCGGCTGTTGCGCCGGGTGTGTGCAAATGACTCCGCTATGCGTGGCGTCATTGTTGCAGCTTGGGCGGTGGGGGGAGGAGGCGATTTGACCTTTTCGGTGGTCCGGCAATATTTTACGCTCCACTGGGTGGTTATTTATGGTGCGCCACCCAGACCACAAGAAGTTGCCCCATGCACGAGATGATTTGTGTGTGGAAGCTGGTTTTCGGTCACTTGGTGCCACCTCCAACCCCCCAGTCAGTCAGCAAATAAAAGCCGAAGCACAACAAAACTCTCGAGTGTTTATTTGTATCTGTCCGGTTCGCCTTAATGAAAGCCAAAGTGGACGACGCCCCCCTTTCCGCATGCGACGTGTCCCACTTACCGGCAGGACAATAGCCGAACCGCACAACAAAGGACACACAAACTCCAGCACTCAGCGAAAGTCTTTTCAGATATATCATCATGTCCAGGCAGGAGACGATTGCAATCTCCGCTTAATAAACCGTCATTTATAACGGCCCCAATCGAGGCATCACAACGCCACCTCAAGCCGCCGCACCTTCGACTCCCCCCAAGCGAAGAAGGAGCAATCTGTCGAAATTGATTTAGAGAGACACTCGCGTGCACACACACACGAGGCGTCTTTGTTGGACGGCGACAAACATCGACAACTTCCTCGTCACATGAGGTGGCCGCTCAATTCATCTGCTGCTCCTGCAGGAGACCGCAGCGGTGACGGCGTGATGGTGAGAGTTCAATTAAAATGCTGGCTGCCCCCATACGCAGCGCCGTATTCAAATAAAGCACAACGAACTGTTTAGACGGATGAAAGGCTTTCGGTCATGAGAAAGTCAAACACGGGACAGTTAAGTCCCGCTTGGGGTTGATTTCACGCCATCTGCATGCGGGGAGATTTGCCAGGGAGCACATTCCACGGGATGAAAGTCGACGAGTGAGTCATGAGCCTCTGTGCACGAGAGTCAGTAGACAAAAATGCGGTAAAGCATGTTGAGTGCTTGCACTGGAGTCGTCGTCGTTAAAGTCGGGCACAGACCTGCCATTAGTCATCGGTGCCGGGCTTGGGGAAGTGGCAGGCCTTCTTCCACAAGAGATTTGAATCTGTCTGTGATGATGAAAATGGTTCGCAAATGAAGTTCAGGTGCAGGGACGGGTGATGACGGTGTGTCGCCGCCGAAGGGGCCTCTATGGTTAGTCACTGCGTTGAGCGTGCGGGAGGGAGTCATTGTGCGTCACATTTGGATCAGGTGGTCAAAAGGAAATTCCACACGCTCAGACTGTGACTTGGCAATTTCAGATTTCGATAACTGATTGTCATTCTGAAAGGAAGGCTTTCCAAAGACTAAGGGCGGTGGCATATATCTTGAGAAAGTAGGATGCCGGCAGAGTGTTGGAGGATAAGGGCAAACACACTTAGATCGCCTTTGGGCGCATTGTGACGTTTTGCGGCAGAAGCTTGCGGCGAAAAGGTCTTATGGAAGGAGCTGGACGATAACTTCAAGTCTCGCTGTCGGAGTGATTTTGACTATAGCCACTCCTAGGTGCGCTTGCCGATGAATTTCTGTCAAGGGCTTAAGGCCTGCCTAAGACGGCTTTTACAAGGCAAAGCTTATCTTATCTGCTGACCGTCACGTCCATGTTTCTGCGCCATAGAGCAGGGCTAATCGAAGTCTTGTAGAAGCTAGTTTGGTCTTTCGAATCGTTATTACTCAATTGCCTCTTGAGCTCCAAGAAGCAGCGATTGGGCGGATTGAGTGGTTCTGCGGGTGTCTGAGTAACTGATGTGGCTCCTATTTGCTGTAGAGTCTCATTTATCAGGCCAGCAACCCAAGAAGCGTCGTACACTAAGCTACAGCTGCCTTCCATTCCTCACTTGCTTTCAGTTGTCAAGACCAAGCTCTCTAGCGGCATTTGGTCTCCATGCCGGAGGTTCAGTCTTCTTCTCCTTCTCCTTCTGCAGCAGCCTTGACTTTCCCTAAGTCGTTGCTGCTTTTGTGACGCATTGTCTGATTTGTGGAGCTCTCCTCTCTTAAGAGGATAAAATGCACACTCGTCTGTGAAAATTCAAATTCAAACCGCTTGGCAACGAAAATCGTTGATGATTGGGGCTTGTGACGTAGACCTGTGTGCTTATATTTGAAGGTCGGTTTAAGCTTCAACAAACTCGATTTGAATTTCAACACATTTGAAGCTTAGTTCACGTTTAGAGTGCTTGTTTCGAACAGAAAACGAAACCTTTTGTGTGCGAGTGTAAATCGGTCTCTATGTATTCGGTTTCCAAAGAGGGGGGCGTGCCTTCTTCTCTACCACCTTTATCGCTTTTCAAATTGGCCTTGTGACAAATCCTTTCTCAAATATTTCGAATACCCTAATTTGAGGGATGGGTTTCAGTGAAGCTTCCACTTGATCCCGCCAATCTGACTGAAGGCAGATTTTCTTCTCCTTTGTATTCAAATTGCGTTAACTCCGAAAATTGTTTGTTTCTGAGATTCGACGGACTTCTGTCTAAACACGACTATTGTAGCCGTGTAGCCGTGAATTGTGCACTCTGATGCCCGCACTTGATGTATTGCAGAATCCTCCCCATGAATTTCAATAGATGCACACTCATGACCATCTTTCGACTAACCAGAAGTATTTCTTGGTTTAACTCGGACTGGAGCTTTGCTAGCCTCGCGCACCGCGCATCTCCTATGATCCCAGTCTCACAGACATGCCATCTGATGCAAGGACCAGCTGCGCCGCTCATACGAAGTCGACTTTCCTTGTGTCCACGACTGGCTCTGGCCACCAACTGAGCGAGGAAGGGATTGTATTCACATTCACACGGACGATTCCAAGACGATGGAGGGATCTGGAGTTTCATGGAAAATGACAACATTAGACTTGACACGACTTAAGGTAACTTCGGCTCAGCTTTCCAAGGGGAAACCTTTGCGAACCAAATGGGTACGAACCATAGTATGAAGAAAAGGTGTTAAGGGAGAAGTCTGTAGTGCCTAAGGCCATACTCAACCCTCAAGCCACTTCCAAGATCGTACAGGAAATGCAAGTCCACCCATAATTTGCTCGGCAAGCTAAATTCACTAAGACTTGTCTTCGAATCATGAGAAAGAAGATTGTCGATGAACTCACAAGGCACGCATCAAAAGAGCCTCTCATCGGGCCGGAACCCACCTTGAGACTGCCCGTGCCCTTGGCCAGGTCTTCCATCGACAGTTGATTCTGAAGAGCAGGCTGATCAAGTGCATGCTCCCAAATACCCCCAAACGCCTTTCTGTTATCTCTAGACAGTCGAGGCAACTTGCTGAGGCTCACCTTTGCTAAGCACTAAAGTGTGCTGGGGCTTAGCGACGCCAGTAGAGAAGGTAAGGGTAATACAGAGCACTTCCTGTGGTATAGTCTTGTGCTCAGATCATGAGGAGGAGGAGGAGAAGGAGGAGGAAAAGAATGAGGCGGGGGAGGAGGAGAAGAAGAAGGAGGAGGAGGAGCAGGAGAAGGAGGAGGGGGGGAGCAGGAGAAGAAGGAGGGGGAGGAGGAGGAGCAGTAGGACGAGGAGAAGTAGGAGGAAGAGGTGGAGGAGAAGTAGGGAGAAGTAGAAGTAGGTAGAGGAGAAGGTAGATTAGGGGGCGGAGTAGGAGGAGGATGAGGAGGAGAAGGAGGAAAAGGAGGAGGAGGTAGATTAGGAGGCGGAGTAGGAGGAGAAGGAGGAGTAGAAGGAGGAGGGGGAGCAGGAGGAGAAGCAACCGTCTTGGTGCTGATGCGGTTGGAGTTAGAAACCTAGGTTGTTTGTCACAGATATCCTTGCTGGTACTCCTCCAAGATGACCAAGAAATTACATCAAATGTAGGTTACTGCCTGATAGTACAACGGACCAGTTTTTGAAGTCTAAACGCTCCAGTGCAGTGTTTCCCGATCTCCAAAAAGAAAAGAAAATGCGAGTGTCAGCCTTGACCCCTAGTGCGGCAAGGCTGATCCTGGTTAAGTCATCCACATTGAAGTGCCCCCCAAACAGTGAGTAAGATCTACAAACCTGAGCAATACAATCAATGGTTAAGAAGCTCAAAAGCAATTAACTGCGTCGTTGACAAAATGAATCAGAGTCACATACCCCTCGAAGAACCCTATTTCTGTTTAGTCACGGCAAATGGAAGACTGAAGCTAGTCATAGCCAAGCGAGTCAATCACGCAAGTGGTTGTGATGCACAATTTGAAGACAAAAGACAAAAGACATCAGTGATGTAACGCAAAGCTCACCAGTCAATGTGTCGTTCGACGACAAAAGACACAGGTCGCATCGATCATTTGAGTTCTGACAGAATTTCACAAGAAACTCGTACACCTCCCGGCAAGGCAACTCTCCAAACACGCACTAGCCACGGTCGGTGTGGTGCCAGCACTTTTGGTTTCTTCCTCTTCTGATTTATTCCTCGCCCCGATATGTGGGACATGACACATTATCGATTGCACCACACTCTCCCATCTCTCTCTCTCTCTCTATTTTTACCCAAAACAAAATGACACCCCCGGAGTGTGTAAATATGCACGCACTCTCGTCCGCGCAGTGACAGCGCTCGCGGAAAGTGGGTCACCAACGTACAGTCTTTGTCTCCTCTGCTCAAGTTCTTGTTTCCCGTGCTTTCGAGTGCCCGTCCGAATGACCGAACATCATGATTGACGAGCGTAATAAAATCGAAGAAAATTTTCGACGACGACGATAAGGTCCCCCCCTTCCGCCCGTCCCCCCAGACATTCACCACCGCATCCAGCTTCGCGTGGCGTGATGACTGATCGATCGTTTGGTGCTCGCATGTTGATGTCTAATCCGTTGCTTTTGTTAATTTTATTGTTTCCATCCAATAATTTGTGTATCTGATGCTACTGATGGTATCTTGTTGTTGTTATCGATAACGACCGACACGACGTGATAGGAGACGGTGGACGTCGGACGGAGAGGGACTGCCTTGCCGCAGGTACTTGTCGGGGATGAGTCATCACGCTGATTTGTTTTCTTTTCATAACCTACCACCAACACCACGGCGGCGATCGCGGGCAGCAGCACTACCGGAGGAAGTCGACTTCTATCTACCGGGTACAAGTATATGGCACAGTCATTTGGAGGCAAGAAGAAAAAAAAAAATTATTGCAACCGAAGCGCTGAGTCACATCGGATCGCACGGCACGTAGGAAAAGGTTCTTCGGTCGCCGCCACCGAGATGGTACCTGACCCGTGGAAGCAGTGGAAAGGGCGAGCAACTCCCAGGTACACCACGCCAAAGGGGGCTCGTTTTCGCTGAAATTCCTCCGGATGACTCATCATCGGTGGAGTCTTGCCCAGAGGCAGATGAGAGATGAACGCTTGTTGACTCGGTCCGTGGACGGACATCTGCTGAGATTCCGTGAATCAGTTGCTAGACAAATAATCAAATGAAGGAATTCGCATGGAACTCGAGTCGGGTGACATGTGCCGGGCGGCAATTGCGTCAGCCAACAGCGGGGACGAGCCCTCCGCGTGAGATATGACTCGATGGCACTTTTGCCAGCTTGTTATCTACGACTCTTCGAAAGCCACAGAGGAGCGCTGATGTCGTGGAAAACGCTCTGCTGTGCTGCAGGTGGCCACTGTTTGTCCAGCAGAGCAGAGTAGGTATGTACGCAGTTTTTTTTTCGCGGACGAGCGTTGTAATGCGACACCGTGTGTCATGTGACGCCTTGACAGTGGTCAGTGAGTGGCGAGGACTGATCGAACAGTTTATCTGGGGCAGGCTACGTTGGGTATTTGTGTCAGCAATTATGAAGCGTTGTGTTGAAAGATCTTGACTTTGAAGTGGTCTCGCGGGGATCGAATTTGTCAGCAGATGTGTGAAAAGTTTTGACGGGGGGAATGTTCAGTGGGCACTTTGCTGGCCATCAAACGTGAGCTTCTATCGATTCTTGTCGCGTTGCACATGTATGCGTCTTTTGGCGGCTTAACGAGGAAGTCTCGAGGCAAGGTGAGCTCTCGTGGGCTGTCTTAGACAACTGTCGGTCAATTAGAATGCGTGTCTTCTCGAATTTCCTCCTGAACATCGACGCCGTCGTTGTTTTATCGCATCTATGAGGTTGACACTCCTCAGTCCACTCCTTTTTCCAAACACCGAGCATCCTTCTTACGATCACACGCACGATCACTGCCATTCGACGATCGCAGGGATGCTTTGCGCAATTTCGGGATCGATAAAGAGAGGAGACCTGAGCCGAGAAAGAGGCATTATCGATAATTTGCCTTGACCGAAGCACCTGTATATGAGTGTTAATGCCTTGAGCTGATCGCACATTCTGACTAACGACTGTCCGAGGCGCTCCATTTCAGTTTCATCAGACTGAACCGCATATTTAAGCCTTTCTGAAGAAGAAAGCCTTAACCCAGACAAACTTTGATTCATAGACTTAACGTTTTGATCTAAGTATGAGCCCTCTACGATCATCAGCATAGTCGCAGCCTGATACACCGCTTCGCAACATTCGGAATGGATTGGAGCAGATGGCAAGCTTTGACAATCATTCGTTTGTTGGTCTTTCAAAGACGATCACGAAGCACTCTCATTCGGTCTTGGAATGAAAAGTTTAAGAGTTGCCCATCCACTGACCACTTTAACTTGTGTCATTTGTCGGTCCTGATCAAGGATAAAAATCTTGAGGGACAACAATGGGCTCAAGCATGATCATGACTTCTTAATCGGTCATCTTTCAAAATGTTCAGTTTTTTTGAAAGGCCAATAATGAGATCCTTTGTACGACCCTCTGTAGTCGAACAACTAGATCATATGCACGATCATCTTCTTCTTCATTTCATAGTGCTCCAGACCGGGGTGGACCTGGGCTTTAACCAAAATGCTTCCTCCTTAACAACCAGCTGCCTCCTGTTGCGCACTCTAAGTTGGTTAAGGTCCTGCTCCACGTCGATGTGTCCTTCTTTGATGACAGCCCTTACATGACTTCGTCTTGCCCTCATATATCGCCAAACCTATTTACACGATCACCGCCAATCCAAAAAGTCAAGATGGCGCAAAATGCGTGACAAGGGATCAGATCTTGACTGAAGGAGCAGTGCTGCAGGCCATTCCTTCTGATATGCCTGATGATCACATTTCATTTTGACTGATCGTAGCGAGCTTAAGTTTTACTTTGTATGACAGGTCTGTCGGAAGACTTAAAAAGAGCCTTGAGTACTGAACTTTAATTCGAATTCAAATCTATTTGGAACTACTTGCTGAGAGGGAGAAGATGGGTAAGTCGGTAGCAAGACTGAAATTGCATCCAACGTCGTGGCTCATTTACGACAATGAAACAGGTGAATCGTGCCCTAAATTGCAACTTAGCTGCGACTCATTCACGTCATCAGAGCGGGCCAATCGTGCTCTAAATCGATGGTCAGTTCTGAAGCTAAGATCCCCATGGCCTTTCGTAGACGTACCATCCCATGATGTGTACGAGTCTCATGTTGTTCCACATACTTCCCCAGTTCCCCAGTTTCACAAAGAGGACGTAACATAGTATCAGTCTTACGGGCGCCAGCGCTGGACAATCCAACAAATTTGTTGCTGTGGCTTCTATGGCATCCACTGTATGGAATGTCTGAATTTTGTCTACAGCTTCCAATGGCAACGTGCTCTGTTGGCTGCTATATAAGACACCTTCGGTTTGAAATAAGCAGCAAGAGAACCAAGTCTCCTCATATTCAGTTAGAGCCAGAGGACTCTGGATGTGGAAGGTATCTCGATGTTCCTCCAATGACTTACCATTTTTTATTTGTCTTCGCTTTCATTATTCCTACTTAAATGCCTCAGTGGAGTGGGCGAGAAATGTAAGTGAACCTATTTGGCGATCTCACACTATTCCTTAGCATGTGCGTGCGCTTTTATATTTGCCGAGGATCCGAGTCCATTCCTGTGAACAGTGGTGTGTGAACGTCTTCACCGAAGCTTTCTTCTTAAAGTTCAGTATTCATAGGTGCGACCAGTTCAGATGCCTGCACAACCGACGATACGAATTTAAAGAACACTTGACTGTTGGAGCAGATGGCTCTTGCTGCTCTAGTCTTCCTTGACGAAGACCGCTTTCTCATTTATTGCCGGCTCCTCCACCTGAGTGACTGTACAGTCATCTTTTAATGTCAGGGCAGATCCCGTCGCTTGTCTCCAAGACAAATGTTAGCCATCTGTGGGCATGTTCATCTGCCTTTAATCCACAGTCGATCGTTGCCTTCTATTCATTCACACGTTCATGCTAAGTCATTACATTGCAAGAAACCTCGAATACCTTCCTTAATTTTCTTCTCATTCCTGTGCCCTGTTTGGTGATCTTCATGATCACTTTACTGAGCATTCTCTTCCGCTCAGCACGCTCCACTCGTTGATGGTGCATCCTAAACAATTCCCCTCTATCCTCTTCATGTTCTTCTTGTGGCGCTACAGTCCGGCGTGGACTTGGGCCTCAACCAACATGCCTCTCCAGCACGATCTTTGGCTAGCTGCCTTCAGCTGCGCACTCCAAGTTGGTTGATGTCCTTCTCCACTTGTGTGCGACACCTTAGCCTAGATGGTCTTCTGTTGCGTTGTCCCAATGGCGATTCCTCTCTACAACAGCGATTAAACTTGAAGAAGAAGAAGGTGGCTTCTTGTCAATTGACAACCACACTAAGATCTGGCACAAAATTTGCGAACCTCCTGAATACCGCCGACTATTGGCCCAATAGGCTCAAGCATGCAATAAATCTCAGGACTGCAGGAAGCGTCCTCGAACTCTCTTCACCAGCCGAGCTTACATCGTGTCTTCAGAAATTTGAATTAAGTCTTCCATGGCCTTTCATCTAGATTTGGAGATGATCACCAGTCTGGAGCTGGGGATGCTTAAAGGCAATTTGTTTCGAAATTAGAGCCAAATCCCCAGCCCTCTGCATTTTCTCCTCCTCCTCACAGATCGAAGTCCTCCCTCGTTGACCATCGAGAAAAACCAAAAAAACCTTTTTACGATCTCACGCACGATCACTCCTCCGCACTTCGGGAGGATTGCCCCTCATCGCTGTGCACCCTCAACAGTCCACACCCCACCGCCGCACTCAAACTGGAAAAAACACGTGTAAACAACTTGAAAAACATTGATATTCTCACGTCGACCCATCCCAGTGCAACTTAGCGGAAAAATGAAATTTAATTTGATTTCACTTTCCACCCATCGTCATCGGCGTAGCGCCTGCAACTGAGCGCTCCTGCTGCACACCCCCACACGCCTAGAATACAATCGCTTGCCTGCACGCACTGCTGGCTTTCCTTAAGAAGTCTCTGCCGTTGTTTATGGTCATCCCAGGCCCGTGGACGGGCCTAAGTACCGCTCACAGAATAATAATTCGTGCTGGATCTACGTGCCCGAGTCGGGGTGTGTCACCGAACTACAACGACGACGCACGCTGTTCCCACAACAGGGATGCACTTCATTAGCCACAAGCGCACTTGCACTCCGACCACGACTTAATTGGAATTTGTCAAAAGTCGATTTATTCTCTTGCGGCCCTCCCGTGCACACTGATGAGCTGAGGAGCGGAGCCGAAATTGCACGGTGGTTGAGCACCCGCACACCGCAAATCTCTGTGTGGGAACCATTGTCTGGGGACTCGGCGCCGGTGATATAATCCTTTATTTGGTCTTCTGAATAGACGTATAATTACCCGAGGAGGTACATAGATCCGCCCATTAGGAGCCCCAGAGGGCGGGCTGCGGTGGATTATGGCACACTGACTGACTGACTGCCTGAAGTGGTTGAGTCGCTCTGGCCGGTCTACGCATTGTCCCGGTCAGACGGCGGAGACAAGACCACGAAGACTGATGCAATTCCATAATTGGACTCACCGGAGTGGAACTTGTACAGCGCTTGCGCTGCTGCGCCACTCCGGGCAACAATGCCTCTCTCGGTGGTGGCCTATTGGTTTCGTTTTCGATATCTGCCGCGTGGAACATTAACACTTTTCACTGTGCACTAGCTCACCCCCTCCTTTGGTGGATAGACATTCGGATTATGATGAAATCGGTGTCGTATCTATTAATTTGAGGCGGCTGCCGGCGCGTGGTGCTATGTGCGGACCAGTGTGCGGTTTCCTGGGGATCGGCGACTACTGGCCAAATCAGGCTTGAGTGCATGGCAAACATGATTGACGTCGAGTGTCGCTATCAATCGGCTACCAAAGCCTCCCTCTCCTGACGCCCTTTTCCATCTCAATTCACCGGCCACCTGACGCCTTGACATAAAATTCGACGCAAAACACAGCCTTCAAGTGGATGAACAATGTTCACCACATGTGATGCGGAGACAACTCATCTGCACACCAGATCCGGCGCAGTGCAGTGGGATTCTTGGAAAGCACGTGTTGGTGTCGTTAGCCACCCGCATCCTCCGCACAGGCATAAGTACCCACTTCGAGAGAGAGAGGGTGGATGTTCCAAGGACGATAATTATCGCTCGTTTGTCGCCAGAGCACAGCCACTTA
Source organism: Eristalinus sepulchralis (assembly GCA_944738645.1). Classification (NCBI taxonomy): domain Eukaryota; kingdom Metazoa; phylum Arthropoda; class Insecta; order Diptera; family Syrphidae; genus Eristalinus; species Eristalinus sepulchralis. The sequence continues at coordinate 6,242,304 of OX122885.1, read as the reverse complement.
ATGATACCAAAACAATAGCAGTCCGTTGGTCTGCTGCCAATGGGGTGTCCTTGCCCCGCACAGACGACCTCGATACATCATTTGGCGTGGACACACTTGAGCGGCGGCGACCTCATGCGGCACATGCAACTCCTCCATGCCAGCAGCAGCACGGGACAACGAGGAACGCATGTGACCTGATGCGCGTCTTACGCAACCCGATAGCGTCTTCAGTCACCCATAAACTACCCAAGTGCTCAGTCCGAGGTGACGTCCTCTTGACGGGGTCGGGGGCCGGGGGCCTGCGGACAGCACTCACGAAGGGGAACTTATCTATCGGAACGCATTAAGCTGTGTATGTAGCCACATGGCCGGCCATACGAAAATCTGGAAATTTAAAAACTTATCACGGCCCAGCAGCGGCCGCGGACGCATTGGAAGCGACTGTGATACAGACGAAGACGGGTCCCACACGACTTGGGGTTAATCTTCCATTTATCGGCGGTGCCTTGGCGCTGCTGAGATAACTGCCCCGTCAGTGCCGCCGCCGCCGCCGCCGCCGCCGCCGTCGCTGCCGTCCAAAGAAACGTATCTTTGTTTACACTTGTGTGCTCGGCTACCCCTTGCCAGATGAACGACGCGCTCTCAGCGCAACAATGAGTGCGCGCTCGTAAGTGGGCCAAATGGTCTCGAAGTTGGGGGCCACTATGGCTGTTGAGCTCTTCGTTTTTCCATATTTCCTCCTCAGCAGTGGGGCGCTTGTCGCAAATGGGACGAGATGCATTCGCATCGGGGATAGAGATGCACACACTGAGACTGGACTGAGGGGGTAGATCACATTTGAATGTCACTTGTGTGTGATGTGAGGGGGTGGGGGAGGGGGGCAGATTGGTGTTAATTACTGCAGCTGCCAGATGGACACGTTCGACATGCGTCGCAATGTGAAGGTGGCCGTTTGGATGCGTTTTGTGTCAAATGTGGGCTAATGCAATGGAAATGCAATTAATGTCACCCGTCACAGGGGAACGATGTGATATGCAGGGCAGCGTGAGATGGGCTGTGGGGGCGACAACAGTTGGGAGAGATGAAGTATAGATGTTGCGAGGGTGGGTTAAGGAAGATTTCGTTAGGTTCGCCTCCTTGATCTCTTTGTCCGCGAACCCAATTAAATTTTCGCCCCAAAAAAAACGACCAACCAGCCACAAAGGCCCCTGAAATACGATCACACCGCGCCCCTGCAACGATTTTGGGTTCCTAAGCCCACTTTGTCCATTTCAAGTGTCGATACCCATGCCGTCTCTAATTGAGCATCCTTTCAGTCGATCTGCACACCCCGAGGCTACCTCTCAATCCTCAATAATTACGAAGGATTACAATTCTCCGCTCCCAGTCGGGCGTAATCCCTTCAACTGCATCCCCACCACACACACACTGCCACTGATTTGGCACATTTCTCAAACACCGATTCCCAATTAATCTCAATCGAATGCATCTGTTTGCAGTCCGAAACGTGAGGAGCACAAATCCACTCCAGCCGGGGGCACATAACAGGACAAAAAAAAAAAACGACGCTGAAGACAACAACGATGCACGAAAAGGCCACTTGTCTGCTCTGCGCCGAAGAGATTTCGGATAATGCAGCTCGCCAACAAGTGTGTTCCTCATGTGTCGCCTTGCACATGGACCTGTCTGCTTCTCTGCCCCTGGCAGTCGCCACATTGTCTGGCCTCACTCGCCGAGGGAAACTGGAGAGACGGCAAAAAAGGAAAAAAAAAAAAAACGAAATCTCGAACACAAAGGATTCGCTCCTCGTTAATCTCTCCTCGAAATCTCTCTTGTCCTCCAGCTCCGGGTGGAAAAAATATCAAATTTCACACTCTTGTGTAAATGTTAATGACTTCCCATAATCCATCATGCATGAGCTAGGCGGGCTGAAGACGACGGACGGCTCCGGGAAGGCTCTCGAGCTCCGATTGATTAGTGATTAGGTTCAGTGTCAGGTTGGCCCTTCCAACATCTGTTGCACACCACTCCGTGATCCTTTGTTTGCTGAATGCGCGTACTAGGCACGTAGACGCAGACGCGCGAATCCCGCCGGCCCATCGCCTCGTCCACCAGCGATAACCCAGCTCAACCCTAGGAGACTTGTTGGACGCGAAAACGAGGAGAAACCAAAACGAAACAAATTTTCTCACGCAATTGAGCACATCACGCCCCGATTGATACGCACAGCGCAAGAAACTGACGCACACTCTCATATGCATGTGCAGCCGAGTTGATTGATTCCCACGTCCCGACGCTTACTGGCCCGGCCCGATCGATTGGGTATTGGGGCATGAACGTGTGCGTTCTAATCTGCGTTTCACGGCCGTCCATCAGTGAGTGTCACACGGTTTCGCGTTGAAGGGTGATGGGCTGACAACCTTGCCCCTTTTCTTCACCCATTTCGATCGATTTGACACATGAAGAGCTATTGTGCGATGCCATTGTTGAGGGATTCCCAATGAGACACCTGTTAGGCGTGTCCGTGATCAAGGGTCTTCGGTAATCCCTTAAATACACAATTGCATAGATTCTGCATAACTCGGGGGATTTCGATGGTGCCGTATAGGTCGTAGCGAGAATTTTGAATCTACTTTCGTGTCGCGTTTTGAACTCTTCTTAAGTCGACATTGCAGGGGATTGTTCGGGTTAGAGGGAGTGAGAGAGGCAGAGAGGGGCCAATCAACAAAAGGATTCGTAGGGATTCACGCGGCTGTATGAGTCTGCATCGTTTGGCAGATCGAGCTATATATGATTGTTTCCTTTCGCTTGTTGCTGTCCCGAAGGTTTAAAAGGGTCTTCCTCGGCTGCACAGGGTCCTTCCCCAGCACAACTGGTTCCGCTCTTCATGCACTCCTAAGCCCCTCTTTCTTGATATCCACATCATCGAGTGTACTCTCAATACCGTCTCTGTAAGAAAGATGACTGATCCCTGCTTCAACACCCGCTGGAACATGACTGACTTTGCTCTCCGCAGTTCCTTCAGCTTCCTTCCATCTCATAGACAAGGCCTCTGATGCACGGTCTATTTGGTCTGCTCTCAGGAGTGCCTTTCGTCAGAACCTGACCCGAGAAGTGATGAAAATCGAATCTTCAGGAATGCCTCCAACATCAACGTCGTTATTCAAGCGGAAGTATTTCCACTCAAAATGGTCACAAACTGTGATCCGAAGAATAGATGGCTCCCTCCATCAGTCAGTCAGTTCTCTGTGTCAATCAAACCGTGCTTAAGGTCTTCATCAACCTTTTCGCCACACAAATTAGTTCATTCGCGGAGTGCCTTCTTGGGCTTAGTGAAGCAGTCTCGAGGCAAGGTGAGCTCTCGTGGGCTCTCTTAGACAGCTGTTGGTCAATTAGAATGCGTGTCTCCTCGAATTTCGACACAGTCGTTGTTTTATCGCGTCTGCGGGTTGACACTCCACAGTCCCAAACACCAAGCATCCTTCTTACGATCGCACGCACGATCACTGCCATTCTACGATCGCAGGGATGCTTTGTGCAATTTCGGGATCAATAAAGAGAGGAGGTTTGGGCCGAGAAAGAGGGAGGGATCATTTGTCTTGACCTAAGCAACTGTATATGAGCCTTGATGCCTTGAGCTGATCGTATGAGTACATTGACAAGATCGCTTCGGTGTATTTGGTGTCTTCTGACTAACGACTGTCAGAGGCGCTGCATTTCAGTTTCATCAGACTGATCCGCATATTTAAGCCTTTCTGAGAAAGAAAGCCTTAACCCAGACAAGCTTTGATTCATAGACTTCAAGTTTTGATCTAAGTAAGAGTCCCATACGATCATCGGCATGGTCACGGCCTGATGGAATGAATTGGAGCAGACGGTAGGCTTCGGCAATCATTCATTTGTTGATCTTTCAAAATATGACCACGAAGCACTCTCGTTTGGTCTTGGAATGGAAAGCTTAAGAGTTGGCTCTTGATCACTCACCCATTCACTTACCTGTGTGTCATTTGTCGGTCCTGATTAAGGATAAAAATCTTAAGGAACGACAGCGAACTTGAACATGATCACGTATTCAAGATCGCTCATTACACAAATCTTTCGGATTTCTAGGAAAATGATATTGACGGCATCCCACGATCACTTTCTTCTAACTGGGGTGGACCTGGGCCTTATCCAACATGCCTCTCCAGCTAGAACGGTCTCTTACAAACTGCCTCTAGTTGCGCACTCCAAGTTGGTTGAGGTCCTTTTTCACTTCTGTGCGCCATCTTTGCCTAGGCCTTCTTCTGTTGCGTTGCCCCAATTGCTCGGATTCCTAGGCTTTTCGGGACGACGCAGTTTTCGTTTTCGTTTTTGGAAATTATACCTTTTGGGCGAAATGCTGAAACACACATCCAGAGAAATTGCGAGGAAACGGTGTTACAGGAAAGGGCTTTCTTGAAAGCGTGTGCATCACTGTCGTAAAATTTTGAAAAATGCCACACATCGACAGCCGTCTCCATAACCCGCCTCCCCCTTGTCAAATCAATCAAATTAGATGCATGATGAGACGTTTTCTGTAACCCAATTCCGGGAAAACGATTCCATCGCCGCAATCCCACAATCAGTGATGCTCCCCATTCCCCAAAGGAACACATCTCCGTGGGATACAAATTATCAATCAATCAGTATTTGCATCAGCATTTTTTTTTTCTTGTCCGATCCGTCAGTTCCCACATGGGGACCCCACAATTAACGAGTCCAATTATCACACCAACCACACCGAGATCCCAGATTCGATACCACACCGCAGTCGCATCATGCCGCCGATCATGCCGCCTCATGTGGCAGCATCCCGTACGGCTCCTCAAGTAGGAGCCAAGGCGATAGCCTCGCCATCAGTTGTCCCACTTATCAGGCCGATCAGAGCTCCAAGAAAGACGCAGACTATGTGTGTGGCTGCGGAGCCACCCAATCATCGCTTCGCATAGATCATAGCTGCGACTGCAGCCACCTCGTGGCATGTCCAATTGGATGGTAATCCCTCAGATACAGTCTGCCCGGGATCCCTCGTTGCGTGCGATCCGTTCCCGGCGAACAAGTCCGGCCCCAAAGAGGTAGAACGCCGCGAACGGCCATCATATCGAATCCAAAAAGTACGATAATTAATCTAATGATTCCATGTTTCGAGTTGTTGCTGTGGCGTGTGTACAAACTGTGCACTGTTCGTATCTCCGGACAGATAGCCGCAGATAGCAGCGCGCTGGGCATGTCTTGTCATGTCGTCTGTCCACCGCCAGGATGGATAATGCGCCTAATGCATGGAAAATGGGCATGAAAATGTGATTCCAATCCAATAGAACGCCGGTGGGTAGCATGACGGCCGGGCATCGTGTAAAATATATTTTATGCAACGATAAGCGTCTGTGTCGCGCCTCCAACTCCCCCCTGCGCCCGGGGGCCGACTACTGCCTTCCACACGCTGCTGTTTGTAATGTCGTTAGTGATTATGAATCTTTTTTGTGAAATGATTGATGGCCCGTTAATGACTCTCAGTTTCGAGCGAACAAAAAGAAGCCGTGTTGTGCGTCCCTTCGGGTGGCGCGATACATCGAATGTCGACCGTCAAACGGGGACGTATTCGATGGCAATTTGCATGCATGCACACCTTTGGGAAAACAAAACGCCGGGCCCCGATCAACACGTGAGCTCTGCTGCTGACTCTATCAATTTCAAGGGTTTCGCGAAAGGAAACGCCGGCAAATCCCACTCCCGGTGCAGATGCATAAATCACCGATGATTAAGAGGGGCTGCTGGCTGGTGCAGAGGGCTTTGCTTTCGGTGGTGCTCGTTAAACGATTGTCACGTCGGTTGTCCTGGTCCTGTCGGTGTCGCAGCACCGCCAAGGGGAGTGTGCAGCTCTTTAGTTGCTTTGATATGTATCTTTGCGATGAATCTGCATATTTTTGTGATAGAAAGAGTTTTTTTTTGAGATTTTCAGTTCCCGCTTCGAGGAAATTAAAAATGCATGTCATTGTCATCAATGGATGCGTTATGAATAAATTAATCAATTATCCAGCGGTGGGGTGAGGGGAGGAGTGATCAATGGCTAGGTGAGCACCCTGCGGGAATGCCATTTCAACGGGGGACTTAACGACTTTCTGCATTTTAACGTAATCCGTCACATTGTCTTCATCGAGTGCGCAGTAGGTCTTCAAAGAAGCATTCATCACCATCGATGAAGAACTGTTTGCAGTATGATGGGTGACTGCATGGGCTTAAGCGGTCCTTGAACGGCAATTTTTTCGTTTTTGAAAAGCCCGAAAAATTGGTCTGACTGAACCTTAATACAGTGAGTATGAAAATTGATGATTAAGTTTGTTATTCAAGCACCTACGCCCAGCCTTACGCGGATGATGTAGTACTGCTACTGGTCACCATGCCTTGCGCCCGTGTGTGCAAGTGGACAGACGTCCCTTGACATGATCGGTGACTGGTGTACTAGGAACGGTCAATCCTCTTCAGACCGAAGTTGAAGGAGAAGGAGGAATTTGACTGGTCTGACTCGACCATTACTAAAAGGTGTCAGCATTCGATTAAGAAGCGAAATGCCTAGGTGTTGTGCTGGATTAAAAAAAAACTTCTTTGGAAAAGACACATTGAGACGAAAACCTCCAAGGCGTGTCAGGTTTTTGGCAGCGTAAAGGAGTTTTTGGTAAAATCTGGGGCCTATCACCAGAAAGCAAGATTTGTGTGGATCTATACGGCAATGAGAAGACTTCTTCTCTCCTATGCATCAGTCATTTGGCGAAAATACGTTACTGCTGTTTTCACCAAGTTTCAAAGAAGCCGGTCTGTCTCGGTTGTACAGGGGCCTTCCTCAGCACGCCTGGCTCTGCTCGTGATGCATTGCTAAATCTCCCTCCCTTTGACATCCACATCATGGGCTGTATAATCAAGGCCATCTCCCGACTAAAAACGAATGATCTTTGTTGCCACTCGCCCTGGAGCTTTGATAACCTCGCACACCGCATCTCCTATGACATAAGTTTCATGGACATGCCGTCTGATGCAGGGTTACCAACGATCCAGCAGCATCGCTTATACAAAGGCGACTTTCCCTGCGTCCAAGACTGGCTCTGGCCAGAAACTGAACCGAGAAGGGGATGTAGTCCGATTTTCATGGACGGCTCCAAGACGTGGAGGGATCTGTTGCCGGTGCTTTCGTCGAAGGCGACAACATTAGACTTCACACCTCTTTAGATAATTTCGCATCAGTTTTCCAGGCGGAAACTTTTGCGATCCTTATGCTCACCAACTATATTGTGAAGAATAGATGGAAGGGGCGAAGTGCTTAAAGCCTTACCCAACCCTTTAAACACTTCAAGTGCTGCCTTAACTTGGTTGGCAGACAGAATTCAGTAAGACTTGTTTAGATCCCGGGACATCACGGGCTCGCGGGATCACGGGAAACGATGCCTTGCTCCTACAACAACTACTCGTGTTGTGCATGCTTCTGTTCTCTCACGGGTAGAAAGGACCTGCAATTTTTTGTCAACTCCGACAGGCGAGATGTGAGGAGCTTTTCAAAGACAATTGATACTCTCTAAGTGTTGTCAGCAACTCGAAAGAGGTGGTGCCGTGAAAAAATGCGCAGTGTCCCATCCGGGAATCGAACCTCAACTTTCTACATGGTGATCGACGCACTTACCACTACGCCACGGCGACCACTCGTAATTGTTAAAGACCTTTTGAATTTAATTTTCCTGCAAGATTGGGATGGGCAGCTAGAAACCAATTAGTTAGCACACATTTAAAGTTTTCAAAAGGTCCACTTCTAATGTTGTGACAACAAGGTAGCTTGACCCTACAGAGGACGAGGATATGAACCATATGATCGAATGCTAACCGAAGCCAGCTCTGAAGCCGGATCTGGACGCACAGAACAATGTTTTGAAAGGATTCTTGCTCGAAGAGAAACGAAAGAAACGACTGAATTCTTATGAATACCTAGTTAGGCGATACTTCTGTGGAGATCAATTTAGTGGGCAGCTCTTCATAGAATCTAAAGTTACTGCTGACGATTCTCTCTGGGTTCTAGAAAATGCATGCCGAGCCCTATGCGTTGGGGTTCTTTTGTGGTTATTTCCAGATTCTGCCATCGAAGGAGAATAAAGAATTGCATGAAATTTTGTTTTCCAAAAAATATATTCCTGCCAAGACTCCGGCCAGACCTGGCATAGAAAATATACGATTCGTACACAAATTGGGACCAAGGAAGGGCCACGAGGATCTTAGCTTTAGAGTTGATCCTCAATTTAGAGCACGATTGGCCCGCTCTGACGACGCGAATGAGTCGCAGCTAAGTCGCAAATTAGGGCACGATTCACCTGTTTTGTTGCCGCAAATGAGGCACGACGTTAGATGCTACATCAGTCTTGCTACCGACTTACCCACCTTCTCCCTCTCAACAACTAATTCCAAACAGATTCGAATTCAAATTAATGTCGGGTACTCAAGGCTCTTATTAAGTCTCCCGACAGACCTGGCATAGAAAGTATAACTTAAGCTCGCTACGATCAGGCCCATCCCAAGGAATGGCCGGAGCACTGCTCCTTCAATCAAGATCTGATCCCTCGTTGAACATTGCGCGCCATCTTGACTTTTTGCAATGGCGGTGATCGTGTAAATGGGTTTTGTGATATATGATCGCAAGACGAAGTCATGTGAGGGCTGTGATCAAGGAAGGACACACAACATCGACGTCTCGCTGCTTGCTTGTGCTCAAGAGGCAACTGAGCAATAGAGTCCTCTCTCAAAGGATCTCAGTCCTCCTTTACGGCTTGGAAACCTGGACGTTACTAAAAACAAATAAGGAAATCCTAAGTCCTTTCGAAAGAAAAGTTTTGCGTGCGTGTCTAAGTCCTGTTTGCGTGAATGGCATCTGGAGGAGAAGATTCAACGACTTACTTCATAGGCTGTTCGGCGGCTCGCACCTGGTCCAGTGTCTTCGGATAGAATGGTCATGTAGAGCAAAGCTCCGGCCAAAGAATTGAAATAAATTAACTCCGATCCAGTAGAGGATGCCCTCGGACCTGGTGGCGCACAAGTGATGAAGGACCTTAACCAACTTGAAGTGCGCAACTGGAGGCAGCTAGCGAAAGATCGCGCAGCTGAAGAGACATGTTGGATGAGGCCCAGTTCCACTTCGGACTGTAGGGAAGCAAGAAGAAGAAGAAGGTGAAGACATCAACTGGCCGTACTTCTTCGAAAATGATGTTGGCCCAGAAGAGAATAGTGTTCCCTATTGCGAAATGACAACGGACTTCTTGTGGTCAGAAATTGAAGAAATGAACCTGGACGACAGGTTGGTGCAACTTGCCATTTGGCCAACAAAAAAATGACTCTTTGGCACGAGTCATTCCATGACCGTGTTATCCCACATCGTGGACATGTTATTTGGCCACCACGCTCATGTGACTTGACGTTCATGTGGACTTCTTCCTTTTGGGGGATATTAAGGAGGAGAAGTGTATCTCAATAGGCCAAAGCATGAGATAATTCGGTACATGAACGACGTTCAACCTCAACTGTGTTTCAGAGTCATTGAAAATACTGACCGCCGGATAGTGGTGTGCCACCGAAGCCATGGCAAGCATTTGCCGCATATTTTGCCTCACTCATAATTGCCATAGATCCTTCTATCTTAAAATAAAAAAATCTTATGGTGGTCCCTTGAAAACTTTTTGCTTTACCTTCAATCATTATCGTGCGCTTTCGTTGGATCACTCTTTACGTGGGGCAACGCCCTTGCAGTGTAACCACTCCTCGTGAGTTTTCGAATTTTTGCAGAAAAGTCCTTAAATTGACTGCAGGTGTACAAAATTTGTTTTTTCTTCTCTCTATTTGACTGAACCGTGGCCTATTAACAATCCTTGGCAAGGGTAGCCAACCCCTCCAAGCACTTGTTGCATCTCGAAGCCCTCGTCTTGAAATGAACAAAATCCCATTTCGCATAAACACTAGCTGCAGCGATCATAAATCACGGGCAGCCCCTCTCCGCAGGTAGACACATCTCAGCCATTTATCAATTTGCAAGGATCCCTCCAAAATGGACAAATGGAAACATAACTCTCTGCCATCAGTGCACCCACGCACACACGTGCAACAAAACAAACAGTCCCACAGATCGATCCCAGGATACAAGTGCACGCCGGAACAGATGACTGAGTCCTTTGTCTTCACGCGGATCAGGTCAACCGGCTACCTAACACGCATCGGCGACGAGGTCCCTCCACTCCAAAGGGAAACACCACAAAACTGTCGAAAAGTTTTAAATTTCTTGGAAATCAAACGAAACGAAGGAACAAGAAAAAAAAAACAACTTTCCATTTGTGGCCCACAATAGCAATCAAGGAACGAGTGGCAACAACAAACAGCACACGGCAGGCAGACGAAGACGATACGAGGGAACAAGGTTCGGCTGGGTTCTGGCGATTTGTACACACAACCGGCACTCTCCGGTGTGCGGCCCTCCTACTCCACACGTCCATCAGTGAGCTGTGCTGTGCTGTGCTGTGTGTGTTCGGGATTTCGGATTGGGACCGGGATTGGGATCGCTCCGAGTCCGCCCGCCGATACTCAGTCGCCATCCATTTTACATATTATGCCCAGCAGAGTGCTTGTGTTTTTTTTCTCTCTTCTGTTCCCCCTGTATGGTGGCGTGGGGGCGAGGAGAGGCCCGGCGACAGCGGAGGGGAAACCTTTTTGCCTCGCTTAGGCTCTGTGTGTACAGATACTTTTCATTTTGTGTATTTTCTTGGGTCGTTGTTGTGTTCTTTTTTTTTTTGTGTCTGTTGTGTTCTTGAGCGATCCGAAACCGTGCAGGTGTCCAATTTTGAAAACTAGTTCTAGTCCGGTGGTGGATTCAATTCTCGGCCGGATTGCGAGTGTATATCTTCACGACGTTTTCGCTTTTTATCCGAGCGATACGAGCAGGAGTAGAGAGAGAGAGAGAGATATTTTGTGTCGTGCCTTGGTAGCGTATTTTATGGTTGAAACTGGAACGACAACGACACCGATGACGACCACGACCACGACGACGACGACGACGACGGTGATGATGATGATGCGGTGTGTGCTGTGGTGTGGTGCTCTATACCTCCACTCGTCGTCGTGGTATCCCTGAACCCTGTGCAGTTTGATAGATAAATTGATGCATGTATGGATGTGCTACGCATATAATTCGTTTTGAATTGCCCTGAGACCTGGAGCTCGTGGAGAGCGATCCGGAGAAGGATACCCTCTCCGGCGGCTGATGTGTGTTTTATTCAAAGTGTAATAATTACCGTTTCTATGTTTTCCTTTTTTTCTTCTGCCTCCTCTGCCTTTCCGTCAGTCCTCTGCTTTTGTTTTCTGTTTGATTCCTTTTGTGTGTCGCACGGTACGGATGGTGGTGGAGGCGCAGGGGCGGTGGGGGTGGAGGTAGCGGTGTTTTGTTGGTCTTTTCGATTTTTTTTGCGTCTTTGTTTGATGGGGAACGTATTTAATTAGGGGCGCGGATGAATCATAAAAATCGCACATCGCAGCCATGGCCTGGGACGGAGGAGACGTTGAAGGTTAATACACGCATCGATTGACATGATAAACGGCGCATGGCGAATGAAGCACACAGCGAAACGCAATCACGGCACAGCGCAAAAAAGAAATTAATGGAAACTAGGAGACTTTGTCTGCGCTGGCCGTAGGTAGTGGTCAGCGGTGGACCGGAAATGTTGCTGCAAGGCGTGTGTGGAGTTTGGGATGAAGTCTAAGATGGGAAAGGAAGGAATATGTTTTTTTTTGTGGTAGGGGCCTCATCATTGCGAATGTGTTTTTTTTTTTTTGCGTTTTTAGGGTTTCGTTTGTAGACGCGGATATTCTGTGTAAAGTTGGTTTGTGCGTTTGTTCCCCGGCCCGTCCGTCTGTCTGTTTGTGTCATTCTCCTGTATTTCTGGAACGATTTGGAGGATATTTTGATGCAGTTTGCCACGCAAGCAATATTGGGATACGTACGAAAAATGAAGATTGGGGGTGGCTACTCTTGGCGTGGAACTGGGGTCAAAAAAAAAAAGAAGTTTTATTGTGCCCCCTCAAAGGGTCAATCAGTCAGTAAGTCAGTCATTCCCCCTACAGTCAGTCCATCTACATTTTGTCCATCTATAGTCAGTCGCAAAAATAAATACACACCACTTTTTAAGGTCCGCACGATGTGACTGCTTTCATGAATCCTCTGATTCAAAGTCACATCCGTAGGACTAAGTTGGCGTCAAAGGAATTTAGATCGATGGCGTCTACCAGACACGGTTATTGAGGAACATATAGTGAAAGCTTACTCAGAGACTCTGGTACCACGGAAAGTCTGTAGCCCCTGGAACTTGTTTCAGTTTGAGCCTGCGGTAGGCCCCGTTGTAGGAGTATCGTGGTGGCTGTGACTTAAGTCCCAAAATCGTGAGCAGAGCTGAAGTTAGTGTACTGAGCTAGGCGATTAGGGGACTTTTCCTGCTCAGTGTAGAGTTTCATTCCCCCGTCGAATGCTGCGACCCATACATCGGCCAAGATATCTCGCTTTCTACCCAAGTGTCCCTTAAGCATAAAATCGATTTGGTACTTGGGCGTCTTCTTTTTCTTGTGGCGCTACAGTCCGGGGTGCACCTGGGCCTCAATCAACATGCTTCTCCAGCCAGCACGATTTTTCGCTAGCTGCCGCCAGTTGCGCACTTATAGTTGGTTGAGGTCCTTCTCCACTTGCTTGCTCCTTCTTAGACTTTGCCATCCTTTGTTGCGTTGTTTTGGCCATTGCAGTGGTGTGTTGCTGCTGCTAAGTGTGACGCTCTGTTCGAGACGTCGATGTTATGAGTCCTTCCTTGATCGTCTCTATGCACACTTTCATATGCGGCCTTGAAATCGACGAATAGGTGGTGAGTATCGATTTGCACTTCTTGGGTCTTTTCCAGGATCTGCCGTAGTGTGAAGATCGATGGTGGACATCCCTGGCCTGAAACCACACTGATAAGGACCTATCAGGTTCTTGACGAACGGTTGCAAGTGTTCACACGATACGGCAGATCATGTACGCGATGTTAAGGTAGCTGATCCCTCGATAATTGGCGCAGTCGAAGGGGTCTTCTTTCTTGTGAACCGGGCAGAGAACGCTGAGATTCCACGCATCAGGCATGTTTAGCTCCAACCATATCTTCAGATGAGCTGCTTCATGCGTCAAACCAGGTCATCTCCAGTTGTTTTAAACAGCTTAGGCGTCTAGCCTTACGTTATCTACGACTTTTGGCCAAATGGACCCCATGGTGTAATTCCGTTAAGGCACGAGATCATCGCGTTAATCGAAATCTCTCGTCTGTTCCTGTTCTCTTTCAGTTATGTGCACAAGGAAGGATCTTACAAAGAATAATGATCGAAAGATTGGCAAGCAGCGCGGGCAAGAGTCACGCCCTTACTCAGTTTGAACTTAGGCAGGGAGCCAGTGTAGAGGACGCGTGGATGCATACAAAGAATGGGTGATTTGATTTCTGATGCAAACAAAGAGTGCCAAGCAAAGTATGCAGGCATTTTTGTGTGCTTCAAGGACACCTTGGGCTACTTGAGTTGGAGAAGAATCATCAATCGCTCGCTCGGGAGGGTTACTTCTCTGGCAAGAGTATGTATATCGCAGGACCCTACGAATTGAGGTATTTCTGGGCAGCTTTGCTGCCTGCCAAGGAGAAACTGGGGCCTGAGATGGAAAAGCAGCACACACTGTATACTCTGGTCTGTTGCCTGTGCAACTTATGGTGTCTATGGTGTGTGTTGGGCGTATAGACACAACAGCGGCCTGGAGGGTTAAGCTAAAGCGAGCGAAAATACCACCTTGAGCAGCAGCAGCAGCAGAAAATGGCAGGACTCATGGGGCAGTTGCGAGAATGACAGAGTGACAACACTTGTCGTTCTTGAAGCCCATTAATGGTCTCAAACTTGTCATGTACTTCATCTACCAGCTTAGCTGATACAGTTCCTTGAATTCCTTTTTGTTCAAGCGGTCCCCAGTCGAATTAGAACCGTGCTCGTGTGCATACAGTTCCGAGAGTTGGTCTCACATACACTTGGGATCTCGGTTGATTCTTTCCTTACTTATCTGCGCTATCCTAGATGAAGACGTCCACTATTGCTTAAATTCGAAAACCTTTTAGTCTTGAGCAGTGCTATTCAGACGCTCTCTGTGGCCTAGCCATCTTAAGCGTTACCTCTCTAGACCCTTAACTATGTGCTGACGCTCTACAGCCTGTGAAGTCTTCTCTTGGAGATGCCATCAACTCAAAAAGGACCAAAACTCGCACGCAGAGCCTGAGCCTTTTCCCTCCAGAAGGCTAAGATCCTCCACATTCTCTTTTCAAAGCGTGAATGTCGTGGGACTTCGATGATGATCTAGGGCAATTTGGTGCCGAGGAAGACATCAATTTCCTCTTGAGCATAAAGAATCAGCGGTGGTAAGAGCTTGCTTTCCCTTTACACTGCCTAGCGGAGATTAACGACATTCTTGACTACCCCTTGTGATGTTCCTAGTGAAGCATGTGGTGACTTGTGAGCTCGATCAACCTTACTGTCAACGAGCTGCGGACATGTGAGTGCCGATCTGCAAGTCTTAGATGCGTTTTGCAGGATCCATGCAGTTGGAGGGTCGGGTCCTCAGCTGAAATCTCAAGCTGCTTAAAACTCAATGAAATCCGTGCCGTTGGTGATGCCATGATAGCCACTTGAATGTTGCGCCACACCACGCATAGTGTGCCTTCAAAATGAATCCCAAACCAGTGCCCTGTCGGCTCTGTAAGGAAACACAGAGCACTGTTTAGAGCTCCCTCCAATTTGTACTCACTCCCAGATGCTGGAATGATTCATCCGACCCCTTTCCTTCCGTCCTCGCAGATGATCAGCTTTCCGTCAAAACAAAACCCAAGAACCTCACCCCATCGTCGCATCAAAACGAAAATTCATTCGAATCAAGCCCGCCTCTGTCACGAACGCATTACCCCGAAAGTTTCGTAACGACATCATCATTTGTGGGGCTCAGCCTCCAAGCCGAGACGTCCTCGAGTTGTCCTCTTAATTCCGACTGCTAAGTAGATTACGCTCCAGCAACATCATCATGCTGGCGCGGGGCGTATCACTCATTTTCTCACCGAAAACCGGGAGCTGTAATGATAGCCCGGATTCGACATAATTTCGTTAATCACACACCCCAGCCGCAGAGCGGGTCCGCGGCTCCATCACCGAATCCAGGAGCTCCCCCGAAATTATCATTCAATGCCCGAAATTACAATGATTGCACTTGGTCGTCAGCGGAGACGTCATTATCGTCAGTGTCGCTGTCGTGTTGCAGCAGCAGCAGCCGCAGCAGCATCGGCAGTCGTTGTCATTGTCGTCGACATCATCATCAAGTGCGGCCCCGCGGATTCTGCATTCGCTTCCTTTGGGTGAGTTCTCTTGCTCTTCCGCCTTCGTCTCGGCCACACTTTAGGCCATCAGTCAGGCCTTGTCCTTCTCCAGGGAATCACTAATTTTCGGTTCACACTTCACGCTCGTCGCTCGGCGTGTTCTCGTCTGTTGCTGGTGCTTTGCTTTGTTTATGAGTTAGCGCGTTGTGACGCCGCCGCCGGCCGGGGTTTTGTTCGTGTTGTGGGCTGTTTGATGGCACTGTCGATAATGGCTGGCTGGCTGTGTCTGTCTCTTTGACTTTGTGTGGTAACGGTAAATGCATGAAGGTAAATGAAGGTATAATTTACCTTCCCGCGAAGATGGGAACGGTGGGCACGGTGGCGTGGACGATGGCAGAGATTACCCAGTTTGTGCGGTTGGTTGTCCGCGTTGTCTTCGTAGTCGTCGTCGCAGCCTATAGATGGATTGGCATGGAGTGACGCACGCGCATATAAATTAATCATGGCTTCTTAAGAGTCATGATGTGGTTATGTTTTATGATTACATAACCCTTCAGCAGCGGCATAGGGAAATATTGCGCAGAAAGACGCAGTTAACTGGCAGCAGCGATTCACTTCTCAGTTTGTACTGGTTGTCAACTGTTGAAGATGACCGCTAAGGGAGCCCATAAGGTGACAAGATCACGATCGTGCATATGTCATGATCCTCATCTACAGCAATGCCAGCGTGAGGAGGGAAGAGATGAAGGAGCATCGACCATTTGATGGTGGAAGATCGTCAGGAGAGTATGGTCAAGGAGTAGGGGATCAGCAGGAACTGGGTCATCGGTGGAAGAACCGTGCGATCATCCATTGCCTAAGGAACTCCTTAAGGAAAGCCAGATAGAGGTTAACCTTAGAGCCTTGGGGAGGGTATGACCGCCTTCCAACTTGTGATCATCTAGCAGTCATCAGAAATCGTCTTGAAGTCTTAGTCAGAGATCCTTGGACCGCTGTTAATTGAGGCAAGGATCGAGCTGATAAATGATCGCTTAGAAGTCACAGAAGGTGCGACAATCGTCCATAAAGTGGTCAAAGAAAACCGGTAACCTGCCAAACAGGGAATTCTTGGAAATTCCTTGAAGAACATTTCGCCCAAGGATTCTATAAGGGTGCAGGATAACGAACAAATATATTCGCAGCATCGACAAGATCACTTAGAGAACTGATCAAGCCTGAAAGGATTTTGAGATGGGCATCAAATGGACACATTTCCATCCGAACGAGGTTCACTTTGTCCAAATCTCCATCCAGAAACTCATCATATCACCCTTAGGATCATCTGCATGTCAAGCAAAGCAAAGTCCAGCCACAGGTAACAGCTCCGTCACCGCCGCCTTCATGCCACTTCAGTAATTTTTTGCTTGCAGCGCATGCATTTCAAGTTTCATAACTGCACAAGGGCCCGCATATGAGACTGACGCGTAAGACTGGAAGTTCGTCGGCCACGCGGTTGTCGGTAAAGGGGTGGGGAGGGTAAGAGTAACAAATTTTGATCGAAGACAGATAACAGCTATCCACCATAGTACGTGCCCTCTTAATGACTTCACATTAAGTCTCACTCGTCTCTTCAATCGGTGGTCGGCCAGTGGGCACAGGTTCCTCGAACTGACACTATGTCGTTACCATTTCTTTTTTTTCCGTCTTAGCCGTTGGCCAGCGTCTGGGTCATAAAGACGGCAGCATAGTGCATGCGGCCCGGTGCACGTCGTTGTTGACAATTCCGCGTGTGCGCACCTTCGCTTGGCAACCGCTGCCGCTGCCGCTGTAAAAGGTGATGCAGCGAACAATAGAGAAGCCGATCGCCCTGCGTACGGTTGGGTGGCTGTGATTAGCCCCCTTGATGATGGGCTCTAATGTGTGGCTCTTAAGTTGATGGGGTTTACGGGCGCAACCGTCGCGATCGTTGAACTGCACTCGGTGTGCTGTACGAATTGAAATTCGATTCGTCACGAAGTTCAGGTCACACTTGTGCTGTGCGGGGGATTTTGTGATTGTCTTCCGATTGCCGAGAGCGAGGGGATTTCTGATGTTTAGAGGCGTATTAAAGTCGAAGAGAGTTGATAAGAACGTCGACTTTTATGCGCCGGACAGAGGGAACAACACAGACTTGGGTTTTATTGGAGGCATCGTTCAAATTTTAAAAGCTTTCAGGTGTTAATTGTGCGCAGAGAGACTATAACCAAACAGAAGCTGTAAAGAGAAAATTGATTTCCTATGATGATGGCCGATGATTGAGCGACTTGATGCGAGGCGGAGGATGGCTGAGAGTAGTCTTTGAGGGGGGAAATGTGACACAGTTGAGGAAATTTGTTTGAATCTTCTTAAGACTGGTGTCTTCGTATGCTCTGAACAGAATCGATTGTGTTAACGGAGTAGAATGGTACAGATCACTAGATGGGGGGAAGTGTGGAATCTTGGTCTTCCAAGCATTTGAATACCAACATTTTCCCGTCTACACTAAGGTTACCACAAAAGTGCAACTGAAAGAAACATTTCAGAAGCGTCGAAATGTCCTTACAACCCCCTTGTTTGGAGTAAGTTCAAAATTTGAATAAAGCCAACTTCTCCCATATTACTTTTTTTTGGTCTTTTCGGTATTTTGGTCATTTCTGGATTGTGGTCTTCTTTTGATTTTGGGCTCAGGAATTAAGCCTATTTTTTAGACATTTCGAGATTTTGGGAAGTTCAGGATTTTTTTTGCGGACTCTGGCCAAATTTAGATTTTGCTCTTCATCGGACTTGAGTTTTTTAGAGATTTTCGGTTTATCGGGTTTAGGTTTTTTTTCGGAATTTTGTCTTTTCGGGATTTTGGTCTTTTCGGAACTTTAGGTCGTTCGAGATTTTGAAAAATCTTAGATTTAGGGTATTCCGGGAATTTCGGACTTTTGGTCCTTTCTAAATGTTGGTGTGTTTTCAATCTCAGTTTTTTTGACTTTTGTTTTGGTAATTTTTGTCGTTTCGAGATTTAAAGTCTTTTTCGGTATTTTCTGTTCTGGATTTTGGGCATCTCTAGATTTTGAGAATTTCTAGAATTTTTATCCTTTTTGACTTTGGTCGTTTCTAAATATTGGTCGTCTTTGGACATTAGGGATGTTGATCTCTTCGGCGTTAAAATCTTCTCTGAATCTTGGGCGTTTCAGGATTTTGGTCTTCATTGTTTTGGGCCACTTGATCCTTTCTGCATTAGGATCAGATCCGTAGCATGATCTACTCAGGATCAATATCTTTTTGGGACATTGGGCATTTCGTAATTTTAGTCCTTTCTGAATTTTGATGTCCTTTCAATCTTAGTTTCTTTTGTAATTTTGGGCTTTTCGGGATTCAAGCCTTTTCGGTATTTTCTGTCCGGGATTTCGGGCGTTTCGAAATCTGGAAAATTTTAGAACTGTGGGCATTTTGAAATGTTGGTCTTTTTGATACTTAGGGTGTTACGGGATTTCGCTCTTTTGCTGTTTTGGGCATTTTGAAATTTTTTGGTATTTCAAACTTTTTGAACATTTCGTGCTTTTGGTCACCGGTTTTTGTTTAGTTCTGGACATTTCAGGATTTTTGTTATTTCCTAATTTTTGACATTTCGGAACTTAAGTCTTTTTTGAAGTTTTGACATTTCGCGATTTAGATCAGTGTAAACATTAGCGGTTCACATCGCTTCAAATCTGTAGAAAATGTTTAAATGAACAGACTTCTCTTCCCCCCACTCTTAGGTTTTATTCAGTGTAAGGTTTATATGAGGCGCAGCACCTGAATTTACCTACATATACACTGAGCTGTTCTTTCAACCTTTCGCATTTGTATAGACCTTAACCACCCCTGTTGGCAACGCGTCCATCTTCCTTGTAATTTTAATTAGGCTCTCATCTTTGAAGAATCCAGTAAGGATCAGAGGCTGTAAGAGATAT
Organism: Eristalinus sepulchralis; assembly: GCA_944738645.1. NCBI lineage: Eukaryota > Metazoa > Arthropoda > Insecta > Diptera > Syrphidae > Eristalinus > Eristalinus sepulchralis. The sequence goes on along the minus strand of OX122885.1, from coordinate 6,222,938 downwards.
TTTCACAACAAACAACCTGGTACAAGAACAAAATGTTTGTGTGTCTAGAATCGAACTCTGAATGCGAGTACCCTTAAGTGATGGGAATCAAGTCAGAGTATGAGCTTAACGTATAGAGGAAGAGAGGGCGAGGTGATATCGTAGGTTGTAATGCAATGTATTGGAAAGAGGATTCAATATTCGTGCGGGACGTCCAAAAGTGGTCTTAAGGGTGAACACATGTGGACTCGGAGAGAGCCATGTATTGCGGGCCAATTCTTAAAGGGGACGAATACAGCTGCCTAATTCACTTGAGCATTTTGGGGGACTCGAAATTTCAACTGTCTGGGGTCTAACGAAGCATAAATCGAGCCAACCCATCCTCAATGTGTGAATTTGAAGAATATGGACAGTCATAGATGGATCTCAGGGCCCTACACATATGGGTAGATGTTTCGGTTCCTACTGTGTCTGACAATAAACCTTAGACTTAGTCTTCTATTGCATTAAGTAGTCCTTAGCTATACAAGTGACTCCGAGTCTAGGCTACTTCATGGCGAAGCCCGTACTGACCCAAGGGAAGAGTTGGTGCTGTCTTCCTTTTTCGACCAGACAATCTCATGCATAACTCCGACGACATAGGAAGGCGAAGTGTTGCCATTTCGAAAGCCACCCATCTGTCACTTGTGGCCACATTTTTCAGCACTCACTCAGAAAAGCGCCACAACAGTTTCCCATCGACAAGGCCAATGTCCTGAACACCATGAAGCACCGCCTGGTCCACATTAGTCCACCATTTCCTCGCTCATGACAAGACCAGTCAACAGCAGAGCCATTTGCACTGCAAAATTCAGAAAAACAGGAAAAAACAAAAACATCCTCTGCAAACGGCTACAAACACCAATTGTGCGCGCACAGAACGTCTCACACCACATTGACCATATCTCATCAGCATCTCATCCCGGCGCGCGAATACGTCTCATAAGTGCCCTCGCACAGCATCTATGCAAATCTATTTATAACGCGACGCACTCCCCTCAGCTCAGGAGAGCCTCCGAAAATGTGGGGGCCGGCAGCCAGAACACACGCTTCGGCTCGACAATGAATCCATCATCTCTCCGCATCGTTCCCAAACGCTCTCCCTCCCGCTCACGTTGCACTTCGAGTATCATTTCGCGCGCACCGTAGCCCCGCTGCCCGCGCCCCACTCCTAGTTCAATGCTACACACGAGTATTTATAGCACGGGCCGCGGATTTAATGGCATGTGCCCAACACTGCACTAGCGCGCAGCTAGCCGCGGTATTTAAGGACCACGCGCATAATTGAAATAATAAAATAATACTACCGCGCTGGATGGAGTGGCATTAGATTTAGTGTGTTAATGATATTTGTTAACGAAGTGAGTTTTGGCACGGGCCCAGCGGCCCCCAGGGCGCTGTTGTTTGCTGCGAATGCTGTGTGTGAGTCGGTGTGTCTGTCGGTTGCGACATTAATGAAAGCGCAGCTCGCGCGCTGCGGCATAATGGATCCGCGATGTGTTTTTTTATGCATCTCCTCGGTGGGTATGTGTGCGGAGTTGGGTGGCGGCCGGAGCTGCTGGAGCTGGAGCTGGTTGGCTGCGTTGGTTGGGCTTAAGTGGATTTAAATTGGCGATTTATTAAATTTCACATAATTTGCCAAAAGGATTACTTAGCACTCGCAACGGCAGAGCGTCTGGCCGTCGTCGGGGGCTGTCGGGGATGTGGGGGAGTGGGTGATTGGGTTAGGTCGGTTATTATTCCAGGTGTGACCAGTCACGGAAGTCGAAGTGGTTGCGAGCATCGTGTTTGTGTTCTGCCTCCGGGTTGTTGATGTCTGATGGAGACTCTTTGAAAGCCATCAATCTTGGACTTGACGACTTGTTGCCCGGCAGTAGGATGACTCCTGATCGGTCAGCACCCGCGTTGTGTGCATAAATCAGATGGCGCGGATAACGATTTTGACGGCTGTGGAAAAGAGGATTACGATTTGTGGCTTGTCTTGGAGAGTCTTACTGGAATCCGCACATGTGGCTTAACCCTGTCAGTTTTGAAGGGAAGGGAAACTGAGCCTTAATTCCAATCACTCTAAGATCTAGGAGAGGTCTATGTCATTTAGGGTGACGGACAATGCTCGTAAATGACCTCTAAAGGCACATCTGGCTTCTTAAGCCTCCGTGTTGAGTGCAGATTGTGGTGAGCTAGGTGGAGATCCTTACTGTGGCAGGGATTTGGAGGGCATTGCGTTCGATTTCTAAGATGGGCTATGGCTTGTAAGGGTGTTTTAGCTGGGCAATCATTGGGCAACAAGTTTTAAAGGGCAACGAGGTCATTACATGTTGAGTGACCATCGCTTGAAGCATTCCTTACTGCGACCAAGGATGTGGCAGTTTTTGGAAGTTGCTTTCACTCGGACAGCCAGTTTTTAGGATTGACAAGCCAGGAGCCTTCTTCTCCTTTTTGTGGCGCAGTCCTGGGTGGACCTGAGCCTCAACCAATATGCCTCTCCAGTCGGCACTATCTTTCGCTAACTGCCTCCAGTTGCGCTCTTCAAGTTGCTTGACGTCCTTCTCCACTTGCGTGCGCCACCTTAGCCTAGGCCGTCCTCTGCTGCGTTGTCCTGCTATCTCCTGCCCGACGTGACCCAACGCGCCGCCCTCTGATTGGAGTGATCGTCTCCTCTTATGCACGGGCACCTGGTATTGAATTTTTGTCGCACTTCATTACTGACTGCATTTTTGGGGCGAGTTCACAGCGCCACTCACAACACAGACTCAGTTAGAGTAGAATGCGTTCCTACCTTGAACCACCCATCATTCCAAAATCTCTAAGGAGGCGAAATTCACTCTCTCTCGGGCAATCTCCTTCCTTGCTCGTTCTCTTATCAGCCTCGAGTATCAGATCACACCTAGAGTTGGTGTCGGCATTCTCCACGCACACAGTCACTCCATTGCCCTTCTCTCCTCTATCGTCGCCGCCGCCGCAGCCGTGGCTAGATCCATTCACTCCATTGCATCACAAATTGGTCAGACAGCAGATGGGAGGAGGCTGGCTGCACGACGGAGCCTAAGGACGTGTCTCACACTACACTCGTTTGTCTCCCCCGTGGTAATGTGAATATTTCTGCCAAACTTTGACATCCCAGAAATCTGGTCGCGGTGCTGGCAGCGGCAGAGCATACCATGCGATGGCCTGAGCTGCCGCAGCAGTGTCGAATAATGACTACACGGCGACTAGTTAACAATGATCGAGGTCTCTATTGTGGGCAGCGGAGATGAGGCCTGAGTTCAGAGGTCTTCCTGACATTCTCGCCAGCCAATAGCAAGGCAGGCACCCATCCTTCGAAATTTTTGATCAAAACGTAATTAATTTTCCAGAGGCTAAGACACGCTGGCTCAAATTCGAGGACTTTTTGGGCCGGATCAGAGGTGTTTATACGCTCTACATGACCTAGCCATCTTAAGCGTTGTATCCGAAGCCGCTTGACTAGGCGCATGTCGCTGTACACCCCACAGAGTTCGTCGATAAATCTTCTCCTCCAGATGCCATCAATGCGAACAGGACCAAGAATCGCACCCAAAGCTTTTCTCTCGGAATGACTAACGGCAAGTGTTATACGCCTAGGCACAAATGTACACTCCAAACAGTCTCCCGGTGGAACTTCCGCTCAGTGTTGCTTTGAGGACATGATTAGGCCCTTCGTCGTCACACTTGGTCTGTAAGTTCTTAAGTTCCGAGTGGAGCTGCCCCTCGGTACTGCTTTGAGGGCCTTCTTAGGCCGTTCGACGTCACACTTGGTCTGTTAGTTCCTTAGTTCCCGGTGGAACCGCCCTTGGACAGCTTTGAGGGCTGATTAGGCGTCTTGAGGCCTGCTGCGACATTCTGACGTCACTCTCTGTCTTTCAGAATGTACGAGAATGGGTCATTCCAGTAACGAAACGAACCCAACATGAAAGGAATCGTTGTTCTGGGACTTGAGAGATTCATCATTTGACTCTCCCCCCAGAAAGTGACAAAAATCACAAAAAGACGCACTCTAGGTCCTGCTTCCCCTGCCTTTGGATATTGTGCGGTTAACCGTCGGCATGTATTTCTGATGGTCAGGCAGGAACTGCGAAAAAAAAATGCCCAAGTCCATCCGCCTTTTGTGGAAGCGCCCATTTGTCCGCTCTTCTACTTTTGACTTGCTGGTGGCTCGGAGTTTTTCTGCGGTGCACCGTCTTGGGGCTCATCTGTTGGAATGGATGGGATTTCTGTGAACATTGTCTAATCAAAGATGAACCTAGGATCATTGATGGTCCTGGTTGTACAGAGTCATTGGACTGATACCATCGTGCGGTTCAGCCGTCGTGCCGTATGTGTCCAAGCTCAAATCAAGCGTCAAAGAAGTTAAACGAACTGATGACTTGTGAAAGAGGGAGTCTGCCTGCATATTGGGCTTCCAACTCCCACACGCACGCACGCACAGGGGAGCAAAGGGATCGTCACAACTCAACCTTCCATCATCTATCTTCGAGCAAATTTATCTTCGTCTCGATTCTTCGCTCAATCTTTTGTGTCTTTACGAGGACAGCGCCACATCTCATCGCTCTCTCTCCCTCCAACAATGCATCACAATGCTCAATCTGACCCCATTTCGGGTCCCTTTTCAATCTCACCCAATAAAACCGCCATCAGACCACAAGCAACATTCAATCAGCCCCCAACACAATGGACTCTGTCACGCAGCGCACCTGACAATCGCGCTCAAGAATCAACTCATAAACCCACATCCCATCAAGCAACTCGTGCCGCACGTAAAGTGCATCGCATCGCGTCTAATGGATCGACGAGAACCGCCACAGTCTCCAAATCCGAATCCGGCGTCGTCGGACAGGCCCCCCACAATCTTCAGTTTTAATGCGCCGCGGAAATTGCAATTGCTCGTCCACCACCACCATCACCACCACCACAACAACAACAACAACAGCAAAGTCGACGTACATGACCTAAAATTCAGGTTAAGTTTGTTTATAAATGTTTTTTCCTTCAAGATACTTACCGTCACTAGTGCGCATTTAATTGCGAGTCTCAGCAACGCGCGGAGTCGTCGTTGTCGTCGTCGACGTGTCGTTTGGTCACAAGCCACACACTCACATAGATGACGGCGACGACGCCGAGTGTGTTTAATTAATTTTTCAACGAACAGCGACAACAAAAAGAACAGATTGCAGTGCAGATAGATTAATTAAACCTTTTTCAGGTGTTTTTTTCGGTCCAGAAGGGGGGTGGGGGGAGGCTTAATGACTTAAGCCGCACGGCACGGAATTAGATCCACTTTTGGGTTTTATTTCTTGTTAACATCACAACTCCTGTATTACCCGTAGGTACCCGGTTCATGCGCCTCACCCTCCTCCGCACGGGGCAGCGCTCGGTGGCTGGTTGGTTCTAATGAAGTCGCGCTTGAAAAACACTTTGGAGGCGTGAGCGCGAGAGCCTGCGGCCCTTATCCAGGTCGATGGATGGACGCAGATGGGACGTTAAGTTCTAACGGTTTCCATAAGAGCAATCTCGTTTGGGATGGCGATGGCGATGGCGATGGAGATGGCGGCGGTGGCGGTGCCGCAGCAATAAACCTTTTTTAGTGACCTCAAGAGGGAGAAGAGAAACGCAACAAGTCGCTGTTACACTCCGCCTGACCCATGTGCAGTGCCCATCCGTGCTGCCCGTCCATTCTCGTGCCTCTTCACAGATCACGTAGGTTTTCTGTTTGCGTTTGCGTTGGACTGGCACGTGCTTATCGCACGGAGCCCCCAAGCCGCGTCGCATCTGCGTCTGCGCCCGATGACGAATTTGACGATGCGACGACGCGACGCAGATGACGACAAAGACGAGCGATAATTAGTTTATAATTAATTTTGGGAGCACGGGGCCGCCGCCGGGGGGAATGATGAATGTTAGGACTTCACCTCGACTCTATGGGTCAGTGGGCAGTGGGCAGTGGGCAGCTTGAGCAGTGGATAGCGCGAGCTTGTGCTGTGTTGGGGCTGTTCGTGGAGTTATCGCAAACATAACGTTACATTGACCTCAATCATAATTGATATGCGCGCTATTACGACTCGAAACAATTGCCCCCGCCTCGGAGCCACCACAGGCGCTGTGCGAGTGCACATACATATGTGGAGCTGCCTAAGGCCACCGAGCTGGATCGGATCAATTGATGGGGTTTTTATCAGTGCATTAGGGTAATTATTGAAAGCCCAGTGCATGGATGCGCCGAGGCAATTGGAAATTCATTTGTCAATGCGTTCATTATGCCGTTAGATGATAATGAAAACGACTTACATGGAAGTTCTTGATTGCTTCGTACTTGAGTGCATCAGCAGGGCAACAGGGGGGGGTGGCAGCAGGGGTGGCAATTGAGTGATTTATGCTCTTCACATCTAGACATCGGCTTAATAAGGGGGAACGCGCTGACACAATCACTGAGAGTTGGTCGATGGGCGGCAATGAACGCTGCAATTGCTGTCACTTTGACTTTGCCTTTGCCTTTGCCTTCGGAGTGTGATAAGGTTTCTTGAAATTTGATCGGAGTCATCTTGGAGATGGACTTCTTCGAAGCGGAATTCAGAACTGATATGGAGCTGGAGACTTGTCGCTGTTTGGTGGTGAACAATTTTTGGGAAACCAACGAACCGACTGTGGGTATGACTGGATGTGGCGTTGACGACTCCTGCAAATGACCGAAGGACAGCAGAATGCAAACGACCAAAGGACTGCAGTTTTGCATGTGGAACGTAAGGTCCCTTAGCAGTCGAAGAGGAGTTAGGCAGGAGGCTGGGATAATTAGGCTTCCAAAAGGTACGAAGAAAAAATGATCGGAGGATAAAAAATTGGTCTTGCTGCAGACAGACCTTATTCGCACTTGAATTTGTCGCTCAAGTCCAACTTTGACAAAAGGTCTCAATTCTGTAAGTGAACACCTCAGAGAGAGTCCACAAGAGGCCTACATTCGAAAACATCTGCCTGATTTGTGGCCACGTACTGATAGAGAAGAATGATGACTGCAGCCGGGATGAGTCTACAAGCAAAGTCCTTGATCTACTGAGAGGTTTTTATACACACCTGGGGAAGGAATTCGAATTTGCTAGAGTTCTGCGGGACAACACTCCCCGAAAATGAGTTCAAACTGAAGGACTTCGCTTTGGGTAAAAATTTTTTTGTTGGTAGCACGCGGTTTAGCACAACTCATCAGTCATAAAGGGACCTGACAATCGACATCAATCGTGAAGCAGATAAACATCGTTGTCATCGGAATCAGACCATTCTCCAGCATTCTCGATGATTGGTCAAAGTCTGCTGCTGTCATCGAGTTAAGAACCCGCTGTGGGCGAGATGGAGAAGTGCCATGTCAGGAAAAAGTTCTGCAGTCTTACCAAGACGTAAAAGAGTTCCTCGATGATTATAAACTTTTTACCGAAATCTGCCTGGATGAAGAGTCGCTATCGATAGAAAGATTCCTGCAGACTGTGGAACGATAATGAAGACACAGACGGGACATCCCACCCAATCTGAAAGTTTATGGAGAAGAATTTTGTCTTCCCCCGGCTTAGACTAGGTCCAGGATGTAACATCAAAGTCAAATAAAGCTGCTGGGACTGATGTAAAGCTCTTTGATTAGGCGCATGCATCAGTTCTTCTGTGAAAGATGGAATCTCGGTGACATTTGCCTGTTCACAAGAACAAATGCCCCTACAAGTGCGCCAACTTTCGAAGGATCAGTTGCCTGAACCCGATCATCTTTGACTTTTTGAGGGAGTGCTTGAAATGGTTCGTGAATAAGAGAATAGGTCCTCATCAGTGCAGCTTCAGATCACTTATTTTCGTCTTGTGGTGCTACAGTCCGGGGTAGACCTGTGCCTCAACAAACATGCCTCACCAGCCAGCAAGTTGTTTGCGGTCCTTCTCCACTTGTGTGCGCCACATTAGCCTAGGTCGTTCTCTGTTGCGTTGTCCCAATGGCTCAGATTCGAAGAGAATCTGGTAAACTTCTCAAGAACTTTCACGTTCGAAGTCGTGATCCTCTTCATTCCAGAAGGAACCACCACGTGAGAAATTCCTTTTTTAGATAGACTCTGGTCCCTTTATGTCCCCTTGGCGGTATAAAACAATTCTGTTTATTTGATTGAGCCAAAGGTATAGAGGAAGAATGGTGGCAACGGTGGCTGTGTCGGGAATCAAAGAAGAAAGTCCTTCCCCTTCGATGGGGCCAGAGCTTGTAACTTCATCTGAACACTGTGAATCTGTAAACTTGAGTCCGATGTGTCTGGCTATCTGGTAGATGTCTAAAGGACTCTTGTCAATACACTGTCAGTCCTTATTTCAAAAAATTCCTAAAATCGCCCAAACCCATGGGAAACACTCAAAGTTTGGTGAAACGTCTGCAGTTCCGTCTTTCAAACAAATCTTCATGAATTTCACTTAAGTCCCTCGCCCCCCTCATCCTTGACTCATTGTAAATGAAAAATGATTAAAAATTACCCGACAGATGTTTCGCCTGAGCTTTGATGTCATCTGCGATCAGCGAAATCACTGTCGTGACCCTACCCCGTCGGCACCTTGGCGCTGTTCACAGCCAATCCAAGTGATCGTCCGATGCGATCATGCCGCACCAAAACGATCGTGAAACTGCTGGCGAATCTCTCGCATTAAGATGCACAAATTGCGCCAAGCCACGACCACATCCACCACCACCATGACCAGTGATTACTTTTATAGTCGCCATGAATCACGCTCGGAACGCTCATCAGCGAGTACAGCGATCATCGAGAGTGTTTAATGCGGACACCATCGAAGCTCGGTCGCCAATCACTCGGCTGATGCAAATCGAGATGATCGATGACACTACGTAGGACAGTAGTGCCCGAGTGCCCTGCACACATGAGCAAATATTGACGGTGGTGGTGCTCCTGTTTGAGGATTGATTAAATTATCGACGCGGCAACGCAGCAGCAGATGTCCACCGAGCCTGTTTGACCGCAGGCAAGAGTGTCGGTTTTACTGTGCACGATATCGACGATAACTCCCAATCGTCGATCTCAAGTTTATGTATCTCAGCACTTTTATTTGGGTTAAGGGCTACTTACGCTTACGTTTTCAGTTTTCAGTTTTTTTTCGGTTTTTCTGTTTCTCCTGTGCCCCGACGGGTCGTTCGCTGTCGACGTCGGTTGTTGTCGTTTTTGTGTGTATTGCTGCTCTCAGGTGACTAATCGGGCAGTGCGCGGTGTGTGTGCAGGAGCGACCCTCGTCGGTATGGATGCATACACGAGTGCAGATACCCGCCGCACACGGCCGTACATGCATATGCTTACACGTTGTGTGTATCTTTATGCATTGATTCGGTTTGAAACTGGTTTTCGAATCTAACGATTTTTTCTCCGCTTTTTTTGTGTTCGTTCTCGCGCTGCTGCCGCCGCCGCTGCCGCCACCGCTGCCGCCAGCGTGTTCGCCGCGCCGCCGTCCTCGGGCCGAGGGAAAAATAAGTCGCAATTTATATGTTCTAGGCGGGTTAAAGTGATACAGGTGTTCAAGAAATCAAACAAAGGTTCGGTGGATGGATGTGTGTTTTTTTTTCGTTCGTTCCCGTGTTCGTTTCTTCGTTCGTTTGTTCGGGTGGAGGTTTTTTTTTCACTCTGGTCGAGACTGAAAATTCAAACACTGGACGACTGAACGACTGATTGCCGGTGATTGGAAGCCTCGCGGTTGTTGCGAATGTGTTGGTGTGCGGGGCAGGAGCGCTGCGGCTGAAGGTGGCTCGGGTTTTATGGTTTCTGAAATTCAAATGAAATTCGAATGTAATTGAGTGGAGACACTTTGTGTGAGCCTAGATGTTGCGGCGCGGATTTGCAGGGGAGGCTGCACTGATTTAGAGAACTCGATTGCGGCGGATTTATGGCGTGGTGGCGGTGGGAGGGAAACGGGTTTTTAAATGGTTCACATGTACACCATCTGACGTCCGTCTCCCTTACAACAGATTCGCTCGCTCAACATGTTAAATGTCAGTCGGTGGGTATGCAGGAACGCTGGTGTTTCATTCGAAACGAATTTGGGGTGACTTAAGAAGGGGGTGAGTGTCTGAATGGAATGGCCCTTGGAGTGTGGAATAAATTTTCACTCACTTCGAGCAGAAAGAAAGTAAGACAGAGGATGAGACTTAAACAAAATTTGCCCACAGAACTGAAAAGTTAAGGGGGGCCTGCAGCTCCTCTGTAGCGTCACAAGGAGAAGACGAAGTGCAACATCTTAATCATCAGTAACCTCCTCTGTTGCGCAGATATCTAACAATTGAATGGCACTCCAGCGCACAAGGGTCCCGAGCCTAGATTCTACAGAAACTCGGACTGCGTGGTGAGTACTTCAGTTCTCTGATGAATAGGGGCCCTAGACCTACTGTTGATTACCGGCTCCGAAAGGCGGGATTTGAGAGGTTTATTCATAAACAATTGGTAGGTGGTGTAGTGATGGAATTAAGGATGTCCAGTCCAGGAGGGGAAACAAGGGGATGATCTGAGTCGATGCACTTACTCACTATAGCACAGCGGCCAAGCATTATACAATGGGGAAGAAGTCTTCTTTGCTCCTGCATGGGATTTTTATTCCACTTTGGGTTGATGTCAGATGGAGAAACTGATGGCGAAGATTGAACATTAGACACCAGAGGCATTAGGCGTCAGTGTCTACACCTCTTTTGATGGGTAAGCCCTACAGAGCATTTGGACAACCAGCCTCCAACTCAAGGAGCCTTAGTTTTGAGCAACTGGGACCGATGTGGGATTTGATGTTACACGATCGCCTGCCTTGACGTGCTTGTATCATAAGGACCATTCTTCCAAGAGGCGTAAGTAAGGCAAGCCTCAGTTATGATCATGTTCGAGGGACAATCACTTTCTATCATATCTGTCATTTGCCCATCATGGGATTACCCGAGTTCTTGGTTAGGGCCTTCATCCACAGTTGGGTCTCTCGACTGCGCAGCCAGAGATGGAACGACTCTCCAGAATTCAGGCTGATCAAGCGCATGCTCCCAAGCATCAGCGAAAAATCCGCGACATTTCTGGTCCCTCTAGACAGGAAGGACTGCAGATAGCTTTTTGGCATACAAACGGAAGTATTTGCCTTCGCTAAGCACTTAAGTGTGCCTAGCTTAGTGACGAAACCCTCTGCGAAGCTTGAAGAGAAGATGAGAACACTGCAGAGCACTTCTTCTGTCAATTTCATGCCTTTGCTCGGATCAGGAGGCGGCTGCATGGTGCTGATGTTGTTGAAGCTGAAAACTTGGGCTCTGTATCACAGAAGCCCTTGTTAGCATTCCTTCGAAGGACCAAGAAATTACATCAAATTTACGTTACTGCCTGAAAGTACAACGGACCAGTTTTTGAGTCTAAGCGCTCCAGTGCAATGTGTCCCAACCTCCAAAAAGCGTCTGCCATTCGAACATATGTCTCACAGCAGCCCCTTGCAATTCAACTTCTCATGGAACAGGCCAAGTCCCCATAACTGCATTGACCCAGTCAGATCAGTCAGCACAGAGCGCTTACCTCAACTCTTCCCGAATCAAGCCGAAGCCATCATGACACTCCCATAAGGGCCTACCAGACGCCCAAGCTGAAACAAAATTGAAAGAGGTTCCTGACTTCCCCTGAAATCAGAATAAAGCCCCTGGTCAAGCTGTCACTAGCAGTCAGGCTCCCTCAACATTTGGCTCTGGTACCTGTTATCCCTCCTTATGGGATTTGGGTCTTCGGGATCATCTCATCATCAATCTAGTCACATCATAGGACGAGCCATTGGAACAATGTCACAAAGGTACCTGACGAGAGATCATGCCAGCTACGGAGAGGCATGTTGGTTGGAGCCCAAGTAAACGCCGGTCTGTAGTGCTAACCTTTGAAGAAGCAGTAGTCCTTGCAACTGGGAGCCTCAAGCCTTTAAGTGAGTCACACGAATTCTGTGAAATCTTAACACACTCGCAATGACCCATTGACCGAGGAAGTGGCTTATTAACTGCTGCTACCAGTGACTAGGTACCCTCTACATCAGCAAACAAACAGGTTTTCAAATAAATTCACTCCTTCAAAGGACATCTTTCAAAAGAAGTGTCACCACTTCGAAGCTACCTCACAGAAATTCAAGTCGTAGTCGAGGTTCTATCACCCCCCTGGACTCAATTTGTGTCTCACTCACCTCAGACAATGGGAAACTCTTCTAGAAGCACATAAAAACAATAACCCACTTAGAACCTACAAACAAAGCCCGCTAACTCTAGCCCAGAGCTAACTGCAACCGAAAACCAATACAAAATCATTATTTCGTACCACCCCCCTTCCCCCCATCCACCCCGCACCCCACTTCATGACAATAAAAGCGAAATATCTACGATCCTGCATCTGCATCACCCAGCACAACAGTTTATGATGTAATACATTGGTGTGCCCGTGGCAGGAACAGCCCGCCGCAAGCGGCACCGTCATCGGTTCATTTCACTGCATTCGACACATGAACTTGGTCATGAAAGGCAGTAAACATAAACGGAGGCCCGGCGAATAAAGAAGCCACAACAAGAGGCAAGAGACCGATTTACACACAACAACAGCAGCACCAACAAAAAGATGTAAAAATAAAAAAAACACAAAAAAAAAAAACAACCGAAAAAAAAACCGTCAACAAGAAGCGTAAAGATTCGATTCTCTCTCGTAGTAGCTACCGGTTTTTACCTGAGCCACCCCTGGGCCCCGGAGCCCCTGCGTCGGGGCCGGATCGTGAGCACGCTGAGCCAAATGGGTGCATCAGCATATCTAGATGGGTATAGGGTTACCATTTAGTTGGCTCCTAACTCTATGGGACTCTTGTGGCAGCCACGACGGAGAGCACACGATCGTTTCTCGTTTATTTTCCTCTCCTTCTGCTTCGCGCTTTCCCCGCGCCATGCCGCTCTGGGCGGACTTGACAGTCTTCAAGCTGACTGCTGCATGCAGTTTTTATTGCCTGAATCCTAGAATAAAAGTACAACGGCGACGGGCAATGGAAAGTGAGATCAATGAACCTATCCTTGCGCGCAGATCATTTACTCGATCGTTCGTTCGTTTGCTCGCTCGCTGACTGCCACCGCACTCCTTGCTCGTGCATTGACCGAACTACACGACGACGACGAAGCTGCTCATGGTGGGATACCCCTTCGTGCAGAGTGCCCTCAGCTTTGTGACAGCTTAGAGCACATTTGCTGGGCTATCACTGCTTGCGATTGTTTACAGTTCGGCAGTCTCCCCCGCACCGAGGTCGAGCGGACGGGGGGGTGCTAAAGGTATCGATTATCAGACTGACAGCCGTCCACTGTGGATGGATTCATTATTTCGTTGCGGAAAGCAGAAAAAATCGGGCGAGCACACGTGTAGAGAGCTGCATCCACGGGGGATGGATGGATACCCACACAGGGACGGCTGACAGGTGAAGCATGTCGGAACACGTCTCCGGCTCTTGCGGCAGGTCAAATTATATTATTTTATGCCCCTCTCCGCATCTCATTCGAATTCAACTCGTGGACGGCACAAGTGTGCGTTTGCGTCCGCTTCTCCGGTCTCCGATGCCTCCTTGTGGACTCCTCCTCCTCCTCCTCAGCAGCAGCAGCAGCAGCAGTGCTGATGAAGACGAAGACGACGGCGACGATGATGATGATGATGGCGATAGGAGCTGAGTCGCCGAACTGCCGAACGGACGAATGGCCGAGTGGATGGATGGATGGATGGATAGGCGTGTAATGTTGACGATGATTTCTCCCCGGGGCCAGCAGCAGCGCACAAAGAGTTTGGGCGCAGAGTCCTTATCAAAGGGACTCATCTATATTTACAAAATATTCCCCATGCATGCACCCTAGCTGTTTCGGTTGTAAGCGGGGTGCAGGGGTGCAGGGGGCGCGGGTCACGCTGAGTCGAGTTTTATGTTTTATCGCTTGACAGTTTGAAGAGCAAATAGCATTCACGGGAAAAGGATTTGCTCCGTGATAGGTTTTCTAGGGTGCCCAGGAGAGGGTGGCGGAGGGTGTTTCTAGGGAAATGTTATTTTCCCGTGACCGCAGTCACATCGAGGTGAGCCAGGGGGAGCCTTAGGTCGTTGTTAAACAGTGGATTGTGACGTTGAACTCAATGAATAGGAGGACACTGGCTTTGGTGGAGTGGTGACGATGGGGTAAGTGTAACGCGGATTTGCGAGAGGCAACGACAAGATTTGAATGTGGACCCATAAGAGATGGTGAGGTCTAGGGAGACTTTGGTTTTTTGACCTGAATGTGGGGCTTTTTTGAGACTAATCTTTTCAATAACTAAAGCTTGAATTTTTGGCAGGGTGGAAATGTCCCCTCTTGAGGGTGAAAGACATTCCATTGAATGACGCTTAAGATGGCTAGGTCATGGAGACCAAATGGACACCACTACTGCGGCACGAAAAGTCTTTGAATCCGAGTCATTGGGACAACACAACAGAGAACGGTCTACGTTGAGATGGCGCACACAAGCTGAGAAGGACCTCAACCAACTTGGAGTGCGCAACTGGATGCAGCTGGCGAGAGAGCGTGCTAGCTGGAGACGCATCTGGTTGAGCCACAGATCCACCCCGGACTGTAGGAGCCACAAGAAGAAGAAGTTTCCGTGAAGTTGTTGGAGAGGTTGATTTTCAATTGGCAACCACACATAGGCGTCCTATGCCGCCCGGATAGTTTCGCTTAGTAATCCAGAAACCAGGGTGAGCTAGCTGTATAGCTGTAGAGGGGTCGCACGCTAATGTCGCTGAGCTCATCCAAGTTCCCAAAGAAGAGCTTTCCTATGTGTTTCCTTTTTGAAAGAACTTGGCAGTCGCACAGGTCGTGAAAGTGGTTTCAACCTCCTCCTCGTCCCTCCATCTCCTGCAGCAGGTTAACTGGTAGTCGGGCCTGGGGGCAAGTACTGCAATAGCTCAGTAGCCTGTTTTGGTTGGTAGGCTCGCTTTGTCTAAGTCGATGAGGCAGAGACAGCATTAAGAATTGAACTAGGTGCCAAATTGCCGTGGTTGTAGGACAACTGGAGCTCTCTGACCATGTTCTGTTTTAATCGCTCAATTTGTGTCCATTTTAGTAGGGCTTTGACTAGAGCGAGGGGAATGTCAACTTTGGGGACCACGTTTGACAAGTTCATCGGACTTCCTCATTCTCCTGGCATCCGCCTTGTCTATGTCACTTTGTCCGCGCCCCCATAACAGGGGGATTTTGAAGTTCTTTGCTATCCCATTATGTGATCGGTGGCACTAAAGTTCGAGACCGAACTCAGAACTTTTTGCATTTTTTGTCTGCTAAAGCGATTGCATAACCCATTAAGTGATCAAAATCAATTCACAGAACCTGCTGAAGGTATAGAGGAAGCGAGGAAATGGGGGGTGTTATGAGGGGGACTTAAGGGTGATCTGATGGCCATTCCGAAGTAGACGTGTATTGATGGGAAATTCATGAAGAGGGACATACTGGGAATGTTTTTTGGGTGGATGTTGTGGCCCCAAGGGAATTTAATGTCTTCCTTTCTAAGCCGTGATCGCCGTGGCGTAGTGGGTAAGTGCGTCGACCGCCACCCAGAGGGTCTAGGTTCGATTCCCGCACGGGACACCTCGAATTTTTTCACGGGACTACCTCTTTTGAGTTGCTGACAACACTCAGGGGTACCAGTTGTCTATGAAAAGCTTTTGAAATTTCGCCGTTCGAAGTCGGCAAAAAACTGTAGGTCTCTTCCACTCGCGAAAGAACAGTAGCATGCACAACACGAGGAGTTGTTTTAGAAGCTGGGCCCTGGTCCCTTGTGGTCTGTAGTGCCACTCAATGATTAACGAAAAGAATGGTCGCGTGCTAAGTCAGTTGGACCAGTTGGAATCGACTGTTGAATTCGACAACAGTTTTTAAAGGCCAAGAGATCGACGACAAGTTGACGACACTTGTGGCCACAGCAACCGCATTCTCATCTGAGACAACTGAGACCATGCGTCTTATCCACACAGCCCCATAAGTTTGCGTACAGAAGTTGCGGTGGTTGACTTACTTCGGCCAAAACTTCATTTTCGAATGAGGCACTTTTTCGGACACATTCACTTCGGAAATCAGTTTTCAACACTTCTTGACGTTATTTAAGCGTAAAGACGATCATTTCGATCCGCGGGTGTATGACACTGACTTTCTGTCGCGATTTCGAGCGGCGAACTCTTGTCGTTGGCAAAGTCATGCCACCTAGGGACAGAATGAGCCAGCTCAGGCTTCACCAAACCACCATTTCATGATCTATTGCCACTTAAACCATGCGATCTAGCCCACCAAGGACAAAACTCGTGTTGTCGATGGTCTAAAATTTGCTAAGGGTGGCCATTCTGTCCCCCACACTTACCCCCTGCCTACCCACCCACAGAACTTGACCACAACACGAATTTTTTTTTACCGACTTCTGACCCACTTACGTGTGTCCACACACTCAATTTGTGGTTTCATGTCCCTGCACTTCAGATCTCCGCCACCCCCTCCGAGTAGGACTAAAATATGTCACCACCAACTCTGATACCTTCCCCCAAACGGCAACACTCGTCACGATCGACGAAAGAAAAATATCTCCTCTCTTAGCTTTCCCGCTAAGAGAAGCCGCCAGAGAGCACAGCTCTCACACAAGAGAGTCCTCGAATCCCAATTGGAAACGATCGCTTGCTCTCCCTCGTCTGGCGGACAATCCCGCCAAATTTTCCATGTATCGCTCGTTCTCCGCCAGCTAGTACATGCCCCCGTGGAGGGGGTTTGTTTTGATAAGTCCTCTCCACACCACATTCATAACACAAGATCGATCGAAGGGCGTGTGTGTGTGTGCAGTAGATCAGCGACGACGCCATCGTCAGGCAGTGTTCTCTTTGGGCTTGGAACAAAAAGGTTGCAGGCCACTGGACACGGGACGGGTCAGCCTAGACGGCACCAGAGATGCGATTTAAAGCGTCGCCATACGTCTAACTCGTATTTCTTGTGATCGTCGATGGCTCGGAGTGGTTGGTGGGGGGGCGGAGGGCGGGGAGCGATCGAAAGAGATGGCTGGAGAGGAAAAACGAAAAACCATCATTAACTTGATTTGATGGGTGTTGTGGATGCATGTGTGTATGTGCATGCATTTTATTTGCTTGATCGCGAACACCTGTGATCGTTTTTTGTGCCCTTTTACGATTCGTTTTCCTTCTTTTTTTGGTTCGTTTATTTTGTTTTTTTTGTTTTCGTTACTCCATCGGCGTTGTCGTCGTCGTCGTCGTTGTTGTTCTTTCTTCGTCTTCGTGCACTCCGGGCCGTGGTGGTGGTGGTGGTGTTGGCTTTTGTTTGTTCTGTTCTTCGGTTCTTTAGCAGCAATCAGCAAGTTGATGATGTTTTGATTTTTTTTCTGCTCTTTCTGTCTTTCTGTGGTTCTCCTTCGGCCTCTGCTGGTGCTGGTGCTGTGGTGTGAGTGATCTGTCGTCTTCTGCGAGCAGTGGGGACTCTTCCAGATCATCATGACGGAGCAAGTAGATAATGGGTCAGGTAATCGAATGATCGTACGTGCAACTCGTGGGTACTTTTGCTTTGTTTTTCGTTATGTTCTGTATTTTTGGGCGGAGCTTTTTTCCTCCATCCCCACTCGGAAGGGGGCCCCATTTTTTTGGCCTCTTTTGGGGATCTAATTCGGTGGACGTGTATGAACTTGTCTGGCGATCATAAATGGGGCAATTATGGTGGAGTTTGTGCCCGGGGCTGTTTTGTGGAGAGGGACTTTGTCAATTTGCGGATTAATCGATCATTAGTGCGGCACTGAGTCATCGGCTGGCGGTGATGAGGTGAACGCCTTGTCGTGGTGGCCGTGACTATGGATAATTCTGTGCTTGGAGTTAGTCAGAATTGACGCGGCGAACGTCGATAGATGCGGCGGACTTGATAGGCATAACAAAGAGGTGTTTCAGGGCGGTAAACTGGAGTGGGCAATAAAGAGGCTTGTGTCAACGCTGATCGGAATTTTTAATGCTCGCGCTAGGCTGCGTAGTCGCGTGGTTTTTTGCCGAATTAACATTTTTCTAGATTGGATGGAGTATTGACCTTTCGGCAAATAAATTGCGTTTGCTGAATCTTTTCAATGATGGTCGTATTTGAAAACACCATCAGCTACAGCCGCAGGCACCTACCGCCAGCTACAGCTAGCCACAGGCAGCTACAGCCGTCTACAGGCAGCTACAGCCAGCTACTGGCAGCTACAGCCAGCTACAGCCAGCTACCGGCAGGTACAGCCAGCTACCGGCAGGTACAGCCAGCTACCGGCAGATACCGCCAGCTACAGCCAGCTACCGCCAGCTACAACCGTCTACAGTCAGCTACAGCCAGCTACAGCCAGCTACCGCCAGCTACAGCCAGCTACCGCCAGCTACAGCCAGGTACAGCCAGCTTCCGCCAGCTAGAGACAGCTAGAGCCAGTTACAGCCGTCTACAGCCAGCTACAGCCAGCTACCGCCAGCTTCCACCAGCTACAGGCAGCCACAGCCAGTTACCGCCAGCTCCAGCTAGCCCCCCAACCAGAGGACAGTCAAACATTGAACAGCTCTATCGGCTTGAAATCCGCCCATAATTGGCTCGGCGTGAAATTCGCTCCAAGCTGCCAACGTCAAATGTCCTTCGAAATGCCTTGAAGGCCCCCCTTGCCCCTCATGCGACGTCAAGGCGCCACAGCTGCACTCTCCAAACGTGTTAACAGCATTCCACGAATTTGTTCACAACGCGCACAAGTCATGTCCACACGGTGCGTGATTGAAGATCACGACCAGACGCACATCTCGAGGTGGGTGTCGTTGCTTTCATTGGAAATTGCTGTCGCACTACCCGAAATGTCAACAAGGCCCAATCCCGCAGTCATGTCATGACTTTATTAGCTGTCGAACATGCACCTTGTCGCTGGCGCAAGAGAGGAATTTATGGAGCACGACGCACGCTTGCATCCGGAAGCCGGACGCGATGCTTAAGGATGCTCGGAATCGGTAGAAACAATCGAGCGAGGTGAGAAAGTGGCGTGCAATGCTACTCGTCTGTCTGGGCCTAGTTTAGGCATGCCACTTGTGTCTCACGGTTGACGCCCCTTGTGTGACAATTGCGTGTCATGATCGCGCGCATAGTGATCGAGGTGATGCGACGAAACGCGGAACATGATCAGGTTGGCCGTTTTTGGGAGAACGATCTTGAAAGCGGTATTTGGAGCGAATTAAGCGAGACTTGAGGGTCGCCTCCCATCGCCCACAGATCCAGAGCTGCCCTCGCCTTGACACTTGATGCTGCCGCAAGTCCCAGCACGCGATCCGCCAGTCGCACAGAACCAGTTATGCGAATCGAAGGAGGAAGCTGCAGCCTGTATGCTGGATATGACCGCCCGAGTCTAAACGGCTACTGTGCGCAGGGCAGGGAGTCGATCCCTGCCCTCGGTGGATCTTTGTTTTGGTTGCATCTCTCGCTCTGCGCCACTCCTCGTTGGCATTGAGGAGTGATTCATTAGTCGTGCCATGCATTACAGCGCACATGAGGTCCGAGGAGAGGCCTCCAACTGAAGCACAAGATGAGTGCTACGCAAGTAAAAACGAGTAGTTTCGCTTTTTTGCGCGCGCCCCAGAACGGCCCCACTCCAAGGGAGAGGAACACGTGGTAATGGTAAATCATTGGGTTACTGCCCACTTTGCTGCCAGGCCAAGAGTAGTGGTCGTCGTCGTCGTCGTCGTCGCTGGAAGCGTGTAATAAGGTGGGCAGATGGTACACCACAATGAGTCAATGTGATGTAATTAATCTAGATGAAGGCAACAACTGTATTCAAGCTCGGGCCTGGGATGGCAGCTGGAGCCGCTCTGAGGATTGCGGACTACCTGCGGCGATCGCGTACGAACAGCAGGAGGTGGTGGGCTGGTGGGCTGGTGGGCTGGTGGGCCGTTGATTCGTTACGGAGTAGGCGATTTATTTATACGTCCATCGGTACGGTAGATGTATTTGATTGCAGGCGGTGGGCTGTAGAGCCTGCAATTGAGGAGCTTTTGGAAGAGAGCCTGGTGTGAAGGGGTGATCGATTGTCCGCAAGCTAAGGCTGAGGTGAGAGAAGGACGGGTTTTTAACGAGATCCAAGATGTTCTGGGGAAGAAATAGGGATCAGGCATGAGAGAGATTTTTCAGCAGACAGCTGAACATCACAGAAATCGTTTTGAGCTTCGGGGGCTGCCACCTGGGCGGATCGTCCATCGTCCTCGTCCCTCGATCGAGGCCATAACTACCGTTCAATGGCCATGAGGTCCAAAATTTGGCAGTTATTGTACAGCGTCTAGCACCATCGATTCTAAAGAACTTCGTAAAGTGTCGGATGGGTCCATCTATCGTTCTAGGGAGAAAATTGTTGATCTTGTCAAACACGATCGGTTGTTGCGAAGTTTGGTGATCGTGTTAAAGATCGTTGATCGTGGCAAAGATCGTCGAGCGGAGCAAAGATCGTCGATCGTAACAAAGATCGTCGATCGCAGAAAAGATCGTCGAGCGAAGCAAAGATCGTCGAGCGGATCAAAGATCCTCGATCGTAGCAAAGATCCCCGATCGTAGCAAAGATCGTCGCAGTAAATTCAAGAAGTGATCACCTTCCTTTCGATCCACTTCTCCACGCACACATTTTGCGTTCGAAAAAACACAGCAATCGCATCAACCAGTGCTTGACTTCTCCGGCAGCGGAGTGCCGGTCGATCGGTCATTTCGTAGCAGTAGCTAGCGCGTGGCTGCTGCCACTGCTACCGCTCTGATGCTGATGATGACAAGCCACGTCTTCGTCCATCGTCCATCGTTCATGAAATGCTCCGCTTTTTTGTGCTCGTTCCTCTTTCTCCCGAAACCCCCGGAGCACATGTATGCCAGAGTCGTTATGCTGAAGACGAGAAACAAAAAAAATAAATACAAGCCCAGTCCGCGTCCAGGGACGAGGTGCCACTCCGAGAGTGGCCGCCATTGGTTTTACGATTCCCGCCGAGTGCACGGGATTTCAGGCAGCTAACTGGTCCAACAGTCTGAAATTCTATCCCATAAAATTGCTAATTTTGTAACGACTATGTAATTGAATTGTTATGACCATGCAAATGGCGGGGGGCATCGATTCCAGATAGCGTGGAACGTGAGACGCGAACGCTCGCGAGCAGCTTGTTTTACGATGTTGTTAATTGCGAGCAGATTTCAGGATAATCGCTCCAGATTCGGTAGAGCCAAGGTAATCAAATGGGGCGCAGTTTGCCGGTGATGGATGGGAGTCATAATTCTTGGAAGATGAAGCGGTAGGGGCAGCTCTTATGATGCGGAAGCTCTTTCGTTGTTCGATGGTGTTATGGTGCGAATGGAAACAATGTAAGAGAAGAGGATTGTGCATTGGCATGGGGGGATTTTCATGGGAAATGGAGATATGACAGGAAAGGAAGAGATGAGAAGCTGCTCCTCACTGTCAAGGAATTCCTGAATCGATGGACCTCACCCTTGCAAAGGTTCAAAAGGATTTGCTTCCAGCAAGAAGGAGAGTTAAAGAAAATTCAAAAACGAAGGAAGGTGCAGAAACTCCTCATTCCGCTGGCGCCAAAGTCATATGACCAGACTGCAACCTTTCAGGCTGCAATGAATTATTTCCGATCAGGTAGCGCATATGAGTGGGTGAGTGTGAAGCTCAAACACGAAAGAGGGTGAACGAACGTGGAAAAGAGATCCTCGATCGCGACAGATAGTGCAGATACTGGCGAAATTTTGTAATCAGATCGAGGAACAGATCATCGATCGTGGCACAGAATGTTGCTGGTTACAAGCTGATCGTCGATCGTGGCAAATATCGTCAATCGTGGCGAAGATTGTCGGTAGTGACAAGGAGACCGTGGATCACGGCAAATATCGTCGATCATGGCAAGGACTGTCCATCGCTGCAAGAATCATCGATCGCAGCACAGAATGTTGCTGGTCACAAGGAGATCGTGGATCTTGGCAAATATCGTCAATCGTGGCAAAGACAGTCAATCGCCGCAAGGATCATCGACCGAGGCAAAGATTGTCGCTAGTGACAAGGAGATCGTCGATCTTGTCAAAGATCGTCAATCGCTGCAAGGATCATCGATCGTGGCACAGAATATCGCTAGTGACAAGAAGGTCGTCGATCGTGGCAAAGACAGTCAACCGCCGCAAGGATCATCGACCGAGGCAAAGATTGTCGCTAGTGACAAAGAGATCGTCGATCGTGGCAAAGACTGCAAGGATCATCGATCGTGGCACAGAATATTGAAGTGACAAGCTGATCGTCGATCGTGGCAAATATCGTCGATCATGTCAAAGACTGCCAATCGCTGCAAGGATCATCGATCGTGGCACAGAATGTCGCTAGTGACAAGGAGATCGTCGATCTTGGCAAAGATCGTCAATCGCTGCAAAGACTATCGATCGTGGCACAGAATATTGAAGTGACAAGCTGATCGTCGATCGTGGCAAATATCGTCGATCATGTCAAAGACTGCCAATCGCTGCAAGGATCATCAATCGTGGCACGGAATGTCGCTAGTGACAAGAGACCGTCGATCGTGGCAAATATCGTCGATCATGTCAAAGACTGCCAATCGCTGCAAGGATCATCGATCGTGGCACAGAATGTCGCTAGTGACAAGGAGACCGTCGATCGTGGCAAATATCGTCAATCGTGGCGAAGACTGTCGCTAGTAACAAGCAGATCGCCGATCGTGGCAAAGACTGTCAAAGATCATTGATCGTGGCAAAGATTTTCAAAATCACCCATGATCCCAAGTTGTAAGAAAATTGTCCTCAAATCCCAAAGAAAACGTCGCAAATTTGACATGCTATACAAAGGGTAATTTAATTGTCCAAACATCACGCATCCACATTTTACGATCACCCCCCCTCAGAGGGAAGCCCTTAGACGATCACCAAAGCCAACAAAGCCCAGATTTCACATAAAGAAACCCATACCCGCCCATCAATCTTGTAATCCACAAGAGTGTCCATCTCTCTCCCCCGCACACAGGCACAGACGTGGAGTCCGTGGAAGGGACACACACAAAAAAAAAAGCCAAACGACCACAAAAACAAAGCAGAGGCGGGCTCGTCACCGTCGGCGTCTCAGTCCGAGGCATAAAAGTGTCTTCTTCGAGTTATTATTTACTCTTAATTTTTGTTTCATTCCGTCCACTCCTGCGCCGCGCGTCCTCCACTTTTTCGTTATCGTATTTTATATCTGCCACTCCAGCAATAATTCTTTTTTTTCCTCTCTCTCTCTCTCTCTCTCTGAGTCCGCTCCTTCGCCTGTTTGCTCAAATCTTTATCGTTTTGGTTTTGAAATCCATTAAGGCAATGACCTGTTTTCGATTTGTTGTTGTTTTGTCTCACTCCAACACACGGCAACGAAGTGAAACAACGCTCAGACACACCACCATCGGGGCACAGCGCACACAGGATCGACAGCGCGATACATTTGGCGTGCAGGCTTGTCAAACGGGTTTTTCCGTTTGGACAGAAGACGAAAAT
The DNA here is from genome assembly GCA_944738645.1 of Eristalinus sepulchralis. Classification (NCBI taxonomy): domain Eukaryota; kingdom Metazoa; phylum Arthropoda; class Insecta; order Diptera; family Syrphidae; genus Eristalinus; species Eristalinus sepulchralis. The sequence continues at coordinate 6,199,342 of OX122885.1, read as the reverse complement.
CAACACAAAACAAGAGTAGAAGGTGAACACTTGCGTTTTCGCGTTTCAGATTGTACACGCTCCTGTGCTGCTGCTGCTGCTGCTGCTGCTCTGTGGTTCAAGGAAATAGGTGCACTGCGGCACTGCGGCACAGCGCACTATGCGGCACTGCAATCACAGAACAGACGAGCGTTGCGTATCCCTCTCTCAGCGCTCTAATCGCTGGACCGTGCCCCACTCGGGCCCTAGATGCGTTTTTTTTGTTTTTCTTGTTCATTGCTCTGGTCAACAGTTTTGTTTTGATGGCTTTCGGTTGTGTGCGGCTGATTTGCACAGCGTGTTGCCCGTTCGGGCCGGTTGTGGGTAGGGCGGGCACGGCGGCGGGGTAACTGGGGCCAGCGTGCGGATGGACAAAGTTGCTCCGGAGCCGTTTGCCCTCTGGCGAGTGCGGAAGTGAGATAATGCTTCTAAGATCCATGAAGTCGACGAGTCGCTTGCCGAGATTTCATCCAGTATGGCGAAGGGCTCGGTCGTCAGCCATTTTGAGAGCGTGGCACAGTATCACTGCCGAAGGGAAATTTCGACTCGATCGCTCGTTCCCCAAAATGTAAGGCGCCTGTTGAGCCCTCGAACCGCTCACGTCCGCCACACTAGATAACACCCTCCTCCCGCCCCCCCTCCCGATAGCACCACACAAAGTGGTCGAGTGGGTTTCTTGGCGTCTATGCCCCACCTCGGGAGGCTCCGCAACACAATCTGCAGCTCGAATCGGCGTGTACTGTACGGAGTGTATGTTGTCGTTGGACATTCGGACGGTAGCGGGTTGTGGATTATCTCTTCATCGAGGCACGAGCTAGTCGAACTGCTGCGGTGTGTGTGTGTGTGTGTTGGCGTTGCCTACTGCCCTGCCCTGTGTGTCGTGTAGATGGGAGTTGATCTGGCCTGAGGTTCATGTAATAATTTCATCATAACGAACAATGTTTATAGAACAACTCCCCCCCCCCCACCCCCTGGCCAGGACTGTGAGTTTGTTCAATTTACAAAGTTATTGGTATTAATTGGCATAATTCGTCCATCGCGTGGTAATTAGCGGCCGCCGACATGATTGGCTTCTGTTGTTTGCCGTTGGCGAGCGTTCTTTGCTGAGGGGGTGTGTTGGGGATGAGATGGGCGATCGTGATGATCTATTTCTGGGTGAATTGAGTGCATTTGTGTTTTTTGCGAGAAGGACTGACAGTCTACGGGAAAGGAATTTTTTCATGACAGAACCTCTCTTCAAAATAGGAGGCAGTTGGTGAGAGCTTCTTTACTGAGAATCCTTGCCTAAGCCGTAGCTAAGTGAGGGTTGAATTAGCCTTGGTATGTCATGGGGAATCAGCCTGTAGAGACGATTGAGGGCATTGAGCGAGAGTTGTGGGGACAGCCAGGTGATGCTCATGCCCACGAGCAAAGTTTCATCAAAATTTTCTGCAGATCTTGTTGAAGGCTTCCAGCTGTAGCTCCTAGATTGCTTGGATTGTTGATTTGCCTTTTCGTTGCGTGGTTGTTGGCACTCAGCGGTCTTTAATATGCAGGTCGCCCTCAAAAAAAAGTCCACGATAAGCAATTGACATCACCAAAACGATCGGTAAACGATTTGGAACTTTCGTGGCCAAAAGTTGATTGTAGCATGAGCTATGTGACATGGAGCGACATCCTGCATGAATCAGAGGTCATCAAACATGGCTCGGTTCATAACATGGTACTGAATAACAACAGGTGACCGACGCATTATTCCCCGTCTCATTTTCGAAGAAACATGGTCCAGCCACACCACAATCTCCACCAAACTGTCACCTCCTTTGGATGCATTGATTACTCGACAGTAGCATAGGGATATCAAAGCCTAAAGTTCGCCAATTTTTGATGGTTGAAGTAGGCACAGAGATGAAAATGCACAGAGACTCAAAAACGAGTCTCTAAACTTAATTGTGCGTCCGAACGTGGGCTTAAGGGTAAATGGATGGGCATTCCTAGCGAGGCGTGTATTGCACGTAAATTCTTCTAGCACAAGAACACGGCTAACTAATTCGTTTGAGCACTTTTTCTTAAAAAAGCGATAAAAGATTGGCGTTGGGGTTACCTTGACAGAGGTCTGGCCATCTTTTTACAGGTGGGTTAGCCACTAGGACAGCTTTGATGAAGAGGAGGAAAACGGCGGCACGCTTGCGGTTGCTCGGCTTAGCTCATCGGACGGGGAGATTCTGGCCCCCTCATTCACACATCACTCATTGCACACATAAAAAAAAAACCTTACGTAAGCTAACTAAATGAAGATAGAAGGGAAGAGAAACAAAAGGTAGTGTAAAATTAAAAATAGCTTAATACCCTCACCTGACAGCGGACGGAGATCTAAAGTAGGAAAGGAAAAAGGGGGCGGGATAGAAAAGAGGTGTTCTAGGCCTATGCCCTTATCACTAAGCAAGGCCGCAAGGTTATCCGCGGAGCTAAGCTGACTATCTTATCTTCATTCTACACTAATCTACTTTCCTTAAAACAAAGCCTATACCTATACCTAGACTAACTTAAAACCACCTGCTTTACCCTTCTACTGGAGCAAGCCCTTCCAGCGTCGTTTTCTGATAAGAGTTCGTTAAGAACCCGCGAGTGCCTGATGTTGCAATAAGTTGCCACAAGTCCCGCCCCTCATGTCACAGTTGACACGACCTTTGCTGTCTCTCTTGTCGAATCTGCGAGAGATAGCCCCTATCCAGTTGGATTGACCTCCGCGATAATTTCAAATGCGAGCAACTGGAGCGTGTAATTTGTCGGTCTAGATCTGAACTCAATGCTTACTTTTCGTGGGTCAATACTATGCGATGCTAAGGGAAGGGTCTGCGCCAGAAGTTGATGCTCGTATTTCTAGGACTACATTGAGTTGCTCTTACCTGTGGGTCTGCCCCTAAGATCGAAGTTTGGCCTCATGGTCGGTTCTGAGTTAATTGTAAACGCATACGGTTGATGCTTGAGTTTCTAGCATCAACATTGGGTGTATCTGAGGTAAAAGCTTCAACTGAAGACCAAAGTTTGAACGTCTTGGGTCAATATTGGGCGGCCCATAGACAAGCAGCTGGGCCTGAGGTTGATGTTTAAGTGTCTTGGGTACATTTGAAGACAATCTTCGTTTGGGGACTGAGCTTAAGGTTGAGGCTTAGCTCTAAGCTTACGACCTACGGTATATCGCATCTGTTAAGTTAAGGGGAGAGGCCCAGGACTACTTCCTTCTGGCTCTTCAGCTTGTCTTGAAATTATGTGTCTTTCTTCCCATATTTCACACGAAAAATTCTATCAGATGGAAAGTTTGAAACTGAGCAAAGCACTATTTGGGGAAATTTTCGGAGCTTTCTTAACATGTTAGACCTTATCGAAATCTTCCGAAATTTTGATAAATTCAGCTGAAAAGACTCGCTTTGCAGGCTTACACCGTCAACTCCGATTGATTGACAGACGCACAGTCCTTCTCTATAATCACAGGACACCATATTTCATCCAAATGTTTGCACGAATGAATTATGAATTCAATTCGAAGGATGTTCCCGTCCTTTTACGATTTAAATTGACCTTTGGAGAGTTGCTGTTGAAGTGACACTCTATGCGGCACTTACCATTGAAAGGGTTAACTTAAGGACGTTGGCGCAGTGATCTTTGCCCAAGCATTTCCCTTTAAAGCGTGCAGATCCTTGAAGGAGACTTCCTTTGCAAGGGAATTGATCCCCAAGATCCATCAGCTCCTTCTTCCCCTCACCACTAACATGTGTCTGGTGAGTCTGTGCTCACACTTTCCTTCTTCGAAAGCATTATCTTCTACCTCGTCCTTTCATCTCAGAAGTTAATGATCCTTCAACCGATCTTCGGTTTCCTTACTTCCACCCCACCTAAGCTCCATGCCTTACTGGACCTGAGGTGAAACTGCTCACAATAGTAAGTCATTGTGGCGACATTTGACTTAAGACTCACATTGGTCAATGTGGCGTCCAACACTTGTGGGCTACCAAAATCCCAGATTTGGCTTTGAGCCTCAATCCAACTGAACCCATCCATCACCTCTTCCTCTCTGCCCACAAGCCAACGACCATTGACCCATTAAATTACGGAAGCAATCGCCTCTAACTGTGATTGTCTAAAACACGTTATGGCCATCGCGTGCCCTCGCCCCTAGTGGACGTCATAAAATTTGCTGCAGCAATTAAAGCGGAAACTGATGGGCTAGTAAAATTGTTTTCTATTTCCCCCTTGATTAGCCCGAGATTAGCCGGAGATAGGTTTCGAGATTGTAGAAACCGCTCGAGCCGTAAAAGCGTCCCACCGGGCAGTCCACACTGACAGGCACACGCTGAGCGGTGACTTGGATGTGGCTTGTGTGCGCATCACCAACTCGAACGCCCCTCAGTGCAGACCACAATAAGCTCTAACCCTAGTCCAAGGTCGCGTCAATCACTGGCCGGCCACTGCCGCAGTCTCCGCGGGGGCCTGTGCAAACAAAAAGACCAATCCATCCGTGACCATCGTCGTCGTCGCTGTCAACTGACTGACCACAGCCGAACCAAGGCAGTCATTCCATTAAGAGGCGTCATTATGCAACGCTCTCCTGTCGGTTAATTGGATTTCGAAGACTTATTGCCATCGCAACCAGAAATTATCAATCCCAGCTCCGCAACACGTGGGTCTGCTTGTTCTGGCCGCCACCGCCACCGCCACCGCCGCCACCACAGCTACTGGACCTGGTATCGGCTGCGCTGGCACGGCGTACCATACAGCCGGTAATTGCGAATAATTATTAGCACCAGTCAAGCGCAACTGTGTGTACATATGCCATCCGTTCGGAGTTGGACCGCAGCGCAGGGACAATGAATAACCTGACGTTGTCTGTCATACCCAACCACCAGCAGCAGCACCACCACGACGGCGACGACGACGATCATCGACCACGCGATGACGACCGAGACGGGTTTTAACTGCGACGCAGCTTTAGATTCCTTGTGCTGTGTGTGTCGGTAAGCCGCGGTGGAAATGCCAAGCGAAATGCATTTAGGATTGGCAATCGGGAGCGTTTATTTGGTGGCGAGCGCGCTAAAGCAGTTAAGCGCGCCCGAGGGGCCACGGTTTGTTATTAATTGCGGCACGACGACGACGCGCTCGTTCCTCGACTAAAGATACCCACTCAGCTCAACAAAGTGCAAATCAAATTGTTGCCCCGAGTGCTGGGGTATTCCGCGAGCAATCAACGATGCCAACAAGGCTTCTACAACGCGTTGCGCACTGGGCGCGTTGGGCTGCCGCGGCTGCTGCCATAAAATTATGATCGTTTCTATGGTGAGCGCTGTGCAGCTGTTTTGCATCGCAGAGGAGGAGAGTGATTTGCTGGCGACTGGACAGAGTGACGTTTATTTTTTTGCCCGGAGGCAGGAATACAATGAGAACCTAGGGCTTTGAGATGGGAGGAGGATGGTTCCTTGAGATGAAACGGACAAGAGATCAAACTGAGGTCTGTTTGGATCTTCTTCTGATTAAATTTTGGGCTATTCAAGAACAGAAATCTGAGCCTGAGGGACGGGTTCATGCGATCAGAGGCAAAATTTTGTACAGGTTTGGACGGTTTTAAGTTCAGGGCTTGGGCGTTTCTAAGGGTCAAGGCCTTAGGTCATTGCTTGAGGTTCTTGGATCGAAACTTCTACATTCACGGTCTAAACCTAACGTCGACGATTGGGCTTCTTAGGCCAATATTGGGCGATTCTTAGTTAAGGGTTTTGGCCTTCGGCCGATACTCACGATTTCTGGGCCTATTTTGAGTAGTTCTTAGTAAAGGGGCATCACGGGATCACAGAAAACGAGATCGCTGATGAACAAGCTAGGCAAGGTTCTAAAGAGACATTCGTAGAGCCCAAACCCACCTTGGGACTACCCGGTTCCTTGGTTAGGGCTTCATTCGACGGTTGGGTCTCCCATCAGCACAATCAGAGATGACATGACTCTCCATGATGCAGGCTGACCAAATCCATGCTATCGAAAATCAGCAAAAAATCCCCGACATTTCTGTGGTCTCTAGACACTTTCGCTAAGCACTTAAGTCTGCTTGGGTTCAGTGAAGACACCCTCTGCTACGCCTGTGGAGAAGGTGAAGACACTTCAGAGCACTTTCTCTGTCAATGTCTCGCCGTTGCTCGTACCAGGTGGCGGCTGTTTGGCGCTGATGTGGTGGGAGCTGAAAACTTAAGCTCTTCTGGGCAGTTCCATGTACAAGGGCTTTATTGCTTACGCCTCTGGTGTCAATATTGGGCAGTTCTAAGTGAAGAGTCTGCGCCGAAAATCAAAAATTGAACTCCTCTTAACCACTATTGGTTCCAAAGTCTGCGCCTATGGTTGATATTTCAGATTCTGACCAAAGTTTGAATTTCTTGGATCAATACGCTCTCTTGAGTGAATATTGGGCAGATCTAGGGGAAGAGTCTACCCCAAGAGCTTATGCTTGTGCGTCTTGGTCAATATTGAGATGCTCTTGCCTAAAGAACTGCGCCTATGTTCGAAGCTTGAGCTTCTTGGGTCACTATCGGGACAAAAGTTGGTGCCTATGGCTGATATTTCAGATTTTGGAATCAATATTGACCATCTCTGACCTGCCAGACCAAAGTTTGAGCTTCCAAGTCTTGAACTGACGTCAATGCTTGCACTTCTTGGGTCAATATTTGTCGGTTCCAAATGATGGTCGGCGCTAGAAGGTAGTCCTTGCCTTTTGGTCAGTATTGAGGTGCCTAAGCCCCTGCATCTATACAAAGAGACAAAGCTCGAGTCACTGTGGGGGTTAAAAGTCTGCGGTTGATGCTTGTGCTCCTTTGATCTATGGAGGACTTTTCGAAGGTAAGGATCTGGCTTCTTGTGTCAATATGAAGCGGTTCTATGCTAAGGGTCTGGGCCGAATGTCTATATTTGGGCTTCTACTGTAAATTGGACAAGCTTCTTCCAAATGGAACTGGGCCAGAGGTTACTTCTTACTTAAGAGCCTAGGCAGGAGGTCGACGCTTGATCTAGTGATTGTAATTTTTTCAGTAAACGATGTGGTCTCTAGGCGGAACCTAGGAAACCTTGAGTTTTAGTGTCAATAGCCTGAGCTTACGGTTGATGCCTGAGCTTCTGGGGTCAATACTGGTCGTCTTAACGGAACTCACCTGGCCTTGAGAACTAAAATTATGCTTTTTGGCTCAATATTGGGCTGCCCTAGGATAAGGGTTTGGGGTTCAGGTCGATAATTGAACTGCTTTGGTTGAGTGCCTCACAGTTAGACAAGATTCGAGCCTTAAGTTGGTGAAGCATGTGGTCTTAGGGTCGAAAGCTGGATTTCTTGTGACAAAATTGAGTGGTTCCAAAAAAAGGTCCCGGTCCTGAGGTAGCTTGAGCTTCTCGAGTCAATAGAAGGGGTCTTATGAAGGCTTAAGGTTTCTCGGTTCTAAAGCTTAAGCTTGTGTTTGAGTTGCTTGGATCAACATTGGGCAGGCTGGACTTAGGTTTTGGAACTACGGTCGATGCTGAGCTTCCTTGAGTCAACATTGTCTTATCTAATTGTCTTGACACTAAGTTGAAGGGCAAGATGGATGTCTATGCTCCATTTTCACCAATCTCCAGTTCACAAGACTGGACACTTCTGGTCCCTAGCTAGCCTTCAACATAAGTAGGACCTTCAAAAAATTTACGTCAAACATCCTCCAATCGTCATTCGCAAGCCCCCATTCCCAAAATCACCACCAGTTCCGTTCACCAGCCAGTTCCTGAGCCCACTTCAGTTCCCATTCATCACACGCCACCTACCAACCGCCATCAAGCCCATTCAACAAATTAACACGAACAATTAAAGCCCCCACTTGAACAAATCCCCGAAGCTTGGCACACGTCGTCGTCCACCTGCCACTCTCGAGTCGCCGCCGCCGCCGTCAAGCGTGGGCCGTAGCTCTCAGTACATTGATTCATATTTCCCGCGCGGAAAACCATTTGCCCCCGATTCTGGCAGCAGCAGCCACGGCACAAGAGTCTCGTGGGCCTCAAGATCAGACAAAGACACCACAAATTAGCGCAGCATTTGATTTCCACAAAATCAGTGCCGTGGGCTCTCGTTTCTCATTCGTCCGTCACTCGATCTTGATTTGGATCTTGATCTCGTGGCGGTGGCACGCTTCGTGCAAAGTGCTTGCTTGTTCGTCGTCGTCCGCAGCCCACTCTCGCACACACACTCACTCACACACAGACACAAGCAGTCAGTGTCTTTCTGACTCGGGCTTCGTTGCATATGTCAATTCACAGCTAATATGCCATAAAGGAGAAGACAAACGACTTAGTGACGCGTGACGTGAGCTGAATCTCGTTCGCCAGCTCGCCCCAGCAAGGGCAACAACTTTCCTGACTCTCCACCAGACTCCGTAGGCACTGCAGGGGACTATTGCTGTACCAGCAGCAGCAGAGGCAGTTAAAGTTACAGAAGCCCGGCGCGGCCGTGCGCCGTGGAGGAGCGAACTCAAATAGAACACGAAAGGCCACTTTATTAACTCTCGACCCTCCAACAGCGGCTTCAACTTCAGCTTCAGCTTCAGCTTCATCATCGTCTTCGTCGTCGTCGTCGTCGCTGTCTTTGTTTTCGTCTTGACTTGTCCTTTTCATCGTCATTTTGTTCTGCGGCCGCTGCTCGTCGTCGATGATTTTGGCGACTTTGCAGCAGCAGCAGCGGCGGAGGCGGCGACGGCGGCAGGCAGTTTTCCCGTTCAGTTCGGAGAACAAAACTTACGACGCAGTAAAGTTTGCATACCCCCCCCCCCTTCCCCGTCCACCGATCCAGCGGCCGACACGACGGTCGGTGCAGGCGATGGATGAATAGATAGATACGCTCCCCATCGCGCGATACATTATACACTTGTACACTTTGACTTTGCGCGTTAACCCGCCATATGCGACGTGTGTGCGGCTGCGTGTGTGTGTGTTATCGGGGGAATCTCATTTCTGTTCTGCCCCAACACACACTCCGTCCGGCCAACCGGTTGCTGGAGGATGTAAACAAAACGAATTTCATAATCCTCGCACATGGTGTTTGGGCAGCTAAAACTGAAAAACTGGAAATAACGCGTCCAACCCCCCGCGGGGGGTGGCAGGCGGCGAGGGGATGGTTTTGTTTTTTGCGCGATTCCGTGGATACCCAGATTAGTCCGTTAACAAGATGCAAGCAAGCGGTTGCTAGCCTAGCGGCCAGTAATTGCATCCTCGGACGCTGTGGTTATCTTCGATAATTGTTGTACTTTGGGCAATAATTGGCAGATACGGCGTGTAGCGGTGCGATGGAGGTGCTCATTTCCTGGTCCCAGCCCCCTATGCAATTCAAAATTTATTGATAACTTGTTCATAGACACACACACGCACACAGGCACACATGGTCGTGCCGCAGTGGACACTCCTCAAGGCGGCGGCGTAAAACTCAAATGCGCAGCACTCAGCAAGGTGAAGTGTCAATTCCAAATGAAGATGTAACCGCCTGATGGAATAGGGAATCACGGTTTTGCAGAAAAACCGCGCGCACACTCGTTGCCGTCACCATCTCCTTTGGCACACGGATCACTCGCGCGGAATACCAATTGGCACTTGACAGGAGTGCTGCTGGCACTGGCAGATCGCCAGATACACGCACGACCAATTCTAATTTACGACCGCTGCGACGTGGAGGACGACCGCGACATGCGTGGTGGTTATTATTCACTAACTGTCAGAATTGGAATCGTAAGTGCGGAGGAGTGCAGAGTGGAGGTGTCGAGGAGGGCATCGGATGGGTTTTCCCTAATTTGGTTGAGCGTTGCTGAACATTGTATGTGTCGCGGTTTTATTTGCGCACGCGCGCCTTCTCTTCTCAACTGACAAAAAGTATGTTACACGTCAAGGGGTATTAATTGGAAGTGTAAGCGTTGTGAAGAAGGACACGACGATGAGGACAAGAGGGAGGAGTGGACTTCCTTTTGTGGAGGAGCAATTTATGGGACTGATGGCAATGGAGACTGCTTGGCTGCTCGGAATGGCTGTTTCGGGATGCACGTGTTGGATGTGGGAAAGGGAATGAAGCGGTGATTAATTAAGGGTTTGGATAAGGCCATCATTTGAAGCAGCAGATCAAAATCAGCCTGGTTCTGGATAAATGTCCAGAGAACTCATGGAGTCCACTGAAGGAACGTTCAGAAAACAATCCTGGATCCAAGACAGAGTTGCTCCAACAGAACACTTGTAAGTTTCTCTGCCAATCCTGTTGCCATCTCGACCCAAAGAACCAGAAAACATTAAGACCCCCCCTCCCAAGCAACCCAAAATCACACAATCAGAGCTCTCTTCTCATCACTGAGACCATCATCCAGCTGAACACCCCTCATTCCCACACATCGTCGTCCTCCTCCTCACTCTCCCAGTCTTAAGGACGTGATTTAAAAAGGATTTACCTTCATTCAATCCCAAACCCCCTTCCGCCGCACAAAGTTGACTAATTTGCATCCATCCGTGCCACCAATGTCACAAAGGATCCATTCGCCGTGGGCTAATGAAAACCCCGTTCGCCAATTCAGACTTGATTGACGAGCACCTTCATCCCTTGATTAATTACCTCATTACCATGTGAATGAGTGGCAGAGCGCCTCGAACAATTCAGACGACGATGAATAAGAAATGAGACCCCACGTTGTCAAAAGTTAAGCCTTTGTCAGATGTGTGCCCCCTTTTAACCCTTTGCGCGACGCATAAACGTTCACGGATCATCACGGATTTCAGCAGAAAAAGGCCTTCGAGAGGTGTCGACAAGCATGTCCTTGCTGAGGGGCCGTCTGCCGGGAGAAGTTTACATTCCGTTGAATAGTTGTGATGATTAATCACAGGAGTAGTTGACACTCCCCCACCGCTACCGCCGCTACCGCTGCCGTCGGCAGATGATGACTGGCGGAAAGACGAATCCGCTGAATTGATACAATTCCAATTTTTTCACCTCTCACACAAAGGACCTCTCGTGACAATGCAGGACTGCTGACTCGGTATAATGGACGCAAATTGCATTATGACAGGACCGCACCCCTCGTCCGACAGAGACTTTGTGCCAAAATCGATGATCCTTAGACACAAGGACGCATTAACATAACTAATGGCATTTATATCTCCACCCTGGACTTGGCATGCGTGGAAGACGGATAAATGTCCACATATGGCTGGCCCGCTGGCCGGCGGGGGATGATTGATTGAGTTATGACTAGACAATTATTTCGACTTCCTTATGGATGAGTTGATTCCATGCGTGGGAGACTCGAAGGACCTTCTCTGTCCGGTCCGGAGTATCATAATTAATAAGGAGCGCTCCGTGCGGCGGTTGGGGAGGGGATTATGGGTGGAAAAATTCCCGCAAATCACTGAAAATAAAACCACTCTCGCAGTCCATGTGTCTCATTAATTCAATCTAGTTTAGTGATCACCGAGATGTGAGTGCTATCCATGTCCACTTCGGGCTAATGAATAATTCATCGGTCGAGTGGTGGTTAATGTATTAATCTGCAGTGCGGGAGAAGAGACGGTTCAGCTAACTTCACCTTAATCAATTGGCTTATGGAGACGTCAATCAAGACTGATGAATGATTGTGCGCTTGAGAAGGCGAATTGATTGGATTGTTTCACTTGGGCGTTGAGGTCCTCTTCGGGTGGATGGGTTTCGGAGATGTGAGATGCGGGCGGTGGAACAAGTGGTATGTCGGAAGGAGACTGTTTTATGGTCACGTGAAGCAGAGGGCGTTGGCATAAGTTGGACCAAGAATGAGAGAAAGTCCTACTGAGCACAGTAGAGATTGTCCTACGGACACAGAGGCAGAGGATTTCACTTAAAATGTGGCAGTTATGGAGGGCTCCATGTCCATCAAACAGAAGATGTAGAGATTGACGAAGATAGAAGAAGTTCCTATATAGAGACAGAAGAGCAATCGCAGTTGAATCGGAATTTAGTCATTGAGGGAGTGAAAACCCCCCTGAGGTCAAGGGCAAGAAACTTTCTTGCCTACAATTTACAAAGTAGGGTCATACATGCCACAAGTAGCTCAAATTTGCAAAGTGGGGTCCGACATGTAAAAGGAAGGGCTGTCATACAGCAGGCTTGGGAATTGTTGGAAAATTGTTGTCCTGCAGAACAGGGGATAGAGTGGAGGTTATAGAAGAAGTAAGGTCCTTCTTCTTCTTCTTCTTTTTCTACTTCTTCTTCTTCTTCCTTTTGTGGCACTACAGTCCGGGGTGGCCCTGAGCCTCAATCAACATTGCCTCTCCAACAAGCACGATCTTTCTTTCCAGCTGCAGCCAGTTGCGCACTCGAAGTAGGTTCAGGTCCTCCTCCACTTGTGTGCGCCGCCTTAGTCTAGGCCGTCCTCTGTTGCGTGGTCCCAATGGGTCAGATTCGAAGACTTTTCTAGTCAGTCCATAAGTTCTACATTGCCTAGCCATCTTAAGCATTGTATCCGAAGACTAGGCTTGACTAGGGGCATGTCGCTGTACAGCCCATAGAGTTCGTCGATAAATCTTTTCCTCCAGATGCCGTCCAGGCAAACAGAACCAAAAATCGGACGCAAAACTTTTCTCTCTAACAGACTAAAGGCGAGGTGAGGTTGCTGATATGAAGGAATACTGAAGGTCGAAACGATGGGGTTCTACATGCAGAAATGCGGGTGGAGAGGATGCAAGGATTGAAGATTGAAGATGAAAAGATTGTCCCACCAACAAAACGGCGGCGATATCAGGATGAAGGAGCAAGGGTTCCCCATGTCCACTTAAGACAGGTTGTCCAAAAGAATAAAGGGCCCCTGAATACTGAAGTTAGAGCCAGCACAGGTTAGGTTAAGTTTGCATCAACACTGACCGCAATTAGAACAAAGACAGGATCCGTCATTGCTACAATGAATGGGATCGTTCCGCACATCGTTCTCCAAAGAACGCTGATTTTCGTAATGCAGCTGAGCCTCCGGTGTTGGAGATCAATTGATTGCAGTCGCTAGGGAGCTTAGTTTGGACAGCTGGTACCGTCAAGAATGGAAAGCAGCTACAGCTTAGGCTCAGACACTTTATGGGTCGCAGTCCTGATACACACACACGCACGTTAAATAACTGGGAACAAATTGGAACACTTTTCTGGTGTGAGCATGATGACTTGCTAAACGATACTGAGCTCAAATGAAAGAGCAATTTGATAGGAGTCACGTATCATCTGCCAAAGAGAGCCAATTAAAAATTAAATCCCATGATGAATTACCCAATACACGCCGTTTAGGCTGTATAGACGCCATCGACTCCAACAGGACGCGGCATTCTGCACGCTGCACTTTGCACGCGGAACTTTTCTCACAGAGGGAACATGGACCCCTTCATATGTTTCTAACTGCGTCCTCCGATTAGCGCCATAGAGAAACGAAGGGCTTTTGTACTCAATTGCTTCCTGTGATCAAAGGAACAGCGGTGGGCAAAAGAGTGACTCTACGTTCGATTTCGGTAGTTGTGCAGTTGTTCCGATGAACTGCGGAGCCACGTCCTTGACAACTTCAAAATTCTCGCTGTTCATTATGACATTCTGTCCGAGATGTTAATGTTGCGCGTCCGCCCTTGATGACAGCATATTCTGTGTTTACCGTCCCTTACCGCCAGACTCATTTTAATCGCTTCCAGCAAGCAAACGTTTCTTAAGGGCGAGTGTGTCCGTTCAATCAATTCAAAGTGATTCACGGAAGCCAGCAACTGAAGGGAGCTTTGACGATCGTGCCTCTTTGGTGGTCTGAATTTGTGAACTTCGCACGATCTTCCCAAGGATTCTGCTGAAAAGTTCACATCGCAACGCGTCGATGTAGTGAATGTCTCTGTGAGTCCGCTACCAACTCTCATGGGCTAGGAAGACCTCTCTATCGTCATCCAAGACATAAGTTTGGTATGAATGTTTACACTGGAGAGGACGCTGTTTAGCTCGTCTCTAGGCAGGCGCCTTAAAATCAACGGGTCGATGTAGTCAGTGTCGATCTGCATCTCCTGGGTCTTCTCCAGGATGTGCCACAATGAGGAAATTCAATCTACCGTGGATTTCTTTGACCTGAAACCTATCAGACTGTTCGAGACAGATCATCACCTTCCCTCTGAGAAAAAAAGGACATCCTCAGAATTAATTTCAATCAAACTGAAGGTACATACGCCACGGACTTGAGTAGGTTTCCCCCCACAAAGTCCAGCGATCTCGCATTCTGACATCACAATTTTCTATCTCAATCTGCTTTCCACATCCATCAATGGAAAGACATCCAACACTTCTCACCACAATCTTCCCAAAATTCCCTTTATTACCCAGGCGCCCTCAAAGCAACACTCCACCACACTCCAGAACATCCCAAAAAAAGAAACACAACCATCCGTCAGTGAACAAATTGGGTGGCCCACCACATCCTTCACCGTAAAAGCGACAAACCTATCTGTCAAACAGCAACGCTGCTCTGCTCACCGAGCACGACTGCATGTCACATCTCGGCGAGGCTACGTACAAGATTCCCCATGTCCCGCCTGCGCAGCAGAAGTTAAATTCCACTTCCACGACATGAAGGCGTCCCCAGTCGCACGCGCATGCTGTGTACAGTAAATTGTGCACGAGAATCCCCAGAAGAGTCCAACCACAAGTGCGCACCACCTGCTCCATGGTGCCGCTCCTGCTGTTGCTGCCTAATGCATTTCAAAGAGCGCATCCATCATAAAGCCACCCTGCACCCTAATAATAATAATTCTCCCCCTAAGCGCACCCTATAACGGTTTATTAATAAGACCAACAAATCCATAGTTCTCCGTAATTAAAACTGAAATAGTTGCGCGCACAGCACCAGGCACCAGGAGCAGGAACAAGTGTCTAATCTGTTGGGTTGTCGGTGCGCACTGCAGGAACTGATGCGTGCACAGTGCTCGCGCTCCCCGACCAAGGGTGACACAACTTTGAGCGAAAATAAAAATAAACAAACGACTCCTCCGGCATCAGGTCAGATCGTTTACGCCACGCAACTCCATCGCCCGTCCCCGTCAACGTTGTCAGCTCTCTGGTGGCGGGTTCCATCTGTGGCTGGTGCGCTGCGCACGAGAGGATAAACATGCGTCTTTATGTGACACATGTTGGCTTCGGTGTTCGTCGAAAGCGCGCCTCCTCTCAAATCGAGCCCCACGGCTGCTGTTGCTGGTGCGCGTCTATGATCTTCGGCTCGGAGGAAGTGTGCGCGCAGAGGCGTTTTTATTTTGGATCTCATCTCAGCAGGAGACTCTTTGGCCGGCAGCGGTTTCCCCCAACCTCATTGGGAGGGTGGACTGTGTCTATTTAAAGATCACGTTTCCCCCGATGCAGTGGAGGCAGCGGTGCGGCTGCGGCGGTGGGGTTGAGTTGAATGATTTTCCCCCCATTGCGCACCGTCCCGAGATGACATTTGGGAGTGAGCATTGAAATAAAGTCTTAGAACTCATTGTGGCCCCGGTTCGAGATGAATATTTAATGAGTGCCCTCCGAGGGAGGGGGTGGGGGACTGCAGATACCGCATGTTGTAGGGTGTCAGTCAAATTTTGTCAAAGATAAGTCGTCAAATGTGACATGGGCGCACATGAACGCTGAACGCGTGTAGTTATGCTGCACGACCATCAGTGTTGGCTGTTGATGGGGGTGGGGGTGGGGGGTTATGGAATTTTAATTCTAAATGATTCCGTTGACTGGAAATTAGAGAATTGAAGTGCTGACTCGGAGTGAATGGAGCAGATAAGACTTCTGGGGGGCTGCTGAGATTTCAAGTGTTTTGGACTTTGTTAAGATAAGCTTGTCACGATGCATAGCCTTATGTCCTATCTTGTGTCTGTTCTTTTCCCTTTAGCGTGCAGAGGAAGTTTGTTGCACGGTTTAAGTTCCTTGTATGATGGTGAAACAACGGATGGACCAACGGAGGCATCCATTGCTTATGGACAACAGACATTCTAGAGCTGTCCGAATAGACTGGTTTTCTCTACGGAGGAACTCCGGTGCCAAACCTGTTAATAATTGAAAGAAGTGTCCTATGGCATGGACCTTTTCAGAAATGACAGGAAAGGGGCGACTTCAGGAATAATATGCAGAGGGACATTCAGATTTCACTCTTGAAGTCCATTGACGGTCTCAGTCTCTGGACTACTTGCTTCTAGAACGATGGTTTCTTGAATTCCTCACTGTTCAAGAGGTGCTTGGGCGGGGCAGAGACATACTTGTGAAAATCTAGTTCCAAGGATTAGTTGCAAGTCCATCCTACAAGGACAAAGCTGCATATGATCTCGGGTATACCGGACTAGCCAGAGATCAGACACAATAAGGAAGCTTGTTAGGGAAAGGTTTAGGGGACATAAAGCCGAAATTACTTCTTTCAATGCGTCAGAGTGGAGTTAGGAACTGTTGGAAATCTACCAGTCCTGGATGCTAAAAAGCGCAACGAATGGCAACCTAGTTTCGCAGCTTTTTCTGGTGCCACAGGGAGTCAAAGGACTCCGGCCTGACCTTTGGGCTGATCTGGTGACTGGTTTAGAGCGATTAAGCGATCAGATTTGGAAGCTTTCACATTGTGCTAACAGATTCCATCCACTGGCACCCGTTTCGACTGTCTTAGATCACTTATAATCATAAAGACTCAACATCCAGCTTAACATGGTTGCATTTGTAGCCTGCTACAGTGATCTACAGAACTGTGGATCCTGGGGTACCTAGGATAGGCAGTGAGCATTCAACTCAAGGTACGACCGGGTGCTTTTGAGTCTTAAAGGAACAGGATCGCCACAGACCAACATTCACAAATGTCTGAATACAATTTAACGCCCAGATCCAGTAAAAGACTTGTAGAATCAACACGAGATCACGGAAAAAAGATGACGGCGTCTGAAGCACTTGGATATTTACGCCATTCCTTTCGTTGTTGTAACGTGTTCAGCGTTGTATAAAAAGAACGTCGCAGTGGAAAGACAGACAGAACACCGAAAAGTCAAAATTTCGAAATTGATATAATTTTGAGAAACCTTAAGTTCAGAAAGTGCCGATACATAAAAAGCCTAAAACCTTAAATGCCAGAATTCCAACTTCCTGAAGTGCCAAAATCTAGAAAATGCTCAAAGTTCTAAAATGCCCAAAATCAGGTCCTGAGTCCAGAAATGCTAAAAATCTTCAAAAGACCAAAATTCTGATAGGGCCAAAATCCTTAAATCCTGAACCCCGAAATGCCCAAAGTTCCCAAATGTTTAAAATTCCTGAATACCAAGTCCCAAAGTGTGAAATCGCTAAAAGACCAAAATTCTGAAATGTACTTAATGCTCAGAATCTGGAAACGCCCAAAATGACCAAAGTACCAAAATTTTCTGAAGGCCAAAATTTTGAAATGAAAATCGCCAAAATCCTTAAATGCCAAAAATTTCGCTAAATGTCAAAATTCCGAAACGCACGTTGTGCCCAATTGCCCGAAATTCCTAATTCCAGAATAGACCAAAATTCTAAAATGCCCCAATTCTCTTTAAGCACAAAATTCTGAAATTTTTAAAGGTCCAAAACGCCCAAAATCTCTAAAATGCCCAAAATCTCTGAAGGCCAACATTCTGAAGTGCTAAAATAATGAAATATTTTCTGATTGACTGTCCAAGAATTGCAAGATCTCTAAGTGCCCAAAAAATCAATACACCCAAAGTTCGGAAGTGCTCAAGATCCGGATGCCTAAAATTACGAAAACCCCGAACGAAAGTCTTCAAATCCTCAAAATTCTAAAAAGCCCGAATTCACGATGCCGTAAAACTTGACAATTTTGGGAGCAACTGATACCGTGGATGCTCTGGTTTTCCGACTCAAGCAACTACTCCAAGGCCTACAGAGACTTCAAAAAGGTGGTTGCCGGCAGTCTACATTTAAGTGAAATGTCCCTGTTTTGAGTTTCCTTTCGCAAATGATGTGCTGAAGTGTGAAATCTTGTGTTTTGGGATTTTGTCGGACTGGGACTTTGCCCCGACCCGTCCAAATGACCAGAATATTTGAAGTCCTTTGTATCCAGTCCAATGATTCATAAGCCATGGTTCCCAACTTGCTCTTAAGTCTTTGTTCCTTGGGTCAAATCACTTAGAGCGGCGCTCATTTTCAAATTCCTTCAAACCTCTTAAGCGTCCGTTTCCTTCCCAAGCCGCAAAGTTCCCGAATGCTCCACATTCAGCAGAAGAATCACTTCCATCTGGCATTTGAGGAAAGGTCATGCCCCACACCGATGCACTCAAACGAAGTGATTCCCCACAAAAAGTGCTTCTGACAACTACATCCACCACGACGATCGTTAATATTAATTATTCCCAGCCTCGCAGCGCGATCCTTGTTGCCGCGGAGTGGAGTGTGTGCCCCTCGCCAGTATTTCATAACAATCCCTCTGACACATTCAATTCATCTCGGGAATTTTTCAAAATCCTGTTCGGTTTTATTATCCAAATCCTCGCGTCGCTCCGGAGACGCGCATAAATATCAAACAAGCCTGTGGAACTCGTAAAACTCAAATAAAATGATTAACGCACCCTAATTGAGTCCAAAGACGAATTGGGGGTACTTGCCACGTCGCCGCCGCTGCCGACCAGATACAGAATGTTTGGCGTGTAAACATTTTGTGAAGGAATTCCCCGCGTGATTAAGCGGCAACAAGGGGATCCAATTAGATTTTCCTCATCGTTCGTCGTCGTGACGAAAATAGACCCCGCGGCCACAGGGCACCGAGTGATATGTCATTTTGACTGCACTCGAAAGGGTACGATGCGAACGTGATAAGGCACCGCATTGGCAGCGATGTCATCGTCGTCATCTGTGACCTGTGAGATGATGGTGCTCCTTGAAGATGGAAGATGCCGTGAAAAGTGAAAGGGAGTGAAGTCGCGCGGTGACCTTTCATGTCAGCAGGAACGTGAATCTGGTCCTCAGTCGATGATGCAAAGGAGTTTATGGGACACGATGGGTCCTGACGCGGACTTTGGGGAGCCACAGATTGCAGCAGCTTGTGCAACATATTCTTCCTCCCCCGGGGAGTTTTCATCAGAAGGCCATAAAGAGTCGGCCTTGTCTGGCGCATTTTAGTGGCCATCAATCTGGGTAACGGGCCCCTTTCCGGCGCGGGGCACTCAGGAACTTGCAAAAGAATCGTAAATGTGTCGTTGAGCGTTCTCAGAGATGCGTGTCTCCCAAGTACTGCGCATCAGACTGCTCCTTTGTACGATCGGACGCCAGTGGGAGTGGAGGCAGTTTCCCCACTTGAAACCGAGCGTCTGACAAATTCACAATTGGGAGCCGCCGCCGCCGCCGCTGGCAGGCCCCCCTGCCGCGAGTGGCCCACAACAATTTATTTCGATCAGATCAGTCCCTTTGCCGGCCGGAGAGCGATTGTCGTAAGCGATAATACGGAAATAATTGCCGGGCGCGTTATGGCAGATAACAATTATGGGCGAGCGCTTTGGATGGGAATAAATCATGTGGATTTGGGGGCTGGCCGATGACGGCTGTGTTGCTGTGCCGGATGGAGTGATGCGAGTCGGGGTTAATTGCTTAAATGGAAGTCGGTGCAACAAAAGATTGACAGCTAATAGCTGTGGCACGCAGAAAAGGTGGCCAGCATGCCAGAGACGAGATGTATTCAAATGCTGATCGTTTGGGTCATTGACATGGAGTGACCCTATTCCTTGGGGAGGGGTCAAGTGTTTTTCTTCCTCATTGATTGGGGCCAGGCGAGGGATGAATGTCATTTATCAATGTTGGTCCTGTTGGCCAACATCAGTGTGCGTGTCAAAGGTGATCGTGCGATCGTGGGAGGTATGGCGATCTTGTAAAGGAACCTTGTTCTTGTAGTCAAGCAAATGCTCTGAAATGTAATATCTCTGGTAATATTGACTTCATCTGGAGATTTTATAGCTTCTATGAAAGGTGGCAGCTTAGGCTTCATTTTTCTAGAAGACATAATCAAAATCGCATTGATACAAAAAAAGTTATCGACGCTACAAAATGGGTGAAAATTTTGATCACACTTTACTTTTCTATTGCAAAGAAGACAAGAGGGCATCGAAAGCTGCTGAACAACTTCTCAGCACCCAAAATTATTCGGTGAGTCGAGCGATGAATGACTTTTGTGGTACAAATATGCATCTCCTCGCCTGCTCGAACCACATTTACAAGAGGTACTGACTTACTGTCATGTAACACATTCCCGGCTTTTTTCAAGACTTCATGAGAAAGCGGGCGTGGTCACCAAATTTAGAAAAACGGAACAGGGCAATATCGGTCGTTCATGGGATGCCTGTCATCGCAAGGGAACTGTGACTCCTTTCCGTCGTTGACCAAAGTTAGTTAAAGGGGTTGACCCAAAAAATGACAAATATCCATGATTGGCAGACCACTGGTGAATGGAAGTTGGCGAGAAAGCTGAGGCTTCTTAATGGTCTGCGTGGTCATATCCTGCATTAGCCACAAATGGAGGTCCGCCGCAGAACAGCCCTTGGCAACTGGTTGTTACTTCAACTGTACTTAAGTTCTTGACTGAAAGGACCAATCCGACCAGTCACTGGAAAAGTCTTATTTGCTATAAGTAACCGAAAGTTGGGCAATGAGCGAGAGAGTGGAGCTGTTCCTTGATGCTTTTGTGAGACAAATTCCACTTGGGATATGAAGTCCCATCGGCCACAATCGCAAACCTTCACTCAAACTCAAACGAAGAAGGAGCGGATGAGCTTAGGGAATGCCTGATTCAAGACTCGGTTTTCATGACTGGAAGCAGTGTGCCGAGGATCGTCAATGGTGAAGAAGCAGCTAATGCTCAGGTTCAGCTCTTCCTTGGATCGCTGGATCGATTAGATAGCCTGCTTGATGGGTGCCACTTTTCCTCAATCTGGACAGATGCGGGATTTGGTTTTACGTGATCATTTGCATTACGGCTTACATCACGGGGTCCATTTTTCCAAGAGTCGTAGATAACGCAAGGCTAGGCGCCTTAGTTACCCAAGTACCAAATGAGATCATGCTTGAGGGACAATCACCCCGCCTTGGTGTAGAGCGAAGCCGTTTTGAAGCCTCTGCCGCTCTATGTGTCGTAGCACCCGGTTGAGAATGCAACTCCACACTGAACCGGGAAAGTCCCCTAGCCAATCAGGTGAACAACATGCATCCCGGAGAGTCATGCCATCTCCGGCGGTGCTGTTGCGAAATCCAACCGTCGACGAAAGTCATAACCAAGGAAGCGGGTAGTCCCAAAGTGGTTTCGGGCCCAACGAACTCCTCTTAAGAACCTTGCCTAGCTAGTTCATCAGTGATCTCATTTCCCGTGATACGGTGATGTCCCGGGACCCAGACAAGTTTGCCGGCCAAATTGAGGGAGGACTTACATTCCAGGATCCGGCGGATGTACTCCTGATGGTGACGAAGTCCTATCGGACAGAAGAGTGTTTATCACTGGTTTCTGCGATTCATGGGTCGAAATGGTCACAGTGCTCCTTAAAAAAATTGGGTGACACTACAGCCTACAAGGCACCAAAGCTTACAGTGCTCTACTTTTTTGAGCTAAATGGACGATTCGATGCTAATAGGAAATGAAGGGAAAGGAAAAAGTGCCTCCGTCTCCGCCAAACAGTCTGAAGAAGGCCACGAACTGCTACCAAATCCACAACATCCGCAACATGCAGCCCCGTGTGACCCCTTTCTGTCTTCAAACTTGAGAAAGAGCCCCTCGTTGGGCAGATTTTGAAGTCTAATGGAGGGACTTTGTGAAGGCAACTTTGCAGACCTCCAGAAGACGGGCTGTTTTGGACGGATTTAGGAACTTGGAGCATCCCTGGGTCATCCAGATGGAGGCAGGCGTTTGGTTCGTCCTGGTGGGCTAAGTACTAATCAGGCCACCCCATCTGTAGTCTACCCACAAGATCAACAGCTCGTCTGTATGTCTTTCCTTTGCAGCGTAGTCTGACAATGGGCTTTCACAATTTTTTCGTTTAACTGAACGTACAAGCTGCGTCTGCATTCGAGGCACACACTTCGAGACTTGTTGCTAAGCCACCACGGCCACAAATGATGCGGTCCCTCTGTGCTGAGAAAGAAGATTTCGTAGATTGTAGGTTTGTCAAAATTAGGCTTTAACCAGGGGAATGGCGAATGTGAATGACGAGTGCAACTGATGCCAAAAAAAAAATGTTGCCCACTCTTGCAATCATTCAAAACCCTTGCCTCTGTCCAACTAGGAAGAAATTCCTTACTTTCCGTGAGATGGGCAAAGGATCTCACTCCAAATGACTTGGATCTCATTACATCCACCCCCTCGCCCGCCAAAGACTTCATCAATTCACCATTATCCGCTCACCAGGAACCCTTAAGTTCGTCCTTTTGTTTAATTGGATTAACCGGGCGAAGGCGACTCACACCTCGTCCACATTTCCAATATTATCGGCCGAACCTGATTACGTTCACTTCATTCGATTGCGGCCGGCCATGGTCATTTATAATTTGTCGACTCACTCATGTGTCAAAGTAATTTAAATACTCATCTCTCACCTCCCACCCCATCCCTGGACTAGGTCCTCCTTATGTCATTACCCATTCATGGGCGCATTCAAAGTGCTTGCGTACGTTTGTCCGCTTGTGCGTCGTGCATATTTATCAAATTATTATTGCCTCCTTGCGCCAGGACATGCCGGCCTCTCGCAGCAGCAGGCACCAGGTGATGATTAATGGCGCTCAGCCTCAATTTATTGCACTTTAGACGGGATTGCAAGGCGCAACCATGTTTGTAATTTCCACATCCTTTCATATTTAACGACGACGCCTCCCGATTACCCGTGCATGAGCAGCGCCGCCATCGTCGTCTGTTCTGCGGTTGTGTCCGTGTGTGCGATGCACTTTGTCATTCATCTATCTAAACTCAATTATCGTGATAATTCAGGACGGCCCATGCTAACAAGGATATTATTAATTGGCTGCTGGACTTACTTTACATTGACACCACCCCCCCACTGCCGCCCCACCTGCTGCATACATAAATGATTGCGAAATCAAAAATTCACTTTAATCGCCTTAAGTGCACCGTGGCCTGCCTTAAGGCGACCGCTTGACACCTCCACAACGCGCTGTCTCGCCGCCGACGGGCCCGCAAAGCGTGACTCATCAGCAAGCGAAGTAAATCAAAATCAATTAGCACCACAAACAACGCGCAACAAACCTTGTCAATTATTTGAAAGTCAACACACAAAAGATCTGTGTATCCAGGCATCCCGGCCGTCCGTCGTCGGAGGTGTACGTTCGTCTCCACAAGAAAGCTAATTGAGATCAATGCCAAGAGGGGGAACGCAAACAACAAAAGCAAGCAGCACGCACGATAGGAGGAGGACCCGAAGAAGCGGAGGCCTCCTCCAGCGATGACTAATCTGATCTTCACTGATAACGAAACATAACTACACCGGTGCGTCGGGCTGATGACCGGGAAGACGAGAAATGTAAACATCGAACGTGTTCGGGGTACAAACGAACGGACGGACCATTTCTCATGACACCTAGGGTGAGTCATGGCGACCTATGACCAAATATTGTCGCAGCGCATCGGGCCGTGTTATGGTGCTATGGGAACCCTGCTGTCGATTTGTATCCATTTTCGGTGTTTGTGGATTGATAACAGATCACTGTTGACTGGAAGTCAATTGTTTTCCCTTGAATGCGAGAGACACGAGATGAATAGATTTGAGATCACCGCCACCACTACGATGTGGACGGGAGGGAATTGTGCGCAAATGACTTTTGATTTGTGACAGGAATGACGAATTTTGGACTCGACTTGATTGTTGGTCGTCTTTCCTAAGTCTTCACCCATCGCTGGTTGATGACAAACCATTCGAAATTTTGCTGCTCAAGATCGGTTTTGAACTGTTGGTCCCTACACCCGTGAAAACAATTGCACACCGCGCATGTAGTTGCTGAAGATGTCAGGACCTAGGACCTTGTGGGCTGTAGAGCCACACGTCTTCTGCCTTAGATAAGAACTTCGACGCGGTTATCTAAAGGGCTGTAGCTTCTCTGGGATCTACTTAGGCATAGTCAGCCAACTGGGCCCCACAAGACAACTCTTTCAAAATGATCGCGCAGTTGTCGAAGTGATCATCTAGACGAGAAACAGACTCTTCAGCTTCGAGGACGTGGTGAAGTGTTGTCGAGGTATCCTTGACATCAGGTTTACAATGCAGATCCATAACAAGGCTGCACGTATAGAGGCATTATTTATGCAAGGGTACTAGACCCTTGTGGATTGTGGCGCCACAAAATGTTTGTTGAAGGCAGAAGAAGGATGTGATCTCCAAGACTAGGAGAAGGCGAATCAGTTTCATGGATTTGCTGAAATTTTGACTCATATCGGACTCACTATGGAGACCATGGCATGTTGGTTGAGGCCCAGGTCCAAGAAGCAGAAGTAGATCAATCTGGAGATCAATATAAAAGAGGAGGGGAGGAGCATGTAAGGAGGCATTACAAATGCAAGGGGACTTGTGGACATCTTAACCGCCACAAAATTTGTGCTCAAGTCAGAAGGAGGAGGTGATCTCCAAGGCCAGGAGCAGGCTAATCAGCTTCGAGGACCTGCTGAAATGTTGTCGATATCTTCCTTGCATCAGTTTCACGATGCAGATCAATGTCAAAGTCATATAAGAAGCGATTGCTACTCCTCTTTCTTTGAATGATTGTGACGATCAGAGAGATTGGATTTGGCCACAAAATGCCCTCTTCAGCTTGACACTGCTCTTGACATGGTAGAAGCAAATATGAATTCTTCGAACGACGTCTCAGTCTTAGGACCGATGCTAATTCGGTCTGTCCATACAGCTAAGGTTGAAATTTCTAACACAGAGGACCAAAAGCATGCTTACTTAGCCACTATAAACCTGTTCTTCCAAGTGTGTCACAACTTTAAATCGCACAGACAGAGTCAATACCAATTTCGGAATGATTGCGAGAGCTGCACTACTCTCGAACTCCGTGATCAAAGAAGCCTCTCAATATCCCGAACAAATTGATAACATGACGTGCCTTAAAAATATCCTTAAAAATCTGCATCCACTTTAAACAAATCTTCTTCTTTGGTTAGCTGTACAGACCGACGAGGACCTGGACTTCGACCAGATAACACGGTTTCTTGCCGGATACCTCCTCAAACCAAGTTGGATGAGGTCCTTTTTCAATAACGTGGCCTATCTCAGATGAGGACATCCTCTGTTGAAGATTCGAAGACCTTTTGAGCTGGAGTTGTGTGGTCCATACACTAGCCATCAAAAGTTAACTTTTAAGAATACTTGACAAGTCGCATTTCGCTATACAGCCTATAGGCATCCTCGATAAATCTCCTCCTTATGATGTCGTCAGCACAAACAGGACCTAATATCGCAGGCATTACTTTTCTCCCGAACAGACCAAGAGATTCTTCATCCACCGGTAATGACGTTCATATTTTTGTTCCATTCAGCAGGAGTGGGTTGACTAACGTGGTTTGCAGTTTGATCTCGAGCAAACAGAGATTGGCAAGAGTGATTCTAAGCTTGGAACAACTTCTTGCAGAGAAGTCCTTTACTAGCTCAAAGTGTTTGTCGCCCATTTCGATGCTCTGTCCAAGACATTGATGCCGTGGGTCCCTCTTTGATGATAGCTTATGCTTTGCTTTTCCTTTGTCTATCACTAGACACATTTCAGCCTCACTAAAGGCTTTATTTGTCTGATGAAGTCAATCGCTTCTGGGTCAGCTGGAGTGGGTGGGGTTTTCTGACAGTCGCGCGTCTGATGTGGACTTTTGAGTTTTGCTCGATTTTTCTGTTGATGATGCTCAAGGAGATGGCTTGGCCATGTAGTGCGTATGGACAACAACTGCTCCGGCCCGAAAAATCTTCGAAACTGAGCCATTGGCACTACGCAACAGAGGACGGCCTAGACTAAGGTGGGGCACACAAGTGGAGAAGGACCTCAACCAACTTGGAGTGCGCAACTGGCGAAAGATCGTGCTGGTTGGAGAAGCTTGTTGGTTGAGGCCCATGTCCAGCCCTTACTGTAGACGAAGAAGAGGATGTTCAAGGGGAGAGACATGAGAACGTGTCACCTTGCCTAGGACCCTGCTTTGACATTGAAAGTCTCATTGAAAGTGAGTTTGTTGCCGACCTTGAGGGAGCAGGAAGAGTTCTTCATCTTCATTCTAAACAGTTTGACAGGAATGCCAAAGCTAGACATGGCTCTGTGCAGATCTATGTACACTGTCATATGTGGTCTTGAACTCGAGGAATGGGCGATGGGTTTCAATTTCACTCCCGGTGTCTTTTTTTCTCCAGGATCTGATGCTGTATGACAATCCGGCCTAAAGGAAGTTTCTCTGAAGCCACACTGATGAGGACGTTTCAGACTGTGGAGACAAAACAGCGGAAAAAAATTGGCATTCGATGTTCAGGAGACAGATTCTCCGGTCGTTGTTATAGTCTTCTGGGTTGTGGCCCTGTCAAATGACACTGAAATTCTACACGATGGGCATTCCTTCTTTCGACCATGTTCGGCGCTAGCACCTAACAAGACCATATTCAGTGACTTCACACAGTTCTGGGGGCATATCCTTAGCTCCAGCAGCCTGTTTCAAATTAATCTCGACTTTGGCTCTTCGGGAGGTGGGCTATTTTAGACATTTTTGGATTTTCAAATCTGTCCTAATCGCGTCACCCTAGAGTTCATCTCAATGGATGTCCAAAAGCACATCATCCACCTCAACCAAGACCCCCACCCCCTGCACTAAATGCCATCAAATTCCACATCGAGCTGTGTCGCCGTGGATTCCATCTCCGCGCACACCTAACAAACATCTCATTACAAAAGCAAACCGACGAATGAAAAAGAAAAAATCGTCCTTTCCCTGTGTGGGACTCGTAAATATAATCGGCTTTCACTTCAGTTGAGCGATTTTCATTTCCAATTTGAATGCACTGCGTTTCCGGGGATTCCTTGCAGGCATTACACCGCACACATCCTTGCAATGACAATCCGAAGACGAAACAGTCTCCTGTGCATGCCGCCATTCATGAATATGTAATTGGGTGGCGGTCGATGTGTGTGTGTGTGCGTATCGGTGTGAAGGTTTTAAAATCTCGTCGAGCGTAAAAAATCAGGACCCAATTTGCATAATTTGATTCCGTTTGCTTTTGAAATGGGAAATTCCATATTTTCCTTTCGCCTTCGAGGACATCCTTGCTGCACACACATGAAACGCCGCACACTGACTGCCACTGTGGGCTGAGGCTGAGGCTGAAGTTGAGGTTGAGGTTGAGGTTGAGGTTGATGGTGAGACGTATTCAATTTGGCGAAAACTTTCGACTCTCACTGTGTTATCCTTGTGGAATCGGGGAAAATTATGAGAGGTTTTTATTGCCGCAAGGATAATTTATTTCCAATCTTTATTATTATGTTTTTATGATGTTTTCTTTTTGCGTTCGTTTGCCTTCGTTTGAATTTCTTTTTTTCCTTTTTTTGAATTTCATAAGCAACGATTGTTTTGATGACGCCTTGGATGGAGGGGTGGGGTGTGGGGGGGGCTGGGGAATTTATCTTAGGATGAGTTATGTCGTTGGAGGTCTTCGATATTCTCGCGTTTTATTGTACAAGCTGGAACAATAAATCGAGTCAAGCATGAAAAATAATTGGCCATTTGAAGGCGCACAGCTCCGCTTGGTG
Organism: Eristalinus sepulchralis; assembly: GCA_944738645.1. Classification (NCBI taxonomy): domain Eukaryota; kingdom Metazoa; phylum Arthropoda; class Insecta; order Diptera; family Syrphidae; genus Eristalinus; species Eristalinus sepulchralis. The sequence continues at coordinate 6,171,561 of OX122885.1, read as the reverse complement.
AGGGATATAAAATGTGTAAAGGAATTCATTTGTGCCGCAAGGATAACAGGAAGCAATGCGGCACTGCACTTTTATTTCAATTCAAATGTTGTCTGTTTGCACGGTGCCTGACTGCTGCCATGGAATTCACTTAATGGCTTCATCAACATCACTCCGTCTGGTGGAAATAGGCGTGAAGCAGTCACAACTTTGCGATGCTGAGCGGGGGCTGACACCCTGTTTGGAAGGGATTTCCCCTTCGTTTACTTAACGAGCGTGATTTTGCACGAGATGCAATGAATTCTGTTTTCAGGACTGTTATCGATGACAAATCACGGAGGCAGACATCACAGAGAACATGGAAGTTCGTTGTTTAAAGTCGGTCTTCCCGCCGCAGGACCCTTCGCACAGGAGGCAGACACTCCTTACCTGCATTTTCCTATACAAGGTGCTGCTCCCCAACCACGTCTCCTTACAACCGTCTTCATCGTCAAATCACTGCCCTTGACTCATCCAAATTGCAGATCCCACCCCACCAGCCACCAAAACAAATTAATGCTCACCTCACCTCCTCACAATCGACACGCGGAAGACACATAAAAACGCGAATTGTCGCAACGCCAGACGAAGATGTGTCGCAGTTGAATTTTCCATCCCCTCACCACTGCGGCCAAGACAAACTCAGACGTCACGCAAGTCAATCCGCCACCGCTGCCCTTCGATATAATTAACGCTTGCCAAAAATGCAAGAGACTCATTAACCATCATGAGGCGGCGGCCCTCCGCCCACTTCGGTTCTGTCTGAACACCCCGCAGTGGCAATTTGAAAAGGTGACACCGCAGGGATTAGGTGCATCTGAGATAAGCACAAATTGCAAATAGGATTGTCTTCCCACACCGCCCACCATCCACCGTCCACCCGGCCCGTCGTGCCGTCTGTCGCTGGCTTTTGGTGGACGCGACGTGTCTGCCGAGAACTGATTATTTGCTGGATTTGCGTTTTGCTTTTTAATTTCCTCTTGAGGATCCTTAAAAGCATTTAATTGCTTTTGGGTGCAGTTACCAAACGACAAAACTCACACATTGTGCCTCTGTGCCATCGTTCTGAGGGCGGTGGGTGGGTGTCGCACACATTTCCTAGTCCATCCATTTATCGACAGATTACCGTCACATGCATTTGTCGTTGCCGTCGTTCTTCCTAGGACTTTGATTGCTGGGCGCTCGTTAAGTGAAAATGCATAAAGCGGTTGGTCAGCTGTGTGTATCCTGAGATAAGTTGCCTTAATCAAGGCGTCGGTCATAAACTTTGTTTTCTCTACCGCCTCTCTGGTTTGGGGGGGGAGGGGGGCGGTTACATCACCGGACCGCAACCGTGACCAGTGTGGATTTGCTTACGGGGGCCACCCTCTGCACGAAAAAGGACTCTATCATGTTGTTACTCCATTTTTCTTATTTTCAGCTCGTCTTAATGTTTACGATTGCCATCGTAATGTGACTCCTCACAAATGATTGTGCACTTCGTTGTCGTCAGAGAGTCATCACAATCAGAGACAGAGTCAGTGTCGTCGTCGTTGTCGTTGGTTGTGGCGCGTCCTGCCGTGTTGTTGTTCCTAGTCGTTTGCGCCCTGTTCCACGGTGTGCTGGGATCAAAGTTAATGCCGTTATGAATGTGCCACCCGTTTCGGCAGAGGTGTCTGAACTTTCATATAGACTCCAGGACACAAAAAAAAAGGACCTCAAGCGCGACGACCAAATCCCAAAGTATGACGCGAAGCGTTTTCAGTCCACCGCGATGTGAACGTGGACGGAGATTGGGGGTCTGGGGGGTGGGAGAGGGAAAAATCGCAAAACAGCGAGTACCGTTGATGGAATTACTTTTTTGCCAAGTTTATGAAAGGACATTAAAAAAATATTTTGCACCGCTTCGGCGAGAAGGAGGTGATCGTCGTCGTTGTCGTGGCATGCAATGGCTTTGGGACTTTGGTTCGCTTCTTCGACGATTGCGTTCGCCGGGGGGGAGGGGGGGGGGGAGAGGGGAGGGAGGTTTGGAAAAATTGTTTATGGCATCGTAGAGTGCAACAATCCTTTTTTGTTTTGCCATTGCCGTTTGTTTGTCTCTCAGTGAAGACGAGGAGACGAGGAAGACACTGACAGTGTTTTGGGTTTAATGACAATAATTAAACTTGGTCCCATCACTCTGCCCGCCAGGACGGACGATCCCTGCTGTAGGAGGTTTGCAGTTGTTGCTTTTGGTTTCGTATTTTTTTGCTGCCTTACGGTTGAGTAATTTTTTAAGGGCTTCACCTGGGCGAGGGATGGGACGGTGGGATGAGGAATGAAAAGTTTCTGAATGACGTGACAGAAATGGTATCATTAATTGAATTAATGCTCGCAACTGAGTGATTTGTGTGGGTGGTGGGTGGGGGGTGCTCCAGTCGGACGGAAAGGGCAAGAAAACTATGATGGGATACTTTGTTTTGAGGACGAATTGAATGTCCTTATGAGTGACGGGAAAGGTCAGTAAAAAGACAGAACTTCCCGAGATGACGTGTGGTAGTCTCATGGGGGGTGGTGGTTTGTGTACGTGATAACTTTGCTGGAAATTTTTCACTTTATCCTTCAAATGGAGACGAATTTTTGCAAGAATGGGCTATGTATCTCATTTCAATCAGTTTTCTGGTCAAGAGAAGGCTATGAAGAACCGCGGTTCATGCTGATGCCAGAAGGAAAGTTGGCCCCCATGGGAATTCAAGAAAAAGAGACTTCAAAATGGAAGCTGATATCATTCTGTTGATCAGTAGCATAATTCCTAGACACCTTATTTGTTTGGTGTGGTCTTGTGTTGGGCGCCATTTTGGTAACACTTCGGTTTCTTCAGTCTTGACGAAGCAGAGTTCATGAGAATCGGATTTTCTCTCTCATTGCTTGATCGCTCTATCCTCTGATCGTTTCTGCTTTGAATTGCCGTCTGTTTTGCTTCTTGTTGCTGATCCTTTCGAGCACTTGCTGCTTCGATTGCTTCTTTCTTCCGATCGTTTATGCCTTCTAATCACTGACCCTTGTAATCGCTGTTGCTCTCGATCGCTATTTCATCAACTTCCGATCCGGTCCTTAGCGCGCTCACTTGCGCGTAGTCTTGTGTTGGGCGCCAATTATGGTGACATCTCTGTTTTCTGCACTCTTGGCGAAGCAAAGCTCATACGAATCTGATGTCTTTCTCATTGCTTGGATGGTATTTCTTGTTCAATTGTTTCGAGGATCGACCACACACGCAACAAGGACTGAAAGGGTATCGTATTGATGCTACGAAGTCGCGTTTTTGTAGCAAGACCAGCTTAGAAACATATGAAATGACATCTGACAGCATTTTTCTAGAAAGATAAGTGACTGTTAGCAGATTTTTAGTTGGCCTGGTTAAGTGTTGGGCGGCATCCCGAATTGATCCCAAATTTCTTAATTTTAGATGTTAATGGAAGAATGTTTTCCAAGATGGAGGTGGCATTTGATTTATCGATTCTTTGGCGAAACATTCCTCTCCACAGTTATGGGAAGACCTTTGATTTAGTCCTCTGTCTCGTGTGCTTGTCACATTAATACTTTCCCATCACTGGTCTTGACGAGTTTCGTCCCTTTAGAAGAGCCGTACCTTTCGATTGTTTCTGCTTTCAATGCAGTTGAATTCAATTGCTGCTTGTCTCTCCTCTTAACACTGTCTCTTCTGACCGCTGATCCTTGTGATCGCTATTTCGTCAGAGCACTGTTCCTGTAGTAATAGAAATTCCTTGCTACCGATGCTGTTCCAACCATATCTCTCGTCGAACACATCAATCCCTTCGAATCACTGGTCCTTCCGATAGCCCGTCTTTCCGATTTTTTTCTAGATCGCTGTACATTCCGATCGTCTCTCCTTTCAATTGCTTTCTGTGCCTCTTCCTGTCACTGCTCCTGGCGATCGCTTCTCCCTTCCGATCACTTGCACCTTTCAATCAGAGCTTCTGCTTGTGATCGCTGCCGTTCTTTTTTCTTCAACATCGTTCCAGTGTTAAGCGCGGCCACCTGCGTGTGGTCTCGGCCACCACATCCCCATTAAGCGTCATTTTCACGTAATTTCCTCCAAAAAAAGAAACAAATCAGATTCATTTGCAACACAAACCCAGGTGTCCCTCAGACGCGTATTCTATTACCCGCCGTTTACAGTTCCACATCCATTACAACACACAGCGCCGCTCCGTTCTGGTGTAACGCAGGAGGCTCCGCTTCATTAAGTATGTCTAACTCGGAATTGTATAATTATGCAATTACCAATATTACCGATTGATGCAGCGGCAGAGGCGGTGGCGCTGGCGGTGGCGATAGATGGCGGCCCAGCAGAAAGACACTCACTCATTATCGAGGCGACCACGACGACTAGGTAGCGCCAGACAGTGTACCACACACGTGTGGATTCTTCTTGTTTCCTCTTTTTGTTGTTGTTTTTTTTTTTTTTTTTTTAAAGAAACAGTCGCCAGTGCCATCAACTGTTCCGACCGCAATTAAGTGCCATTATGACGAATCATTACAATCACGATGGAAATGGACGAATCTATGATGCTACCGATGGTCCGGTAGCGGTGCAGTCATCGCTGGATTGTCGATACCAATCACAATTATCTTGAAATTTTTTGTATTGCCACGTGAAGAGGTCCTAATGATTGGCTGTGTGAGGCGGACGGGTGGGTTCAAGAAGATAAGGACTTAATTCGAAGTGATTTAGACGAAACCTTGATTGAAGCGGGTCTTAGCTAAGGTGCTGGTGAGTGGTGGGCTTTAAGGTGGGTGCCTTCTCGGAGGCATCGCAAGAAATGCATATTTGTCACAAATGTGCGAGAATGACGAGGAGAATAGGTTTCGTCTAAGATATGGACTAAAAGTCGGAGGTTTTGGGTCTGTTTTGTGAACAAAGTTCTTTGTGCCGCTTTTGGTCCTGCATCTAGCGGAGATGATCCAATGACGAACTCTATAGGCGATTCGGCAACATGTGCCTACTCAAATTTTTAGTGTCACAAAGGCTTAAGTTGGCTAGGTTATGCAGAGTGGATGGATAACACGGCTCCGGCCCGAAGAGTCCTTACATCCGAGCCATTGGCATCACACACCAGAGGACGACCACGTCTGAGGTTCATTTGAAAAAGCACCTAAGCCAACTTTAGGCTGTGCTCCCTGGAGAGGCAGATAAGTTGAAGCACAGGTTGAGCCCGGACAATAATGTCACTCATGGAAAGAGAAATGCGTCCCAATCTCTCAACTCTCTGGCCACGATGCCATCTTTGCTCTACACCATCTTTGCTTCATGTCATTTGTTGCTCCTTCCCCTTGTGCTTCGTTTCACTCAGTAGTATGTAAAAATTAGCCATGATCAGGGTTTCTTGTCGGGCGCCACTTACGATGATGTTTAATTTTTTCAAAGAAAACGTTAGTTTGACAGGATTTGAATCCGATTTCATGAAACGAATCTTTGTAGCGCTTCAATGACTTAATGACTAAGTGACGTGTGATTGCTGTGGGTGGAGGAGTAGATCCTCGACTTCCGCTTCTGCCTCACAATGTGTCGCCACGAACCTCGCTGAGGCAGGATCCATGCCGTCAGCCCACTAACCTCACAAAAGCAAACACGCCATCCAACCAACGGTTCCCAATCAAAAGTCAAACATCCCCCCCGCCACGAGCAACAACATTCGTCTCCCCATCAAAAAGTCCCAAACTTCCGATAACAAGTGAAGATTAGTCGCAATCAAATGTCTCATCATTGTATCGCCAGAAGTGGATACAAATTCGAACACGTGCGCTCTCTTGATGCTATGCCCACACTTGGAACCCTATCCGCCACTACTCCCTCAGCCGTAACCGTTGCTGTGCGCAGCACTTCAAGCCCATCTCAAGTTGTATGCTGCACGCTCAACTGTTTCGGCCAACAAAACACCAAGATAAACACTTGAGCTCCGTGTCAACAGTCGCAGCAAACTCGACGCGCACGCACACACGGTCCACGGCTGAATTGATGTCCAAGTGCTCGTGTACAAGTGCACTAGCGGGGATCACAGTGCGAGTGCAGCCCGTCTCAAAAGTGCACTCGACCGCCGGTCGGCCTGGTAGCTCCGACTCAGTCAAGTGTAAACGAAACAACAATCGAAGCCCTGATCACTCTCCGATAATGTCAAAATTAATTTGTAACACGAAATCCACACAAAAGCCCACCAGCTGGAGAGCGTTCTAGGCGATCCGCGGCAGCAGTGGCGGCAGGGCTTTGGGAAACACTGGTGGTTGCCCAGTGGGTCAATGTTTGCACAAGACTCTGGTCGATTGGGTCTTGTGGTGCGATCGATTCAATATTTGTCGCGATATGCAAAAAGAACGGCGTTCAGAGCCGAGTTCCCAAGCGAAATCCGCTCCAAACCTGTTTGCAGTTCCCACAGCCGCACATCATTACGAGATACAAATGACAAACGATTCATTCTCCGTGTCACTCCGATCTCAGTGACATTGTCAAGGAACTTGAATTGGTTTCGCCACTCGAAGACGCTCTCAGAGAACGCAATTCGTTAGGCATTCATGGCCGCATTCAGAGAGGCCAGAAATCAATTTGTTATCTGCCACCGAGAGGTGACGCGCAGAAGACGCATCTATCGCCTCGGAGATGCGTGCGTGCTGTAAACCCTTTTCGGGAGGTGATTTATCTCAGAGACAACAAGTTCTGAAACAAGAACTGGGCAGCGAGATGAAAAGATGCAGCCGAAGGATGACAAAAGTCCAGCCGGAGAGCGACCAGCCACCCCTTTGCACGTGATGCTGATATTGATGACCGTAGGATGGACCGTATTGTTGCGTAATTTTGATGGAAACCCATCGTGCGCTCACCAACGTGGAAGGACCATCACCGGCGTGATTAATAAGTGTCATTAATCTTGGTTAACAACAATAAAAAGGAAACGGATAAATGCAAATAGTGTGAGTCTCTGTGCGTGATGGTCAGTTGGGGAGGGTCCTTTCAGATGCGACTTTTCATTTTGAGGCGGATTTCGAAAGATGGATGTGGTAGATGGACTCAAGACATTCGCCGTGGGGAAGGTGCAGATGAAGTTGATGATGCAGTTGGCTTGTTAAGAACTGTGACTGCTGGGCCAGTGGCTACCGCAGTACAAGTGTCGAATTCACTTTGAACAGAGTGGCGCCCAGGTTGTGGATATGTAGACCAAGCGACCAGTAATGGCAAGTGATCATGTGAATCAAAACCCACTACCTGTCTGGCCTGTATATCAAAAATTCTTAAACTTGTTCTCTTGGATGGTCGCCGTGGCGTAGTGGGTATGGGACGTGACATCTCCAATTTTTTAATGGCACCACCTCTTTCGAGTCGCTGACAACACTCAAAGAGTATCAATTGTCTATGGAAAGCTCCTCAAATCTCGACGTTCGGAGTTGGCAAAAGTCTGTAGGTTCCTTCTACTCGTGAGAGAACAGAAGCACGCACAACACGAGTAGTTGCTGTAGAAGTTCGGCCCTGGTTCATAGTGGGCTGTAGTGCCACGCAATTATTATTTTAAACAACCCTCCAAACAAATCGTCACGTAGCGCTGAAGGAGCCTGTCTGCATCCTGGAGGGCCATGTCTCCTCCAACTGTGCCCTCGAGGGGCTCAACCATCGATTAAAGTCCTTCCCAAGGATGCGGGTAGTTCCAACATGGGTCTGTGTCCAAGGCAATGAGTACCTCCTCTGGCTCTTGTCTAGCAAATTCATCCCTGACTCAATGTGACCCGTGAACACAGAAGTCTCAACTTACTCGACTTTGGTAATTAGAGAACTCCAGACATTGAATAAGACTCATTCCTTGAGTAAGCTTGTAGCTTGAAAGGACCACGAAGGCCATGCGTAAGGAATTTTTGATCAATTCACAATCTAAATGTGAAATCCCGTCGTCCTAGGCGTAAGACAGAATAGAAATCCCCTCCAAATCGAAGGACCCAGGCCCTCACTACGTCTTGTCCCTTCAACCTTGTCTTCAGTGAAAAATTTGAAAAAACCAAAAAACTTCCCCCCCTAACAACAAATAAAAAATTGCAAAACCTCCATCCCCAATCCCTACAGCTGACCCTCATCCCTCAACCCTTCCCCCCCGCTCAAGCAGACCCTAGAGACCATCACCGGCGTCCGGGAAACGACACAAAACTCTTAATCTCTCACAATTGACTTGAAAGTCACTGGTGTATCGCCAAATTGCTCCCAGACGAACCGGGACATGATAAATAAGTCAGACCCGAACCAGGATCATCAATCACCTTGTCTGCGAAGAAGTCCGATTACAGGCAGCGCACACAACAGGCGCTACAAATGAACGAGTCAGACAATCGTAGTCGCTCGGTGTCGAATACATTATCCTGCCCTGACTACAAATCGAAAAATTATCAAAAAAGCGGAATCCTAAAAATATCCTCGAATCAGCTGAATTATCAGAGACCGAGAGCGAGAGAGAGAGCGAAGAGGAGTCTTATGCAAACAACAATACACTGGCCGTAGCGAAATATTCATTTATTTTGACAACCGGAATGATTTATTGTCCGTGAGTAATTTGTAAGTAAAATCGTAGTCCTTGCGGGTCTCTGCGTCTCGCGCATCCTTTCTTCGGATCGCATCCGTCCGCAGTGGTCAAGTGGGCTTTGCCGGGTGAAGGGTTGGCCGGCCTAAGCAGGGCTATAAAGTGGTTGCAATTCCTTAGGGGTAATTTGAAACTAAATTCCCCCGAGGATGTGTTGTTTCTCTTTGTGTGTGTGCGGTTAACCGGAACTTCAAGATACAAGAGTATTTTTAGTTTCATCCTTTGGCACGCTATTGTGGTCCCCTGGAGCGGCTGCTTGGGACTGGGCCCATCACAACGTCGACAACGACATGGGAACGTGTGTAATTTGTTTATTTATGCCGATTAAATGATCTTAACCGTAAACGGATGTGTGTGTTGTTTTGAATGCGACAGGACATGGGCGGAGAGCGGTTTTGGAAAAGGAACTGGAGGTGACAGCGGCGACAATTTCGGGTGTCAGAGTGTGTGACGAAGTCGAAATCAATGACGATGGCAATTAGTGTTTTATGGATGAGGAGTTTTTGTAGGCTGTGTGAATGCATCCGTTGGATGGAAGTGTGCGCGTTTGGAATTTCCTGCATCGGTGGTGATTTGAGGATACCCCACGTCGTCTTTAGACGACTGAGAAGGGATGAAGAGTGGCGGATTAACTGGAACTCCAACTGCAACTCAGGCAGTATAACTCTTGCCAGTGGTTGTTTCTCTGGGCTCTAGAGACAGTTGAGTGGAAGAGACCTTCCCTGTCCTGCTTTATGGCGCAGAAAGCCGGACAATCTCAAGAGCAACTGAAGAAGCTATTGGTCTCATCGCTTTTTTTTCGAAGAGTTTAATCTTTGACCCTTCTTACGAACTTATACGGGTTGTACAGCGGCTTGAGTCCATTCGGGCGTCTACGGATTCAATGCCTAAGATAGCTAGACCATGTAGATTGCATTGATAACAGTGCTCCAGCTCAAAGAGCCTTCAACTCAGTGCCGGTGGGACAACGCAATAGTGGATCACTCGAAAGAGGTGCTGTCATGAAAAATATGCGGAGGTATCTCGTCCGGGAATCGAACCTAGACCTTCTTCGTGTGAGCCGACGCACTTACCCACTACGCCACGGCAACCGCAGAGGCTTCGACAAATGGTGTTCAGCCCTTCCGTATTCCACTACGGAGGACGAAATGATACATCTTGTTGGTGTTTCTCTATCTTCCCTATTCGTCCAATATGTGGACCTGAGGGAGACCAAAAAAAAAAACACATTTTGTGTCCTTGGCGGTAATCAACGTCACGTTCTGGTCAAAAATTTTCTTGCCCTTACCGGAGCTGATCTCACCTCACCGGCTCTCATCCAGGGCTGACAGGGAGACAGAACTGACACCACCTGGTTGCTTAAGGTACTCTCCATTTACTGTCAAAGGCCTCAACATTCGTAGACCGAAACATCTTCTTCAGCTGGACACGATTGTTGACCTGAATCGTAAATGGTCCGAGTGCCCAACCCTATCACCAATGTAGTCAAATCACACCGATCAATGATTAGGACACTGGGCCGTTGGCACACATGCAGTTTAGACTAGGTTCAGTCATAGCTACAGAAAAGTGGAGGGAAGACAATCCTGGGAAGACCAGCCAGAGAAGACCCGCCTCGTATCACATGTACCTAAAGGTTGATTCAATGTGAGTTTTGATTTAGAAAGCACCGTAAAACGCATTAGTTTGAAAGTGAATTAAGAATTTCCACTATCAATTATAAGGCCGATTCAAGGCATCAACTCATTGAACATTATATTGCATAAATGTTGGCTAAGACTACATCTGAGGTGGTCCATTCGGAAACTCGAATTTTGGACGATTCGTTCGAACATACCGACTGGTACCTCACGCATTATGTTGACTTTCAAAACGTTAACCCAGAAGACCTGAAATAGTCCAGAGATGTCCACAGACGAGAATATAGTCCAAAGGTGTGACAGTGCAGGATCTTGGCGGTCAATTTACCGCAGCAAAACTAAGTGCTTGCCAATTGGGTTCCTCAGCGAATCCCTTTTTTTACGCGCTGCATGGCTCGTGGCGCTATCCTGTTCAAATCAGAGCTCATCGAGATCATGTTCTGCAATTTCAGGAGGCACATAGTCCGTTGCAGGGAACAAGGCCGAAGATTCATCACGGCCTTTGCCAACACTCTCCGCTACAGCTGCTAAAGTCTCATCACTGTGTGTCGGATGTGGTCAAGCTGATCCGTTGTCGTGGGATTCCATACCACTACTGCCAAAAGCATCCGCAAATTTGAGTTCCAGTTACCATTAGTGGATATAAAGCGTAAGTGGAGCTCAAATTTGCGGATGCTTTTGGCAGTAGTGGTATAGAATCCCACTTGGAACTCCTCAAAACATTGATTTTCGATATACAGCTGAACAATTTTGAGAGGCTGTTGTGGTGTGTATCTTTTTATTGTGTCTTGCCAAATGATGCTGAACAAAACCGACAAGGGAAGTTGATAGAAGTCTCCCGAGATCTGTCAAAAATTGGCCTATTAAGGTTAAACCTCTCGATGAATCACCTTTTACTTCTTCGAACGATCGCTGTAGATCTTCGACGATCTCTGAAATAAGTACCAGCCAAGTCTAGAACAACTTAACCAACTCTAACTGGTGTCTGGCTCAATGGCGCAATTCGTTTCAGTGCCTGTTCCCTAAGCGCAAATTCTCCATAAAGGAGAAGGGAAATGTGTCAGAATTCTGGAATTCAAGCCTCTTCATCAAGCTTATTGTTAGCTGCCGATACACATAGTGAGACACTCATTCAATCACCTTTCCAAAGAACGAAGAAAAATCACTGGTCTAAGTACCCCAACCTGCGGCACCACATCCATCCTCTTCAATTACCTCTAATAAGATTAATGAAGACGCGTACAAACAATGTATGTAGGCCTAAAGTGCCACACATGTAATCCCCCCAAAAGACAACACCATCCGTCATTAGTCCGCCGGGCCGGCGTGAGTGCCACCGAGGAACCGATTCCAAGGCAGATACAAATCTCTCCCCAATTAAACCGTTTCTTATTAAAAACTCATAAAACTCTACACAACCGTATTTCAAAACGAAACAACCCACTCCAACGCTCCTTCCGAGTTTTTGTCGTTTTTCTAAATTTTTTTTACGACACAGATGCACAGATGCACTCCCGCTCTCAATTCATCTCCCCCCACCGCCGACCGAGCGTGGTCAATGACACCAGCAACTCATTAAAAAGGCAACCTTCTGTCGAAAAACCGATCATAAAACTCAATTTTCATCTCGAATCATAATGAAAACCAAATTTCGAATCAGATGAGACGAGATGAGAGGAATGGGGGGGGGGGGGGGGGGGGGGCTGAGAAAAAAAATGTGTCCTGTCAAAGTTGAGTAATCCGTTGGAAAATGATTCCTCAATTCAGATCAGTGAAAGGTCCCCATAACGCTAGCGCTCGCTTTATTACAGATGCTATCGGCGTCGATGTTCCCCGAGGAGCTCTTGTCTTCGTCAGTTTCAATCAGTCGCGAGGCATCTGTAACGATGTGCGTTTTGTTGTTTCGAAATTTGTCCGAAATCCCAGCCGTCTGTTGGCCGGAGCCGGAGATGAATGCGTGGCCTTCTAATGCATGACCTGTGTAGATCATAAAATGAATAATGGGGGCAATTTTACTGCGGCCAATTGTCCTCCCTTTTGCCACTTAACCGACCGTGGCACCGATGACGACGACCCCGGGGTACCGTGTGAAATTACCTTCGTCTTTGGTTGTTGTTAGTTTTCCTTACATTTTGTTGTTGTTGTTGATTTTATGATCTTTGGAGCACTCGATCGTCGTTGCGGTGAGTCAGGCTGCATATTAGGCCGTATTGTTGGTGGCATAATGGCCGTTCAGGGTGGGGGGAACGCTCGTTGTTCGTTGTCCTTAAATGAAGGTCTATTGATGCTCGACACTAATTGAAGCAAATAAAGCCCTTTGACGATGGACAGTGAGAGGTGCATGTCATTGCCGATCCTGATAGAGTGTCTTCGAACTTTGTGGGAACAAATTTTGGAAGCGTGTCGTTTGACGTGGACAATGCTGACGCGATGATGTCGATTTTTGAAACCCCATCCTTGACCATCTGTGGAAGACATGTATGTAGTCGTCCAAAGCTTCTGATGAATTCCCATCTCTCCCCAGAGACCGATACATCAATCCAATCTAAGCGATTTCAATTTTCATAATTAAACAGTTCTCTCCTTTCTAATCCTTTCGCCGCAAGCAGCAGAGCGCCCCTCCTAATTGATATCGCCAATAAAACCCAAAGTTATTCAGTCCCCGGCCAATTCCACCCTAAGATTCCGGCAGCCATCCGTGCGACTTCCTTGAGGAACAACAATCACACATGATTAATCGATTGTTGTACCATTAAGGAGCTGACATCCTTTTATTTAATTGATTGATTTTGAAAAGTTGCCGGCACCCCGGCTCGGGATATTCGAATCCCGAACAGCCACCCCACAATGTAACCGCAAATAATTTCGTAATTATTTCCATGACCCATTCACACACACACGCACACGCACACAGGGACGCACAGTCAGTTACCACAAGAACGCAAAACACACAATCGTCACAATTTATCACGTACATAGGCCTCGTTGCGAAGTAAACGAAACAACGAATTACCCATGGAGAATGGAGAATCCCGACTGTGTTACTGATGTCCTTTTTTTGTGTGTGTCACAATTTCAACCGTGACACAAAGGACTCATGGAGTTTTAAATTGATTTACACTTTGAAGAGGAACCAAGCAGCAACAAGGAGAAGGACGACGACAAACAGTGCAACAATAGACTTTTGTAAACATGTTCCACATGTGAGCGGTGGGAAGGATACGTGTCACATGAGTAAGGGGGGAGGGGAGGGGAGGAATGTCCTTATGAGGGTCTCTTGCCGTGGCAGGTAGACGGGGACATTTGAGCATTTGAATGTTTTTTTTTTGATTTGAAAACCGATCCTTGCCTTGCCAGGGTGGTGCATTGTGTTATTGGGAAATGATATCCCTGTGCAATGGGTGCTAGGGTGCACACGTGTGCAAGCAGGAGAGTGGGTATTTCTTTATTTTGGGCGCTCGGATTGGTCACAGTTCGTCGACCTCGATTACATTGTCAGAGAGGCAGCGAGAGTGTAAAGGTTGATTGAAGTCAATTTAGATAGCTGCCAAAGGTGGGAATAGAAGAGGCAATTCGGAATTCATTACGCTGGATGAGGAGGGTGATGTGTGGTGTGTGTTTTTTTTTCGGAAATTTGTTGATATATGAAAATAATGGAAACATGTGTGATTCAATTAGAGGTTTCACTTTTGACTGGAGAATGATCAGTCTTCGAATCTGAGTCGTTAGGACAACGCAACAGAGGACGGCCCAGGCTAAGGTGGCGCACACAAGTGGAGAAGGACCTCAACCAACTTGGAGCAGCTGGCGAAAGACCGTGCTGGCTGGAGAGGCATGTTGGTTGAGGCCCAGGTCCACCCCGGACAGAAGAAGAAGAAGAATGATCAAACGCCGATAACTCACATTTCAGAGTGCTGATGAGAATTGGATGTTTTTGGATCTAAAAACAATTTTTCTATTTATGTCTGTCGACATACATACATATGGGGAGGATCCTTGGGGGGATGTAAGGCATACCTTACACAATCCCCCTGTCTCCTAACCGGTCGTCACTGTTTTTCGTCGTGAATTGTTGCTCGTCCTCAAAGTCTGGCCCCAATCTTGTTTTAAGTCTTTAATGACACAAACGATTTTAGTATCCTTTTGCTTTTCTCTGTACTCAAAATCAAAATTTTCCTTCAATCTATTACTATGCCCTCAGTCTGAATTGTGACTCTTAACATTTGTCCAAATTTTGATTTGGAATAGAATTTCGACTCTGATCCAAATTTTGATTGTGATCAAAATTTTGACTTTGATCAAGATTGTTGCCGTTGCGGCTATAAACGAGCCGAGCTTATGTTCATATGTTATTTCAAATTTGGTACAAGTTTTGAATTCCAATTTTGACATTGATCAAAGTTTTGACTCTACTCCATACTGCTCTAACACATGTTGTGACCGCCATTAAAATTTTGGTTTGAGTTTGGCGAAAAGTTTGAATTGGGCCTAAAATTTGACTTCGATCCGAATTATGGTTTTTATCAAAATTTTGGTATTGATCTAAATTTTAATTTGGATTCAAATTCAGACTTAAGTATACATTTTGACATTTTTTATGTTATTTCGAATTTGGTACAAAATTTTGACATATTCCCTAATTCTCACATTGATCCAAATTTTGACTCTACTCCAAATTAAGGCGTCAACACAAATTTTGGATGCTATCCAAGTCTTAACTTAGATGGTAGTTTCGACTTTTATGGAAATTTTGACTTTTATGGAAATTTTGACTTTGATGGAAATTTTGACTTTGATGGAAATTTTGACTTGAATTTAAGGTTTAACTTCAAGCCAAACCAAAATTTATTTCTAAATTGTTCTTAATCTTAACTTTGGTTCAAATTGCAATTTTAGTCTAAGTTTTGACATTTCTTCGGCCAAATAATCGGCTTTGGACCAATTTGTGTAATTTCAAATTTGATACAAAACTTAGACATTTTCTCCAATTTTTATATTGATCGAAATTTTCGCTCCAAACTGTTTTTTTCAACACAAATTGTGGTTGCTATCCAAATTTTGGTTAAGTTCCAAATTTTGAATTTGATTGAAATTTTGATTTCACTTTTTTGATCTCGATCCAAATAACGACATTCATCATAATCTTTATATTTATGTAAATTGTGAAATGGATTCAAGTCTGCAATTTGTCACATTGACATTTTTCAAAATTTGTATTTCTGACTCTGATCTAAAATTTGAAGTTAAACCATATTTCCAAGACCTACATTTTATTTCGATCCAATATTTGACTTCGATCCAAATTTTGGCTTGGATCCAAATTTAGATTTAAACAACTTTTTGACTTCTTCCAGATTTTTTGGACTTTTATCAAAATTTTGAGTCTGACTGAAAGTTTTGTTGCTTTAAGCTGTGACTTTGTTCCAAACTTTTACATCTAAATTTTGACCTTATTCCAAATTTTTACATTGATCAAATTTTGACCTCGAACCAAATTTTTGCTTCGAAGCAAACTTTTATTAGAATCTAAATTATGACCTTGATCCAAATTTTGGCATTAATACATTTTGACTCATATGCGTTGGATCAAACTTTTGTTCGAACATTGTGCCTTAAATCACTTTTTAACTCTTAAACTGACAGAACCACAGATCTTTAGTGCCACTGGACACATGAAATATGATTCTCGATCAGCCCTTATCTCCCCTTTATCTCCCCGAATCCTTAAAAATTCAAAACTCTGAACTTCAACTGGTAGCACTCCATCCAACGACAATCATTAAATCACTCATCCTGCCAACGACTCCTTTGTAACCCTTTCCAACACTTCATTTCATAAATTCAACAAAACAACGATGTCAAGGAAAATTGCACGCATATTGCAAAGGACTCCCGTTCCTTCCCTCCGTCGACCACCGCCGCGTCAAGCATGACATTGAGACACGGTTCGCAGATTAGCGGCGAGCACTTAGCATAAAATTTGCATCGATTCGCATGTAATTGCCGCGCCGCCGTTGCCACAAAAAATTGTCGATTGCGTGATTGAATGCTATTCGGGGGCAATTTTCTAGGCGATCTATGAGAAAATAGTCAACACGGCGGCTAATTACTGCACAAGATGGTCGAGAGCGGTCGTGAGCGGTCGTGAGCGGTCGAGAGTGCTGGAGAGGGGTTGAGAGGGGCAAGCTAATTGAAACTAGCCGTTAAAATGCAAATCGACGGGGTGCGCAACGGTCTCGTGCTATTATCTATGAGCGCATACGTGTCTCGGGCGCAGTTATGCTATTTTGTGTTAAACTGCGAGCAGATGCTAGCTAATGAGGTGCTCTACTGAGGGCGAGGCAAAAAATTATCTCCCCGACTCCGTGGAAGGATGGATGGACGAGGAGAATGTAGAACACTGTTCGTGATGGATACTGGGCCATGGGTGACGGACTCTATGATGGACGGCCGTTGGGTGCACCTGGACATGGGGAAAACGAAGTTACGGCTTATCTGAAATGCGTCAGTTTCTTGGCAGCGAACCAGTCAATCATTTCGTTTCTTCGGGGGGAAAGGATTTATGGGAACGAGGAAGTAACGTTCGAGATACAATAAGAGGCAGACAAAACTGAATGTACGGACGAAGCAGAAGAAATTGATGGACCAGCAGGCAGGAATAGAGTTCGAGGCCAAGCTTAAAAGACAAACGGAGCTCAAGGCACAACAACTTACGCCACAGTCGTGGTGCTCAAAGCAAGGCGGAACTCAAGGCACAGACGGAGCTCAGGCCACAGACGAAACTCAGGCCACAGACGGATCTCAGGGCACAGACGAAGCTCAGGGCACAGAAGGAGCTCAGGGCACAGACGGAGGTCAGGCCACAGAAGGAGCTCAGGCCACAGACGGAGCTCAGGCCACAAACAGAGCTCAGTGCACAGACGGAACTCAGGGTACAGAAGGAGCTCAATGCACTGACGGAACTCATGGCACAGAAAGAACTCAAGGTACAGGTGGAGCTCAAGGCACGGACGAAATTCACGACACAGATGGTGCTCAGGGCATAGACGGAACTCAGGGCACAGGCGGAATTGAAAGCACAGACGTAGCTCAGGGCACAGATAGAGCTGAAGACCAGGGTGAAGCTCTAGCCACTTACAGAGCTTAAAGGGGAGATTGAGCTCAAGGCACAGACTGACCTTGTACAGAGGGACCTCAAGGTGTAGCCAGATCTCAAGGAACAGGCGGAACTTTAGGCACAGACGGAGCTAATGGTCCCGATTGAGCACAACGCAGGACGGAGGCTTAGATAAGGATGGACTCCAAGATGCTGACTAAGCACAGACCGACACTCAAGAAACAATCGTGGCTTGGAAGCCAAACAAGGCTCCAATCATGAAGGGATAAATGAGTTTAAACGGAAGAAGTGTCCCCGATTTGACCAATCTGCCAGTCGGCAGTTGAGCTCGCCTTCATCCTGCGCTTGCTGACTGAACCACGGCCTTCCTCTACAGCCTTGTTCCCTGCATCAGAGCCAATCCCTCAGTCAATTACGAAACTGTCACATAATCACGAACATTCACTTAGTCTTCGAGAGCTCAGCTTGCCAGCATCATTCAACGGCAAATGGCTGGACAGATAATTCTTCATCGAGGATAAGTGTAATGCTCCCACTTGTTACAACATATCTGCGTCGTGTCGCACTGCCGCCCGAGCTTGTCATCATAACTCTCCTTCAAATCAAATGGATGCGACTTTTACGACAACGACAACATACTGCAGCCAGATAAATTCGTCCCATAAAGCTCTTGATCCCCCGCCCCACTCACCGTCGGGCACTTGTAAATGCCATCAAACAGTCCCCAGCTACTCGTACGCCACCGCCATTCGGCATCCATCAGCATCTGCGGCGATGTCTCGCCAGAGAGTGAGCGAGAGTGAAGTTTTCGACATCGTCTCTGACATTGAAAAGCCATCGTGCAGCGTCTCAAGTGCTGCCACTGACAAATACCCTCACTTGACATTGGACAATCGATCGTGAAGCTTGAGCGTTCACTCTGCCTCCGCTCTCCTTGACATTATCCCTCGACTCGTGATTCCTCGCGGTTCCCCGTGACATCGCCGCTGAACAAAGCCACCCCGGGGGCATGTTGTGCGTCGTAAATTGTCAGCACCGGAGGGAGACGTGAAACGCATCAAAGGGCCAAAAATATTCAGCGAACGCCACCCCACCACATCTGCGGACACATCTGTTCGCCGGGCCACGACACCTGATTGAAATTATCTCTCAATCCCCCCTCCTGGATTTAATTAGCATCGAAATAGATTCTCAACTCGGGCGGAACCTCGCCGCCCCGTGCACGGGCGGGGATTATTCGTGGAACGCCTAATAGATCCGACTGTAAACAGCGACAACACCAGTGCGCACGCATCCGAGGCGCGTGTAAAGTAAACAAATTGCTGTATCCGAGAGCGTTTTACACGCAATCCCGACGCAATTGACAGTTCGCCCGCCGCACGACGTCTAATGCATCTTCTTCTCTGGAATTTCCGTGTCAGGCAAGGGTCCCCGATCCCAGTGCCAAATGCACTTCGGGAAAACGCTGGAAAATCTCACTCGCCTCCACCCCGTTTAGCGGATGGCTGTGGCGGTGGCAGATCCCCCTCCTCGCACTCAAGTGGATTTCCACTGAAATTGATGCGTTCGGCCGGCGACAACGACAACGACTGTATCTCAGTGGGGGACCTTTTGGCATTCGCCTCGCATCACACATCATCCCCAAGCGCAATCCCCTCGCTAGCAGTGTGCGCTGTTATTTTTACCGCGCCGCCCGTGATAAATTACTCCGTGAGTTATGATCTGAAGGAACCGAAGCAGAAACGAAAACAACTTGTCGCCCTCGCCTCGCGGCTTTCCCCCAAAAATTTCTTCGAAATTGAATTTTTCCCCGTCGATCCCCCGTGCGATCACCTCGCCGATCACTCCCTTCTTCCAGCAGGACATTCGCCTCTGCAGCGACGACGATCCTTCGTTATCGTCAGAATCGATCTTCCGCTTAATGACTCTGTGTTGAGGCGACTTTTTAACGAGTCTTCACGCGCACCCCTCTCCTGACAACGGCGGTGCGGCGGAGTTTCCTGTTTCTCGTGGGAGGACACCGAATGGGCAATAAATTAGCTGACCTAGTGGCACCCAAAAAAACGCCAGCCAGAGGG
Organism: Eristalinus sepulchralis; assembly: GCA_944738645.1. Lineage (NCBI taxonomy): Eukaryota > Metazoa > Arthropoda > Insecta > Diptera > Syrphidae > Eristalinus > Eristalinus sepulchralis. The sequence goes on along the minus strand of OX122885.1, from coordinate 6,152,117 downwards.
AGTCGATCGCGTTCGGGAGTGTTCCCGTGTTGCTGGAGAAACAAACGATAAAAAAGGCAATAAATGTCCAATAAAGCTGATTAGTCGAGCTGTAGCAACTAATTTCGAATGTCCTCGCATTAGTGTGCCGTCGAGGGAGTGAATTGGAGTGCGGTTGGTGTGCACTTTGCACCTAATCGCTTTGTCAAGGCGTTGACGCTGGCTAAGGGTGGATTAGGCATGATATGTGGGACAGGTGGTCGATGCCAAAGGAGGTGATTGACGATCTTTGTTGAGGATCTGATTGTGGGAACGGTTTTTGACCGTGTGTACCGACTAGACAGCGAGGTGGAAGGCAGTCGTTTTGCGGACTCTGTGGACTCAGATGTCGTAACGATTTTGAAAGAAATCCGATGGAGGTCGGTTGGTTGGTAAAAGTTTGGCAACGCAGTTGCCGGCAGGTGGACTCAATTTATTCTTCATGTCAACTCCTGTACTGTCCACTTTTGCAGGAATCAGGGAAGCTAGGGAATCCCATGGAGTGTCCCGTGGTGAGGTGCCCTCTGATGACTCTAACCATCCTCAGAAGCGGTGTCCCGCCTTGTTTGAAGAGATCGAAGTCGAGTTTCGATCACAAAGACTTAGTGATTGAGCATGCATTGCCGTCTCTTCAGCTTCAATTCAAAGAGTCAACCCATTGTAGCTATTGCTTTCAGTGGAGATCCCCAGCTGGGTAGAGAGGGAGGTAAGCCATGACACGTTTGATCAGTTGGTTCGCCTCACAATTCGCCTTGATGGCACTCTGGACTGGCATTCGGGAAAAGGCGAATGTAAGAGTACTTTACCTAACAACTTGCTTCAGCTTTAGAAAGCGGAGACACTTAAAGACTTTTTCGGCCTGGCTGCTGAAGGAGCCTCCACAGTGCCTAAGCCAGAGAGAAAAAAAGGAGATTGAGAATGACGGTGGGAGTGAGGGAGAGAGAGAGATAGGGCGGGAGGTAGAGAGAGAGGGAGTGATCCTTCTGATCGAACGAGATCAGAATATCTTTCCGAAGGTACTGCGAAGGCGTCTATCGACCGAGTTTTGACGCGATTTTGCTATTCTGACACTTTTTGTAGCAAGTTTTATAAAGGATTCTGACCCTTTCTAATATTCTCATATTGATCCGATCTAAATCGGGTAACCTGGGACGAAAGTATTGCTTGTTCCACTCATTTTTTCAGCAACTTTCGATGGTGACGATAGAGTTCCAAATTTTTGATTATTTTTAAACGTAAAAAAATGTTTACGGTAAAATGCAAATTAACTACAGTGAATTTACAAAAAGAAGCTTAAGATGTGTCCTTTCACATAACCAATAGCATCGCCAATTGCAAACAAAATTATCAGAAGTCTTAAGGACATCAAGTTGAATACCCCATAGACCTCTCTTTTGATCTCAAAGTTTTGTCTTCCTCCTGTTCCTGGAGGAAGCATTCTTTCGATCTTGTAAAGTCATACTTCTAGTGATCCTCTTGCTTACGTAAAGATGCCCAAGTCTTGAACTTTGCTATGTGGGGAGTCTGGGTTAAGGAAAACTTCCTGAAATCAAAAATCTCAGAATGATAAGAAATTCCGGAAATTTTGTATGGAGGGTCATGCTGTCCCCTATGAACCGCCTGTATAGGGTCTCTGTGGTATTGGCACATTTTTCAGGATTCGCATAATGATTTCTTTTTTTTGGTTTTCGGAATTTGGCTTGAGTTTTGGGGATTTTTAGCATATCGGGACTTTCCATTTTTAGGCAGAAATTTCCTATTTTTTCGGCAAATCGGGATTTTAGGCTTTCCTGGACGTTATATATTTATCTCGCGCTTCTCAAGATTTCGGGCATCTCGTGACTTCAGAATTATCGTGATCTTTGGCACTTTACTATTTAAAGGCTTTTTAGGTTTGTAGGCCTTAATGTTTCTCAAAAATTTTGGCATCTCGGGATAAAGGGATTTTAAATTTTTAGGCATTTCTTAATTTTCGTGAATTCAGGCATATCGTTAATTATTGCTTTTCAAGATTTTAGGCATCTCGGGATAAAGGTTTTTCAAAGTTTTAGGAGTCTCGGGATTAAGGGCGTTTTAATTTTTAGGCATTTCCTAATTTAAGGATTTTTGTGAGTTCAAGAATTTTGGGACTAAGTCCTTTTCAAGATTTTAGGCATCTCGGGACCTTGTGCTTTTCAAGAGTTTAGTGATTTTAAGATTTTATGGTTTTCAAGAATTTAGCCACCTACGAATTTAAGGTTTACCGGAATATTTGCCATCTACAAAATTTAAGGCTTTTCAAGCTCTAAGGCATATCGTGACTTAAGCCCTTTTGAATTGCTTCGCATCCCCAAATTTAGGTCTTCTTAGAATCTCGCGGATCTCGTGACTTAAATCTCTCTGAGATTTTTGTCATCTCCGAATTTAAGGCTTTTCAGAAACTCGGGCATCTGGAGATTTAAGGCTTATGGAAATGTTTGGCAGTTCCGATTGCGCGATTTAATGCTTTTCAGAGCTTAGGCATCTCGGTAGTTAAGGCTTTTAGAAATTTTCTGTATTTCGGGATCTTAGATCTCATGATTCTGTTCGACTTCCTTGGACTTACAGGGCTGGCGGCAGTATTTTGGTTGGCAGCATGCACCAGACCACGTGTAGAATTTGGGAGGATGAAATTTTTACACTAAAGCAAATCCTGAAAGAGACCAGCGAGTTTGAAGCCGCATGCGACAGCGTTGAACCCAAAGGACTTCTTGGCGCAATGGCCGAATTCGAGATCCCAGGAAAACTGATCCGGTTGTGTCGCACAACGCTAGTACAAACGCGTTGCACCGTACATATTGGCTTGAGAGGCTCTAAACCACTCCAAACCTGCACCGGATATCGGCAAGGAGATGCGCTGTCGTGTGACTTCTTCAATATTGTGCTGGAGAGGATAATACGGAGGTCAGTTGTGCAATTGCTAGAATATGCTGATGACATCGATATTATCGCCATACATACATGTATGTATACAGTTGGATAGCAAGGTAGGTAGAGCTGTCTTGCGGTATGCACTTAGTCCTATGCAGAGCCATAATGTTGCGTCTCCAGTCTTCAGAGGGATGAACTAGTTACAGCCGATGAAGAAGTTCAACAAATCGGTAAAAGAGGACTCTAGGATTTTCATTTCTAAGGCATGCAACTGGCGGGCAAGTTCAGATCTAATGCAGGACGGTTTCTGGTTTCTTCTCTCCAAGATGTGTTCTGCAGAAAATATTCGAGGCATCATTAGCCTAGTAGCTTGCTCGCTGATCTGATAGTGACCAGTTGATGCTCCCGCAACCAGGCTTATGTTTGATGTTTTGACCTCTTGAAGCAGTCTCATGCCAAGGCCATATATGGCTGATACCCAAATTTGTCCTCTAGGAACTTGAAATGCAGCGAGAAACCACCTCCTCCCATCTTCCCCCAGCCATCCTCCCTTAAAACGTCGTTTTTGTCCACTCTTTCTCTCTCACAATTAGATTACATCTTTCGCGGAATGCACAGATTTTTCAATTATGTGCTTTGTCATTGCCCACCGTCACGTCGATTCGTTTAAAGCCGTCCCGACGACCCGCCTTAATTGAGTCAAACTCTAAATTAATTAATTTCTCTATAATTTCAGTTCTTTCTTTTTCATTTTTCTCTCCTTTCACCCGACGAAGCGCGTGGTTATCTCGCGACTGCATCCCACTTGGGAATACGAGTAAGACGTCCGTCACGGGGACATGCTGCCACATCATCCCCCACCCGGGGAGACCAGGCTGTTCGTTTGACTTTATAAATGATTCCACTGACTGAAGATAATTAAGTGTCAACTGTGAGACGAGGATCGGAATTCCAGGAGCGTCGCGTCTGGATTCATTAAAATGCCACCGCAAGTGTGGTGGTGGTGCAAGTCAGGGGCTTGAAGGGGCTGCTTCAGGAAGGATGATTTTGGTGATGGAAGTTGCCTTGACTTGAAATATTTCAAAGCTGTGGCGTTAGTCATGGTTTCGAAGTGATTTTGGGAACGATTCGTGTCCTTATCTGGAAGGCGCGCTGACTTTGATTTGGCTTTGAACTTAGACTCGATTTCAACTCAAATTCGACTCGATTTGGACGTGATTTCCTGTCCCACAACTTCCCTTCTTCAACATTCGTTCTGTGTCTCTGCAAGGTCCTTGCAATGTCATTTTCTCCGCAGTAAGCAACAGCGTGTCCCATTCCACGCCAACCCTCAGCATCCCGAAATGCCGCTCAAATACTGCGACAACAAAGAAACCCGTCGCTAATTAGCAAAAACTCGCGCATCAATCACATGTGTGCACACATTTGATTCAAATTTAGCGCCGCTTCCCTGGCCACGTCCTCCCCGCCTAATGGACTGCACCGCATAAATTGACCGTCATTCCAAAGGATATCCAGTAACAGCGCCGCCATCATTTGCATATGAAATGGTCGCCGTTCCTTTTGAGATCCTCGCAAGGACAAACGTTTTCAGTCTAATTACGAGCAAAATAAATCTTGGCAAAATGTCCCATTAGGGGTGTTTCGGACATACGCACGATGGGATAATGGAATTCAGTAGTTCCTTACCCCCGTGGCCGAGGGTATTCACTTCAAATGGGGTGTTAACAGATTCGTGGACAATGCAGCGCCGCTTGTAAAGGATTGATGAATGGTGGCCATTTGAGGCGAGCACCTTTTCGAATGTCCCTTCCGCTGCGGTGCATGTGTGCTGCGGAGACACTGTGACGCTTCAACGGGAATGCTTCTTAATTGCGGCGATAGTTCACGGTGAATGGGCTTCTTAAAGACGCGCTGCGAGGGGACTGCGGATTGATATATTTGATGGGTGGATCCTGAGCACTCATTTGGGAATGGATCATTTGCATGAATGTGAGCAGGGGACAGGACTACAGCATTTTACATTTTTTTGCATGTCAGCAACGGACAATTTAAAAATATTCTTTTTTTTGAAAATTTTTTGACTCTGCCTTTTGAGGGGCAGTCTTTGGGAAACTGCATTTGGCAGAGAGACCTCCACGACAGCGATTATGTTGAGATGGGAGCGATGTCCTGATTCCCACAAAGAGAGTATGGAGTAGAGGAGTGATGCATCCGCCCTGAGGGCTGTATGTGACTCCGTGCAAGAAGTTCGTAGAGACTGGTGTGCTAGTGGCTAAGGCGCATGGTCTCCGTTGTTGCACAGTGAGCACAGATGAAAATGTGGATGCTGTGGCCCTCAACTTGCCATCGATCTCAACAGTTGAACATTTCACTCACTAGCTTCAAGAGAATTCTGCTCAGAGATCTCGGATTCTTCGGTGACAAGGTCTGATTGACTCAGCCCATCCTCTTCGTTCAGTTTAAATCCTAGAAGACCTTGAATTGGATGCAAAATGATCGTTTTTGACGAAGCGCATTCTTGTATTGACGACGGCGGCTTGAAAGCCCGGCATCTTGCAGCCGAAAAGTCATTCCATCGACTGAAAGTGACGGTTTCGTGAGGGAGGTAGACTCGAGGACTCATTGACTCGTGAACTCGTGGCCTCGTGGACTCGTGGACTCGTGGACTCGTGGACTCGTGGACTCGTGGACTCGTGGACTCGTGGATTCGTGGACTCGTGAACTCGTGGACTCGTGGACTCGTGAACTTGTGGACTCGTGGACTCGTGGACTTGTGGACTCGTGGACTCGTGGAGACGTGGAGACGTGGACTCGTGAACTCGTGGAGACGTGTATTCGTGGACTCGTGAACTCGTGGAGACGTGGAGACGTGGAGTCGTGGCATCCTTCTAAAACGATTATAGCCGAGAAATCAATCCTTTGACTGAAAGTGGCGGTTTCGTGAGGGTTGTGGAGTTGTGGAGCCGTGGAGGCGTAGTATCCTTCGAAAATAAGGCTCGGAGCAAAATTTTGGGTCGTTTCAGGGGGTCACGGAGCCCACATAGGTCCAATTTTTTGCACAGGAATTGCAGACATGACCTCGGACAACCCCTGGTACATCGGGGATGCCGCACCGTGCCACACGTCCTATGTAGCAATGCACCCAAATCATGTCATCACCCATCTTGTCAATTGACTGCCTCAGAGATGTATTTTGACACCTTTGGACCACATTTTGATGATCCGTGAGTGACCGATGGTGTGCAAGGTATCAGGAAATGAACCATCAACAAGACCATCAACAAGATCTTGGCACATCGGGGTGACAGATTGTGGCAACATGACATACGCAATATCCACATTTCACTCCTCAATTCTGGATTTTCCAAAATGAACTTTTTGTCAGATTTTTTATGGAAAAACCATGTTTCCGGCTAGGAAATCCACTTCCCGAATTCGGTTCCCAAGTCCCATGTCACATCACCGACGCATCTCTCTCTTTGGTATCGTTTCTTGCTTCAGTTCCCGCGACTTCTTTATGGCATATGTTTCAGGTCATAATTCTGACAACGTCAACGTCCGATTTCAAGAGAAATTTCGACGTCGTATCATCCGGCGTGGCACTGATCTTGGCCCTAAGTTCAACAAGGTGCCGCTAACGACATTTTTCACTCAGACTTTGATGCCATTTATGCGACATTTGAACGTTCACGTCAAGGAGTCCCGTAACCCCCGGCGGCTGAGTTGGGGTTGACGGGTCTGACGGGTCACGGGTCTGACTACTACCCCATGGCGGGCATGAAAAGTTAACATTGTCGAGTGAAAGTCCGGAATTTTTGGGAATTATTTGAAGCATGAAAATATAATTTGTATCGGAAACGAAACCTTCTTAGCGTGAGTGTAGCTCGACGGCTCTGAATCGCTAATCAAACGTAGAACTATACAGATCTCTCCAAATTTAAGGATTGATTTTCAACTTCAACACGATTCCAAGACACACCTTGTTACAAAGCCAGATTTTGAAAATTTAGTTCGATCTCCCTCCAAAACCACTTTTCCACACTCCAAACTCCAATTGCCCTACAAATCAATCATTCCCCTCGTTTCGTTCAAACTTCAACAGGATCTCATGTAAAATGCGGCAAATTGTCAACAGATTTCCACAAACATTCATTTTTTATGCCCGGCAATGAAATTTTTTCGCCACTTATAGCCGACAACAAGCCGACAGCCGACTGCCGGACACAACCCTCGATTTCCCAGTCCCAGTGTCGACCACCAGTCAATCTAGCGCACTTCTTCAGAAATGATTAATTCCCCCGCCAGTGTCAACAACTCACTTCTCGTCTTCGTCTTTTTTATGCGCACTTCCACATGACCAGCAATCAATGACAACTTGTAGCTCCCGAGCAGCCGACCTAATGGCCAAACAAAGAGCAAACAACGCACGCAACAATGCCTACGCGACAATGCCTGTGCCTGTGCCATCAAATGGAAATGATTTGCACTCACGGAGCCCACATCGGTGTTGTTGTCACTTCAATGGACGCGCAACTGGGACCGATGATGACAATTAAAAGGATGTCAGTTGGTGCAGCAGCTAGCCGAGAGTTCAATGGCCAGTCAATAAAGTTGATAGTTGGCCGACTGATAGTCACTGCGCGGAGGGTGTGCACGCAGGAATTTTCTCTGCACCACCCCACCCCACCACACCACCACCGTCACCGCCGCCGCATGGTCCCAGGAAATATTATAGCTCCGAGCATGATATGCAGATATTGCACGTGTTCCAAATGCCATCAATTTTTTATACGCGTACGCATGCATGTGGAGAGGGGTGGCAGAGCACCATGAGACTTAAGCACACAATATGTAGCGAGCTACTCGGAATTCTATGCGACAGATGGTCAGTCATCATAGTCATCATCATCATCGTCGTTGTCGTTGTCGTCGTCGCCAGCATAGGGGTTGAACAGTGGCTGTGACGGGGATGGGGAATGCACACAAAAACCGAGAAATACAGGGGGCTGGGGTTTGTTTTTTCAGCAATCTCCTTGGTTATGGGTTGGTTTTCTTGGACAGTGCTCTATGGTCTAGTGGGGGAGGGAGGGGCGAGAGTTGCCACGGCATCGCCTTCATTTCTCTCAGGTGTTCCACAGAGACAGTGGACAGAGAAACAGCGGCAGAAGCGTTTAATTACTTGCGTTCGATTGTCGTCATAAATACGCATTAGGGGTTGATGCGAGCCGATGCGGGATGAATAGTAGTGTTGACAAACGTGTCTAATCTAGATGACACTGAGTGTGTCCTCCCGGTTAGATGGAGGACACGCATAGCGACTGACTCATTATTGGAAGCAACCGATTCTTCTTTGTTTTGTGGAGTTCGAGGAACTAAGGGTGATTTGTAAACGGGAGGATGACTCAATTAACTTGAGTTGAACGAAAGAAGAAGACGATGAGGAGATGACCCTCTGATCGTCCCACCATCACAATAAGGTGGAAGAGTCTCAACTTAAGAGAGGGGGGATTTGGATAGAGGTGGTCAAGTGTCTTTAAGTTTGTACCAAGGAGTCGAATATAGAGCAAGACTAACCGCCTTGCTAGCTGGAGAGGCAAGTTGGTTGAGGCCCAGGTCCGCCCCGAACTGTAGCGCCATCCGAAGAAGAAGAAGAAGAACCGCCTTGGTTACTAAAGTACCAATTAAATTCAAGCTAGGAAAGATGCTAAAGAGGCAGGGCCCGAATCCACCTTGGGACTACTCCCTTCTTTGGTTGACAGTTGGATCTCCCAACAGCACAAAGAGAGATGGCATGACACTCTAGGATGTTGGCTGATCAAGTGCATGCTCCCGAACGTCATCAAGAAATCCGCGGCTTTCTCTAGACATCTCTAGACAGGAGAGAGTGCAGAAAACTTGTCGGCGTACAGACGGGACACTTCACCTTCGCTAAGGACGTAAGTCTGCTTGGGCTTAGTGAAGACAACCTTTGCGACGCCTGTTGAGAAGGTGAAGGCACTTTACTTTCTTTGTCAATATCCTGCCTTTGCTCGTATCGGCTGGCAGCTGTTCGGCGCTGATGCTGATGGGAGCTGAAAACTTAAGCTCAGAAGCGCCTGCTGGTCTTTCATCGAAAAATCAGGGAACCACAGTAAATGAAGGTTACTGTCTGGAAGTATAGTGGACCAGTTTTTGAGTATAGTGCAGGGTATCCCAACCTCCAAAAAAATATTTCAAGTTTCAGGGAGAATCTCTCCGCTTTCGTAGGGAGCGAGGCGTCCTGTAGGGGCCACAGCAATCGGATGCAACTCCACCCTGACCTGGGAGTTTCCCCATAAGCCCCTGGTTCGGATCAGTAGGGTGCACAATCTACTTCACGTAAGTCAGCACGGTTCACTTGCGTCAGCTCTGAGTTAAAGCCACAGTGAACATGGCCCTCCCATAAGGGCGCCACACGATCAGGTTGACACAAAGTTTTTGGAGGCATCTCATTCCATGCCCACTCGGAGGAAATTTTTTTTTTTGGTTTGAGATGCGCCCAAGGATTCTAGCGAAGATTCTAGCAGTCAGAGCTGGCAGCCTACACGAGTCGCAACTCAAGACAACAACGCAACTACGTACAAAACCACACCCTGCCCACATTAACCACTCACCCGGTGGAACTGCTGTTACTTCACGTTGTAGGTTAGCGCCTTACGCTCTGCTCTGGAGGGAGGTCCTTTCTTTCACAATGTACATATGGGCATATGTACCTTATTTCAGTTCCCTCTCATCATGCAGGGGATCATATTGTCGGCGCCTGGTACAACTGCGAGAGTTGGTTGTTGCACTCTCCTGCGGATCTTGTTATCCAGGCCTCCATGACGGGGATGCGCACATGCGTCCATCTACGTTTTGTGAAGGCGTCCCAACTGACTTGTCACATTGCCACACTGGATGCTGCTCGTTCTTCTCCTTTTATAAGTTTGGCTTGGAGACGGTTCGGGGCTCTTCGGTGGTACAACTTCAATGCCTCGTCAGCAAGAATGTCCATGGGTAAGCAGTCCAGCTGTGACATACGTCGCCTCATCAGAAATGGTACTGAAACCACTGATAGTCTGTACGGCGCACTGACCTTTTCATTTGTTTTAGTCGCCTTGAAGTGAGTGCTCAGGCGCAAATCGGTGCTGCATACGGGAGAACCGAGCTGACTACTCGTGAAAGTAAAATTTTACGTGCATTACCAGGTCTCCATATTTGGATGGTTTCGAGAACGTACTCCTTGTACAAGTGATGCCTTCTTCCTGGCATACTATACGTCTTTACGTGTTCCCTTCAGAAGAGCCTGTTGTTCACCATAACTCCTAGGTACTTCACGCGATCCTTGGATCTTATTGTCTGGTCTCCAACTACGAAGTTAGCATATTCCAGCTTTTTACTTTACTTGGTGATTAGCAGCGCCTCCATTTTGTATGTCATCTTTAGCTATGGAGGGCTTGATTTGTGGGAAGCGGATAACAATGAATTTTTCGAGGCTGGTCTGTCTTACAACACCCTACAAGTAGGATTGGAAACGATGCTTCACCTTCAACCCTTCCAATTTCATTTCAAGAACTATGTTGCAAAAGCAGGTCTTCGATACCGAGAGTACTAGAACAGACATTTTGCAAAATTTTTGACATTTAAGTTTACTAGAATCTTTGAGTCTTAAGGGTCTTTATGGTACAGCGAACTTTGAAAACCCCGACAATGATAAAAAAAACTTCACGATCCTTATACCAGACAGGTAAAATTAGGAAAATGGGAAATCATCAAGAGCTTCCTTATCCTCACTGATGGATCGAAGGCAGAGGAGGGAGCGAGAAAGGGAATCTTCTACAAGATAAGATAATAATGCCTCACGCTTTTCGGCCACTTCCCGTGTCTTTCAAACAGAAACAAAGACAGCTGAGCTGAATGTGCAACCTTCCCGACATGGAAATCATCTCTTTCATGGACAGTCAAGCTTTCTTGAAGGCATAGACATTCCATCCTATTCACTGCAAGTCCATCAGAGACTGCAAGAAAATTATCCTCTGCCGGGCCCGCGACATTTCGGCTTCAGACGAAATGAAAAGAAACAGAAACTGGCACAGACTGGATCAGATTCAAGCATAAAATCGGCTGACAATGTCGTCCATCTTCCCATAAGTTCAGTCGAGACATCCACCGGAGAGGAGCGAGCGACCTTATTGCCTGGTCTCCAACTGTGAAGTTGACATATTCCACCACACCTCCGTTTTGAGGGCCGCAAGTTCCAGATCGGCCACTCTTTTGCATTCGAGATCACTGAGTTCGTTGCAGCATCCACGTCGTCTATGTGCTTCGCCACAGTGTCGTTAGCGATATCGTCAGCAAAGCTGAATATTTTCACTCCATCTGGAAGCGCTAGTCGTAGAGAGCCACAGTAGAGGTCTGAGGACTGATCCCTGCGGAACTGCTGCCGTTGTGTCGTAGAATTTTCATCATCGTCAGTCTTTTACTTAAGTCTTCTGTTCGTAAAGTAGTCACGGAGGTATGACACTGACATGCTGTCAAGATTTCAATTTGAATCCGACACCATGCCTTATTCAGGTTTCACAGTAATGTTGGTCCATTATGAATCCTTCAAGTGATATGGACAGCCGACGCCTTTCCTTCCAGCCTCACTGCGATTCAGCAACATTTAAGGGCACTGAGTCGTGATCGTAAGTCCTACCTCACTGCTCTCACCTTTTCTAAAACCCCGCCGTTCCCTACATGATCTCAACAAGTCCCCCATCCCTACACACCCATCACCAGACCCAATCAGACATCAAACCCCGAAGTTGTTCACTCAATTAAGTTCCAATTTCAAATCCGTATTAGATTCGTCAATTATTCCATCAGCTCCCTGGTGGCACGTCAAAAGGGAAAACACGGGAAATTTCCTAAACCAACCGTTATGAATAAATTAACTCACAGGACAACCATCGGTTGCGCCCAATCGAACGTCGGCCCCGCCCACCGCCGCCGCACTATCAATCAAATCCGAGCATTTTTTAATGGAATATGAATGCAGTGAGAATTTGCATGGCCATGCGGAAAGGACTCTTCGTCGCTGCGGCAGAGGAAAAGAAAAGAACGGCGAAAAAGAGGAAAATCCGTGAAATGTTCCACTGGGAAATGGCGTGTCTTCGGCTGGTAAATGTCTAATTTAAATGCATGCTCTCGCTTCAGCCCCGACAGAGATTGATGACTTGTCGTCCACTGTTCGTATTTTGCTTGTTGCTCAATTTCCTTTCTGCCATTCCGCTGTCGCTGCCGCACTTCCCCCACTCCGGGCTGTTCGTTTTGCAACTGTCAATAAGGATTTCCAGTAAACCTCGCCTGCGGGCATTGAAAAGGGCTCGTCGCTGCACACGATACCGACTCGCCTTAACCCCATCTGTTTTGTCTATTAATCTTGCAACTCACACCACCATCGGCGCGCCGCCATGCAACACCGGCTTATGAAAGTGCATTTCGGTCGGTGCACGGTGACGAGCACGTCGCGCCCGCATAAGTGACCCCCCGATGGCGAGCCATAATTAATTTATCTCGAACCACAAATCTATGAGCCATCGATGCGCTGCGTCGAGTGTAAACAGGCCCGTCAATCGGGGTGGGGGAGGGCGGTCGATCATTAATAAAAATCAAAGAACAACGAGGCGTAACAAATACGTCACGTTTTGGTAATAAGTAACCGCGTGTTTGGAAGACTCTCTTCCGGATGTTGTGCAGCCCCTTCAGCACACTGTGACAGCGGATTGATGCAGCGAGCGTCCGTGATTGCCGAGCGATAAGACGTTCGGATGTTAATTCATTCGGACTGTGCGACTGCATGGCATCTGTAAAGTGTGACAAATTTTATTAATTGATGCCTGGGAGATGAATTAATTGCTGCGGTGTCATGTTTTAATTGAATTTCTTTGGTTGGGCTTTGAAGAGAGAAGGGCTTGACACAACTGAGAATGTGCACGGAGATGGAGTTTGATGATCGGATGAGCTGACTTTTTAGCGAGGTTTTGGAATGGCAGTTAATTTCAAATTTTGAAGGCACTTCTTGGGGCATCAATAGCCTTGGACCTTACCACGTTCTCAAATGCCATTCCGACACGATTTGTATGGAAATTGAATTCAATTCTGGTCCACTGCCATTCTTGTAACTGCATGAGAGAGGAAATGTCGTCCACAAACGAAAATAATCATATGGGTGTCAGCATCACCTGTCAAAGCCGTATTGGAGCATTGTCTGATGGACCGTAGGGCATTGACAAAACTTCATCAACTGTCCTGCCTCAGACTCTCTGGCATAAGCGTCGCCAATCCCACAGCCGGTCTTCTCTAGTTGACGTTAAGGCGACTACTGAATGTTTTGAAATACAGCTTGCACGTGAGTCAACAGTCTAGTCCATCTTCGCAAATCGAACCATGTCATGAGACTCGTTGTGGATATCCATCTTCATCCCAACTCAGTCGTCGCTTTCGAAGTCTTGTCCCCTCCTGGACTTGAAACTCTCAAGTTGAGGGCGTAAATTGTTTCATGGGACGCACGCACTTTCACACACGAACAGTCGCAAGGATCCTGAAAGAGTTCTTCTTTCCTTACACACGCAACTGCATCCAAAGCAATTTGGCCACAGCTCAATTCCAAACGCTGTCGCTGCCTCGTCGGAATAGACAAAGTGGGTCTACGGTCACTGCGCTATTAGAGTATGCACCAAGCATCCTTCACAGTGGCTTAAGCAAGAGCTGAAGGGACAAAGAAGGTTTTCTCACCTCCTCTGCGACTGCTAAGCTGCCTTTGCCAAGAAGTCACAGCAAGGAAAGTAAAGAATCTTCCTCTAGAAGCGCAGAACTTTGAAAAAAGAATAAAGCAAAGATGATTTTTTTGGAAGCCGACTCTATTTGAAATGCAATGGTTTCTGGCACATAACCACAACGGCTGGCTGGAGGTTCAATTTTCGGTCTCATTTCCTAGCATTTGTGGGCTCATATCGGCAGCGAAAACCACGGTAGATGTTTGCCTCCAAGTAGTCAATTGTTTCAGTCTTAACGGCGTCTTCACATATGTCCCACGAAAATTAGTATTCGAAACCAATTCACGAGTTATTGATGTAAAGCTATGCACTTACCAAACATTTCCATCAACAAATCAATTGTGACACAAGCTGTGTGACATGTTGCGCCGGCTTCTTGAAGCTCGTGCACATCGTGGTCGACCAATTGATAGAGGAACAGATCAGTAATTACGACCATTGTCTGCAACATTCTCAAGACAGTAATATCGAGACTCAAGTAGAACAAAGCTCCTGGAGTGGATGAACTCTCCGCAGAACTGTTCAAAGCATCTGGAGATGACCTGGTTAGGCGCATGCACCAGCTCAACTGTAGGAAATGGTCGGAGAAAACATGCCTGATGAGTGGAATCTCAGCGTTGTCTGTCCGGTCCACAAGAAAGAAGACCCCTTCGACTGCGCCAACTATCGAGGAATTGGTCTCCTTAACATCGCGTACAAGATCCTCTCTACCGTGTTGTGTGGACATCTGAAGCCATCCTTATCAGTGTGGTTTGAGACCAGGGAATCGACCAAATCTTCATACTACGGCAGATCCTGGAAAAGACCCGAGAAGTGCAAATTGACACGCACCTATTCGTCGATTTCAAGGCACCATATGACAGCGTGCATAGAGCCGAGCTATACAGTGCCATGTCGAGTTTTGGCATTCCTACCAAACTCGTCATATTGTGTAGGATGACGATGGAGAACTCTCGCTGCTCCTTCAAGGTCGGTAACGAACTCACCGACACCTTTGATGTCAAAAAAGGTTTCTGACAAGGCGACGTGCTGTCATATGACATTTTCAACACCATTCTAGAGAAGACCTTGCGTAACTCACAAGTCAACACCAGAGGTACGATCTTCCAAAAGTCCGTTCAATTGCTAGCTTATGTCGACGACATAACAGCGAGCCGTCCAGAAGGCGTTTGCTTGGCATTGAAATGGATCTGGTGGTTATTGGAAGAACAAGAGGGAAGAACACACAACACCGACGTCTTGAACAGAGCGTCACAGTAGGCAGCAGAAACTGCTCCGCTGCTCCGAAAAGTCTTCTAATCTGAGCCATTCGAAGAATGCAACAGAGGAAGGGGTTTGGCTAAGGAGGTGCACACAAGTGGAAAAGCACCTCAACCAGCTTGGAGTGGCAGCTAGCGGAAGATCGTGCTGGCTAAAGCATCTTGTTGGTTGAGGCCCCGATCTACCCCGGACTGAAGAGCGTCAAGGAGAAGAAGAAGGACGGTGTTTCAGCGTAAGGATTGGCAACACTCCAAATAGAGCAATTTTGAATCCATTCAACTAAACGAAGCTTCATCGCTAAGCAAGGATCTTGTGTTGGGCTCATTCACCGAATCTATGCCTTGCTAGGTGAACCTGTGGCTCCGATTCTTGTGCGAGTGGTATCAGAACCTTTCCGAAAAATCTTCCATGAAGAGGATGGATCCAGTTTCTGTGCCCCATCGACTGAATCAGGCCGTCGTTTAGCCGAAGCATCATTAAAAAATTGGTCTCTGGCATCGAATCAAATATTGAGGCATTTGCTGGCTAACCCCCCAAGTCTTTTTGCATCTGTCAAATAATCCTTTATTTGGAAGGACCAAGGTCTAGACAAAACGGCGGGTGGGGTAAGAGCTCCCATTTTAGAGTTTTTGACCGCTACAGCCACTTGGACCGCTATCATGTTGCAAGACCATCTCTTCGTGCCAGCCTTTTGTCCGTTTCCGACCGTTTTTGACGCCGAGCACGGCTCAAACGCATTATTGTGGTCGATATCGTTTTCCATCAGTGGTTCCGCCTGGCAGCTCA
Source organism: Eristalinus sepulchralis (assembly GCA_944738645.1). Taxonomy (NCBI): domain Eukaryota; kingdom Metazoa; phylum Arthropoda; class Insecta; order Diptera; family Syrphidae; genus Eristalinus; species Eristalinus sepulchralis. The sequence goes on along the minus strand of OX122885.1, from coordinate 6,136,344 downwards.
TAGTACACCAGACCCAGAGCAACACCTTTGAAGCGTGAGTGTTATTCTTTGGCATCGATGTAGACTATGATGGATCGGGTTCGAAGGGCTTTCTGTCACTCGAAGTCGACCTAAGTCTGGTTGCCTACCAGTCACTCTCACCTAACCTAACCTTACCTAATGTCCTTACTAGGAGGGCGTCTAAAGGAAGCTCTGAGTCTGATAAACCATCAGCAGATGAAATATCTTGAATTGAGGAAGCTTCTTCATGACCGGTAGGACGCCTTCCGTATCAACAGGTCTACTGGTGATCTGATGGCTAAGCTCACCAGAATGTGAAATGAATCCTTGCAGATTGTAGGGGAAATAAAGATCATTGCCCGTGATGTGTTCAACAAATTTGACAGACTCGGACATCAGCATGCTTGTGTATCGATGACACTCTTCTTCCAAAAGTGGCAGATTAAAGTGAGTTGCCTTTGATGGGTTGTCTTCCCAGCTCGGTTCACCCCCTGCATGTGTAGATTGGCCCCTCCTCTCCCTCATTACCTTCGACCCGTGCTGTGACTTAATTTAGATCCTTTAACGGAATTCGCATTCAGCCTACCGCACTTCAATCCCAATGTCAGCACGATTCAGACTCGTTGTCAATTTTTGACTTTCTGGGCTCGGTCCTTAATCGGTTTCCATTGTGATTTCAATTTGAAGAAGATCGACGTCGGACATGAAGTCCCTACAATCTATTGCCACGCCATTCATTTCTCTAGCGAGATGAGGTCATCATTGATGTTGGACACTTGGAAGCGCCATATCGCTGCGGTCTTTTTCTTGATGCCTCCATAAGCAAGACGCAGCGCCACGGCTTTCAAGTGTCGAACACCAATGATAACTTCATCCTGTAGCCCCATCGACGCCCCGGTTAAAGGACCTCCTCTCCATACCCAACGAACATCTTTCCCTTCCACTTACCGCCCCCCCCCCCCCCCCCCCCCCCCCCAAATAAATATCCAGCTCTCAGCAAAACAAACAATTCAAGCCTTTCATCTAGCTTTCCCCCGTAATGCATTCAAATATTGTACAACCCCCTCCCCCTCCCATCCCCTCCCCCTCTGTCAATTGCCATTGTCTTCAGCCTGCTAATGTATTTCATTCCCTCGACAGTCAATCCGGCAACAAAACTCAATCCATTTCAGGTTAGTTAATTGTCAATTGTCCCACACGACAGGGTGGTTCGTTCGATTGTTGCTCTTCTGTCGCTGTCAGTCGACACACACCACTCCAAGGCAAATTGTTTACCAGTGACGAAAAGTCGCTCCTTCCCGAAGTGTCACTGAAACTGGAAACAAATGCAAATAACTGACTGTCGCACCCAACCGACACACCCTGCTGCCACTGCCACTGACATCTGTTACTGTGTGTGTCGACTGGAACACTCGAAATGTAAAATACGCTCGAGATGTGTATTTTCAACAACAAACACCTAATTGCCTGCTAAACGGATGTGTACGCCGATATGTTTATGAATTATCCCCCGAAACCCACCGACTGGAGCCGGAGTAGAGAGGCGGCGGCGCAACTCCCGGGGGGGACTGTTGGCTTAATCAAATTAATGGAGAAAATAGAGATCGTTGCTATTTACATTGCTAATTGAAGTTCACAGAACGGATTGGATTGTGTTTGCGTGTGCTTTGGATTCTGCCAATCAGTCGGAAATGGCTTTTGTGCCTTCTGAGAGGGAGGAGGGGATTCTGGCTTAGATTTTCCTGATGCCATTTGGGTGCGTAGATGATGAGTCTCTCAAAACTTGCACAAGGCACCCCAACCCAGCACCGCAGATATTCAGCTGTTGCAATCATTTGTTCGACAAATTGCCATTAAAGACCCTCCCCTCCCTCGACTGCAGACAATCTGATTTTAAAATCCGTGCCGAATTGTAAATTTCCACTTGACGACTGGGACAGATAACTCTTCGGGAACTCAATAAGGTGGAAGTAATCCAACGCCACAACGCACCCCAGAATCGAACGGCGAACAAAAGGTAAATGCGCCGAACTGTGCGCTCTCCTCCCCTGAATTGACATGTTTATTAGGCAATTTTAAAGTGCCAGGAGTGGCGGCCCACAATTTAAAGAGAGAGAGAGAGCGACCCGGCACTGAAATGACCAACAAACATGACCCCGAATGCTGGCTCGTTTGCGCCGTGTCGCGCAATAAAAACGAATCGCATCGAATTGTGGATAAGGGGTGGCGGTCCTTGTATCCTTTTTGTCGATGATTGTGTTTCCTTTTCTCATTTATCGCGGAGACAACTGAATCAGATGATAAATTGCCACCATGGTCAGTGAAGGAGAGCTCATTACTTCCGGGACACTTTTTTTTCCATTTTTTCCAGGGATTGTCTGCTTGAAGCCGTCATCCCCTGGTTGGATGTCCTGTCGTTGTGGCTCATATCTCGCTCTGTGCCTGGATGAGAGGATGTGTGAGTGCGTGCTGAGGGGAAATTAATATCACTGCGCCATCGGTGGATGGAGGAGATTCCTATCCGCAACGCTGCCGCCTAATGAGCATTGACCACTTGAGGCACTTTCGGCCCCGAAATGAGGCTAGATTAGTGAGATCGTAAATTTTCTTTAATTGCCTCGCGATTGAGGGCTGTGCAGAGAGAGAGAGAGAGAGAGTTGAACCTCAGGGAGAGGGCATAGTGTACACCTGGTTGCTGGGATTGTCTTGCCTGATGGTGTCGTGCGGGATGTGTGAGAAAGTCTCTCTTGCCGCTGAACCAGACTCATGAACTCCTTCGACTCCCTTCACCACAGGTACCCAATTATTTCCCCTAATGATCGTCCTGTTTACTGCCAGTTCCATTGAATTAAATTCACAGCGAGCGACGCAAATTTAAACACCGAAGCACAATTTAAATTAACTGCCGTGCCGTCGTTTGTGGCGCCATTAGGGGCACCTTTCCTCAACTTAAATGTGCTCTCCTTCCAGAGTGCGAGAGTGTGTGTGTGTTTATCACCCCGCCAGGCGAACGAGCGTTACGCGGCACCCATAAATGTAATAAGCTCATGGATTAGAAAACTATAAAAAAGCGCTGCACCGTTCAGCGTTCGGTGGAAGCGCAATAAAACGTTAAAATCCAAAGCTTGCGCCCTGTTCCAATGCGCCCAGTGCCGATGTTTATTGCTGTCAACATTCTCCCGGTCGTCGGATGGCTTACAATTGCCAATAAAAATGGCTTGCAATCGTTTGCCGTTTAATGACAAGCGTCACTGGAGGGACTAGTTGGGGATCACCTGGGCGTTGCAACGTAATCAACGTGGTATCTCAATCTTGGCTTTGATTACCGTCAGAGGGAGATTGACGGCAACACGAACGTTCACAATTGACACATTATCCGAGCTGCCAATTGGCGGTCGTTCTGATCATTTAGTCGGCAGTAAAGTCGAGAAAATTGGCAGCAGTTTGGAAGCGCTGGTTGGAGCGAATGAAGGAGCGGATGGCCACAAGGAGTAAATGATGATTTGGTGATCTGTGGGGGGTTGGGCTAGTCTTTCCTCACTAAAGTTTTGTTCAGAGAAAGGGACGAAGAGATATGACGTTGCCTGTGGGTAGTTTCAGCCAAGGAGCATGACCTCATGAAGATGTTCATCGCGGCTGTCTTGCTGCCTACGGGGAAGGTGTTCAACCAAGGAACCTCTTGGCCTTCTTGGATGAAAAGTGTTGCTGACAGTCTTTTGTCGGAGAGATATAGAAGAAGATTCAAGAAGTGACCTGAGCCATGTGCAATATCTGGCATTGGGACCAAGTTGGGCGCCGAAAATGGCAGATGGTTAGAATTTCCACAAAGAGAGGGATTTCTAGGCCAACAAGCCGACCGTCATCAGGGCATTTATCTCTGTCAGACTGCAGTGGAATATGGGATGGCGGAACAGGACGTGAGTCTCAAATAATTTTCCTCTTCAGCTGGACGTCTCCAGTTTCACACAGTTCCATATTTGCGACGCCCTCTGCGGCATTTTCCTCACACCGCAAAGGGCATTCCAATTTGAAAAACTCTGCCAGCCGAGGATGCATTTTTCACGCGCTTCACAGGATGGACCGTCTAGTGTTTTTCTCTGCTTTGGCACCGACAGTTGCTTTCCACTCAAAATCCTGACAGAAGTTCAGCATCGTACCACTGCACGACGAAGTGGGTCACTTTACGGTTGAACAACGCTCGGAACGTACTTCCAAAGTGAGTACTGCGTCTGGACGAGTGTATTGGCCGCCTTGGAGCGTCGATTTTAATCCTCTCGACGACGGGAATGGCAGTCGAATGGCAAACATTTTAGATTTGAACAAAATCATTCTGAGTGGGTTTCGGCGGGATCAGAAAACACACGAAACAGCGTCTAAAGTTCACTCTGGAGACCAGGAGGACCCCAGTGGCTGTCGGGAGTTGACTCGTATCGGTCTGGAATCTTTCATTTCCAGCACTAAGACCGACATCATCAGGGGCTATCCGAAGCCATCTACAGGGCTCTTGCCTCCTCCACAAGCCTGCAACAGACTCCTGCTTATGCAGCCACTTTAATGACTAAGGATCTGTTAAGCAATAGAAAGAGGGATCGAAATTGGTATGAGACCTCGGCACTTGGGCAAGTGGATCTTAGGTTCGTCCGTAAACTCTTTATGTCCTGTATGCACCCATCAACGACAGCACCAACTAGTTGTTCGAATATCCCTGGTGTACATATGGCAGGAGCTGCATCATAAACCTCAAAAGGACGGTCTCAAGGGGTTGAAGATTTTTCAAATTTTATAAACTCTCAATTTTAAAGGGACCGGCAGGTCAGCTGCTTATTGGTGGAAAGGTGGTGGGAAGGAGAAGGCAAACGTGAAGCTAACAGTCTCCATCCGATCTCAGTTTTCTACGCCAGACAGACAGACTGGATTTCGACAAGATCGCTATATTTCGAAAATCCGATGACGTGTCGGGAAACTTTCAGAAAATTGAGGAAACCGCGATATTTCTTTTGTTGGGAACTTGATATGAGACTCTATAGGAAACCAATGTGAGGCTGTCCTGTTAGCTAAGTCCCAAATACATAAATGAAGTGAAGGACGTCGAACACGGTATGTGCCCTTTTGAGACTCTCATCGAATATCAGTAGATCTGGCCTCTATTAGGAGGTCTCTTCATTCATCTCTGTTACATGCCGACGCCATCTAGCAGAGTTCCACAATACTTTGAGCCTTGTCTCTCTCTGCTCCTGTTCTCCGCTCGGTCCTCAGGGTAGGCGAAGCCTTTCACGCTGTCATCTTCTTCTTCATCTTCTTCTTGTGGCGCAGTCAGGGGTGGACCTGGGCCTCAACCAACAAGCCTCTCCAGCCAGCATGGTCTTTCGCCAGCTGCCGCCAGTTGCGCACTCCAAGTTGGTTGAGGTCCTTCTCCACTTGTGTGCGCCACCTTATCCTGGGCCGTCCTCTGTTGCGTTGTCCCAATGGCTCAGATTCGAAGACACGCTGTCATCTGCCATAAAACCAGCAACAGAGGAGTTTCTGGGCCACGTCATGTCAACTGGAGTCTACGGAGCCTAATTCTTCTCATCGTTTATCAGCTTCAAGGTAGATTGTGAACTGTTCGTGATTGCAGCGCCTACGTAATCGTATCTCCACACATATCGGTCCAACAATTCTCCGTAAAACATTTCCCTCAAACGCGGCCAAGAGATCAGAGCTCGAAAAGTATTCGGCTCCCATCGCAAGGACAACGCGGTAAAGGGAGGACCACGGCACCGTCTCGAAAGTGACTTCAGTCAGCTTGAATTTGCATTGTTGAAAGCTAGATCGAGCTAGATAGGGAGGCAGATGAGTTGTGGCACAGGTCCACTTTGAATGATAGCTTGAGCGAAGAGCAGGTAGAGAGCAATTCTTTCTGCAACCAAAGTCACAGCGTCCCGTGTCTTGGCTCATTTCACTACAAGCCTTCGTCATTTGACCGCATATTCGCTCCCTATACATTTCTCAACTCCATCCCTCTTCCTGGAGGTAGGAGGACATGATTTTTCAAAAAAATCAAATTTTGAGAGAACAGGCACAAATTTCACAAAAACAAACCAACTTTGAGCACTGTCGCCAGTGTCACCGCTTCGCGTAACTTCAAGGTCAATTTAACAGCTGATGAGGATAGACAACCACAAGTGACTGCATAATCCCTTTGATCCCTTTGATGTTCAGTTTAAGACTTCTGCAAAAGTGCACTCCCACTTTTATCCTGCGCAAGCAAAATGTCCCTTTTGACGGAACCTCGTCGGTGCCTTTGACAACACCACACTCACCTAAGTAGCCTCTATTGCGGCCCCAGCGGAAACTTCATTCGAGTCTGTGTAAACACAACAAGGGTGCCGCAACACAGCACACACCCCATTCCTTTGCAGAAAAAAAACACACACACACAGGACGTCGAAAAACCCATTAACTAGAGAACTCTACAAAAAATGAATGAATGAATGAAATAAACGAACGTATCCAAAACAATTTTAATTTTATTACAACTCGCATTGTATCTCGCCCGTTGAATGGCACAATAAAAGACGAGACGAGACGAGAAGGACGAAAAAAAAATGAAAAATTACTCAGCAATCATGAGAGGAATTTATTTTTAAAATCGAATTTATCATCGCCACAGGAGTTGACACCCCAATAAAAGTACAGTTACGTACGTATAATGTTACCGTCAGTTGAACACCACCCCACCCTTCCCCTCCCCCCCCTCCACCACCACCGGTCGTCGAACGCATATCCTTGATCGAAAATAAAAGAAATTGCCTGCGCCACTAAAGATTTTTAACAGCAGTTCCAATCCTCGGGGGAGCGTTTTTTTCTGTTTTTGAAATATCATCTACTGAATTGTAATGTACTGTTATTTTTTATTTTCTTTTTTTGTGTAGAAGGATAAGGATTCCGGGAAGGAATGTCATATTAGCAAAATTATTGGTTGCGAAGATAAGGATATGCGAGTTGAATGAATGAGAGTGTGTATGCTTGTGGTGCTCCTTTCTTGAAGGCACATCACCTTTCTGTGGAGATGAGGGTACGATGTCATATCAGATAAGTGGTGATAAATGATGGAACTTTTAATGCGATGCCCCTTATTGGTTGATGATGTTCACTTTCTTTTCGGTTTCGTTGCGAGGAGACTGGATCTTGATAGTGGATGTGGATGGGCAGTTGTCCTGTGGAAAAGTTTTGTAATGATACGAAATTGGAAGTGGATTTGGAGGCGTGGAAAAAGTTCTGTATGTTGGAGGTGATTCAAGGCGTCTGTCGGCAGCTCTGGCTTCTCTCAAAGCATGCCCTCAATGCTGCCCCAGATCAGAAAGGCAAGAGTTTGTGAGATCCTGAAGATAGCCGCCTAGACAAACCATTAGCTGAACTGAGAGCAAAATACATCTCCTAATGGTCAAGTGACAGAGTGGATGGCTGATGACAAGTCAGCAGGGAAGGACGCCTTCTTTTGGTGTAACTGTCCGGCTGGAAGGTCAAACTGACCCACATACTTACCAGCACAGTGGTCTCTGACGCCACTAAGCCTGAGTAATCGCAACCTTCCATCGGTGAAGGTCCTTTAAACATAGCTTTCAATCGTCAAGACCAAGCTCTCTAGTGTTAGCAAGCATTTGGTCTCTACACCAGAGGTTCGATCTTCCTCCCTACACCAGACTGGTACTCAAAAACCCCTTTTCGCTGGAGCATTGTTGTCACATCGCACGGTGTGGCTGAGTCTTTGCCTACCGCACAAGATCCACATCTTGGTACATCTGGTACAGTTTGCAGATGAGTCTTCTCAATCATTCACCGTCCTTGCATACAGAATTCAAACTTCTTCTCGTGGGACGTGGGTCTCATCCCAAAAGCCTCTCCAACTGGCACGTCAAGTTAGTTGACGTCCTTCTCCACTTGAGCGCGCCATCTGTTTCACTCCCCGTCCACTATTTGCTTCGTCCAACTGGTTTTAACTCCAAGGCTCTTGGGGCTGAATCGGTCTTTTCCACACACCTTCCTACCGTACCACCTACTCCTCTTAACGACAGGAGACTCATATCGGACGCAACTCCTGCCTTTGGGAAGAGCCAAGAATCCACTCTGCTGCTGGGCCTAGTGTGCAGCAGGATCACCTGGCTGCCGGAATCCATAAGAGTTGTCTGCCAAGATGAGCTGTCTGCTTTAGAAACTAATCATTCTAGTGGGAGCCCTATTCGACGAGGACTTGGCCACCTGAAGGACGACACCCTTCTAGATTAGCCGCTTAGGTAGACAACCTGTCCCTCTAGAGCAACAGTCCGACGATCTAGAGGACCTCTCCGCCTAGATGAGTTGTCTCCCTAGATGGGCTGTCCGTCTAGAGAAACAGTCCGACGATCTAGAGGACCCCTCCGCCTAGATGAGTTGTCTCCCTGGACGGACTGTCCGCCTAGAGAAACAGTTCGACGATCTGGAGGACCCCTCGTCTAGATGAGTTGTATTCCTTGAGGAGTTGCCTGTCTTAAATAAACTAACTTCCCAGAGGAGCTCACCAGCTCGAGACACCGTCCTCCTTAAGGAGACGTACGTCTAGAAGAGCTGATCACCTAATCACAGTCTTCCATTGACGAATTGTTTGCACAGACGCAGAGTAAGCCTTGAGTCAATGTTGGGCTAGATACGTTGATTTCCTAGACAAACTGTCGTCCTCTTGAGCACGTGGCGACTTAGAAGAGCTAATGACCTTAAGGATGAGATACTCACTTGAAGAACTTGAGGACCTGCAGACCTTGACGAACAGTTCGCCTAGAAGCTTCTTGTGCATAAAGAGTTGTCCTAGACAAACTGTTACCATAGCCTCCTGAGAGGTGGACAGTGTATTGAGTATGACAGCTCCTTAGGCGAACGTGGCTTTTATGCAAACATTTCTGACCGAAGATCTGATCGTTTAAGGCTCCGTCTTAACAAACAACTCTCTAAATAAGGTGACCACCTAGACTGACCTCCTTAGAGGAATTGGCCACCTACAGGCTCTGTCCGTTTCAAGAATGGTCTGTCTTAGTGGCCTGACCACCAAATTTCAACTCTTAAGGAACTGGTCGCCACAAACCCTGTCCGTTTATATTTCTTAGACAGTGACTGAACAAGTGAACTGTCTGCCGTAAGGGCTGATGGTTTAGAGGCTTTGTATTACTTGAGGAGTTGCCTGTCAAAATGAACTGTCTACATAACTGAACTGTATCTTTAGGAACCTCGGAGACCTTTGTCTAGAAGAACTGACCGTCAAAGTCTGGATACTCCATGTGCCTTGGTTAGCCTTTCTAGATGAGTTGACCACCTACGCGAACTGCTCCCCTTTAGTAACGGATGGGGACAGTACCGCTCTCCAAGACGAACTGCTCCTCTTTAGCGACGTATTGGGACAGTTTGTCCTGGGGATCTGACTGTCTACAGGCTCCCCCCGCCTTGAGTAGATGTACCTCTAGATGAACTGACCGCCTAGGGGATCCGTCAACTGGGAGAATCTGATGAGCCAAAACAGACAAGACAAATTGTGAGTCTTCAAGAAAAGCTGTTCAACTGGAAGAGGTTATGGCCTAGAGGCTCCTCAAAGGTTGCTCCGTCCTTGAGGAGTTGTTTGACTAGACGAACTGACCACCAAGTGATGGCCTAAGAGCTCCTTGAAGGCTGCTCCGGCCTTGAGGAGTTGTTTGACTAGACAAACTGACCAACTAGACAAAGCATCCCCCTTGGGGAACTGTTCAACCAGAGGCAGCATTTGCCATGCGAAATCGTCGGAATAAGAGCTGACCCTTCCGTCGACAGAAGCTTCAAAACGATTTCATCTAAGACGACTCTCTTGACAGGATAGAGAACAGATCTTAAGAAGGGTGTGTCTTCTACATGTCAGTCAAGTCAAAATCTCGTCGTGCATCCTGCTGGTCTTGATAAAGGCCTTCTTCACATTCCGATACCCTCTAGTCAGATCCCAGCCAACTTCTCATGCGACGTAGTTTCCTCCAGACCACGCCAACCCAACTTTTACCACACAAAGGCTTGTTATTCCGTCTTAATCTTGTAACCACCACATACCCGAGCCAACAGACTGTAGATGTCAATCCAATCGCCCTAATTGTTGTTGTGATTAAACAAAACATCCCTCCAACAACCCACAAACGTGTCCGTCGTCAGAATTCCTTTGAAATTCAATCAACTCGCCCCTATGTTCCCAATTCGACCTAAATGCGCGTCCAAGCCGACGCACACACGAGGGCCACTTGACACCCAGTGCTGGGAGTAGTTGTGCTCGGCTCACCGCCAAGGAAAACTAGCCGACAACTAGTCGCTTGGGTTTTCTTTGATCTCTCGAGGGCGGAGGGGGGTACAGCCCGAAGACGGTTTTTCCCGCTCACGTCCCCCTCCCCGTCCGCTCAACAAAATTAATATCAATAACAATTGCGAACAGAAATCAATTGGGCGGAAAGGGATTTGCAGCGGCAGGAAGGACACCGTTGTTCATCGGATTTAATTTACAGTTTACAATCCTTTACAATGTTTTACAATTTTTTTTCCATCCCCGGAGATGCCGTGAAAGGGTTGCGCCGATGCAGCAAAAGGCAATTTTAAACGCCACTACAAAGGAGAGCACTGCTGTTTGCTCAGCGGAGTCATAAGCGTTTTGTTGCGTCTTTTTTTTTCTTTTTTTTCGAAAGTTGGGTTATTTAGAGGTTTGGCCGGGGTTGTGGCGCGGAGCTAGCTAGTAGTTGCCAAATGTCATCAAGGGAATTAATCGAAGAGAAATGATTTATTCGCGCTGTGAGTCGACGAGGGGAAAGGGTTGAAGCGTTGCGTCGACCCTAGAGAGTGTTGATTTTGATTTTGATAAAGGGTTGTTTTGAAAGGGGTCGGGGATATGTGAGACTCTGTTGTGAGAGGAATGGAAACAATTGAGTAATCGATTATGTTTTGAAGTTGGCTTTTATTTTCCAAATTGAAGTCATAAACGCATTCGTCGACTCTTGAGGCTCCCAGTTGGCAATTTATTTATTGCCTCGCTTACACAGATGCACCGTGAGACGATGGCGAAAGGATGTGAAAGGATTTTCCGTCATCTTGAGAGAGATTTTATTTCGGTAAGGATTTGAAAGGACGCGTAGAATAAATTCCACCAATTAATTTGATTCCGCGCCGTTGTGCTCTGTGACTTGAGAAACTAACAGACGCAGGCAAGCAAGCAAGGAACACGCGAGTGATCAGGGACGGCATCGACTTTTTAATGACGTGTGTGAGGGATCCCTTGAAATCTCCTAATAAAACAACTTTCTTCTTCATTCAGAAACAGTCCCAGACACTCGTAAAAAATCGAACTTGCTCCAGTCCAGCCAAGAAGTCTTTTCGTAGTCCGTACCAAGAGCCCGTAAGAATCTCGCCCTTAGAAAATTGCTAGTCCTTCGATAACGTAGAGTTGCCCTTTAGTCGGCACAGGAAGTGTTGAGGAGTAACGGCTGCAGTTGGCCCACTGGATCAATGATCCTCTATAACCTCTGAATCCTCAAACAAATTGGATCTGCTTACGAAGTGAACCAGTGGTGACTAGGCCTGGTAACACCCAGCCACACATGCAGCCAAATTTATCTTTCTTCTCTTGGAGATGTCTTCGATGAGGGGTCCTTTCGCCTTTCGCCTTTCTCATTGATCTAGTTTTTGTTCTTGTCTTGTGACAAACATTGTTGTAGGGAAGGACATATGTGCAGTCATCTGTCCCCTCTAAGGAGTCCAACGAGTGTTCGAGAATTGGCCCATTTAGGCAAATGGAAGCAACGAGTGATAGTTGACGAGGCGATGCTTCCACAAAGAGCGACTGTTTGGTGCGGATTGTGGGGTGGCGGCTTCATCGTGTCGTACTTCTTCGAAAATGAAATCGGCCAAGAAGTTGCCATGAAAGGTGTTTGCTATCGCGACATGAAAACGCACTTCTTGTGACCAGAAACGTGAAATATGGAGCTGGAGGGTATGTGGTTCCGAGAGGACGGTACCACATGCCACACAGCCAACGAAGCAATGACTCTTTTGCGCGAGAAATTAAATGGCCATGTTGTCTTACATCGTGGCGATGTTTATTGGCCGCCAAGATCATGTATGGCCAAGAAGCGCATTTCGAATCTTAGCAAAGTCTGAAGGTATATGGGCACAGAGGGAGACAACGTACCGATGGCCACTTGTCTTAAGTGCTTGTGGGTGGAAATGAGAAATTGGCTATCAGCGATAAACTTAGTGAAGTGCTTTACATCGGCAGGCCAATTTTTTAACCAAGAAGAGCATTTTGCTGAAACCGAAACATATGGTAAGCAGAGGGTGCCAAATCAGGGCTATGCGGAGGACGCTTCAGAACTTCCCAGCTAAGCTCCATCAATTTTTTGCCGATCATGAAAAACATGCGTGGTCTAGCATGACGGGTGACAACCCCCAGGCTGGTCGCTCTTTCTTGGTTTCTTCATTTAAGCGGTCAAATTGTACACAGTTTAGATTTGCCATGTTCCAACAGCTCATTACAGAAAATTCACTTCCATTCCCTCCGACGACTCAACATAACTTCTTTGCTGGCAATCCAGGCTATGACGGTGTAAGGTGGGTGACGGGGAGCTGGATGCCCAAGAGGTGGGTGTCGAGGTGGTGGATGCCGAAGAGGTAGGTGACGAGAAGGTAGGTGACGGCGAGATGGGTGCAAAAAAGGTGGCTGACGGGGAAGTGGGTGCCGAAGAGGTGAATGATGCTGACTTATGTTACTAATCATGTTTGATGGCGGCATACTCGTATGTCATGAGAGTTACAAGTCCGTTCGTAGTGAGTTAAGGTTACGAGAATATTCTCAAGAAGTGATGGAGCTCTGCTCCTAGGCCGAGTACCAACTGAAGGCATCAACAAATTCTGCTAAATTAGTATAATGCGCACCCTACTTCCTTGGAAACATCTTGAGGTCTAGCCACACAAGCTTAAGTTCTTCGTCAAGAGGGCTTCTTGCCGGAACGGCTAGAGAACAAGGAGTTGGTGCGAGGAGCTGCACAGAAACCCACCTCAGCAGAGATGCAACATGAGGTGGATAGGCCACCCCCTTCCTAAACCGGAAATTCATTATGAAAGGATGGCCCTCACTTGGACATCCTGAGGAGTACGCAGTCGCAGTTGACCACGTTCAACTTGGAGACGAACTGTGGAAAGACGAACCTCCTCCTTATTCTCCACGATTCGCTTCCACCTTCAACTTGGTGATGAACCGTGAAAAAGGAGAAAAAGGAGGAGAAGGAGGAAAAGGAGGAGGAGGAGGAAAAGGAGGGGGAGGAAGAGGAGGAAAATGAAAATGAGGAGGAGGAGGAAAAGGAGACTGGCATATCATGGCCGAATGCGATCAGGTAGGCCCAAGACAGAGTCTCGTGGAAGTCGTTCGTAGAATCTATGATACGGCTGCATGCCGCATAGGAGTACCCCATCCCTATTTTGAGACTCAAACTTTATATAAGGAGTGCATGCCACTTCTGGCAAGTTTGTTGCAATTTTCGTAAAAGCTACAGTAGCTTGTCGCCCACATCATGTGTATATTGTAGCACTAAGCACTCCTACTAGGAGACAGGCGGTTCAGTAAGTGGGCAATTCTGTCGAACAGTTCCTTTAGAACTAACCTGAAACTCCTCCTTAACAACTAAGCTGAAACTGCTCCTTAAGAACTAACCTGAGACTCATCTACAGCAAAAGAACACCCAATGTGGACCATTATATGTGGTAGAGAAGATGGACTCCCTTCCCTTAAACCATTCTTCATCTCAGTAAAAGCGAATATAGTGGCATGGGCCCCCATTCTTTTTTGTGTGGACAGTCTTCATAAGCATTGACCATCATTAGCAGATCCGCATACCTCGTCCCTCAATTGCACTCCTTTCACATCCAAGGGACACAGCCATCCCCAATTCTTACCACTCCTCTGTCCACCTCAGGAAGCCTTCACTGTAATTGATTCCTTCTCATTATTCATATTCAAACCGCGGACAAGAATAAAGCCGCATTTAAACGAGGCAACTACCCACTCCTCGCCAATCCTGACATTTACTCACATTAGCCGCAACCCACGAACCGCGGCTTTATCTTCTCAACTCCTCATCCACAGAGTCCCCTCCATCCTGCCTCAACACAAATTCACCCAAAACCCACCGGATGTCCCACTCCTTCACACTGCTCCAATCAATTTACTGTCGAAGGAACATGTCCCCATGTGACAACACTCCTCCACGCCGCCGTCAATCCGCTTCATCACTAGATCTGACGAATTTTAATTAGCGCCAACATCCCCAAATGCGTAATAAATTCCACCCAGAACGTCACTCGAACATTCCGTGCGCCCATTTCAAGGATAATTGTGAGTTGCATCCGACTAAAAGGCAGCAAATTGCTTTGACAAAACCTCCCAAGTCAATGCGAAACCGCAGCTAAGCCATTGGGTGGGGGGTGGGGGGCTCCCAAATCCTGTGCGGCACACACACACACACAGCCGCACAGACATCGACAAGATAATCGAATTAGGTTCTTCGTGTAATAAAGTTAATCTCAGATACAGTCGCAGACGGATCCAACTGCGATGACGATGCACCTTTTGGTGGACGCCGTGATGGGTGCTCATGTTTTGGCGCCATTATCGTGCGGAAATATTGCCGAAGCACTCTCGACATCAACACACTCGATTGGAAATTAGATTTTCCTCTTATTGCGCTGCGCCAGTTGGCGGGGATGGGTGTCGTGTCCTGAGTGTCCTGTCCCGGGGTGATTCTAATTATTTCGATGTCACACCGAACCGACAGCGTTATCGACGGCATTCCTTTACGGCAGTCGTTTGTCCTGGGCGACTTACATTATCTTAATTAAAATGAGGTCCTTTCGCACAGGCACATGAAAGGATTTTATGGATCTTACATGTCGTAAATTGCAAGGACACTCCACGGCTATGATTAACTGGGGAATGTGCACTTGGTTGGTTGCGGAAAGGATGTGCGCTTCTTGGTGAGTGCAGTAAACCTCTTGTGTGTGTGTGTACTGCAGTGTCGTTTGTAAAATATGAGGGCGGCAGCAGGAGCTGAAACTCTGTAAGCTGGGTTAATATTCGTTTGAATGGGGATGACGATGCGACAGAATTTTTTAAAGTCCTTGTGGTTTCTTCCGCAAAAAAGGACTCAGAGTCTACTTTTCAGGTTCAAGTCCAAGTCCAAGTCCAAGTCAACGTCCAAGTCCAAGTCCAAGTCCAAGTCCAAGTCCAAGTCCAAGTCCAAGTCCAAGTCCAAGTCCAAGTCCAAGTCCAAGTTGAAGTCCAAGTCCAAGTCCAAGTCCAAGTCCAAGTCCAAGTCCAAGTCCAAGTCCAAGTCCAAGTCCAAGTCCAAGTCCAAGTCCAAGTCCAAGTCCAAGTCCAAGTCCAAGTCCAAGTCCAAGTCCAAGTCCAAGTCCAAGTCCAAGTCCAAGTCCAAGTCCAAGTCCAAGTCCAAGTCCAAGTCCAAGTCCAAGTCCAAGTCCAAGTCCAAGTCCAAGTCCCCTCTTGCTGGTCCGAGACTAAAGGCAACAACTTTCCCAGGACCCACAAAAGCGTAGGACAGTCCTTGACCAACCGGAGGACCACTGACCACTACGGCGGCCGCACGCTTCGTGGGAAAAGCGGTCCACGTCCAAGCAGCCCGTAAGCAAATTGATTCCTCAACCAAATGAGCCACTCCAGCGTGAGTGGCACTCGATAGCCGCGACCAATCGATTTCAAATCGATGTCCTTCGCCGCCCATCGTTGCACCCCCTGACCTACGCAAATCAGATGTCCTGGGAAAGATGCCATTATCAGGGCGATTCATCACCCAGCCGGCCACTCGAGCTTGCGTCATACCCCGTCTCTCCCTCCGCCGAGGACGAGGACGAGAAAGGACGCAATAATTAGTTCAGAGAGAAATTGATTCATCGCGACGATGAAGTGTGAAGTAATCCCAGTAATCGGCTTTCAATGGCCGAGGTCTCTTCGGTCGGGCACAAATTCGTTCCCGTGTCACGTGCCGCTGCAGAGACACCGACAAACACTAATCCGCACCACTTCCAATTGGATATGCTCTGATTTTTCAAAACGGGTACACGCACACGGACTCAGCCGTCGCCGACGTCGGGGTTAAAATAAATGAACTCATCCCTGGTTGACATTTCACCTCGTCGCCGTCACCCGACCGCACGGCGCTGCTGCCTGGGCAGATAGACCCCTCGACGAGGCGGGTGCCATCGCTTGGCCGTAATTATTCCGAGTAGAGTGCTCCCCCCTGGGTCCGCACTCTTGACCCGGTTCGAAGGGGTGGCGGGGAGAGAATTTTTCATTTTTAATGTTGCACAGCGAAGTCGGTGATAAACGTGTAAAATAATCTCTGGCAGCAGCTCCGCAGGATATCCTTCTCGTTTTCAAGGAGGCGCCCTTTGTGTGTGCAGAGATGGAAACAAAACGAAATAAAAAAGAAAAGAAAGAAAAAGACCCAAAGAGGAGGTGCGCAGAGAATGGAAGGACGATTATCCTTCCGTGGATGTTAAGCAGCTTTTCGTGCATTTATCACCGTATTCTGCGATTAATTTTTGCCGCCAGATATGGAAGGGCGATCTAAAGCGCTGACTGGGAGCATCTACGATGCGGGGGAGGGGGGCACGGTGTCCCCTCTCTATTAGGTTCATGAATTTTCAGAATATATTCGTTTTCCGTGTCGTCTCGTCTGCCTTTGATGTGAGGCACACGATGGAGTGCGCACACAAAGCAATGCCCTGCGGGGTGATGTGTGTATGTGTACAAGTCTGTGTTTCGCTTATTATTGTCTCCTGTTGGGGTTTTTTTTTGTGTCGCCTAGAATAAGAGTTCTTCATTTTTTAGTGTTAATGACGTATCCTTCGAAAACACGAAAATCCGTTTACCTAGACGGGACAAAGAGGATGAATTCATGATTCTTGACATTTGCCATGACATTCCAGGATATTCCATTGAAGGTGTGGAGAGGATTCAGGTGTGTGTGTGGGGGGGGGGGGGGCAGGGTGGATGCTAATTACTTGTGTGTGTGACATGTGGAGACAGAAGCGAGAAAATGTCGAAGTTCGTCGAAAGATTGCATCGTGTGAGTCGTGGCAACTCGAAACCTGGTCTGACAACATGTCTACCGATGCGTTAAGGATGCGACACAAATTGACATCTTTTGGGAGGAATTTCCAAAGACAATTTTAAAGCTCTTAAGTTTTGCTCAGTGTCTCCTGGTCTGCTGGTAGGCTGTGCCCTTAGTGCAAGCCATGAATGAGCCTCTAGGGTTCATCTTGAAAATAAGGTCAGCTATCAGAATGTTGCTCGAGACGATGTATGATGCGTACATGCCTGTAGAGAGGAGGTTTTCATCAAAGAAAGAAAGAAGCAGTTGATGCGTTCTGTTGTCACTGAGTCGGCTTCAAGACTTAACTCACGAGACGCGTTTCTGGAGTGCTGGATGATTGTGTACACATCCTTGACATCAGTCAGTACAGAGGCAGGCAGCAGGAGGAGCTTAGATGGAGGACGATTCCTTCACCTCTTCCTTCACACCTCTGCAGCCGATGTCGTTATACGGCGGAATTAGTCTCATAGAGACTCAGTCTCCAGATGGGATTCCCTTTAAACTCCTTCTAAGACTGACGATGGCTATGATCGTACGGGGGTCCGCGTTTGGACCGTGTTTGTCTTTGTTTGTTTGTCTGAAGCCAGGCACTAATTGCCACAAAGTTTGCGGACTTTCTTCAAAATCCAAAATGTGCCAAGCTTCTACCGGTTCAGAAACATTAATAGCAGTGGCTGCCCACCTTTGCCAGTTCATCTGCTTCACCTTTGTCCCTCCCCCCAAAATTTGTGCTACAGTGAGGAAGATCATACTCCCCAATTGACACACCTCTCCAATTGCTGCGTACCCTCGCCAGTTGTCTTCCCTGCCTCTGTTCAAGTTGGTTAAGGTGATTCTCCCCTTGTGGACGCTCTCCTAGACGTGGACATTCTCTGTTGTGCTTGGATTCGAAACCTCTCCCGGCTGGAGCTGTGTTATCCAGGTGCTCTACAAGACCTAGGCATCTCTTGCACTGAATCTTTGAACTTCTGACTAGGCGCATGTCGCAATAAGCCTACAAAATCCGTCGCTGGATCTTCTTTTTCTTCTTTTTCATGCCATCATGGCAAATGGAATCAAAAATCACACGCAGAACTTTTCTTTGAAAAGGGCTTCCGCGTCCACTTCCAGGTTTCTGCGGAGCATGGCAAGCATGGTCAAGATCTTGTACAGAGCCAGCTTGGTCTTTCGGGAAACAGGCATGGTCAAGGTCTTGTACAGAGCCAGCTTGGCCCTTGGACAAAGAAACAGTGATTGACAACATTGATGCTGCTGCTGGTGTTTCGTCTATTCTAGAATGTCTCAAAGTTTCTGTCTCCCACTAAGATGCTCGGTCTGAAACGTCGAAGTTGTGCATCCTTCCGTGAAGACAGCGTATGCCTTGTGTAGCCCTCGTTAGTCCTAGTCATGAATACACTAGGAGTTTGTCCTGTAAACAATGAATTCGATATCTCAAGTGGAAACACAGACTTCAGAGTGTTTTCCAGAAAAGATTTCAAATTCATCCCAAAGAGACAAGTATTTGCAGATTCAAGGAAATATGGAGTCGGCTTGGGATACCCAAATGATTCCCACTTGCCTAAAAGGGTATCTTACCAAAGGATGAGGCTCTTGTGTTTGAAAAGTGGGTAAGTTCCCGCTCAGGCTGAAACCACTAGCCCTCATAGGCCAGTGGATCGAAAGAACTTTTCCAGATGATGACCAGATGACATGATTCAAAATCACACCCGTAGCTCTTTAATAAGTGACAATGCAAGAAAGGCCCAGGTCCACCTCGGACTGTAGCGCCACAAGAAGAAAAAGAAGAGGAAGAATGTAAAGAAGGACCATTTGCAAAAAGGCGGCTGCCAGATGCAAGTTTACAGGGAATTCATCTGCTGGTGACAGCTAGAGCGGACGCTGTATTCTCGTGCCCCCCCGGTCATTGAAACTTTGTTTCAGTCGTACAGTGCGATAGACCCGTTTGCCGAAGTGTTATGCTGGCTGTGACTTAAAGGCAAGACGCCGGAAAGTGCTGAGCTGAGGAAGAACTGATCTGAAAGAGATTGTTTACTGAACTCAGTCCAGGCGGTACTGGGGACTTTCCCAGCTCTATATGGAATTGCATTCAAACGGAGGACTGTAACCCATAGAACGGCAGAAGCGCTAAGAATGCGTTGGTCTCCATCAAGGAGGATTTCTTTCGAACTTGGGTGTCTAAAACATAATTGTCTTAGTTCCCCAAGTTGGAATAACTCGAGACTAGTGTCTTGCATTATTTGCGACTCTTTAGCAAATCGACACCTTTGTTTAAGGCAGTGCAGGTGTTCATGTAAGTCCAAGTCCATATGTTTCCCAAAGGAGAAGCTGTGAAGAAACAAGTCGGTTCGCTAAAGTCCACAATTGATCAGCGGTCTAGCTCCATCAGCAACTTCTCCTGTTGTGAGTGCCATTATACTCTTCTGAACGGAGGGGATCTACAGTTTGTTTCCGACTCGGAAAGGCGAGGTTTTGAGAAGCTTTGAGTGTCGTCAGCAACTCGAAAGAGGTAGAGCCGTAAAAAAAGCGATGTGTTCAGTCCGAGAATCTAACCTGACATCTTGAAGCGTGAGTCTACACACTTACCCACTACACCACGGCGACCACAGAAAATTACTGAGCACACAAACAAAATCAAAATTTTGGGAAAAGTGGCGATTTATGTCTGAACATGCTCTCCTTCCGATTCGACAAGCACCTCAACTTCTTTAGTCCGTCTAAAAACACGTTGGCTGAAGGTCTGCGACGTAGGTCTCCACATTGGACGTACATTTTGACCCGGTGAGAGACTTTTCGAAGTCTGGAAACAGAAAGATGTGTCACAGGGACTGGACTGGATCTGAACAGCTTCGGTGGGAAAGGCAAGCGATCGCAACATAATTTGACAGTGGCAATGGCGGCCAAACTATGCGAGCTGTACAGCCACATTCATTTGAATCATTTGAACAACGTCACAGAAGATGTCCTCAAACGACATGGCACACGGGTGGAGAAGGACCTCAACCAACATGGCTTTACGCAACTGGGGACAACTGGCAAAACATTGCGTTGGCTGGAAAGGCTTGTTGGTTGAGCCCCAAGTCCTCCCCGAACTAAAAAAGAAGAAGGAGAACAAGAAGAAGGTGAAGAATAAGAAAGAGAGGAAGAAGTCATTGAAGGTGTTGTATTGGTTGTATCGGTACAACACCGCATCGATGACTTCTTCCTTTTGCCAAATTAGACCGCTTTTGTCCAATGTCCAAAGTGGAGCATAAATTCGGGAAACTGTAGGTTCAGGTCATCGATGTGGATCAGGCTTTGGGAATCCCAGGAAACATAGGCACTACCTCTCCGGCCGATGGGACAGTGTTTACCTTCTTCGAAGCAAATTCTTTGAGTGAAGTCCACTTTTGGGCCCCTGCACTGTCACTGTCTATGGTCCATTGACGTTCACAAAAGGACCTTTGACAGCCTCAAACACAGACCACGATGGGGTATCACAATTGCCCCGTTTGTCCGATGAGAGCAAACGCAGCACCCATCTCGCAAACCGCTTCCTTACGTTTCCTTTTGAGATACCTAACGTCTTAGTTAACTTGCTCAACTTAAACTGTAGGTCTTCCAATTTGTGGCCCTGCGGAACGATGAGTCCTTTGATAGGAGGGACTTTCTACTTCGACGACATCTTGATGTCAATACAACATCGTGAATTTTTGCCACATTTTCCTCCGTGATAGTCGTCTTCAAGGCACCTCTAGCCGTGACTCGTTAAACCAATTTTTGCCTGTCTCCAACGAATAGGAAAGGGGTCACCGTAAACAGCCTTCAAGAGCACTTTGAGTTCGATGAGCGAAGTGCCTTGTAAAACGCAAACAAATCAAATCACCGACCGACATTGCTCCTTTTCCATTTTTTCTGAAATTCGCATCCATTGCCATACGCGGTCCGATTCAGCTGACACTGTGCTACTTTGGTAAGGTGTAGGAGTACATTTCGAGTGGGGAGACTAAGTACATATCGCCCTCATAAGGACTCATCAATCGATTCCCTTAAAGTACCACCGATTTGTCTTCCTTCAAGTGCGGCGTTCCCTTATCCAAACAACCTTCTATCATGCACATCACATCGCGGAGAATAATCGCCACCTCCTGCAGTTCTCTGCTCTTGTGCCACGTTTACCTCATCCAGTGCCCACTCCCCCACCACGCCCTTAATGGCTTCGGATCGCTTGCCAAGTGCCCCGAAACGACACTCAGCCATTCCCAATTACCCAAAAACACGATTAAGCAATATCAATTTATTCAATTACCAGTCGAGACGATATGACTCGAAGTCTATCGATACGATATTGGGCCTTGTGCACCAACGCCGCAACAGGAATGTCAACACCCGAGAACAATATATTCCGTGTTCCCTCGCCCGGGCACTCACACGATTCCCACCGTGGCGTGTCCTAGCAGAATTAATGAGAAGCACATTTCCCGCGCAACAAAGGCGCTGGCCAGCCCGAGAGGTCTTCGTAGGTCAGTTTATGATTAATTGATGCGCCACTCTCCGCAGGGTGCCCTGATCCCGAAACGAAAGAAACCAACAACCTTCCGTGTGCAGTGGAGGACATTACCTGATGGCGGGGCAATAATACTCATTACATCAACAAAGGCACGTCGTCGTCGTCGTCATCATCGTCGTCGTCGTTCTTCAAATCAGTGTCAGTGCAGTGTATTAACCCCCGCCGAGGTTGTTGCTCGCGTACTCCATCCCGGCCGATTAGAGGACCCTCGTCAGCCCGGGTTGCATGGGAAATTTGTCATTTTTCAAAAATCCATTGACCACAAATCACCCCTGTTGGGGGAGGGGGAGAGGGAGGACTAGAGTTCGAACCCACCCCGCCTGCAATTTGGTAATCGAATCGATGTTGCAATATTTGCATTTCCTGCGAACTGACACCTCTCGATGTGGCGTGTAATTAATTTCAGAGCCGGCTCCCGTCCCGGACTCGCCTAAACGGAACTTCCGCTGGGAAGCTGAGCGAAATGAAGTTAATGGATGAACGCTGTCCGATGGCTGGTCCCGGTACAAAAAGCACTCGACTCGTCCTGCCGTCATCGGCGACGGGTGGGAGTGAGCCTCGTGCGCGCGGGGTTGTGAGACAATAATTAATGACGCCTCATCCTGTTGATGAATCCTTTGTAAGCGCTTTTCAACACAAGCGCTATCTGCTTGAAGTGCGAAGCGATGGAGATACGCCGGACGCGGACAGGGACGTGGACTGATGTGTGGCACGCTCCTTTTAATTTAAAACGCTCTCAGCTTACACGAGCCGGGTGTGAAGCAAACGAATGGGATGTGCCGGATTTCGGTGAGTGTAGTGCTCTGCGAGTGACAATGATTAGGGCGGGTGCTGCGATATGACCGCAAAAATGGCAGCCAAACAGTGAGCGGAGTCAACCGCCATATCAAACAAACATCAATTGACAGCTCGTGTCAAGCCAGGCATTTGACACATACCCCGACACAATTCCCCGGGGAAATAAAAAACACAAACCGGCGCCCGACAAGAGTCCCCCCCCCCCATCGTCCTCAGGCGGACCGATTTTTATGACTAATGATTCGCACCTCGTTTCAGTGACAAATTGCACGGCAACGTGCGCACATGTGTAACAGGACACGCGGGGCATGGGACAACATTCCAGTGAACCCAGCAATTAGCTCCTGGTGCGACAAAAATTACCGCAATTAGTCAATCATAAAATGCGGCCATATGTCCTGCCGAACCGAGAACTGCTATCAAACACAGCGACAGCGCCACTCCACCGCCTACGCACGCAAAGTCAGCGATTTTGCGGCATAATTGCACGGAGGGCGTCGAGAGAGGCCGTCTTATCGCGCTCAACCATCGGATTTCCAATTACCCAAGAGGTTACAAAGCCATCGGCGGATGATGGGTCCTGCCGGTGGTGGTCGTCGTAAAAGGGTGCGTGCCACCATTGCCATTGCCACACCACAGACGACTTCAACAATTAAATTTAAAAAAGTTTGCGATTTGAATTAAGATAACGGACGGTATCTAGGATCAAGGATCTGTCACGGCAGATGTCCACCTTTGTGCGGTGAGAGCGTGAAATACCCTTTAACGCTTCGCTTCGTGCCTTCATGCGTGCGCATTGCTTAACCCTTTCTACGCCATTCACTGCTCACTTCGAGTGTGTCCTGTTGGAGTCCTTGCTCTCTCGATGTCGATGTTTCACTGTGAGTCTCTTGAAAGCCCCGAATCAATGCATCGTGTGCACGTGCACTCGAAATGGGCAGCACGTGTGAATACAAAATGCATCGGGTACCGCCTTTTGTACATCCTTGCAAATATTTTGCAAAAGTGATTCTTTTCTCGTCCGCCTTTGATGCATGCCGCCGCCGCCTGGAATAGGGGTTGCGCTGCGAAACCCCTTCTCGACGACGGCGCATCGACGGTATATGCAGTTTTCTGCTGCGGTCGGTCCGGTGCCCTGCCCGGGATCCTGCAACAGTCGATGAAGCATTAAATTATGATTGAGGTTTTTGGGGGATTGTTGTTTTTGCGCCACTAGTCACTTGGAACCAGTAATTTGGCAAATTGACGGGCTAACGTACTCGTAATGAGCCGTCTGTGTGTGGAAGGGTGTACGGGGACCGATATGTGGGCATGCGGAGCGGGATTTTCTGTTTCGAGGGCATCTTGATGTCAAATTTGTTTTGAGATGAAATTTTTGTGAGACCCTCATGGCGACGGTGATCATGCAGTCGCACCGTGTCCTGTGGGAAATGCAAACACGAGACGAGGACGAATTGATTTCAATCTGAAGTGGGGGTAAATGATTGAGTTAATTGCGATTTAAAATGAAACCAAAGAGGTGGTGGTTGGGAGGGGAGTCGCATTCGTTTGGATGTGGTGCTGATGCGACTTGAAGTTTGTTTGAATGGGCGTCTGGGAGGTTGATGTTGTTGTCAAAATAGGTGAAGTGTCGATGAGGAAGGGGACTGTGGAATGAGTTGAGGATTTTGCTGATTTCTTAAGTCATCGGCAAATAGTTTCGGTAGGGACAAGTGGCTTGAATGCACCCTGGCGCAGGAGGGTCTCTTCAATTACAACGTGGGGTAAGAGTTTCAGGAGGGTTATGATTGCCAGCATAGTGTTTCAGTTTACTTGTTCAGATCAGTTAGATTGTGATAGAAAAGACCGTCTAGAGTGTCTTTCCTTTTCGACACAAGGCGCGGACATCTCCTCGACGCAGCCCTTCCTCCACTCGAGTAAAATTTTAAAGTCATGTAAGATCACGCGATCCTCTTGAATGGCATGCAGGACCGAATTTCTTTACATATCTGGCGTATAACACATGTTGACCTTCCATCGCTGACTATCTTGTGGGTTGAGATCCTTGACTTGAAACTTGATGGGAACCTAAACTACAGTTGAGGCCTTCATTCCGTTTTCATCAGCTCTGCCATGCCCTACAACATCTCCTTGTAGTGGCACCAAGAACAGGCCTATTTTAAATTCCCGTCCACTGACGTGACTTTCTTCTTAGGAATTCCCTCTTAGTGGTCGCCGTGGCGTAGTGGTAACTGCGTTGACCGCCGCGTAGAAGGTCTAGGTTCCATGCCCGGACGGGACACCTCGCATTTTTTCACGGCATCACCTCTTTAGAGTTGGTGACAACACTCGATGGGTTCCTATGAAAAACTTCCCAAATCTCGTCGTTCGTAGTTTGCAAAAAACTGAAGGCACTCACAACACGAGTAGTTGCTTTGCTTGAAGCTAGGCCCTGGTCTCTTGTGGGCTGTAGTGCCAGTCAGTTAGAATTATTATTCAAAGCCTTTCTAAAAAAAAATGTACCTTAGGCACTTCCCTTCCCCTTTGCTAATCAATGGTCGATTCTTATTGATTCCGAAAGCGTAAATGGCAGAGTTTATTTTGTCACTCTGGAAGGACTGTAGTGTCCTTTCCTTCTCCTTGGTCAACGTATTCTATTGCCTTGTAAGAAGTCTGTCAATCACTATCAACTATTGAAAGTGTTGACAAGTATGAGAAAACAAGCGAAAATTGTGAGCTTCTCGTTTACTTAAAAGTCAAATATCTCCCCATAAGGGTACTTTGAGTCACACTTTAACGTCAAGTTTGTTAGCCCAACTAAATTTTACGTTTCTTTGTTTCAGTTTTTTTCATAGAGAGGTACTCGTAGACAATTGAGCAGCGCGTTAAGATTGCTGAAGCCCTTTGCTCAAATCTGTGTTCAAATCAAAGCGCATTTCGTGCACTTTGTGATTTTGGTTGCCCAGCATAATCGACCAAGTGTGTCCACAATCGGTGGAGTTGTGAGGAAATTTTAGCAAATTGGACTTGTAGGCAATGCGAAAAGACTTATGCGTGATCGCCCGGTTTGTTTTGCGGAAAACATTCCTGCCGTCAACCTCAAATTGTCTTCAAACGTCAAACAACACATCATCTCAAGAACATCATCGATGTGAATTTAGAATTGAGATTTGAATTTATACGCTTACAAGGTTCGATTTAGGCAAGAGCTGGCCTACTGGCCATTTTAAGCGTCGTCAATGCGCCGAATTGTTGCTTGAACAGAGACAAGTGAATGGTGAATTTACAAGAAAAATCATCTTCAGCGACGAGGCACACTCTCACCTTAGTAAATTCGATGACAAGCAGGATTGGCGAATTTGAGCAAATGAGAATCCACGAGTGACTGTTGAAGAGGCGATGCATCCAAAAAGAGTGACTGTTTGGTGCGATTGATGGACTGACAGCGTCATCGGGCTTTACTTCTTCAAAAATGAGAATCGCCGAAGCAGTTACTACTGTGAATGGTGTTCTCTATAGCGAGATGCCAACGAACTTTTAGTGGCCAGAAATTGAGGATATAGACGATGTGAAGATGGTGCCACTCAGCCAAGATGAAATCACTTTTTTCTGCATTAATTTCCATGACCCGTTTTATTCCACGTCGTGACGATGTTTATTGGCCGCCAAGACATGTAATTTGACGCCGTTCGACTTCTTTCCTTGCGGATATTCAAAAGAAAGAGTGTACGCCAATAGGCCAAGAACAATTCAATAGCCAAAGAATGAGGTTTTTTGGCACATTAACGACACTAAACCTCAATTGTGTGTCAAAGTCGGTGATAATAGGGGTTATCCTACAGAGATATGCCACCAACGCCGTGGTGAGGACTTGGCGATTTTTTTTTTACACATGGATTCTTCTATCTCAATGAGAAGGATGATTCCTGAAAACCTTTTTGAATTTATTTGCAAATATCATTGCGCGACGAGGATATTTCGAAATTGTTGGGATTGAGAATTTAGAAAAAAATAACATCACTTCGAAAATGTTTTTTTCTTTTCAAAAAATTGGGTGAATTTTCATTATTCTCAAAAAATATTTATTTATTCATAAATTTTCATTTATTCCCCTTAAGGTAGTCTCCTTCAAATATAATACACTTGTACCTGCGTTTTCTTCAATCCTCGATGCAGTTCAGTTCCGATATGCACTTCTTGGTATGCCCTTGAGCTCTCTCAGAGATTCAAAACGCCGTCCTTTCATGTGACTTCCCTTTTATCTTGGGAACAGGAAAAAACTGGCTGTGGCATGATTGCGGTGTTGTTTTTTGGTAAAAATTCATCAATTTTGGAACAAACGAAAAAATTGTATGGCATGAGCCAACCCATACGCCAACATCTTCCGGAACTTCCTTTATAGTGTTTCGACAATTTTCTTTAGTTTCTCAACATTTTCATCGGTTGTTGATGTGCTCGGGCGTCTATTGTTGGATTCAGAATACGACACTCACGGTATGTCACTGTCAACATTTCAAATGCTTATGAATCTCTCAGACTGACCACCTCACATTTTTCATGGTTCTACCTCTTTCAAAGTGCTGACAACACTCAAAGCGTCTAAAAACTTGACTTTCGTAGTCGTCAAAAAATTGTAAATCCTCTTCACACTCGTGTTGTGCACGCTACTGTACTCTCACGAGTAGAAGGAAACTATAGTTTTTTGCCGACTCCGAACGGCGAGATTTGAGAGGATTTTCATAGACAATTGATACTCTTTGAATGTTGGCAGCAGCTCGAAAGAGGTGGTGCCATTAAAAAATGTGGAGTGTCCCGTCAGAAAATCCAACCTAGACCTTCTGCGTGTGGTTCGACGCACTTACTCACTACGCCACGGCGACCACTCTCGTAAAAGTGGTGCGAGCGGGTGGTGCGGCGAGGAGAAGTTCACAAAAGTCCATCATCGCTCGACTCACTGAGTAATTTTGGGTGCTGAGAAGTGTTTCAGTTTGCCATGCCCTCTTGCCATTTTTGCAATAAAAAAATTCAGTACGATCAATGCCTGCCTGTGGATTGCAAGTTGAGCTGGGAAGAGCATTCCATATTCGTGTGGCGGAGCAGAAGAACGTTCTACAGAGACCATCATTGTTTTGAACTTCACTAGAGAGAAGATCTTCGGTGTACAAGCAGTAATTAGATAAACTCATGCATCCCATAATTGAGAAGCAGTCACCTCGAACTACAATTCTACACGTCAAAAATGTCTAAATTCAAACAGAAATAAAAGGTTATTTTTTAAAAGCTATAGTAAAGTTTTTCAAAAAAAACACATAAAATTCAGAGAAATGCATCAAATCTTTATTTGAATCGATAGTAGGTTTCATATAATTTGGTCAACAAATGGTCCATCCGCTTAGTCCAATTTTGTCATACTCTTTCCAACATTTCGGCCGGTATCTCACGAATATATGCTTCAATGTTGTCTTCCAATGCGTCAATTGAAGCGGACTTGTCTGTATATACATGAGCTTTAGCATAGCCCTACAAAAAATAGTCTAATGGCGTTAAATCGCACGACCTAGGCGGCTAATTGACCGGTCCCGAACGTGAAATAAAATGTTCACCGAACTCGCCTCTCAATAAGTCCATTGTTGCGCGTGATGTGTGGCATGTGGCACCGTCTTGTTGAAACTACATGTCATGCAAGTCGAGCTCTTGCTTTTTGGGCAAAAACAAAGTTGGATATCATTTCACGGTAGCGCTCACCAATCACAGTTTCGTTACGATTCGCATCATCTTTGAAGAAGTACGGTCCAATGATGCCACCAGCACATAACCCACAGCAAACTGTGATTTTTTCTAGATGAATTGGTAGCTCTTGCAATGCTTCTGGCTGATAGTCATTCCAAAATGGACAATTCTGGTTATGGGTACGTAACCATTGAGCCAAAAATGAGCTTTGTCGCGGAGCACAATTTTTCGGAAGAAGCGCGCGATGAACTTTCTTAACAGAGCACGTATTTTGATAAATGCGTTTTGCAAGCGTTGTTCGTTCATGGTTAAGTAATAGACAAAACTGAAGATGTTTGACAGTGAAACAAAACACGAAACGTACGTGAGCAGTGTTGCCAAAAAGATAATAGCTACAAAATCACTCTTTAGAGAATTTTGAGGCTGTGAGTGAATTCAAAAATTACAAAAACTGCTTCCTTCCCACAACTTCAACACTGTCATTTCAAAGAGTTGCCAGAAACTTGAAAAACAATTCCTCCGTTGCTCTCAAAAGTATCTAAATATTTATTTTTTGCAAAAATTAAGAAATCTCAGCAAAAAAATTCAAAAAACTTCAATCCAAAATACACCAAATTAATTTTTTTTCTCTGCAAAATATTATTTATTCCAAAATTATTCGCTACGTGATTTAGTTTACAATTTGAAGAACAAAACAGAAAATTCAAACCCAAGACAGACACAAAAAAAAAAAATTTAAAATTTGTTACGTTTACACTTAAAATTAATTCGTTTGTACAATTTCCGTTTGTCTGGCTGCAAGTTACACAATAGTTTACAGTTATTTATCTTGTAGTTACTTTGAACATGTTCAGTGAGTGTAGGTGACGAACAAAAGAACACTTGTCTTACAATAAATCGTTTGAGAAAGCAAAGCAAAAAAAGAATGTGAACATCTATGCGCTGAATAGGAGTCAGTTGAGTAGTAGTTGTAGTCGTAGTTGATGAGAGATGCAAGGAGGTGGATGAGTGTCAGTCGTCGGTGTCCAAGATTCGGCTGAAAACCACTTAGTTATATTTTTGGAATCACAATACGCTTTGATAGAGCTCCCATCCGCGTCGGTGGGGTCTTAGTTCTTGTCGGCGGAGTCCTCGTTGTGCGGCGGCGGGATGTATTCGATGGATATCTGGAGGATGCCATTGCCGGCGGAGAGTTGATGGTATCGCAGGGCGTAGCAGAAGACCCGGGCGATCAGCTCCCAACAGGTATTGGTGGCCAGTGTGTAATTGTTCAGCGGGACCTTAAAGTTGTTGATCAGCTTGGGGTTCTTCTTCTGCTGCTGCTGCTGTTGCTGTTGCTCGCCGGCCAACTTTGACTGATCCGGGATGTAGTATGCAATGGCCATGATGTGGCGGCAGTCACTTAATTCAAATAATCACAAAAACTTCAAAGACGACTTTGGCGCCAAATATCGGAAATGAAACGAAGAACGTAGCACGAGAAGAGCGGTGCTGCTGCTGAGAGACGTGTTGCCACTTCGGCGGTTCTAAACAAACTGATTGAGAAGTCCTTTAGTCAAGAGGATATAAATAAACTTGCGGCGGGAAGCAACAGTAGTGAGCGAGCGGAATAGAATGGGAAGGCACGAAGGGCCCACCCTTGCGGGAAGCAAATACGAGCAAATCCCCTCAATGAAAAGCAACTGGCTGCAATCGAGGACACTACTGAGTCACCCTTATTCCGACTGGCAGGGGAAACCGTGTTGTGTGCAGTAACACGACACGGCTACAAGTACATAACATTATGTATTCAAAGTGCGCTCTCCGACTCCCTGAATCCAGTGAAAGCCAGTCAGCCAGCTAGACCCCAGAGGAGGGTTGACACACATAAATGTGTTAAGCCATAACCATGACTTCCCCGTTTGTCTATTCACCGTTCGTGACGTGTACATACCGTTGCGTTGCTGCTCCTGGTGCCGTGGTGGTGGGGATAGTGACGATGATGATGACTACATCGGAAGGGCGGCGGGAAAGGTGGTTGAAGTGTTCGCTCTTTAGAGCAACAGCACACTCAACACAAGGGTAAAGCTGGATTGTTTGCACGGGTGGGATATGGCAACTGTACTAGCCAGCGTGTTGCTCTGTTGCTAGGACGACGGTGAGTGAGAGAGGCGAGTACACTGTGTGCTTGTGTCTTTGGACTTTGGGCGAAGGGGAAATGGGAAGCAGCGTCCTTGTTGTGAATAAGGATACTCTTGTGTTCCTTGTTTTATTGTCAATTTTGTGTGGAGGGAGAGAGTGTTTTAAGGAACGGGGGGAGGGGGGGGGGGGGGGAGGAAGAAAGATTTTCGGGAGAAGTACATGGGAACGAAGGGATTACTTAAGAGTACACTGAGCAGTAATTGGTGACAAAGAGAGTAACAAGGGTTAACTTAACCCATTCTGCTGTTCTACTTATTTGAAAACTCTGGATTGGGCTTGTACGTGATTGAAAGGAGGGGTGTGCGGGAAGGTGGTGAGATGGTCTTTTAAGGAATTCGGAGATATACACAGTTGGTGTGACAGTTTTTGTTTGAAGATAAGTGAATTTCGCAGAAATGGGAAAAATATTTAGTTTGAGATACGAAAATGAAAAAAATTTTAGAAAGCTCAAAATTAAAAAAAAAATTTTTGTTAAATATTTCAAAATTTCCATAGTATCGAAAACAGAGACAAATAAAAAAGAGAAAAAATTTGTAGGTTCTCTGAGACCAAAAATGAACGAATTTCGAAAAAAGTCAGAATTTGAATTCAGAAGCTCAAAGAGACCAAAATTACGAAATATCAGAAACTGTTTCGAAAAGTTCATAATCTTAAAATGATCAGATCAAGTAGAGTTAGAATGTTGAAATGTTAGAAAGTTCCAAATCCTCAGACGGCTCAAAGAGTTCCAAAAATGGACAAATCTCCTGAAGTACAAATTCAAGGACCAAGATTCCGACAAATGTCACATTTCGATAAAGTCCGAAAAGATTGAGTTACATAGGTGAAGTGTGATTTTCCAAAACTGGAAAGGTCCAGAAGGCTTAGAACACAGAAGAAGTTCAAAAAACAGAAAAGTCTAAAGGGACAGAAACTCAATGCGACCAAAATCTTCATAAATCAGGCATTTTATCGAAAAGTTCAAAATGCTGAAAAGATCAAATGAAGTGGCCTTAGAATCTTATCAAATTAAGAAGGCCGGTGAGCTTAGATTACAGAAAAAAATTAAAAATCCAAAAACCAAAAATATCGAAAAAGTTAGATTTTTAAAAGTTAGCCTAATAGCCAACAGCTGAAAAGCTCCAAAGAGCCTAGAAAAGTGCTTAAGAGAAGAAATTTTTGCGAATGCTAGGATGATCAAATTTAGAAGTGCCTTGTACAATCATAAGTTCCAAAAGGTCAGATTCTTGAAAGGAGCACAAATTCGATAAGTCTGGCACTTCTATAAAATACCCAAAAACTGAAGTTTGGTGAAGTGTAGTATGCGAAAACTAAGAAACTCTGCAAACAAAAAATTAAAAAAAAAAAGTCCAAAACTGAAAAGATCTAGAAACAACCAAAATCCAGGCATGCTCACATTTGGAAGTGGTCCAAATTGGGCAAAGACTGCCTGTTTCAAAGTCTTATATCAAGAAATAGTCGGAAATTCCGAAACGCTCAGACGATTGAAAAACTCACCACTTATGTCCTAAAACGGGTTCATTGTGTGAAAACCCATATCCCAGAATTGAAAAGTTTCGATAAGCTAAGAACACAGACAAGTTAAGAAAACAGATGAGTCAGAAAATGCCTCAAATCTCAAAAGGACTAAAATCCAGGCAAACCCACAATTGCAAAAATCGCTCACCTTATAAAGTTGTTTGTCCTGAAAATGCTAAGAATTCAAAAACGCCGAGGGCATCCAAAAATTTATAAAATAACATTTCAAAATGAAAATCCCAAATCGTGCGATGATTCATATCAAAAAAATGAAATTGACGCACATCCCAAAAATGAGAATCTTCCGATGTCTCGGAACACAGAGAAGTTCAAAAAGCGGAATAACCCGAAAAATCCGAATCACCAAATGTCCATAATTCAGGAAAGATCGAAATTTCGAAATGACCAAAAATCCTAAACAGCTCACGCAGTACAAAGTCTAAAATATGAAAAATTCCAAATTTAGAGATTTGCAAAGTTTAAAGTGCAGACAAGTCTAGGAACTACAAAATTCGAATTTTAGGTCAGCCAAGAGGACGGTTAAAATTAAAGGGAAAAACTGAAAATTAAGGAAAAAAAACAACAATTTTAACTTTCGCCAAAAAAAACAGGAGTCCATGCCGATCCCATTAGAACCAGCGGTGCATAGGTCAAAAATCTAGTCAGCACATGGAAGGAACCCCAAATTTTTTGCACTTATTCAAATTTAAAGTATTTCAATTTTCATCCAGCGAAAGGCAAACTAAAGTGATGGCAGCCGCTATGACGTGTACCACAGTAAAGTTCTAAGTAAGTTCAGCACGTCTGTTTTATTCATCACCACTCCAGTGTTGAGTTGAGAATCGCCGCAATCCTCCTTTTGCCTTTTGTTCGCATTACAAGGACCACCCTCACCTCATCCTTCATTTGATTATCAAAACTTATTCGCTGTTGAAAAATTCCCAAGAAATTATATCCTCGAGTGGTTAATTCGATTCATAGGGCTTCAACGCAGCACCTCCCCCCCGCCCGCGCACCAAACTAATCAAAGAGCAATGAAAAACTTTTCAAATTAAGTTCTGAATCCTTGATTATGCCGAATTTCATGCACTAATACTGATGGCAACCCGCCAAAGGATCAACCAGACTTCTCAGCCTCTCCCGTGTGCGCAAACATCTCCAACCACCCCATCAGCCGCCCGCTCAAAACCAATTTCCTTTTTTGCAGTTTTTTTTTCCCGCTTCAAGATGCACTCTGCAAGAATAGCAAATGAAGAGCGAAACGAAGAAAAACATCCCCGAAGATTGAATTTTAAAGTTTAGCCCCCACCGGGGACGGGCAGTAAAAGAAGAACAACCCTTTCGACACCAGGTTGCATGACGCGCTGCATCCACGTCACCGTCGTCGTCGTCGTACAACTTGTTTATCCCTACAAATGCAAATGTGCTTAAATCTACATTAACTCCCGAGGGGGAGCGGCCAGCAGGAGCCTGCATAAAATAATGCTGCAGCTGATGGAGCACACCAAAGCACACCAAAGCACAGCAAAGCAAGAGCCCGAGCACGGGGTGTATTTGCGCTCGGTAAACCGTATTGATGGGGAATCAGCAAAGTGAAGCACCACTCCAGGAGTGATTCGACGGAAAGTTCTTCTCTTAATTAGAAACGTACCCCAAAGATATGCACACTGTGGGTGGGTGTATGTGTGTGTATGTCTGCTTTCCCCCCGCTGCCGGGGGTGAGATGGTCATAAATGGGGAGGGGAAAGAAATCACCCGCATAACTGAGTGGTTCTGAAGTGTTTTTCTTGTTCTGCCTCGTTTTTGTTTTGCTCCGGGGTTGGGGTTGCATTCAGAGATGCATTGAATCTAACCGCAGAAAATGTGCGCTTTCTTTCACTTCACTGGAGGAGATTCCGAGCGACTTCCGCTGCAGTTTGGGATTCTTCATCTCCGGTGGAAGCACATTTGTGGCAGATGGAAACGAAAGGATGTCTGTGAAAGGTGAAATTTCGCCACACTCCGGGGGGATGACGCCCCTTCAATCTCATCAAATGACCGACACATGGTCCGCCATTTCGGGACACAAATGAGTCCTTGATCCTTTTGCTGTCACTCCGCGCCGCACAGAAGTCTATCAAAACCACCAACATCGAGGAACAAACCAGAAATTTGAAATGTGAAATCATCCCCAGCCCCACTGCCATCCCCACTGCTCCACTTACCCACTGACATTCTGGGCAACAAAGAGTACGTGTGCGCAAGGGTTCTTAAGAAAAATGAATTCCTCGATAAACCCCGCAGAGAGCGGGCAGAACACATCCATCCTCTGCAGATATTTCCTTACAATTATCCTCCGACTGTCAGGGGACGCCACCAGAGAGACTGAATGCGCGCCCCTCTTTGAGCGCATTGAGCGCTGCACTGCAGAGTCGAGCGCATTTCCATTCACGACAAAAGTAATTTGCATTTCTGTTTTTTTTGGTTATGCAGCATCGCTGCAATCACTTTGATAAGCACAACAAGTTGAACGACCTACGACAACAGGACAGAACGGATTGGGGGCTGTCTCTGAGTAATTAAAATTAAATTCACTTGTGGAGTCGGCCGTGGGTGAGTAATTGGCCGAGTCTCTTAGTTTTGGGCGGCCGGAGTGGCCAATTATCCCGACGACAGGACAGGACATGACAACTTGCAACTATTCATCGGACAGATAATAATTACTTCGGAGACATTCTGCCGTGCATCCGTGGTTCATTGGCTCTCAATGGCAGGTGCACTCCCCGGGGGGGGGGGGGAGTGCTCCTGTGTGCCTGTGAATTGCCATTGAAACAGTCCACCAGAAGGCGGAGGAGGAGGCGGTGTACAAACAGCGCGGTGGGTGATTTCTACTCCGATTACAGGACTGGAGTCGATGCGAAATGATTACACGGCAGGATGGGTGGGTGGCTGTGCGGCGGAATCATTTGATTACGGCGGCGCGGCCGGGCCAATTGAATTTCATGCCCAAAAAGAAACCGAATTGCCTTCGTCGCACAATAGTGGCTAATTTGTGGCGGTTTCTCTGGGATGGGGGCGATAAGGATTCAGTCAGTCGATTGTCTCGAGAGGGTCGAGTCGGGTAATTAAGAGTTTGTCTGGGTTTTCGATGTCCCATGGCGGTCGATGTTCCAGAAGTCAGCAGAGCATGAGATTTCATCAGTCAATCAGTGGGTGGTGGGTGGCGGTTAGATAGGTTGAAGTAATTGGTGGTAAGGATGGGCTTTTCAGGGAGACTGCTCTGCTGAGTCACAGGATAGACTGTTTTTAGCCTCTGATGCATTTTAAGGTTCAAGCCAAACGGCAGACACCAAAGGACGTTTTCTAGGCTGTCCAAGTCCAGGCAACCACGTGCCTTTTCTTGAATTCACGCATCAGTTGCATCATTTCTTCAGGCGCCGTCTGCCCTTTTTTCCATATTCAAACAGGAGATGTTGAGGGGCTCCAGTTTCCCTCAAAACCAGCAAAAATGTTGTCAGTCTCAGAAATGTTTCTTGTCATTCTAGGGCAGTGGTCAGTTGTCACAAGGAAAGAGACTCCTACGCCAGCTCTAACCACCAATGGGTTCAATCTTCTTACCACTGCATACAAGATCCTCTCTGCCGTTTTATGGCAACGCCTGATGAGTCCTTATCGGTGTCGTTTCAGGCCTGTAAAGTTTACCACGAATGACGTATTCAGATGACGGCTGACTCTGGAGAAAATCCAAGATGTGGAGATCGAGGCCGACCTCCGATTTATCGATTTCAGGACCACAGACCAGACGTGTAAACAAACAAGCTCAACAGGACCATGTTTAATTTTGGGACTGCTACCGAACTTGTTAGACTGTGTGAGGTGTTCACGACCCACCGAGACCTTCAATGTCCAAAGAGATTTAACACAAGGCGGAGCGCTTCCACAAGACTTTTTCAACAGCATTCTGGAGAAGATCGTGCGAAAATTACAAGTGAACACCAAAGGCACGATCTTCGAAAACTTCGCTTAGCTGCTGGCCCATGCGAATGACTTAGACGTGATTGGATGAATACTGACAGTGGGCTAGCAGGGAAACTGAAAAGGAAGAGGTCTAAGGGATAATCGACGGCACCATGCCATCAATGAGCGACGCGCAACATCAACGTTTCGGACAGAGCGTCACAATGGACAACAAACACTTTCAGGCAGTCAAGTACTTGGTGTACCTCGGTTTTTGCAGAAAATAATAACAGATGTGGGTTTCCTCTTATGCGATCATTTGCGTTGATGGCCCCATGCCACGGCGACCATTTCCCCCAGAACCGAAAGCAACGTAAGACTCAAGTTCTCAAGTTACTCAAGTTCTAAATGAGCTTATGTTTGAGGAACAATCACTTCACCTTGGCTTGTGAGGCCTTGCTTAGTCCTCTACCATTCTATGAGTCACAGCACCCGATTGCAATGCACATGCACTCTAAGACTGGAATGTTTTCGACGTAAATTTAGTGACTTCCAGAATACGCTCAGGAAATCCGAGTTTCCAACCAAAGGATAAGCAAGCCCTTAAATTGAAAATTCCTCGAACAAAGTACGACTGCTTCGGCACACGTTGGCCCTGCCCTAACACCGGCCCTCAATATCACACGCTTCGGTGACATTGAGCAGCCCAGAATATTTACTTCGGCTCTGCCCTCGAATTTGCCATCATAACAATCCCGAAGGGGGCCTACTGCGGAGTCATGCTGAAAGAAAGTTCCGAGAGTGCTCACGTCCCTAGTCATCAGAAGCCGCTAGGTAAGCTGTCACTACCAAACGAGTTCCAAAAGGCACCTGGGTGTAGTAGGGGCCACTGAATTAAATGGTCTTTGGGTCCATCTGTTATGTCGTTGACATGCGATTCAGACATCCAGTCACATAGAAAACAAGGACAACGACATCTCAAGATGATATTGAAGGCTCAAGAGGCGATTGAGAAATAAAGCCATCACTCGAAGATGATCAACCTCTGCCCTGCCCCATGACGGAGAAAATTGGATGTTATGAGGATGAGGATGGGGATAAGGATGAGGCTGTGCCAAAAGGAAAGCCCTGAGTGCAATATTTGGTCCTGCTTGCATTTGTCGCATCTGGAAGAGAAAATTCAACGGTGAACTTTATAGGCTGGTCAGTGGCATGGGGCTACTAAAGCTCCAACGGATACAATTCTAGAGATGTCTGGGTTATGTAGAGCTAATAGACAACAAAACTACAGCCGAAGGAGTCATTGAATCCGAGGAACAATGCAACATAGGATCCCTATTCTCAGCTGGTGCACACGCGTGGAAAAGAAAGCAGGCGGCTAGATTATGTGCGAGTTGGAAAGGCATGTTGATGGAGGACCAAGCTGGACTAGAGGGCCGCCTGAAGAAGAAATGGAGAATAACATGTTTTTCCTTTCTTGTTCGTTGGTCATCGGCCAGTGTGGCTTAATCCGATCCCATCAAAATTGACACTTACAACTTCAACAGCATTCAGTCTCGTAATCAATGCTAATCTCCCTACACTCGACCTCGCATAGGATACAGGGTATTTCACGGCTGTTCCATTGGCTGTGAATTCGCTAGAAAATGGATAGGGACAGCGGAAAACACGTTGATTTAATCTTGGGATTCAACCAGCTCTGTCCTTCTCTCTCTTCCTCTTCCCCTCTATCTCATTCTATCTGACCCTCACTGTGGTCTTTGCTTGCCATCAGAGAATCCTTCAGTTAAGCGCCCGAGAGAAGACTCACACTTCAAGTGATATCGTAAAATTTGACAGATTGTGTACGAAGTTAGTTGTAGTTGACACACTTTCGTCTAACAGCCTCTATTTTGCCGGTGAAGGCTTAGCGAGAATCATCACCACCACTGGTCATGTTGGGGAACGTGCCGTCTCTCGTTTGTAAAGACGTGACCATCAAACCGCCCAGCCAGACAGTCTTGGTCGATAAAGGTGCTCTGACTACTGAAATTAATGGACTTTGGAATGAAATATGGCCTTAAAGGCAACTCCGCCGGTGTAGACCAAATCTGGTAAAAAATGTTGAGGGCAATAGGTAAAGAAAGAGTCTTGTGGCTCGCTCATGTCAATAAAGGGGCCTGGAAATGTGGTGGGACTGTTGCTCAGGAAGGGAGGAAAGAGAAAGTTACAGGGGCATATCTCTTTTAAGTCTCCTCAGAAAGGTTTACTGTAGAATGCCGGAGGCCCGTTCTAGAGCTACGGTTGAGTTCTGGATGGTGGACGAACATTTCTCTTGGCAAAAGAACAACCGACCAGCATTTTACTCTAAAAATGAACCTTGAGAAGGCCTAGGAGTATGCTAAGGTGATCAACAGTTTTTTTTTGTAGATTTTGAAAAGCCATACAGTCGAGACAAACAGATGTACGGGATTGATGGTCTCCCCTTGAGTGCCACTCAGTCTCTGAACACAAACTGTAGCGGCTGCGTTCGGGTAAAAGGAAGAATAAATGAAAACCTTTCACCGTGGGTTCCAACTTTCATCGAAAACAACTCCGAAGCCTCATCAAACCCCCTTTCAGCAAAATCGGGAGTTTGCGAAAAAATTTAAAAACATGCACCGTTCATCAGTCGTTTGCTTTCTTTGTACTCTTCTTGGTGGCACCTACAACACCCACACACAACTCTCACTAAACGTCATCCTGTACGTAGCATCCAACCCCCACCACCACCACCACCTCAATTCGAAATTGAATACAAAGTCATTAGACTCTCATAGATTTCCATCAATCCGGCGTTCACTTTAGATGGATAATGTGCATTCCTCCGGAATCGCTTTCTCCCCCCCCCCCCCGCACCCTTATACGTCAATGCCGTAAATTCACCCACCTGACTAGTCGGCAACAATAGTCGAACTGCAGCGAGAATGCACAAGCAAAGCAAATCAAACCTAATATCCTGAAAATCCTTTTTCTTCACACAACCTCGACGATTTTCCCACACCAACACCACCAGCGCCACTATCCTTCTCTCCCGAAAGCGAAAAAGGGTTATTATCTAACGAATCGATTCACTTGTGTCGAGGAGCGCCCGAGAAAAATGCAAAAAAATTGTGCAAGGAGCGAATGAAAGGAGTTGACGGTGTGGGAGGGTGGGAAAGGGGAAAGCAGCCATCTTCCATCATCATCAGCATCAACATCCCGCAAAAGTGAGCACGTTAACCCCAAACGGTATGACTCATCCGCATCGAAACTCCATTCGAATGGCGAACAGCGAACAGCTCAAAGAAGATAAACGCTCGTTGGCATCCCTCTGTGAGCGGGGCGAAGCGACGCGAGGGGTGCGTCGTCCTCTTGCACACATAAATTCCAATCTCTCTCCGGCGCAGGAGACTCGGCATACAGATTCGGAATGCCGCTGTTGGCTGTTGCACCACAAGTGGTTACGACGAGGTAACTGGCAACACTCCTCCTCCTCGTCCTTCTCCGCCTCCGCCATCGAGAGCCTGGTGACTCAGAGTGCAGCACTCACACAGGCACACACCTACATAATTGTGCATACGTTTAAGTCAGGAATTAGACCCTTCTTCCTAGCGAGCGGCATATCTTCGGAGGGAAGAACCGAACACCTGCACTACACTTGAGCCGTAAACGGACGCAATTGAATGTGTGTGCAGTGTTTGCTGTATGCCCTCCTGTTGTGCGATACTCCGGCCGAGGGAGGGTTGCTGCTGGGGGGTGGGGGAAAAATTAATTCTTGCACACTTGGGGCGCATTGTGTTCGATTTTCTTTTTAAATGGAATTTCTGAGGACCGTGAGGGGGTGAGTCGCTGCTGGTAAGTAAGTGAACTGTCACAGTGATTTTGACGTATGCGAAGGTGAAGGCATCCGAACTATGTTCGGCGGTTGCACTGGACGGAGATTCTCACAGGAGTGCCGTGTGTGAGTGTGTGCTCGATGAAATGGATATGGGACAGGTGAGGACGTCGTTGTCGCTGCCGAAAGTTCCTTGGACCGGGGGACTTGTTGACAGGCTTTTGTGAAAGGATTAGGCGCGCGGACTCAATCGATAATCTGGCGGGTGAGTTACGTGGGAGATTCTTCTCGTGGGACAATGATGACGCTGATGACCGCATTACATGAGTTTGATTGAGTGGAGCGGAAGGTGGGGGATTACCGTGACCGGCGATGAGTGTGGGAAGGTGGTACTTTCGGTGTTTGCTTAGGACGGGATACTATGATGGTGGGTGAGGGGGGATTTCGAAAGCACTTGCGTCGTTTGATAAGTGTCGAGATTTTCAACTGGACTGTGATCAAGAGGGCGTAGTTCTTGGTGTCTGCACGGGCAAGAAGTGTATGAGTTCCTGTAAATTGTGGTGAAGTTCTATGACGTGACGAAGCTCTTTCTTAGAGTCTTGGGAAGCATCTGGCTTTTCCGTATGTGCACAGATGTAGCAATATCTGGACTGGAAAACTGGAACTAAACGATTCTGATGGCATTCCCATTGAGTTGCCTCCACAGACGAATTATGGTCCCGTCTCCAGAATACTGCAGATTGTAAGTTTTGCCTTTAAGACACTTCTCTTGCCTTGACTGCAACCAATAGGGTTTCCTCAAGTGATGTTATTCTTCGCCAGTTACCGTACAGGGTCACATCTAACTTGGGGGGTTCACACTTGCCACTCCCACAATAATTTGGACTTGAATATTTCATGGTGTTGGCCATGTAACCTGCATGCGTTTCTTTGTCAGGGAAGCTAGACAACCTGCATTTAGCATGCACAGAGCAAACCTAGACTCTGAAAATTGTCTGTTGCTGAAGCAGTAGGCGAAGGGGTCGTCGAAGCAGCTGAAGTCGAAACCGTAGTCGAAGCCGTAGTCGAAGCCGTAGTCGAAGCCGTAGTCGAAGCCGTAGTCGAAGCCGTAGACGAAGCCGTAGTTGAAGCCTCATTCGCAGCCGCAGTCGAAGCCGTAACCGAAGCTACAGTCGGAGCCGTAGTCGAAGCCGTAGTCAAGGCCGTAGTCGAAGCTGTAGTCGAAACCGTGGTTGAAGCCATGATCGAAGCTGTAGTCGAAGCTGTAGTCGAAGCTGTAGTCGAAACCGTAGCCGGAGCCAGAGTCGAAGCCGTAGTCGAAGCTGTAGTCGAAGCCGTAGTCGAAGCCGCAGTCGAAACCGCAGCTGAAGCCGCAGTCGGCGCCGTAGTCGAAGCGGTAGACGAAGCCGTAATCAAAGCTGTAGTCACAGCCATAGACGAAGCTGTAGTCGAAGCTATAGTTGAAGCCGTAATCTACATCTCAGTCGAAGCCGTAGCTAAAGCCGCAGCCGAAGCCCTAGCCAACCCGTACCGCATGTGGCGTTTGATGCCGAGCCCGAATTTATAGTCGAAGCTGTGGGCTACCAACCATCTTTAACAGCGTGAGCAGAAAGAAAAAATGGTGCACATAAGAAAGCATAAAAATCTGCCCTTCCAGTCCGGCATCTTTTACACTTTGGCAAGTTCTGGGAAAGACTCGATGCACTCCACATCATCGTTGACCTCAGGGCTCCATCTACCAGTGCCAAAGAAAGCTTTGAGCCATTGTCGGACACTGTATATAGTCTGATTCAAGATCCTTCGAAGATAGATCCCAATCTGCGACCCCCTTTCAGCCTCTCCAGAAGCCGGCGTTTTTTTCTGAAAACTCCCCTCCACCAGCGAGACATCCACTTATCCACAGTATTTGCTGACAATAACTCAACCATTTTCAAATCTCTTCCATCGAGGACCTGCAAATTGCTGACGAGAGACAAAGCGACTCTCAACCTTTGCACGCAACCCCCAAACAAAAAAAAAAAAGCCCATCCACCGACATTTGCAACCAAATCCACACTCAAGTGCCCCAAAAGGGTCATTACAGGAGCGCACAATAAAAACCCAGCAAAAAAATCGCACACAATGTATCCGTAGCGTGTATCTACACCGCTTCAAGATAAATGCGTGAAGTTTACATCTTCAAACGCAGATTCCTTGCATGCGGGCCCCACTTCAAATTAACAGACAGCCGAGGCTAAGAGCCGAGTGCCTCAACGATCGGCCAGAGTGAGTGCCATTCGTAGACATTGTCAAGTGTCCTTAGACTCGCCTCCTCGCCCGTTGTTGTCGTCGCCGTTTGCCTTTCGTGTCATCGCATTACACTCCAGAGTTTGTCGTTTTTGTCATTCCCCGGACGCGAGATGGGTTTAACATCTTCGAAGGTACACGCAGTGGCACTCCACTCGTTCGAATGAAAAGGAAAGGTCCTCCTTCAGCGACACACAAAAACCACCAGAAGAGCGGACAAATTGTACATTCTTCCGATCTCACGACGATATCCGCGATGTCATTCATTCTGTATGGGGGGAGGAGGAGGGGCGCCATCCGGAGACCTGAAATTGATTCCGTATGCAAATTTTTAGCCCGAAATTGCAGTTAGACTATCGCCGATGACTGTGCGCCGGAGCGGGCGGTGCGGGAGGGGGAAACCTGGGCCAGATTGCCGCGACTAAATTGTACACTCGGAGTTTAATCACTTGAAAAATATTCAAATGATTGCGGCGCTGGCATTCAATCGTGCGTCGTACATCCTCATGCGGGTTCTCGCACCGGGGGCAAACGCAGAAAAAATGATGATGTGCTCTTCAGAAGCGTAATTGAAGAGCGAAGGAGCTCACAGCCTTGCTCACCTCAAATCGTGTCCTTGTTCGGTCTTTTGTTGCGGCTCCTCCTTTCTTCTTCTTCTTCTTCTTCTTCTCCACTTCTTCGAGAGTCTGTTGTGAATTATTTTCAATTTCAAAATGAAATCGTTGTTTGT
This sequence comes from Eristalinus sepulchralis, assembly GCA_944738645.1. Taxonomy (NCBI): domain Eukaryota; kingdom Metazoa; phylum Arthropoda; class Insecta; order Diptera; family Syrphidae; genus Eristalinus; species Eristalinus sepulchralis. Next base: position 6,093,634 of record OX122885.1, on the reverse strand, counting down.
TGTTGTTGTTGTTGCTGGTGGTGGTCGTGGTGGTGGTGTTGGCATTATAATTTTATTCAAATATGCATTGGCAGAGAAGTAGACATCCCGGTGACGTGGTGATTGTGAAGGAAGTCCTCTGGAATTTATCGCCGCGATTCTCGTTACTTAAGCACAGTCGGTGAGGGTTTCCTTTGTGAGGCGCCCTGGCCCAGGATTCAAGAAGGTTGTCGTTGTGTTTGAAGTGTAATGACATCAGGAAGTGAAATCCTTGCAATTATTTGAAATGGAATCTGTGTACATTATTCAAATGAAAATGTTTGTAATCACGAGTGAAACTAATCGGGCCGCGTGATTTGATATGGGGAAGGACATTTTTTTGCTGTTGTTGTTTGTATCTGTGGTGACATCAGTAAGATTCCGCAGAGATGGAGGGGTTGCGCATTAAGAGTCTTTGGGTGGAGGGAGAGGGCTTTTCACTACCTAGCGACCAGGCTAAAGCTGGGCAAAGCAACAACCCTCTCCAGGCAGCCAGCATGGAATGTTTGCACTAGTCTCCAGCTTCACATACACAGGTTGCAGGATATGTTGCTTGTCTCTGAACTGATGCTCTCCGTTGCAATGCGTCTGGAAGTCAATTTTCAGTAGGCGAGCGACAAGGTTGAAGTGTAACAGGAGACGTTGTGAGTGACGAACTCACGAATTTTTTTCCTTATCATGGCGCCCCATACTTGCCCACGGTGGCATTGTGAGTAAGCGGCTCGAGTCCCACTTTGAAGGTCTAAGTTTGCGTCCCCAAGACTTGAGTCCCACTTGACACTCACCAAACTTTTCACTCATATGGGCTCCTAACAACATTCAGCGAGCCGCAGCTGTCTGCAAGAAGCTTGGGGACTATGTTTTAAGTTTGGCACCTGGTGAGGTCCTTACCATGTGGAGGGGATGAGCCTCCTGTATGCAGATGTCATGCAGAAGTCATTCTTGACGCTTGCTTTTGACGCCTAGAAGCACAGTCAAACTTGAAAAGCGGCATTAGCTCAGGCCGCGGTCCATCTTTTCCCCTCTTGACCAATCTTTCATTCATACCCCACGCCTCCTAATTTCTTACAGAACACACTCCAACTTCAGTTTGATGACTTGTTAACCACAATTCAAATTATCCGCCTTAGTCTCTGAAACTCCCACCAGGATCCAAGCCACAAGGTGAGTCCCTCCATCCCCGGCCACTATCACAAGCACTTGTTCCCTCGCAATAAAGCGCGCCCTATGGCACACAAATCACGCCGATTGTCATCGACGGTTCCAGATAGTCCACGACCGTCTCAGCCGCCACCACAATCCCATACACCGTCGCAACCACGAAAAGAGCTGCTCCTTGCCACTTAATTTGAAATACTGCCGCAGTCTGACGGCGGTAATAACTCAGCGAATAATAGTAAGCGCCGCCGAGCAATGAATACTCGGCGCGAACCGAGAAGTAGTTTCTTTCCTCGTCGAAATTGGATAATTGCCAACGCGGCAGTGGTTTCATAAATTCCCGACGCCTCCCCCCCGGCACCCGGCCATCGATCCTTTTCGGTTTTCTTTTTTCTTGTTTTAAATTCACTTCACAAGGAGTGGCTGAGACTCCTGAAATGCCCACCACCGTTAGCGTCGCCCGCACAAAACAAATGTCAAACGCTGTCAATTGTTGAATACGGATCCAGGCAAGCACACGCAACAACAACGCAACAGAGCCCTTATGCATGTAATTACGGGGAATATTTTCGGAGTTTTACGGCCGCTTACATCGAACTTGACAGGAGTGTGTTTTGTTGTTCATTTCATTTCATTTCATTTTTTTTTTTGTTTTCTCGTCCTCCGTGTGTGTTAAATGTCATCAGGACGCACTCACACACCGCTCCCCGGTGACACGCAATCCAACAATCTGTCTAATGAAGGGTACTCGCTGTGCATGCATGACTGTACTTCGGCCTGGCTCTGGCGCTGGCGCTGCTGAGGGAAGACAATAAACGACTTCAGGTGTTCCAAGCCACCACTAAATCAACCCCGTCCGCTTAGGCTTCAGCTTGGGTTTGGGCGTAATCTTTATGAGTCCCGCCACCGCGGCCCTCGCTGGTGTAAAGAAGAAGAATTGTGTGCAACTGTGAAATTCGTCGTTTAATTGATAAAATAAAACAGCGATCCTTGAATAATTTCCTTATTGTTCCTGCATGTGGAAGGGGGATGTTTAATAGAAATTAATGATTGCCACTCTGACAGGTTGGAACTGTACGCAGGGACTAGAGTTTACTTGATTGACTGACGTCTGTAGTTGGAGAATGATCCAGGTTGGTGTCGAAGCTGATGAGAGGACTACGATCAGTGTTGCTTTTGAGATCTTGAACGATGAGCGGTCTTGCTTCACAATTTGATCTTCGAACTTCTTCACTTTTAGTTCCACGTCTTGGGCACGGATCTTCACGTGGCTGAGTAAAACTCACTCCACTCGCTCCACTCCAATCCACTCATTTCAGGAGTGGAAAAGAATTTGTTAAGGAAATGACATCAAAGAGGGCAAGAAGCCAAGATCCACCGATGGGTGGGCAAAAAGGGAGAATTTACCAACAAAAAATCCCTCCTGGAAATGGCAACTGATCCACATAATCCTAACGAAAGATAACGTGTGAAAAGTGAGATCCTCGAGTCATGTTTGAGTCAGAGTCAGAGTTCTTAGAAAAAGTCCAACTCCCGTAGCTGTACTTGGAATAAGGTCAAGTCCTTTGGAGGCCTACCTGGAAAAGAGTTCTGTTCTCCTCCTCAATTATGTTATCTCCAGACAAGAAGACCTGTTGACTGATCCAAAAAATTTCGAGCAAGTTCTGAATTTTTTCTCAAAATATCGAAGTGCTCATCACGCCCAAAATGCACAAAGGCAAATATAGAAAAAGGACCAAAATTAACAAATGTCATTGAGGACAGAACTCCGAAGTTTCAGGAAATGGCCAAACACTCAAAATGCAGAATTGGCCAAAATCTAGACAGTATCAAAAATACCCAAAATCCTAAAAGTCCAAATTACGAAATTGTCGAATTGTCAAAATCCAGACATGCCCAAAATAGTAAAGTACCAAAATTCAGAATTGTTCAAAATCCTGACATGGCCAAAATATCGAAATATCCTCAAATTGCCCAAAATTATTAAAAGCCGTTGAAGACAGAACTCTGAGATGGCAGAAGACCGAAATAGCCAATTACGTAATATTTGGACATGTTCAAAACCCTGAAATGGCTAGAAGCATGAAAAGCCGTCGAAGACAGGATCTCAAAATGTGCGTAATGATCAAAGTCGCGACATGACCAAAATTCAGAGATCCCAAAAATGACAAAATGCCCAAAATCCTGAAATGCCCAAACTACTCAAAAACCTGTCAAGTCCAAAATGCCAAAGTCCCCAAAAATTTATTGCTGAAAATGCAATTCCCAAAACACTTCTGAAAGTAGGTGTGGGAGGGCATGCTACCTCCCAGCAACTCCCGACGGTAGGAATTGGAGTTGGTACCGAATACGGATATCCCAAATATCTACCAAAATTAAGGCATTTTGAATTTGTCTTCCCTAGAAAATTATGGTCTCTCCTTTTGTAAAGACACGCTATGGACCGGGTAGGCCGAGGGCCTAAGCAGCATGTGTCGGGCCGTCTGACCCTCAAGGCATACACCAAGTTGAAGCACAGCCTCTGTTACGTTGGCCCAGTGGCTCAAATTAAAATACTCTTCTTCTTTCTGTGTGCTGTCCAAATCAACTTTTTTGACGTACGGCCTAAAAAGTTCATCGCTCAGTCTTCTCCTCCAAGGCCTTAAGCCTTCAACTTCAGTTTAATGACTTAGAAATGCCAAAGAAGGCGAGTAATCGAAGGACATTCGGAAATTTCCGCGAATTTCATCCTACTCTGTTCAACGTCAAAATGAGCAAGGATCAACTAGAAATTCGACTTGACGCCGACATCGAATACCGTAAGTAAGACCGACAAGTGAAACCCCCTCCTCCCACACATCACTCCAACCGCTTCATCGGGATTTTCAGGACGATTTGAATGCACCACCGGCAGTAATGAGGACAATAAAGAATGGAAACCAAAACGTAGCACTTCCACCACAGGTGAGCCCCACTCCAGTTGACCCTTCTGCCAGGATATTCCACTTACTCGTCGTTTATTAAATTAGGATCGACAAGCACGATTTTTTTGTGTTGCCTTTGTTTGTTTGTTCCCCGTTTGCGTGACAAGTTGCACAACACTCCCGTCGGCAGGACTGTGTCTCACCTCTGCAGACGCTGCGGGGGCATGGCTGGCCAAGAGGATGCCCAGAAACCGCGCCAGCGTCTCAACACGCCACACTGTCAATTATCCTGTCAATTTCACATGTAAATTGATAGATTCCTCGCAGGTGACTTACTGATTGCATTACCGCCGCAGTCGCTGTGCATAATTTCCAATCGAGTCCAGGACACTTGTAATTATAAAGCCATCTCGGCCGCCGCCCGCCCAACACTCAAGGCAAATCGTGCTCCGTCTCGGATCATTAAGCTGCGGGACAGATGGCCGCGAGCGGCAGGAGCAGGGGCGGCGGTGGCGAATTTAAAGTGTGACATATGATTTGACAGTCCGCCGGGGATGTGGACTAATGAAGTAATGAGGTTTTTATGGGGGCTCAATAATGTCGTCAGGTGTCGACAACAAAACGTTGGCAATTAGACAGAGTAAGTCTTCGCTCCGACTGGGACGAAGGACTCCAGCTGAAGGGAGGAAAGCAAAAAAACTCATAAATTGAAAAATGATCAGTTCCGATGCCATTGACAACATTTCAGCCGTCAATTTCGAGTGTAATTGTGTGTCATTTGCGGAATTGCAATCGGAACCCAAGGGGGGTGTCCGCTTTTGTGTGTCACACGAAGAAAGGGTAAGCGAACATCATTATCGAGAGGGTCCTGTGCGTTTCTGTTCCTTTTTTTTTATTGCACTTCGCTACATGTGTCCGAAGTGGGAATGAAGTGAACGATGATGTATGATGTTTGGCAATTTTTGCGGCTGCCGGGAAATCATTTTTCATGTGAAACAGGACGCGCGGAAGTGCGTCGGAAAGGCGCACACGTTGTAATTGGTGTTGTGGCTCACGTTTCGAGGCGTCTATTGAATGATGATCTGGCAGATATTTTCGTTTTTTTGTTGCTGTGTCAGATTTTGAGGTCATTTTGGGAGGATTCATAAAAAAATCGTGCCGATTAAGGGAGGAATGATGTGTCACGTCATTAGGTTGTGTGGAGGAAAAAAGGATTCGTCATAGTGCGCGTGGGTGAGAAACAGATGAATGACTTTGAATGGAGAGTTACTAGGAACGAGGTGTCTCTTGACACCTTTGATGTATCGCTTGAAGATGTATTCAAAATGGAGTCTAAATCGGGAAAATTCCGAAAATCAAAAAAGTGTCAGAAAAGTGGAAACATAACGAAATCAATCAAATCAAAAAAATTAAGTCCTAGAAGGCATATTTCCTCAAAAATGGATGGGGTGTCGTGCCACCCCTCCTCTTACTCCCACCACTTGGTAAGGAAAACGTTCAAAATTCATTGATGTTCCAATGTCGGCTAGAAAAGTTCAGAAAAGAAAGCCCAAACAAGGAAGGGGGATCGTACCGCCCTCCTGTAAGTCCATGGAGTTCATGGAGTTGGTTTTAGATTTGGTTAACAATCCGTTCGGATTCCTGTCGAAACTGATGCAATTTTGAGAGTTTTGTGATGTCGATTATGAAAACCCCGAACATGGTTGGGAAGGGGGTCATTTCCCCCTTCCATAAGTTCCCCGAATTGGTTCAAAATTTGGTTAGTTGCTCGTGTAAACTACTTCTAGAGATGCCGAACGAGACAAAAACGTTTTTTGTTTTCTCATATCTTACAGTTTTCAGATTTTTGATTTTAAGGCCTTTAGGACCTTGTATTTCGAATTTTAGAATTTAGCAATGAACAGACATCAGGTTTGGAACCAAGAACAGCACCACAAGGAAATCGGAATATTGGAGTTTTGGAACTTAAGCCTACTGAATTTTGAACTTTAAGAATTTCTGACGATTTTCCTGACCCAAACTTGAACTTAGGAAACAGTCAATATTTCGTACAAATCTCGTTTTCGATGTAAGCGAGGTTACAGAATTTTGGAAATTTTAAAATTTCTGACCCTTTTTCCCAAAATTTGGAATTCTAAGACGGTCCAAACTTTCCATATGTCCGGGTGCTATAAAAGTGACAGTCTTATTTTCCAATTCCAAAAAATGTGCTTAAACACTTTTGACACCAATATTGGGCCTTTGAAATTTGGATTTTAAGGCTTCCAGGATTTTATACTTTCAGAGTTTGGAACTCTTTTGCGGTCAAAATGTCTCATACCTCTGGTCTTATATGAAACGAGAGGCCAGAATTTGGAAAGTTTAAATCCTTTAACATCAATTTTGGACTCTTTGAGCTTTAAAGGCCCAGAATTTTAAATTTTTCAGAGTTTTAGGCAATGGACCGGTTTTGTTTCCACCAATATTGAAGTTCATTTCTTGACATTTTTCCATACTTCCGCAATGCACTTTAAACTAAAGTTCACAATTTTGGAAATTTTAGGCCTCAAGCATTTTGCTAAAACTGCTAAACTTTGGACCTTGAAACTTGAACACAAGTTTTCTCTGGTCATTCTTGACATCCGCCCACCGAGACTTACAGTCTTGGATCTCAATTTTGACATTTGGAGCACTTTAATATATCAGACTATCGGAATTAAGACCTTTGCAGTTTTAGAATCGCTGACATCAGTGAATCTCGGGTGCTCAGAATTTAGGACTCTCTTATCTGGTTCTTGCTAAAGAGGGCGATCGAGTTCCCAATCACAGATCCAAATTTATTTCTCCAGCATAACCCCATTTGCCGTCATCTAAGCCTTTCTTCGATTGTCTTCACCACAATTTCCCTGAATTGGAAACACGAGTCTTTCGACAGAATCCAAGTCATTCGCCTAAATCCGACCACATCAATTCAAATACGATTTCAAGCGAAGAATTAACACGCTAACGGTCCAAATGATGACCTCCCCCTCCCCCCCAAACCAAGCCACGACAAAGCATCTTCACCGCAACAAAGGCGAATGAGTTCTCAAAAGCAAATCCCACCCATCACAGCGTACGTGTCTCCTAATTTCATGTAGGAAGATGTTACAAAGCCACGACCTCATCTAATCGAGACCTCTCCGAGTGTTTCCCGATAATCGCCCGTTTGAGACGAGGCACGAACCGATTAACTCATCGGATTTCACCTCCGGGTCAGTTGTGTGTTCGGGGAGGGGGGGAAGGGACAGAAGCAGCAGCACCTACTAGAAGTAATCAATTTGCCCCCGACGCGATGCACATTCCGCGCGGACAAAGCAATCGTTTACCGCTTTAACGACTCCATCGTTAACTGTCCCAATAAAAGTAGAACACCACCAGCACGCATGACTCATTCGCCGTAATATAGCAAATAATGACATACGTGACGGGCACCTTAAATTTATTGCCATCCATCAGGCGGCCGTGGGTCAAGCTCCTCTCGTTGGTCACTGTCCCTCCTCATCCGTGCATCTTCATCGTTTCTATTGAAATTCTGAGCGCTCACTTCTCGGAACAAAGATCCGTCGAGCACTGAAAATTTGTGAAATTAATTTCCCCCCAAGTGGCTTCGGCGTTTCGTCGCCACCGATAGAGTTATAAAATTATTATCTCGGCTATGGATGGTTCTGGGGAACTCATAAACCGAAGAGTCGACTCCGCTCTCGAGCTGATTTCTCACGTATATGCGTCGCATCGAGATTTATGAGAACCATTGCGGCGACTCGAGACGAACTACTTTTCCAACGAATCAAAGCAAACTTGACACCAAACCCAATTACCGCTATCGGGTCCATCAATCTCCGGCAGAAATTAATAGACACTCCGCCAGTGACCATGGCCGGGCGACACATCATTACTCATCGCCGGGATAAATTGGTGGGCTGTGCCCGGGCGGAGGGATGCACCATCATCACCAAGGGCCCTATGCCCAACACACGACGACGACGCACGCGCATTTCTCTTATCGCACTTAGCAAGACAATCAATATCCTTGGTAATTAAGTGAAATTAACGATCCTCGAGTGAGTGCGATGCATCGGGAGACAGATGTGCTTCGGGACACCCTTTCGCAGGACGATTTTTCAAAACACGAAAAAATCAAATTCCAGCCAGAGATGGGTTCCACCGTCGAGCGGGATCAATCAAGTGTCAGGGAGTCAGGCATGTAGCCCAAAACGATTTATTATCTCCCCGGGACCGTGACAAATAGAGTCTTGCGGTGCACGGGGTCTGACAGTTTTTCCACTTTGGTTGGGCGGGGGAGAGAGATCTCCATGACGACGGGAGACAGATCATTGCCGCCCCGCCTCGAGGGATACCCGACTGACGGACTGGGATGCGCCTGTACGCCTATCGCGTTAAGCAATCCATTTATATTGATAATGTGATTGGTTTTGGGATGTCGGCGAGCGGGCGTCACGGATCTGCCGGAGGGGTTCCGGTGCGTGGACGCATGTTCGCCTTGTTTGAGGAAATGATGCGTCGATATGTGACTTTGACGTGCTGAGCCCTTTCATTTGTTCAACGGCTTGTAGGGTGAAGGTGTTCGGAGCGACAATATGTCGAGGCTGCTGCGGTTGTGTGTAGGATTTTAAGTTGGCAGACATATGTATGTATCGTGGGGTAAGACCTTGTGAGATAGGTCGTCTGCATGGAGAAACGCGGGCTGTGTTTGGGAATTGGCGTAGGTGGTCTGAAAACCTGGGAAATGTCCAAACATTCGCGGGAATCACATCGTTGAACATGCCTGCTGAGCTTGGGTCATTTAAAACTGAGCGCAGAACTACTGCATACGCAGGCTACGGCCGGGAAAGGTTTCTCCACTCTAAGAGACATCATTCAGCTTGCCCGCATTTAGCTAGATTAGAAGTTGTGGCCTGGGGCTCAACCACACCCTCCACCCGCCATCAGAATCTATCAATTTAATGGCGCATCATCTTGAGACTCCGTGGGCAGACCACATTTCTAGAGGACACTATAGACAACAAGTCGAGCATCCAGATGCGCATAAAGGAAGCCTCTGTTGCCTTGTACTGCTGTAGACACGCAACTGGATGTAAATTGGCATGACAGCATCGAATGACAGGCCGGCTCCACCACTGCAGTGCTGCCTTCAACACTTATTTATGCCATTTCTGCCTGGTAGCCGGCTCTGGACAAACGATTCTTCAGCAAGCAACATCACAAGAAAATAGTCAAGGTTTGTTGAGCCATGAGAAGGCCTCCATCCGCTGCTAAAGACATAGTCCTCTCTTTAGCTTCAAAGAAAGGAAGCAGAAGGAAGCATTGCTACCAAGTAACGAACCAAATTCATGAGCTTCATTCTCGACACTGACCGCATGCTCCCTTGTGTCATCTTAGCGAAGTAGTTCGCGAGAATACTCGAAAGAGTGGACAAGGTCTCGGCATTCTCTTCTCTGGAAGAACCACCTGGTAAGTTTACGTCTAAGGCAAGGATGCCTGAAGGTCTGGTCAAGAATTGGATCAACGGCTTAACCCCTGTACGTCACCTCGATGAGTCCAGGATCTCGTATTGGCAGGCTAACACAGGACATGTCTCAAAAGGCTGCGTGGGCCATACCGTACACAGAGTACTGTTCATGAGAAAGATGTCTGCCGGGTGGGTGCCGTGTTTGCTCACTTCAGACAACAAGCAAAGCCGTAGGACCACATCAGAGCAGTAGTTGCCCCTGTTTGAGCGCATTTTGTAAACGTCGTCGAAACAAAGATTCACTGAACCACACCACCAATCAGGAACCAGTCCAAAAATTAGACTAGACTGGAGAACGTGCTTCAAAGAAGACGAAGAGGGTCATATTTGCTGATGAGTGAGTCGGGTATCCCCCGACTACCTGGAGAAGTGCCAATCTATGACAGGGCTCTGTCTTGCTTCTTCAAATTGCAGAAAGCGGCCTGATTTGGTAAAAAGGGCTCATCCACCATGAGAACCCCCCCTTCTCCAAATTGATCGAATTAGAATGCGAACGACCCATTTATCCTATTCTCCATTTTGTTGCCAAACCTTAAAATACACTCGTCAGGCAGAGTCGTTGTAGGAGCTAGACTCGAAGCATCGTGTTCATCGAAACATTTTTCAAAATGTCCCTCGCCTACAGACGCTTCGCTACTGAACGAATGCAAGGGGATCACGTTCACAGAACCCAATCTGTGTAATAGAACTTCATTCGGGAACTGTATAACATTGTGCCACTTTAGTGGTGTCTTGCGGATAAAGTTCAAATCCTTGGTGTCTTGGTAGTAAGGCTCGATTGACGAATTGCACTGTGCGACTTGACTACGAAAGTCTTCGCTTTCAAAATCTCTCTCTATCACTCTCTATTTATCCCTTTGCTCTCTCTCTATCTCTCTTAATAATGACTGTGAAACGCAACATAAAACACGTTGCCATAGCCACACATTTTGGCTTGTCTACGCTTCTTTCCATTACAAATCAGTCGAAAATCCTTTGGAGTTGCAGTCGCTTCTAAAAACGGTCTAGCTTGATCCAGGACGTCATCGTATTTAGTCGAAAAATACAGCAAGCCGTCAACCTCTGATATAGGGAAGGCTTCTTCTTCTTCTTGTGACGCTGCAGTCCCGGGTGGACCTGGGCCTCAACCACCATTCCTCTCCAGCAAGCACGATCTGTCGCCAGCTGCCCACAGTTGCACATTCAAAGTTGGTTGAGGTCCTTCTCCACTTGTGTGCGCCACTTTAGGCTAGGCCGTCCTCTGTTGCGTTGTTCCAATGGCTCAGATTCGAAGACTTTTCGGGCCGGAGCATTGATGTCAGTACACTCAAAGTGACCTAGCTATCTTAAGCGGTGTATCCGTAGACCCTTGACCAGGCGCATGTCGCTGTACAGCCCATAGAGCTCGTCGTTAAATCTTCTCCTCCAGATGCCATCAACGTAGGCGAAGTCCTTGAGTACCTCGAAGTTTCTGCTGCCTAGTGTGACGCCCTGTCCGAGACGTCAATGTTGTGTGTCCTTCCTTGATGACAGCATGTACTTCGTTTTGCCCTCATTAACCACCAGAGCGATTTTAACCGCTTCCGCTTCAATGCCAGCAAACGCCTCATCGGCTCGCTGTGTCTGTCCCATCACGTCAATGTCGTCGGCGTAAGCTAGCAGTTGAACTGACTTTTGGAAGATCTCACGATCTTCTCAAGGATGATGTTAAAGAAGTCACAAGACAGTGCTTCGCTTCAAGTGCCTTAATGTGGACACCGGAATGATGTAAGCGGTCTAGATCGTGGACTTCCGATGTATGTACCTTACAAGAGAGACATCGATCTAGTGAGGAGTCTTCCTTTTTCAACGAAAACTTCAAACAGAGAGAAATCGAGCAAAACTTAGGACTTAGATGATTCATCTAAACCACTGTGCTGTTGCGGCGCGACAGTACTGAGATGGTGTCTACTCCTTAACGGCGTCACAGTCATCCTTGACTCAGTCAATCCAATAGGGTCATAATAAAGAAATCCAGCCACGAAATTGTACTTTAGAGAAGAAAGTGAAAAGTTCTGCTCACGGTACTGATTGTTTAGATGGCCCTTGCTGTCGCTTGCCCAGTTAAGCATTTACTGATGAAAAATGCCTGGACCTCAAAATAGACGTCCTCAATGGAAAGGACAAGCAGGGCTTGGTGTGTGAAAATAGAAGTTCTAACTTGCTGGAGAGGGTGGTGCGTTGAAGCCGAATATGACCCCAAACATTGGCAAAGAACAAGATGAAGGAGAAGATGGAGGAGGGCTCTTCGTCTCCTTGCTGTCAATCTACAGAAGAAACAACTTTTTACCCATTTAGGGCACCAGATATGAAAAGTCCTCTCTCGACCTCATTTTGGAACAGTTCTTACTTTTCTAGTCACGCCAAGTACAGCACAAGCGTCTTCCCCTGGCCGAGCTTTCGAAAAAAAAAATCAAATATTAGCACACTTGAGATGATGTCCACAAAAATGACTTCAAATTTACCTGCAACGGGAAGGACTTCTTTGCACGTTTGGCTAAGGAACCCTTGTTGAATCATGATTGCAGTCACCTCTTGGCCCTATAGGGAAATCCAAGACCATCTGCCTATCTGATGCACAAATGCATCAGTCACTCCTGGCTCTAACATCCTTCATTGCAACTTCCATGTCAGACGAATAAAAACGCATCAGACAGCGTCTCCATGTCTCTGTGCACTGTCCACGCCAGATCATCGCTAATTTGACTTCTCGGCACTGCGTCCCGTTTTGAACACAAATTTCCACTCATTTAGTCAAAACGCACCCCCGCTTCACCTCACCCGCGACAGAGTTAACAAAAAAAAAGGAAAGCGGTTGAAGCCTTCCTGACCACAACAGACATCTTCATGGTCACTTGAAATTACCTAATCCGAGGCTACGCAGTGCCAAAACCAGACTCCAGCCATGTCATCATCCCCCGTGGGAAGAGGGACCAGGGAATACAAATTAAAAATCCATGGCCCCGAGGAAAGGGTTTTGCTTCACATGCACTCCCCGCTAAGCAGAAACTTATTTATGCCCAGCACCACCAGGAGACGGAGACGGTGTGCACCAGCAGCATCAGCGGCAGCAGCAGCCAACTGGAAGTCGGTGTGCTTCCAATTCAACGTCTCGCCCATTCATTGTTTGACTTTCGCATGATAACTTTGTTTATGATTAATGAGAATATTATGCGGAACGATTCGTGGCATCACAACACAGTCCCACGCCATCGCCAACATCGCCGCACCGCCACCCACTCGCTGGATGCCTGCCTCTGTACGGAGTCCTTTGTTGGACGGCCGACTGCCAGAGAGAGAGAGAGAGAGAACGGAATGAAGGGTTGCTGCAACATTGTAAGCAACCGAATGATTATGCAAAAAAATTCTACACTTTAGCAATTTTTCCGGAGCTCATTTCAATTATGAGCTGCAAGCGATCCTGGGGGATGCAGGCAAACTACTCTGCCACCCAGTCAAGCAGCCAAGCAGCCAGGCAGCCAGGCAGCCACTGTGGTCGGCCATATGGGCATGAAGGGTTACTTGCGATTCAGCTCATAAATCTTCCATTCCGCGTGCTGGCAGTTTGGTGTTTTTTTCTTTTTCTGTTGCCACTGGGTGGGTGTCAGCACGTCTGGCGGAGAGCTTCTCGCTTGGCCGATGATTCCTTCGCATAAATTGTCAATGTGGGGATTTATGAACTCGCTATGGGTTTGCTGCTGGAGGGAGGGCGGGTTTTAAGGGACTCTGGGAATCTTTAAGGGAGTCTTGAGAGTGGGATGGCTTTTCTTTGTCTGTCGTCCTGAATGGCGTAGCGAGACCACAAGGGAACCAAATTTTCCTCATTTTCCATGTCACTTGTAAGGAGCAGAGCTTTAAAGTCACGGCCTTTCCAGCAGTCTGATCCCACGTCCTCAAGAGGTTTCATGGGCCCTCTTTGACAGTGCTTCGACTTCCTCGCCTCTCAAGGCTCTATGAACGACTCCAGAACCCTGGTTAGCCGCACAAGCACAGTCTTCCACTCTTCCTCCATTCAACCCCTTCCCCGCACTGCACTCAATGAAATCAAGTCATCACTCAGGCCACGGCTTAATTCAAAAGTTCCGGCAGCCTATTAGCGACACCTCAAGCGCGCACCCCCACTCGTCGTAATCATGTCCCGCATAATGCGTTCCAATAAATCTCCCGCCGGTTGCTCGGGGGAAAAGTGCCCCGAACAAGTGCTAACGCCATGGTCGACACCTTCATTAGCATACCACGGCGACTCCTCCTAGTGCACACGCTCCCTCGTGCAACTACGCAACGGCCCAGCACCTCAGCGTAGGCGTTCCCCCGTGACATCGGCTTGGGCTCGCCAAAAAGGAAACCACATTATTTTGACTAATTGTCTAATTAACTGACATTTTGTACGCCTCGGCCGCGATAGGATACACCTGTGGCAATGGGTTTTCTCAGATGTTGGCTGCTCGCTGATAAGGATCTGACGGCGGCGTCGGTTGTTGGCACTTTCTTTCGTAAATGGACAGGAAATGTCTGTCGGACAAGCGCTGTTGGCAGGGCGAGCGCCCTAACAATGGCCCGAGGTGCCATGCCCACCCCCGATGGATTTCGCCTGATAAATGGTGTGCTAATGGAATGTCATGTCAAATTTTTATTTGTTTTAAGATTTTCCATCGCGATTGCACGGCCAGTGAGTAGCAGAGCGAAGGATACGTCTTTCATTGGCCAGCGCGGCGGCGATTCCATTTGAATACGCAGCGTAGTTGGGGAGCCTTCGTTGTTCGGCACTCGCGATGGATGGCGGGATAATGAAACAAAAGAGGAAATCCTTTCAACTCGGAACAGTGGTGGTGGTGGTGGGGGGCGTTGCACAGTTTTCACACGTAACGCTTGTGGGAACTAATCGACGGCGGGTGCGACGGCATGTGCAGGTGAATGTTGCTCCTTTTCGACTCAATTATCGGAACATTTGTCGAAGGATATTACCGGCCGCAAGTGGACGTCTATCCAGAACCAGAACCCTGTCGACAAGTAGACTGTAGACAAGTCTAATGCGTGCATCCCTTATGCCGCCATCTGTCATCAGATCGGTTGTGCGTGAGCATGTCCAGGCAGCAGGGGTGGGAGGGGTTGGATAAAAAACGCACGTGCAATATTTGCATTCTCACTCGTAATCGTATTAGCCGCCATCCCGGGATCTAATTGCGCAGATCTCCTCCTTCCCCGGGGGTGCTGTGTGCGGTGCGGTGTTTAAGTTTAGCTGAGTCATTAGCCATATGTAGCGAGTGAGTGCGATGTACTTGCAGACGGGGATTAAGGACTTTCGTCCTTTGTGTGGCCCTCGCAGTTATTAATATTTCCTCGGCACTGGCAGCCAGAGTAATCGGATTGATTGCAAGTAATATGGTAATTGTCGGGAGATTAGAGAGGAACGTCTGGTGTGCGCGATTGTGATACACTTGCAGTTGGCAACTGTTTTGGGAACTCAATTAGTTTCGGGTCATTTGCCGAACTGTGTGGTCCTGTTGGGCGATTATGAGTCAGTATTTTTTTTTTTCTTCTTTTTTTGATGACAGGTGCAACTGGACAAGGGGTGCAGTATGTTCTCTTAATTTGGGAAAGTCATTAGGAAACGTTGGTCATGGCAAGTCAATGGAGGTCCGCTTGCGACGTTGGTTGTTGGGTTTGAGGAGAGGATTTTGTACTTGCTACACTTAGTGGCCTAAGTACCTCTGTAAGCAAGTGTTCACATGTCAGTCACCAGGTTTGGGAAGCAAGAAATCGGCAAAAGTGTGTTTTGAGAGGTGCCACAAGTCGCACAAATTTTCCCTAGCAATAAGAGACAAGGATGGCGAGGCCTTGGAGCGCTGAGCAGTGTCTCTGCTTAAGCCCACAAAAAACCAGGACATAGTGTCATCCCATCGTATTAGTTTCCTTTACGATCAGAGGGGACCTTCAAATTTTCGGCGACACCGGGAAATGTGGAGAGAACAAGGAAAATGACTACAATTAGCAATCTTAAAGCGCTGTCAGCAACTGGAAACAAAAGTGGTGCAGAAATCGACGCAAGGACCTCCGACGTATGAGTCAACGCAATTAGCCTCCACACCAGGGCGACCGCTGAGCCGTTAATAATAACAATTGAATGACACTATAGACCACAAGGGACCAGGGCCTAGCTTCTACGAGAATTACTCGTGTTGTGGGTGCAACTGTTCTCTTACGAGTGGAAGGGACCTACAGTTTCTTGCCGACTCCGGGCGGCGAGATTTGAGGAGCTTTTCATAGAAAATTGATGCTTTTTGAGTGTTGTTAGCAACTCGAAAGAAGTAGAGCCGTAAAAAATGCAAGGTGTCCCGTCCGGAAATCGAACCTAGACCTTCTGCGTGTGGGTCGACGCAGTTACCCACCATGCCACGGCGACCACAGCTGAGTTGTTGCAGTCCGTAATATCAGATATCTAGAGTTGACACCGTTTGCGTTTAGGCTGCAAGCAGCTCAGGGTTCCGAAAACATTAAAACCTCGAACAGCTGCATTTCTAAGGAGGCCCATCCCAAGGTACCAGAATGTGACATTGAAACCATGTCTGCCGCTTAAGCCATTCCAGACTTGAAATTAAATTTCCATATGTCCTCTCCGGTCCTGCCAACAAATCCTGTTTCAATATATCAGTTTGGAAATTTGACAAATTTGATTTCGGACTTTTTGACCTTTTAAGGAATTCAAAATTTTTGGAACGTCTTTTTTGAAAATTTTGAATTTTGTCTAAGGATGTTGGGACTTGGTTTCATTTTCGAACTTTTGAATGTTAAGGCTGTTTGGATTTATTTACTTTGCGACTGTGCATTTATTGTCCACTTACTCACGTCCTTTTGGCCATCAGTCCTTACCTTGTTAGAACTTGAGTGCCGATCTCCCATTGTTGAGACCAAGTTTAAGTTAATCTGTCGGTCTTTCTATCCTGCTCGACATAAGAGATTAGGATTCGAAGACCCTGTTGGTTAAAGCGTTGCCTACCTTGCCTACCGACCTGCATTCATAGGAAGAGCACGCGAATAAGTTGGTTGGGACTTTCCTGCTGAATGAAGCGACCTAAACAATGTGATCTGACTGGTTTTAGGGCCTTGAAACAAAGTCTGAAACGAGCTTTGAAACCGCGTTAAAACGAGCTTTAAGCCGTACTTTAAGCCGCTCTTTGAGTCGTGCTTTACGCCGTACTTCAAACAAGATTTGAAATTATTCCCAAAATGATCTCTGTGATGGGCACAGAAGGCTTTGAAATTTTGAAATAGCGCTCAAAAACTGACTTTCATAGGCCGTCCTTGCTCACAAAGCTATCCTGAAATAAGCCTTACAACAGCGAATATGACAGCCAACATTGATACACTTTATGGAAGGGCTTCAATGCGATGCTTAAAAACCGCCTTCTAGTGGGCTCCAAAATCATTTTTTTTCAAATGAGTATTGAAGCGCATTTTAGACCTTGACGTGACTGCTAAGATGATGAAAAACGGACTTTGACAAGACTCTGAAGCTGCCCTTAAAATTAACCAAGAAACAAAGTTCAAAACGAATCTTGAGACAAATTTTGAAGGGCGACTTAATACGATCCTTCTTGCAGACTTCAGAAATAGACATTGAACCTCACATGTGTCTGTACCGACCCAAGTCAATTTTGACGACTTCAAGGTTTTTCTGAGCACTTCAGTCAACGCAACGAGAACTTACTTCTTAACGCACTTCACTACAAGTAGGCACTGCTCCCACCCACCATTAGTCCATGAACATTCCATTCAAGGCAAAACGCTCGTCCCGAAGTTACAGATGAACAGATGATTCCTTACGGAGGTTGAGTCCTTAGTCGATCATCCCCTCCATCCACGCAATGAATATTTTCCCACTTTACCGAAAGATGTTCCACACCACACCCCCGACCCCATCCCACCCATCGAGTCATCAACATAAATGCAAACAACTCCGATACTCACTTCCAAACCGATAAGCACACGAGTTTCCGCAGAATATGATTCCAGCCGATAACATTACCCCACCCCCCTTCCCAGCGGCACACTCGCTGAAGGATAATTGTCGAAAAACTTCCTCGATTGCGTCTGTGACCAATCGAAATTGGCAATTCCACTCATCTCCGCCGCTGCTTGATTCAAAGATAACATACACACACGTCCCGCACCCCCCTACATCGCACACATCGGCGCCGCGAGAGACAGAGCGTGGTAGCAGGAGCGAGCGTCTTCATATCGCTTTCATAATCATAAAAATAATAACTAGGAATAAATATGTCAAGAGTGCCATCGCCATCATCGCCATCATCATCACGGGGCGATAGTTGTGGCAATAATAGTAAAAAATTATTGATGCCACCAGGACATGGGTGGGCGGGCGGTAGTGCCCACGCGCGCACACAGAGAGTGTGAATCGATGTTTGTCATGTTATCTCGGCGGATCCTTGGTGAGTGCTGGTGGAATGCAAACGCAAACATCCCATTCCTGTCAGTGCTTCTGCGTGTGTGTGTGTGTGCAGTGTTTCCGAATTGATTGCTGCTATTATTTACAGTTGAATAGTTTTCGAATCAACTCTGTCCGCCGCGCACCGGGGGAGGGAGCGAAGGATGGCGTTTCTTTTGGCCGGCTGCTGTGGTCATATCGATTTGGTGGGCTCTTGAGCAGCGATCTGTCCATGGGGTGGACGGCGGCGACGGGACATATTTATGACAGTGGTCATCAAAATCTATTTTATCGGCCCGTCCATCGACGATGAGGCTGATGGAGTGAGGTGATGAACTCATGGATGGGATGTGAATGTTTGCCTTGATTGATGGGTCTTCCTTCTTTTTTCTTGGTAGTGGTTGGGCTCAAGTGGATGGGACTACTGGGGGAAGAGGGTTAGGTTTATGCAAGTTAACGATGGGAAAGTTCACAAGCCATCGTTCACAAGCAATCCAACACCAGCGCTGCACGAGTTCAAATTTCTGTATTGCACCAGCCCCCAAATTGCTGACGTCGCGTCTGGGTCAACACGCGCAACCGAATATTCACCTGCCGGCGAGCGTCGTTCTGCTGATGCAGTAGGTTAAGCTTAGGTGTAATTATTAATCGAATTTAATGTTCAGTTCAGTCTTTAAGTAGATTCCGAATAATAAAGATATTTTTTTTAAAAAATCCCAACAAGGAGGATTTTAATTGGCGCCCGAGCAGGGACACAGGTATCGCGTGTTGAAGCTAATAAAACCCTCAAGTAGTGTAAAATTCATCCGCGAAATAATAACGACGAGTATCCCTAAAGTAGTGAGAAAGCCGGAAAAGACCTGTGTCCCCGAACCCCTCGCGAACGTGAAGTGAAAAAAAACGCTAGTGAAAAAAAAACCTAGTGAAAAACCCTAGTGAAAAATCCTAGTGAAGAACACACCGTGAAAGGCCCTCAAGTAGTGCCAAGGGTGTGAGTGAAGCTTCAAGTTCGTGTAAAGTGAAAGGCCCTCAAGCAGTGCCACCGTTCATACGGCCCTCAAGTAGTGCCAAAAAAGGAACATTCGAGAAACGAGGCCCCTAAGTAGCAGTACGCAAAAAGGAGATACGACGTGTCAGCCGCTCGATGTTTCTACTTATAATGTAAGCCTAGTTTTAGTAAATAATCTATAAAATTTTTATAATCCACATTTAATACATACTAAGAAATTGTCAACAATCCAAGGGTTTATACAAATATTGAGAAAACGATTATAACCTACACGTAATTCTAAAGAAAAACTGTATATTCCCATATAAGTCGAAGAAGAACCTTTATAACTTATAAGTAATTCTGATATAAATTGCCAATTTATATTTAATACGAAAATCCTAACTGTTCCATAATAATTTCTTTGATTTTCTTACCTACGTTTCTTACTACGAAAATTTTAACTACCGCAATGTCTAATCCCAATAACCTCATACGTCCCCCGGTCCTTATCAATCCGAACGATAATCGCGCCCCGAACCTAGATACTCCTAACCCCACAAATCCCCAAACTATGAATATTGCAAATCTTTCTTCACTAATTACTTCAATAGTCTCACAAACACTGGAAACTGAAGGTAGGAGGATTATCCAATCGATAATCAATCCTAATTCAGACCAGTTCGCGGGAATTGAGCAAACGATCAACCAAGATCAACGAGCAAATCTCGCTGAACTTGACAAAATTCCGGATGTCGTAAGATCACTACGCGAATTCTCAGGCCAACCCGGAGAATTTAGCTCTTGGCGGAAGAGCGTGGAGAGAATTTTAAGAATCTATGATTCGATAAAAGGCTCTCCAAAATACTTCGGCATTTTAAATGTCATTAGGAACAAAATTGTCGGTCACGCGGACCACGTTTTGGAATCCTATAACACGCCATTGAATTGGGACTGTATTACACGTTGCCTCACTCTGCACTATGCAGATAAGAGAGACCTAGGCACTTTAGAATACCAGATGACATCACTGGTACAGGGTAATTCTACAGTACACGAATTCTATCAACAAGTGTACGCCCATCTTTCTCTAATTCTCAATAAAATATCTAGCATGAATATTGGCGAAGAAGCGCTAAATTTGCTCATGCATACCTACAGAGAAAAGGCTTTGGACACCTTTGTAAGAGGTCTCAAAGGTGATTTGCCCCGGCTTCTCGGTATTCGAGAACCCGTAGACTTACCTCAAGCCTTACATCTGTGTCTAAAACTTGAGAACCAAAGTTTTAGATCTCACTATGCTATGGCTACACAAAACAGTATGAGGAGGGTGCAACAGCCACCACCTCTTCCACCACGACGTGTAAATCCACATCCACAACCACAACCAAGACAACAATTCATACCTCAGTTATGGCATAATCCAATAAGACCAAATACTACACCGCAGTATAATCCTGGCCCAAGACCTGTAGCACCTCAGTTCCGGTCAAACACTTTCGCCCAGAATAATCCAGCTCCAAGATTACAACCACCACCAGAGCCGATGGATGCCTCTACAATAAGGACAAACAACGTGAATTATATGAACCGACCACAGCAGAAGAACTGGCCCCCCGCACCAAAAAGGCAAGTCGGACCGCCATCACGTCAAATTCACCCACCAAAGATGCAGAGGAATTTCCACATAAACACTGGAGAGGAGCATGAACCCGATGCGCAACAATACGAGCAGAGTATTCAGCACGAGGACAATCAGAATCTACAAACCCTTGACGAATACATGGACTCCATCCCGCAGGAAGCTGAAGCCGAATGTGCCGAGTTTAACGATATCCATTTTTTAGAATGAATCATTCCTCTCTTCCATACTTTGAATGTAAGACGAGGAATGGTCAAATATTAAAATTTTTGATCGACACCGGGTCGAACAAAAATTATATTCAACCAAGTCTAGTTATTAACCCTTTACCGAATGAAAAACCCTTTTTTGCAAATTCTGTTGGAGGTAATATTAAAGTCAGCGAACACACCTTTCTCAATCTCTTTGGTCTAAACGACAAAAAACTTAAATTTTTCCTCATGCCTAGATTGAAATCGTTTCATGGCATTCTTGGTAATGACAGTCTAAAAGATCTTTCCGCTGTCATACACATCAAAAGCAATTATATGGTTGTCGATGGTTCCGTTAAAGTAAGAATCAAACAACTTATATCAGAATCCGTAAATTCAATAGCTATTCGTACCGATCATATGACTGCACAACAGAAATCTAATATTGAAAGTCTCGTAAAAGAATTCCCTATCCTCTTTGACGATCCCGATAATAAGCTCACGTGTACCACTACAGTGAAAGGTGAGATCCGAACCACCTCGGACTCTCCCGTTTATTCCAAATTTTACCCCTATCCCGCAGCACTCAAAGACGAGGTCGAACAACAAGTCCAGAAACTCTTGGAAGATGGCATCATAAGACGCTCCAGATCGCCATACAATTCACCGGTGTGGATTGTCCCCAAAAAGGCAGATGCGTCTGGGAAAAAGAAGTACAGAGTCGTAATAGACTATCGGAAACTAAACTCCATTACGATCCCTGATAAGTACCCAATTCCCGAAATAAATGACGTACTTTCAAATTTGGGAAAAAACAAATGGTTTAGCGTTATTGATTTGAAGAGTGGTTTTCACCAGATCCCTTTAAGAGAAGAGGACATGGAAAAAACTGCATTTTCGATAAAGAACGGCAAATTCGAGTTCACCAGACTGCCATTTGGTCTGAAAAATGCACCAGCAATTTTCCAGAGAGCTCTAGATGATATCCTTAGAGACCTCATCGGGAAGATATGCTATGTGTATATCGACGATCTGATAATTTTCAGCCCAGATCTCGCAACACACCTCGCGAATATTCGTAAAGTCTTTGAAACCTTAAGCAACGCAAACCTCAAAGTGCAGCTCGACAAATGCGAGTTTTATAAGCAGGAAGTAGAGTTCCTCGGATTTATAGTCTCGTCGGAAGGCATTAAAACTAATCCTGAGAAAGTCAAGGCTATTCAAAATTTCCCAGCTCCAAACAACCTAAAGGCTTTAAGATCTTTCCTTGGTCTGTCAGGGTATTATCGGAGATTCATCCAAGACTACGCAAAGCTTGCCAAACCCCTGACATCCCTTTTAAGAGGGGAGGATGGACGCCTGTCCAAAAACCTCTCGAGCAAAAAGGTCATCCATCTTAATAAAGAAGCCCAGGATGCCTTCGAGAAAATCAAGCGATCCTTGACATCAGATGATTTAGTGTTAACCTATCCCGACTATAAAAAACCATTTGAGTTAACTACAGATGCGTCAAACTTTGCCATAGGTGCCGTTCTATCACAACAGAATAGACCCATCACGTTCATTTCAAGGACACTCAGTAAGACAGAGGAAAACTACGCCACTAATGAGAAGGAGATGTTAGCCATCGTATGGGCTCTCAAGTCTCTCAGGAATTACCTTTACGGTTCGGCGAAAGTTCTCATCTATACAGATCACCAACCTCTAACTTATGCACTGAGTAATAAGAACAATAACACCAAGTTAAAACGATGGAAGGCATTGTTGGAAGAATACGTCTACGAGCTTAAATACAAGCCCGGAAAAACTAACGTAGTTGCTGACGCCCTTTCAAGGCAAAACTTTGCCACACAAATTAACTCGATGACTCCAACAATTCACAGCGATGAGAGCTCATCACATAATTTAATATTCAGTGTCGACTCCCCAATTAACTGTTTTAAGAACCAAATTTTCCTTTTAGTAGGTACACCTCATAGTGAAACTTTCGAAATTGTATTCCCTACATACCATAGACATACAATCACCTCACCCTTTTATAACGAGTCAATGCTTATTGAAATCCTAAAAAAACGATTAAATCCATCCGTAACTAATTGCATCAAGACACAAGAGCGTATCATGGGAATGATACAAAATATCTACGCAGAACACTTTAGCACTTATCGAATTCGATTCACGCAGATCGTAGTTCAAGACGTTAAGAACGAAGAGGAGCAACGTAAGATCATCATAGACACACACAACCGTGCTCACAGAAACGATCGCGAGAACAAAGTTCAGATTTTGGACAAATACTATTTCCCCAGCATGTCGAGGAAAATTAAGAAAATTACCAGACTTTGCTCGATTTGTAAGGAAAATAAGTACGACCGCCATCCCAACAAAGTCCAAATACAATCAACACCTTTACCAAAACATCCAGGTGAAATAATTCATGTAGATATTTTCTCTATCGAAGGAAGCGGTGCAACTCCAAGCGTTACCTCCCACACTTCACCCAGCCTCAGAAGACCTAGGAATCGAAGAAGTTCTCTCCTTAGAACTCATGAGGGAACTACACACTAACAACACACAATATATTTCCAAGATTAAAACAGAAGCAGAAACCCATCAAATCCTGACGTATAGTTTACTAGTAGCCCTTATCCTGATAGTGGTCATGGTGGGCACAAGAAGAAGAATCAAGCCAATTGCGGACAATATCACTCCGACCGTCGCAATAAAGCCGATGGACATTAAGCAAACAACATCTCCACAAACCTTCCCCAGCATCTACAACATTCCTTTTGCGTGAAGATGCGGGACGCATCTTTTTAAGGAGGGAGGAGTTAACGATGGGAAAGTTCACAAGCCATCGTTCACAAGCAATCCAACACCAGCGCTGCACGAGTTCAAATTTCTGTATTGCACCAGCCCCCAAATTGCTGACGTCGCGTCTGGGTCAACACGCGCAACCGAATATTCACCTGCCGGCGAGCGTCGTTCTGCTGATGCAGTAGGTTAAGCTTAGGTGTAATTATTAATCGAATTTAATGTTCAGTTCAGTCTTTAAGTAGATTCCGAATAATAAAGATATTTTTTTTAAAAAATCCCAACAAGGAGGATTTTAATTTGCATGCTGACGGGGGTAGGCGGGATCGCTGCAAACCTAAGACCAGTGTTTCAGATTCGTAAAGAGGCGTCCAACAGCCAAAATAGACCCATATTGCCAGCTGATTGGGGAAAAAAATGCCAGCAGTTGAAAGTGAAGGAGAGTCTTGTCGCACCAAAGTATGCATACTGAAAAAAGTGGGGCCCAACACTTATGGGACTCGTGTTGCCACAAGCAACTGTTCAAAGGAATGAATAAGGTTTAGTTTTGGACCAACAAAGAATTTGGAAAGTAAAAGTGGCGCCCAACAGGGGTGCATGGATAGTTTTAATAGAAATCCTTCCAACTGTGATGAGGATGCTGTTCAGCGACAAGAAGTTGTTCTTGTTGCATTAAATTTTTGTCGGGGTCTTCAATATATGAGACGTATGACACTTTGCAACAGAAAGTGGCGCCCAACACATGAAACACGGCTTACATTTCTACATTTCTTCATAAACTTCTTACAACTGTACTGATGCAGGCAACCTCTGTTTAAGCATGCAAGTTCTCGAACGTGTGAAAGCAATAAACTAAAAGTGGCGCCCGACGTACGAACCACAAATCAAGGCAAAAGTCCAAAACTGCGTTCGAAACCTTTATGAACTGCTTAAATTTGCAGTTGTTGTATTAAAAAAACGCCGTAACCTGGAAAATGTTAAACGTTTGCTACTTACAAACAATAAGTGGCGCCCAACGTATATCCCTCGTTTGAATTCAAAAGTCTAAAACTGCTCTAGAATACTGTATGAACTTCTTAATTTCGCAATTGTTCCATTAAATCCCCGTTGTACCCTGCAAAATCCTTAGCGTCTGGCACTTAAAACCGAAAAGTGGCGCCCAACGCATGTTTATCGAGTTAAGCCAAAAGTTCAAAACTGCTGTGGAATACTGTATGAAATTTTTAAATTGATAAATGGTGCAGTAAGTTTCTGTCGTAGCCTGCAAAGTGAAGGATTTGAAGCATTTAGCAGGAAAACGTGGCGCCCGACACAGGTGCGAAAATAAAGAAAAAATAAAAAATTGTGATAAACTGAGTTGGGTCGACAATGACTACGTCTAAGTGCCCATTACCGACTGAGAGAATATTTTTTTTACACAAACTTGCCTTTTCTGGACATTATCGAAATTCCTCATTTCTCAGACCTCACCTGACACCATCTCTATCCTCCGAATAGATTGATCTCCTGATGCACTCATTAAGATAAGGCTCATTCCACCTTCCACCTCCTTCTTTGCATGTCTATCCTTCATCAGAATGTCCACCACTATGCGGACATCCAAACCGCTTCGATTTAACGACTTCAGGATCAGTGCCCTCATCCCGACAACATCCATCATTTCACTTCCTAACTACTGATTCATTCATACGAGTGCTTATCTCGCCCGAAAATGCCCTGCTGTGAGTCGCCACCCGGACCCCGGTAGAACGCAACATCCCCTCGTCGACCATAAACTCCAATCCATTCATGCATGCATACGGACCAACAACACACGGTCGTGTGTGTCTGAAGTAATTTAACTTTTTACCAAGAGAGAGTGTGAAGATAAAGTGTCGACACAACGACAACAATCCTTCGCAAATGCAAAATGGAAAACTTTCCTTATCTCGAGGAGGTGATTTCGTTTCGCTTTGTCAATGTCCAGCAATTGTTCGCCTCGCTTGTCCACTTCACACTTCCCACCCAGCCACCAGCCCCCAGTCACCATCGCTCCCAATTGCAACAAGGATGCCCAAGCTGCCCGGCCAAAAGATGACGACGACTGCAGATGACGTGAGTCTCCAGGACGACATTTCGACTAAATTAAGTGAAACTCAAAATTTATTTCAAATGCAAATTAGCCAGCGCCACTGCCAGACAAGCAGACTGCCAGGCGACCGAACCAGTCGCCTCTGTCCACCATGCGGCTGTGGACAGAGTGTCGGTGGACCAAGAAGGGATCACATTCAAGTGCAAAAAGGTTTGACTTCGATTTGCGTGCCAGCGCAACCTCCTCCTCACATCGTTTATCGCAGCGTGGGGGTGGGGTGGCGGGGGAGGGAAAGGGCTTATTGTTATTCATTAATTTCGGTGTTTGCCTTATAAAATACGAACGGGCTGTAGAACAATAGATTAACCCCTTGCCCAACAAGGTGTTTCACAATTCGATTAACGGAATACAATTTCGGTGTTGTTTGACTAAGTGATTATCTTTTGGACGAGAGGGCACTCTCAGCGCTGGCTTTTGTTGGGGAGGACTTCCCTCTTGACCGCATGGCGAGGCGTAATCAAATTTATTCCCGAGTGGGTGGGCGGTTGGGGATGATGTTGAACATCAATCATGTCACTTCAAGTCAGCCGTGGGAGGGGGTTGATGAATATTTCCACGAAAAGTTGACGCCGTCTGCGGGTGGAAGAGAAACTCAGTGTCATCACAACGACAGGCCACGTCTTCAATTTGTTTTTCTTCATCGCCCACCGCCTCACCGACACTCGCCGCCTTTGTCCCGGCGCGGACAATCGAAAAGGAATTAAACCTTAAATTAAAAGAAAATCATTCGACGACGTCCTGGTTGATGTGTCAAGCCGCACAATCACTTCGTTTGTCCGCACAATTGTTCGCCTCCGCTCCTAGGTCACACGCCACCACCACCGCCGCCTTGTCAGCTATCACTATTTATTTACACAGTATCCTTTCGTCGAGGAGGCGGCACGTGTTTTTCACTTCAAATCAAATTACAGCGCATTAATAAGCTCCTTGTGTGCGAAAGGAGCTCTCTCCTCACTCCCAGCACGCCTGAATGACCAGCGCGTAGCATCATCATCCGCCGCCCTCCACCGGAATCCTTTCACTCCTAGCACTTCGTCCAATGAGCGCACAATTAATGAAAGTCGATGTGCGGTGAAATTAATAACGGTCGAGCCGCGCAGCGTCGACTTTTTCATTAGTGCCGACATTAGTTAGTTGCGATTAAGCACTATGAACTGTGACTGTGACGACTGACCGGACCGGACACGGGCGATAAGGGTTGTCAAGCCGCCCGCCAAACGGACACTTTCTATTTATCGCAATTACGTGCCGTGTGCTGGAGTGCCGGGCCTGCACGTGCGCCAATCTAATGACCACGGCCACAATGGAACAACAAACATGGTCTGGCCATTGTTCTACCAACCGATCGACCTCCACCCCGGTCATCGATAATGTGTCAAGGGGGTGGATGTTCTGTTTGTCCTCAGTCTCTCCCCCGCCGCGACTGTACCGGCTGCTGAGGCAGATAGAGAAGACTCGACGTGACGATTATCGGGATGGCATTGATGAACGACTGTGCAGCGGCTGCGACGGCGGCGTGTCCTTGTTGCATGTTCGGGTGGACAAAACATCGACAGATTTAGATTTTGTTGAGCGATTTGGTGCATGAGTCGCGATGTGCTGCAGTCAGCGCAGGAGAACATTTTTCGCGATGCACCACATTGCGGGGGGGGGGGGGGGGTGGAGAGGCGAGGAATTCATTTAGTTAATTGATTAAATTTGTTCTGGAGTAATTTAGCAAAATAATGGAGTAAATGGATATTGAAAAGCGTTTGTTGATTGGATGCATTTCAAACTGTCTGTGTGGGGATGGGGAAAGGGGGAGGGGGGCAATTTATCTTCTGTCCTGGACAGCTATTGGTTACAATGGGGACGAAGGCTGTGGCTAGAATTAATGGACACCTTGGATATTTCACCGAAAATTAATGCGTTCTTGGATTCAGACTGTCCTGAGGGGCTGTTCAGTAAGCAAGGCTTGAACGCACCCACTGCCCACACCCTGCCAAGCAGAGCTAAGTGGGCATGTTGACTGAAATTAGTGGAATCAAGCTTCTGAATGGAGAACTTCGAATAGAGGCCATTCCTCTGCGCCATAGGACAAAGGACTGAGATCAGCAGTGAGTCAAGCCGATCTGTCGAGAAAGTGCCTTCTTACTCAATTGCCTTGTAAACTCTTAAAAACAGAGATGCATCAGTGTGATGCTGTATTCCTTGCGGAGCCAAGGTAGACAAAATCTTTGACGGCTTACAATTCTTGGCAGCCCATTTTGACCCATTTTTCTGCTTCTGTAAATGTACCCAACCAGCCAAAGGCTCTAATCAACTCTTGACTCTGAGGAACTTAAAAAAGTTTCATCATATGCTTCAGCCTAGTGACATGAGCTGCCCGGTACACTTGGAACACTGATAGACGACACTCTTGCAATGTTTGGATGTGGCTTAAGGGAGCCATGAGTAAGATGACATGTTGCGTCATCTTGTTGCACATAATGGTTGTTCGGCTGACGAACAAAAAAGTCTGTGGTCATGGCTCTTTAGCGGCCACCACTGACTGCAACGTTCCACTGCCCAGCACTGTTTCTACTGAAGCAACCATCAACTCATGAAACAGAGGCAGAAGTGGTCTTTGGTTAAACTCGCACTGGAGCTCACCGCAACTTCTACGACACCAGTCTCATGGATATGCCATATGATGCGAGGGCACCAGTAATCCAACTGCGTCGCTTATGTAACATTTCCTGTGTCCAAGAGTGGCTCTGACCAGAAACTGTCTCTGACTAGAAACTAGGTCTGACCAGAATCTAGCTTCGACCAGAAACTGTCTCTGACCAGAAACTGTATCTGACTAGAAACTAGGTCTGACCAGAATCTAGCTTCGACCAGAAACTATCTCTGACCAGAAACTGTCTCTGACCAGAAACTGTCTCTGACCAGAAACTGGCTCTGACCAGAAAATGTCTCTGACCAGAAACTGTCTCTGACTAGAAACTAGGTCTGACCAGAATCTGGCTTCGACCACAAACTGTCTCTGACCAGAAACTGTCTCTGACGAGGAACTGGCTCTGACCGGAAACTGTCTCTAGACACAAACACTCTCTGACCAGAAACCGAGCCATGAAAGCAATATATTGCGATTTTCGCAAACGGCTCTAAGACGATGGAGGGATCTCTGTAGCTGGAGCCTTTGTGGAAAAACGACATCAGACTTTACATTTCTTTAGGTAATCTCTCGCCCGTTTTCCAAGATGAAAACCTCTGCGATCCTTATGGCCACGAACTAGAATTTTAAGAACTGCCGGAAGGGACGAAGTATTTGGGTTTGTACCATCTCTTACCCCTTCCAAGATAGAACAGGAATGCAAGTCATTCTGCAATTTGGTCGGCAGACTAAACTGGTTAAGACTGGGTCCCTGAATACGACGGAATCAAAGAGAACGAGATTGCCGGTGAAGGATGAAAAGAGGCACTCATTCGGTCATCATTATCAGGGCTTTTATCGACAGATGTGTCTCTCCTCAGCACAACCAAAGATGACATGACTCTCAAGGATCCAGGCTGACCACGGCACGCTTCCAAACTGCAATTAGAAATCCGCCGCATTTCTGTTTTCCCTAGAGACAGATAAGAGAGCGGCGCCTTGTTAGGACAGTTCACCTCCACAAAGCACTTAAGTGAACTTGGGCTTGCTGCTTAAACCCTCTCCGGCGTTTTTAGCGCATACTGCAAAGTCCTTCCTTCGTCATTGTGTCACCATTGCTCGGATCAGTTGGGGGCTCTTTGGTGGTGATGTGGTTGAAGCTGACAACTTAGGCGCTTGCTGGCATTCGTCCGGAAGATCAAGATATTACCTGGTGGTACAATGGACCTTTTTTTTGATTCTGAGCGCTCCTTAAACAACAACGCCACAATCTCTTTTGAGTTACTGACGGCACTCAAAGTAAGCTCGTTCTCAATGAGAAGCTTCTCAAATCTCGCCGTTCGCAGTCGCCAATAAACTGTGGGTCCTCTTTGATTGTGTGGGCCCTGGTCCCATGTGGGCTATAGGCTCACCCAATATATTCCCTTATATGGCTTCCTTGGTGTATATCGCTTCAATGTTGCGTTCCAGCGGCTCACAGAAGGTATCACACATACGGATCACAAAAAACAACCGCTCCAGCAATCAAAGTTCCCCTGCTCAGTCGGCAGCTGCCTAGCAAACCCCGATAAAAAAGCAAAACAAACCGCGCACTCATAACGCGTCCACGTCAAGCCATCACTCATTTCGAATATCCATCAAAACACGAATAAAAACTTGGAATTTTATGAAACAACAAATAACTCGGCAACCGCCAGCGTTCGTGTTCCATTGAATCTGATTACTTAAATTAATCAGAGGACAGATCAAACGAGATTAAACTGCTTTTATGGAGCGCGTCTCCCCCTGCGCCAGCAGCGTCTCCGTTGAATTGCCAATTCGGAAGAATAGAATTTTTATGACGCACTGTTGTCACCCTTCTGTCGCCTAGGGGTGAGCGTGGCGTTCGTTACAATGTTGCATTCTGGATGCCTCTCTCTCTCTCTCTCTCTTTGACAAACAACGCGGCATCCTATTAAAATTATTAACCACCCCGAGCCCGTCTTATTTCGCCTTTCAAATAATTTTTTTTCGTTTTTATATTTTTTCCTATAAATGGAATTAACGATTTGAGGCATTTATTCGCAATAAAAAAACGTTTCCTTTGCTGCGTTTAATCGCGACGTGATAAGCTGGGGTCTGGAGAGATTTACTCGCCACTCCAGTCGCGGCCACGTCAGCCACATCAGTCACATCGCCGCACTGCATAAGTTTGCGATGCGAATCTTCGACTTTTTATGAATTCGAATCCGAGGAAGTTTTTGGAGTTCGTTTCGATTCCTCGGCGACGTCTTGGGATGGCAGTGCCGCAATCAATTGATGCGGCACTCACCACCACCACGGTGACTCTCTGACTCCAGATTCGAGTTAGACACATTGTAATGGTTTATGATTATGACCGCGTTATTTATGGCCGAGCACAATGTTCCATTTAATTTTAATGTCCGCCGGGTTGCAGTTGTGTATAAAATTTGTCCAACTATGGCTCTTTAATTTGACATTGTTGACGATGCGGGGCAGCTCGGGTGGCAGGAGGCCGTCCCCAAGCGGGTGCTCTGATTTATTTGAACCGCATTTTATCGGCTCGAGTAATTAAAATTATTGCTGGTGACGAAATGGACGAATGGGTGCGAGGTTGGGGATGGACGTGATTACGAGAGTGATTGGCAACCACATTTAATTTCACAAAAAAATTGCTGCGGGTTGTGTCAGTGAGAGAGGGATCAAATCGTCGAAGCGTTGTGGTAGGCAGCGATTCATTTTTATCCAGTGGAAGGTGAGTTGCTTGACTTTCAATCACTCGTTCATCGTCCGAGGCGTTGACAACACTCAGAGAGCACTAATTGCCTGTGAAAAGCTTCTCAAATGTTGACGTTCGAAGTCGGCAATAAACTGCCGGTCCAGAGCACTCACGGGGAGTCCTGCAAAAGCAAGACCTTCGGCCATTTTGGGTTGTAGATCCACTGAAAATCTTATTTTGTGTTTAAGACAAGGGCTAGACAAATGAGGAAAGGAGACGTCTACCACTGCGACTCATCAACATCGCCTGCAAGATCGTCTCTGCCATTTTGTGGGATCTGCTGAAAAAATGCTTGAAAAATCTAGTGGGTTTATAAATGTGGTCTATGGCCATGGAAGTGACTCATAGACCAGGTTTTCATTCTGCAGCAGATACCGGAGAAGGCCTAGGAAGTGGAAATCGATACCCACCGCTGATGTGTCGATTTTGAGGCCGCATATTACAGCGTGCATAGAGGTGCGCTTTACAGTGTCACGTCTACTTTTAGGAATGACACCAGGGGATGGGATGACGATGGAAAGCTCTCGTTGCCAAAGTCAGGAGCAAGCTACTGTGACCTTCGATGTCCAAAGAGGTTTAAGACAAGGCGAACCGCTGTCATGTGACATTTTCAAGAGCATTCTTTCGAGGACCGCATGAAACTCACAAGTGAACACCACAGACACGATCTTCCAAAAGTTCGTTTACCTGCTGGCCTCCGCCGATGACATAGAAGTAATGAGATGAACGTGGGGAGCCATGAATGAAAAGTTTGCTGGCATTAAAACTGATGAATAAAACGAAGAAGAAGTACTTGACTGCCTCAAAGTGACGCCAATGCTGTGCGCTGTTCCGTAATGACATTGTGTCCTCGAATACCTCCTTTACCCCTAAGTATTCCAGGGCACCATGTCATTACGGAGCAACGCACAGCATTGACGTCAATTTGAGGCAGTCAAGTACCTCTTCTTCTTTTTCTCTTACTGGCGCTGTAGTTCGGGGTGGACCTGGGCCTCAACCAACATGCCTCACCAGGACGATCTCTCGCCAGCTGCTCCAGTGGTGCACACCATGTTCGTTAAGTTCCTTTTCCATATTTCTACGCCATCTCAACCTAGGCCGTCCACTGTCGCATTGTCCCAATGGCGCAGATTCAAAGACTTTTCGGGTCGAAGCAAAGGTGTCCGTGTGCTCTACATGATTTAGCCATCTTAAACGTTGTATCCGAAGACGCTTGATCAGGTGCATGCCGCCGTAGAGTCTATAGAGTTCCTCGTTGAATTTTCTCCTCGAGACGCCATCAACGCAAACAGGATCACAAATCAGTCAAGTACTTTGTGTTCTTCGGTTGCGCTCTAAATAAGGGCAGATGTGGAATTTGGACTTATGCGACTTATCACCTGCCTTGGCGAGCTTCTGCCACTTTAACCATTTTTCCAAGAGTCGAAAGCAACCCAGGACTAGACGTCTCAGTCACCCAAGTTTAAAATTTGCTCAGGTTTGAGGAACAGTCACTTCTTCGAAGAGCGAAGCCTTTCTAAGACCTCTGCCGGTCTGTTGGTCACAATAGCCGATTACAACACAACTGCACTCAGAGACCGAAGTGTCTCCATAAACCCCTGGTTTGAGCTGACCACTCACCATAGTGCACTTCCTTTGGATCTACCCTCGAGTTTGGGTATTAAAACACAGCCATGACGGCTTCCTGGCCCACAGGCTGAAATAAAATTCCATGGGTCCTAACGTCTCATGGCACCCAGAACATAAGCAGCTCCTCAGGCTCCCTCAACACCTGCGTCTGGTAGCCGCCATCGCTTTGAATGACCTTTAGGTACATCAGTGAACCACACATCCAGGTACATAGGAAATAGGGACAACAACTCCAGTAGCGAAGTCAACCGTAAAGTCACTCTTGCCAGTCTTTGTTTCTGTGGGCCCAAGAGGCAGTGGAGAAAAAGGGTCATCATTCCAAGGACCAGGTTGGCTTTGAATAAAAGCTTAGTCATCTCTGGACGTAGTTAGAAGCAGCCGAAAGAGGAGGAGTTGGTCTTGAAAGGAAACTTTTACATACGTGCGATGTTTGGTCTTGTCTGCATTGGTGTCATCTAAAGGAGAAGATTCCGAGTCAACGACAAAGGTTCGTTTCGCATTATGCGACCAGATTGTCTGACTCATTCGTTTCTGAGCAGAAAAGTCGAATGCGCAAACGTGTAAGTCCTGCAAGACCTTACGGCTGAAATTTTCCTAGGAACAGGGATGTGTTCAGGGTGGGGCTTAGCGAAATCGTGTGTTTTCCTTCGTTCTCCAGATTTTTGTCTGTACTGTGCTCTCTTGATTCTTCAGCGTATATCGCAGGGTAAACATCAGAATGGTCAGGGAGCCTATGCCACGACATTCGGCCTTTCTCGGTTTTGCTTAAGCAGGCGAAGAGAAAACAAAAAGGGAGCTGATAATTAAACTTATCTAACTTAGTCCCAGACAATATCGACAGTCCTTGTGTGAAGCACCAAAATTGTTAATACTGCGGCAAGCGTTTACAAAGCTTAAGCTGTCTATGTCATGCGTAGAGTGGATGGATGTCACTGCTCCGCGCAGAAGATTCTGTGGAGCCTAGCCATTGGGACAACGCAACAGGGGAGCACCTCGTTTGGAGCACACAAATGGAGAAGGACCCCCACCCACCAAGGGGAAACTTTAGATGGACCGTGCTAGATGGAGAGGTACGTTTGCTTGAAGCGCAGGTCCACTTCGGACTGCAGTGCCATCCCAAGAAGAAGACGGAGAACGAGATCTAAGAAATTTATGACCCACCTATGGAAACACGATGGAGAGCACCTTCCTCCTCACAATCCACACCCGACCAAGAATCACTCATGTGTCCCCTGGATGCTTACAACCTCCATGATGACTTCATGACTACACATCGGAATTTATCTTCCGCAGAATGTCCTTGCTGTACGTCCAATAAATTCTGTTTTGATCCGCCAGAACACAATACCCATCTGCACCATCCACCGACTACGCCATTCGGCGGCGAATTCCCAGATCCAAGAGCCTATGGAATAAGGAAACACTAAAACTTAACGTCCTCGTCTTATATTCGATCTTCCTGACGGATTAACAGCAACAATGCGAGCACAGCCCGTCTGTCTTGAGATAAAATAAAATTTTACGATCTTCCGTCTCTGTCCACGGCAATCGGCTGCTCCCCAGGACACACGAGGACATCACTGCCGGATTATAAACTGCGTACTTCGGTCGAGTGCGCTTAAGAGACAAACAATAAGTAAGCTCTGCTGTTCAATAAATACCGCTACGCCGGAAGTGAGGCAAAATATTCAACAGTAACTGTTTTGTGCTGGAGACAATTTCCGTTCCGAAGGATAATAACAAAACTACGAGAGCGTAGAACAGTCGTTCCCCGTCGTCGATAATGAATGCACCGCTCTCTCACTCTCCCGGAGGACTCGCCGGGCGACGGATGTAAAACAATTGGCGAGGAAATAACACTAAAATGAAATTGCCCCTCGTTAAGATGCTGCCTGCGCAGGAAGACGACAGCGACGAATCGAATTCGAATTCCTTGCGAGTGGCTCCTGCGTTGATTAAAATGTCGTCGGATCGTGGACTCGACACGCCTGGAAATGGGAAAATTGTAATCGCTCCCGGCGACCACTTAAAGCTGTCGATGGGCTATTTGCCAGGCAAATCAGCGCAGGGGCTGCCTCGCAGCACAATTGAGTCCTTAATTGCGAAATTGACTTTGTGTCCTGCGACACGGCGGTCCGTGTTCCCATGGAATAACTTTAAATTCCGAATCACCCTCATGAGGGGTGGGCGCGTCGCACGGGCTAATTTGTCAGGCGATGCATTAGTTTGTCTCTCCGCATTGGAAGGTTGGATTGGCGCGCTCTCGAGAGGTGCTTGTACCCGCATGTTGTTCGGTTCCGGCTGGTGAAGGGGTGACGTGCGCGCTTCGGTGTGAATTGGATTTTGATTCGAGCGCCCCAGCGTGAGTGGAATGACAGGATTTGAAGACGAAGAAGAAGTCCTCGGACTGTTTGTGTGCGTTATCGATGATGACGCGTCGGAGTGACAATGTTGCCAACACGTGTCGCATCTCTTGTAACGTCACGTGCTGCGAACAAAGGTTAACACAATTTTTCACTTCACTTCACTTTGTTCGCCGATTCGAGTTGTTGTCGCTGGTTGTTTGCTGTTTGCTCGGTTGGTTCGTTGGTTGTGTGTGGTGGTTTGTTTTGGGAATTAAGGGCCTTTCTGACAAGATGCAGATTGTTGAGAGATTTTAAAAGCGTTCGAGTGATAGGAAGCAAAAAGTCGATGACTTGATGGACTTCATGTGACATTTCGCTGTTGTGTTGCCGTGTGAATGTGATTTTTATCTTTCCACAAAGGACTCGAGGATGGCGTGCATTGAAAGGGGAAACATTGAGAGACATTTTTTTCCTCTTCCTGTGACCACGTTCAGTCGTTATGTCTTAAAAGGTTTTATGGCGGACGACTAACTTGTGCTTCAGAGGGACATGAAGTGAAGAGTGACCAACATGGCATATCGCCTGATCGGCAGATACTTCGAGTTTCAACATTTGGAATAGTAGCATGCGAAAAAACTCTTACCGTGAGTAGCTCCTGAAGCGATAAAGATACATGTTGCCTTCCAAAAAAATAAGTTAAAACATAGCGCCAATTTTATCCATTAAGGCACTCCTACTACTTTCTACAAAAAAAAACTCTCAAAATTCAAGACACATGTGACGACACAAAGCCACATGTAGCTTTCGTAAAGAAAAAACTCAAAACTTTGACTAGCTCCTGCCCGGCAAAGATGCATGTGTCTTTTACAAATTCAATGCGACAAAGATCCATGCCATTTACTCATAGAGAGTATGCAAAATCGTAAATCATGTGTCAAGGAAACATGTTACTTTTAAAAGGAAGCGAAATTTGTGGCGACAAGCATCTCTTTCTCAGAAGCAAAGACAAAGCATTCCAACTCTGTTAACGATTTGCTTTCCCAAAGAGAGGCTTCAATCCTGAGCAATATCAGTTGCCCATCACGCGACAAAGATACATGTCGCTTTCACAGAAACTGGTTCACAACCTTCGTCAATCGTGTCGCGGTGACGTCTCTCCAAGAAAAAGACTTAAATCCTGATCCAGTAAGAAATTCGTTGCCTTCTGAATGGTAAATTTGAGAACCTAGGCAGTGCGAAGCGACAAAGATACATTACTCTTTCTCAGAAGAATGAAGAAGTCTCCTGCAAATTGTCATGCGCTAAAGATTCATGTTGCTTTCCCGTCAAGAAACTTACGTGTTAAAATTAAAAGCTACGTTTTTAATGGATTGGACATTGAAGCGACAAAGACACATGCAGCTTCCACTGAAATAAATTTAAATTCATTGCGACGCGATAGCGTCTCTCTCTCTCAAAATCTAAGCCAGCAAAAAATTCATTGCTTTCTGAGCAAAAGGTTTGACGACATCGCGGCGCGACAAAGACACATGTTACTTCCCCACCAATATCTGACCACCTTCAGTTGGAATTTCCGCAGTCGCCTACAAACCTCCAAATCTTCCAGACAGCCTCAACTCATTCCCCAAGCTCACCTTCAAAGGCATCCCATCTTGGCAGCTGCCATTCATCCGCAAGTGAGTCCCGAATTGATTCACCGTCAGGATGGAGGCCAAAAAGTC
The DNA here is from genome assembly GCA_944738645.1 of Eristalinus sepulchralis. Taxonomy (NCBI): domain Eukaryota; kingdom Metazoa; phylum Arthropoda; class Insecta; order Diptera; family Syrphidae; genus Eristalinus; species Eristalinus sepulchralis. The sequence goes on along the minus strand of OX122885.1, from coordinate 6,056,683 downwards.
TATTTAGCTAGTTTCCATCCACTCGCCTAGGGCTGCACTTAATTTAATTGACAATCATCGTCGCGCCCGCCCCCAGCAGTCGCTTCGCATCAATTCCATCATCATCGCGCGGTTGCCGTAGTTGTCATCCACCTCATCGACTCTCGGCCGGGTTCTGTTTGCTTTGCGCGGATATGTGTGCCGAGGACACAGTTCATATTTGCCAACCGAAAAGCGCCATTGACTACGGAGCGCGTGGGTGGGCGGCTGGTATATGCATGCCGTTAGCGCGGTGCGAATATCCTCCATGTCGATGTGACGCGCAAAAAAGGATGACAAGGATTATTTGCTAAGCCAAGGATATGCTCGTTTATTTGCGACATGTTTGCCCAGCCCCCCGCGCACCGTTCGTGCGCTGTGCCCTTCTTCTGGGTGCGGACAATTCAATTTGATTTGTGGCAGTTGTTGGCGGCACGAAACTTTCCATTTATGCGGAAATGCCAAATGGATTGAATGAAACTATTTCAGTGACGGTGTGTTGTTGGTTTTGTGAAGATAAACAAGTGGGGGATGGTCGGGGGAGGGGGCGGCTTGGGATTTGTAATTTAATTAGAGTGAATGACAATTAAAGGGAAGTGCATGAGTAGGGATTACTCTGCGGCTGTGTATTGAGAAGACAAGGCGCTGACGAGACTTAAGCCGTTGTGAAGATGGAACTAGCTATGAGGGATGAAGTTCCAACTAGACCCAAAGGAAAAGGACTAAAGGTGAGGGATAGGTGGTGCTGCTGCTTCTTTCTACAGTACAAAGTAGAGTACAAGCCGGTCTAGGCACACGAAACTGTTGCAATCAACTTCAACCCACGAGCGGGTCTGGAAACGATGCTTCATCTTCAAAATTTTCATTTTTTTATCGAAAACCCAGCTTTTGCAATGTAAAGTGTCAAAACAGGCACCAGACGCACTTTGGACATTGAAGCCTTCTCGAATATTTTCGTCGCAAGTGCAAAGGGACTATTGGACTATCTTAACTGAATTAAAGGCGGAAGATGGTATGGCATGGTAGAGGGCATCTTCCACGATGTACTGAGGGCTATCGCTTTAGTGACCATTCCAACTGAACCTTCCTGAAAATCACTCTTGTCCAGACAGTCAAGCTTTCTTGAGGAGTATAAACTCCCATCTCAGCAACTTCAAGTCAGGCAAGGATTGCACAGAAAAGTCTTCTTCTTTTTCTTCTTGTGGCTCTACAGACCGGGGTGAACCTGAGCCTCAACCAACATGCCTCCCCAGCTAGCACGATCTTTCGCTAGCTGCCTCCAGCTGCGCACTTCAAGTTGGTTGAAGTCCTTCTCCACTTGTGTGCGCCACTTTAGCCTAGGTCGTCCTCTGTTGCGTTGTCCCAATGGCTCAGATTGGAAGACTTTTCGGGCCGAAACAGTGACATCCATGCGCTCTACATGGCCTAGCCATCTTAAGCGTTGTATCCGAAGACGCTTCACCAGGCGCATGTCACTGTGAAGCCCAAGGAGTTCTTCGTTAAATCTTCTCCTCCAGATGCCATCAACGCACTCATTGAACAGCTCTTTGTGTCACTAGCAAGTGAACAGTGGCGGGGCGTCTCTGGCTACAGTTTCTCGTTCGAAATCTCGACAAAAATGCGGTTTAAACTTGAACAAAGTTTTTATGTCTTGAATTTCCAAACTAAGTGCTGTGTAACTCAAGCAGTGGATTTTGAAAGACTCTCGGCCAAAATGAACCACTTTCCTCAAGGTTATTGAGACTCTACAAGGAGTTTGAGGGGACTACGATTGCTAGAAGACAGCAACCATAGTCCCCGGCGTCATACAAATGAGAATGAGCCTGCTGTGGCAAAAAGTGTGAGGCACAACGTACGAGCATCGACTTTACGATCTCAACGCGAGATCAACACTTCACGCCCTATGCTGAGCAGGATCCTGCAAAAAGATTTAAGAATATTCGCTTTCCGGTCTGGCGGACTACCCGCTTGCTAAAGGTTCACAGTTAAGGCCTTTAAGGAATTTGAATTGGACAAAGATTTTGGGCGAAGAATCATCGTTTCTATCTCGGTGTCATCTCAGTGGCCATATAGACGAATCGCGATGTCAAGAAACCACAGACAGTGACTGCTTGGGTGGGTGGATTCTCGAGTCTTGTCATTATTGGACCAATTTTTATAGAAGATGAGGCTGGGATGAATGTTTCGGTCAAAGGGTGCTCCAGAGGTGATATAGGGAAAAGGAAAAACACTGTTCCCCCCCTTCCGCTCTGCGCTGTTCGGTTCTTTAGTGTCAAGCCCAATGAATAAGGGGGGCCTTTGGTTGGGGACGATCAACGACATCCACAACGACAACGCACGAGAGAAGACGCTTGTGAAGAGGTAAACAAATTCAGCAGCCCGGGTGCACCTGCGCCTGGAATACACACAAGTGATGGGATATACGCGCATACGGGTGTGCGACTTGATACGTATTTTTCATTGAAATTGAAGACACGGACGTGGACATAGCTCTACGTTACCTCTAGCTAATGAAGGAGGACACGACGTACCAAACACGCCTGTGTCACAATAATTTGACTGTGGTTGAAAGTGGCTACATCTGAGCTGCAATTTGACCTCCTTGGACATTCGACGGGGGCTAGTGGTGGAGGACCAGTGTTCCCTTTGAATCCCTTTGCAACCCTTTTGAAAACTATTCAAACCGAAGGCTATGTGCCTGCTCCCTGACGCTACGATTTGGATACTTTTGAAGGTGTGTATCCCCTTGTGGAACTTCGGATTTCAATCACTCCTGACCATCAAACTCAACTATTCCGAACATTTTAACAAATGCAGTCCTGCAGTCTTTGACTTCTTGCAGAACGTGCCCAATCCACTGCCACTTCCGTCTTTGTATAGTGATGCATGTTGGTTCCTGAGCCGCACACTGGTAAATATTTTCATTTGAGACACAATCCGGTCAGAAATTGAAAAAGTGTGAGGGTCGAGCGTGTACCGTGGCGAAGCCTTATATGAGCGCCTGTAAGTCTACTGGACCTGGCATCACTTTTTATGACAATTTTTGATTTGTTTCTAATACTGGACATATCCTGATCCACTGCGCAGGATTCTAGTAGGCTTTGGCCTCAGTCTTTCCACCGAGATTATCCCCTATGCTTCCTAGGCCACATAAGTCCCTCGTATACTTCATCAAATGGCCCTGGTTCATAACCTTGGCCACAACCACTTATTCCCACAGTCCCACGATCCTTAATGAAATCCACTGAGCCTTGAGTATCATCAAGGATCATAATGAGAATCGATTAAAAATTTGATTGACTCAAGGTTGCGATGGATTTGAGTTCGGAACGATACAGGACAAGAGGATCTATGTGTGCATTGTGTGCATTGCCCCCGAGAGCCCATTAATGAAACATACGGACTAAAGAAGATGATGATGACAGGACAAGAGTATTAGGACTGTTTAAGCTTGAAGTGCTTTAGCCTCCCAAGACAACCAGTTCACATTGCACTTTACGTTCCTCAACAAGGAAACCCAACCATCCATCTCACCCCTCTTCGATGCCATCAGGCCTCCACCCTTGGAATCCATACAAATAGAAGGTCCTTTCCCATCAGAATATAAGAAAAATAAAAACAAATAGTTATACCCGCAGGATGTCTCTCCACTTGGACGCACCTCAGTCTTAATCCCTTTCAATTCGCAATCCCCAGCCTAAGAGATCACCAATCCCACTTAAGACCAACTCCACCGCTCTGTTAGCTCGACAAACACAACGGTTACCCCAAGAAAGTCTCCAACATCTCCACGTGCGTCCAAGGATTCAGGGGGACTGTCTCCGACTGACACACAACTTATAATTATTTCCGCAAATAAATTGTGGAGTAGCATTCCATAATCAGACCCATCAAGCAGCGATGGACAAACAAACTTAATTACAACCCTCCATCAGGATCCCCTCCCCCACCCTCCCATTCCATCTAATATCCTTTTTTGTTGAAAAACAAAAGCCCCTAACCCGTCTTTTCGTTGTGCAGCATATTGCGTCGTAGTTTTTCCTGTTGCACATCGAATGCATCCGAGCGTCGCTGTGTGTGCGCGTGTGAGTGTGTGAGTGTTACATCGAATCGGTCATTGAACCGGAAAACGGTTTCGTATCTGCATCAGCTTCTTCTTCTTCAAAACTGCATCCACCCCGATGTTTTAAAGTCGTTCACGTTCCCCCCGCGGGCAATGCAGCCGGACGGAGGACGCAAAGAAATGCACATGTGTGCGGTGGCACTCCCCTCACCATCGGCGCCCGGTGACCGCGTGTGTGTGTGTGTGGAATTGTATGCGCGAAAATACCCTTAGGCATTTATTCGCGCTTACATCTTGGCACATGCAAAATAAATTGCAAAACGGATGCAGTTGAGGGTTAGAGCGTGGAGGACCTGCGGTGAGTGTGAGGACAATAGATCTGCATAAGGAGATTCGTTCTTCTTGCCGTTGAAGGGACGAGGCGAGAGAGAAAGGGAAATTTAATGCGTAAATCCAGTGGTGAAGGATTTGATGATGATGACGACGATGACGGTTTTGTTGTCGTAGGTCCTGAAATCCGCTTAAAGTGCGATAGCGGCTGCAGAAGTTTTTCTCCTTTTGTTTCAAGCGCGCACACATGGGAGGGCGTCACTTTAAGGAGGAATAGAGTTGGTGATGCTTGCATGCAACGGAATTGAGGGAACAATTGGTGGTTTTGTGATGTGGAAGTCCACGGAGGGACAGGAGTTGCTGGGATCATGGGCAGGGTAACGGAAAACTGAACAGTTGTTAGGTGACCTAAATTGAAAGCGCAGTTGAAATGTAGGGAGTTTTCGAAGTCACATAAGGCCTTATAGGGATAAAACTGCGCGGAGAATAATTTTGAATTTTTACTGTTTTTGACATTTTTCGCACAGGAATGGTTTACCAGACCAGCTTGACACAACTTTCAACAAAGATTTTAATAAGAATTTTGACCACTTTTTGGACCACAATTTGGGTGAGGATTTCAACAGCGATACCCACGCTGATTTCGACTACGTATTCGTTGACGTTTCCCATCACTGCCTCGACGACGATTTCGAAAAAAATTTGTGCAGTTATGAGGTAGGGATGTCAACAGCGTCTTCGACGACAGTTTACGCCGCTATTTCGACGATGTGACTTCTTTGGTGGCAACATAGATGTCAATTTTGATGACAATTTCAAAAAAAAGATGACGATTTCCATGAAAATTTCGACTACAACTTGCTCCAAAGTTCTGATCAAGATTTCGACCGCGATTCCAGCCACCATTCCTACATATAACCGTATTTCAATTGCTTTGGCGAAAGAGAACACAAACTCGTCAAGAATCTTGAGTATGACTTCAACACCGTTTTTGATAAATTTTCCAAAGAGAATAAGTTCAAAATTTAAAACAAAAGTTTGAAAACTGTTTCGACGAAGATTTTCGACAATTATTTAGACAAGAATTTCGACAACAATTTCGACAACTATTTCGACAGCAATTTCGACAACAATTTCGACAACAATTTCGACAGCAATTTCGACAACAATTTCGACAACAATTTCGACAGCAATTTCGACAACAATTTCGACAACAATTTCGACAACAATTTCGTCAACAATTTCTATAAAAATTTCGACAGTAATTTCGACAACAGTTTCAACAAAAATTTCGACCCAAAATTTTGACACCGATTTCGACAGCAAATTCGACAACAATTTCGACAACAATTTCGACAACCATTTCGACAACAAATTCGACAATAATTTTGGCAATAATTTCGAAAACAACTTTGACAACTATTTCGACAACAGTTTCAACAAAAATTTTGACCCAAAATTTTGACACCGATTTCGACAGCAACTTCGACAATCATTTTGACAATAATTTTGACAACCATTTCGACAACAAATTCGGCAACAAATTCGACAGTGACGATATTGGCGACGGTTTGGTTGACAGTTTTTGAAAACATTCTCGATGACGTTTTCGACGATAATTTCGAATTGGACGATGATTTTGGCAACAATTTGAGCGACATAACGTTTGTAGTGACATTTTGAAAGCCAGTATCGATGAAAATTCCGACGATAATTGTGTTGACGCTTACCACGACAATTTCTTTCACAATTTCGGGACAGTTGCGACGACAATTTCGACAAGGATTCTGGCTTTGTTTTAGACGACAATTGTGACGACACTTTCAACGGCGGTGTTGACGGTGTTTTCTTTAAGAATGTAAGGAAGGCATAGGATGTCGGTCAATCACCCTTTCAACGCAGTCGGGGACATTTTTCAAGACAATTGCGTCCCACTTTCGACAATTCTTGCATCTAGTTGTCCTTAGCCTGCACATATGCACCATCTGTGTGTTTAAAGTGAGCCCTGTCCACCTTCAGCTAAAACAAAACAGTTCATCGAACTTTCCTTCCATCAGCTACGATAAAAAAAGTGCCCACATTATGTACACACCACTCCCACACTCCCCACAACCACATTCCATTCAAGCGACGCGCCGATTGCAGCATTTGTCAGTTCAATGAAGCCAGCTCCATCACATGCACCGGCAAGTCATGGCGGAGAAGTCATCATATTTTCGCCCATCAATTGTCAAAACGATACCATATGTCAGTTCAGCAATAATACTGTCGTTCGCAACAAAGGAAACCGCTGCTGGGTGCGCTGCAGGAAACGATAATATAATTCGCGAAAGTCGTTGCACAAACAAAAAGCTCCGCGCCACAACTTTTGTGTGCAAAGAAAATTTGTTCGGAACTCGCACGCGATTCTCTGAAACTTCCACTTCAACTCATTGCCCCCACGTCTCATTCCTTCGACCCCCACCCCACCCACACAGCCAGTGCACAGCACAAGGACAAAGAAAACACGAGGAAAGGAAAACACACACAAAATATATCACTTTTGTCAATTCTGTCATAAATTTTAGAAAAGTTCGCTTTGCTTTGTAAAGAGAGAGAGGGAGCGCGCAGGGTACCCCTACAGCCCCCCTCCCCCTGGGATTGAATTGAATAAAAGCTTTTTTTGATTACGCCCTTGGCATTTATCCATGGTTACGCGATACTCGATACCGGGATTCCGATTCTTTGTTTCGCGCCGGCCCCTCCGAGAGCAGAACGAGAATCCTTTGTTCAGGGTCTCCTCCAAGGCCGCCTGCTCCCTGCATTATCCGTCCCCACGCCCTCCCCCTTCCGGAAACTGTGCGAATCCACGATGTTGACAAGAGTGTCAGATGCAAGGAGTTTATTTAAGTGCCAATGCCAAGGTAGTACGCTTCTCGGTTACCTTGAAACGGATGCAAGAGCGAGGACATTTGGGGAGCTACCTCGTGCGCGTGTGTGTGTGTGTGAGTGTGTTCGCGCGGAGCATACAAAGCTTAATCCAAGGACAATAAAATATTCAGGGAAAAACTGAGAGCTACAGGAAGGGGGAGTGTAATTTCAAACCCGACGTCGTCGTCGCCGTGTGGATCCTTCGAGAATGTCATGGTGACTGGGACTTCGTGCTGCGGACGTTTTTTTGCTGGTTCTGCTGCTGCGCTAATTTATATTTAGTTAGCACGTATCATTACCGGAATGACGAAATAATTGCCAATAAGGAGCGACGTGGATGGAGCCGAGGAAGCAGGGCAGATGGTGTGTGCACTGGTGGCGCATGGAGCGGTGGAAAGTATGCATCGTCAGGCAATACAATGACTGACGGAATGTGACATTCAGGCGAGCGATGTCTGCTGTGGCGGTGGATGGGAATGTTGAACAAGATGTCTGGGTGGGGTGGAGTAGGAGGGAGGGCCTGTTGTTCTGTTATCTTGAAGAGATTGAAAGGATTTTCTCCTGGTCCTCGATGAATACTTTCGATTTCTTAGGCGGGTTTTTAAGTCTTGGCCTTTGGTTGAATGTAGATTGTGTGTCGTTTTTTTGACAATCACAGTGTTTTCGACAGGATTTTCGAGAGCGTTTCTGACATTAATTGCGATGGTGCTTGCGAAAGTTTTTGGAGCATTGTTAGCGATGATGTCATATACAGTCCTTAAGCCAATGGTGCTCGCCGCAGTGCTCTCTTGGCCCATTTCCGTCGGTACAATGTGGCTTTTGTTTGCCGACTACAACGGCGTTTTGTGCGAGAAATTAAACCACATTTCATCAAAGGTTTCTCAGAAGTTGGCAGAAGAAGACTGCCTAAGATGATTTTCTTCATGACTTCGACCACGACTTTATGGTGAAAAGGTGGCTGGTCTATTTGCCCTGAAACAAGGAAGCGTCTTTCATCCAACAGAATTCACTGCTGACTTAAGCATTTGGGCTTCTCCTCTCTCTCTCTCGTCGCTAAGCCCCTCTATCCCCCTCATCACTCTTCATCGACTGAAGGCTGGTTTTGACTGTATTTTCATCGTAATTTAAAAGCATCGCATTCGACGTCCTTGTCTGTCCATTTCGCGACACTTGATCGAATGTTTGACCATTTGTCTCCCTGATCTCATGTGAGGCGATCCCAACGACGGTTCCTGTAACGATCTCGAGAGCACCGTGAGTATATCATCCTCATGGTTACAATCCGTTCCCAAATATTCGCCCTCCAAGTCTCTCGATCATCTTCCATCGACACTCAACTATTTCCAAGCCCAACCAGGCGAGTTAATGGACTTGATCCAATCACTCGCGGCCTACGGCGAGTCTGCCAAGCAGTCGTCTACCTGATGAAAGGGCATCTTAGGCACGCCTCGGAAGTGGAGACGAAGAGGCCATCAGTACGAAGTGGCCCAGCCATCAAGGTTTAGACCTTTCCGTCCAGAGAAGTAGCTGCTTAGTTCGCTCCGCATTGTCGAGCTCTTCAGCCGATTCAAGCGAGTACCTCTCGCAACAGCGCTGTGAAATCACTCTGTAAGACTATTCCTTGTAAGCATTTCCTATGATGTCCCGACCCCTTCCCAATAAGGTTCTGTATCGAAATTTGATACTGAATGTTTCTTTGTAGGTTTATAGCTTGATGATGATTTCTTTAAGAGCTTGCTCCTAACATCTGGTGCTTTGTTCAGTGGCCAGCGCTAAACAGCAAGTAGGGTCGAAAGAGATCTGCATCACGATAGCTTTTCGCTCGTCCCCGTCGCCTATATTGCTTGAACTTCTACGTATGTCGAAATGGAAAATAGTACCCACGCAAGTGGATTCATGGTCAATGGAAAGCAGTAGATGGTGAAGTGGTGGCAAGCCTGGACAAAGGGGTATCAGGGGTGTTTGCCACTTCAACATACGTTTACTTGAAACTTCTGCTTCCCAACTATTGCACTGTCTTCCAGGTACAAATCAAGGCTATTCATGAGCTCGAGCGCTTACTGTCAATAGACACAAGCACCAGTAGTAGATTTATTCTGGTAGACATAGACAGCAAGTCGGCCCCAAAGGCTACCATGTACAAAATCTCAGATGCTCTAATTTTTCCGTCCGTGCCTCCCCTTATGCTGGGATCCCGAGGTAAAACATATTCTGGCCAATGAGACGATGAGTTAGCAAGAAAATGCACATGTCACGATCTAGCACCACTTTCCTCTTATCCAAGGGATCTATGCAAAATTACTGAAACAAGAGGAAAAATCAAGAAAAGTTGTGGGTATCGAAGCAGTTAGGCCCAAAATCGACCTCTTACAGAGAAGAGACTCCATCAGGGCAGGTGCAGGTTTATAACTGAGAGACATGTTCACAACGTCTGGGCACTGTCTGAGACGCAACAATGCAAGAAGGTTTAATAGCCCCTACAAATGTGGGATTTGGTTTTCCAGGATCATCTGCCTTCTGGCTTATATCACGAGGAACATTTTCCCAAGAGTCGTAGTTAACACAAGACTAGACGCCTTAGTTATTCAAGTACCAATTGAGATCGTGCTTGAGGGACAATCACCCCACTTTGGTATGGAGCGAGGCCTTTCTTAAACCTCTGCCGCTCTGTGGGTCGCAGCAACCGGTTGAGAATGAAACTCTTCCCTGAGCCGTGAAAGTCCCCCAACCGTCTCACTTGATTCAGTAGGGTGAACAACCTGATGCAGACCAGTCAGCACGCTACACTTACCTCAGCTCTGCCCGCGATATGGCTGTTAAACCACAGTCACCACGCTACTCCAACAAGGGTGCTTACCGCACGGTCAGGCTGAAATCGAAGTTATAGGGGCTCCTGACCTCCCGTGGCAACAGAATTTGGTCTCTGGGCAAGCTGTCACTAGCAGTCAGATTCCCTCAAAACCCGGGTCTGGTAGCCGCCATTCCGCCACCAAATGGACTTTGGCTACATCAGTGATTCCGTTGACACTAATAATAGTGCTACGGATGTGATTTTGAGTCAAGTGACTCATAAATCCAGTCACATCATCTGGAAATAGCCCCTACAGTGACTTGACTGTAGGGCTCTGAGGGGGAAACTACCAAGTAACCTGCCCATCTCCTGCAACAGTCTCAGAAACATATCTCCAACAGCCTAAATGAACGGGTTGATGTCAATTAGGGAAACAAACTGGCTGTGCCCGAAGGAGTTTGAAGGAGTTTTTCAATGGCAACAAGAGGACCAGAAAAACGAAAATTCTCGCGGCATGTGGCATCGCAATGACGCCGCTTGTGGACTAAGTGGCCTTTAGCAACCTCAACCTTATCTTACCAGATGTGATTTCAACGCGATCCACCATCTGTGGCTTTGGCGGAGGCTGAAGAAAAAATTCTCCTTCCTCTTCATATTCCGCTACAGTCCTAGGTGGACTCACGCCTTAAACAACAAGGCTTTTCAGGTGTCACGATCTTTAGCCGGATCCCTCTAATTTCACACGCCAAATCAAAGGGGTTCCTTCTTCACTTGTGTTCGCCATCGGCTCCGTGAGCGTCGTTTATTGTGTTGTTACACTGGTTCAAAGCTGAAGACTTTTCGGGCTTGAGTAGTGCTCTTCATGGTCTAGCCTAAGATAGACGTCAGACGTAGACGCCTGGCCAATGTCATGTCGCTGTATAGCCCCTCCCAGTTCTTGGTTGAATCTTCCTCTCTAAGATCCATCAACGCATACTGAACCAAAGATTCTTCATTTGCTGACTGTCCAGACTTCTGCTCTAAAAAATGTCGGTCCAGTATTTTGCTACATTTGACATTCCCCGTTAAGCCCGAGGAGTTAATTACAACCCTCGCTGTTAGTTTGTTTACGAAACGCTGTGTAATCACGTTTTGACGAAGGTAACCTGACATAACCTCATTCGTGCTGGACAATTGTGTGTTTTAATTTAATCCTTCAGCATTCTCGACACGTTGACAGTTCATTCACTAAAATCACACACAACAACCGTGACCATGTAATACTCCCCACTCGCATCCTTGTGAGCGCAAAAAAAGTTCTTCTCTAATGAGTTTCGTAACAAAACAATTTACACACTTATCCCCCCCAGAATTAGGTGGCAACGACACCTCACTAGAATTTCTCCTCCACCCCCCTGCATACCACATCCCACCCAACCAACCCACCAGTGCGGTATTAGCTGCAACAAACGGCAGCATCGTCGGTCCACCAGGGCACTTCACACTTCGGGAACGGCTGCGAAACGGACACAAAGGAGCTTAATTGAATTTTAAATTACTTTCGCCAAAATGTCTTGCAATGTGTGAAGGTCCTTCAAATATGCAAAATTGAAATCACCCCAAAGTCTGTCCCCCACCCTCCCTCGCCACGAGGGCAAGGCAACGCAATGAATGCGAGAAACTTTGTGCCCAAGTGTTGTGTTTACCAACACCGAAATGGTCACCTCCTCACCCTCCCGCACAGACGCCAAGCAGTTAATCCCCGACGCCCTGAATAATGCATTCATTATGCAAGACTCTCCATTGGCATCCGAATGACAAAGGATCAGCGAGGCAAGGACTTTGCACACTTCACTTAAGTCGCCTCGTAAGCGTCTCTCGTCTCTCGAACTTCCTCCCGAAAGTTATGGAAATCGGAGGAGAAAGGTGTCCATTGTCTTGCAAGGACCGACACTATTTAAGACTGTGTCCTTTGTGGGCGAGAGGCAATTGATTGCCGCTCATTACGGCCATTAGGTTATTTGGTTGCTGCCCGGTTACCGTGGCGTCCCACCCTAATGACGGATCATAAAAGATTTATCCGAAGCCGAGTGACAGACAGACGTGCGGGTGAATAGACGAGCGGATAGGCCGTTGCCGGCGATGTCCTGGGGGAGCACTTGAGAACAATGAAAAATAATTGGACACATGAGTGGTCATTTGGTCCATCGAAGTCATTATTTCCGCTCTTCAAATGAGATACGCCACCAACAACGACGGCAGCGGCGGCGGCGGTGGCGGCCATCGATGACCGTGGCCATTGTGCTGGGCGCTTGGGGTTCATTTCTGTTTGAATGGACTTTGGCCAGAGGGGATGGCGCGCGAGCCTGTGGAATGCATCTCTGAATGCGTTCCTGCGACAGCGACGACGGCGGCGGCTATTTATCGAATGCAACTGGGGAATATCTGGAATGCAATCGGCTTGATTGCATTCGGGAGATGCAGTTTTCCGATGTCGTAAAATGCCGTAAAAGGGTTGTGCGGCATTTGAAATGGATTTGGGGATGGAATGTTGATGACAAATCCGCACCGGGGGATGGGAGGACTTACAGTGGAATGGGACACGATAGTCATCTTGTCTGGCTGCTGAAATGGTTTGAGGAGGTCTCTTCTATGTGATTGCTGGAGTATCGATTTTTGAAAGACTTCTGTCAGAATTGGAGAGATGGTGATGGGCAGGCAACCGCAGGTCTTCATCGCTGAGCTTTGAATGTGAGTGAAGAAGACCTTGATAGAGCGATTGGTTACCTGAGAGGCGCACACGCATAGGCCTCGATTGGACCCATTTCGGGGACACGCTGATAATTTCCTGTTGTCCCTAAAAGGCATTGCGAGCTAGCTATGGAGCTGTTGAGGTGCCCGACACTAGTGTCACTTTTCTGGGTGCACCTTTCAAGAGCTTGACAGTCACAGAGGTGCAGAGTGATCGACTCGACAGCTCGATCGGGGCACATCAGCTTCTGCAAAGTCATTGTGTCGGATGTCGAGTCTTGAGCAGTGAGTTCCAATGGCACGGTGGCCAATTACGGTCCGAAGTTGTATTTTGTCTAGTCAAAAGGAATTCCCCTCAATTTCTTCAGAATTCTCGGTACAGTCCGCCGGTCTTTGCGTTCAATTTGAGAAGGAGGAAATTCCGGATCTACATGTATGGGTAGGCTGATCGGAAGATCTGCCAGCGTTCTGCGTGATTCTGTACCACGCACACGACTTTTGGCTGAGCTGAGAGCAAAGGGGTCAGCCCTAGAGATCGCAGCACTTCAGGAGCTGTAGCTGCGTTTAAGAGTGGTAATCCTCTAGCCGGTACCGAGTTGGGCGCCTCAGTTGGTTTTTTTTGTTGATATTGTGGCTGTTCTGGATGCATTCATTTTGAATCCCACAATTGGTGAAGAGAAGCAGGACCAAATTCACAGGGGTTCGCATTTCGTAGTCAAGACTTACTAATGCGAAGGGCCTTCAGGCAGGCTTTGAATACACTGTTCTCGACTTGGCTTTTATTTAGTCTGGGGTCCCAGCCAGGCTGATCATTAAAACAGGTCGTGTCACAGGTTGATCCAGTCCACCGGTAAAGAGAGGTACAGAAAGAAGGGAATGGGTTAAAAATGTAGTGAGAAGGGAGCTTGAGAGATTTGTTAAGATGTTGTCTCCTCAAAGAGGAGGAGAAAGTTATTGACCTTCACAAAGCCTTCGCACCATGGCAAGGTGTCGCTGTGCTTCCATCTCTGATCAAGACTTTCATTGTTCAGGGACAGAGGGGTGTTAAGTGGGTGCAGAGAAATGAGACTCCTTTAACTGAGATGACTTGCAAAGTATTGGAATTTCAGGACATAATGCAGGACAAGACAACCACCAGATCAAGTTGCACAAAATGCCTGCTTTGGCTTCCCTACTGTCCACTTCCATGCACTTCTCGAATGCCACTGTCATGAGTCAAGAAACAATTCTCAAGACCGTACTCGAGCCTGCACTGCGGTGAGTCTCAGCAACAACCGTGAGCTGCTCCTTCAACGGATTTTCAATGTCTTCCAAATCATCCAACTTTGCAGTCAAATTGAAAGCTGTATCTGGTCTCGTCTCGCTTATTTCTGTTTTGTGGCATACTTGTCATACTTGACTCTGGTTTTGGGTGCACTTGTCCGCCACTGCATTTGATTTCCGCTCTCTACACCCTTCTTGAGGGCTGTATTTATAAAATTTCGAAATCAGTCCATTAAGCACAAAAAGAGTTGCATCAGACGGTTGCACGTGGGGCGCCACTTTCATAGCTTTCTTGCCTGAAGCCCTATCACACATCTTTCCAAGCCTTTCTTTCGAAGTCCTCCAATACAGGAGATGAGTATTTTGGTATCTCTTTTTTTATATCTCACTGCCGGCCGATGCTGTTTTTTCACAGATCCCCAAAGATGGTCTGTTTTTGAATGTAATCGAAAGACACGTAGTGAGGCGTAATTGGAGGCAGCTGGCAAGAGACTGTGCTAGCTGAAGGGGCATGTTGGTTGAGTCCACGGTCCACAATGGACTGCAGTGCCCCTAAGAGAAGAAGAAGAAGTGAGTTAAGTTAAGGAAGAAAGCAGTGCAGCTGTCAATTGTTGAACTTTCGGACATACACGTAAAATTGCATTACACTCTCAATTCTCTTTCCCATCAGTTACTGCATTTGTTAGGGGCACTCTTTTCCTTAATATCAGCGCAGGACTAAGAAGAATGTTAGTGTGAAGAGTTGCTTCTGTGAACGGAAGAAACTTTGGGAACACACGTGAAATTGTCAACAGCCTGTCAGTTTTTCCAAGCCGTCGTTTCTCACTTCCCGAAGAATGCATCAGACTCCGATGGACTTGCAGAATAGTTTTCTGGGATATTCAGAAATCCTAGAAAGCCCGTCCTATGTCGAACAGGAAGGCTTCTTCTGTTGAAAAATCCATCAGAGTCGTTGCTCGAGTACCTCATTGTAAGAAAACTACTCCCACCTAGTTGCATGAGCCCCTGTGTTCCTTTCCACTGCATACCCCTTCCCTGTGCAACTTTAAAAGTCCCTTTCCAGTCAACACAGAGCATTTCTAATCCCCCCTAACGACATCCATCGCATCGCCAGGACCAAAAAACTATTCATTTCAGCAAGTCTCTGCTTCGATCATCAATTATGTTCCTCAAATCAAATTACCAACAACCACATGTGAGCACACATCCCCCGGTCCACCCATCCATTAGGGCCCACTCCCCACGCCTCGTCCACCCCACCCGATCGAACCGACAAGCGACAACGATGATGACGCCCGGCCAAAGGGTAGAGCGGGTAATTTATATTGTAGCTCGTAATTAATTGCATCTGAGCCTCATCCTCTCATCTGCTGTGGACTCTCTCTCAAAATCCTTCAATCCTAGCCGTGGTCGTGGTTGAAAAATTTATGAAAAACGCTTCTCGCCCTCCGAAGGGGGAGGCGTCCAAGTGGAAAGACCAACAAAAGCCCATAACTCATGTGTTCATCATCTTTGAAGAGCTCACATATCCTTGGTCCTCTGATTCGGAAACTATCTGCCGTTCACTCCGTCAAGGCGGGGTGTCCCTGTAATTTTGGGGACGAGATATGAATCTCGTCATCCTCTCATTGCCCCTTCGCCCTGAATGAATGTAAATTATCGCTGTTCGGCGGCGGCGTTGTTGGAAATGTGATCCTTTGGCGGCAATAAAACCGTTAACACTTTGTTTTAATATGCATGCGCATACGAGTATGTAAATCAAATTAAACGCTACAAAGTGGATGTGGGTGTGGTGGAATGAAAGAGTCCACCACCCCTCGGCGCACATGTGCAAGTGTGTATCCTGTAAGCGGAATGCCTCGCGTTCCGGTTCCTTAAGACATTCGCTGGAGGTCGGCGTCGTTGCTGGAATGCCTTGGCGCGGAAGGAACCTGTCGCGGCGGCATTTCTACACACACTCGCAGGCCCGCTCGCATTAGACACCAGGAAAAGGATAATTTATTGATTTACACGCGATAAGCAGTACTTGCTGACGGGCCATTAAAATCGCGTTAAGTGCTGCTTTTAATTACAACTATTTACGGTTCGTTAAGGTGGAGGCGGATTTTAATTCTGTTTCTTAATGGAGATACCAGTGTGTGCGGGCCTGGGAGTGTGCGTGTTCTCTGAAGGAGTTTATGCGATGGAGAGGAGTAGTAAATTTGAGATAAAGTAACGCGATATGCGGATAGGCAAATGTAATTCTGTTTTATTGTCCTGTACGCGACGCATTAAGCGCTAAGGAGGTGTGTTGTTTGTTCTGAGGGGGAGAGGAGGAGGGGGGAGAGGGAGATTAGCGGTGACAAGGTTCATTTTTTTTCTGTTAAATGCCGGGTGCATGAAGGTGTTAACTTATGTCTGAGTCAATGACTGTTTTGAGGGGGACTTTCCGGGTACTCCTGTGGAAGGAGGTGGAGAGGAAGACTATCGCGAGTGAAACAGGTGGAAATTTTGTATGTAGACGATGTTGGAATATGTCCTGAAGTAAGAAGAATTTGAAGAGGCCTTGGAATGATTGTCATGTGCGTCCAATGGAGTTATTGATTTCGTGAAGAGAATCCTCCTCTCTGAAGACAGTAGTCGTGTTTGAAGACAGAGATAGTTATTCGTGGAAGGTAGGTGGAAATGAGATTCCATAGTGAACGTTAAGCCACAGAAGTGTCAGGGTTTTATTAGTCACTAAGTTCACCTCCCTTTCGGTGTTATGTGCGACTACAGCTTAGTCGGTATTTCGTCACTTAGATGCGTTTGATAGGTGACTCCATTATGAAAGTGTCTGCTAACACCGCTACCGTGGACGACTTCTTTGTTTTTCGTGCGATTCGTACGTACTCGTGTTGTGGGTGCTACTGTTCTCCCACGAGTACTTCCACCAACACAATCCATTTATTTAAGGCCCAATTTACATCAGTGGATGATATTTGACCGGTTAGACCACATCCAGCTCATAGTGAAGAGACTACAGCAGCCGAAGCTCAGAGTCTACGCGATGACAAACCGATTTGTTATCATTCTCAGCAGTTTGGACATGTAAGCAGACTACATACATATGTGCTTCCTTACTTTAAGGCATATGGCATGGATGAGCCCTGGTTTCAACAAGATGCCGCTACAAGTCATACATCGACTGAAAGAATGGACTTGTTGTTGAGAGATCATTATGGTGAACACTTTATTTCACGTCCACGCTGCCTATTTCGTGCGATATGACAGTTTTCCCAGGGGATGTGTAAGGCCTCAGGCGTTCAGAAATAAGTCACCTGGGATTGACGCTTTGAAAGCCAACTATACCAGGAGATTCTGCAAGTCACAATGCTCGAATAATTTGCCCAAAATTTAATCTCTCAGACTTAGTCACGGCCAACATATCCATGATATCATTCTCAAGAAGTAATAGCCATGACTTGTTCTGTTAAAGATTAGTGACAAAGTGAAGAGTGGTTGCCGTGGGTAATTGCCCATTTCAATCTTCATTTAAAGTCAATCAATGCTTGCACGCCTATTGCTAGCTCTGTTACATCTTATCCCTCTCAAGCAATCAAGGATGAGAAGGATAACCAAACGAGATGCATGAATGATGAGAATTAATTTAATCTGTGATCACCCATCAGTGTGAGTAAAGAAATCAGGGATTATTCCCGAACACCATGTCGTATACGTGGTCAGCGTCGCGTAGTAGGTAAGTGAGTCGACCCACACGCAGAAGGTCAAGGTTTGACTCCCGGGCGGGACATGTCGCATTTTTCCACGGCACCGCCTGCATCAAGTTGCTGACAACACTCAAGGAGTCTATGTCTATCTATGAAAAGCTTTTCAAATTTCGCCGTTCGGAGTCGACATAAACAAACTGTAGGTCCCTTCTACTTGTGAGAGATAAGTAGCACGGCCAACACGAGTGGTGTAGGAGCCAGGCCCTGGACCTTTGTGGGCTGTAGTGCCACTCAATTATTATTTGTGACAGCGTTAAGATCACTTTAAGGCTTAAGGCGTTTTTTCACAATATAAATCAAACCTGGCACTGAATCAGCCGTTGGACTAGAGCATCAGAAGAAGAAAGACCCAGAGGTAGTTAAGCTTCTGCACCTTTTTCAATGGGACTCTTCTACAATTTAGAGTAGAGGCATGTGGATGCAGATCAGAACCTTACCAGATCAGCCTTCCGTGACCAATTTGAAGCCCTTCATGAGCTGCATACATGTACGAATATCCAAGTCTCAGTCAAATTTGAATGAATTTTCTCCAAGGCCAATCTATAAGGATTAAGACGTACTATACCTCAATTCACGGCCTTAAGGTCTGTTCTGACTCAACCCTATTCCAAGATCTGCAACCGCGTCAATATTGGTGGTGGATGATTTGTGGAGGATTTCCCTGGCCTTAACCCGCATTTATGCTGATCAGTCAAGCTGTTGAGCAAGGATTAGAGGCACATCTACAAGACGGCAAAGAAAATCTTGCACAGACTTCTCAGGAGCCTTTTAACATACAGTGTTGGACAAAACTGTGGCAACTCGGACTTCCACTGTCGTTTTTTCAACATTTTTTCACAAAGAAATTTAAAAAGGTATGTATGTACGTCTATAACTAGCACAGATTAAGGATCGCACTAGCGATGTGAAACTTCCATCCATCTGCGAAGAATCTTTCATCCGGCCCAATTTCACAGATGACTGGGGGAATGTAGTTTACCACATTATGACCAGTCGATCAGACTAGAAACATTGTCTAACCATAACTTCCCAGTGGTCAAGAGGGAGGAAGTTTTATCAAACCAGAAATAGTCATTAAGTGCCACTACAGCCCACACAGGTCTAGCTCTTACAATAACTACTCGTGTTGTGCGCGTCATTGTCATGTAACGAGTGGAGATGAGTTTATGAGTTTATTGCCGGCTTCGAAAGGCGAGATTTGAGAAGCTTTTCATAGACAGTTGATACTCCTTGAGTGTTGTCAGCAGCTCGAAAGAGTAGGTGCCGTGAAAAAATGCGAGGTGTACAGAAGGGGAATCGAACCTAGACCCTCGACATGTGGGTCGTTGCACTTACCCACTACTCCAAAGCGAACTTGGTCGGAATTCCTTCGAAAAAGGCCGGGAGGTAAAAGTCAGTTTGGAGGGATATGAATGAATGTTACCCGAAGCCAGTTCTGAAGCCGGATCTATACACACAGAACAATGGTTTGAAAGAATTTTTACTCGAAGAGCACCGAAATGAACGACTGAGCTCTGAGTGCCTCTAAAAACTGAAGTTGGAATCGTTTGGGGATTTTTCTCTGGAGACAGCTCTTCATAGAATTAAAGTCACTGCTGAAGATTCTCTCTAAGTTTTGAAAAATTTATGTAGAGCTCCCGATTTTTGGGTTTTTTGAAGTTCTGTGCCTTACAAAAGTTATATTCCTATTAAGCCTCCGAACAGACCTTTCATATCTAACATCGTCATTAATTTTTGATCCATCATCGATCGTGTAGATCAACTTTTCTCCAAAATTTGAATCACCTACAGCAAAGCCCCCACAAGCAGAAGTCCCTAAACGACACAAGGATGCAAAAGGCCACAATAAAGTGCAATTTCAAGGATATTTCCAAAAATACACCCACTCGTCCATTTAAAAGGATTCACAATGTACATCAAAAATCCTTACCAAATTTACAACTTCGCCCACATCCATTCATTTATGACCCACACACCCAACCCCTCCGTCACTCACCCCTCGTTCTCTTCTCCCAATTGTTAATCGTGTTCATTATTATTCCAAGTTCATAACGCAGCCACTTTAGATTTACGATGCAATCTAGAAGCGATCCCAAAGTTCCTATTCCTTCATTAAACGAACTCCCAAGTGTCGCACTTAATTCGACCTAAAATCGCCTCCACTACACTCACCCACGCACCCCAGAGAATCGCCTCTGGATGATAAATAAAAAATCGTTTTAAAGCAAATTTCCCGTTTTGCGAATTTATTGACTGCCAACCTTCCCCCTTGAACGCACCCCTCCCCCCTCTCAGACAGGACTGCATCATTATGAGGAGCGCGGAAATAAATTGGAAATTTTGGTAACTTCAAAGTGGAAATATTAAATTTTACGAGGACCGTTGTGCGTGCCTGGCTTAGGTCACATCCTTTATTTTCTGTTGGTTTCTAGTCGTCGCCAGTGACGGCAATATCGTCCATTAGTGACGTACACGTCCCGGCATTAGCTAAACTTAACCGCAAAACAAGACACATCCCACTGAGCGCACGGTGCGCACCCGTTGCCGTCGACCGCCAACAACGAACGGGCATAAATAATTTTATTGAAAATTTTCGCACTAATCTCTGACGAAGCCGTGAGCGGGGTGTGGGGCGGTGAACGGGCGTCGCCTCGTTTCCAGTTAGACAACGTCTAACACGGAAATTTCGCAAGAGCCATTAATGTTTACGAGATGCCGTTTAGGTTAAGCTTTTGTGCAAAAATACGACACATCCCCTGCCGGTGGTTTGGGGTGGAATTGTAGCCGTTCCCGGTGTAAGGCAATCCCGTTGGCATGGCAGACGACTGTGTGCAGTGCAGTGAGTTTCCGACTTACAGCACAGCAGAGGGATAAGAAATAACTTTTGCCGCTTGAGCTCAAGTGAAGCACAAACTTTTGCATATTGGATGTCATTCGAGTTTGAGTTTCAAACGTTTGTGCTGCTCTGAAACGGTGTGATGGAGCTCGAAGCGAATGCAGACTGACGGAGTTTCATTGCTCCTTTGACGGGGAATGCAATTTCGGTTGAGGAACCCTCTAAAATTTGATCTCATCAGTTGGGTGACGCCGCAAAGTGGGCGCAAAAGACGGTAAGTTTGTGCACTTCCATGGGATGTATGAATCCTGTATGAAGACGAATGGGAGTGCTGCATAAGTGATGAAGCCAGTGCCGGAGATGATGATGATGATGATGGTGATGATGGTGCCGAGGGAGATGCTTGAGAGTTGGATGAATGTTGTTTGTCTTTGAGGTTGGGATGAATTTTTCGGATTCCAGATGAATTTTGAGACCGACTAATTGAATGGAGTCTTGCAGTAGGCACCTGACTCCTTACGGAAGATGATACGATAGAGAGACAGCTCCTTATGCAAGTGCTTCGTTTAAAGTTGTGGATGCTCCATGCATTCAGAATCGCATTCACCCTCCTCCGCCCTTCCAACACTATCATCAGACAACAAACTAAACTGAACACCAAAATCACTTGCTCATCGAAGTGAACGCGTTTACTTAATCCCATTTGTCCCCACAATGCAACCACTGCCCTCCCCCCCCCCCCCCTCCCCGCCCGCCAACCCACACGTTTCGGATGTGTACTCAGGTGTAATGCCCAAGAGCCTACAACATGACATTCCATGCATGTCTCTCGGCACTCACATACAGCCTCCAGTCGCCTCACTTGCAGGTAGGCGTCTCAAACAGAGTATGGAGAGGAGTGTTATTAAAATCCTTAATGCAAACCCACATCCGATGTAATGCAAGCTGACACGCTGATGATAAATAAACATGCACGTATCTAAGAATTCATGCATACGTAATGGTTGCAGTGTTTGCATAAATTACACCGCCCGGAGCTTACTTGACCGATAGCTGGAGGGGTGACTGTGGGATGGAGGGTGTGAGAAGGGGCATCATTGACTTTTGGGGAGCGACACTCTTTGCCGAGAAATGCCGAGGGATGTGATAGAGATGGAGTGTCGTTGTTTTGGCAAAGGTGACAGAAATTTGAAGCACTCCGCTGAACACTGTGCCTTTAGTTTGACACCTTTGAGGGTGAATGCCTGCTTCCGGGTTTATGACATAAATATGGACGACAACTTGAGAATTTCAATTCATTCACAGGATAAACCGTTTCCTTCCAAACCATTTCACGACTCTCTCAGCCATCCCCTGCATGATATCATCTTCAGAACCCCCATCAAATGATTGATTGAGACCATCTCCTGCACTACTACGCCGCCCAATCATGTAATCATCACCGCCATCACTACCAGCACATTCGCGAATCCGTTTATTTAGCAGGACAGGACCTCATTTCAGTTCGCAGAAAAAAACTTGCGCGCAAAATTCGAAAATGCCAACATCATCGCATAATGACGGGGTGTGGGGCGTACAACAGACGAAGGCTCCATTACCTCCGTGATGTAGCATCGGAATGATATGCAGATTTTTTTTTGCCATT
This sequence comes from Eristalinus sepulchralis, assembly GCA_944738645.1. Taxonomy (NCBI): domain Eukaryota; kingdom Metazoa; phylum Arthropoda; class Insecta; order Diptera; family Syrphidae; genus Eristalinus; species Eristalinus sepulchralis. The sequence goes on along the minus strand of OX122885.1, from coordinate 6,034,348 downwards.
TTTCATTTCATCTATTCAGCCAGAGCGCGGATGGTGAATGTGCGCCGCACTGGGACGAAGGGGTTACTTCATCCGCATTCATCTCATTAATCTTTCGCGGTGTTGTGGAGCTGCCAGCCAGCGCACAGCGGTATGACGATGTGATGTTACACCACAGAGTCGAGCGATTGTCGCACAACCGAATAGTGGATGTAAGTATCCGCTCAGTTCTGTACACATTCAATTAAAGGGATTTGTTTGAATTTTTCCACGCTGACTAACGCGCTGCGACGGTGTGGTGGGCTGGTGGGAGACACTGCGGTTCGACTGGGAACAATATGGTTACGCGAAATTTTGAGATTAATTATCTTCAAACAAGGATGTCGGGGAGTTTTGATTTCAGGCTCTGACTTGGTGCGGGAGAAGGAGGTGATTTTCTGAAATGAATTAATGGAAGGCGAACGCCATGGAAGCGGTTTGCTTAGAATCAGAAGCGCTGTGTCAAAGTTTTGTGGCATAGTCATTTGATTCGACGCCATTATGTAATTGGGAAGTCAGTAGATGACTGCTGCTTGGTGTGAGAGCCTCGGGGTTGGTCAGTAAAACAAACAAAAAATTTAAGAAATCGTGACGGCGTTCAGGTTGGCTGTGGTTTGTCTCAATATATTGTCGTTGTTGCCACCAAGTAAACTTTTGCTAGGGACTGTCAATGTCCTCCAAGATTCAAGTCAAAATATGAAGCTTTCTTCTCGAGTGTGTCACTCCCTTTGCGCTTACTACTTGTTGGGCCTGTTTAAGGGATTCGCGAAGGTTCCAGTATTTTTTTGGCTGTGACGCCCAGCAGTGGAGAACATTTTTCTAAAAGGCAGCGACTCTCTTGTGATGATTAACTCTGGTTTCAGAATTTAATATCAAAAGCTGACGCCCAACAGGTAACACGGACATGTTGACTTGAACAGCCTCATCAGTGACTCTCTCCGACTGGGTTTCAGAATGGATGAAGATTCCGACTGGGTTTCAGAATTTTCTGCTCAAGAGCGAAGCTCAACAGATGGGTAAGAAATTCTGGAATAATTTTGTTAAATAGTGGCGCCCAACAACTGAGAGAAATTTGCCAAAACTCACCGGAAATGTCCCATATTTTGGTAAAGTTATCTGAAGTGATATTCAGACTGGTTGCAGACCCTCCACCAAGAGACAAAAAATACCAGAATCCGGTGGCGCCCAACAGCTGACAGAAATGCACCGAAAATAAATTCCTCTCATTTCCCTATTTCGATTAAATTCAAGAGTGACCCTCTCTATGTTGATATTCGGACTGGTTTTAAGAACTCCTGCTTAAAAGTGGCTCCCAACAAGTGAAACAAAATTCCAGAATTCAGTTTTTTTTTTTGAAAAAGTGGCGCCCAACAGTTGACAAAAACGAGCCAAAAGTACCATCTCAACAACCTTCTCAACCAGAACATTCTTCATTCTTCTTGTGAGGCTGTCATGTGTCAACAGGCATTCGATTTCTCACCGAAGGATCTGGTCCAGAATTTGGTAAGTCTCCATCCACAAGAGATGGAAGAAGTTTTCTCTTCCGCAGACCATTCCCCTTCCCACGCAGGGACAAACTATGCAAAGTAGCTGTCGTACAAAAGGACATTCCAACCCTTTCAAGGATCGCTCAAATGTACTAAAACTTAATTAGTTGGACAGTCATGGAATGTTCATTGTATCTGTATCGGATTTCCCCTGAGATACAATAGTGTTATGATGATTAGAAAAGTTTTGCGTTTCCATTTCCAATCTGCCTCAGACCCCTCAACCTCCTCATGCCGATGAATCCCAAAAGAAGACGTTGCAATTTCCCATAGAAATTCAATTTTAAATCGCTTCACAGCACACACATGCTCCGGTTCAGCTTGTCAAAACTCATCAACGACTGTGACATGTCAAACAATGAGATTCCTCTCCCTCACACATCATCCACCTCCACCAGTGTGTTCCACCAGTCGTCGTCGGTTTGTGATTTGTGCGTACATCCACCGGAACATTTTGCGATGTGACGTGACAAGCCGTGTTCTCGAGTAGTGGCGCGCATCCTTTTGCGATTCGTCTCGAATTTCACGGGACGTCAATGCCACTACCACTCAAATGGGATTTTTCAATTTTCAATTTTCCATTTTTTCACATACACTGTGGAAAACGGTTTTTCGTTGCCGCCACCGCCGCCGCCGCCGCCGCTTTGCTTTGATTGAAATTGAAAATCGCTCACGTTGGAGTGGGCTAAGACGCGACGCGTGCACGCGATTTGAATGGGTTCTCATGTCGACGGTGCATTGTTCGAGTGACAGGCAAATGGCTGACGAAATGATGGATCGGGTTGTGACCAGTGGTCCATGTTTTAATTCGGTCCACCAGCGCTGTGGACAGCGACGTTCGCTGGAATTAATGAGCTTGCTTGATGTTACGGTGCATTAGGCCACCGTTGTGAGGCTGTATTTACTTGGCAGGGATTATCCTTTAAATTTTAAGAGTTTTAAACGGATATCGGAAGTTAGATGAATTGATGAATGTGTTCATTTAAGGGGTGGGGTGGTGAAAGAGTTTGCAAGACAGGGTTTGTAAGCAGTTGTAGGGGATTCGTAACAGTTTCTATATATCCGGTTCAAAAATGGCAACAAAGGGTAGTCCAGGTCCTGGTAGAGAGGAAAGAACTATGGACGGCGAAGTGAAGCAGAGTTCTACGGTTTGTGAAATTCTATAAGACGAATGTGATGAGATGCTAACAAGAATTTGTTTGAGTTTCACCACATTGTCCGTGAGAAATGGCGCCCAACGGTAGTCAGTGACCTGAAAGAGATTTGATGCAAATAACTTTGAAGACGCCGTGTTGGCAGTCATTGGGCAAAGGATAATATGAAAATTGATCAAGGACATCCAGCAGAATCTTCAAACTTCATTAAAGTGGCGCCCAACTGTTGAGCAATAAGAAAATTTCGAGAACTGGGATATTGATGTATCAGAAATGTAGAGCCTGTCTAACAGGGTGATAAAGAAATCCTAACAAAAGGCCAATTTCTCTAACTAATGGAGAGGAATGTGAAAAAGTTTCTGAATATCTGATACCAAAATGGCGCCCGACATTGTCCTGGAATTTACTGAAGATTGATTTAAAGACTCCATTCTGAGTGTCCTTTTTGTAATAAATGACAAATTATCGGGGATGTGCGACAGATTCTTCATAATCCGTAAACTGGCGCCCAACGGTTGACCAAGAAGTGACTATTTTCGAGTAAATTTTGAAAATAGGGGTGTTGCAGGAGTCAGAAAGACAACCATATTTAGTTTTGCTTAAAACTTAAATTGCGACTGTTACTTTTTAAGATACAATTTGTTAATTTGTATCCTCCAGAAACTTCTTCTTGAAATCATAGAAATTCGCTTCCTCTGCCTTTAAACTTCGCATTCCCTTAATCTCTCCTTCTCCAAGTTACTGATGCCTCCTAGCCACGAAAATCTCCAAATACCTCGTAATGACTGGGACTTTATGAAGTCCATTCCTCAAAGTACCTGTTATCTGCGAGACGGCTTTATTCATTTTCCCGCTTTTATTGTTATTCACCATCACCCCCTCACAACGGCCATATCAGTGTGGACCATCTCACCGACAGACGTTGCCATATGTAATAAGTGACGGATTAAGTCGCCGTAAAGCGTTTATATAGCGATTCCGTCAATTAAACGTGAGTTAGTGCCAGTCCGCCAAACTCAATTGTATCTGCGAACAGATTTAATGATCACCCCCGCCCACTCACTGAATGGCCGACCGGAATGCCATTGATACGCAGGAATGCTGCCTGGGCGCCCATAAAATCTAAATAAATCCCCAGGCCCTGGTCCGATGTTGATTCCAATGTTGATTGTGCAGAGAGCACACGTAAGCCCGGAGGAGTCACCTTTGTCCCACCACCACCAACTCCACCCACCTCCGCCCACCTCATGAACGACCGAATTGATATGCCCACAGGACATCTTAATGCCGGACCGGCAGAGTGAATGAAAACAATAAACCCCGGAGCGCAGCGCCACCCCGTCGGGGAGACGTGAAGTGAGTCCAGTTTTAGTATCCAAACGGGCTGTCAACCACCTTTATGGACGATTACAGAAGTTTAATGTTGTTGTGTCTTTGTTTCGTTTCGCAAACTCTCCTTCCGCACTGGCAATCGCCTTTATCTTCGTTTTCATTACACAATCCAAGTGGGTGGTGGGGGTTGGGGTGGGGGTGAGGCGAGACTGCACGAATCATCCTCAAGATAACCAGCATCCCTGCTCCTCACTTGACTTCGACTGGACACTGCGAAGTCGCTTTGGGCATCATCGTTCCTTCTTAGGATGCCCCTTCACTCCATCCTGCTCAAGGACACTGTAGAGTGGCACTCTCGGAGGACGACGACGACGATTGCCAGCGGTAGTTGCTCGGAATAAATTGCATATAATTGCTTTTCTGGTGCACAGTAAATGTCCTAGAAGAGATTTATGGATTCCTGGCGAGTTGCGCGAAGGAATTTTTGCACAAAAAGAGTTCCTGTGGCGCGTACACACAGCGCTTGGCTGTGGTTTTGGTTGCAATTACAATAAATAAATAAGTAATTAGATTGCGGTTCGGTGTTGTTGTGGTTTTCATCGAGTTTGTTATCCTCACTGTCATGGTCAGGACTTAAGTGAGTTATTCTGGAATGGACAGTGGCTTTGGTGTGCAACAGTGGCGACGGCGGGGATGACGGTTGGATGTGGCGTCTTATTGGGAAGATATTTTGGAATCAATTTCCAATTCAAATTGATTATTGAATCTGTGCGGAGAAATTTATAGATAGCAGGGATTAGGAGTGACAGCACCAAGTCGAGGGTGGTGATTTATTTGTGTGAAGGATTTGCGAAGAGAATGATATAGTTTTGGTTATCGGAGGAGTCCTGAGGGGAATTCTGCTCAGTGTTTAATGGGAGATTCTTCATATTTCGAAAAGTGGCGCCCAACCGTGATCCAAGAAATAACTATCTTCCAGAGTCGTGACAGATTCTTTCGATTCGGTGAAGTGGCTGATCAATAAACAAATGCATGCAAGATCTCCTCTTCATAATGTTTCTTGACGGATTCTTCAAATTTGGTAAAGTGGCGCCCAACAGTCGACCAAGAAATATGAGGAAACAAAAATCAAATCTTCTCAATTTTCACATGAATTCATGACAGGTTCTTCATAGAAACGACTGCACGCTAGATTCCTGACAGATTCTTCTTTTTCAGTAAAGTGGCGCCCAACGATTGACCAAGAAGTGACTTCCAAATGGCGTTTCAATTCACTGTACACTCTAATGTTGCGCCGTTAACAAGCAAACGAAAGCCTGAACCCGTCTTCGGGGATTGGAGACTCACTTGAAAGCTGAGAGAGAGCTAGCAAGCGCTTATTGGGTTTAACGTTTCATGGTTCAACGGAAGGAGTGCGGGTGAAGTTCGTTCCTTTAGCGAGAATGCAACGTATTGTCTGTACTAACAAAAGACGCACGGAAATCCCCACCCCATTACATATAACCTCCCCCGCGAACCAGTCAGAACCAACTTCATGCACTTCTCTTCTGGATCGCATCGCAACGTCATATGTCACAATGATTTAAAAATTAATTAATCATCTCTACGCTGCCCTCCGAACTTTGCATTAATTGCTTCCGACAGTCCTCCAGCCCTAGAAAGAGCGATTTCAATTGCAGGCATTCAGTCACGGGGGCAAATTACAAGGATATCGCTTGTTTGCGTTGCTAACCATATGCTCTGCTCCGGCCAGACACCAGGATACAGGTACGACATATGTTGCCTAACCGCAGCAGGAACCGTACTCGCCACGGCACGAGATAAAACTCTAATCTCAAGTTGCATCAGTTGCAAGTCGAATGCCACCCACCCCACCCGGCCCTCGACTGTCATTATTTTGATGACTTCACAGAACCTCTAATTTGGCTGCGCGAATGGCGATGTGCATCTTTTCGGACAAGTGGGCACACTTGGTGCGGAGGTAATGAGTGTCACCCGGCAGCCAGCAGCGGGGGTGACTACACTATAATTTAACCTCGGCCAGTCGAGGGTGAAGCGTTCAGCTCGTGTCATGCGTCGCTCGCTCGTAGGTGTTTGTTGCATGCATGTAATCAAATAAATTACGACTAGCACTCGTCCGAGGGGGCACTTACATAAACTAACAGCATCAGGTGGAGGTGGGGAAGGAGAAGAAGGCGGCCGCTGCCGCCGCCGTGTAAGGTTGTCATCTGCGATGCTCTTCAATATCATAAAGTGCGTTCGATAGCAATTCGAGCGAAACTAATTCGAAAAATTTGACGACAGTGCACGGGGTGGGGGAGGGATGTGGGCAAACAACAGTTGTAGTGTTCAATTAAGGATGATTATTGCCTGTTCCCAGGTTCAGGTATTACAATGTTTATTGAGCGAAACGGGCGCCCTGTAACGAAGATGGTGGATTGGGGGGGGAGCTACGTAAAGAATGAAGGATGGTGGAGGGAGGTATAGTTCTACACAACCAGGTCTTGACGTTTAAAGGACACACGACAAAGCTCGAAGCAGGGAAAAGACGTCTCAAGCAGAAGTGATCTAAGACAATCCTCTCTCTTCCCATTCGCAACCTGTGGCTATTTGAGATCAAAATTATCAATTTTCCCAAAGACATGGGCTTCCAGATGGCTGGGACGAAAGAACACCCAACCGGCGGCTACCTCCCGCCCTTCCCTGGGGCCCGCAACCCACCGTCGAACGCAACAATAAATCCCCAACACACCGATTTGCATCGAAATGAATTATTTATGGAACCGATGATACCCGATCCGAGACATTTGTGTTTCGTGAATTAAATCTCTCTTCCGGCAGCTACACATGTCCTTCAGCGCATAAAACACGCTCACCGAAGCGCAAAGTGGCGCGGCGGCGGCAGCGCTACAGTGGCGGCAGCAGTAACGTGTGTGTAAGGATATGCCGGAGACGACAACTGAATTTGATTTAGTGCTCCTTTTAGTCATGTTCCACGCTCCCTCCCACCCCCACTGGCAATTACTTTAAATTCACGCAAAAATAATCGCACACAAGGCGCACCGGCAGTGCGTACGTTACACATCCCCCCCACCTCCACCGCCACGTCATGTGTGTGAAGGGAAAGCGTTTCGTCATTGAACGCATTTAGAGGTTAGTTCATCGGCCGTCCTGTGAATTGTTTGCTCACTCACACCCCTCAGCCGGCGGCACGGAGAAAAAAGGGTCCTCTCCGGTTCACGGTTGACTAGAAAGGGTTGCCAGTGAGTTCGTTCGTTCCTTGTTTTTCTTTTTCGGCCCAAAATCAGATTTTTATCGGCGAAATTGAATTATTAACTTATTGAGTTGTTCCGTAACAAATAAATTTTCATGCATCGTAAGTGCGTCTCTGTGCTGACTGCGCCCGGGAGGGGGACGTTGACGCGTCCTTTTTTTGTGTTCATTGTTCAAAGGGGTAGAAAGGAAGTGGCAAACCCAACAATTTACATCCGAGCTCGAGTGACCAGCGCGTCTGTTAACCCCTTTGCGCCGGCCGCACCCATTTTGGGTAGTTTTATCCTTTTTTGTGGATAAATCACTAAAGAAATGTCCTCGGTGTGTCCTTTTGCAGCAAATGGACGTTAATGACGGCGAAATGACGTTGTTACTCTCAGCTCGCCGATGGCAGTGGGAGGGGTGTAACGATGCGGTTTCTGGCCAAGTGATGTGTTTTTTTGGGATTTTTATGCGATTTTCGACGGGAAAACGGAGAAATTATGACCTAGCCGGGGATTAATGGGCCTCCGCACATGCATCTGATGGCTGTGGGCATGAAAGGGTTGGTTCTGGTGGACATGTGTGGCTAATGTGGCCTCTTTTGGGTTTGATGAGTTCAATGAGGCGTGGGCCGTAACTCGTTGAATATGTGAATATGATGATGAGATGGTGGAGGGGGAGGGAGGAGGAGGGATATTAGGAAAATGAAAAGCCAATGAGGTGTGGAGGTGGAGTGTGTATGCTGTTAACCAAAAAAAAGAGACAGAAATGGCGATCACTGAATGGGAAAACGAAACACAAATGGCGTCCATCACGAGATTTCAATTCAAACGGTGACAGCAACCACGAAGTATTTACTTTCAAACAAAAGTAGTGAAGATAAAATCCAAGGCACTTGAAAATAAAGATGGTACCTTTAGTCAGCGAAAAGAAGCGAAGACTGCGGAAAAAGGAGACCGACCTGAAGAGCTGGTCATGTGGCGAACGGCGGTTGAAAGAAGACCTATTGCACATTCAAACATAGACCAGGAATTTAAAACCAGACGTAAAGACTAAGGGCAGAAATCGGTGACGAACATTGAAAATGAAGACTGAAGCCAAAGACTGAAAGCGATGACTGAAGATGAAGATACAAAACGAAGACTTAGGATAAGGACTGGGTGCAGGCTGGGGGCAAGGACTAAAAGTGCCGACTGCAGGAGAAATCTGTAGGCGTTATCTAAAATGAGAATTGAAGTCGAAAACTGAAGGCGAAGCTAAAAGCGATGGCTGAAGGCAAAGGCTGAAGGCAATGACCAAAGGCAAGGACTAAAGGCGATAACTTAAGACGATGGCTAGAGACGATAAGAGAAGGCCATGACCAAAACAAGGACTAGAGGCTATAACCGAAGGCAAAGGGTTAGGACTGGAAAGTCGACGGAATATGAAGACTAAAGTGAAATTGGGAACTGAAAGCGAGTGCGAAAGACAAAGACCAAAGGAGAAAACTCAAAGCAGAGACTGCAGTAAAAAAACTGAAGGCAAAGACTGTGCGAAAGGACTGAAGAAATAGGATGAAATTGAAAACCCAAAGCGAAGACTTAAAGTGAACCTAAGAGAAGAGTACAAAAGCGGGAAAATGAAGATGAAACCTGAAGGCAAGGAGTCCAGACGAAGGCTAAAGATGAAGGCCAAGCCCTGACTCCCATCCTTCTTATCTAAAATCCAGATGAATGACTAATTTCCCGCTGAGGACTTAACATTTAATGGCTCCATACTTTTGTAAGTACCTCTCCAATATCAAATCGGTTGGGTATCAATGGCAAATATTCACGAGTCCGACGGTGGAATATTTGCTCTAACGCTTTATGACGGACGGCAGGTTGATATTCTCCACATTTTTGTAAGCACAAAACCCAACAACAACAACACGTGTAGAAGCTCTTTTTCAACTAAAAGATGGAGCATCAGGATCAGCGCCAAAATAGCGGTCCTTTTGTGCCTACGGAGACCGACGCGATAAGATTTCTCGATAGCCAGAAAATGCCGGAGAGTCAATGTAGTGCTACTGAACAGTGGAACAACGGACATGACAAAGTATCAAGGAGTGAACTAAATGCAACGCTTGAAGTTCAATCATTACTCCAAAGTGACTCTCGTACACGTTACTTTCCTTCACATCCACCCAATACAGAGACGATGGAAAGGACTGACCAAGAAGACGAAGCGCTTAATTTTGCCCACCATAGCGTACGCCTTCCGTGTGTAGTGTCGCATCTTTAAAGCCAGAAAAAGAAGCTCTCTCAGTCTCACCATCGACAAGGACCGGATGAAAAACCATATCAACAGGAAGGTCTTTGAAAACCCGCGCGTCTTCCACTTGCGGCTATTCTTGGTGCAACTTTTCATAAGGAAGCAACGAGAAACTTGAGGACATCGATATCTAAACACGCACATCATGCTGGAGCAGACAACACTCGGCGAATGGGACTCTTATCACTTCTACTTCATCAGTCGTCCAACCCATAATCGGGGCTGAACTGGCAACATACCGGGTGATTCATCCTGAGGTCCATTTTTCAATAGACAGATCACGAGTGTCTTCTTACAAACTGCTTCTTTGGCAAGTCACCTTGATAATTGAGTGGCACTATAGCCCACAAGGGACCAGGGCCTAGCTACTGCAACAGCTACTCATCTTGTGCGTGCTACTGTTTACTCACGAGTAGAAGGATCTATAGTTGTCTTCCGACTCCGAAAGGCAAGATTTGAGAGGATGCTCATGGCAATTGACTGTTGTAACCAAATCGACGGAGGTGGTGACGTGAAAAAATGCGATTTGTCCCGTCTGGGAATCGAACCTAGATCTTCAACGTGTGGGTCGACGCACTTACCCAATACGCCACGGCGGTCACCTTGGTTACCGACAAATCGTTCAGCTGTATTTCGAAAACCAGATCTCACTGAGAAATGTTTTTCGTGCTTTTTAAGGAACGTAAGGTGACCACAGTCGACCATTCCCAAATGTAAGTTGATTCTCTGATGTGGCAAGACCACATCCAGCACGTAATGAAGAGACAATAGCAACTGTAGCTGAGAGTGTACGCGATGACCGTGGTGATTTATTCTCAGCGGTCTATCTGGTCTGGTTTCAATTAGACAGCGCTACGAGCCATGCAACACGTGAAAAAATTTCATTGCTGAGAAATCATTTAGGTGAGAGCTTATGTCCACGTTTTGACCACCTAGATCGGCCGATATCACAACTTTGGATTATTCTCTTTGCGAATAATGAAAGTCTCACGTCTTCAGAGGTAAGCCAGCTCGTGTATTCTGTGCTATGTTCGAACGTGTCGCCCAAAATTGGGCATTCTGGACCATTTCAGACGTAATCCTGGCCAACATTCACATGGTACATGTAATTTCTGAGAAGTAGATGCTTCTACTGCTGCAAAAACCGACTAAAATTGAATTGAATTGCGGCCATTTTGTGGTCTAATGGTGATCAGCCGCGGCACTGATGATCGAGACGACAACTTCCCTCTCGAATTGGTCCACGCAACCTCTCCCCACCACCCCTGCTGTCTTCAGAAATTATTTTCAATCAAAAACCTCTCCCAGTCTATTGTTTCCATGGCACCACCTTCATCCCTTTATCTGTTGATCGACAGCAGAAAAGAATTCAAATATCTCCTCACCTTCCCGCCAACTAGTCATTTTCATTTATCTTCAACTTTCCACCCACTTTAACCCCGCAAATTACTCGTCTACTTGAAGCGGTTACTCTTTGATTATAAGACCCTTCCCCAGGCTCCGAAATCCGCTTCAAAAAAACCCAAAAAAAACAACAAACTCATCACCCGTCCAAGTGAAAGGGTTGATTATGGTTTCACAACAAATCCACAAACGCCACCCACCCACCGCCCACTCTCTGTCCACACCAAAAAGAAGGAACAACAGAAAAGCAAAAAAATTGTAATCAATGAATTAAAAGCAAATGAGCCGTCGTCGTCGTCCTCATTGTCGGTCGTTCTTCGAAGGATTCTCCCGCAGCAGCGGCGTATTCCGCTCCTTTCCTGTTTCTGTTTATTGTTGTCCGCATTCTGCTGCGCGTGTTTGTTTGGTGATGCCGATGCCTTCCGTTTGCCCTGCTTTGATGTTGAAGATGTAATTTAAAAGAAGACTGCATAAGCTGCTCCCACTCTCTCTCTCTCTCCCGGCTTATAATTATTGTCCTTTGGTCCTTGGGTGTTTGCGTAGAATTTTTTGTTTTGCCTTCTGTTCTTCTCTGTGGCATTTCTTTGGCTCTAATTAAAAGTACGCGTTTAAATAATGCAGAAGCAGACGTCGTCGTCGTCGTCCTTCCGAAGGATATAGATTCCGAATGCAGTCGAGGGCGCGTGGGGCACAACGCATACAGCTACGGTCTGTAATTAGGAGATTGTTGTTTATTTCGTTGCCTTCCGGATTTCGATTTCTGTGGAGCCTGCCCCGCTTGGAAGTCTTAATTAACTTTTAATCCTGCGGAATTTTAAATATCGGATTTTTGTCCAATTTGCAGTCGAGTCCTACGGACTCCGAAGGCTCTAATCCGCAGGATCTTACCGGAAAAATTTTCCTTGACTTATGATTGAAATGGACTTAGTCTGACTAAGGGATGTCTTTCCTCCCCTTTCTGCGGCAGCGGCGAAATCCTTAAAGCTTGAGGTGGAAACATGCATCTGGTTGATGAATTTCGCTTCCGCTTCGCGGCACAGTGTCAATCATGCTGCAGGCCTCCACTCAACAACCACACAAAAGGGTTCGTAATCGCGGACTACACTTGCCACCACGGCACCTCCTCCCACTTCGCTGAGCGGCCAAGTCATTACCCCACCAATCGGAATCAATTTAAACGGAATCCGATTAAAAACGCAATCATCTGAGATCGGCTTCAAAATAACAGGCTCGGTGGCGGCGCGAGAGGACATTCAAATATCGCCACCGTCAGAGAACCTTTTAACGAATTTTCCGCATGAGCTGAACTGTCACCAGCTCATATGCCGCCATCCCCAGGGTGTGGGCCCTGCCCAGCCCTGTTCAGGGGTTGCATACGAAATTAATTTAAATTGTTGCCAAGTTGCGGATGCGAACGAGCGAGTGCGCGGGCAAATCCAGCGGCATATGGCCTTTTTTTTCAAAATCCGACGAACAATAAATATTTTAGTGACGAACAAAAAGGATATCATTTGACTTTCCATTTCACATATGTGACACTCGAGTGGTAACTCGATCGATGGTTGGAACGAGACCATCCCCTCGGGCAGTGAGGTTACCAAATCCGCACTAAGTGGTGTCAAATGACGGCTGTCTTCCGTGGGGGGTGGGGCGCATCTCGTAATTGCAGCAGGAGTCTTTAGGTTTTTTATGCGGTTGGATTCGGATGCGACACAAAATGTCACAACTTTGCTTTTGACAGGCAATCACCTTTAATTATCCTTGCGGTCGCTGTGGGGTGGTGGTGGTGGTGGTGGTGGATGGCATTGCGGTGCCCTCATGGAGTGGAAGGTAATTTGAGAAGGAGACACGAAGGATGTTGTCATTTGTCCTAATAGACTGTCATTATTGGCGGCAGAAGCGATTGCATGTGACATGACTGGAATTGAGCGAGGGCGAGGCGAAGTTGTCTTCAAGAATTTTTTGAAGAAGAATGCCTAAAGTGTATTGTCCTTAAACGGCGACTTTAAAAGTGGTATTAAAGCGGTTCGGCGTTTTGAAGGACATCTTAGTGTAAGCTGAGAGAAAAGCAGTTTAAATACGGTTTGCCCCTGATCATCTACGGATTCTCGAAACAAGCAGTTTTACCAACAATCTGTGAGGGAGTCTGTCCCAGAAACGATCGATCAGTAAGTCCATAAAGGCCACGGCGTCCATAAGGCGACGGCGTCCATAAGGCGACGGCGTCCATAAGACGATGACGTCCATAAGGCGACGGCGTCCATAAGGCGACGGCGTCCATAAGGCGAAGGCGTTCATAAGGCGAAAGCGTTCATAAGACGATGACGTCCATAAGGCGACGGCGTCCATAAGGCGACGGCGTCCATAAGGCGAAGGCGTTCATAAGGCGAAAGCGTTCATAAGGCGACGGCGTCCATAAGGCGACGACGTCCATAAGACGACGGCGTCCATAAGGCGACGGCGTCCATAAGGCGACGGCGTCCATAAAGGCCACGGCGTCCATAAGGCGACGGCGTCCATAAGGCGACGGCGTCCATAAGGCGACGGCGTCCATAAGGCGACGGCGTCCATAAGACGATGACGTCCATAAGGCGACGGCGTCCATAAGGCGACGGCGTCCATAAGGCGAAGGCGTTCATAAGGCGAAAGCGTTCATAAGGCGACGGCGTCCATAAGGCGACGGCGTCCATAAGGCGACGACGTCCATAAGACGATGACGTCCATAAGGCGACGGCGTCCATAAGACGATGACGTCCATAAGGCGACGGCGTCCATAAGGCGACGGCGTCCATAAGGCGACGGCGTCCATAAGGCGAAGGCGTTCATAAGGCGAAAGCGTCCATAAGGCGACGGCGTCCATAAGGCGACGACGTCCATAAGACGACGGCGTCCATAAGGCGACGGCGTCCATAAAGGCTACGGTGTCCATAAGGCGAAGGCGTTCATAAGGCGACGACGTCCATAAGACGACGGCGTCCATAAGGCGAAAGCGTCCATAAGGCGAAAGCGTCCATAAGGCGACGGCGTCCATAAGGCGACGGCGTCCATAAGGCGAAAGCGTCCATAAGACGACAATTGGAAACATCATCAGTCGTACTCTCTAAGCAGTGGCTATGAGGACAGACAAGTAGTTGAGTGGGATTTTAATGCGACTTGGGGAAAACCTTAGATCTCTAAATGAGGCTCTCTGCCGCCTGTCATTATTGATCTAGAGGCCTGTTAGATTATTTTGGATTGCCTGGTTGTCAGTCTGCACCCACAATTAGGTCTCCTTTCATTAGTATCTCTAAAACCAATATAACCTGCCTAGGAGGTGTCCCACACTAACGTCGTTGAGTTCATCTCGCTTGTCGAAGACGTTCTTCCCTTAGATGTCTTTTCTCTTCTTTTTGCATGAGCTCAGCAGTCGCCAGGAAGATGAGCCCACCAGCCACCTAGTGGTCATCCGGATATTGATGGATTGGATGCATTGGCGTTCTCTTGCTTTGGGCCATTTTACAATTGACAACGAAAATTAGAAGCAAGGACTGAAGACATACTTTGATCAATGATTGCAGATGAAGATGAAAAGAACCAAGACTGGAAAAGTAGATCAAAGCCAACGCCGAAAGCCGAAGGCTTGTCGTCACCAAGGCCAAGTGGTTTCTCGGCGGCTTCATTTCGCTTTCGTTCGTGAGTGTGGAAGTGCAACGGCAAGATCGTGCATCAGTTAAGGAGATTTTGGGAAAAGATTTCGCGATCAGAAGACGCCGCCACCCTCGTGCGCATCCTAAGACACAGTTTGGCGCGCAGTCATGATGGATTGCCTGTCGACGATTGACCTCTAAGACTGAAGCTGAGAGCGTTAGTCAAGCCGAAGACTTGCAGTTGAAGGCGATGACCAAATGTGAAGACTGAGGACTAAGGCTAAAGGCAAACACTCAATGAATGTGGAAACTGATGAAGACGACTAAAGACAAAGACACAAGGGAAGGGCTGAAGGCGGAGACTAAAGACAAGGACTGAATTCAAAGACTCACGGAGGAGGTTTAAGGGAGGGACTGAAGGCGAAGACCTCGGTCTTCGGCGTAGACGTCTGAAGGCGAAGGCTGAAGATGAAGACTCAAGACTGAATTTGAAAACTCAAGATGGAGATTGAAGGAGAATTCGCAGAGTCTGAATGGATAATGAAGCCGAACACTCAAGGCAGAGACTCAGAGAGAAGACTGAATTCAAAGACTCAAGAAGGAAGTTTAAGGGGAAGACTGCAGGCGAAGACAGAGGGCGCAGACGTCTGCAGGCGGAGAATGAAGGTGAAGACTGAGGTGAAAGACTCAAGACGAAGACTCGTGAAGACTGAAGGCGAAGACTCAAGTAAGGGTCTGAAGGAGGAGAGTGAAGATGAAAACTCAAGAGGAAGACTGAAGGTGCAAACTAAACCAGAGAACTGAAGTCACAAGGCTTATGTCGGGTGTTTTCTTAGAGGTAAAGAACTTTACGTTGGCAACATTTTTTTAACTGGTGGACATTTTGTTAGCTATGAAGTGATTTACTTTTAGTTTGATTTGAAAACGAATATTCTGACGCCTCAACGCTTCCAGATTCAGCCCAGAACAAGATGATGACAAAAACGATGCTGATAAAAAATGTCAGCAGCATCGTTCAGAATGACAGTCAATGAACAACCACGATGTGCAGAGACTGTGGTTACAACAAAATGGCGCAACATGTCACACAGCTCGTGCCACAATTGGTTTATTGAAGGGAACCTTTGGTAACCGCATAGTTTCACGTCACGGACCTGTGATGTGGTCTTCAAGAGAGTGCGATTTAAGGCCGTTTGACTTGTTTCTTTGGGGATATGTGAAGTTGCTTGTTCACAGATAAGTTGCAAACGCTTGACGCCTTGAAGGACAAGAGTCGCCTCGCTGTTGCCGATTTAGGGTCACAAATGTTGGAAACAGTCCCTCCAAAAGTAGACTTCCGAGTTAGACTACGTGCGAGCCAGACTGTAGGAAAGGCCATTGGACATGAGGCGCTGATAAATGAGTTCACAAACGACGACCAATTACAGGGGTCAAGTCAAAAGACGTTTCAAAAGCTTCAAAGAAATCCAGTCGAACTCAAATCCATGCACTCACGGTGTGGTAATGAAGCGACTCATGATCGAGGATCGAAGATCCCTGGCGATGCAGGTCTTTGTCGTAGGTTAGCAGTGGAACTACAAGACTACATGGACCATCTACTTTTTTTTGCTGGAGATTGAGAGACAATGCACTGAAGCGCTCGGACTCAAAAACTGGTCCATTGTATCACCAGGCAGTAACCTTCGTTTACTGTACTTTTCTGGTTTTCCGAAGAAAGACCAGCAGGCTCTTCTGAGATGAAGAGCTTTTCAGCTGCCACCACATGAGCGGCAGACAGCCGCCACCTGATACCGGCAAAGGCGAGATATTGACAGAGAAAGTGTGAAGTGAAGTGTGTTTACCTTCTCCACAGGCGGCATAAAGGTTTTCATCACTTTGGTGACAAGCGAAGGTGAAGTGTCCCGTTTGCACGACGACAAGTTTTCTGCACTCTTTTTTGACCATCTACTTACAACTCAGTCGTGCACTTTAAACACTTTCAGGGAGTAGAGGGAACTGGTTGTGTTGGGTGGTGTTTCCGGAAGAGAGGTCAGGGCTCTCCGTGTCTGCTGACTGTCAGTGTTCCAGATGCCTAGAAACCGCAGCGTGTCGCATGACTGAAATTTAGACCAATACTGCATCGGTATGGTGACCATTTCTGAAAGGCGAGTAGTGGACCAGAAACTGTGTCAGCTATTGGCTATCCTGATGCCAAACTTAAGAACAATCACCCAACATTGTCAGTAGTTGGTGGCATCCAATCGAGGCGACCCTCCAAACACTGTCAGTGGCCTAGAGATGCTCAGTAAGGCTCACATCAAAGTGAAGGATGGAACAACTTCCTCGCTCTGGCGGTTGTCAGCACCACAAACCACCGGATGAAATTATGACATGTTCCAAGAACTTGCGCTGCCCCCCCAACTCCCTCTTCAAAACAAACTCAAAAAGTCTATTAACATATGAATGTATCACACGATAAATCATATTGTCAGTCAAAAAAAGAAAAGCCAGCAGCATCCGACGAACTTTTGATTAATGGCCCACAAACGGATAAATGAATTCTTCCACAAAATCCGACTTTCGACGCGCAATCAATTCCCCTTTTGTGGCGATGCTCTCCTGCTTTGGTGCTCCTGTCTGCTTGCCTCGTGCTCCTGATTGCGACGACTAGTCCTCCGGTTTGACAAAAACCTTAAGCAACAGTCCTGCCTGGCGGTGGTTAAGAAAAGCAGCAGCAGGAAGAAAAAGGTCGAAACCAAATTCGAAATGTTGTCATCGCACATGTCATGTACTTGTTGATTTATTGTCCTTCCTGTCTGCAGGATATTCGTCTTTATCTCATGTGGCGTCGTGTCGTCCTCGCTCTCGTCCATACATATGTATGTGTGTGCCACCCCCCCTTCTTCAGTGGCATGGCAATTTACTCATATCATCCATGCGTGGGGGGAGGGGGAGGGAGTATGTTCTGCAATCGTGTACGATTTGTAAGCAGGATTATCCGTTAGCAGAAAATGAGAGATGTTTAGTGCATGAGAATTTTAAATTCGATCCTCACGAAGGATACATCAGGGGATTGGAATTTTTTCGTGCTGACATGTGATGGGAATGAGTCGTGGGATTCTTGGGTTTTTGTGACGGTTTAGGGGTTTGGCCGTGGATTTGGTTGGTTTTCTGTGGAGACACTCCATTTCTTGATGCTTTCGTGCAAACTGTAGCCAGCAAGAAGCTTTTATCTTCAGTTTATTTTTCTCAAAGGACTATCGGGTTGTATGTACATTTTAAAAAGATGATCTACTGCCTGTTGGGCCCAGTTGGACTGGAGGCTGGCAAAATTTTAAGAGACCTACTAGGGGTAGGGGCTTAGAGATGAATTCAGGAAAGGAGGAGGAGGAGCTGAAGTAAAAAAGCAAAAAACCCACCGCTATCGTCGTCGCACATAGAACGCTAGCTTTTGAGGTTTTATTTTCAGCAGAGAGATGGACATCAGGTCTACAATTGAGCACCGGAGAAAAATGGCTCCCGACATGGAACCCAGACAAATGACTACGTCGATGTATGCTGGCTTTTGATGAAATTGTGGACAAGTCTATAAATGCGAACATTGCAGGCAATACAGTTGACAGTAATTGGAGTAAAATGGCGCCCGATGCTGGATTCCAACCCATCTCTAGGGAGACAAAAATTCGTTTCAAAGATTGAAGCCTAGCAGTGAAGGCTATAGAGTGGGACAAGGTCTGGTGGCACAGTCTGATGGGGAAGCCTGATGGCTAAACATAATGACGAAGCTTGGTGGTGAAGCCGGTAGGCGCGAGATAAAGTCAAAATCGGAAGGCGAAAGTTGAATATGAAAGTCAAGGCTGAAGGTGAAAGTAGATGGCGAAAGTAAAAGGCAAAGGGCGAAGGAGAAGGACGAAGGCAAAGTCGGAAGGATACATCTGAAGGACAACGACTAAGGCTGTCAAAGAAGGCTGAAAGCAAAGAGTTGGCGCTTTTTCCAACACAGGGTTCAAAGTAAAAAGACGCATCCTGTCGAAGAAAAGACTGAAATCAAAGGCTGAAGTGGAAACCAGAAAGAAAAGTCTGAAGCCTAAGGCTTAAGTCAACGACTGAGAG
Organism: Eristalinus sepulchralis; assembly: GCA_944738645.1. Classification (NCBI taxonomy): domain Eukaryota; kingdom Metazoa; phylum Arthropoda; class Insecta; order Diptera; family Syrphidae; genus Eristalinus; species Eristalinus sepulchralis. Next base: position 6,015,628 of record OX122885.1, on the reverse strand, counting down.
CGAAGGCTGGAGATCAAAGCTAATGGAGAAGGCGAAGACTCATGGTGAAGGCTCAAGAGGAGGTCTGAAGATAAAAGATGAAGAAAAAGGCTGGGGAAGAAGGCTAGACATTCATGGTGAAGACTTAGGACGGAAGCCAGAGGCATGGCTCTACTCGAACTGGTGACAAAATTCGGGTGCGAGTTGTGGCAGCGAAGTGGCTTAAAGCCAAGGACTGCGCCGAAGGTAAAGGCAGAACGCGAAAACTGTTAGCGACGTGGTAGGCTGAAGGCAAAGACTGCGCGCAAAGTGTTAGGAAGAAGGGAACGAGTGAAGACTAATTTCAAGGACTAGACCAGACTAAAGGTGAAGTCGAAGGTAGAAAATAAAAATAGAAGGCAATTGCTGAAGTCATAGGCCGATGACGGAGGCTTAGGTCGCGGAATACTGATGGACACCAGACCAGAAGGTGGTGTATTCTGACAGCATAAGTTGAGTGAAACTAGACCAATTTCCAGAATTTAAAGGGTGCGGACGAACGCTGGAAAAGAAAGCTTCATTGGGATGGTCCTAGCTGCGATGAATGGCACTGACACGGCTATGAAGAGTGAGGATGAATGAAGCGATGATCCGAAGTTAAATCCACGCCAGATTCTATCCTGAAACAAAATTCGAAACTACAGACCACTACTCCGCAACAAAATAGGAAACTTCTCCCGAAACTCAACGGATTCCCAAAAAATCATAAACTCATCGCTATCGTCATTGGCATCGTCATCTTCCAGGAAATCCCCTTCCTGGCATTCCCACGAAAGCCCCTTCCCCGCAGCAATCTCACAGCCTTCACAACGCAGTAGTGAACATAATTCGGCAGTAAATTGCAACAAAATTTTAATTTTATCGTCCAACATAAAAATTTTTCACCGCAATCTCGCCGCCAATACCGCCGTCATTCGCCGCGCCGTGTCGTGCCGAAAACTTTTTCCCATAAATCCTTGGCGTCATTCCCATACAAAGTCACTCATTAGCTGGACAATGGTCAATCGCACGCACACATCCATAGCGCCGCGCGCGAGATAGAGAGACAATTTCGTCACTTTGTCTCCTAATCTGGCCATAAAAACCGCCAAAAAGTGGAACATTTCCATCTCCTTTGTTCCCGCTTTTATTGATCAACTTCTCTGCATATAAATCCCCAGATTAGCTGTGCCAAGGAGCCGGCAAGGACACTTTTATAGAGCAGCACTGTAAATCATCATTAAGTTGTTAATTTATTTGCAGTTGTGTTGTGTTGTGTTGTGCTCGCCGTGCTGGCTGAGAAGAGATGGCTGTGCGATGGGTGACGGTGATCTACTGTGCCAGTTCTACCGCAACATAAAATCTTTAAGTGATTTTATTGGCGTCACTTCCCTCCCTCCTGACACGTCACACACAGTGGAAAACAAACAGAAAGGGGGATTAGGGTGTGTCTGCGCATCCTTTTAGGATTTTTTTTCAGATTTTTTCTGGCAGCGATCGCGCTCGGGAATCCGAAGACAATGGGTGGGTTGTAAACTGTCGATAATTTCGAGGAGTTATTGGCGCCCATTGTTGGCCTATGCAACATTGTTGCGCGCACAACAATATTTTGTCACGACACTTTGGGCAGTCGCAATTGAAATGTTTGTTCGCCACCGCTGCCTTACATTGTTGCACTGTGACGGGTGTGTGACAGCCTACCTGAGGGGTGTGCTGGGTTTTATTGCGATTCCTTCGGGATTAAGTTAAGATGTTTGCTGTGAACAAAATAATACGCAGATGCGTGTGTTTTCAGAACGAATTGCCATTGTCAAGGGAGGGTGCGCGATTTGGCGGTGGTGCATTAGTTTGGGTTGCGTGGCTGACAACTTTGTTTTGCATTTGAAGGGGAGACGGGGCTTTTGAATGAGAGAAAAGTCATTTCGGCAACAATGTATGGATTTGATGTGCGCTTTGACGAAGCTGGCGGCAGGAATGGGCTGTCTTGTGACGAATGTGGACTCACATGAAGTCTGCACAATTTTAATACAAAATTTGTACGCAAGACTTGGTCCTGAAATCGTCTTAAGATCAAGTGTATGATGCGGGAATAAGACTGAAAAAGTTTCCCAGCAGAGCTTCAAAGGAGAAATTGGCGTAAGCCAGCCAGGGATCGAGCCAATATCCAGCTCCCATTCGTTTCCACTGCTCATATGGTCTGGGCTGCGATGGACTAGGCCTAAGTCTGGGCTTAAGTCTCACATTCCACTTGAGCTTCAATCTGAAGTCTCATTCGCTAACATGGCTAAGTCAGTTTTGGTGCATTTCGCGTAAAGGTATTGTAACTACTGGTGCACTGGATGCCTTGGAGGGATTTTAACGTATGACTTGCAACTTTGTCTTCTTCCTCTTTTTCTTTCTTTTCCCTTCTTTTTGTATTCTTTCCTCTTTTGTCCCTTGTTCTTTCGCTTCTTCTTCTGGGTGTTCTTCTTCCTCGTCCATTGCTTAGGCTGGCGCTAGATTCCGGCGTGGACCTAAGCATCAACCGTCATGCCTCTGTTTTAAGACTGGATCTTGAGACACGATTTTGAGACACGGTCACGTTGGGACTAGACTGTTAAACTCGTCGCTGCTTAGGATCCGTTTATCGGAAAGAAATCAGTTTGAACCAGTTTAAAATGTTGAAGCCGTGACTTTCTCCCACCTAGAGCTTCGATCTATAAGGTCTTTCGGTATAACTTTCTAAGCGGTAGCCTTACCCAGCAGGACTAGCAAAGATTCATATTCTTGTCTATGGCACAGGTTAATGCGCAACTATCCCACCAACACTAGATGATTAACAGGGATGTTCAAGTCTGATTCTAAGTAAGAAAGTAGACGGAAAGATGACGCTGACTATGAACTATTGTTCTCCACCCACCATCCACCCACCATCCACCCACCATCCACCCCTCTATCTTTAAAAGAAGGACACAGACCAACCTGTCTAGAAATAACCAAAGACAGTGTGAACATGGTATACAATATGACTACGATTTCGTAGGCTGTGGGATACCTGAAGAACTTAAATCTACTCCAGAATCGGGCCTCGAGTCGATGCTTCGCCTTCAACATTTCTAATTCCTGCAAGCAGGGGCTTTACCACCAAATCAGCTCTCAGATTACAAGAATGCCAGAGCTGACACCCGGAAAGCCTTACACACTCAAGCCTACTTGAATCTTTCAGCCATAAGGGCCTTCTTGTTACTCTAGGCTTTGACACATCCGAGTATGATGTCGACAACTTCACGTTCTTATACCGGCTTGGCTGGATTGGGAAAAGCCGGATTTCATCAAAGGGTTCCCCATTTCGGCGGATGAATCAAAGACGGCAGACTGCCGGCAAACGGCAGGCGGCAGACGGTAGACGGCAGACGGTAGACAGCAGACAGGAGAAAGGAGACAGGAGACAGGAGACAGGAGACAGGAGACAGGAGACAGGAGACAGGAGACAGGAGATAGGAGACGGCAGCAGCCAGTCGGTAGACGGCACAGGATTTGAAGTCTTCCGCATCTTACTGCCTATTCCAGTGCATTTCAAACAGAATCTTTTGCAATAAGGAGATTCTCGTGGATTGTGCTAAAAAGGAACCTTGCTCCAAAGGCCTTAAAAGTATTGAAATCCTGTCCATAAGAGACTGCATATATTCGTAGGAGCTTAAGAGTCTACAACGTCACTTCCTCCGCTGAGTATCTGTACATTACGGCACTAATCTGAATGAAAAGGCAGATCACCTGGTACGGACTAATTCAGATTCGACTGAAAATTGTATCCATCTGCCCATGGGAGGGAGAGAGAGAGAGAGAGAAAGAGAAAGAGACACATTAGTAAGTCAACAGTGACAGAACCATTTTAGCTGCGCCATGAGCTGCAACATGAAAATTGAAAGGTGGGTTATGTAGTGACCAGATTATTCAGAGCCTAACGTCTACATACTTCCTTATCGAAATCTTGACACAAGAAGTCAGTTCCTCCTCAAAGCGCTCGCTTCAAGCTCTCTGTTTAGGCCAAACAGGGCTTATGGGCTTATGGAAAAGAAGTTTCGAAATGAAAGACTCACCTTGATGGCTGTGTGGAAGTTTGGACAATATGTTCTTCGGACTGGTGTCCTAGTGGATAAGACTCTTGGTCCTTGCCACAGATGAGTATGTGGCTGCTGTGGTCGAGAGTGTGAGACTCAATTCAAAAACATCACCTCACCATAGCGATCATCAGAGCTCACCAGTTCACAGCCTAACCTAAGGAGAATTCCGACCAAAAATTTCAGAAAGCCGATTCCAGGCTTCAATTAATTCAGGAAAGGAAAGGAAAGGCTCGCCCTCCAGCTTCGTTGTCATTTCGCAGTTCGGGCCTTAGAGCAGGACATCGATTTTGAGCAAAAAAAATCAACCATTCTCACAAGACACATTCTCACCTCCTCGACTATGTAAATGGATCAAGAGGTCGAGTTGTAGTGACAACGTGGTGCAAACTGTGGAGTAGTGGTATCATTGGACCGATTTTTTTTGAAAATGAGGCTCAAAACAACATTTTGGTCAAAGTGGCCTACAGACTCAATATGGCCACGATTTTCTTTTACTGAAATTGAAGACACAAACTTGGACATGGATTACCTCTGGTTGATGCAGAATGGCACGGCATTCCACATGGCCCATGCTACAACTGGTCCTTCGTGCATCAAGTGCCCAAATTATTTTATCAACCGGCTTGGCTTTGCAAAGTGGCCGTCTCTGAGCTGCGTTTTTGCCACTTTGGACTTTTCTGTGAGGTATCCGCAGAAGACCGATGTTGTGCCCACAATCTGGAAACGTCTGAGTAGCAACATCATTCAACCAATCCCTCCTCTACAGCCCCAAAACAGCAGACGTGTATTTTTGGCTCTCCCTTCCCTCCCCTCGTCCCTCCTGGTAATAGGTTCTCCTGCTGGTCACAGAAATGGCGGTGAAATCATTCTTTCCGGGTAAGGATCCCCTATAGGGGTCGTAGGGACGAGGAAGAAATAGATTCACAATAGAAGGACGGATATCCATTTGAAAGCACGGTTCTTTCATCATCTCAGCAATCTGGCGAAGATTCAGGTCCTTGACCTCTTGAAATTAAGCCACAGAACGAGGAAGTCTTGGCAATGGTTTGCTTTCTAAGCAACATTCGCATCCATACACGACCCTCTATGCGATTGATTCTTAAGGCCCCAAGGCCTGCCACCCGAGCTTAGTCCAAGCACGTTTGACGTTTGTTTCAGATGAAAAATGAATTCATGACTGTGTCTGCGTATGTGATTGACAATCCGCTTCTCAAGCAGAAGGACTTTGAAGGAAACTTTATCCTCACCTCAGCACGTATGCCAAATATTTGCCCAAATCACAGCAGGGCCGAAAACAAACGTCACCTCCATCATGTGCCAACCCCCCTTAAAGGACCTCCCCGCCAACATGCATTTAACCAATTTGCAAATAATTTATTTAACTATTTGCAAATTGCAGCAGTTCCTGCTCCTGCCCAAACTAGATTAGTGCCAGCAAAGACGAGTCAGCTCGCAAATGACATGAAATCATGTCCAGGGCGGCAGCTCCATCCTCGCCTTGATCGATGTTTGTCCTTGGGGTGTGTCCTCGTCCTCAGCCGTCGTTCGGTGGATGCATGCGATGCATGCGATGCATCCATGCGAAGGTGTTTCATGGCACCATTAAATATTTACAGTTAATTTTATGAGGAAAAAGGGCAATCGCTTCTCGGGATACATAACCCGGGTCAACGGAAGCCATAAAATGCTCGTTTGTCACGAAATGCAGGAAACTTCGCCGCACAGTGCCGCCGATGAATATGCATCCTTAGTCAGCTGCAGTCGTTGCATGCGGTGGCTAGGAATTCTCTGTGTCACCACGACCACGCCGCCACCGCCACCAGCACAGGGGTAAACTTTACTCTTTATGGCTCATTGTATCGTAACCGTAAAAAAACACAAACACAGCACAGGGCCGACGACGGAGGGGAATGCAATCACAAGGCTCATTACCACAAGGCGGTGTGCAGTAAAGAAGAGCCAAGAATGACTTGAATTGAACTCCACCTTATTGAGCGGCAGCCCCAACCCCCTCTCACAGCCATTGTTCGTTGCCCAGGAACGAACCGAGGGGATGGCGGGCGTTTGTATTGTACAAGTAATGCTTTCACAGAATTTCCTTGCCAACACAATAAGGACACATTTTTTGTTTGCTCAGCAAGGAGTCACCATAAATCAGGAAAAAACACATCAAAGGATGTGGCGTTGCTCGGTGAATATATGACAAAGTAATTCGAAGGATTTGGTCGACTATGGCGCGATGCGGGGGAGGAGAGGGATTTGCTCATAATGCGAAATGGGATAATGGAAAAGTATATTACAATTAGAAATGAGAAAAAGGACGTTCGGCAGGGTGCGGGGCAGGATGAGGGCGGATGGCGGAAGCCTATCAACGGAATGAGCTTTGACTTTCACCTTGGCTGTGATGATAGAGGAAAAATTGTGACCCAAACATGCACTGGAATGGAATTTCGAAATGAAATTGAAGTCGAGCGGAGTTGGAGTTTACCCTGAACTTTTTGTATATCGTCGCTTGAGATGCCAACTTGAAGGTCAACCTTCCAGCCGCTGTTAGGGCTTTGGTTATGAGTAATGACTTGAATGGTAGGCTTGGCTTGGCTACAGAAATGAAAGCGGACTTCCCCTTAAGTTGAAGTCGAGCTTAGAAAACGAAAACTTCTCGAAGACTGTGTTCTGTTTGGATATTGTCTTTCAAGCCTTGGTTTGCTGCGAAGACAGGACAAGCTTAGTTTGGCATTGGTTTAAGAGCTTAGGACATGAAAAGCGACTGCTCCTCTCCCCTCGGGGAATCAAAAGTCGTGCTTAGAAAATAAATACTGCCCCAGCAAAGCGATTTGTCTTTGGGATTGGTTTACGGAGTCACGATATGACCTGAAGAGCTGAGAATGTGACAATCCAGTGGTCCTTTATTTAAAGCCGGGCTTATAAATAAAATATCGCCCCAAAAATAGCATTCTATGAGTCATGAAAGTAGGAAGTTCAAGTTTTTTTGGCTTGAGAGCTGAGTATATGAAAGCCGGCCGGGCTTTAATTTGAAGTCGGGCTTAGATATCGGATTTTGGGATATTGTTTCATGAGACACGTTTTGAAAGTTAAGCTGATCAAGCCCGCCTTAGCTGGTTCAATGATTTGTAGCCGCGCTCAGACAAGGAAAACGAGTCACGCTTTGATAATAAAGCCGGTTAACCATTCTATGGCTTCGGCTTAAGAGCTAAGGATGTGAAAAACAGAAGCTAGGTGATTTGAAGTTTCGCTTGGAAAATGAAACCCGGGTTGGTGCGGTTCAACAATATTCATCGAGATCGAAACCTCGCTTGGCAACCTAGTTAAAGCAAAGCAGCTTCAAGATTCAGCTCAAGACTCAAACTATTGAAACAAGTTCGGAGAGCCAAGTGAAGTTATGCAAGTGAAAGACCAAGTTGGGAAATGAATGCCAAGGGTGGGTTTGAATTTAAAGCCTGGCTTGGGTTAAGCATTACATGGAATGTGTTGAGATATGGGTTTCCGATGCTTCCTGTGTTCTGTAAATAACAGGGAATTAGTTCTTCCTAAAACCCCGCCCAATTGAGGGAAGGAGATAAGTAAGACTTGAGTTTGTGTGAAGTAGGGCTTAAACCTGGGTTCGATGAGAAATAAATGAAAGAGGTGTGCTCTTGTTTCTGCGATCTAAGCCACGCTTCGAGTAGGGCCTGGACTTAATTTTGACATTTTCAAGCCTGGATTGAGTTTCAATCTTAAACTGGAGATTGAGAAATAAAAACAGAATAAAGTTGAGCTCATTTTTTAAGGCAAACCTGTAGAGTGAAGCCAATGAGAGGTTTTAATTAGAGCTGAGCTTAAAAAACAAGTCAAGCTAGTCACTCCTGTGTCAAGCCTTAAATTTCAATCTCCGTTAGAGCTGGCAGATTCTTCAGTTTAAAATATTTTCATCATGATACCTTAGCTTAGATTCCTCCCTATGTCAGGTAATCAGTCAAGTTGAACCAGAAAAGTTTGACCCCCCCTCTGTCGGTCATCACATCCTCTCAAGCCACCATCCCAAGATCTCGCCAACAAATCAATCCATTATCTAGACACCCACCCCCAATCCCAATTTATGGTTCAATTCGCTTCGCATTCCACATCACACCACGATGCTTTTAATTCCCCAGCCCCAGCCGCGCCCCAGCCAACCACAAAGATCAAAGAGTTTCCAGCGAACGGGTGTCTTTTCAGGGCGAAAAAATCCTTTCAAAACTGTGTTCTTATCCTAAGTAAACAATAAGCCAAGTGTCAAGCGCAAGCCTGCCACAGGAACGCGATACAACCTATTATCCGGCTGTCTGCCATCCGAGCCCACCCCACCTCGCTAATCCCTTTCCGGGTCAAATTGAATCCAGAAAATCTGAATTTGACGAATAGGGCCGTGTCGCGTCGCGCGAATTCATAATTAACAGCCTCTCACCGCGTAAACCGCCAAAAATTCAGCTCAACGTCGAACTGTTTATCCTGCAAAGCCCCCTAAACCCTAAATAATTACATCACCAGCGAGAGCGCAGCACAAAGCCGCTTTCGACGGTACACCAGAGCCGCGCCGCCCCCGCCACCCCAGTTCGAGTTCGATCAAACGAATGCTGTCCTCCTGCCACAGGGGTTGGGGGTGCGGTCTCTCTCTCTGCATCAGTGGGCTGTAAATGTATCTAAACCTGAACCCTTACCGGAGGCGGTGGAGGAGGAGGAGCGGCAGCAGCAGCAGCAGTGGCAACGGCGGCGGTGACGGCACATTCATCTTGAAAATAATGTTTAATCAAGGAGATTAAAATTTCCGCGAGTTCAGGATAATGCGCGCTCACTGTGTGCGGCAGAGGCAGCCAGCGGAGATCCTTTGTTATTAATTATGCGCGCTTGAGTGATTTCTTGTGCTCGAGTTTTTCCATTTGATACTGAGCGCTCAGCGTTCAGTGATGCGAGCGCGATGGGGATGAGTTGAGTAGGGCGGCGCGGCGGTAGTGAGATGGTATAGTTACCACTTGCTTTCAATTTTATTTGGATTAATGAACAAAGCTTCGATACGACTCATTAGTCTACCTTTTGAAGGATTTCCTGTGTGCGGCACATTGCCTGTGTGTTCCTGTACCGCTACCGTTACCGCCACCACTGCATGATCGAACGAACGGGTTAGCCAAATGGGGGGGGAGGATGGGCTGCACCGTGGCTGGGATGTGTGATTAAAATGCTGCTTCCCTCCCCCCACTTCAGTGGTGGTAGTGGGAGATACGGATTTTTCAAATTAAGACTTGATTCTTGCGGCAGGGGCGGATGGGGTAGAGGGTAGGCAGTGCGATTGTTTGTGTGGACTTTATTGTGATTACTGCGGCTATTGTTCGCGGGAGTATCTGTAATTAATTTTAATTATTTGGTCCTGTGAAAGGACTTGATTCTCTTTCCCGTCTCGATGGATACATTCGATTGTAACAAGTCATGCGAGGAGTCTGAACTGTGAAGCAGTCGGTTTCTGTGCATTGCATCCACTTGGCGATGTCTGGAGAGGTGTGAATTTTTGTAGCAATTTTTGTAACAAGGGACGATGCAGTCTGCTCTGTGATTGGAGGTGGAGGCTTCTGGGGTCTATCGACTGATGCACAATCTTGGTTTGCACTGGGAGTCTGGGCTCAAGTGCCTAGAATGGGATGCTGAGCACTAATAACCATACGCAGGGACGTTAAACAGAACTCCCACTCTCTCTCAGCAAGCCCGTAGTTCACTTCAAGCCCCCAGTCCACTTCAAGCCTTTCAGTCCACACAACCAAGAAAATTGTTTTATTTCAAGCACTTGGTAACCTGCAAATCATCTGGCATTTTGCAGGCAGTCCCGCGAAGTTTTCTGCAGTCCACCGCAATCGCCGTCTCCTTCGATGGCTCATCCTCGGCAGTCCATCATCTAGAGTCTTCGGCCATCGTCGTAAATCTTCAAAGACATTAGTTACCAGTCAAGCTGTTTTCCCCCATCTTTGCAGTCTTCGGTTAATTTCCTCAGTCCCTAAGGTTCATCGAATTCCTTTTCAGTCCCCCACAGTCTTCCTCATTTAAACACAGCCATTCCCATCCCTTATCTTCTACAGACTTTAAGCAGTTCAGCTCAGCCATCGGTCTGCATTTTTCTCGAACTTCTGGGAGTCTTCTTCCGTTTTCCGCAAGTCCTTCATCCCCTGTCCGAGATGATCGTCTGCAGTTTCCCACAGTATTATGCGGTCTTCGGCTGTCTTCGCAGTCCTCTACAGTTCTCCAAATTCTACTGCAATCTTCCACAGTCTCTCATGGCTCTCCAATTCTTGCATCCTAAAGTTTTTGCAGTCGTCTTTAGAATTTGACCGCCTGTACGCAGTTGTACGGAGACTTCGGTGGCCTTCTGAATTTTTTTTTTGCAGCCTTCGAGAACATTTTGAAGTCTTCCTCAGTGCGCCACAGCTCTCTATAGTCTCCAGCACTCGTCCTTATCAGTCTTCTTCAGCCGTCGAAGGCCGTCCGCAGTTTGTAGCAATCTTCGCAGTTTCCTCAGTCCACCTTAATTCTCAGCAGTCTTTCTTTGACCTCTAAAGTCCCTTGCGGTTTGAAGTCCTTTGCAGCCTTTAGTCCTCGACGATCTTCTGCGTTTCCACAGCCTTGCACAGTCGTCATTTGCCATAACCTTCGGCAGTCCCTAAAGTTTTTCGTCACACTCCACGGTGTTCCTCAGCTGTCCAGTCTTCCGCACCCATTCCTAGCATTCCACTAAGGTCCCTGACCTCCGACAATCCTCAGCACTCGGTTGAAGATTTCGTTTGTCTTGTGAATTTGTCCGCATCCCTTCTAGTCAAGAGCCGTTCGCAGTCGTCCACAGATTCTTCAGAATCTTTCTCAATCGTCTATTGCTGTTCACCGTCTTCCTCTGTCCTTCAAGGCACTCCATAGTCCTCCATGGCCCTCTTCAGTCTTCCAAGGTACGCTTTTGCTTTCACCTTCAGTCCTCGATTATCATCTACGGTTTGTCACAGACTTCTGCTGCCTTCAGCTGTCTTCTGCAGTCCTTCACCATTTTCCGAATTACTCTGCGTTGATCCACTGCCCATTTTGCAGTCTCCAATGTTCTTCCTCAGTCTTCCGCACTGGTCCTCGCTGTGTAGAAGCCTCCCTTATTCCTTCGCATGCTATGTGCTCGATGATCATGGCGGACCTTCACTCCGCCCAAGATTAGATTCCCAAACGATTTCCACTTCAATTCCCTCTCTCTCGCTCTCTCAATCCAACCGAAACTAATAGCTCATCACTGTCAAGCCATTCTCAGACCTTAGCCGCCTCACTCACCCTCCACCCCACTCTGCCTTAATTAGATTCAATGAACTATCACCCGATCACTTGGCCAAGGGTGACAGGTACATGTCAGCGTACACATCGCCGCCGAACAAGTGGATGACAGCAACGCATTAGTTTCCATTAAATGTAGGCCACATCTGAGTAAATTCATTACCCTCCCCGCTCCCACAGCCAACAACCCCTCCATCCGCCGGCACGGCACATTAACTTATTCACTTCTCGCTGCGCTGCTGGTGAAAGTACGACGGCCGCCGACGATGAGACTGAATAACTTTCGCAATTTTTCGCCACTTTGATGGATGTTCCACATGTGACAGGGCTAAAGAGAGCCATCAACCCTCATCCCCGAGAATTGTTTTATTTCCACTCGAGCGAGCGTCCGCCCCCCCTCAGCCAGGACCGGCAAGGAAACGAAAAACACATTCAATTGAATCGTATGTGCCAGTGGCGGCGACGTTTTGTTTGTTGACTTCCGTCGATTTACGTGATAAATGGCGGCACAATTCGTCAACTAGTCGTCCGACCAGCCAGCCAACGCATCCCCAAAGGGATGGGCCGCACGGCACAAAAAACTTGATAAATACTCGATATTTCGTAAAAAATTGATGCCCATAAAAATATGGACCGACGATGCTGTGACGGTGGAGGAGGGTGCTCGAAGGTTGCCGCGTGTTGGGGGGTGGGGGGTGGGAGGGAGGGATGCAGTATCATTTGATAAACACATAATCACATTACGAAGAAATGATGTGTTCACATTCGTCGTCGATGCTGGTGGCTGGGGGAGAGGCATCCTGCGGAAGTGAAAGAAATTGTTTTGTTCCGTCTGAGGAGAGGCATTAACATGCGGACGTCATGTCGGAGAGGAGCTTGATTTCGTCATCAATATTTTATTGTCAGCAGCAAGCTTTCGGAAGACAATTTGAAGGGGTCGGGGAATGGGGGGAAGGGGCTGTACAGTCATCTCTGTACAGAACGAGGTCTGGCAGCGGATGTCTTTCGGCGAAAGATAAGTTCAGAGCTTGCGTCTGGTACTTCAACCGCGTAACCTTAAAATTTGAATAAGGTGAAACGTTGAGGCACTTGGCGGTGAAAGGGATTCCGTAAAGGACCTTCTGGCGCCTCTACCTGAGGCCAGCCTAGTCGCTTTCGGCCAACATTTGCCGGTCTGCCGATGTGTTTCCTTCACAGTCCGTCTCTAGTTTGAACAGTTTGACGCCGCCTGTGGATTGTGCCCAAGAGGAGGCCATCCATGCAATGTGGAGGATGTGGCCTCCCCAACACAAGTTTCGATGCTATCGTGGGCTTCTGCAAAGCACCACGCAGCAGCTCTTTGACCCTCAGGATGCGTTGGTTGCTTTCTAAACCTCGCATCCGTGCAACACTTCGGGCGGAGAGCTGTGTGTCTCCAGAGCTTCAGACGTTACCACGCTCCAGGCCTCCAGACGTTGCCAAGCAAGAAGTAAGTGTGACGGGCTTTGTTTATCCGAGACCAGAAGTCAATTTCTTCACCTCCTGCCGAAGTCGCAGAATTTGTTTTCGTCCCCAACTGGGCTTCCACTGAGCAAGAGAGGTGGATCTCATCATGAGGAAGTGGCCATGCATCCATAAAAAGGTCAAATTCGGTGGGAACCAAATTCAAATGTCCGAAATCCCGAAATGCAGAAAACAAGAAGGAAGGACAAACAAGAAGAGCGTCCAAGCAGCCGCCAAGCCAAAGAACTTAAGCGCTAGTAGACAGCTTCAAGCCCGAAATTCTGAAACATAATTCGACTGCATTGGCTGCTCTACATCGATCGAAGGGACAACAGAGCTCCAAAGACGGACTTCTCCAAAAGATTGAGAAGAAAAGAACGACTCGAGTCGGATGCCAGAACGCTTGGGTAACTGAAGGCAGGGTACCAGGGACCCAACGGAGTTGCTTAAGCTCCTGTCCAAGTTCTCCATATCTGTGTCGAAATTCGTGTCCATTTGAAGTCCACCCCTGTGCAGGTTCTTGTCCAATTCCTTGGCCATATCCCTGTCCAAGTCGAAGACTGTAGGCCATGGAAGAGTTTCGTGTCTCTGAAGGGGACACTTCCCATGTCGGGCGCCCGTTAAATAAGGAAAAAATTGTGTTTAAGGCTGAGTGTACTGAATAAGAAAAACCATGAAATCCTGAGCGAGGCGCTCAGCTGCCACTTAAGGTGTCTGAAGGGCAGAAGTCCTTTGGCTTAACAAAAACTTCAAGGAAAACAAGATTCCTTGAGTAGAAGTCTTACAGAGCAAGTTCGTTGTGAGAAGTGATGTGTCTTGTTCTGAGATAAGAGAAGAGTGCTCAAACTAACAAAACAGGCAGGCCTTGAAGTGAAGAAGTCTTAAGCGTCCCCCTGTCCTAGTTCTTCCAGAAACAGAAATTCAAAGAAACTTCAAATTCCACAAAGACCTTCGTCAAAGAAGAAGGAACACTCCACGTCTAAATAAAAGAATCAATGCCCCAGTAAAATAACCCCCCCAGCCGTTTGCATTCAGGCGGAAAACAAGAAAAAGACACACGCACACACACACACATACAAAGACAAAGACAGAAAGGAAAGTAAATCAAAAATGATAGCTTTTCACATCAAACTTTTGTTTCACCGTCCTCCCCCGATGCAACTTAAATGCTCACAGTTTACCCAATCCCATCCCCTCCCCCCCCCCTCCCCCCCCCTCCCCCATTCACAATTCACTGACTTCAACAATTTCGAATCGGATTCCATGATTTTTTTAACACCAAAACCCTTAAGCTCACCGCTCCCGCGGGGAATCGCAAAACCCAACTCCATCCGACAATGAAATGGAATATTATATGAGTCCATTCGTCCCCACTGCCGTCGCCGTCCTCACCAGCATCGCCTGTCGGAAGACACTCTGTATCCAGCTTTTACGATGCAGAATGGCCATAAAAAATGCCATTACTGCTGTCAGTTGATGACGTTTTACCTTGAATTTACGATATCCTTCGAGTGAGTGCTCACCAACGCCAGTACGAATATTAATTTAAATTAGAATCTTCTCATTAACTGCCAGAGCGGTGGCGGGGGAGTGCGCGGGGGCGGGGGCAGGCCATCTGGGTGGTGGCGAGGGTGATCCCTTTTAATTACTTTCCAAGATTATGAACACCATGCATTGCTTCGTGCATCCTGCTAATTGATGAGCGCGCATAAATTAGCCTGTAAGACACTCAACTTGTCACAGGACACTTCATTGAGCCGACAACGACGACAACGACTACGACGACGATGACACTCGCCGGGAGTTTAATGACGACTACGATGGATGGCATACAAGAACAGCGATAAAATCCCGAACATTGCACTCTCGACTGGCGACAAGGCTTCTTGTAAGCTGGCCAGAGCGGCGCGGCGCGGCGTGGCAGCAACAACAACCGGCCAAGAGGGTCGTTCATAAGTTATTTACGATCCATCAATGCGAGAGCGTATGTCAAACCTATATCAACGTCATCATTTCCCCACCGAAGTGAGACAACGAATGGACATCGATTTTATTTGCCACGGATTGGGGTGGCCGCAGGACGGGGTTGGATGTTGTCCTTCAAGTTATTGACCATCGTGATGGGATTTTATATCCTTTCACTGGATAATAGGATTTACTGAGGAAGCCCGAAGCGAGCTGCCACTGCACTCGTCATGTCAATGTTTGGCTGTAACTCAATTTATGGCCACAGCGACGACGCCGGGGGATGATGTTTGTGGGGGTACGTCATAGTCCACAAGAAAGAAGAAAGAAATCCCAAGGAGCATCGAAGAAGTGCCGGCAATTCTCGGTTAATACCTGCTCAACCTATTCAATTAAAGTTTCCCCATTGAGCGTGCGAGTTTACAAGTTTCAATGGAGTGCAAAGTTTCTGACTTTTACTGCCGCGAACAACGTCGTTGGCGATGGCGATGGCGATGGCGACGGCAACGGCGACGATGACTGCAATGCTCGACTGAAGCTAATTAAGTCGAAGAGATAAGCCAAAGTTTCCGCTGGCAAAGGGGCGAGAGTTCGCGCGCCTTTTAACGGGCGCGGAATCTCGCCGTGAACGCGAGAAACAGAGAAATAGATTCTAATGACGGGTGATTGGACAGAAAACAGAGCTTCCTTTCACGTCGTGGTAATGACCATGCTTGAGCAAAGTTTTTGCAGAAATTTTCATTGTTCCCTTGGGAGGGGTTTGGGGGAGGGTGCGGGGTGTGGGTTGAGACAACGATTTGAAGAATGTAACAAGTAGTTGCTGGCGGTGTGAAGTCAAGTGAGCAGTTAGATATGATGACAGTTGCTTTGATTCAGTTTTGCAAAAGTTTGAACGTACGATGGATTTGGGGTTGTTGGAGCGAACTTGTCACGGGCAATAAAAATTCACGTAAATCCTGTGGAAAGTTCAGGACCTTCGGTCATCATCATGATTATCCCCATTTTAAGCGATCCATAAATTCACAAAGGGTGTCTGAAGTCATGGTACTTGAAGGGGTTGTACGGGAGCAAGATTATTCCATGTTCATGTCTTCACTCTGAAATCAAGTGCACACCTCAGTGTGTCTAGAAGCAGAAGGGTTTCGTTTGAAGAGATAGAACCGGCAATGATCGATGATCTTCGACTAAACTGATCTCGCTGAAGAATGGGGTGAACCGGAGCCTCAACCAATAAGCCTCTCCGGCTAGCACGATTTATCGCCAGCTGCCTCCAGTTGCGCACTCCAAGTTGGTTGAGGTTCTCCTCCACTTGTGTGTGCTAACTGAACCGAGGCCGTTCTCTGTTGCGTTGTACCAACGGATAGGATTTGAAGATTCTTCGGGCTGAAGCAGTAGTGTCAGTACAGCCAACATGGTCTAGCCATCTTAAGACTTGTTTCCGAAGACGCTTGACCAGGCGCATGCCGCCGTACAGCCGTACAGCGTCGTTGAATCATCTTCACCAGACGCCATCAACACAAACTGGACCAAAAATCGCACGCACACACGCTCGAATATGTTAAGGGCTTCCTTATCTCCAGTTTTGCGTCAAAAATGATAAATCCCAAACATTTCTAACCTTGTAGGATTTAATGCCAAAGTCGGACGGTCTTTGACTTCCTAGGAAGGTGATCTTTGCATTCTTCACAAGGCTGTGATCACCGATCTCCAATCAATTCAGAATTGCCCGTCTATGGAAACCTGTGCTGCTCTGTAAATGGTTATAAGCAAATTTAAGCCTTTGTGACGAACGCGCACCTTCAGTTCTCTTACAAGCACCATGATCGGCGATCTGTGACCGGTTGAGAAATCTGCGATTCTTCCAGAGTTTGTTGCGCCTACAAAGCACTCAAAGTCCTTACAAATACGGCGGTGGAAACGATCAGGGAATTCCTTTAACAAGCGTCACGGTCGGTGATCTATCGTTCTTATACAGAGATCAAAAGGTCAGTAATTGCAGGTTTTTCAACAAAAAAATTTGCTGCACTTTGCTACCCAAATGCTCAATGTCCTTAGAAGTGCAACGATCCACGAACATCAATGGAAGTAATCAGCGATCTTCGTTTTTTCTATAAGATCTTCGGTTCATGACAAAAAGCTTGGTGGTGTAAAAAGTCCCTTTAACGAACTGGAACCTTCAGTTTCCTAATGTTATAGAGTCGAATTGCGGTCCTACTAAAAGAGAACGATCTTTAATGACCTTCCTAGATCGATGACCTACAAAATTCCATTCTCAGACAGTGAGTGATCAGTGATCTTCCTGCCTCTATAAAGTGTGCTGTCTTCAGCTTCTGTGATGAATAAGGTTCCTCAGTTCATCTACAAGCGTTACGATTAGCGGTCTATAGTTCGTCAGCTACAGACTTGATATCTCAATCATCTAAGATAGCAATCTTCCAACCAATCTTCCAACTTAACTTTCGTGACTAGGGATATAATCAGCGATCTTCGTGCCTCTACAAGATGTCCTGTCGTCAGCTTGTGTGGTGAATGAGTACGTTGAGTTCCTCTACAAACGTTACGATCGGCGATCTATAGCTCTTTAACTAAAGTCTAGGCCATCTTAAACAGCAACAAATTTCCATCAAGAACTTGAACCGATCTTCAAGCTTCCATTGCTGCACGCCTTCAGCTCTTGTGATAAATCACCTTCTAAGCTCTACGATCAGCCATCTGCAGCTCTTCTAAAAAGAGTTTACATCTGAGTCATTTAAGTGAGCAACAAATTTTCTACAAGTGCAAAGATCATCGATCTTCAACTTATCCAAAAATACGAGATCAATGAGCTTCCGTTGCTCAGAAGTGGAAACGATCAGCAATCAATAAAAATCTTCAGTTTTGGTAGACTGTGATCTCTGGGCGTCTTTCGTTTCTCTCTAAATACGACGACGCAGGACTTTCAGTCTCGCTACAAGCGCCTAGCGATGATCTGTAGTTTTGCTACAAAGGCCATCGTTGGCGATCTCTAGTTGCTCTACAAAAGTGGGGACGAAATACTTCCACAAGAGCAATGATTTGCAATTCAATCGAAAAAAGTCAGATCGTCAGTCCAAGTTGAGAGGTAACAAGCAGCTCTTCCAGATAGACAACAATCAACGGTTGTTTCTATACGGCAGCCGTTACTCTAAGGACCTACAACTCGGAGCATAGAGTTATGCTTGCCATTCGACACACATTTGGAAGGTGGAAGGGACATGAAGGAAATAGGTTTTCAAAACAATATTCCTTTCATCAGCTCTATCTCTTTCATTAAAGCAACTTAAACACAAGAAGTTCCAAGGGGCCTTGAGGCTTTCTTCTGTCCTATACTGGTTACTTTGAAACTCCATCCTCGGTGATGGTCATTTCATGTACAGGAGGCTTCCACGAAGCACCGACTCTACGAGGATAAAAAGTCGACGATGGGGATCGCTAATCTTTAACTCTTTCAAAATGACCTGGGTAGTAAGGAATTGCATGGTTGGTAGTGAAGGAAGTAAGTTGTGGCATCTGTTCTTTCATTTGGACCATATCCTCACTTGTGACAACCGAAGATGCAGCATTCTACATTTCAGCATTCTTGTTTTCCCCATCCATCAAAGCTGCATCAAAGCTAAGTTCTGTTCCAACATTCTATGCAACTGTATGTGGTACCTGGAGGTTTGTCAATAGAAGGCTACTCAACATTTTAAAGCTCTTCTGGCCAAGCCGTGTCTCTAATGGACAACTTTATCAGAATGTGTCATGAACCTAAGGGCACAACCATATGAGGACGAATTTGGAAGAGGATTGGTCACACTCTCAAAACGCGTGACAGACTAAGCGTTGCAATGGAATCAGCTTACTTACGACGGCAGCTTGTCCAACGGTTCTAGGAGTACGGAGCGCAGAACAGTTGAGGAGGCAGCAGCAGCCAGATTTCGAGAAACCACACACGATGCCGTACAAGCATTGTAGAGGCCCTCGAACTCAGGGTGGAGTAAGTCCACCAAAGCGTCTCAAAGCCATTTCCTTTATCTGAGCTCCTTATTCAAGTCCCTCGCAACATTAAGTTAAAGTTTTCCGCAAGCTTCTCGGTCGATGCACTTCCGCCCCCCCCCCCCCCCCCTACCACCCACCGCATGCAAATCGATTTCAATAAGCAGTCAGCACACTCCGTCCCTCCATCCATCTCGTTATAATGCAAACGCCTGCCGCCCATCAAACTGATCAAAGCCAGTCGTCGTCGTCGTCATCCTTTTTTTTTCTTCCATCGCCGCTATTATCCTCGATACTCTTTGATATGCCAACGGTGCTTTGTCATCGGACTTGTGTTGTGTTATGATGATGACTAACAGACGCAAGGACCGATATGAAATATGCCGTCCTTTCATAGCATAATCCTGCCAACGTTTTGTTCACACAAAATTCCCCCACACCCCCTCACACCCACACCCCTTATACACACACACAAGCCAAGCAAGGATTCCCAGTGGGATTTAAAGGACATCTTTCACCGCAACGGTATCATTACAGCGAATCAGTCGCCGGTAATTCCTTGTAAACATATTCCATCTCGAAGACGATAACAATGACAATGCCGAGGAGGACGAAAAAGTGAACAGTTCGCGTCGTCACTTCCCGTCCCAGCAGCGCTCAACCCATTTCGTTGACAATTGAATTGGAATGGAAGCTGCAAGCAGACAAGACTCTGTTGACTCGGGTGGCAACGAAGGGCGCGTCAAATTACCAAATCCACGCCGAGATAAACTGTACCACGAACCCGGACCGGCAACCCTTCATCCCTTAGTTTGTCAGGAAGCCGAAGAGTCTCTAATGATTGACACCAGCACCATCGAGACGCTCGCAATGACACGACGAAAAGTGAAATTCAAATTCGACGCCTCGAAGGGTGAAGGGTTGGCTGACTGGTTGGTTGGTTGGTTGGTTGGTTGGTTGGTTGGCTTGTTGTGCGAGTTAATGGCTCCCGTTTTGGCAACGGTGGTAGTGGCGGCGGTGGTGGTGGTGATGGAACACATTCTAATCGCCTGATAATTCTGTTTCTATTAATTCGGGGTATCTGTCTCCGGCCGGTTGAAAGGGTTCTCAATTTGCCACATTGAAGCCATTGTCTGCGCGTGATGGCTGATGGGGAGGTGTCACCCGAAAGTGCAATTACTTGCCGAGTCATAATCAATTTTTTGTCTCCCTTTCGCGGCCGACGTTGCACGGCGTCACTGTGAATGGTGTACGCATCTGGGTTTTACACTTTAATCCTGTTGAATGGAATATTTGACGGAAATTCTAATCAGGGTACACCATAAATGTTTACGGTTATGCGTGTGATTTAGGTACGATTTGGATTTGGCCCGTCAATCGTAAAGTGTTGCGGATTTTAGGGCATGCCATGAGGATGGGAGGGGGAGAGGGCAATTTTGAGACTTGTTTACTCTTCTAAAGACGCCATTTAGAGAGGCGATTTGTGTGTGGTGGAGTGGGGTGGTCTTAGCGGCAATAACCATCACCTTCAGTGGCTGGTTGTAATGCGAATGGTTGGAGGGAGGACTTACACAACAAATGAGGCGGGATCCTTGTGACGGGGTGCAACAGGGGCTGAACGCTGTTCGTGATTTACCGCTGACTATATTTGGTGAACTTCTGAATATGTCGCGTCTTCCCAAAGATGTCAAAAAAGATCTCTTTCGAACTAATGAGATCAGTAAAGGCGACTAGCCGTTGGGTGTATCTTAATGAAGAATCCTGACAGGGGCACGGAAGCAAAAGTTAAATAATCTCGATTTTAATGAGTAACTAGGCGAGCAGAAGTGTTGGGCTAAGATGGTGATGCTGAGGAAGTCAAAGTGACTGTTGCCCCCTTGAATTAGAGAAAACGCTCTGTACAACTCACAAAAGGAATCGAATGTAAGTTCCTGTACATTAGAAGTGTCAAACATAGGAAGCTCTAGAAGTCACTGCATGAAAAGGGCGTAGAGAGGTTCCAAGAAGATCATGAGACCCACTGTCGAGTCGTATTCAGAAAATGTCTGGATTGTGGTTGAGTGCATGACCATTTTGAAAGTTTTTGCGTGCCCCAAGTTCAATACACTCGAAGTCCTTATCAAAGATGCACTTGAATTCTCTCTCCAACGCCTTTAAGTTTCAGTCAATGTTGTTCCACAATTCCACATCCAACTTCGTCTTCAGCTCCTTATCGAGATCCGTATAAAAGTCCCTTTAGAAGTATATGATTACCTGAGTCTCAGTCGGATTTCCTGTTCAATTTCGTATCCAAACCCAAGGGGACTTCAGTGTCGAATCCCTATTTAGGTCCTTGTGCATTATTTTGTCCAAGTCTTTGTCCAATTCTTTCTCTGCCTCCTGTCCAAAGACTTGTCCAATTCTATATCCGCTTCCTTGTCCAAGACCCTGTCAATTTTCTTGTCCAAGCCACTATTAAAATCCTTGCTTAAGTTCTTTAGCATGTCACTCTCTAAGTCTTAGTCCAATTTCTTCTTCGAGTCCCTTACCAAGTCCTAATCCGTTTGCTTGTCCAAGTCCCTACCCTAATTGTTCAATTCTTTATGCAAGTCTCTGCCCAATTTCTTATTCAATTCCTTGTGCAAGTCCATGCCCAGATGCTGGTCCAAACCGTTGTCCTAATCCCTGACCTTTCCATTTCAGGGATTTATCCCTTGTTCCAGTCCCTGCTAAATTCCTGTTCCAAGTCCTTGCTTAAATTCTAGGTCTAGGCTAATCCAGTCTTAGTCTGAGACCAATTCCTTGTTAAAGTCCCTTTTCATGCCCTAGTTCAATATCTTGTTAAAGTCCCTGTCCATATCCGAGTTTAACTCCGTATTCAAGTCTCTACCTAAGTCCTTGTCTAATTCCTTGTCAAATTCCTTATCAAAGTCAATGTCCAATGTTCAGTTCCCTGTCCAAATGTCTGTCCAAGTCCTGATCCAATTCTTAGTCCTAGTCCCTTACCTAAGCCTTGCCAATTCATTATCTAAGCCCCTGTCAAAGTCTCTGTTCAAGCTCTTTCCCAAGTTCCTATTAAAGTCGAAGTCCAGTCAATCCAAGTCCCTGTGCTTGTCCACTTCCTTAGCCAAACCTATGCCTTGTTTAATTCCTTGTCCAAGTCCCTGTCCAATGCCTTCTCTAAGGCCCCTCAAAGTCCCTGTTCAAACCTCTTTCCAAGTTCCTATTAAAGTCGTAGTTCAGTCAATTCAAGTCCCTGTGCTTGTCCAATTCCTTGTCCAAGTTTTAGTTCTATTTCTTGTCCAAGCGTCTGCTCAAATCCAAAGTCACTTCCCAACTCATTGTCCAGTTTTATGTTCAAATCCCTGTCCACTTCCTTGTCCTTCAGCCTTGCTTCAGAGCAGCAATGTCCCTTGCGAGTTCTATTCTCTAGTGAAATGAAAAGAAAAGGAACCAACACAGCTGTCCTGCGGGACTCTAAGAAGATGCTCCCAAAGAGACACATCCCACGCGATGTGAGAAATACCACTACACCCAAGAAATACCTCATCTTTCACCTGATTGCATTCCAACAACAGGACCATTTCAATTTACATCCACCGCCCATCGCCAGGAGTCAGATTTAAATTAGAAACCGTCATCCATTCCTTCCGCCGGTATTTGTTCAGTTACTTAACCGAGAAATCACTTTAAACCACCTTAAGTTGACAATGGGAGGGGGGGGAGGCGGAAGTGTAAAGGCCATCCGACACCACCAGAGGGGGCACACAACAAGAAAAGAAAACCGCCCAACATGCAAACAGGAAAATATCGAAACCCACTGAAGCCTTAACGACAAAGCCGGAAAGCAGACTAATATAAATAAAATTCCAATTACTCAACAATTAATTTTCTTGTGCAGCCGGCCAAGCGTTAAGACAACCATGTAATTCGATGAATCCCACTCTCGGCGTGTCACCCCCGTGGCCCGTCGCCCGTTTCCGGTTGGCGCGTAGTTTTCCGTTCCCTCTGCCACGACGTCTTTTGCCGAGGTGACTTTCGGGCGGCGAACACACACTCTGCGGGGGTAATCTTGAATTTAAGATTCGCAACCGGATGAGAGAACAATTCCACAGTTCCTTAAGAGAATTTTCGCCCCACCCCAGGCCCCTTCGGGCGGGGGGGGGGGGGGGGCGACAAAATTAACCAGACGCAGGAGGAAGCATCACAACACACAGGACACAGATATCAAATATTTGCCTTGAAGAAAGGATATGGCGCATCACATCCTGGCGATGTTAACAACACGTTCACGGACTTAAGCAGTCGCTTCCCAGCACACTTCCTGCACGCACCGGACGGGGCGGCGGTGCGGAGGCAAACAAATTCGGTGCGTGGGTGCCGTCTATTGACACACGAATCATCACATATTCTTGGACTGCAGTCCTAATTGCTATTGACACTGGTCAGAGCTGAAGTGCGCGCCGTGTTTGTTTGCCCGGATGCAATTAGTGGTTCGGCGGAGGAGCTTATTATGTTTGTTCTTCGGGCAGAAACTTAATTTTATTCTCAGACGTTTGACCACTGTGGGTGGTGTAGTGTGTCTTTGATTTGTTGCTGGCCGGTGGGAGGGTGGGGTGGGGGGGTGGACGCCAATATGCGTCTATTTGTGCGAGGTGGTCAGTTTCGTTGTGTAAATATTTGGATGTGGCTGCGTTGGATGAGATTGAAAAGGACGTTGACAGGTGATCGCCGGGCGGTGGGTGGGGGGATGAAGTGTTGCTTTGAAGTGACAAAAAAGGATTCGTGTGGAGAGTTGGCCGCTCGCGTTAAATGACACGTGCCGAAGCGTGGAAGAGTCTGAAGTTTTTTAATGAGAAATAAACAAATGACAGGCGACTTTTTGAAGGTGGTGGAAGCAGAAGTCCTGTCCTGTCGCCACCTGCTGGGGGAGGGAGAAAATTTGAATGTTACAGAGGATGGCTTCAGGGACCTTGTGGTCTTTGACTGAATTGAGAGCTTAGTGTAATTGAACTGATTACAAGACAGGAATTTTTTTTAAAGAAAGGCAGTCGAAAATGGTTCCCAGGACTTGGACGAGAATTTCTCAAGGCTGTCTAGACGGTTCTCCACTTTGTTACTGATTTTTCAAATGCCCGTTCATGTGTCCACAATAGCTGAACAATTTTGGGATCTCTTTGGAAGAATTGGCCAAATTTTCAGGAACATTTTGAAACCTCTCAGTGAACCACATATTTTTTGATCTAGTTTCAATTCAGTGCCCACTCTTTGACGTCTGGAGCTCATTCGACTACGGAAACAACACTAGAAGGACGCATTCATCTTCTTCAAGCAACAGAGCTGCTTCTCCTCAGTTGACACCTCCCACCATCATGCAGAAATCCATCGCCTTGGCATTACCTTCCAAGTCATTGACAGCCAAACCCCACATCCGCACAATCATCGATCCCCGGCATTATCTTCCATCGCCTCACAGGGGAAGATGCATGCCGCACATTTGTCGCAACCGCACGACTCCTTATTATTAATTGGTCCGGACCTCAACCCTCCTCCCTCCACCCGCGGCCGGGATG
The DNA here is from genome assembly GCA_944738645.1 of Eristalinus sepulchralis. Lineage (NCBI taxonomy): Eukaryota > Metazoa > Arthropoda > Insecta > Diptera > Syrphidae > Eristalinus > Eristalinus sepulchralis. The sequence goes on along the minus strand of OX122885.1, from coordinate 5,991,210 downwards.
AGGTAAGGTCAGTTCACAAGACTATTTGGCGACCGCTGCTGTGAGACCATTGTTCAAGGCGATGGAGGAGAACGATTTTTATGTGTCTAGCTGATTGTATCACCCACTGCAGTAACATTTTTCGCTCGCTACGTTTGCGGTTTTGCCTGCAATCGAGCACATACTTCACCAGTCCCCCCAACCACCCACCCCGCACCCTTTGGATAGTCACCGCTCAGCACAATGGTAAGCGAGCGAGCGAGAATATAAATCCATGTCCTTATCTCGGTCTCCGTAATTTGTATTGCATGCATTCAGTTCGGTTTGGTTGCTGTGTGTACAGTTGTATGGTTTATGCATCGATAGTTAATCGTCCTTTTTGTGGGGAGGGAGGTGGGGGGTGGGGGGGTGAGAAAGTTTCCGTTCTCCGAAGACATGCAACTTTGGGTTGGATTTTCACTTCGGTTACCTAAATTATGGTCTAAATGGTAATTATTTCCCGCTGCGCTGTGCTTTTGTGTGCGATCCTTGCGATAAATAACTGTGCGGACGATGATAAGGCGTCGTCGGCGTTGGGGGGGGTGGTAATTTTTCAACAAATTGCTTTTATTGTGGCCAATTTGCCAATGGGTTGGGTGTGTGTCACGTACTCGGGCTTCCGGTGTTACCATTAGATGCAAGGGTTTATGGCTTAAATGGACGAATTTTGGCGGGTCGTTCATAAGCGGTGTAAGGTGGCGTGGGAGGAATTCTGACAGGCACTATCGTTGGGCGGATAAGACAACAGTCAATGGCTGAAACAGTCACGACCTCAGAGGGACTTTTAAAATGGCTAAAACGATTGTTTTTGAGGGCGGTTTGAATGGGAATTTTTCACTCCCTCAGCTTAGCAAACCGGACAGAAGAACATTTCCCTTGAGACGTCGCAAATCTCTTCACAGTCTGAGAGACAAGACCATGCGCTGAAATCACCTTTCAAAAACTCCATAAATTCGCAACTCCACTCAGTAGTCGCCTTGCCGCACAAAGGAGAGGAGAAAGCACTTAACGCCAGCCCACAACAATTGAATTGTATCCTTCAGCTACATAAATCTCCGCTGATTCGACATGGCTCAAGTGCTCTTAGCGGCTACACCGCGGTGGCGGCGGCGCCCATTTTAAAAACTCATCTCCCACCCCGTCAAATCACTTAACGCATCTCCACCACAATCCCCGTGACCTGTCGACAAAACCAAAAAATCCTCGCATATGTTACGCAAGAGCCCCTCACCACACCCGAGCACGCGGTGCTCAGCGATACGGAACAATTTATGGATTCTCTCAATTCTCCAGAAGACTCAATCGAATCTGAAACGCCTTGGCGCACATCTCCATCTGCATGCGACATTAATTGATTTTCCTGCGAATTTAATTCGCTATATTTCCGCCCCCATGAGCGCGCCGCCAAAAACGACCAACACATACCGACACGTCGGCGATAAAAAAAATGGAAAAAATGGCAAAAAAACGCGCCCCAAAGCGCAAGCTATGGCATTTGCAAAATTAATGACGTGGAGACCCATGAAGCTTAATGTTGATTAAAATGCTTTCAAAACTTCTCGCCATCGTCCTGTCGAATTGTCAAACAATGCCCGACGCCCCCCAGTTAGCGGGCGAAGCTCAATAAGCACGAGATGCAGAATAAAAAAACGACAAAACAGAAAAAACGTCGAAACGCGTTGACATTTTTGTCCTTTTGTTTGACAGGTTTCCTCTGGTCGTCGATGTGGTGGCGGCGGCGCTCGTAGAAAGTCATTTATCGACGTCCAGTCTAGATATGGGCAGCGTGTACAAACATGTCAACATTTTAATTAAAAAAGGATACGGATGTTTGTCGAATTCATACGTGTGAAGGGTGGCTGCAAGAAAGGGTGCGAAAGTAATGAACTCGTTTCGGTTGACTATTCGGCGAGGGTGTCCCCCAAGACCCGCTCTGGGCGAATGGACCACGAAGTGCACTCTGACGACAGTGGCAGGATCTATTGTTTGGATCATTTTAATTTTATTTATTGTCCGTCGCTCGATGGTCCTGTGTGTTGGCAGTGACGGACAATGGACCAAGATGGGTGCCACAATGACCGTGGCATTCAAATTAGATGAATTGCTGCTGGCTGCCCGGCTGACCGAGCCTGTCGGGGGCTTGAACTCTTTTTTTTTTTGCTCCTGTTTGTGTGCTCGACTGCTGCGACATTTATTGTTTGAAAGCTATTACTCATTCCAGGGGTTTCAACGGCCCCCCCGACCGATGACAACAACGACGCTGGAATGATATTAATTGATATTTGTCGGCCATAAGTCCGCCTTGTGTCCCCCTCCCCCTTGGCAGTGGCTGTTGCATTTAATGGGGACGAGAGTGGTCAGTCTATTGGCAGTGAATCACAAGTGCACTCGAGCATTTGGATGCATTGAATTGGGTCTGTGACGGGAGGGGGCACTGGAACTTGTCCATTCTTTTGCAGAAGGACACACAAATGAGCATTTGTCATGTCAAAGAGGCTTCACATCGTTCGAGTGGACACTTCGGGAGTCAGGGTAGTCTGACAAGTACTCAGCATCACTATAGGATGGCGCCCCTGTTGCGGTAGGCATTTACTATCTGGCAATACATTTTGACGCCTCTAACCAACCAACTGAATCGGGCTGTGGAAGAGGAAGTGTCGAAGGACTGAGGTAAAAGCTTTGGTCGGTTGGTTTTGAAATGGAAATAGCGATGTATGCTGTGTCTCCCTAACATCGCGTACAAAATCCTCTCTACCGTGTTGTGTGGACCGTCCGTCAGCAACCTGATAGGTCCTCATCAGTTTGGTTTCAGGCCAGGAAAGTTCACTATCGACCACATCTCCACACTGCTCCTTATCCTAGAAAAGCCCCAAGCTGTGCAAATCGACAGGCACAACCTAGTCGTCGATTTTAAGGCCAGCGTGCATAGAGACAAGCGAGCCATACAGTGCCTTGTCTAGTTTTGGCATTTCTACCAAACTAGTCAGATTCTGTAGGATGAGGATGGAGAACTCTCGCTGTTGCGTCAAGGTTGGTAATGAATTCGCCACGACGAACTCGTTTCAGACAAGGTAACGCGCTGTCATGTGACTACTTTAACATCATCCTTGAGAAGATCGTGCGTAACTCACAAGTCAACCCCAGAGGCACAATCTTCTAAAAGTCCGTTCAACTGCTAGCTTGCACCGACGACATTGACGTGATTGGACGAACACAGCGAGTTAACTCCCGTCTTCCCCAGAGAAGGATCCACTGTTCCGACGACGAGATAAAGAAAGAAAAAGAAAAAGAAGACCGGCTGCGAGGGTCAATGGAATTCCAAAAGTGGATCTTCCTCGACTTACTGGAGAATGACTTCCATCAGAACTTCTAGAAACTATCTCCTGGGTTGAATAGAAAATTTTCTTTTGTCTCATGCCTTTAGATCTGTAGTCTTGGCTTTAAGTACAGTTTCAAGACTGATGTCCTCATCTCAATAGAGACAATAGGTTCCTGTAGTAGTACCTCCTTGGAGCTACTGACAACGCCCAAATTCCGCCTGTCGCCAGAGTCGGCAATGAACTGTGCCTCTCCTCTACTCATAAGAGAATGGAAGCACGTACAACCCAAGTAGAGGCTGAAAATTCTAAGCTTTGGGTCCTTGTGGACTGTAGCGCCATCCAATTATTTTTCTTTCTTTTTTCTTCTTTTTTTTTGGAAAATAGAACGCCGCGCATGTTAGGAGATTCTGCATGAAGTACGAGTATACTTAAGCCTGAGGTACTCAGCCCCAAACTTATTCTCGAGCAAAACTTCATCACTATGCTTTCAGAGCACAAATTCTGATCTGCTGCCCGTAGTCCCATCGGAGACTACAATCCATCGAAGACTCCATCCCGTCACAGACTCCATCCCATCAAACAGCATCAGCATCAGTGTGCGTCGAGGCATCAGTATGCGTCGAAAACAAAAGACTGCATGAGACATATGGCATTTACTTCGCTGATCTCAACTTAAGTCTGTTTTTTTTAAACTTCCCAGGCAGTGTGCGTTCCACAATACAGAAATTCCCATTCCTGAAGCAGTGAAGTGGAAGAGAGTGTCCACAGAAAATATCTGCTCTCAAGGCTCAAGCCCACCAAGTTGCAAGACGGTCATTGATTGCTGTGAATTTAGTGGATTTTCAGCCTTGAGTGCCTGCTGCTTGTTCGTGAGGGTAACGATATCCTCTGAGATACACTACTCCATTCATTGGAACACATCCTTCTATGAGAGAGCTGAGAAGTTCAATCTCTGCCTGTGCTGAGTTTTGGGCCAAAGAGACATTCTAAGCAACTGCAAAGCTGAGGAATTTACTGCCACAACACTACACTTACTTCAGGAACTGCAGACCGGCACACGTAAGCTTAAGTTGCCTGTAAATGTGATCAGCTTGGGCAGCCTCTAACCAAAACTCCTGTCAAGCTTCAAAAGAAATCTAGCTCTGCCTTGCCACACAACACTCTAGACATAAGCCAGGTCTAGAGCTCAAAAGATCACACATAAGCCAGGTTGAGGTTGTCTAAAAAGAGTCTAATTGGCGAGCGCAAATGACAAATTAAACGTTCCCTCGATTGATTCCTGCAGAAGGTCTATGGACGAGAAAGAAACAAGAAACTATCAGGAGATAGCACGCCCCAGAACTAGATTCAAACAGCACCTCGCAGGGGCCTGACTGTATGTCAACTGGATCATCAATGGAACATTGCTGTCATTAAGCCAGGCTGAGAACTACCAATTTTTCCCACCTTACACCCACCCTGTCACCTCGACAGCTACAAATTTGAGGTAAAAACGAAGTTTGCCTTCCTCAGAACCAACGTGAACTTCGAAAGAAACTACGAAAGACAGTCTAGAAGAACCTAGGCAACTAATGCTTTGCACAGGTCCTAAAGCGAAGGTTGAAGGTCTCTACGTATCAGTCCTCTTACACGAAGGTGGACGATAAGTGCAAAAGTTGGCCGGCTTAGAGGAAGAAAAGCGTATTCTTGGGAAAGGAAAAGTTGTATGCAAGGTATACGGTTGAGGAGTGCCGATGCAAGAAGAAGATATAACCGCGACCTCTACCAGAATGTGAATGAAGTTCGAAAGGGAAAAGACTGTCGATAACATTGCCTTGGTCATATCAAGCGCACCCAGCTAGAAGCGTCTTCAAATGCTAGCCTCTGAGTTTGAGCTGAAGAGGAACTGCCGGCGTAAGAACCAAGTGATCGCGTCTTCAAATGTCAGCCTCTGAGTTTGAGATGAAGAGGAACGTAAGGACGTAAGGAACTTGGTCTTAAGAACTGGAAGCAGCTTGCCTGGGGCCATCAAGTATAGAATGAAACCCTCTTTCAGACGCTGACTTCTCATGGGTTAACAGCGTCTTTAGACTCATTTGGCACTCGTTTTGTGGATTCAAACCGACCGACATTCGATAGACATCACAATGGATGATGATTATGAAGCGCCTTCGAGTTCCTGTCTATCTCACGCAGTTCTCTTGGTCTGCTAACATCAAGGAAGATCTTGGCAATCTCTAAGTGCGCCTAAGGTCAAAAAAAGTGCTGACTGTTTCGACTTTTAACCAAGCTCCAAATGGCGATCAATTGAAAATCTGTTTTCCCTTTTAAAAGCCAGGATCGTCCCCTCTCCGCGAGTTGGTCAGGACTGTAGCCACCTCATCGCCTCCACTACACATCGGACATGACAACGCAGTTAACGGCCATTTGCCAGCCAACCGAACCTCACCGACGGTGAGATACACTCGTTTTTCATTTTCAAAACTTCAACCCGCACCACCTTCGCCGCTCGTCGATTCGCATTTGTTTTAACGACCTTGTCGGACGGCTACTTAAATGTTTTCACAGCTATTCACCGGCTTGTTGATGCGTCCTGTTTCACAAGTGAATTGCTATTTATTTTTCGGCCACCGACCAGAGAGTCCTGGCACTGCATGACAAGCTCAATAAGTACTGCTAACCAACCGCTTAATGATGGTCTGAATTATTTTAAACAATAACCACCCCCCCAGCCACCCAGGCGTTCATGTTGTAACTGCGCTACACAGAGTCGGTTGGGATTGCAAATAAAAATAAAATGTTACAACCAGGACAACAGACCATTGTCTCTCTCTCACACACCTCTCACGCGTCGCCCACACGTTCAACAATGTGCAAAGCATATTGGTTAAGCATTCTGGAAACAGCTCAAAAGCCATTCGGGATAATAACCCGAAACAGGAGAAATGGTTCAGCCTGGTTTAATGTTTTTTAATTTAATTTGCGTTCCGGGGCTGCTCCGGAGCCGCCCGATATGGCTGCGCTTTAATGCTACGGAACGGAGCATAATTGCCGGTCGTTGGGGAATGTTTTCGCCCGACGTATGTGTGTGCGCATGCAAATCACCGAACATGCACGTGAACGAGTGCGAAGCAGGACGCCCTCGTACACTTTAATGGACACACAAAGTGGTCAACTGGACAGTTTGTGCCGAGTCCGAGTTCAGTTCCAATTGGGAGTCCACTCAGGCAGCCCATTTGTCCAGCAGTTGCTGCCGTGGACGACTTCATGGTGTGGCTTTATGGCTGATAAACATTGAAATTTTATGCTGTCGGCAACAGTGGCAGTGGTGACGGTGGCGGTGGCGGTGGTGGCAAGAGTTACTCAGTCAAGCTCTTGAGATCGTAAAGTGCCGGTGGCTTGATGGTTTGTTGTCGTTGCCCGCTAGGAGTTGAACAATGTTCAAAAATTGCTACTGCTGCTGTTGCTTGGTGGAGGGGTGGGGCTATGCAGTCTGCAACGATTGGATTTTATTGAGCCGCCGTACACCTAGACGGCGTTCCATTTCTTTAAGTCCTCAAAAGACACCAATTAGCACTCAATTCGCCACCGCTGCTCGTCTCAAATGAAACCACAATTAACCACAATCCCCTCACAGCGCCCCACTCCCAGCTCGCATCTCCAGAGAATGGCAAATGTCAAAATATCCACACCGACCGCACACAGAGCGAACGAAGTGAAGGAAAGTATTTTCATCCGTGTTGGCCCATTAATTTTTGCATTCATCGCCAACCATATTTTATTGGTTTTACGAGCCTTCACACAGTGCGCCGCATTCGGGGCTTCAGACACGCATTACGCAACGACTATTTCTGTCATCATAAATCCGTTATTTATGGGCAATCAATGCGAGCGTATGTCAAACGCATCAAACTCATCAGTTCTGGCACATCAGCGCTACTCTGCCGTGCCAGGCTGATGTGACGCGGATTGATGCACATCATCGCCATCATCATTGTTGCACCCCTTGAATGGAAAAGGTTCAACGGACGGAGTTTTGTGCGTTCGAGGCTCATCTGGAATTCGCACGGAAACATCACCATCACCAGCGGGAGGTCACTGCCAAGGCTCACACTCACCCCGTCATAATTATATTCATGTGTGAGCGCGCGCCGAGGGATGACATGTTGCCACCGTCTGCGGATGCCACCACCTTGAACGGACGGACGGGCGCTGATTTGACGACTGACAGTGTCAATGTGTTTCGCCAGGAAGGTCGTTTGCTTTTATGAGGTTTTTATTTGTTTTGCAAACAGTTTGGAGGCCGCCGCTCTAGATTGAGATGCTCTTGCACTCGCACTCATAATCATTTCTTTTCATCACCCAATGGGCAGGGGTACTGCATGCAAATGGGCTCCGAAGCCAAACTCCGGGATGTGTGCCCACAGGCGGCGGACTTAAGTGTAATTTGTAGTTATGACGAGTGATAAACAAAAATTAATGCTTTACATGCGTTCGGCGTCGTTAATTCGAATGGAATGTGAAAGTGGCTAGCGGTGTGGGGGTTGCTCTGTGCCGAGATATGTTCCCTTGGGAGCACAGACTTCTGTGATGACGGCACTCCCAGAGAAAGGCGTCAGTTGGCAATTGATTTGAGAATCTTTTGCAAACTCGGAGATGTCCTGGGAAAAGAAAGAGGCCATGTGTCGGGTTTGAGAAAAAGGGAGAAGTTTGAATTCATGCTGAAACCCAAGGCAAACACAACTGAAAGCGGACCTATGCTCCGTATTTGGAGGAAAATCTCAGGAGTTCTCAAAGGACACTGCGCAATGGGTCCAATCTGGCCCAAAGAGAAGGGTTACGATGCCACAACTATTCTAGTAAGTGCACATACTAAGGCAAGGAGAAGTGAACGGCACTTCGACTGCTCAGCATCGGCGCCCATCAGGAAACTAATGGTTTCAGGGGTGTGAACGCCTGAGGCGACACAAGCTGTTCCATCATGGTCGGTAGTGAACTCACTGTATCCTTTAATGTCAAAAAAAAAAGTTCAGGCAAAGCGACACACGAAGTCAAACCAGAACCAGAAGCACGTTCTACCAAAAGTCCGTTCAACTGCTTGCTTCCGCGGATGACGTTGACGTGATTGGATGATCACGGCGAGCCGTCAAAGAGACGTTTGCTGGCATTGAAGCGGAAGCTGCTAAAATGGGTCTACGGGTGCATGACAAAGGACGCACAACATCCACGTCTTGGACAGAGCGTCATAATGGACAGCAGAAACATTCAGGCATTCAAGGATTTCGTCTTCTTCGGCTCTGGAGTAGTCAGTACCAAAATCAAGGGCACTTCGCTGCTTCCTTGAGTTCAAGAGGCAACTGAGTAAGAGAGCCATCTCTCGAAACACCAATCTGACTTCAGAGAACACTCTGATCAGCTTCGATCAGCTTGCGATTTTTGCTTTGAGAAGATTTAATCAGGAACTATGCGGGTTGTACAGCGGCACCCAATTGAGTCTTAGGATCCAACGCTTAAGATGGCCAGGTCATGTAGAGCAAATGGACACCACTAATCTGGCCCGATGAGTGTGACACCGAGCCTGGTTGAAGAGGACGTCCGCGAATGAAATGTCGCCTACAAGTTGATGTACGCAACTGGGTGTAGATGGTGAATGATCGTGCTGAATGGCTTGTTGGTTGTGGCCCAGGTTCACCCCAAACTGTGGCGTCAAACAAAGGAGAAAAATATGATCTGGCCACTCAAGTTAAGAGCATACACTAAGCCTGTGTATGCTCCTAACTTGAGGGCCTGTGTATGCTCCTAACACAAGGCCTGTGTCTGCTCCTAACTTGAGGGCCTGTGTCTGCTCCTAACTTGAGGGCCTGTGTATGCTCCTAACACTAGGCCTGTGTCTGCTCCTAACTTCAGTTCAACGCTTTTATATGGTCTGCTGCTCCAAAGACTTCCCTTCACCCACTGGATGGAATCCAAAGGCCAGTGAAAGCACTCATTGGAGACTCATGTCGCGTCCCTACCACTCTTTTAGTGCAATTTTAGCAAAAGTAGCTCAAATAACTGCATTTCTCTACTTCAAGAACTCACCCGCAATGCACGCTCTGCTCGGCATACCCAACAGTTCAACCTTAAGTCCACTATCAGACGTACAAGTGAGTTTTGAGATTCGTTCCTTAGCCGCACCAGGAATGCTCTTCCCAACTCGATGGGGTCCCCTTTACGATCCACAAGAAGCCAATGTGCATTGGTGCCTCGTACCTTTCCTTCCTCTATACCTTTCGTGCCATGACCGGATTCTGGTCACTTCGGGGGGCTCAAGACCCCTTTAGCACTGGTCAATCATTAAAGAAGAAGGAAACATCCCCCCAAACAGACAAATTCAAAGTTTTATCCAAAAAATTGATTGTTTTCAGGAGTAGCGCATGAACCCCTTCTCTGTGGCAACAAAATGGGCACAGGCTCACTTATCTACCTCTTGGAATCCTTACCCCATGTTGCACTGCTTTCTCGCCGAAAACTGGCGTCAAATGTGATCAGTTCTGACCTTAAAAAAGCATCGCTCCAAGACGCCTTTGCTTGGCACCACAATTCCTAAGAGTTGCAGCAGAGGGATCGTCAAGCACGCCAAAGGTTACTCTCGGCAGCAAGAGTACCACTCCTTCACCCAAGTCTTCGAAGTCACTTCACCCTACGGCGCAATTTGGCCCCTTCCCTCCAATTCTCAGATCTCCGGACTCAAAGTAGTACTCACCTGACGTTGACATAGTTAGCCACTCGATTGAGTTACTTTCTGTATCATTTCCTGTCGAGTCCACTCCATGTCCTTCCCACCCACCCCAGTCCTCAGTCCATTACAAACCACTCCCTGGGGGGATGAATCCGAATGACAACAGCACAACAATTCCGACATTCTGTTCCGGATTAACTCACCGAGCGCATTTTTTTTTTCCTTATCCCTAATTGTCAATCAGGACGACGACGACGACGACGACTACGAAGAAGAAGAAGTTGCCATGCCAAAGCCTGGTCCTTTCTAATGGCAAATGTGGTTTTAAATTTCCTGATCAAACTGAAAACTTCCACCGAGTGATTTAATAATCCCTGGCAACCACGAGGAATGGGTGTGTGTGGAGTCTCAGCACTTCACCGTAATTGATTATGGATTTGGAGACTTGGACTTGAGACAGATCTTGGGGAAAAGTTTTTGCGCAAAAGACAAACAAAGCCAATCCCGGGACACAGAGCGTCTCTTGCCGTAATTCGATTTGTGACGCTCACGGGGCAACGGCGAGTGATATCGATATGTGCGGTGGCGAAACGTATGCGACGTGTGGGATGCACACGGGATGTGTCCATCTTGTGAGCATTCCCCCGGGAGATGTCTTCATTAGACGTGTTCACGTTCGAGTTTTAAGGCTTCGGTGGTGGGTCATGTGAAAATAAATTGAATTTCTTAAAAGTTTTGATGGAGATGGAAGGAAACGTCTGAAATGTGGGATTTTTGAAGCAGGATGTGTGGGGAGTGGACGCTTCGAGGGAGGGCAATATGACGGCAATTAGTTGGAGTTGACGGCCTTTTTTGACAAGATTGTCAAGAGATGGTGGGTGGAGAGGAAGTGCAGAATCAACTTCCGGAAAAAAACTGAATTGGCAAAAGCCATGGCTAAGATCAATGTTGTAGCGGGTTTGTAAATTGTGTTGCACAAGGAACCAACAATTTCTTACTTCAACGACGACTGTGCGTGTCCTCAGGAATGGAGAGGACCAACGTTTCAATAACGATTCCGAACGGGGAACTTAGAGAAGCTCTTTTATGCTCTTTAGCGAGTGTTCTCGGCCTTTGGTCCTATTTGCGTTTGATGCAAGGGCTTTGTAAGCATGGTCCCAAATAGACGGCATCTGAAGGAGAAGATTCAACGATAAACCGTACGGGTTGGACAGCGGTGCTTATGTAAGATGGCAAGTTCATGTGAGCGGATGGAAAACACAGCTCCTGCCGGAAGAATCTCAGAAACCGAGCCATTGGGACAACGAAACAGAGGACGACTTCATCTCAGATGACGTACAGAAGACCTCAACCAACTTGGGAACTGCGGAAGTGGAGGCAGCTGGCGAGGGACTGTGCTTGCTGGAGATGTCTGTTGGTTGAGGCACAAGTGCAGTTGCTACTTTGAGAGAGACGGTGGCCGCGTCCTCCAGGCCATCTCCAAACACCCCACCCCCAAGAAGAACATCGATGGTGTGGGAGACCAGAGACAAAACTTCAGTACAGATACCAAAACCTAACCTCCTTCGAAGGAGTCGACACACAATGACAAAGAAAACTGTTTCTGCTTACGCTCAACTTTTGGTGAAACTGTGAGTCCGTTTAAAGTCCGTCACGGACTTTTACTTGGACTCCCTTCTTAGCTCTGTTACTGGCAATGCCTTTGACTTCATCCTTTCATCTTCCTTATGTCCTGTCACAGCTGCGGTCTTCGATTCGTTAAAGGGGCTAATTTCAAATTAGCTGAATTGAGCTCTTTGACGCTGTTTTCTGGCCCCTCCTTAGCTTGGGAGATCGGTAATAAGTTTCTTTGGAGTCTCACCTAAGATCGCGAATACAAGCTGCCAAGATGAGGTTTATCCGTACTGTTGCGTGACACACGACAGTGCGGGGGACGATTCTATACGGAAAGGGCTATACTTTGACCACATGGCACAAAAGTCCCCTTCATCACAACTTTCGAGGTAGACAGATTCCATCGCTATGCAGACCCAAGGCGGGGTATTCGTGCCAAGTCCATAAATTCGCCTGGTTGCGCTTGGGAGCTTCTGATGATTTTGAGCCAGTGACGTAAGATCTAGCAGCCCGGTGGCATTCTTTGCGTACATTACCCCTGTGAACGATGTTGCCTTCATCACGACTGCCGAGGTAGAAAGGTTGCGTCAGGTAGGCCACCGCTAGACAGACTCAGGGCGAGGGAGTCGTATCAAATCAATAAGTAATTGGTTGCACTTGAGAGCTCTTGATGAGTTCGAGCCGATGGCGTAAGATCTATCAGCCTAGTGGTCTCTCGTAGGTACAATGCCCCTTGAAGCCTTAACAAGGAACATGCGGGTCAGCTAAAATGATGATGATGGGCCCTAGCGTACTGAGGTGTCAAGGGAAAGGTTAGTGGTCCATAAATGCTCCAGTGAGTCATATAGAGTATTTCTAACTCTGTCCCCACCCTGCAGATTCATACCGCCTCTGAGTGTGTTCTCGAGAAGTCAAACCATTGATGAATGGTTGAACGGCCACTGGTTCTCGAGAAGCCCAATCATTGATAGATGGATGCAGATTATCCCAACGCCAATTCGGCTTCTATCAGTACTTATCTCGCAAGCTCTTCGGTGATCTGAATTCCCGTGACTCCCTGTTGACCTACAAATTCAAAGAAAACTTGCTCTTCTGAACTTCCAAAAAAGTTGTTTGAGGGTTGAGCAAGGTCTAATGCTTCCCATTCTCTAAAGTTGTCCCCCAAGTGATCAGTTGCTTGGGGCTTATGCGGTGACTCCCTGTTAATCGACAGTAAATCGCACGATCTTGGAAGCCAGCTCAGGTTCACGTTACGTAAAACTTTTCGACTACCAAACGTTTCCTTCAATAAATCAATTATGACACGAGCTGTGTGACATGTTGTGCCATCTTATTGAAACCACAACTCCTGCAGATCATGCTGGTTCAAGTGTTGAAGAAAAAAGTCAGCAATCATGCCTCTTGGCGGTCACCATTGACTGTTACGTTCTGGCCACCATCGGCAACGGCGATCTTGTTTTGACGCAAATTTGCACCATTTACAAGCGTTGCTTAGTCGTCGATTAATTTATGCTGCACTGCCAAGCCAATCCAAAAATAAATCACTTGACAGATAACAAAATGGCCGGTAGATAAAATAGTGTTGCCAACTTAAAGTTCTGCACCTCTCAAAACACACCTTTTCTAATCTTTCCTTTGAATCAAACAAATTCAGTCTCTTGCTCAACAATTGGGTATTTCAGTCAACTTCCTACCACCACCCTCTATGGGATGAAACAATCAAGCCCCGACAGCTTTTAAGAAACTTTTCCCTGGTCAACCACAAGAATTCTTCCAAAAACCTCTTAGTTTCCACTAAAAGGCTCACTCAGACCCTCTCCTCGATGTGATGAGTTTTTGTGAGAGCCCCTCCCCCATCACCCCGCCTCATTAAAAAGTCATAACCTCAATCCTTCCCTAACGATGACGAATACATCCTCATCTCTATCTCCATCCCCATCACCCCTACATAAAACTTCTGTCGAGGAAAACTTTGCTCCCCCCCCCCCCTGAAAAAAAACAAACCGCTCTCAATAGTGACTTAATAGTCAATTAAATCCAAGGTAATATGCGCATGCATTAGGGCCTGTAACTGTAAACTCTCGTTTTAATATTCAAAAAGTGTGCGCTTCACATGAGAACGACTTTTCCATCGGCACCGCCGCCGGTATACTCCCGCCCGGTGTGCCAAACACGCCGTCATCGTCATCGTCTTGAAGAAAGCGTCTCATGCCGTCGTAGAAGCTTTTAGAGCGAAACTTCGCAGCAGAGAAACCACACACACAAGCCATATCCGTAAATGGGAAACGATAAAGTTGATGTGCCACCACTTCATCCATTGAAATCCGTTAATAAACAAACAGAAGTTTGCAATTAGATTATTTCAGGTCCCGCACAAGGATCTCCCCCCCACCCCCTCCCAACTTTCCATCCTCCACCTGGCCACCAGGACTATAACCAACTGCTGCACACAAATTTAATTAAGTAATCAAATCCATTAAACTGAACTCGGTCTCCGTTGCCAATGCCGTTGCCTCCTGCTCTCTCTCTGCGTCTCGTCCTTGCTGGAGAGATGAAGTGCTCACACATCTGAAGCACGCCGAGAGCATTCGGTTGCACATTTCTCTCAAGGAAAACTTTACGTCAACCGTGGGGTGGAGTGGGGTGCTTGGAGATGGCCAGGAGTACGGGGCCACCGCCCGCCCGGTTCACAGGTTGTTCGTTTCGATTTGAAAGGACCCCACTCAGGGCCGCATTCGACTTGCATTATTCTAATTGGATTCCGCAAATGGATTCGTTCGCATGAGCACAATAAATCTTTTGTTGTGTGGTGCTGTCAAGACGCCTCCGCCTCCTCGAAGACAGGTCCGGGCGGCCTGTCAAAAGAGATTCATTAGTTTGACACTTCGGCTGTGTGAATGAACGGACGCGCAGATGTGTGAGGCTTGACGTGTGGGAGCCGGATGAATGGCCAAAATCGAAATTGCTTCGCCCTGGAGATGGCCGGCAGTGGGTGTAGCACCTTCGACTGAATGGACGTTTCCGAAGACGATGACCAGTGAAGCGTTGCGGAATGACCATTCAGATGTCGGATTTGTTTGGCGAAAGGATTGAGGTGATTACCTTGGAATTTGCCATTTGAATGTCGACGTGGATGGATGAAGGAAGGACTTGAGAAAGAGCTTAAATTGCTTAAGTTACATCTGCAGACTTGAGTGAATTTGCCAGTTTTAGATGCTACCTACGACTTAAGGCTATCTATGTGGCTCAAAGCCTGCCTCTTAAGTTTCTTATAAACCTGCCTTAAGACAAGTTTAAGACTGCTCCCCCTCTAGACCGAAATCGAGTCTCTTGTCCTAATTCCACGAGGGTCCTTCAGTCAACGTTTGACTGAGGAACCGCTCTGACTCTCAATGCAGACTTAGTTTGCTTCTCGCATCGGTCCTCCCTACAAAACTTGGTCTGAGTCAAACATGCAGTCAAACATGAGTTTAAGTGCATCTGGCTCTGTGTTTGGCTCTGCCTCTAGCTTAGTCCTTGGCACTGTCTTGGTCTCTGTCTCCTGGCTCTGTCCTTGGCTATGTCTGTTGCTCTGCCTTTTTCTCTGTCCTTGGCTCTGTCTTAGGCTCTGATTTTGCGCCTCTCTTGGGCTTTGTCCTTGCCTCCGTCTTAGGCTCTATTTTTGGCTCTGTCTTTGGCTCCATCTTTGGCTCTGCCTTTGGCTCTGTCTTTGGCTCTGTCTTTGGCTCTATCTTTGGCTCTGCCTTTGGCTCTGTCTTTGGCTCTGTCTTTGGCTCTGTCTATTCCTCTGTCTTTGGTTCGGTCTGTGGCTCTGTCCTTGGCTCTGTCTTTCGTTCGGTCTGTGGCTCTGTCTTTGGCTCTGCCTTTGGCTCTGTCTTTGGCTCTGTCCTTGGTTCAGTCATTGGCTCTGCCTTTGGCTCTGTCTATTCCTCTGTCTTTGGTTCGGTCTGTGGCTCTGTCCTTGGCTCTGTCTTTCGTTCGGTCTGTGGCTCTGTCTTTGGCTCTGCCTTTGGCTCTGTCTTTGGCTCTGTCCTTGGTTCAGTCATTGGCTCTGCCTTTGGCTCTGTCTATTCCTCTGTCTTTGGTTCGGTCTGTGGCTCTGTCCTTGGCTCTGTCTTTCGTTCGGTCTGTGGCTCTGTCCATGGCTCTGCCTTTGGCTCTGCCTTTGGCTCTGTCTTTGGCTCTGTCCTTGGTTCAGTCATTGGCTCTGCCTTTGGCTCTGTCTATTCCTTTGTCTTTTGTTCGGTCTGTGGCTCTGTCTTTGGCTCTACCTTTGGCTCTGCCTTTGGCTTTGTCTTAGGCTCTTTCTTTGGCTCTGCCTTTGGCTCTGTCTTTGGCTCTGTTTTTAGCTCTGCCCTTGGCTCTGTCCTTGGTTCAGTCATTGGCTCTGCCTTTGGCTGTGTCTCTGGTCCAGTCCTTGGCTATGTCTCTGGCCTTTTCCCTGACTCTGTTTTTGGCGCCGACCTAGCCTCTGACTTAAGATCTGATCTTGGCTGAGTCTCTGGCCTCCTGCGGCCTTCCTCTCTTTATGTTTGACTTCAATCTTATCTCTGAGTCAAAGTCCTTCAAAGTCCTTGCTTTGCGTCTGATCTTGAACCTCGTTTCGTTTCTGTCTGCGGCTGCTTTTGAGTTTCCCTAGTGTAGGAAATCTTTGACGCAGTTTTTGCCTCTGGCCTAAAATCTGCTCTGAGCTCCATCCTTGCCCTGGATTGAAGATCATTGACTCGACTCTCATCCTGCTCTGCATCTATTGTGCTATTCTTGAACCTGTCTTTGACTTCGGTTCTGATCTCGAATTAAGCTCTGACATCGGCTTTGCCCCTTATGAGACCTTGACTCAGACCTTGGCATTGGCTCCGTTTTTGGTCGGTCGCACCATAGGCCCCTTTTCTCTCCGATCACACGCCGCACTGTCCTTTGACTTCCCATCCGCCTATGGAACCAAAAACTAAAACCATCCCGTCTCGACGACCCCGCAAAGAAAAAAAACGAAAACAAAGAGGCGCGGTCCACGGTCAATAAAACACGGCCTTTCAGTGAAAGGAAACACGCAGAAAAAACAGGCTGATCCAGGAGCTAAGTGAATGGGCAATAGAAAATCATTTTATTGTCGCTTCCTGCAGGACTCGCTGCCCAGGCACAAAAGGTCCGCGCTCGCTTTTATTGTCCGCTTAGTCGCTTTCAATTAATTCCCCCGCAAGGGCGGAGGCTCTGGACCACCGGCCGCCGCCGTCACCGTCGCCGAACGTGTCTAGCAATACAATGCCCGCCTACATGTGAGAGATTTATAGTGATGGGTTTCCCTGGCGCACATAACGGATATCTGCAGGCAATATCTCATCCATAAAAATGTCTGTTTATTGTCGTTAATATTAATAAAAGTTTACTTTGTATACGTCGTATAGCGGTGTCATTGTGTGCTCGCGCGAGCGAGGATAACAATGATGACGGCACGACGGCGGCGCGGGCGGCGGCATGATGACTTGTGCGACAGTAAAAAAGTTGAGACCTCCTCGGTGTCCTTGACTCACGGGACAGATGCACAACGTTCCTGGCTCCAGTTCCAAAAGGTGCGAGAATGAATTCTTTTAATGGGATCCGATGTTATACGAGCGGGAGATGATGGAAAACGTGAAATCCAATTTGGTATCGCTGCACTAGTGGTGTCGGCGATGCCATTCTGCATAACGTTGTCGTTTATGATTGTCTTGCATTCAAATCGGGGGTGAAAATGGGTGAAAATGGGGAGTTGTTGGGCGCCACTTTGTTGTGAAAGTCCCTCCACTCAGATCTGAGCGGCAACAAAATATGAATTTGGCATGACATCCAGGCATGTGCTACCCCTCCCAGAATTTCTTTAAAAAATTTCCCAATTTTCCACTCAAATGACAATGAACCCAATTAACCGCTGCCGCCGGGAGTAGCGACGGACCACCGCTGTCCAACCACCCGAAACAACGCCGCAACAAATTAAATTACTCTAATGGCGAAATTATGTCAAGTCAAATGGTCCAGCTCGGTATCTGTTCATCTGTCCACCGCCCAACAACGGGGGTGTGTCGTGCAAAAAAGAAAAATCCCCAAAAAGAGAAACCTCCTCTCAACTGAAAGCTCTCGTCCTCTTGCTCGTCCTGCTCGCATTAATCATACGACCGACTTCTTGCCAATCGAGTTTGGCATCTAAATTTGATTCCATCTCCAGGACACAGTCCTCCACCCCATTGCCCACTCCTTCCCGCCATGAGGACGACATTTGTGTGGAGCGCCGAATGAGAATTAATGATCGCCGCCCGCGCTCCGCTGAGAAGCTTTTCTTTCACGAGGAAATTAGTTTTTCGTCCGTCCGTCGATAATGGAAGGTAGACAGTGTCGTCATGCATTATGGCATCGCATGCCATCCGTAACCGGTTTTGATTGATTGTCATTCTGATGACTGAAGAGAGAGAGAGAGAGGGAGAGGGAAGGGAGAGAGCCATGCATTAATTATTGATGTCATGAAATCTGGGGCGCGTGACTGCCGTTACGTTTCCGACATATGACGCATTAAGCATCGGTCTTCTTGAATTTTTAACAGACTCCTTCAGCGCGGTATCCTTGTGTTGATTAATATTTTTTCTTTTCTCTTGGAGTGTCCCGGAGGGGTGACGGCTTGAATGCTATTAATTTTGTGGCGAAGAACTGGAGTGGGCGGTGGTGGGTGCTTAGTTTTCCGGTAGTGGACGAACGCATCATTTGCGTATGATCCTCATAAACGCACCCTCATTGTGCGTTTGCGGCAATCATGCGGGTGGCGAGACTCATCGTTGTCGTCACGCTTTCCTCTGAGTGCTGGGCAATTAAGCGGGAGCTAATACTTTCAAGCATCTTCCACCCCTTTCGCGTCTTCGTTCAAAAGTCAGGTTTGATTAATCATTTGGAAACGTCATGCGGGACGAAGGAAAAGAACAAAAAAAATGTAACAAAACTTCTCTCTGTCTTCTGACAATAATGCTGATGTAATTCGAAGTGAGTCCTTTTTCGCAAGACAAGCGCTGAGGGACTGGGGGTGGAGAGCAAGAGAACGGCAAATTAACCCTTAAATCGAATCAATCTCTCGCAATTTATTCAAATCAAATTATTTGTCTTGTTTCGTTGATTTTTCGACTGGCGACTGACTGAGCTTGTTGACGGGTAATTGCAGCGCTCAAGTCGAGTGGCAATGAGCCGCGGGAGGGTGTTCCAATTGGATAAATCGGTTATTTTTAGATTGAGTGGTCTTTCAGAGATTGTTGCACGCTTTAGTGGGTTGTTATTGATGGAATTGGTGAGAGAAAGGGTTTGATTTGGGATTTTCTTTTGGTCCGTGATGGAGAAGAGAGACTCACTAGACGATGCAAGCGGGGGTTAAGGAGACAGATTTCACTGTATCGCTACTATTGTTTCATAATTCTTGTCAGGATATGTTCGGCGCGTCTTTGAGCTGAATTGTACCACTCTTGTATTGCCTTGTTAGCCTTACAGTTGCCCGCATACACCATTCTTTCCAGAGTGACACTGCTGTACTCGGTCCCTGATTCATCTAGGTAGAGGACATCTGTCCAAGAGTATCCCCTTCTATTCCTTCAAGAGCCTAGGGACTTTATTGCTTCAGCTGACTGTTGCCAATGGCCCTTGTACGCATGTGCCTGTTGGGTGTCAGACCAGAGGAACATTTCAGGTAACTACGAGGCTGGGAAATTTGCGCCACAGCACTAAACGTACTCCAGGAACTTAGGACCGCCGCACGAAAGCTTAAGTTGCTTGTAAGAATGATCCGCTTGGACAACCTCTAACTTGAGCTCATGCCAGACTTCGAAATTAAATATGGTTCTGGCTTCGCCCAAACCTCTCTTGACAGTTACTCTCGCTCAAAAGACTTGCCATAAGCCAGGTTTTCGGAGGAAAACTTCATGCACCTGAAGGAGCCCGAATCTGTCCGGCGCTAGCACATCTCAGAACTAGATTTAAACAGCACCTCGTACGGCCCTGGAAGCAGTTTCTTAAAGCTTCATGAACCAGGAGGAACCCGAAGCTGTCCGGCGCTAGCACACCTCAGAACTAGATTCAAACAGCAGCTCGTAACTCCTGGACGGTAGCGCAACCCAATTTTTTAAGAAGTTGTGTAGCTGAAGCTCCCAGCCTGCCAGTTAGACCACTCAGACAGGCTCGGAGCTACTGTTCACTGCCTGAGTGGTCACCTATCAGGCCCGTTGACCCCATTCCCATAAATTTTTTAAGGATTTTAGTATCTTCAGCGCTTGGGGACAAAATTTGGCCATATTTCTTTTCACAACTGTAACGAACTGCTGGATGTCCATCCACTGTGGACGTCCAAGTTTCAAGGAATATCCAAGTCGCCGTGTTTTTGCAATTTAGGCTTGGTTGTCCCGACTTTAACTAGACCTTAAAAATTGGCCTGACCTAAAAAATAAATAAAAGACTTAAAAAATTGACCTCTGTAATCTGACACTCAGCGTGGGTAAAAGATTCAGCTGCTTGGTCATCTCATCCAGAGCTAAACGGCAGAGAAAAGACTTTTTGGAGTTTGTTGAGACAGATTTCACGCCCTTGAGAGTTGCGTTACCGTAAGATTCAAGTTATCAAAGTTTTATCGGCCAACGAAAACTTGCATCTTTATCGCTCCCATTTAGGTCATGACAGAGCCTCGGTCTTAAGCACTTTTCCTGCCTCTTGCCAATTCATTGTGAACTGGAAGCTAGAGATGGAAGTCCTAAATTGAAGGAATGACCAGCCCTAATTGAAATACCAACTAAAGCCTAAATTAATGCCAAGGAACACACTCAAAACCATCTCCCGAAACCCCATAAAAACCTGAGTTAACCAACAAATGGGGTCAACTTGTCCAAAATTCCAACTTCAGTGTTACCGCACAGCAAATCGTCTGTCATTCATCGCATCCACTCCATAAATTCCAAACAAATCCACATTCAACCGCCCGCCCATGATTCAACGCAACGCGTTCTATTTACAGTTTCAAAACAAACGAACACGTCATTGCACCGATCAAAGTCAAAGCAGAGAACCACAAAACGAAAGTGATTTCCTCAATTATTCCGCCGACCACTTGCTCTTCGGCCCTCTAGAACCGGTTCCGCGATAATTCCAAAGCCAACAGAATGTGTTGCGACATTTTATGAAGCTCCGTCTCCGCGGATCTCAATTGTGACGCAACCGCATGAAGAGCGAATATTTTCGCGGTCTTGATCAAGAATGAGGCCAGCAACAGCGGACTTCCCCAAGTCGAATGAGCAAACGTTTATGCCCAGGGCAGTGGTTCCATTGTTGCCATGTTTAAGGTTGAATGGAGTCGAAGAAAGTGAATTTGTTTGACGTAATGGGGATTTGGACTGCAGATTTGGAGGAGAATGATCGAGGAATGATCGAGAAAATGCTCTGTCTGTCTAGGGAAGCTGTTCAAGATTTTTTATTCCAATCCCCGCTGTATCAAAGACGGAGTTTCCTTTTGCCAGAACCTTCTCCATCATGTGATTCCACTTTATCAATCTTTCAAGCGCATCATCCTTGAATCATCGTGTACCTCAGCACTGCACAAACTAGGTCCGTCAAGGGCCGACATTCCTGTTCGGCTATTCAGATGACTAGGCATTGGGATTCTTTGTTCTGATCCGGCACTCCTGTAGGCGAAGTTCATTGCCCTATAAACCTGTGTCCACTGTGACGTACGTTGGTCTACGTCATGTTATCGATGACGAGTCCTGCTTTCGATGACGAGTCCTGCTTTGTTCGTAATCACATGACACTGCATGACGGTGCGTTCCGAGCACTGAATCATAGAACTATCTCCAGAGGCTACCAACACTAACGATGGCTTCCAGGTGCACTCAGTGAACTCATCTTCAGGTGCAGTATGACGCGACAGGAGATTAATTGAATGATCCTATTGAGGACAATGGCACTCAAAATAGCACCTATTGAGATTTAAGTCTCTGACTATACTAGGGGGTGGGTCATCTTAGGTTTTTTTTAATCCGGGACACTGACAACAATTTCCCACTGGAAATCTAGACAGGAAGTAAGTATCACACCTTCGCGGAACGAAATGAATCGCTATAAGCACGAAGGCTGTTAGGATCATACTCTTACTTCGTATGGTTGCCGGGGCATAGGGAAATCCTTTGACAGGTCCGGTAATAAATGCTCCCTCCCTTGAAAGTGACACGCCTTCCATTCCCTTTCCTAGAGTTACACAACTGCAAAGACACGCTTTGAGTGAACAAAATAAGAAATGTTCAGAGGGTCCCAGTTGTCCTAGAGCCAAAGCAAATGGGTCACAGCTTAATTTGAAGCATTCTGAGCTTCGAAGCACTTCTACGTCAACATTGAGAAAAGGCGTCTACGGAGCATTTTAGTCGTTATAACCAACCACTACTCCATTGGAACAAACGCCTCCAAACCTAGCATCCTTCACAATGACTTCTGCAGGAGCGTGGAAGAGGGGGGCTAGAAAGAGGATGAAACTATTTCTCACCTCCCCTGCGACAGTCAGAGTCTAGCAGAAGAAAGAAACATCTAGTGAAGCACTTCTAGGACAACCGACATAAGTGTGGGACACGTCGATAGCTACACAGCTAGCTGACACTGGTTTTGAGGATACAAAGCAAAACTATCCGAAGGGGGTCTTTCCGCAATGGACCAAGAGCGACCTAAATGAGGTTGCAGATTGGCCACCACTCTAACCTAACCTAACCAATGTTCAACTGGCCACTTGAACCACCTAACCTGTGTTCAAAGTGAGTGCTACGCCTTGGCGATGTCAAATGGAGTCTTCGAAGCTGCGTTTCTCCGTTTCTTATGTGTAGGACCATGTAAGACCAATGTTATGCCAACAATCGGGAAACGATTCAATTGAAGATCCCAGTGGGCGCATGGGCAGAGGCGATTCGAAGCGATATGGTTGAACAATAACCGACTATGTGGTTCCAATAAGACCAATATGAAACAAGCCACACAAGAGGAATAGTTATGGGTGCGTAATTTCACCACTTGGTGACATCAATTGGTGACCTAGATCATGCGATTTGACACCGTAAGACTTTCTTCGTGGGCCTCCGCAAAAGACAGTGCTTACGCGAAGAATCCCCGAACTCTTGACGCATTTAAAACCAACATTACACAACTTTTAGCTGAGATATCCAACGAAATGTGCGGAAAAGAATCTCATGTTTTGAATCTTCCTCAGGGCAGCAATTTAAGTGATATTGTACTTCGCACTGTTCCACTGAAGATGTTGCGAGGGCAATGCCAGGCTACTCTATCCTCCGCCATCGGTATTCAGTTATTCTCAAGGGGAACCGGTCGAGTCTTTGGATTTGATCCAGGGCATCCTCGCCCTGTGTGGTCGCCGTGGCGTAGTGGGTCAGAAAGTCTAGGTTCGATTCCCGGACGGAACAGCTCGCATTTTTTCACGCTACCACCTCCGTCGAGATGCTGACATCAGTCAAGGAGTGTCAATTGTCTATGAAAAATTTCTGAAATTTCGCCGTTCGAAGTCGGCAAAAAACTATAGGTCCCTTATACTCGTGAGAGGTAGCACGCACAACACGCGTAGTTGTTGTAGAAGCTTGGCCCTGGTCTCTTGTGGGCTATAGTGCCATTCAATTATTACCCTCGCCCTGGGTCTGCCAAGCGGTCACCTTTCTGGTGGAATCGCATCTAAAGCACGCCTCCGAAGTCGTGATGAAGGGGACATCTGTAACATGTGACCAAATCATCAACGCATACTTATTTATTTTTAAAGGAATAGCTTTTGAAGTAGAGGCTAAAGTAGAAGCTGAAGTTGAATTCAATTTAGAAGCTGAAGTAGCTGCTCAACGTTGAATTTCCCCCGCACTGCAACATGTCCAACTATATTCCGGGAAGTGACACCTGCAACAGCACCGAGTAGTCTCATCTCGGCAGCTTGTATTCAAGATCTTATTCTTTTGGCCATTGACAAAATCTCTTGACAATAGGTGAGAGTTGGTGCAAATCAATAATTTGGTCTAAACACCAAGTTTAGCCTTCGTTATCCCCAAGGCACTTTAGATCCAACCTTGGCCGTTGTTGCTAAAAACAATAATTAAGTGACACTCCAGCCCACAAGGGACCAGGGCCGAGCTTCTACAACAACTACTCGCGTTGTGCTTGCTACTGTTCTGTCACGAGTAGAAGGGACCTACAGCTTTTTCCGGACTCCGAATGGCAGGATTTAAGAAGTTGAGTGTTGCCCACAACTCGAAAGAGGTGGTGCCATGAAAAATTACAGGTGTTCCGTCCGTTCCGTCAACATGCCTCTGCAGCCAGCACGAGCTCTCGCCAGGTTCCTCCAATTGTGCACATGGTTGAGGTCAATCTGCACTTGTGTGCGGCATCTCAACCTAGGCCGTTCTCTGTGGCGCTGCCCCAATGGCTCGGATTCGAAGACTTTTCGAGCCGAAGCGGCAGTGTTCATACGCTCTACATGGCCTAGCCGTTGTATCCGAAGACGCTTGACTAGGCTCATGCAGCCGTACAGTTTATAGAGTTCGTCATTGCATCTTCTCCTCCAGACGTCATCGACGCAAATAGGACCGAAAATCGCATGCAGGCCCTGTAATGCCCTCTGTTCGATGTGCCTAGTCTAATTGTTGAAACAAATTGGTTCAATGATGGCACCACACCAAACTGTCGTGACCTATAGATGCATTCCGATCCACAGATGCGCTCATTTTGTTTGTTAATGTAGCCATAGAGATGAAAATGCCCCTCGTCAGATAAGATGATTCCGCGTCCAATCTCTTGCTGAATAAACTAGATCTTGTCAGCGATTTAGACAGGTGTTCCGTCAGGAAAACGAACCTAGACCTTCGGCGTGTGGATCGGTGCACGTACCCACTATGCCATGGTGACCACAGTGATGCTCTTCCCATGAAAAAAGACCTCGATGTATTTAAACGTCTCCAGCTGTGTCAATCTGAGTCCAGAAGCATAGGTCTAGAGAGCATTAGACAATATTTTTGGAAATGACAACAACTTCGGACTTGTCCACGTTCACCTTCATTCCAGCATCAGAGCATACGGCCACAAGCCTATGGAGACCGCACTCGAGTTTCGTCTGGGACGATGTGAGGACAACTTCGTCGTCTGCCCAAAAAAGTGCCCTCAATGCGAGTCGACAAGACGCGCCCTTGACGGAAACCGACGCCCACCGTGAAGGGTATTGTTGAATGGAGACTTAAAATATTCATCTAAACTATACCGCTGTATGTAGTTTATCAAGTTGATCCGCAAAATAAATGTTCCAATATTGTCCGCCTAAGAGAACCCTATTTTTAACTCAACAAATGATGCCCCCGAATGATTCCCCAGAAAGGAAAAAATTCACAAAAAGCGAGGTGTCCACTAATAGATGGAGTTCACTGTACAATTCGAAGATATTCTTCACAATCTAAAGCCCGATGCTGTACAAAGAACAATTGGATGACAAATTTCCCTGCTCCAGAACCCATAAAGTCATTGCTTCCTTTGTCTTCAAAATCGAACGGAAATTTCCCGACGATCGTCATGCGGCAGTGAAAGAAAGAAAGTGATTAAGCGTAGGCCTGCTAAGAATTACCGTGATTTCTGAGTAAGATCCAAATTGAATCACCGACCTACAACTGAGCGGACAACAGTTAAATGTATCTTTGCGTTCAACGAATTATGAATTTTGTCACTTCCGCATGATCAGACATTCTTGGAAATTGTTAAAAGATGTGCAAATGAATCGAACAACCCCCACAGTGACATACATCTCTTCACGCCGTTCCTACGGCACCTCTTACAGCCTTGACCCCATTCTTAGGTTATTTGCCGCAGACGCACATCCACATCCGTATGCGAACGGCAGGCGACACAAATCAAAGACCTCATTTAACACTTGATTAGCTGTCGCGCGGACGAACCGGTTTGAACGTGTCTCAACCTGCTCTCATGTGCCCAATGCCCACATGGATGGAATTTGGGCGCCAAGCCACAAACAGCACAGCACAGCACCGCGCGACCATTTGTTGCGCGTGCATGCATACAAATCGACCACTCCAGTGAGGGAGTGCCCACCCTTCTCCAGAGTCGTTAGCATCACCTGACGAAATACAAACAAAGCCAAGAGCCTAAACCACCGTCATGCGAATAAAAAACAGCAGAAAACTCTCGACGGTCGCCGTCGGAGCGGCCCATGAGTCACCGAGTCAATGACCGGTGGCCTAAATAAAAACAAAGGAGTGACATGTGACTTGAGTATTTTTTCTTTATTGTCTCTTGTTCTTCTCTCAAGGCTGCGAGCGCCCACAAACGTTTAACATAGAATTTCACAATTTCACTCTGCAGACGTGTCCTGTGGCCGACTTTGGGCCAGTGGTTGAATCCCGTCCTCGGCGGTGGCGTTGGCGACGTTGTTGGTGGCTCTGCCGAAGCAGGATTCTCGTTTTTGCTCGGATCCCGGCGGGGGATCTCTCCTGGTTTGGGTCTCATCACGTGGTGATGAGAGGAACCGACGACTAATTCAGTGACTTGTACTCGTTCTGGACGTACCGCTTCAGGACGTCCAGCAGCATCATGGCGATCAGCTTCCACTGCAGCTGCCGCATTTTCAGGATCTGTTGCTCCTGCTCCTCGGCCTTGCGACGAAGCTCCTCCTGATCGGGAATGTAGAATGCAACTGCCATTTTTTTTTCCTGTTCTCCTTTGCAACGGTATTCTCTGAATTTATCTCGTAAATGTATCTCTGCTCAACTGCTCTGCACACACAACCTTCACCTCTGACGGCTCAAAGCGAACTGAAGTCACAGAGCGTGCGAGTCTTCCTATTATACGCGGCCGATTCACGGCACTGCTGTGTTGTTGTTGTTGTTGTTGTTGGCAGTACTTCGTTGTCCAAAAATCAACCCCTCATCGGTTGGTGACTGGTGCTGAGAGCAGATTCGGGGTGGTTCCTCTGGAACACAATGAACCCGGGCGGCGACGAAAAGGAGCACAAAAAATAGACGAAAAAACACAGTGAAGTGTATCTTGTATCTGTGCGCTAGAGCGGCACTCAACAAATGTCATTTACAGCAGATTACATTGGAATGGTTGTTGGAAAGGGGCCCCGGCAGGGAAGAGGTGCCCAGAACAGCATTTCCCCTTCCGGGTGCATGTACATACGCGACGTCTCGCTCTGGCCAACACTGGGCGAGCGGACGGCAGCGGCGGCGCTTCGTGCGTAACGCCAAGACGTTTACTTTTTGGCTATGTACTCTCTCGAGGGTGGGTCGTTGGATTTTGTTTTCCCGTGTTTTTCAAGGAGGATTGAGCATTTTTTTTTTGTTCTGCTTTCGTGATGGGTCTAGGAGAGGCGGGCTTTGGGTATGCTTGCGTTGACCCAGGGGAGGACCTTCGGCAGTTGATTGGCGGAGCTAAGGGCTGTTGAGGGCAATGAGTCATCGCTGGGCGGAGCATCGGCGAATTGAAGGAATGATGTGCGACGTGATTTGTGATGTGAAAATGAGGAAAATTTTCGGATCTTGTTTAGCGAGTGCACTGATTGACGGGAATTGGGGTCAATTCATGCGTCATAAGTTGAATGATTTTGTAATTAAATGGAAGTGTGACTTGTCGGCTTGTTGATCATGAGATAAGGATGCAGATGATGAGATGACAGATTTTTGGTGGAGGGAATTTGGGCGCAATTTTTGTCCGTTGGCAAAGAACTGCGTCGGTGTTTTGAGGACTGACATTTCTTTAGTGGATTTGCGCTTTTAAAACGTAAACTATGAAGAAAACTGTGGACAAGGCGGAATGTCCCATCAATCGAAGGAATATAAATATTTTTTATGTGTTTAGTTAAATGTCGGACCAGTCCAATGAGGACGGTGCGACATTCATCAATGACCCTATTTATCATCCAGAGCAGGATGATCATTTAGCAGGTTCTCTGAAAATGTTCCCAGATGCATGCTAGGAAGTAAAGCGCAATAGCGAAGTTATTCGAGACGACTGGCACTGCACTGAGGCAGAACCTTGTGGATGAAAAATTTAAGGTTACCACAATTAGGAAATGGTAGATTTTCTGACATAGACTCAGAAGACTAGCGATCGGGAAATGATTCAGAATCAGATTGCGAATGGTTTAAAATACCAACCTGCAGATCGTTTAAAATTTGCAAGGGTTAGAGGAGAGAAGATAAACTTAACCATGGACGCCTGAAATATGTGAAGGGATGGCGATGGAGAACTCTCGTTGCACAGTCAAGTGACGGACTCATCGAGACCTACATACATACATATGTACATACATACGTATAATGTCTAAAACGGTTTTAAGCAAGGCAACGCGTTGCAAGTGACTTTCTCTATTGCATTCATGAGAAAATCGTGCGATACTCAGAAGTCAACACCAGAGGCACGATGTTCCAAAAAATCGTTCAGCAGATGACATTGAAGTCATTGGGCAAAAACCGTGAGCTCCTAATGAATCGTTTGTTGGGATCAAAGCGAAGGCGGATAGAATGTCGGTAAATAAGAACAAGACAAAGTAAATGCTATCATCAAGGAAGAACGCAGAACATCGACGTCTCAGACAGAGCTTCACGATGGACATCAAAAACATTAAAGACTACGTCCACCTTGACAAATCAGTTCCAAGATCAAGGGTAGAATCAGTCGTGCCACTCAAGATGGAATTGACTCGAAAAACCAAATTGACTTTGAACAACACACGGATCATTCATGTCTTCATGGCGCTTCCCTTTATTGAAAGGGAATGAGGAAGTACGACTGAACCTCGGAATTAACATTCAATTTCTGATTAATTGCCGCGCACTTGATTTCACGGCGACTTCTCCAAATCCCACACTGACCGCAATCGACTCGACTAGCGAAATCACTCATCATCACACGATCTTAAAGGCCAATTCATGGATCCATAACAATGCAGTTACCAAACGTCTTTTACTGGAGCTACAGTCCGCTGTGGACTTAGGCCTCAACCACCTTGCCTCCCCATCCAGCACGATCTCTTCCGAGCTTCCTGCAATAGTGCACTCCAAGTTAGTTGAGGTCCTTCTCCACTTGTGTGCGGCATCTCAACCCAGGGCGTCCTCCATTCCGCTGTACCAATGGCTTCGATTCGAATACTTTTTGGGCCGGAGCAGTGGTGTCCATACTCTCCACATGGCCTTGCCATCTAAAGCGTTGTATCCGAAGACGCTTGACTAGGCGCATGCCGCCCATAAAGTTCTGCGTTTTATCTTCTTCACGCAAACAGGACCAAAAATCGCACGCAGGACGACTAAGGGCCCCCTCATCCGCTTTTGGTAGCGTCCAAGTTTAAGCGCCGTAAAGGAGAACTGGGATGATCAAGCTGTTGTTCGAAGCCAGTTTAGTTTTTCCATAGTGGAGGCTCTGTTACTCAATTGCCTCTTGAGCCAAAACAAGCAGCGATTGGCAAAAGTAAGTCAGTTGCCAACCGTTTCTTTCAATTCAATCAATACTGACACGATATGTGCGACATGTTGCGCCGCCTTGTTCAAACCAGAGTTCGTCTACATCACGATCGTTCCATTTTGTGAAGAAAAATTGTCAGTAATCAAAGCTCTATAGTGATCACCATTGACTGTAACATTCTGGCCAGCATCGTTCTTAAAGAATTACTGAACAATTATTCCACCAGTCTATAAAGCACACCAAAGAGTCAGTTTCTGTTAACGTATTCGTAACGCAGTCTTAACAAGCACCTGATTCTCATCCTCACTTTAAATTGGGCAGTTCTGTTTATTTACGTATATATTCAACCAAAAGTAAGCTTCATGTATTAACAAAATTTGCTTATTAAAACTGGGATCAACGGCGATTTTGTTTGGACCCAAATTTGGACATTTTTAGAGCATTGTTCGATTGTCATGTTGAAAGGCTAAACCGAATTCAAAATAAATCACTTGACAGCTGACAAGATAGCCGCTTGTTCTATATCGATTTTTTAAAAGGCAAATCAACGATCTTTAAAAAACGTCAACTTTTTCTAGCGGCGCTCATTGCGCTTAGCTTTTGTTACACAGATGCAATGGCGACATTTAGACCGCCGTCGTCGGACGATAGAGCGCAACGATGAGAATGTATTTGTTGTGGTCAAGAGTGTGCTACAAAATTCATAAAAATCAACTTTCCATCGATCTCAACAGCTCAACATTTTGGGCCCTTACCTGACTAGAATTCTGCACAGAGATTTCGTCTTATTCGCTGACAAGATCCAGTTGGTTCGGCAATTCATGGCGCGCTACTATCCGTTTCGTAATGGCTTCCCAGTTTGGGTCAATTTAAATTGGACAACGATATTGGGCGTAAAATCATCTTTTCTGACGAGGCGAGAGATGAAAATATCTCTATGGCTGCATTAGCAAACAAAATGCATTCATTTGTGGCATAAAATGTATCTACAGGGAGCAACAGTTTGGTGCGGATAGTGGAGTGGTGCCATCCTTGAACCAATTTGTTTTGAAAATTAGGCTGGGAACAACGTTTCATTTAACAGTGGGCGTTACAATGCCTGCATGGGATTTTCGGTCGGGTTTGCTTTGATGGCGTCTGC
The DNA here is from genome assembly GCA_944738645.1 of Eristalinus sepulchralis. Lineage (NCBI taxonomy): Eukaryota > Metazoa > Arthropoda > Insecta > Diptera > Syrphidae > Eristalinus > Eristalinus sepulchralis. Next base: position 5,960,936 of record OX122885.1, on the reverse strand, counting down.
AGGAGAAGATTCAACGACGAACCCTATAGACTACACGGCGGCATGAGCTTGCTCTTCGGCGTCTTCGGATACAACGTTTAAGAGGGATAGGCCAAGCACACCGTACGGACACCACCGGCCCGAAAAGTCTTTTAATCTGAGTCATTCGGATAACGCAACAGAGGACGGCCTAGGCTAAGGTGGCGTACGCAAGTGGAGAAGGACCTCAACCAACTTGAAGTGCGCAACTGGAGGCACCTAGCGAAAGATCGTGCTGCATGGGGGAATGTTGGTTGAGGCCCAGGTCCACTCGGGAAGAAGCTGTTCTTATAGCTGAGATTTTATTTCACGACGCCTTCATCCCTTAGACTGTTGACGGATCACTTTCCTAAGAGAACATTTCGCGACATGTGTGTAAATTGGAAAATTTCTAGTTCAAATCGGGCTTGTGTTCGAAAGGCTATGAAACCTCAATTTCTATTAAAACTGTCTTTCGACTTGTAAAGGGTACGATTTTGTTGAATCGAATCATTTCATGGTTTCTTAGAACACTCTAAAGGAAGCTCACTCAGACTCAGTTCCACGGACCTAGATGGACGTCAGATGAGACCTCTTACATTTAGCTGACGCCACTGCCGGCTCAGAGGTCTCCCCTTCGTACTATATCAAAAATCTGCTGGTAAACAAGAAGCTTCTCAATGTCTTGAGGCTTTAAGAAGCAGGCCTCTTCATCGTCCTGCCAACGGCATTAGACCAAACCGCATCGAATCTCGAAAATGGACTTTCTTTAAAGAGATACCCCCACCAAGGCAGCATCAGACATAAGGGAATCTACTTCCTCCCACCACCTATCTTCCGTCTACCCACTCGTCGACTCGCCGTCCTCACTGTCTCCTATTACATCATTTTCGTTTCGCGGATGGCAGTAAAAATTTCGCAAAAAGAAAGAGCACACCAACCAAATGGACATAAACCTAAATGCAGAATCTATACAGCTAACGATAACGAATCCTCCGTTCCATTATCCTTGCACGGAGCGCGCTGGGTGCTCGCCATGAATACGGATCCGTTCGTTCGCGTCTTGCAATCCTTTTTATGGCTTTTATTGCCCCAACTATGACATCAGTGATGGCAAACTATGAGTTGTGAGAAAACATTTTATGGCTCATTTCCCGGCAAAAAGGAATCCCTATCGTTCTGTTCTGCGCCCTCCCCCCACCCACCCACATCCGCCTGTCCTCGACCATATATTACGCATTCAACGTTGCACGGGATTTTATTGGGAACTGATAAGAAATTTGAATAGCGACTGCCATTGAATTGAAATGTCATTCCTTGACTGTCGGTTTTTTTCGTGTTGTTTTGTTTTGCATAACATAACAGTTATTCTTTTAATTTAATGGCGACTGACGTATGCATGTGTAGCGACGGCAGACGAGTGTGTGGGGGGTCGAAGATCCAGTTAGGCTTCTCGTTGACGGTTGCACGCACATGCACAGACTGCCGTGGGATGAGTCACGAGTGGAGTGACCTGATTCTGACAGCGGCCGGTGTTGAATTACACGACATGGGCAAGGAGAACGATCGTTGCGTTAGTCATGCATGAGTGTGTACACACAAACTCAAGTGTGCTCGTCGGCAACGACCGCGCGGCGACGATCTGTCTGCTCTGCAAGTCGACTGATGTGGCGGGAAACTTGCGTAGGAAAGCAGGTAGACGTCAGTTGGTGCGTGAGTCATTCGATAGAGGGGCATCGGCTAGCTACTCCAATGGAATTTGAACGTCAAACTGGTTGCGATCGATTGAAGGGAGACTCCGTTGCGTTGATCTACAAGGATAGTCACGACAAGGACAAGGATCGCAGGGCGTTGCACTTTTCTGGAAGATCCCCACTTGAAGTGATTTTCAGCGAGTTCCCAATTCGATGACGAAGCCTATGCTGGATCTTTGTGAAGTGAAACTGGTCAACTTAAGAGCCACAAGTGCTTGACTGTGAATGTCGGCTCTGATGAGACGAACTAGGGCAATGACGAGGATCCAGGGCTTCGCAACTAGGGTTGGGCGCCTGCCCTGGTTTCAGACTTACCAACCCTTTCCTCAATCGGTTGAATAAACAAAGTTTGAACGTGGACAGCAGCCTACCCCTCGTCACTCGTTCGCACATGAAACACAAATTCCAGTCGAATTCAATGCTTTAAGGACTCACATCGCTCTCCCACACCTCTACCACCACCGTCACTGTCACACAATTGACCACACAAACCTCATCGTCCATGCAAATCGAATCAAATTAACCACTTTCCGGACAGTCACGCACTGCTCCTTTCTCTTTTTTCGTTTGCCCGCAACTGAAATTCAATTTAAACAGGACCTCTTTCACTCGCTCGGCCAATGCACAGATTTCCAACCCAAAATCCTGCGGAGATATAAATTTTCCTTTCAATTGAATAATTCCAATCAGCTTAAGAGCATCAGTGTCCATCGGCAGTGCCCGCATATCCACACGGCCGACACAATGCACGGGTGGCGCAGCTTAAAGCGGTCACATTGTTGCAAACCAACACACCAGCCCAGCCCCATCCATCAGCGTCATCTGGCGAGGTGGGTTGTTCGAGCGCAGGTGAGGCCACCCGCCCAGGCATCCGTAAAGCTCACGAAAAGTGCAACAGTTGCGCTTGTGTTCATGCGGCGAACCAAGTGCCGACCAAAGTAGTCCGTGCCCGGTCATAGGCACGAGATGCGAGACATGATTGGCATCAGATCTGATTCAGATGGCCACCGGAGACAGACCCTAACTTCTGGCAATTGTTAATTTATTACACTCCTGCCCATTCACTGGGCCGTCCACCCCCCCACACACACCTCGGGGGATTATGCAGAGCAACGGATGTGCACGGCCGCCACTGTGGGAGGATGAGCTGTGAAATTTCATTTTAAACAGAAGCTATTTAGTCGAACCAACCGCCTCCCACTGGACACACACACGCCCACACAGAGGGGACGAGTCCCTCAATCAGTTTCGGTATCGATTTTAATTAAAGAATTAACAGGAATATGTCAACCGTATGGTGAGCCCGATGACAGGACTGTGGACAGTGGACAGTAGTCACTCGCATTCCATCGGACATCGATTCATTGTCCATCCCCTAGGTCACCATGCAGAGGATGACATGTCAAGGGAGTGAGAAATCGGTTGACGTTCACGGATATTGGGCATTTCACACTTCTGGGGCTGGGGAGCTGCCTGACTGGCTGGCTGACTGGCTTTCACATGTGCGGGGGAGGGAGAGCAACGAGACACTAATCCCGGCTAAATGAGAACGGTCCAGATTGGATTCGTGTCGAATAGTCCTGCTCCTGTCAGCCTAATATGATGTAGAGCTGTGTGCTGTGTGCAACATTTTATGCCGTTGTTCAGGGACTTTCGTTCCTCTGGCCACGTTGCCACAGCTGCGGCAACGGGATCGGAGAACAACGGATATGCTCGGCTAAATTTGGATTAATTGAGTAAAAATTCACAGTAAATGCACCTGCTAAGCTGTTTGCTTAATTGATTTATGGCCGCTTTCAGGAAGAGCGAGTGAGTGAGAGCGGGGGGGGGGTGGGGTGGGGTGGGGAAGCCCAGGAGCAGTGAGTGTTCTTGATTTGCATTTGGAATTAATCTGAAATTACAAAATAAATGATTTATTCAAACAATTTGGTTGACGGGGGGGTGCACTGATGCGGGTAAGGACATGTAAGCCCTGTAAGCCGCAGATGGCATGTGGCCGGAAGAGAGGGAGTCCTGCTGTTGGACGGACGGATTTGCCGGAAAAATTAGCGAGTGCTGAGCGATCATATGTGATTAACGGTCGCGCGGTTAATCTGTCATAACGCGCGGTAAATTTCGCAGCGATTTGTTGGCTTTAATTGGGTTACAAGTGGATTTTTGGTTAAGTTGGGTGGGCGGTGAGGCACCGAGAAGGAGTCATTTTCAGGTACATTTGGTTTAACTTGGACTCGAGCTTGGTTTTAGCTGTGTCCTTGAATCTTTTTCGGTTTGTGGTCCAGCGTCTCAGTCTCAGTCTCAGTCTCAGTCTCAGTCTCAGTCTCAGTCTCAGTCTCAGTCTCAGTCTCAGTCTCAGTCTCAGTCTCAGTCTCAGTCTCAGTCTCAGTCTCAGTCTCAGTCTCAGTCTCAGTCTCAGTCTCAGTCTCAGTCTCAGTCTCAGTCTCAGTCTCAGTCTCAGTCTCAGTCTCAGTCTCAGTCTCAGTCTCAGTCTCAGTCTCAGTCTCAGTCTCAGTCTCAGTCTCAGTCTCAGTCTCAGTCTCAGTCTCAGTCTCAGTCTCAGTCTCAGTCTCAGTCTCAGTCTCAGTCTCAGTCTCAGTCTCAGTCTCAGTCTCAGTCTCAGTCTCAGTCTCAGTCTCAGTCTCAGTCTCAGTCTCAGTCTCAGTCTCAGTCTCAGTCTCAGTCTCAGTCTCAGTCTCAGTCTCAGTCTCAGTCTCAGTCTCAGTCTCAGTCTCAGTCTCAGTCTCAGTCTCAGTCTCAGTCTCAGTCTCAGTCTCAGTCTCAGTCTCAGTCTCAGTCTCAGTCTCAGTCTCAGTCTCAGTCTCAGTCTCAGTCTCAGTCTCAGTCTCAGTCTCAGTCTCAGTCTCAGTCTCAGTCTCAGTCTCAGTCTCAGTCTCAGTCTCAGTCTCAGTCTCAGTCTCAGTCTCAGTCTCAGTCTCAGTCTCAGTCTCAGTCTCAGTCTCAGTCTCAGTCTCAGTCTCAGTCTCAGTCTCAGTCTCAGTCTCAGTCTCAGTCTCAGTCTCAGTCTCAGTCTCAGTCTCAGTCTCAGTCTCAGTCTCAGTCTCAGTCTCAGTCTCAGTCTCAGTCTCAGTCTCAGTCTCAGTCTCAGTCTCAGTCTCAGTCTCAGTCTCAGTCCCAGTCTCTGTCTCTGTCTCTGTCTCTGTTTCTGTCTCTGTTTCTGTCTCTGGCTCTGCCGTTGTCTTTGTCCCCCGCCTTTGATCTTAGTACTTTCTGCTCTATTTTCAGTGCTTAACAATTTCACTCGAATGTCCTTTGATGTCACTGTCATGGTCTATTGATTTCCAGGATCCGTTCCATTCATCAAATCTATCTCCAAACGCAATAATTAGTCCCATGAATTCGCATTGAATTCAACAGTAGCATCCTGTTGCATAGTTTCGCATCCTTTTGTGTTTAAAAATGATTAAAGGCATGTCCCTGCACCATTTTCTGCAAGCCCTCCCTTCAATGTCTCCGCGTTGCGCATAATAGATCCCCATTCCACACAGTCGTGTCCATTGACAACAGGATGGACGAATCTAATCCTCGCTACCTATCCCCACCCCCACCCCCACCCCCTGCAGCAGTGCGTTCAATTAACTTCAAAGCAAATCATCACGGCCCGCAAACATCCGTCGGAATCAAAGTAGAAGCGCTGCAAATAAAAACCGGGGCGGAGGTCGCCTCGAACCATTGCCAAATCTTTCAAACCACAAATCCACCTGTTCGCCGTGAACATCCGGAACTAAATTAATTCCCCGGCAGCCGATGAATGCATTCATATTGACACCCGAAGCAAACGGACGCTGCACGCTTGCCGGACATTATTAGTTGTCCGATTTGAATGGGCGCCAGCCTGGCCATCGGAGGCCATGTCTCTCCCTCTGGGAATTCGCATTTCGATGTAGTTACCAGGAAGATGATCGGCTGGTGGCTGTTGGGGGCTTAATGATACCAAGATTAAATTTTGAATGACACCACCTGGAGGTGGGCTGAGCCTTGATGCGCTGGTTTTGAATTCAACCCACAAATGAACCAAATACCGTAAAATTGGTTTGAAATGTTACAAAGACACCAAAGACTCACATTTCTATCCTTGCAAGACTAATGTCCTGTTCAAGGAGTTTTGAAAGCGAGAAACTTCTCTTCAAGGTGCTGCCTCTTGCTTCAAGCTTGGCAGAGTGCAGTCCTTGGTCTCCCATTTGTCCAATTGTCCTTCTGGGTACCCACTCGATTCCCCATTAAAGACGCATCCATTTCCCAGAGCGCACCCATCATAATCCGCTTGAGTTAGTCGCAACGATTTATGCAACTGCCGCCCTGTATCGAGGAGTTCATAACATCGAGATTAAGGATTAAGACATAAATTACCGCACCTCAAGCGTTAATCTCGTGTGCTGGCGTTTACTGGCAATTAATCGCCGGCTTGTCAGCGATTGCTTACTGCAGCCCTCGCCCGGGGTGCATCCCGACAGCATATTTCATCGCCTAATCTGCATTACACGCTGAAAACATAAATCGCCCTCGCCAATAACTCATATCTGGTGCGGAGGGAGGGGGCAGAAGGAGCGAAAGGACACTCCATGCTGGAGCACATGTGTGTCGTGGGACGGCGACGGGAGGCTGCTCAAACGCTTAATTGCCTCTCGAACGAATTTAATTGTTGGCCGGGGAGTGCGTCTGCCCAAAATCCACTGAAAACACCGCATCCCCCCGGTCATTTGGAAAACTCAAAGATCGCGCTGAATGACAGGGAATGATGAGCAATCATCTAAATGGGGGGGGATGGTGGTGGGTGCCTTCATATCTGCGGTATGTCGGAGAAAACATAAAAAAGGACGCTTTTCAATTAATTGCGATTTAGCCAACTGATGCTTATCCGGCATGGCACGGATGGAGATCCAGGCGCACATCCCGTCGCGTAGGGGATTTTTGTCCACATTCTGCACCCGAAATGGAAGCATAATTATAGGAAGCAGTGATGCGTTAACATATGTCACCACCACCACCCACAGCAGAGCGTTGGGGAATCACCTTTCATCTTCTGCGCTCGTTTAACCGTTTAGTCCACTGCCACCACCGTGTGTTGTGCCGTTCGGCCCTGGTCACTTAATGGGGAAGAATAAAGAGTTGCGTCCCCCACCACCCAGTCATCGCCGAGAGGTGTACGACTGAAGTTGAGTAATGCTCGTAATTTTATTACGAAGGATTACTGCGTCCTTTTGTGGTTGAAATTTGGCGTTTTTTTTGTTCGCAGGGAGATGTCCATACATGCTCGACAAAGCGTGAGTTCTGCTGCACAACGGATGAATGATATCTCTGGGTGGCTTTTGATCTTTCCTGGAACGGGTGAGGGATGGGCATAGCAACAATGACGACACGAAGAGAGGTGAACAACTCCGTCCTCTAGGACAGCTCCTAACTTTTTACTGAACACAAAGTGAAGACTTGCCCTCCCAGGAGGCGAAAATCCATCAAATGAGGACCAAATCTAGACGCCTTCAATTCAATTACCGGTCATTGGCTTTTGCCTTAATCGCCTGCATTAAGCCGCCACCATTCCCCCACCCCCCCACTTTGAATGCATTTCTTCAGCCCGACTACGTTTTATGGGATTAAGGGGCTGTGTCGCACAAATTGCCAACTGCCTACTCATCGAAACGTCACCGTCACCGTTACAGTCGCCGCCGCCATCGCTGCAAAATCTGCCAATCCGGCAACGCCCAAGGATATCCGCGCGTAATCACTTTAAATGAAAATGCAATTACCTACACGATGCATAGCCGGGGCTCGGGCACACACGGTTGCCCCGCAGCTGCAAAGTCATCGGTTGCATGCGAAGTCGAAGACGAAATGCACTGAGTGCACTGTGCACAGATGTGCTGCACTTGCAACATCATCCAGGATGCATCCGGCGACTTGCACCACAATCCCATTCCACACCAGGACACCGTCACAGCACATCGGCACCCCTGTCGCCGTACGCTTAGGATGCCGGCATCCAGGAGCTGCATTGTTGAGCATTATTGAATCATTGGCTTTTAACGCTTAAATAAGCTTAATTAAATTCAACCCGCTCGTTCGTCCGCCCCTGCTGTGGCCCGGCTGTCGAGTCGACAGTCAGCGCTCCATCTTGGCGGTCGCATCAAAAAGTCGCACACAATCCGCAACCGAAATGCACCACGTCCACATTGTCTGGACGAAGCCAGGAGGAAAATTCCATTAATTTTTGTACACCGCACGGTGCATGATGTGTGTGTGTGTGTGTTTGTGTGGAACGAAGGAGCGATCCTTTCATATGCAATTCGGCGGAATCGACGCTCTGCGGAGTACACATGCAGCTTAAGAAGCGACTGCTCCGTTTGCATTGTTCCCATTGTCTTATCCTGCGGACCGAACAAAAGGGTTATTAAGGGAATGCACTGCTGTTCGGAGCCTGGTTACATGTAGCCGACAGAAGCAGGTAGCTGTGGCGGGGAGCTGAGAATCAAGACAATACAGGTTTATTGCTGGGGGTGAAACGATGATAATGACGATGGAGTTTTGAGGAAACCTGCTGACTTTGGCTCTGACTCCTCTGGCCACCACGCCACGGCCATTGAGATGAGATACACACGAAAGTGTTGAAGATACCGTCTAATCGGAGCAGCAGAGTCCATCGCTGTCGCTCCGTTGGGGGTGGGGGACGAACGGGTCGGGCGGTACAAGGGCAATTGCAGTTAACTGTTTGGCTTTATTGGCACGACAATAATGGAAGCTTATTGTGCGTCGTATGGTTTAGATGATTTCGGGAATGTAATCTTGAACCGGTGGGGCATGACTTAGTCCATTGGGACCACCTGCTGGTGGGAGATGGGAGATGTGGCTTCGAAGTGGTTTCGGGTGCAATTGCTGTGAAATTTTAGAGGATTTTGCCGGAGATCTCTTTCAAATTGACCATGTCGCTGGACGTGGATTGACATTTTCTCAATGGCTTAGAGAGTTCCTAGAGACTGAATTGTTGTGACAAATGAGAGAGGGAGAGAGCGGCGGAGTGAGGAGAGAGAGGGGGGAAAGAAACGATAGAGGGAAAGTAAAAAAAATTAATTTTCTTCCCTCTAAGCGACTCCCATCCTTCTGTTTCCATCCTTCTGCTTCCATCCTTCTGCTTCCATCCTTCTTCGTCCATCCTTCTGCTTGCGTACTTCTACTTCCACCCTTCTGCTTTTATCCTTCTGCTTGCGTACTTCTGCTTCCATCCTCCTGCTACCATCCTCCTGCTTCCATCCTTTTCCTTCCATCCTTCTGCTTCCATCCTTCTGCTTCCATCCTTCCGCTTCCATCCATCTTCTGACAGATGACCTCAAAACACAATTTGGCATCTATCAAAAATGGCACAGAGTCCTCATAAGTTTTGACCATCAGATCACCCAAATTTGATCCTGAAACATGTCCCTACATGACGAAGAGTGAAGGATGTCAAATTTGGAGTTGAAAACCGACAAGGACGTCCCACCTAGGAAGAATCTCAAAATTTGACACCACCACACAACAGCGGCTATCGCCTCCATTATGCGCCTAACCGTCTGCTGAACACACGAGTCTCCCTCCCCACCTGTCACTTCGAATCGTTGTCAGTGCAGTGCCACACAAAAATTCCTAATTGAAACGTCAGTTCATTATTTCAACCCACAAGCTCGCACAGACTCCTTCAAATCGCAGAAATCCTTTCGAACTCGCTCAAGCGAGCATTTATCCCGATCTCCTAATTGCCAGGGTCCTTCTGCAGACTGCCAAAGTTGCACACCCCACCCCCCAGAACAACCAGAACAGCAGCCACCACCACCACCACCGCCCGCCAAAACATTCAAGTTAATTCCAATCCAAGTGAATACACACTGACAATATTGTTTAGTTGTTAAAGTAAATCAGGACACACGCCGAAAATTCCTGGCTAATACCCCCCGGGTGTGAAAGTCAGCCCTGGCAAGGGGTTTCGTTGCGTTCGAGCAAATTGCTTCGCAAGAATCACAGCCTCACAGGCGCTGTGCTGTGGGTGGGGGTGGGGGTGGGTTCATTTATTTTCTATTATTATTCACTCAGGTATTAGCAGCGCCTTCGAGTGTAGCCAAACAAATGTAAATCTTACCACTGCGTGATGAACGGAACGACGCAAGCGTTCAGACAAAGGACGGAGGACTGAGTGTCCCAAAAAAAAAAACACAAAACACGGAACGGAAACTGAATGGAATCACTGTCGAGTGTGTGTTGATTTAGTGGCGAAGAGGATGCGTGCCGCGGACCGGGGCGGGGGGACAAACAAAAGGACGCACTTTGGAAATTGTAGAAACAAACTTTAACTCGGTTTACACGTGTCCGATGCAAGGACACGTGACCACCGTTCTGTTTGCATAACGACGATCAATCACATCATATCGTGGAATTATTTTGTTGTTCGTCAGCGCGTTTTTTTTTTTTTTTGTTGTTTCATCCTTTTTCATGAATCTGATTGTCGGGCAGTCAACTGGAGATGGATTGGTGGGTCTGCGTGATGCACAGGATCCTTCAATGTCCGATTGAGTGAGCTGCAAGTACTGTGGACGGACGGATTTCATCCCTTGATGGATGCAGTGAAAGACGAGGGGAGGGTTGAGATGTTGGTAAACCATCCTGCTAATCGGTTAGTCCTGTAGTTTCACTTCGTGCCAAGTCAAGTGATGTGTGTTGTGGATAATTGTTGCAAAAGACGATTGCTGGAGGGCAGCGCTGACAGAATGGGTTGGGTAATGAGGGATTTTTTGTACCCCGTGAAGACTGAGGAGAGTATTTACTTGCAGTGGCTGGATAGCCATTGGCAACAAAAACGCTTTAATTGTGGAATTGTTTTAAAATTTCAGCTCCACGCTGGGCGCCAGTATCGTTTACGATTAAGAGACCGTTTAAAGATTTCTGGCTAACTTCTGGTGTCTTGTTGAGCTTCGGAAGACAGATTTTTTGAAGCAAGACGTCCACTTTAGATCTCCGCTTTATCTGCCTTTACAGCCATCTTTCCAAGTCCTGACATATCTAATGGAGCATTGTCTTTTGAAACTTAATAACTGGGTGGTTGAAAACGATCTGAGCGTAAATGGGTAGACGCCTAAGATCGTCCTTCTTCCTCTTCTTGTGGCGCTACCTGGTGGATGAACGTGGGCCTCAACCAACATGCCTCTCCAGCCAACACGATCTGTCGCCAGCTGCTTCCTGTTGCACACTCCAAGTTGGTTGAGGTCCTTCTTCACCTTAGCCTAGGCCGTCCTCTGTTGCGTTGTGCCAATGGCTCAGATTCGAAGACTTTTCGGGGCGGAGCAGTGGTGTCCATGCGCTCTACATGCCCTGGCCGTCTTAAGCGTTGTATCCGAAGACGCTTGACTAGGCGCATGTCGCTGTACAGCCCATAGAGTTCGTCGTTAAATCTTCTTCTCCAGATGCCCTCAATGCAAAGAGGACCAAAAATTGCACGCAAAACTTTTCTCTCAAAAAGACTAAGGACTTCCTCATCCGCTTTTAGTTATGTCCAGGTTTCCGGGCCGTAAAGTAGGACTTCGATAATCAAGCTGTTATATGAAGCAAGCTTAGTCCTTCGAGAGAGGGTTTTATTACTCAATTGCCTCTTAAGCCCAAAGAAACAGCGATTGAAATGAGTGATTCTGCGTTTGATTTCGGTACTGGTTGTCCCTATTTACTGCGGAGCCGAGGAAGACGAAGTCCTTGACTACCTCGAAGTTTCTGCTGCCTAGTGTGACGCTGTGTCCGAGACGCCGATGTTGTGTGTCCTTCCTTGATGACAGCATGTACTTCGCTTTGCCCTCATTGACCACCAGACCCATTTTAGCAGCTTCTGCTTCAATGCCAGCAAACGCCTCGTTGACGGTTCGCTGTGACTGTCCAATTACGTCAATGTCGTCGGCGTAAGCTAGCAATTGAAGGGACTTTTTGAAGATCGTGACTCTGGCGTTGACTTGTGAGTTACGCACTATCTTCTCTCACGCCTTGTCTCAAACCTTTTTTGAAATTGAGGGTCTCGGTGAGTTCGTTCCCGACCTTGACAGAGCAGCGAGAGTTCTCCATCGTCATCCTACACAATCTGACGAGTTTGGTAGGAATGTCAAAACTAGATATGGCACTGTATAGCTCGTCATTATGCACACTGTCATATGCGGCCATGAAATCGACGAATAGGTGGTGAGTGTCAATTTGCACTTCTTGGTGCCGTAGGGTGAAGATTTGATCGATGGTGGACCTGGGAGGACCCATCAGGTTCTTTACGAACGGTTTCAGGCTTTCACGCAATACGGCAGAGAGGATCTTGTGTGCGATGTTAAGGAGACTAATCCCTCGGTAGTTGGCGCAGTCGAACGGGGTCTCCTTTCTTTTGGACCGGACAGACGACGCTGAGATTCCGCTCATAGGGCATGCTTTCCTCCGAACATATCTTACAAATGGACTGGTGCATGTGCCCAACCAGGTCATCTCCAGCTGCTTTAAACAGTTCTGCGGACAGTCCATCCGCTCCAGCAGCTTTGTTCGACTTCAGTCTCGGTATTGCTATCTTGACCTCGTCTGAGTCGGGGGAAATCTTGCCTATCATCGTCCACATTGAAAGGAACATTCTGCCTAACAGCGGGATTTGGGCCGTCATCAGTGTTTAAAAGTCAGTCTCAGTGCATACAAATCTTCTTCAATGAGGTCTTTGGCAACAGGGCGAACCTGAAACAAGTGGTCAATTTTGTTGCGAGAGCTATTAACCAGATCAGATTTACTAAATCTGATTTCTGAGGCTTATCACCTTAATCCAAGGTGCTTTGAAAGACTACGAAGCAACGGCTTGGTACCTCCAGAGGAGTTCCTTTATTTGAATCAGCTTGGTCTAATACGAGACCAAATGGCACCTTAAACGTTTACATCGCCCGTTTCACTGTGGATGGGTGACTAAACCACGACCGGTTCATCGTAGACCGAGCTGAGGAAGGCCTTCTTTAAATACATCCATCCATACACCGATCTGAGGAAGGCCTTCTCCGTTTCAGTCAAGCGGTGTCAAAGGGGTATACATACAAAGGTGAAGTCCTGAAACAGATTCGTCACATTTCGAAAATTGTAATTTCCATTTGTGGATCTGTGGATAAGCTGAGCTGTCGATAACACAGGGCTAGACGCCTTAGTTACCCAAGTGCCCCACTAAGTTCATACTTGGCGGACAGTCACCCCACCATAGTAGGGAGCGAGGCATTTACTACTTATCGAAGCGCGTTGCAAAAGAAATTACCCCACCTAGTGTTTTCTTCAAGTCACTCTGATCTCCATGGGAAACGCCCCCCAACCCCCCTCCCACCCAATCCACATCTTAGTCGCCAAGGTATCACTAATCCGAACAAACTGCGATTACGCTGAAATGAGGATATTATCCTCGCATCCATCCCACGGCCCCCTCCATCCGGCCATCCACCTACACATCGCGCAGAAAGCAATTTAATTTACCAAATGGATGTATTTAAAATGTTGATAGCATAATTTTTCATCGCGCGATTTATTGCAACATCGGCCGGCCTGATACGTTAAGCCCTCCGCCCACCGTTCGGCCACCCGCAAAAAAGAACGAAAGAAGGGAAGAACAGCTTGTAAGGACTTTTCGCATTAATTTAATACATTCCAAGGGATTTGTAAATACAGGACACACAATCGACGATGGAATAATAGGTTCATCAAGCCGCCTCATGGGTCATGGGTCCTGTGCCAAGGATACTGCTGCTGCTGCTGCTGCTGCTGCTGACTGCTTGCCGCCCGAAGGTGAAGTAAAATCATTCAAAGGCAATGGCAAACATACTTAGGGGTGAATTCCTTGTTTGCACAATCCATTTGGCAATAAAGTAGTCAAACACAACCACACTCTCGCAAACACACACGCACACCACCACCACCACCGCGTCGCATCGGGCCATAGGTAACGACCGATTAGAGGACCAGAGACGAGCGACGAGCGACTTCCTTCTGTTTGTTGTGCTGTGAGTTGTGTTGTGTTGTTGTTTTTTTTTATTTTTATTTTCTAATGGATTTCAGGATTGCTCGAGTGACATTATCTCGAAGGATAAACAATTTTAATGGACGGGATCGGATATAAAAAAAAAACCGAAAGAAACGAAGAAGACGACAACGATGAGTTTCGCAGCGCTAGTGTGTGGCTGGGCAACCGGGCTGAAGGAAGGGAGACAAAAGGAAGACGAAGAAAAAAAATTATAATCCTTTAATTTAAATTTTGCAAAGGATATGCTCAGCGGAGGGCTGGTTGTCGTGGCGGGCGGAGGGGTGAATGGTAATAAAATAATGGAATTAAGTTTTATCGTTTATGAAGTTGTAATTCATTTATGCGCGCTTTGAGACTGTTTCTACTGCTTCTTGGTGATCCCATCTCCAGGGCACCACTCGGGGAGGGGAGGGCGCTGAAGTCAGTTGCTGACTGGGTGTACCCTCGAGTCGTTTTTGCACTTAACAAACGAGAAATGGTTGTTTTCTTTTTTAAGGATTCGAAGTTTGCTCTTCTGATTAGCTTACAGTTCGACTGCAATGTGAGCAATTAAGGACTTTTAATAAGATGGTGGGTGGAAGGGGTGGGGGAGTGTGAGAAGGGGGTGATTTGGGTCTTTTAAAAAGGCGTACGGCCGTATATCTTGGAGGAAATTTCTTGTTTATTTTTGTGTGAAGTGTAAAAAGGTGACAGAAATGGGTGGTGGTACCATGATTGGCGCCCAACGTGTGACTTGCAGCTTAAAATTTTGAAATTTTTTTTATGGATTTGAGGTGTGTATGTGTGCATTAATTGAGTCTTCGAATCTGAGCCATTGGGACAACGCAACAAAGGACGGCCCAAACTAAGCTGGCGCACACAAATGGAGATGGACCTCAACCAACCTGGAGTGCGCAACTGGCGGCAGCTGGCAAAAGATCATACTGGCTAAAGAGGCATGTTGGTTGAGGCTCAGGTTCACCTCGGACTGTAGTACCACAAGAAGAAGAAGAAGAATGAGTGCATTGACACCAACGAAGTTATACCAGTGCCTCTGCACGCTTTTCAATGTTTAGAGTATCCAATTTTGTAGACTTACCTCCGCTAGCAAGGAGGTGACACTCAGTTGTGCGCAACTAAGAATCCAAGCAACTGCAACATGAGAAAGTAGCAGGTACATAGATATCTTAGAAAGGAGAGACCGTAAGTGAGACCGTCAAAAAATTTAAAGAATGGCGCCCAACAAGTGACAATTTGTCAATAGGCGAGATGATGTGAGGTTTTCGGGAGTCCGCTAAAATATCTGAATTGAACTAGATTGAAGTATGGATAAGGGGCAGATGGATATCTGACTAAATGGACTTAGGGACAACCTACACCCTCTTAAGAAATTGAAACGATTATCCTGCCTCACGTTTAGGAGAATAGTGCTTAAGGAGCCGCATCTACATATATCAATTTTCAGTACGCACTGGCAACTACAAAACAGGTATAAATTACAATCCATGCTCTTTACATTGAATCTGATCTAACATGAATGGCGCCCAACAGGTGGCCAATTGTCGGCAGGTCTAATGAGTTTGTGGTCAATATTGAAGTTACATATGTGACACCCACTGATTGAGCAATCACCTCAACACCATCGTTTTCTCCATCAGTTGACAAAATGGCGCCCAACGTAAGACCTAAAATATTTTAACTTTGATTGAATCGATTTGTAAACTGTCACTGAAGTTCATTCAAAGGCTCTGCCTATAGTTTGTCCAATTGTCGCACACCGGTTAGTAGGAGAAATGTTTACTACAGGACTACACAAACGATCAGTGCCTGCAGCTAGTTTTGCCTTCTCCGAATATGTCCATGTCCTCCTTGACCATTGAAGAAGCCCAGATGGGAAAGTTATGGTTTGTCGTTAGGGATTTACTCGCAGGGCTAGAGAGGGACTTACCAATGCAATATTCAGTTGGATGGTCAATTGACAGATCTATTCAGATGACGTCTGTAGTAATTTTAACACAATGCACAATTTTTCTGTCCTGTATAGAGGGATTGGAGGCAGAAATTACGTCCTCTGCGTTCTTCTCAGCGTTTGGACATCGTGCACACAGCGGTGAACTATCATGCTCAGGCCTTTGCACACCCGGATGAAGGAAATGAACCTGGCTTGCCACATTTCTTATGATGATGCCTTCTTTTCTGTCTTCTTCTATCAAATTGGTCTCCGTCTGGGGTATTTTCGTCTGTAAGAATATGACGAGGTCCCACTCCTCCTATGAAGGACGGCCAGCTCAGATACCGTCGTGAAGGCGCTGATGGTCTGTAGACTGATGTCATCTTCCGTCCCAGTAGTCCTATCGTGAGTATTTCAGCCCAAATAAGGCAGCGTATGAGCTCTCTGAAGAATACTCCAAAATTTTAGGGGACCATACACGGGATGTAAGATAAATTCAGCCCACAGCCTGTAAATTAAAAAAATCCATGCATTCTCCATTTCAAGGACCCTCAGTCCATCAGCTCAAACAATCAACTATCCAGACACTGTGACACACAACAAGTGATAATCCCCGTTGTTTTCCAGCGCAACAGCTTACACACGGTGGAAGCTCATCAGGATCCCGCCCACGAACGCAATTGCGGTCATTAGCGTTCCTCAAATCACATTAAAGGCGATTCACAACTCCCACATGGAATACCAACGACAATGCGGTGCGTCGTCGCCCAGCCATCACTTCACAGGATACACGCATGCAATTAAAAGATCCTGTTTATCATGCAATTGTCGAGTGCATGAGACACGGAGTTGATACGACGAATATGCAAATATGACGCCAATAACGATGTTCTCTGTGCCAAGGATGCGCGCACGTTCTGGCAATAAAACACGAATTCCAGGACAACGACTCGGTCTCTGCCTCTCTCACACTCTCACTCTTTCTCTCTGCGGAACGACTATTAATAGAGTTTTCATTCAAATTGGAGTGAGCGGCAGGATAATCCCACTCAACGATACAAGGATGGACCACACTCGTAGTTCATTCTTTTCGCCTTCTCGCCTGCGAGACAATCGGTTCAGATGCTCCCAAGCCCCCCGGTCTATCTATAAATCACTTTCACCAGGAACAAGCAGAGACTCCTCTTAGCAGTGTGTGTTTGCAAGGACTACGACGACTGCCAGGCAATTGTTATTCACGTCCCGACACACAACGATGGCGACGGCAGCAACATATGCTAATGTGCGGTGTGTGCGAATGCATGAGAGCGAGGACACGGCAATTTTTCCGTTTGCTCCTTGGACCATTAAGTGCTCGATTTATGGACACACATCTAAATTTCGTTTTCATTGAGTTGTTCCTGGGCCTGGGCTCCGTTCCTCGAATTAAAATTTATACCAGCACACGCCATTGAGCATTTGAAACGTGTCGCCCTCAAAAATGCATCCATCAGGACACATCCAGAGAGAGAGAAAGAAAAAATCAATTAAGGGCCACATTGGATTTGTCATCGATATCGGATGACATTCAATCGGCGCGGCGTCGATGAGTGTTTTGCATAACAACCGAACGCAGGCGAAAATTCGATCAAACTAATAACGTGACGCGTAATGTGATGACGAGGGCGCGCGCCCCGCCACCACCAGCAGCATCGAAGAGGGGCGTGAGATGCATGCCGTCATTTAAGTGAACTTTTACGATTGTGCATATAATTTGCGCAGCACTCCACTCTGTTCGCTCTGTGCTGAAGGATACATTTTATTGTGCGATTTTATTTTTATCGATGCGCTGCTCGTGATGCGTGTCTAATTAATGAGTTACATCGAAGGGGGCCTCTGCACTCTGCACGGTGAAGTGGTACGGCCAAGGCGTGTGTGATTGCCGTGTTGGCAGGCCGAACCGACATCGATGACGGGGGGCGTTATTGCTTGACGTTTACGACTTTAAAACAATTTTTATTGCCGAATATGAAGCGATTGTTTTGGAAAATCGAAATGTTACCCGAGAACATCTGCCAGAGAGTGAAAAGTGTTCACTTGTGTGTGCGAGGGGGGATGAAATTCAAATGCTTAACATTCTTCTTCTTCCTCTTCTGGTCTGCGCGGGAGATGATCTTCTGTCAGACGCTGAGTGACAAGAAGTGTCTTTAGCTGGGGGATAATTTTAAGGGATGTAGGACTCATTCTATACTTGGGCTGAAGGATTCAACTTTGGCACAGATATTTAACGTTACAAACCTAACGGTATATTTCTTGACACCCTGTAAAAAAAACAAATAAAGTGGATGGCGCTATAGTCGATATGGGCATAGCTTCCTCAGCAACTGTTTTTTGTCTGTACCATTGTCCACTTACGAGTGGAGGTGACGTACAGTTTATTGCCGACCCCGAACGGCGACAATTGAAAATGTTTTCATAGACAATTCGTACTCCTTGAGTGTTGCCAAAAACAAGGAGGAAGTCTCTTGTATTTCAGTGGAATCGTTCCGACAAATCCCGTGCAACATGCTGCTTGCTGCCGTGGTAAAAGATTACAAGACTGGCGCCCAACAGAGGACTCCAATGTAGCTCTATTTCGCTTTAAGGCAACAGGTTGACGAACCGCCTTCTTCATGGACATCAAAGATAATTCACAGAAGTCATGAAAGGTCCTTGCGAATGACCCAAACAGGAGACCAGGGCTAATCAAATAAAGGAGGGAATGCGTGACAGGACGAATGACTGCCAGATTGTGGACAAAGAGACTGGATAGATTGATAAACAACAATGTTTCTTCATCTGCATCACGGCTGTGGGTTTGCTAAGCGTGTGTCTCTATGTCACCTGTTCGATTCGAGCTTAAGGATCGATCCTTGTTATGGTAGCCTGTGAGAATTTACAAATTTGGCCCAAAAATATTTTAAAATCTGAAAGTGGGAGTCAAATGATGGGAGTCTGTTCTAAAATCCAAAGTCTGTCAAAGCCTTTGGCCTTAAACCTTTGGCGAAAGTCTGCCACTGAAACCAAAGTCTGTCAAAATTCACACATTTGGCCCAAAATCTGAAACTGGGAGGCACATGATGGGAGTCTGTCCTAAAAGCCAAAGCCTGTCAAAAGTGTGACTTCGGCCTAAAAC
Organism: Eristalinus sepulchralis; assembly: GCA_944738645.1. Taxonomy (NCBI): domain Eukaryota; kingdom Metazoa; phylum Arthropoda; class Insecta; order Diptera; family Syrphidae; genus Eristalinus; species Eristalinus sepulchralis. Next base: position 5,942,064 of record OX122885.1, on the reverse strand, counting down.
GTCTCCAAGTCTGAAACTCGAAGACAGGTGGAAATCTGCCTCTGAAACCAAAGTCTGTCGAAATGCACACTTTTGGCCCAAACAAGACTCCAAGTCCAAAGCTCAAAGACAGAACCACAAGCAAGAAAAGAACACAATTTGATGTCAAAAGTGGACAGAATACAAAGCCAACAAATGAATGACACGACAAATGACAGCAACAGACTTCCCTGACCATTAAAAGCCTGTCACTCATGCAAAGCTGCCCACAGATCCCCCCGCCAGCTGCTGACAGGACTCCTTAAGCCGATAAGGCCGTGGCAGAAGTGGACAACTTAAGCACAACAAATCAAAACCGCCCCGAGCCAAAGCCTCTTATTAATTACAAATGTTAACTTGATCTACACACAGCATGTCCTCTGCAATGGCCCGTCATACATAAATGTCTCGCCTATCAACGGAACAAATTGCTAATAAATATTTAAAAACCGACGAGACGCCAACAAATGGCTTCCATTCACCCGCAGATTAATGACGAACCTTCCGCCCGACGATTCTGCTGATACAACACGTCTTCATTTTTTTTTTCTGGTGTTTTGTCCTTTTCTCTAGTGTCACCACACACCACTCAATAGCTAGTCCACAAGCAGCAGCGAAAGGACACAAACGAACAAGATAAACTACCCAAACATCTGAACGGAGAGGAAAATTAATGTTCATCTGCCGCTGGGGTGGAGGATGGATGGATGGATGGGGAAGGAGCGCCCCCACCGCTATCACCGTCGCGTCCTTGTTGCAAATTGTTTTCGAATTACTTTATTCCATTAATGAATCCATAAATAGATACAAGATAGGCGGGGCACTTTTCACCACCACCACCGCCACTGCCACCGCTAACGCCGCACGGGCGGTTCGATAAGACGGTAATTAATAGCCCCCGCCACCCGCGTGTGTGCACACGGTGAATTATTAAAACACGGTCCCACACCTTTAATCTTGATTGACAAAGTCAATTCCCTCGGGATGTTGGGAGCAGGGGAGTGAAGGTGAAAAGTGCGGTTACACGACAAGGCAAGGCGCAATATGCCAACCCCTATGAACGAGCTCGCTTAACCCTTTCAGTTTACCGCGCCCGCGGATGATTTCAAAGAAGACAATGCGCCACACGAGGTAACTGTACTTTTTTCCATAAATTCTCACTGAGCCCTGAATTAATTATGGGAATCCTCTGGACGGTGCTGTCAAGACTGTGTTGCAATCAGATACACGTAATTACACATGAGGCAGCAGCAGGAGCAGACGTCGTTCTCACTGTCACGGTAGCCTTGAAGATCTGCGCCTGCTCGTGGCGGTGGACTGCATTCTTGGCCCCGTCATTAACGTTTTGTTGATTATTTCCCGAGTCCCTGGTCCCCTGGTCACGTGACCAGTACCCGCATGAACTCATCGCGATGGAATGAAACTTCCGGGTCTACGGTCGCTCTACAACCGTGCGAAACAATAAAACCAAAGTCCGCTCTCGAAATTGAACCCTTTTCTCTTGTTGCTTTCTGGAAAGAGAGACAGAGAGAGAAAGAGAGAAAAAGGGGTGGCTGCGGCACTCAAGATCAATTTAAAGTAGTTTCACCGGGAATCGCGGCCACTAGGCTGGCGGGGGTTTGGTTAATGGACGAGGACAAACGTGTGTCTTTGTTGGGCGATGGGAAGAGTGTATTTCATTTTGTTTTCCAATTCAGTGACGTGTTGTTGACTTGAAAGATTTATTAGTCCGCACAAGCATATGCCGTGCGCTGTTGCCTCAAATTACCATATGAAGCGATTTTCCTGTGATGAGGGCGGATCACGCTTAGGAGGGAATCGGATTTGGAGAGGTGTTTGTTTGAGTTTGATACTTGGTTTCATTGTGATCCCGGAAACTGGGGAAGAAAGTAGGGATTTAGTTATTTTCAGTGGGAATGGCGCCCAACATGTGACACAAGCTTTTAAATTGCCGGAGTTTGGAGAAATGTTTTTTGTAGAGATTGTACTAGGGACTTTAAGGGCTTGAAGGAATCAACCTGACTGGTTAAAGGGAAGCACCCAAAGAAGTGCAAAATCGCGCAGGACATGGAGAACTGGTCTAATTGTGGGGATTGAAGTGCTACAAAAGAAGTGCCGAGAATGGAGCAAAGATTCCAGAATTCACACACTGAAAGGCTCTGCTGGTGGATCAAAAACCAATAAAGGAACTGGGGCCAGGGATGGAGTACCCCAAACACAGACTACAGACCTTTCCACTTTAAACATCGCGCACGTGGACGCTTACTTATGACGCGACAAAATAAGGTCAGTGGCAGCACTGAGTGTCGTCAGTTGTAAGAAATCCATCCTGGTGTATCAATTGTGTCATGTCATGTGGCAGTCAGTTTGCTAGTAGACTTCTAGACAGTCTCAGACTCTGGTGGATGCCCAGTCACACGGTCAAAGTCGCACGGCCAGCCCCCCGTACAAGATCCAGATGAGGAACTTGGATTAACCTAATTTCCTGCTCTTAAGTCCATATGTCCAAGAGAGTCCAAGACTTAAGGTCTAGCTTCTCCAATTCGCAAGAAAGCTTATGTTTAAGGGACAGTCTCTCCACCTTTGTAGGGAGAAAGGAAATTTTTACATCAATTTTTGGGTCACAGCAACTGATGGCAATGACACTCCACACAAAGCCAGAGGATAGTCCCCATAATCGCCTTTCCTGAATCAGTAGAGACTTAGAGAAGTCATGACAATAGGCCTCAGCTCTTTCCGCATTTTGGAGCTTAAACCAAACTCATCACGACACTCCAACAAGGGGACTTACTGCATCGTCAAGCTGAAACAAAGTCTCCTGGACTCCCGAACCCTCGAGGCACCAATTGTAGCCTTTGGGCAGACTATCAGAGGTCGGCTGTCGGGTGCTGGAAAAAAAACTCTATCAGTTGGCTTTGCTGATGTCTATAATTTCTTTCTCCGTTCCTTAAAGGACCTCCTGTTGCTCCACAAGATTCAAGTAGAGACAAACGAAAAATACGAAGCCCATTCCTCCGCAACTTCCTCATCATAAAAGTCATATCTCAATAAATCCACTCTCCACCACCGCCCACCCCGCCCACCGCACGAAAGCAATTCAAAGAAATATTTATCAACAGACATTCGATCTAAATCTCCAACGAGCTTACCCCCCACAACAACACCGCACAACATCCTTAGCCACGGCCACCGTCTGCCGGCGTCCGTTCTTCCATCAAAAATAAATCACATGACAGATTGCCACTGGATACGATATGAGGCACGACCCCGCATCAATAATCTCACAAGTGAAATCGCAAAAAGCTCACGTATGTCGGCGGTAATCCTTTCACAGGATGTCGTCTCTCTTTCCGCTGGTCAAGGCTGCACACACGTTCCCATGCAACAGCACACATCCACACACACACACACGCACTCCCCCCTAGCCGACAATGATTAGTGCGGAGAACTGTCAAAATATTCGCAAGGATATTTTCCGCTTCTGTGCCTTATCATAACTCGACCCCGATCCGGAGAGTGAATTTTGATCCTTTTCCAAAGGGTTTTCCGGGAGTTGTTGTTTTTTTTTCCTCTCTTCTCCACAACAAAGCCAAAGTAAAAGGACATTCCCCGGCAATCAATCTAATCAGAATCACGAACGGTATCACGTCCCTTTTATTGGTTTTCTATTTGCCTGCCCACATAATCTCCTTCGGCGCTTTGTTATCCTTTGGCAGCCGAGGCAACCGGGAAACCGGATTCCAGGACAATCGAACTGAAGTTTTGTTATTGAATACACCGCCCTGCCGCTATTGACACATGTCAATGGCGAGTGTGGGGTCCGTTTGTCAATTTTAAAGTCGCGTGCGTCCTTTTTGTTTGGAATATGGTTTTTCTTTTTCTGGCAGTGCTCATGTGACCACTAGTTGTGTTCGAATGAACAAATTGTACTTTGACTTTGATTTGGATTTCTGGTGTGGGACGGGGTGCATGATGGTGGGTTGTCCCAGCAGGGTGCTGGCCGGTGATTCATTAGGACAAGCGGCAGTTGCTTGAGAGGACTTCAAAGGCAAAGGCAAGTGTCCTGTGTTTGGGTCACGATGAGGTTGTGACTTCTGAGTAGTTCATTCGAAATGAATTGTGTTAATTTTGAAAACAAGAAGCACGTTCTACACGAAACAAAGGAGTAGTCGGTGGTCCTTTGTTGTCGTTGGACGTCAAATTTTAAGGATTTGTGAAAAATTCACAATTCGGAAATGAGGATTGGGCGGTGAACATTTTGAACTGGCTTGAGTGAGACCGTGAGGTAGACTCAAACTGTCCAAACTTGTGTTTCCAAGAGTGAAGCTACACAACTGGGTAAACGTGAGTCTCAAACAACAGGCCTTCAGTATGAGTGACGGTCAACAACTTCGATCTTTCTTTTCTTCCCATAAGCCCCACCACAACCGCAAAGAAAATGCAGCTTCATCCAGAAGAGCACCCGAATCCGATCTTCTGGAACAACTTAACAGAAGACGTCCTCATCTTGGACGGCGCACACAAATGGAAAAGATCCTCAATCAACTTGATTGGATGCAATTGGCAAGAGAGCACGGAGCGAAGACTTTCTAACACCTCTGCAGCTTTATGGGTTACAGCATCCAGTTGCAATGCAAGGCCACACTGAACGGGGAAAGCCACCATAACTGACTTGCCTGAGCAGAATGGTTAAAAATCTATTTCAAACCAGTCCGCAGATACCGCACCAACGACAGAAGTCAAGTCAAAGCCACCACAACACTGTCACAAGGAAGGCTTGCCGAGGGGTCACGTTGGCTTTGGTGGGGGTATGGGACCATTATCAAGCTCTACAAGACGCTAACCCCGCCCGTACTCTTATACCGAGCCAAGTGATAGAAGATAAGCACAACGGAAGAGCAGTTGCTTGGTTCCTTTGAAAGACAACGTCTGCGACGAATGTGTGGTCCTGCCTGCGAAGGAGGCAAGCGGATGAGAAGATACAACCGCGAACTCCAAGAACCAAGATGTGGATGCAGTTCGAAAGGGCCTCGGCCATATTGAGCGAATGAACAACAACGGTCCAAGGCGTCAATCCCAGCCTTTGGGTTTGAGAAGGAGAGAAAGGCCGAATCTCCGGTATAGAAACCAAGTCAAGTATGCAAGACAGCTATTACTCAGGCTCCGACCTTTCACGGGTGGCATACATACGCAGATCTGTATAAAATGTAAAGGACATAATTTTTTTGTCTGCATTGCTAGTCTAGACCACTCTACAGTGCTTCAACACAATCTTTAAATTTGAGCTCTGACTCAAGGCAAATGGATTGCTATATGCAAGCCCTCCACGCGGTCAAATACTCCTTACAATCCTTAGCAACGAACACTTTGTACAAATTCTCCTCAGTAACATAAATTTCCTGTTTTTCTTATTTCGCAACAAATCTTCTTCTCGCATCAGTGCCCACATCCAATAAGCACTTAAATCCCCCCGGTCTGCTTCACTTTGCTCCTTCCAAGCAATCACCACACAAATTGCTGCGATAGACGCAGACTACGCGAAACAACAAATCCAACAAATCATCTCATCACCTTTCGCATCCTGGACCGCATTTCTGTTTTTTCTGTTCTCGCTCGCTTGTCATCCATTTCCTCCCAGGCCCGACAATAAACTTCCCAAATGCCGCGCTCCCTGCAAACATGCAATTTGCATATTTTCCATTGAAATGCTTTTCATTTAATAGTCCTGGCGATCTCAATCGCTCCTCGCAGTCAGCACCCCCCCCCCCCCAAGAAGAAGAGCCACTTCGCATCCACCTCGCACTCAATTCCTGCCTGCACAGACACAGGGGCTATCATCGAACGGCATAGGACCCAAATGCTGAAACCAAATTATCTGATACGCCGTCGAAATGTGTAATCCGTCAGAGAGGAAGCCACCGTCATCGTCCCGTCACCCCCTTCTCGGCAGCGGTATTAGCATCCGGAGCAGCATTTTTCCACAAACAATAACCAAAAGTCGAGACTACGACTGTGGATATCGTAAAAACTTGAAAATGACATATTGGATCCATTTAACACTGCCAAACTCCGATACACACACACACAGGGAGTACGACCACCCGCTGCGAAATGCAAACCCTCCATTTGTGCCATTTACCACTTACCCAGCAGTCTGCTGGCAGACAGAGCGAGGGAGCCACCAGTCTGGTTTTGGAAAGACCACCGCCACCCGCTCCACTCTCCACCCATCAGCAGACAACACGGTCTCGTATATCAAATGGAAAATCTCTCACAAATGAGTTGTGGCGGTTTTATGCAAATCAGGCCGACACTCCGAGTTCAGATGCCGAAATAATCGTAATCGTAAAGCACTAATCCTTGGAAACATATCTGCCGAATGCACATCTCCAATTAGTTGTCCTTGTTGTGGGAGTGGGCGAGGTGTTTCTGGAGATGGGGGGGGGTGGGGGGTTTTTCATTTCGGTGGGTATCTGTTGCTGTTTCGGGAAAAAGTTTCGAATGTCCTTAGATTAGTCGATGACTAAGGCTGAGCGGTGTGCGTGTGAGTGTGTGGAATCTTATTAATGAACCAGTCCGGGCGTGCCGTGGTGGCGGCAGGGATTAAGCGATTTTAAAGGCGATGCCGCTGAGTGAGAAGAGATCGCAGTCTCATGCGGAAGGATTTTGAATTGAAAGAAGGTTAAGGGGCTTAGAACGGTTCTGGAATTAAGCTGCAAGGATGTGACTAAAAAGTGGTTTCCAATTTCGTTTCTGTGCAGCCTGTTGATGCTTAAGAGGACGCGAGATGTGAAAGTTTCCAGAGGACTTTTGAGATTACCTCGAACTGGGAGCAAAATGTTAGGATTTCCGTGGCAGGCAGACTAAAACAGTTGATTTTGCGATTGAACGTAGATACCACGACATGCAGGAATGGCATCAAAAAAGGGGCTTGAATTTGAACCTACAGTAGTTGTCAAATTCAGGCGTCTGCTCAACAGCCAGGAGCAAAGCAGATTGAATCTCCCTGAATAGTCAACATTTTTCGCCGGTACTTACAGACTTTCTTAAAAGCTTTGTGTGTGATTTTTGGTCCTGTTGGCGTTGATGGCATCTGGAGGAGAAGATTTAACGACGAACTCTATGGGCTGTACAGCGACATGCACCTGGTCTAGCGTCTTCGGATGCAATGCTTAAGATGGCTAGGCCATGTAGAGCGTATGGATACCACTGATTCGGCCCACAAAGTCTTCGAATCTGAGCCATTGGCACAACGCAACAGAGGACGGCCTAGTATAAGGTTGCACACACACAAGTGGAGAAGGACCTCAACCAACTTGGAGTGCCCAACTGAAGGTAGAAAGACCGAGCTGGCTGGAGAGGCATGTTGGTTGAGGCCAAGGTACGGAACCTGATTGTAGCGCCACAAAAAAAAGAAAAAGAAGAAGGCTAACTTACTTTCTTGTCGAAGTGGCAACCAATGTAGTGTCAAAGCTTGAGCTACAGTTGCCATCCATCCTTGGCGGTTCTGCTGCGGCCCAAAAAGTTTTTGAATCTGAGCCATTGGGGTAATGCAACAGAGGAGCAAACTAAGTTCCTTAACGTCCGTGATCACTGGGTTTTTACCAAAGATTCGGACTTCCGTTTCTCTTTGAACTTTGAGTCTTGAATTCAAGGAGCCTCTTAGCTGGAGCGTTGTCGTCCATTCGCTTGATTTTACCGAGCCAGTGTAGACCGTCCAAACTACACCCATATCTTAATTTTTACTCTCTCTTTCTTCCTCTTTCTCTTTCTCTCTCTCTCTCTCTGTCTCTGTCTCTCTCTTTCATTCCATAAAGGCTGATCCTCGAAGTTGTATTTAAAGACATACAACTCCACATCCACGTGCTAGCGGGAGAGGCATGTTGGTTATGAGGCATGCTGGTTGAGACCCAGGTCCACCCCAGACTGTAGCGCCATGGAAAGAAAAGAAGAGGAACTTCACACCCATCATCAACGCGAATATTTTTCGACCACCTCCTTGAGCTATCATCAGAACGACAAGTGTCTGAACCTGAGCTATTGTCACCTTGTACGTTTGACACCCTTACAGCATTTGGAAGTCTGCTTTGCGGAAGTTTTGAATCTTTCTTTCCTTTTAAACTTGTACGCTGACATTCCAACTCTCTCTCTTAGGCGCAGTGCTTGATGTGAACGCGCAAGTTCAGATATCGGGCCCTTGTCCTCCAAGCTACATCCATGTTCTGGTATAGCTCGGAGAACTGGTGGTTGTGTCTTCATCTCGGTTTTCGATTCCACTGCGAACACATGAAGTCAATGTCATTTAAAGGAACCATCATTGGCATTGAATTTGGCAACTCTAAGGATTTTTTGTTTCATTGGCATGGTTTTTTTTTTTCAATGCTAATGCTTTTTGTAAGTCAATTACAGCGGCTTGTGACGTAGGAAGAACCGCCTTGCTTTTCTAGAACCCTGTGTATCGAGGGTAGTTCCGTCTTCCATTTTGTGATTGGAGTTAGCTGGCTGAACAGTCTTCTTTTTTCTGCTCCCGCGGAGAAAGGACGAGAAAGAAGAATAAGTCATATTTCTCTCAGTTTCTAGTGGATGCCATTTGTACACAGTTTGATGTGAAGACCCAAAACTTCGTGTATAGGAACTTGTTAACTGGTCCTACAGCCCAGGCTCTTTGGACAAGGTCATAGCTTTGTCTTCATTGATGTAAGGAGAAGAGTACAGGAAGCGAAACAGGGACCTTCGGCATGTGAGCTGACGCTCTTATCCAGTACGCCATCGCGCGGCGTCTATGTAACCAAGTAGCACTAGGTAAAGATAGAATTGGCAACGAAGACGACAAAGACAGAAAACGTGATTCTTGTCCATTGGTTACTCTTTTCAATCGAAGTCCTTGTCTACAATCAGCTTTAAAGTTTCATGTCGCACAAGATTAAGCCCAAAATCCACAACCTGGCTAACACGGATGTAAAAGACGACACTTCATGGTTTGATGGGAACATCAAAATTTTTTTTTCGAATCTCAGCTAATGTAACGTCTCCATACGAGCCTCCAATCATCTGTATGTCACCCATCAAGAGTGCCATCCATTCCACCTCCCTTTCAAGACATCCTTCCCTTCACAAGGGAAACTGAAAGAATTCAATTAATATTTAAATCCTTCTCACTGATGTGTCACAAAATCATCAAACTGTCGAACAAGAAAACGCCGACAACCTCTCGCACGCACACTCCCACCCCGCCCCCCGACCATCCCACCCTTTGACGATATCGCACCCTGGACACGGTCGTCGATACGCAATCAAAATAAATTTACATTTCTTTGTGGACCTTTTGTGGCTTATCCTTGGTAACTTAACGCTCTTTTCGATCAAAGAGTGGGCGGCAGGGCAGAGGACAAACCAAAAAAAAAAAGGATTACGTGCAAACGAGCCGTTTTGGCCAGGAGGACACGGGCACACGACACGACTCAACTCACATGTGCAAGGGTGGGGGGAAATTGAATTTCACGCATATGTGATCATATTCAATTTGGCCAATTTGTGGAGACCATATTTTTATTCATTTTTGGATTTTCTTCGTTTTTTTTGGAGATTTTATTCGTTTTTGGTGTGTGTGGCGTCCTTTATGGGATGACTGCCGGAGGCTAAATTGTGAGACAAATAAGGTTTTTTTTCTGCTTACAGGGGGGTGGTTGGGAGGAAGCTTTGAAGTTAGAGCTCTGATTGAAAGTGTACAGTGATTTCAAAAGGTTTACTGGAACGCGGAAGAGGTGAAAAGGATAAAATTATGATTTTTTCTAGAAAATCTTCACCTGAAAAAGTGCTTGTTTGAAACCAAATCAAACAATTTGAGTCTCCTCACCCAGAAAGACCACCACCACCGACCAGTGAAATGATTGATGAAAGGATAACAGACTGTTTACACAGGAAGATGATTCCTTCTGACGACGCACAATAATGAAATCAATCCGACTTGCTCCCAAAGGACTTCCACACATATGAACCCTTTCCACGCACCGCATCCCATTCCATCCACACTCCCATTCCCCCGTTTTTTTTACAAATCTAAACGCTCTGAAAGAATTACGCAAATCATCCCCTAAAGCGAATTTTATGTTTGTCTTCAACTATTTCCAATGAAAGGATACACCAGGATGCTTTGATTCAAGGATAAATATTTATAGGAAAAAAAAAACCGAAACCTTTTATCAACCAAAAATTGACATAATTGAAAGCACACATATCCCTCCCTATTCCCCAGTCCCTTGGTTGCTGGGAGGGGGAAACATTTCAAAGGATAAACCCAACACACGACCACTGCAAATGTTTGATCATAAAAATAACTGTGACTGGGGAACGAAAAGAGGAAATGTATCCCCATCTGTGTACGTTTGCTCAAGAACAAGTGGTTTCGATGGAGTGGTGGGTGGGGGGGAGGACACTGACAGAAGCGTGCTCAAGCACACAAACGGAAGCAAAGGTCTCCTCCGTGCCTAATTCACGTTGGATGTCTGCCAATTAACCTGAATTTCCAGGAGGGCGAACGTCGTCTTCCCCACAATCGACCTGATTTTCGAGCCGCAACTTCATTCAATGTCAACAGCGGTCGCTTTCGATGAAATCCCGACGTGATGTGGGAACTCCTCCAGATGGCGGTGTAATTTCATGGCTATGGCTTCGGCATTAGTGGCTGCAAATCCGCCTCAGAGCCTCTTAGTCAATTTAATGCATGAATGGGGCATTACACTCGTATTTTTGTCCTTTTTTTTTGTCATTCCTTTCGCCTTCCCCCAACCTCCTCCGCCTAGTTGTCGTCCTTTACGTCTCATATTCAAATGCATCCCCATCCTCCGCCGGCGACGGTTTATTACTTTTTTATGATGCGAGAGACATGAAAGCGAAGGATGCGCGCATATCCTTGCCCCCCTCATCGATACAAGGAATCGAAAATTAGGTTTATCTCTCATTTCATTAGCAAGCAGTCGGCTTATGTAATTTATTAAGGGCCCGCGCCCCGCACATTCCGGGGTTCTCATGTCAAGCCGTACATGTGCTCACCTCGTTTCGGCGGCGCGGAGCTTGTATGAATTTATTAAAAATTTACAAACTCCCCTCCCCACCTCGACCGTCTTCAGGTGGATTGAATTGGAATTTGTTTTTCTTTCAATTTTCCAATGGGTGGTCTGTTGTTGTGCGCCATTATCCCTGGCAAATGGTAATCAGACGATTGTTTGTGTTGTCGTGCATGAGGCTGATCTTCAAAGGCGACGCGCGACGCAGGAGCGGAAGACAATGACAAAATAAAAATATTTTCCTTTCCGCCGGATAGACGAAATCAAACGTAAAAATTAATAAACCTAAAAGCTTTGTCATCGTTTGGATAATTCATCTCAAAGACGTAGCGTCGCGAAATGGAGGCGATGGAGGACGGATGTTGGTGGATTCCGGATCGCGGTTACTTTTGAAAATTTTGAAAGGGATACCCCACTCTGGGGTGGCGGCGGCGCTTCATTAGATGTGTTTTCGCGGTTGGCACTGACTGTGCGTCAATGCGTATGCAAAGAGAGCAGCGAATGCGATCTTTGATGTTGTCGGCTGGCAGTGTTCATCTCGGCTGCTTCCGGAAACGGAGTTTGGTTTGTTGGTTGGTGGGTTTTCTTTGATTTTTGTTTGACGGGTGCGATTCTTCCTCCTTGAAGACGTCTTTTTTTTTCTCGGGCGTCAACCAACATACCGCCCCAGTTGCTGTTGAGGTCCCTTTCCACATGCATGGGCCGTCTTGGATGAGGATGTCCTCTCGCTCGACGCTTAGCTAGACACTTTTTTTTCTTGTTAGTTTCTCGGAGACTATTCATGTAACTTCCGTCAGTTAGGTTTATCTATAACTTTCTGCGGAGTACAGGTTGCAACCCGTCTTCAATTCTGTTGTCAGGACCTTTAGGTGTAAAACCGTGGAGCATAACTTTCCAAAAGTCCGTTCCACTGCTAGCTTACGCAGATGTCATTGAAATGAAGACAAATTCGGAGAACCGTCAATAAGACATTTCCTGGAATTGAAAGGAAAAGCGCACGACATCAACGTCATGGAGAGTACATCACAATGGCCGCAAAAATTTTGAGGTAGCCAAGGACTTCGACCTACTCGGACTTGCAGTAATTGGGGACAATATGGACTGTACCGAAATCAAGTTTAGAGGCACCTTTGGCAATCGCCGCTTCTTTGAGTTCAGGAGACAATTTAAGAACTGACCCCTGTTTCAACAGACTCCATCTGACTCTTAAGCGCAGTTACATGGACGTTATTAAAAACGGATAAGTACTCGTAACTTGGTATTTTCAGTCCTTTTTGCGTTGACTTCATGTGGTGGAGAAAATTCAACGATGTGCTCTACAGTCTTTTGACGACAGTAAGCGCCTAGTCAAGCTTCCAAGGGTAAAGTAGTGGACGACACAGTTTCAGCCCGATGAGTGCTTGAATCCAAGCCATTGAGACAACTCAATGGAGGGCGTCCCTGTCAAAGATAGCGCACGCAAGTGAGAATTGAGCTCAGTGAATTTGGTGTGCGAAATTGGTCAACTGGAGAAGCCAGGTGGAGAGAGATCTGGTTCACACCAAACTGTAAAAGAAGGAAAGGAAGGAAAGAAAAAAAGGAAGAAAAAGAAAATGAAGAAAAAGACGAAAAAAAAGAAGAAGAAGATGCTAAAGAAAGAAACGACGAAGAAGAGGAGAAAGAGAAGGGAAAAAAAATCCCAGGCCTTTCATGTCACCTTGAATATGGAAGATGTAAAAGCATCCCGTTCCGAATGATTTATTCTTATGGCTGTCGCACTTAACGTCGCAGCTAGACCTTACTTCCCCTTCAACTGTATCTGAGGAGTATGAGAAGATGAGCCTTTTTTTTCTTTCATAGGACCTCAGTAACTCTTTAGTGCTCCAAGTAAAGTCCGACCAAAAAGCTTTCGGTTTTTTGCGCTGTGCGGTCTCACAAGTCGCTATAAATTGCATTTGATTTCTTCCTTAAGCCAGGATCTTATTTTCGAAAGAACGTCAACTCCATCAAGGACATTGTAGTCCATATTCGACACAGAATCGCCTGTTTGTCAGACTCTTTCACCCGCTAAAGCCAAAAAGCACCAATTAACGTCAAACAAACAAAACAAACAGAGGATATTTTTAAGTTTGATAGTTCTGACCTCCTACCTCCGAGAAAAGGAAATCCACACTCGCGAACACAGGGCACTGTACCAAATTATTTTTCTGCAAAACTTCGTACTCTACACAAGCTCAATCACATTAACCCAATGGACACCAATGAGTAGACCCTCTGCAAGTCTAAGCAGGCTGGTTCGAAAAGAAGAAAAAGACTGATTAAGTGATCGCCTAGGCAAGGCAACATGGTTCCGTCCACCATTTCGGGCCGTCAAGGCTGCAACGTCTTTTTAGCTCAAACTTGGAGTCTCGTCGTCTTGGTGCAGTGGGCAAGTGCGTTGACTCACACCTTGAACCTGCCAAAGATCGCAAGTTCGATTCCTGGACAGAGCACCTCACATTTTTTAAGGCACAACATTTTTAAAGCTGCTGACAACACTCACAGAGTACTCATTGTCTGTGAACAGCTCAAATCTCGACGTTCGGAATAAGCAGTTTTTTGCTCCTGCTTCCTACTCCCTCTACTCGTGAGAATTGTTACACGATTAGTTACTGAAGAAGATTGACCCTGGTCCCTTGTGAGCTGTAGTGCCACTGAATCAATCTTAGACTCTTGGCGCGTGAATCTCTGTTCTGCCTAGTAAATGGGTTAATGATTCCCAACTGCTTCTGTCCTCTTGAGGTGATGAGAAATTCACCTGTCAGTGAATAACACCCGCCGGTACATTACTTCCGTCGGTAAATCACACTCGTCAAAAAGCCGACGGCATAATGTTTTATTTCAAGTAAACTTATCGTTCTAAGCTTTTCTACAAGGCAGCGGTGTTATGAACAGATTATTGTAAACAAACCGACAAGGATTCGTTTTTAATAAGTTTGACAATCAACTTCATCAGCGGCAAGTCAATCACGGTCACAGTCAGCTAGTGGATTGGTGTGAAACCAAGTACACGGTAATAGTCTTCGAAATTTACAAAATGAATAATTCTCTTTTTTGGAGGTTTTGAAACACTGCACTGGAGCACTAAGACTCGAAAACTTGTCCATTGCACCACCAGGCAGTAGTTTGCATTTATTGCAATTTCTTGGTCTTTCGATGGAAACAGAGCAGACGGTTCTATGATAGAGAGCCCAGGGTTGCAGGTCCCACCACGTCAGAGCCAAACAGCCGTCACCTGATCCGAGCAAAGGAGGGACATTGACAGAGAAAGTGCTCTTCAACTTCTTCACAGGCGTCACAAAGGGTGCCATCACTAAGTACAACAAGTCCAACAAGTCGTCTGCAGTTTTCCTCTCAAGAGATAACGGAAAAGCCGCGGATTTCTTGCTGACTTTTGGAAACATGCACTTAGTAAGGGTGCATCCTTAAGAATGATGCCATCACTGGTTGTGCCATCACTGGGGAGACTCAACTATCGATGGAAGCCGTTACCAAGGACGCGGGTAGTCCCAAGGTGGATTCGGGCCCTACGAATGCCTCTTGTTCCTTGCCTAGCAAATTCATCGACAATCTCGTTTCCCACGAAGCCGTTGTGTCTCATTACTATCCTAATTACACATTACAGAAAACACAATTTTCAAGTCATGTGAACAGAACTTAAAGCTTCGGTGAAGAGATGATGGTTATCGGAATACACCGCAGTCCTTGCCAACGAGGGGGACGGATGTCCAGGCCAAGGATGAATCAGAGTCGATGAAATCACTTGCCGCACGCCCTTCACTAAGTCACTTAAGGAGGAATATAGAAGAAGCAGAAAAATCGGTCGAGGGCTCTCTCTCTCCGGTAACAACAATAAAGTCCAAGCTCGGCTTACATTGAGCAGCGACAGCCTAAACCAAAAAAAAGTAAGAGATCTGGTGGATGTGTGAACGGAAGACTGTACCATTTGTACCCACGCACTAGGCCAAATCACACAGTGACTCCTACCAAAGCTGGAGGGAGGAGTGGGAAGTAGAATCCCCAAGCCACCAGTTCTGTGATTGTCCACCACTGGCATGGGTAAGACTAAGAACTGCAAACGAAATGTTCTCTTCGCGGATCTGGATGATCTGATGGAGCTAAGAAACATCCTTCGATTTATCCACAAAACGGAATGGTTTTGAGTAACTCGATATAAATAAGGAGGTCTCACGCAGCCCCCTTTTTTAGGGCACAACGGATCAGCTCTGTCTATAAGCTGAGGCGTTAGGCGTTACCCATTATACCTAAAAGGCGCGCTGTGGTGTAGTGGACAAATGCGTGCGACTCAGGCGCCGTAGGTCCCAGTTTCGATTTCTCGACCGAAGGCCTCGCATTTTTCTCACGCTATCACACATTTTGAATTGCGGACACTCAAAATTTGTCAAACTTTGCCATACAAACGCGGCAATTAACAGTAGGTCCCTTTTACTCATGAGTGAACAATGTCTTGCACAAGGTAAGTGGGTGCTGAAGAAGCTAGACCCTTTAGCGCCATCATTTGACCTTTAAAGAAACTTAAGAAACCCTGAGCCATAGGCTACGAGATTGCCGCTGAAGACTAAAATTCTCACCCAAGTAGTCGCTATATCTCCCACAAACCACGGCACTCTACTTCTACGTCTAAGTTGTACCTAAGCTAGTTTGTCCGACGGCAAAACATTTTTTGGTTGAGATTTCCCGCCCTTCTGCAACAAAAGCATGCTTTGCCGTCGGGCTAGTCACCTGAAAATTACGGTTTTCCGTCGGAAGGACACTCCACTTAAAAAAACAAAAGTTTTAAAAATTTCTTCCCCACAGACTCCAAGAAAACATTTTTTTTTTAAATTTATTTTTAAAAATTTTTATTTTTTTCAAAAACATTTTATAAATTGTATTTTATCAAAAGGACTACAGCTACGTATGAAAACATTTAGATTCGCTTAAAAAGTACATCCTTCGCTTGAGTAGACTGACTTACGAGCAAAAATACGACACAAATATGCAACATAACCTCACAAAAAAAAAAAAAAAAAATATCTAGTATTTTTGTTCCTCTACAAAGAAAAAGCTTAGATAAAATATTTTCTGTTCACATTCAACACTTAACACTTAGAGAGTTGAGAGAGAAAAAGTTGTGCGTGTCCTTAAGTCTAAACAGTAGTTCTCGGGCGGAATTGGCGCCGTTTGTCGACACGTCTCCTCGAGATGGAAACTTGTTGAGAGCCAATTTCCCGGTTGTCTTGTGATCACAATGCGCTTTATGGAGCTTGGTCCTGTTCGGGATGGTGGACTTATTTCCGAGCAGGTTTCACTTTGCCATTTGGCAAGACCTCCACGGGTCCCGCGACGAAGCCGTCCTTGGTCAGCAGTGACTGCAGGTAGTATTCCCGCAACGCGTGGCACATCGCGTGGGCAATCACTTGCCAGTGGACTGCTGCCTCCTGATCGGTGGAGTTGGTATCGTTGCCTTTGGATTGCTTCGGGACACAGAATGGAACCGCCATTGCCGCCAAAATGTGATGGAGGTACGAATGCAATTGAAGAAATATTCGCTTATGTCACTTCCGCTGCGACCGCTCGGGATGAGAATGCGTCTGAACTGTTAGGTGATTCCAATCGAACTGAACTGGGAAATCCTAACCACGAGTGGTTATAAAGCCAAAGCAACCCTTGACGGAAGCGAAACACACACGGAAATCAACCACCGAATCAGGCAACCACCCCTTTGGGGGTTGCCCTTGCGGAGGCAACAGTCAAACGGTCTGCCAACCCTCAGTGGCTTGGGGTGGAATTTGGCTTGGGAAATTGTTGCTTCTATTTACTGGCAGTTTTATTAACTTACCGTGCAACACGTTCGACCGTTGTGCGGCGGGGAAAAATGGGCTGTGGTGGTGTCACAGTTTCACGTGGTCAGCTATGGTGCTCTCTTAAGTGAGAGACGAAGAGAACGCGAATGTTGTGCTTTGGCAGGGTTGCCGCTGCTTGACTTTTTGCTTGCATTTGGACTCAATTTTGGCGCTAAGAGAGAAGTTTTGTTTTCTTCAAAAATCCGATTATGATTGATTGATCCCTTGAGATTTGCAATTGCTCCTGTAGGATAGACTGTAGCTAAGAAAAGGGTTCTAAAAGATTATTTAAGGACATGGTTTTAAAACATGGTTTGGAATGAATTTTATTTCTTCACACTTCTGCCACTGTCTCCTTTTTTCTTTGGTAACCCTGTTGCCTGGGGTGAGAAGTGGGGAATCTTTGAAAAGAGAGAGAGAGAGAGAGAGAAACTGGGGAAACTAGTTATGTACTTGGGTTTTTGCCGTGCAGCCGGAGTGTGAGGAGGGGAAGCGATTGAAATCGTTGTCTCTTTGTGTTGAGAAACCTTGGCCTGTTAAGCAGCACCCTGGTCATGGTCGGGTGTTGTTAATGGGATGGGCTAAGAGGAATCAATCAGGGTAAAGCTGTAATGAGTCAATGAGGTTGCATTACATTTCCTTCAATGGAAATCTATGAGCAGTTCTTTGATATTTGAGAATCTGAATTTTTGGTGGGTGTCTATTGACAAGAGATAGGTTGGGGTGTGAAGAAATTGGCTAAGACATTATTGTGATTTTTTTTTTTTATCAAGAAGTATTGGCAGAGTTATTCCCACACCAATGAGCGGCTATACAAACTGGGACAGGATTTGAAAAGTATGGAAGGTGCAAAAGATCAACACCCCGTTCCTTTTCGAACCTAAAGGCAGCAGCTTGAATATCGTACTTGCTGGATCCCTGTTGTCCACGCGCTAGATATGACTGAGACAGTGAAGTAAATTGTTTAGGAAGCTCGCAATAAGAGTAGGGATGCCCAATTGGAATAGAAAACAAGGCTTGCACGTTCGTTATCTTTATTGTTCACTCGACGAGTGGAGAGGAAACAAAAAATATTCCTTTCCAATTGATATGGCATCCAGTCAAGAACCTGACGACGTTTAGTTCGAAAAATAGCCTAAATCAGGGTGATTAATTGTGCTTCACATCATATATTTTGAAGGAGTCTTTTGCCGTCCAGAGAACATCCACAGTTGGGTGCAACTCGTAGATTTGGTGGACGTGTCGCCCTCAATTTGCCCCCCTCACAGACATCATTGTACTTTCTGAAGTCAATAGTTGGTGATTCACTGAAATTCATTGATGTCCTTGAACCCAAAGTAGAAAGACGATATCATGTCTACGAGGATGTATGTATAGGTAAAGTAGGTCACTACATTCGATGCCATTCTTTTGAACATTAGTCAAGGACATTATTGTGTTTGAATGATAAAAGCGAATGTCTTACACAGTGCTGTAGGTTCAGTGGGTCACTCTTGGCTAGGAGATTTCTGGCATCCAGCTGTACCTAGAGAGATGTTTCCTGTCGTTTGATTACATTAGAAAATGGAAATGGGATGAACATTTTGTTCTTATTTTTAAGCACCCTTCGCCACTAGATTAAAACTTAAAAATAAAGACCACAAAGGACTAGGGTCAAGCCTATTTGTGTTGTGCTTTGCTATTGTTCCCAGACGAGCCAAATGGATCCACCGTCTCTTGCCGACTTCGAACAATGAGATTTGACAAAATTTTCATGGGCAGTTAGGACTCTTTGAGTGATGCCAGCAACTTGGAAGAGATGGGAATGCGAGATGAACAGTCAAGGAATTTGGGATAGGGACCTTAGGCATGTGAATCGAGACACTTACAGACTACGTAACGCCGGCGGCGGCTACTACGTACACTACGACGTATTAAGCCAACGTTAGACATTAATTTTCCTGTACACTGCGCGCCTCAACTTCGAATGCCTCGAATTTCCTCATAGTGCTAGATAGACCTCGTCTTAAAATATCAACGTGTGACTTTAGAATCCGCATTCCTCAAAATAACTTCGTGGCTAAAGGGAGGAGGAAGAAATTAAGTCTTTACCTTATCGTTTGTGTAACTATGAAGAACTTTAAGGAAGAAGAGAATTTTTCTAGGCCAATTTGAGTGAACTAGATGAGGGCGCAGAGACATGCACATAAGGCCTCAAGTCATATCTGCTTAGTTGAACCATAAGTTCAAAAGTCGAATGTGAACCCGTCGATGTGAGTCATAAATCCACACAAATTTTAAATCATAAGCCCACCATTCTTAACATCAAGTTCCACAGTCCACAGTTCCTTATAAAGAAAAATGTACGCCTATGATTGAAATGGAATTAAAAATGAAAATGTTATGATGTAACGTTTCTGAGGTGAAATTGATAAAGGGGGCATGCTGCTCCCCTCCAACCACTCTGCTTGATCTAAGATAAGATTGAGAGTAGATGCTGCAAAGTTGGTTGTGTTCCCTTATAGCCTTATTTTGACTGAGAACGAATTCGTTCAAACTAGCGTTTAACCATGAGGGCAAAATTCATAAACACAAAAATCATAAGTTAGTTTTGAGTACTCATGAAGAGTCAGGTCAGTCAAGTTAAAATTAAAATCAGTAGATTAAGTTGGTAAGCTAGTTTTAAGTACTTTTTGTCCAGTATTTAAGAAACTTAATTTTAAAATAAAAAATGCATTGAAATCTAACTTGCGTTTACCCCGAATCCTGTGTGTGTCTTGGCAGAGGGCAGTATGCTCCCCCTCGCACTTACTTTCTTTTTGCCTATAACAACTTTCAGATATACATCCCTCTGACAGCTGACCTTCTTGTGGGGGGCAGGTAACAGATTCGGGGAGTGCGAAGTTTTCCGTCCGATCCCAATGAAGTTCACCAAGCCATAATGACAAAAAGCAACCAAAAAGCCTCGAATACCGCCATGTGTGCCAAAGTCTCACTTTGAGCCATGCCTAAATGTTGGTGCGATAATCTACTTGCCGGCCTGTCCTTCTTGGCAGTCGGTCGGTTTCAGTTCGAAGAAATTACGAGCAAACCCGACAATGACCTTGTGAAGTGGAAATCACGGCATGGACTAACCAGTGAGTGCAGATATAAATCAATGGACAACGGCATCGACTCAGGATTGACACATGGAGCGTCAAAACGTTTACAGGACGTCGATTAAGCATCGGTTAGGTTGGGTGGGTATCTCTTTGACAAAGCAGAGAGGAATAAGACACACAAATCTGTTAACATATGTTGCTTATCCTACGTAGGTGTATATGCTCCTTTGAGTTGGTGGAAGTATAGATCAGTTGGGTCAGTCATTAAGCCACAATGAGTGAGTCCGTAGTAAACAGGAATTTTCTTATGGCTCACTCAGATGGAAGATTTATAAGTCCACTACCGACTTTACACAGCACGAAGGCGACTATCAAGTTCTTGGATCCTTGAGTTTTTTGGCGCATATATGAAAAGCAGGAGAATCCGTTCCTAGAATATATGGGTTTAGTGTTTAAAGCCTGGCACGTATATGTAAATGGGGGGATGCGGATAATGTGGGTTTATTGTTTAAGGCCAAGCAAGTGCTAATGTAAAGAAGGGGGATGCGGGTTATGTGGGTTTTTTGTTCAAGGCTTGCACCCTCACAATCCGAGGTGGACTAAGGCCTCAACCAGCAAACCTCTTCAGTAAGCACGATCTCTCTCCAGGTTCCTCCAATTGTGCACTCCAAGTTAGGGCCTGCACCTATTTACCACATAAAACCGATGCAGAAGGAAGTTGTTGCGAGAGATAGAATTTTGTCACACTGAGATTGGCAGCAGTAATTCTTTGGTTCATCTTCTTATCCGATGTCAAGCCCTGAATGTGCTTTAGATCCCAAATGGAAAAAGTGTTGTTCAAGATGTTGGTGTTGATGAACCCATATTTCAACTCCTCACATCCTACCGAAAATGTTCGATTTCTTATCCTCTGGTATTCTTTTCACAAGCCAAACTGACCCTTAAGCTCAACAACGACCCTTCTCAATCAGCATCTCTCCATTCGTTCACCGCATGTATTGCCTCCAAGTCTGACCCCTTCACAATTGCCATTCAATCGCAAATGAAACCTCTGAATGCGAACACAATGCAAACAGTTGTATCCCATGTCCAAGATCGTGTTTTCCCACTCACTAACCAAATCCGGACGAAGTAATGCACCTCATCAACCTGTACTCACACGGAGTAGTGAGCACAAACGCATCGAGTGCGAGAGGACGTCTGCGTGGGGGAATGGGGGCGGGAGAGGAAACTTTTATGGTTACACATTCCAAAATACATTTGATTTGCACTCAAATAAAGTTGAATGCAAATGTATCTGCACTTGCACTTGTAATGCCACCCCCTCCCCCCCCCCCACCGCCACATGCGCTCGGCTTCATTACACGACTACGGTGCCATGCAACGCATTGTTTGCATTATATTTTACTACCTCCCGAGTGCATCAAATGATAATGGAAAATAATTTAATATCAATCCCTGAGTACAGCCCCCTCCTCCATCCCACGTCAGCTATTGTTCGCTGCAGCTGAAGACGACGAAGAAAGGGTGCCGTGAATGTGAAGCCAGTTTGAAAATGGTATCCTGAGCGCGAACAAAACAACCTCTTCTTTGTTCGGTTGTAATGCGCTTTATGTCCTGTATCTGGGATGCATAAAAGCTTCGGGTTATGGCTAAGCAGTTTGCAACGGTAAACAGAGCAGAGCCCGAACCCTTTCACCTCGCCACGGGGGATGATGATGCCGGCACTGGTGGACTGGTGCACCACTTTTAGTTTGAAATACACATTTTTTATGGCATCCCTAAGAATGGGGGACCTCATCCCCCGCGGGCCCCTTCAAAGCGGTTATCCTTGAGATGATGATTAAATTTTTTATTTTATTTGCATTTAATTCGGCATTAATTGTGGCCAAGGAAGGATGTGTAATTTAATGACCGCTGCATGCGCTTTTCATGGAAAACACAAAAAAGGCCCGCGTCGGTCGAGAGTGACAAGAACCGCCGACGTCGCGGCAGCAGCAGCAGCAGCAACAGCCCCTCGGGCAGTAATTACACTTAGTCCGGCTCTGACCACATGCCGAGATTATGGACGAACAGGAGATGATTAGTGAATCCTCCTCGATGCGGTTCGGTGATTATTTGCATTCGCAACCCTTGCGGCTGCTGTGCATCTGCAACCATGCGAAGTGATGTCAAACTGGCATGCAGCGCCCCCCCTCCCCCCACAACAAAGCCGACAGGGAAGTCCACTCAGTAATAAAACATAAACTTGTTAGAAGTCATCAGAGGAACGCGCGCTAAATTGCGTCCAGATGCACACTCCAGTGATTATCCCTCGAGGAATGCAGCGGGGCGCAGCACCGGCGTTGGTGGTGGTGGACAAAAATTGGGGTTGCGCGTTGCATGCGGCTGCTGGGCAAACACTTTGTATGTGGATGACATGAAACAGTTCGCCAACGCTCGACTTAATCATTAAATTTTGCGCACAGCCACCGGATGCAGGCGAAAGGATACTCGACTGTCGCCAGCAACGATGACGACGATGGCGACTATGGCGGAGGAAATTTGGCGCCAAATATGATTTCCACGTGAAGGACTCTGGGGCATTTTTTAATTAAGGACGTTATCGCCTTTGTTGTGGAAGGGCTTGTCGTCCAAGAGTCTTTCGTACGAATTTTAGCCGGAAGACAAAATCGGATTTACAACACGGAAGGGGACGTTAACAAGCTTTGTCGCTTTTGTTTGTGAAACGTCGTCGGTGGCTTGTTGAGAGATGCATTGACTGAGAAATGCAGGATTTGCAACTTGTTTGTATCTCAGATGAGTGGTGACACATCAAAGTGGAGCGAATTCAAAGGATGGAGCGTCACTTTTGGTCTTCCTTTGAAGGAGGGTAAGTATTGGGGAGATGAGTTTATGAATGAAAGGTGAAATGTGTATTTTTTTTAAATCAAGTTCAGTCGACATTGGGGTTGTCAACTTAACAACCATTTTACAGTCAAATTCCTTCAACATCTGAGTCAAAGTGAGTCTGATGTCTGAGCGGAATGTGTCAAGGACTTCGGATAAATGTCTTCTAAGAAATTTTAGCTTAAGATGTCACCTTTTACACAAGCTATAGTATTGCCAGTTTCAATTGATATTCGGATTGATGTCCGATTGCTTGTGTCCAAGAAAATGTTTTTTATTCCAAAACGGAAGTAGTGCATCACTCAAGCCATTGTCCATCGAAAGCGTCTTCTTTCTCCGATATCTCTGGCAATTTTAGAATACAGTGAGTCATCTCTGGTGTCTATCCAATCATTGAGCCATTCTTCGATTTCGATTAGATCCGAACCGCTAACCCGTCGAAGAAGCCAGAAGTTGTAAGGAACAATGTCTCGAGGATACAGGGGTTGGGATAAGACCTCCCATTTCAGCGTTTCTACATAATTTTTCACCGCTACAGCTGCGGGGGACAGATCGTTGCCATGTTGCAAGATCACCCTTTCATCCCTTTGGGTCGTTTCTGGCCATTTTTCACGTAAAGCACGGCTTAAGTCTATTAGTTCTAGTCAATGACGTTTCCCATCAATAGTTTCACCTGATTTTAACAGCTTATAGTACACCACTCCCGTCTGGTTGCAACAGATGCAGAGCATGGCCTTTGAACCGTGAATGTTCAAAGTTTAGCCTTGGAGTCGGTGTAGACAATGATGGGGGGGGGGGGGGGAAGGGAAGCATGGGCCTGTGCCTCCTCGTGACGCTCCCTGGATAGCTATCACAGCATCCGTTGTGTGGTAAACCAATATATGCAGCGGACCCCTCTGCCTAAAGGGCTAAATAATGGACCTAGCTTACCAGCTTGAGGCTAACTCCCTCACTACATTAAAAAAAAAACAGTTCAGAGGCAGCAACATAATGTTGACGACCCCAGCAAAGGAATAAATGACAAGGATTTTCGGTTCTGCACGTGGAATGTGAGGTCCCTTGACAAACTATGTACATACAGCCGAACAACTTGCGGAGACCCTTGACTGCTTCAAAGCAGATATCACCACCATCCTGAAAGTGCGGTGGGATGGGCCGGGCGAAAGGAAGAAGAAGAACTGCGACATATACTACAGCGACTGTTACAGGGAAAGAAGGCAGCGCTTATTCGGATGCGGATTTGCTGTTCGAGGCAGACTTAGGCAAAAAGTCTAAAGCTACGATCCCGTAAGAGAGTGCCTCATGACAATCCTCATTAAGGCTAAATTCGGGAACATCAACCTGATTTGCGCTCACGCCCCGACAGAGGAGAAGGATGACAACAGCAAGGATACAGTCCAGGGTGGACCCAGGCCTCAACCAACATGCCTCTCCAGCCAGGACAATCTTTTTACTAGCTGCCTCCAGCTGCGCACTCCAAGTTGATTGAGGTTATTTTACAATTGTGTGCGCCACCTTAGCCTAGGGCGTCTTCTGTTGCGGTGTCCCAATGGCTTAAATTATAAGACGTTTCGGGCCGAAGCAGTGCTGTCCGTACGCACTACATGGTCTAGCCATCTTAAGCGTTGTATCCGAAGATGCTTGAGTAGGCTCGTGTCGCTGTACAGCTCATAGAGTTCGTCGTTAAATCTTCTTCTCCAAATGCAAACAGGACCACAAATCGCACGCAAGACTTTTGTCTCGAAAAGACTAAGGGCTTCATCATCCGCTTTTAGTAACGTCTAGCTTGAAGTAAAGTTTAGTAGCGTCCAGCTTGACGTAACGTTCAGTAAAGTCCAAGCAACTTTATCTATTTAAGACAAATCCGGGCGTTTCCGATGTGACAAAAAACAATGCGGTTGCCTAAAAACACAGGCTGATGTTTACTAATTATTGCTGACAAATCATACCTTTCCAATGAAGTAGGTAATCGCTTCCAAGACCATCGACAACTTGCAGGTGGCGCCATCTTTGGAGACCGAATTAAATACTATCAGTTGTAGACCCAGCTTAGAATAATTTCTTCCCGACATATTTAGAGCGTTCAATAATTTACACAATTTGAAAAAATTTCAAACCATTTTTCGACGAAAAAGTGACTAAAAAACTTCCAAAAAACGCTAATGATTTGTTTTCCAAAAAGTTTTTCACAATGAAGATAAACTCTCCTCTTTCTTTTTGAGTATTGATCTTAACACCAAATTCTCCTACGAAAGAAACAACATTCGGAAGATTCTTGTGATACAAAAAATCTAGTACCTTCTAAAATGTTCCAAAATGTGCAGCAACTTGCAGGAATTTCACAACAAATTCGTTGTGCTTCGTGAACACTGCCAACTTCACTGCCTACAACGGTCACAACTCGATAAACGCTCATAAGAAGGTTGCATCTGTTTGAATCACGAAATGGATAATGAAGAGGACAAAGATTAAGAAAATCTTCAAAAGCCTTTCCATTTCAGTAATTGCTTGACAACGCAGTTGTCCCACAATAAATCACCTCCAGTCGCATCATCTCACTCCTCACTCCCACGCTCAGCCATTAGTCGTCGTCTCCACTTCAATCCACACACACACGGGCGTACATACGTGTGCGATGTTATTGTTTATTGTAGTCATTCAGTTGATTATCCTCCGCCACGCAAGGACACACACCCGCACACAACACATCCTCCGCCTGATGCTTCAATTAGTCGATTTCAATGGAGAAACTGTTCAGCATTTTACACCTGAGCTCATTTAATCGTCTAGCGAGGTTATTTAATTGCTTGGCAATTACAACGACGTCTCCTGCCTCGGGTGGCTCGTCTGCAGCTGAAGTCGCTCGGACGGACCGACAAAAAGGATATCTCTGCGTTTGTTTTCAATTTTCCACCATCCGAGCAGAGACACGGTTGCGATAAATTAATTCTCAATGATGGCCATCACGATGACACAAAGGGACCAGGACCTGACTCCGGCGTCGTTAAGTGCGACGAGAACAAAAAAAAAACAAAATTGGACGGAAAAACGAAAAACGTCCCCAGAAGGACTTTTCGGTATTAAAACATTTGTTTCCTGTGCGGGGGGGATTGAAATTGAAAATCGATCCTTGATTCGGGCAAATGCCTGCGCCGCTCCCTAATTTGTACCGCACCACCCCCGTGTGCATATGCAAATCGACCGGAGTGGCTCTAATCATTTCAGAGTTATCGACTCTGTGGGGATGTTGGCGTGGAATAATTGCCTGGACCCGCCTTGAGGTTGTCGCAAATGCAAATTCTTTTTCGCAACAATTTTTCGGTGAAATTGTGAGCAGATTTATCGCCCGAGGACGATGTCTCACAAGTGGGTCCTAATCGAGCAATGGATTCTGCACATCCTGACTCTGTTGGAAGCCACCACTGCCACCGACGACGGATTGATGGTTTCTTTGTTTGCAAGTCCTTCAGGATTCAATTAGGCTGTTTGTTCCTGGCGAACCGGCCGAATACCGCCTTTTCGTATTCGATTTCAGCGGTCGGGCTGGGTTTGTTTGGTAAATCATTGCTCGCATTTGGGATGTCACGTGCCCTCGGTGCGGCACGTGCGCCTTTAATGACCATCGAGTGTATAAACAAATGATGTTTAGTTGCATTTCGAGGAGGAATTGATTTCCATTGACATGGTTGCGTTCGGATTGAATGGATTGACACACGATCTTGTGACTGAGAGTGCACTGAGAGTGAGGGAGGGGTGATGGAACTTTAATTGTCCTGATTAACACTGATATGAAGAGCGTGGAACGGTTTGGCAGGCGGTGGGAGAGCAGAACATTAATTGCGACAATGATTGACAAATAAAAGCGATGTGGCTGTCGATAAGCAGACACGAAAGGATATCGCACTTGAGGAAGTCTGGGAATGCGGGGGTTGGGTGGTAGTTTTCTGACCAGAAACAGGAGTACAGAAAAATTCCGAGCGACACATAATCGAAGTTTACTTAAAATGGAGGGCCTAAGGAGGAGTGTCGTGAGGGGTAAGAGCACTAGTACACATTCCAGTCACAGCCCCAAAGGCAGCTAAAACTTCGCCACATCCCATCCTTCCGCCTGTATGAATATGCATTCAATAAATACTGCTCGCAAAGGATGAGATAAATTATCCACAGAGACTAAGTGCACTCAGCAGTCTACACCCGCTTAATTATCCCCAATTAAACTTCCGAACCCCTGCTCAAAAACCCTGTTGAGAGCATCCTTGTTTTTTTTCACAATAATTGGCCAGTATCCTCCCTCAGTGGCAGAGAACAAACTCCTAACTGCATCTCCGTCAGCGAGTATTATGTTTCCCCTATTCTCCGCGGCATCACTCTCGCGAGGGGGGCGAGCGGGCGGTGAATTGAAAACTTTAAAAAGTTCGCAAACCTAATTAGCATCGAATGTGATATTGAATTTCCCGCCAAACGCCACCATCCACATCCGGCGGCGATTCAGCGAATGGCTTGTTGCTCCCCCGCGTCACCCGTCAGGTATCACATTTCCGAGGGAAATTTAAAATTTCAGCAACAAAAAAAAAACCCTTCCAGGGGATAATGTCCTTTTTTCAGTTTGTTTGCCGTCAAAATCATATTGCCGGAGCGTCATAAAAAAAAAAAAACACGCCAAACTTAAGGCACACCGGCACAACGCACGACGAGGGTGAATTGAGCACGCTGTGCGTCGCGCAATTAGAAAATCCCTTTCGTGTGGCAAAGAAAAAATGCAAACACCTTAACGCCCATAATTCCCTTCGCTACGACGACGGCGGCTGGAGGTGGCTGACGACCGGCTTGGCTTGGTTTTATTCGTCACTCGTCGTGTCATTTATCTTCGCGCAAAGTATCCCATTCAGCGACTTAGTTAACCTTTTACACAACTTAACAAGGACATTTGTGAGGAGCGCGCTCCGAACGAGACCGCAATAAAATTGTTGCGGGCACCTGCGACCTCAATTAGGCCTTCTCGTCGACTGGGTGAAAGTTAAATTGACTTTGACGGCGAGCGGGGAGGGATGAAAGGAAAAATGAAAATGATTATCACTATGGTAGCGCCGTTATAGGATTCAGTAAAATTTAATGCGATTCATTAATTAATTCAACGCGAACGTAATGTTTAGTGCCTCATTTCGGGTAAGGAGCAGAAGGGTTAAGCCTTTCAAAGGCCACCATAAGGGTGTCCTTGTTGTCGTTTACCGATCGGCGGAAGATGGACATAAAATTTGAATGCCCTTCCTCCGCCCCCCTTTATTGTGGACACGTCGAGCATTTCATCTGCTCTCTGAGTGTGGGGTGTGGGGGGCGTTTCAAAATTCGACGACGACTTCAGATCACAATCGCGCAGGCAGAGTTCATCCCCCCAGAGAATTGCAAGGATAATTGCAAAATTTTCATCTTCCTCCTCAATCCAGGCACTTAATCATGAGGGATTAAATTTCGAAACCGAATTTAAATTATGGGGCAAATGTTTCGTTATTAATTACCCCAACGCCGGGCAAAGGGGGCGGGGGGAGGAGTTGTGCTGGCACGCCAACACGGTGTGAGGCACGGTATTGTGCCGGCAAGCAAACAGGCATTCAATCAGAAATGTGCGAATTCATTGTGAAAGGATTAATTTGTAATTTTCTCAGCGGCACAGTTGTCTCTCACAGATTGAGGTTAGATTTGGGGGTGCAGTTAATCAGACGCTAGGCAACGGAGATTGTTCCGACTAAGGGGAGTCAATGAGGAAGTTAATGTTTCATCTGAAAACTAGTGATCCTGAAAAACTTTTTATGCAACAAATTTAAGACTGAAAGCTCGAAAAGGGGACAAAAGTTAAGCACGCACTGAGTTGATGGTTTGAGCGAGAGTTGGGTAGTTTTACAATTGTGAACTCAGGAGCTGAAACTTGGATAATCCCTCTCCCTGTATGCGAATAGTTAAAGCTGAAGGGGGCCGAAGTGTTGCAGAGCCACGTCCAGAAATATGTAGAAGAAATGAGGAACTTGGTCTAAAAAAATAAGATTCTTAGACAAAACTGAAGATGGAACAGAACAACACAGATCTAGAAACTGCTACAGCAAGGAGCAGATCAGATCTGGTGAATGCTGCAATAAACGTAATGTTAGACAGAAATGATGACCCAGATCCAGAGACTGCTGTATAAAGGAGCATTCAAAACCCAAGTTAAGAAGTTGCTGCAATAAGGGAAACTTTGCTTCAAGAAGGGAAAAGGTTGACACAAGTGGGGACCTATTCCTAAGACAGCGTACGACAGAAAATAAACGTTCACAGTTAGTGACCAAAAAGATTTTGAAGGATTTTTTGCTTCGAAAGGTTTCAATCAAAATTAGAAGCCATCCGTCTCTTCCTCATGTTGTTCCCCAAATTTTTCGAACACTTTCATTCCCTTAAGTCAATAACCACTTTATCTCCTTGCCCAGCGATAGCAAGGCGACCAACTGCAGTCGCAGCGACCAAGTCCTTCTAGTGATTTGGAAGTCCAGTCGTACTACTGATTTGGAAGTCAAGAATCTAAGCGACCGCCGCACTTAAGATTGTGTACAGGCCTGGAAAGAATCCTACGGGTAGAAAACTTGATGCTCAGAGCCAAAGTAGATCCAAGTGAGGTCTCAGCTATGTGCAAGCCCTTCTGGAAGCATCTCATTCTGCTAGCAAAAAGTGCTTGGTACCTTGTGCAGTTGCATTTTTCGGTCAAAGCAGTAAGACATCCTGCAGCTCTCGTTTTTTCTAGAAATTCAGTAGGCGCTCTGTGCTATTGCATATCCTTCACGTATGATAGGGCCCGTCCTTTCCAGAGCTACCCTTGGTGTCTTGCGAGCTTGCACATCCCTTACATATGGCACGTCTCGCCCTTTGAAGAACCTCACTTGGCCCCTTGTGGACTTGCACAAACTCCACATTTGGTAGCTTTCGCCCTTTTCAAATCTTGGCGCCCTGTCCACTTACACATTCTGCACATCCTGGCAGGCTCCCCTCTACTCAAACCTTCACAGTTCTCCTATATCCTAAGGAAAGTAGTGAAGGCCTCCAATGTTTGTAACACGAAATACAGAAATGATCCTCTAATCCAACTTTCAATCTGCAAGGAGTTACCCCACACCGCAGGTCCCTCGCATTCAATGAAATACCCCCACAGTGTGGTTTCAAAGAAGTCTCAAATCACTTGAAAACATCAAAAGACCTTTCTCTTCAACTCCTCAGAAGAAAGTTCGCCCGTCAAATCCCACTCAGAGTGTCCCAAAAGCCGGTTAGTTTGTGTTCCACGGTAACCGCCCACTTAATTTACAACATAACCTCACTTCCGTTCTGTCATAATATACGCCAGAGCTTGCACACGTCTCGTGCAGCAATCCTAATCGCAAGTGGCAAACCGCAAATTTAATGAAATTTTCATTTCCCCCCACCTCCACCCACCAACGCCTGTCAACTATTCGCAGTTCCAGTGAAACTATCAAACGGGGGCGGAGCGAGCTACCTTTGAAGTCACCCTCCCGCGGGTGGGGGCGGAGATACCTGTGTGACAAGTGTGTTATTACAGGCACACTTGGGCGTGGTGCAGTTTAATTCTAGTTTTCACGATTGTCTTGCCACTCCAGCTGCGATCAAAGCCAAGCTCCGCCAACAGCCACTTTTTACGGCATGCAAACGAATCTGGTCGGGAAGCGTTTCATTCCCGTCTGTCGGCCTGCGCCCGTAATCATTAGAAAGCAGCAGACAAATTAAACAATTTTATTGAGCGCTTCCCGGCTTTACGATCGTGGATTTTAATTATTTTTTTCTGTGTTGTTTTTTTCAGGTTTTTTTTTTTTTGTTCCCCCCCATTGAAGGACATCCCTGGCTCAGTCCTGGGAGTGAGTTGGGCGGCAAACTGCATCAGCTTCCCGTGCGTTTCAGGTTTTACGACATTTTTTAATGATGAAACTTTAATTAAACCATAAAATTATAAGCGGTAGTAATTTTCAAGTTAAATTATGTGTAAGGGTTAAAATAAATATTTGCCAAGTGTCGAGCGGGGCCGGTGGCGGGGGGAGATTGATGTGCATCCCCGTCGTCAGCGCCAGCGGATGAGGATTTATATTCCCTGAGGTGTTGTCGTAAAGTTGAATGTATCTCCATCTTTGTAAATCGCTTCTTGTGTATCGCATCGGCTCAGTGACATCCAATGAAGTGGAAACGAAGAGGGAGTCGTTCTCATGGGTTCAACAGACGATGACTGATGGAATGTAGAAGAGAAGCTAATAAGTTGCAGATGTTCTGTCTGCTCATTGATATGAGATATTTTCGCAAATGAATGGAAGGAGTGCGTGTGTTGTGAGGCTGTAAAGGATGCAACGGATGTGATTTAGTGTCTGCATGCGCAGCAACTAAACGCGTCGGCAATGCAGTTCAAAGTTGAACTGTCAGGCAATTGAATTGAAATGATTTTCATTTTTCGTCTGTCTCACCCCCGGGAGGGGGAAATGGCGTGAAAAGGGTTCTCAAATTGCCAAGGAAAAAATCCATCACATTGTAATCCCCTTTAAACACATCCTCGCGCAACTTTAAACCGCCTTCCACAAGTGTGATTGAAAGCACATAAATTTACTACCATCCCGCGGCCACTTCCCGTGGATTCATTTAAATATTTAAGTAGCAATTGACGCGATGCGCCCCGAGATTGACCAGAAAAAACGGCATGAAATTCACACTCCAACCCTCGTCCGCCAATGGGTGTCGGTGGTGTGTGCAGGACACAAATCCAATTACGTATCGACACACCAAATTGAACACACATTGGAAATACCCATCGTGAGCGAAATATGAATATTGACAGGATTGTCAATGAGCTCCCCGATCCACTTCCCCCCCCCCCACACAATGGCGGCGCGGTGCGACGGCTTCTCCTCCATCAAGGGCATCCTTTGCCGGATCCGACCGGGTAAAGTCCATTATTGCCAGGATAAGATGAGCACTTACAATGTTGTTTAACCCAATAACGGGTAATACGGTCGTTTTGCACACGTTATACCTGCCTGGTCCGTTCAGCGAGTGACAGAGTGAGTGAGGAAGAGGGAGAGAAGTGGAGTGGAGTGGTGTCCTGCCAGAGTGCGGCTGATAGGCATAATTAAAACAAACTTGTGTATGCTAACTTCATTTACCGTGATGGTTTTGCATTAATGGATCTTTAATTCATGTGTGTGCAAGTTTGTTGTGCCGCGCTTGGCCACCGAGAGAGAGAGAGAGCACGGCACGTTCACACTCTGATGGCACCTCGCCCCAACCGGCGCTCGCAATCAACATGTGTAAGGGTTTTAATAATTCTGCCATGTCCAGGCCTCTTCACACAAGGACAACGACGCACACGGCGACGTATGTTGGAGTCCATTGTAAAGTGATTACTCCACCAGACCATTACGGGCTGAGGACACAGAGAGAGAGATAGAGACAGCAACAACCGTATGTGTTGCTATTTCGGACGCATCGAAAAGACGTTGGTTATGCATGGGGGGGAAATTGAAATTTGAAACTCTGTCATGGGCACGTATTGGCACCTTCAATTAAAACCGTAACAAGGTTATTACATCGACGGGAAAGGATCCGCATTCGTTATCTGTGTACAGGCAACGGGGCGAGGACATATTGTTGTGTCCTGTTTGTGGCGCGCGGATGTCCGCTGGTATAGATTGCGGAATGGATGTGCATTTGGTGGGCCTCTGGCGGGAGAGTGCTAGCGGTGGTGGTTAATCAAAATCTGTTTCATACTTAATTGACTTAATGGATGGCTTTTATTGGAAAGTGATTGGTTTTGTTCGACGTGCCACGGACAGTCTGAAGGATGGTCGAATGGACAGAAGTCCTTGACTGGTAGTCGGAATATCCTTTGTTTCATCAAATGTTGGGGAGTGGGGGGGGGGGCAGATACCCGAGATGTGTGCAGGGTGTAGAACGCGGCGAATAATGGCTAAGAGGACATTCGTGAAAGGACTGCATGTGGCGTGTTTGTTGGGATTGCTTGTACATTTGAAAACTCTTGTGGAACTCTTTGGAGACTGTTGACCTGCTGACGGAGTAGGGGATGGTGTGGAACTCGATGTTGACTGATGTTTGGTCTGATTTTTGATCTGTCAAAGTTTGTGGGTAAGGAAAAGACGAAACGAATCCACGTTTGTAGCCCAACTGGACAGGGCGACCACAGTTTCTCAATAGAGACCGGAAATGAACAAAAATTCCCGCATTTCCACCCTGAAAATTATCCTTAAAACTGCTATTCACAGAATGATGATCCCCAACTCAGTTTAAATGCAAATTCATGTTCCCTCAAGTAGACTCCATTACTGTTGCATCCCTTAACTGTCATCAATAACACATTTTTCAATGTCACAAAAATGCACAACATACCCAACTCATCTAATCCCAAGTCAAACGAAAAAAGGATAAACTTTCTTCGCAGTGCAATCCATCAAGGATCCAATAATTTATTAAAATTCAAACAGATCCTTAAGTGCCAATAACAAATAGTCATCATGGTCGTCGCTTGTGCCCAAAGGTGCCAACATAAATTGACCACAACGTCTGCTGTCGTCGTCGTCTCTGTCCACCCTCATCTTCATCTCTCTGTGGTGGAAAGTCTTCAAGTATTTCACTCGATTCCTTAATGCTCACCCCCTTCCCCAAACCGTCGACTCTTTGGCTGACCCTCGATCAAAAACGAATTATACAAAGAAAAGTGACCAGCCAACGTTCAACCCACCCACTTTGGTCGGACTTGTTCAAATGTAATTTCCTTAAATACAAGGGACCAACACCGCTTCGGTCCTGTTCTCGGTGGTGAGGGAGCATTCGTCGTCCTGTTACAGTGCCAGCAAAGCGTTAAAGAAAAGTGAATACAACATAAAAGAAGGTCCTTTGAGTAAGATGGATTTGAATGGTGTCTTTTGTGCTGAGATCCTTTGCACAAACTCTGAATGGGAATTCCTGGACTTAGAGTGGAGGAGGTGGGGGAGTGGGTGAGCTGGCAAGTGTATCCCTTTGTGAAGGACAAGTAATTTTGTGTTTGATGTGACCTAACCACCCATAAATTATACTCACCTGCATAGTAAATAGAGAGTTGTTGGGTGTCCTTGTGTCAGACTTGGCCGTCACCGCTCTGGGGAAGTGTCTTGATTACAATGGCGATGTATCACTCTTACTCTGTTGGAGATTTACGGGCACGCTATAAATTGAAGTGTCGAACTTGAGTCATCAATTCGTCGAGCACTTTCGGGGAGCGTAAAATGAGGGAAAATGTTAATTAGACGAATGACTTAAGATCGTAAACCTTTTGACCGAACGGGAATCTCTGTTGCTGTGATGGAGATGTGAGGGGAGAGGAGGGAGCCTGATCCTCTATCACGGCTACTTTACCTCGCAAACAGAAACAATTCAATTCCCTTTCTCAAATCAAACCAAACAGCAGCCCAGCTCACATATCACATCCACTACCACCCAGCGCCTGTTCGACGAACCATGAACGGCATTCAAAAACATAAAATTTCACTCAGCATCCCCAAAAAGCGACCACAACCCATCCGCCAACACCACCACCACCACCAGCACCACCCTCAGTACATCGGTTTGGTTGTCATATTTCATGGCAGTTATTACCACAGCGACACCACTGCCAGGTCCGCGTCGGCATTGCAAATCCAAACGGGATTACAAAAGTTAATCCCTCCCATGGTGGCGCAGTTTTCCCCCCACACACATCCCGCCAATGCCCTGCCTCTGACTTTAATGATTGACATTAGGATTTACCATGGAAATAATTTGCAATTGTAAACCCAGCAGCAAACCGTGGCGCAAAAAAAGAGAATCCCATTCAGACACGCATTGAGCACGGACAACTCCACTGTCAATATTCAATAATTCCGTTTATGGTCACATTCATGCCGCACGAAAACAATTTGCCAGCCGAATGACACGACCCACCGCCGCCGCCGCGCAAGGGGTTGCTCTGATCATCAAGGAGACGCACAGTCGTCTCTACAGGCGCAGCTGGGAAAAAGGGTTGAACAGTGCTTCAGTGCAGCCACAATTCGTCGCCTCAATGATAAGTCTGCCAACTTTGATTGAAACAGTCCAGAGTTTAATTAAATTTTTGAATCCGCAGCGCACATCTGAGGCCCCGTCATCGCAGTCGTTGTCGTAAACTTTTATCCAGGCGCTGTGGCATCCAGTGGCGGAGTCTTTACGATTATTGTTGCGATTATGTCAAATTACAAGGGATTAGCTTTGCGCTGATGAGAGCGGAGAAAAGTTTTATCAGGTGGCTGCGCGAAGACTACATGTGTCGTTGAGGTCACGTGACTTGGCGCCCGCATTGCGAGATAAAGGGCATCGCTAGACCGACATTTAAATTACCATCGAAACCGGAAGGCTTTTTCGAGTGAAAAATATGCAAAGTATCGGAGGCGTCGTTCAACCCTTCCTGTCGTGACGAGCGCTGCATAATTTATCGATGCATTCTGTGCGCTGTCGAGTGAATTGCATTTGCAACGCCCGTCTATGGGTCTGCGGAAATGGTGAACGCCTTCTGTCAATCAGGCACTTCAGAGGGAGATGGCCACCCGCCCTGCCAACCATCCCACGCGCCTGGATGGGAAAATTAAAAATTTAAAATCGCATATGACTACTGCGGTCGATGTGGATGACAGTTTTTCTAACGCACTCACGGGGTGGTTACGATTCGGGTTCATTTTTCCGCCACGTTCCGGGTGAATTTAGCTTTTCACGGTCGGCGGCGTTGTGGTATGTTATTTGCGGGTAATTGACTTTTAATTGACGGTAAGGGTTTCAAGCGACGAACGAAGGCGTCAATTTACAGTCGGCGATAGTTTCCGGTGGTTGGTCGTCATTATCGGTTTGACAAGATAATTTTCAACTTTGTAAGCCATAAACTGCAATTCAAACTCATACGAACTCATACGCCCGCCCCCTTTAGAGATCTCAACAAACTTTCAATTAAAATTGATGCACCTTAACGCCTCTGAGCGGGCACAAAGTTAATCACTCCTCCCACAGTGGCCAAACTTTGTCGAAAGAATTTCTGCACCCCCTTCAACTGTACGTTGCCAAAATTTAACGTACAACCCAGTCAAAGGCCAATCGCAACTCATTTGAATTTCATTGCCTCACAGGACTACTCTCAAGGA
Organism: Eristalinus sepulchralis; assembly: GCA_944738645.1. NCBI lineage: Eukaryota > Metazoa > Arthropoda > Insecta > Diptera > Syrphidae > Eristalinus > Eristalinus sepulchralis. Next base: position 5,905,939 of record OX122885.1, on the reverse strand, counting down.
GTTCACGGACGAAAAACTTTGCTCTCTCCCCCTGAAAGATGCCAAATTGTTGCATATTTTCCCATAAAACTTTGTTATGTCCGCTCCCCCTTCTCCAGCTGTGCACCGGACAGGGGTGCAGATCCCCAGGAAGCACCCGTAAATTGCGTTTTAATTGCTTCGCTACAACTTTCCTAATATATTCATGTTTAGTTACAAAATTCACTATTACAGGCTAATTGAGAAGTTCCACCGACTCAAGCTCCAGTTCTTGCTCGTAAGTGTCTACAGTGTTGTTATTGTGTTTGATGCGCTTCAGCCAGTCAACGTACATTTCCGGGGCACCAGTTTCAATGGCTCCCTTGACAAGGACCTTGAGGTATGTCTTAGAGGGCTGTCGCTCGTAGGGAACCTCCTCCGCACCGTCAAGGGGCTCCGCAGGCTGATCGGACAGATGATAGGCTCGACACATGATCACAACTCCTTCGGGAGTCTCAACGGGAACACTTATAGGCACATACATTCCCGTATCGACTGATTCTTGTCTGCAAATGTAACACAAGATTATTGATGATCTTGGCTGAGCGGTGTATACCTATCCAGATCTGCTAAGTTTTCCAGATCTATTTGCCAAATAGCTCCGTACAGATACGATCCATTGGTGGGGACAATTGTGGCGGGCGCTCCTTTCCATCTTCTCGTGTGTGTGTGAAAGTCAAGGCGCCAATTGTGCAGTTTCCCCAGACCCTTGCGAACGGCAGACTTATTTTGAATATGGATCCGTTTCGCCAGCAGGTTGCTTCCGAAGCCAAAGTAATAAAAGGTGTTATCGATAACCTCCGGAAGTGTCATTCTCTGCAATAAAAAGATGCAATCATAATCAGAATCTCATTGCAACTAAATTTTCAAAACGAACAGTGTCACAATGAATCAACTAATGTTCTCAGAATGAAAGCTTTCACAACTGTCATATTTATCTATACAAAGGGCATTCGATTAAAATTTCCCCCGTGAGCTCTTATCACGAAAAGTTTTGCAGAATTGTTTCAATTAAAGCGTTTGTTTCCTCAGAAAATATTTCAATTTAATCAAACGAACACAAGTGGATTAATTGGCGCAGAGAAACTTTTAATGATTTGAAGTGATTTTCAGCAAAAAAAATTACACAAACGGAAGCTCTGCAACTAATTGAGGGCATTTACGAACAAAAGCACTAATTATTTATTATCATACCATTGAGAAATCGCGAAAATGCAGCAAACGAAAATACTGATTCACCGGACTACAACAGAATACAGATTTGAGTGTAATTTTCATCACTTATTTGGCGCTACCACATCGTGAGGAAAACTTAATGCGTGAAAAGCTCTGCTCATCAAATTAATTGAATAAACAGAGACTTTTCATGAGATAGATTCAGTCACTCAAAGTAAGTTGTCCATCACTTAGTCGGGGTTTTTCATTGAACAATTGAATTCTCATCCCGCAACTGTAATATTCTTAATCGTTACTCACACAATTTTAGTCAAATGTTGAATGTGTACTTTCCTAACAATACCTTATTAGGAAGGTACGAAAATAAAAAAATACAAGAGTATATTCTCATAATTGTACTAGATTATTAAACAACAAGCCCATCTAACCTCTCACAAGGAATCCATTACTGAAACTTTTGACATTTGTCAACAAATGCAATTTTCTCAAGCAATTTTCGTTGTTCACAAAATCAATTTATTCCATTGCTAAAAGATCAGACTGTGTTTCAAAAGAAAAAATGACTCGTCACGCAAGAAATTGCACAGCCGGAGCTGTATACACCTACAATGAGAAGAAAAAAGACGCCCAAGAATCTGGCTACGGCACAAATAGCCAGCGCATTGGTAAAGATTCAGTGAAGAGTTTCGATTGTTGTTCCTTGACGCTGCAACCATGTCGAAATCCAGTAGTTACCAAGGACGGTTATCTCTTCGATAAGGAGGCAATTCTTCAGTATATCATAAGCAAGAAGAACGCAAATCGGCGTATGCTACAGAGATACGAAAAACTAAAGAAAGCCGATGAACTTCGAATCAGTGAGGGAGTATCAAAGCAGCAGCAGACATGCATTGATAACTTTGTCAATTCAGCAAAACCTGTATCGAATAAAACACCAGTAAGTGCGACTCCAAGTGTTGACACTGATTCACCCAGTACATCATCGGCATCTTCGATTTCGAATATGTCCAATGGGAATGAGAAAAAACTGCCAAGTTTTTGGATTCCATCACAGTGTCCTAATGCTGGTCTGGCTCAACTAAAGAAGCCAGACACGACGATTTACTGCCCCGTCTCGATGAAGCCGATACGGGCGAAAGACTTGATTGATGTGAAATTCACTTTGATCAATGAGAAGGATCCCAGAGCGCTTGTGGCCAAGGAGAATCGATACATGTGTCCGGTTACTAGAGATGTACTCAGCAATGCAGTACCATGTGCTGTTCTTCGGCCAACGTTTGTGCAGTGAAAATTTTCTCCGATGTTTTTCTCATTCTTTTCTTTTCTAGAGGTGACGTTGTAACAATGGAGTGCGTAGAGAAGCTCATCAAGAAAGATTGGATTCATCCGTTGACAAATGAAATGCTCCGGGAGAAGGATATAATTCCTTTGCAAAGGGTAAGAAGATGATATCCAGAAAATGCTAAGAATGTGGTGAAGTTTGTTGTGTTTTCAGGGAGGTACAGGCTACGCGGTCACAAATCAGAATCTTCAGGCGAAAGAAAAACGCCCGGCATTACAGGTTTAGATGTTTAAGGATATTTTTTGAATTTATGTTGAGAGTAGTCTATAGTTTATGCATTTTGTTGTGAAGTATAGTCAATATCTCAATAAATCTTGAATCTATTTTCTAAACACTTTTTGTAGTCAATCGGTTTAAGAATAGAAAGGTTATCGAATCGACTTCATCATCGACTAGTTGCAGAAGGGGAGGTTTCACAAAATCGAAGGCGAGGTTGAGGAGAAATATGAAGGTTCTAGCTGATATCTAATCCAGTCTCCCATGTGGAACTGCTGGGAGTTTTAGCCAGTCTGCAATTGGGTAAATTTTGAGATGAACAAATTCTGGACAAAACTTAAACTTCCTTCAGTCCCCCCTTTTCATGCTCTGACTAATGTCTTCACAATTCGCTGCATCACCGAATCACACACAACAGAAGCTCTCAACCTATTTCAAGAGGGTGGGGGGGGGGGGGGCGGAACATGACAAACGAATTAATCTGGGACACTCCCGTTTCTTTGTGGCGAATAGGTGACGACGACTGGCTATCAATTTATCATGGGGAATCATTGTCGGCGGAAGACAAATTGCATTTCGCAAAATCCTCTCCCCCACTCACCCGCTGCCGGCATGCACCTGCTCTATCCAACTATAGTCCGAGAAAAAAAATGTGCAAACCTCTCGAGTCCAAAATAAAAATACATTCTTATCCATTTCCCTTGCCCGCCTGCCCAAGTCTGTCACATGTGTGTATGTGTGTGTGTATGTTTTGTTGTTGCCACCGCTGCCGCTACTGATCTTAATTCTCGCGCGAAAACACGATCATTTCGCAACGCTCGTACGTTCGCTGTAAAAAGACAAAAAAAGATCTCGCTCTCTGGTGGAATTTCAGAATTCGGCTTTGGGTACAAGAATAGTTGCGACTTCTCCTCTTCATGCATCAGTTTTCATGAACACACTAAATAATGAACTACATTCGGATGGGAGACTGGGCGGTGAGTGGCAAGTGTGAGTGTGTGCATGCGAAACTGGTGGCCGCGACTGGCTTAGGCAATGCTGTACTGCACTGGCAATGGAACAGAGTCTTATGATTAGATTCTATGCTTTGCTTTGCTATCAGTGTCTGGTGGCTAACCTGATGCCAAATGCGAAGAAGATCCCATTTGATGAGGGGAATTGCGGCAAGAGTGAAGAGATTTGAAAATGAAAGCGTAGAGGAGAAGATTCGCCTCTTTCTTTAACTTTCTTTTTTTGTGGTAACAAAGGAGTTCAAGACGATCTGAAGAACAAGGGAGATGTTCCAGAGAGATTCTTTGGGGCCGAAAGGTTGCACTGGATGAAGAAAGGATTGTACGATACCGCTAATCAGGAATCGTGTTCTCAAAGGACTACTGAAGAATTGAAGTGGACTCCACTAGAGTATTGCAGACTGATTCCTGCTTTATCCTCATTTTCTTCCTCTTCCACTGATTTGGACAAAAATCATATGCTCAGCAGCTTTCCGCACAAAATCCTTCGAATAAGTACATTGACGACGTTTGTAAGGACAATAGGGAAATATGTCTTTATAAGAAATACCATACAGATTCGCTAGAGACACCGTTGTTCAGCGTTTCCTGGGGTTGTCCAAAACACTGTCACATTGAATATAAGATATTAGCCAACATTTAATGCTTCCTTGAATAGATTCCCCTAGCTAGCGATGCTTCATGAAGTCTAAACATTAAACGTTCCCAACCTGGATCTCGTTTAAAAATTTACACATTTGAACGACCTCTAGCGTTCATCACATTTCAGTGTTGGGCGCCATTTCGTTGAAAGTCTGCCCACGGCAATCTTCCCTAGACCGTTGTCTTCGCTAGACTGTCGTCGATCCTTTCTGTTGTCTGCAATGCCCGATCATCTGTTACCTGCTGTCGTCCGCCGTCACCTACTCTCGCTCATCGTTGTCTCCTTTCGTTTGCTGTAAATTTTTGTCCAGCGTTGAGAGCCATTGCGTCTGTTATCATTGACCGTCGCATGTTATCAGCCAGCTATTGTCTATTCTCTTCCACTGTCTTTTACTAGTGCGCACCGAGATCTACTGCTGTTCATGGCCATCTACTCTCGATCCCCACCGTCCAATGATGGGCGCCATTTTAAGAAAAAATACAAAATTCATCTACTGCCCTCTATCGTCTACTCGTGTTTATCTTTGTTTATTGTCATCACCCATCATAAAGTGTCGCCCACCGTCATTTACTCTCATTAAGCGTTGTCACCATCAACTACTACTGTCAACAGACGACTACTGTCCAGTGCTGGAATAAATTGCGTCGAAAACCCGGCTTCTGCCGTGAATTGTCATCTGATGTGGTTCGTCATCTTCTATAGTAATGTTACGTTACCTACGAATCATCTGTTAAGTTTAACAGTCGCCTGCTCCTCTAAAGAATGTGAATTTGCTTCTGTTTACCGTTATTTGCAGTCATCTACCACCATCTCCTGTCATCTAACGTTGCTTGCTCTCTATTACTCGAAAACTGATTGCTTTGAAAACCCATTCATCGCTCGTCAACCGATATTTTAAGTCATCTAGTGTCGTCTCTAACGAAGGAAGTTCCAGAAAATCCTCTTCACATCCACCTCAATCTACTCAAAATTGAAGGACATTCAAAAACCATTTGATTATCCACAGGTTCAGACTATTAGCTTGAGCAATTGCAGCTGGCCAAAAATCTAGCTCGTATTTACGACGCTGATTCACTCTGCATACTAAATTAGTCGAACGACGCCTGACTTCTTCTCTAATGATTCATTTTATTTATAACGCAAATCATGTGCTCTAATCTGGTCCGTCGCGCCGCCGCCGGCCCAATAAAGCGGGCCGTGCAAATCGTTGATAATTCGCTGCCCAAGGAGACCCGTCCATCCATCCACCATCGACCAGTCTGTGCTACTCGAGTCCCTGGAAAGTGACTCATTCCGCTACAATACACGTTACGTATACGCACAAGTAGCAGCCACACTCAGAGACTGAAAAATTGACACAACCAGCGATTATTTTAGTCAGAGTGTCCCCACAACACAACATCCTCCTTATCCATTGCGAACATTTGGTTCTAATTTATTTCACTTGGAGACATACCCCTCCGCCTGTGCAGCTGCAACGGCCTATCACCCATGATCCCGATCCGCACATTTACCAAAGGTGCCTCGCGGCACCGTAAATAGGAGAAAAAAAAAACAGAGATTTTCGCGCGCTATCGTGAGACATTTGGCCGGAGCATTTCTTTCAAAATTCGGTTCCTCGAGAAGTAGTCAGGCTCTTCTCGTATAATATGCGCCACCAGAACTCTGCATGATGTCCCTGCGGCTTCGCTATGCTCTCCGATTCGCGCGCGCTCTCCCTCTCTCTCTGTCACCCCCTCCACTGCAATCACAGCACGGTCATCAGTAGTGTTCGTGTGTCAATTCAATATACCGCTCTTCTGTTGTAATGTGTTTTATTTATATCAAAAATCGTCAGCTCCAGGTCAGAAATAGAGAGGTACATTCAGGAAAAACTGTATAGGAGAGCACCATTAAGCCACCCAAAAGTGAAATGCCACAGTCCACGACGACAACGAGAAATACGTGAATTTTAAAGGAAAATCTGTGACAACATACATGTCGAAAAAATAAACACAGAAATTATCAACGAAATTTAAGGAACAACAAGAAAATAATTGCTTACAGTCAGGGTCAAAAAAATAGAGTCACGTAATTGGTTATAGAAGGTTGGAGTTTTGGTGCAGGAGAAACGATGCGGTGGACGAAACATGACATCAAACTCTAGAAGAAGACATGTCAAAGGTATCTATACAGAGTTTCTAAAAGCAGGGCAAAAAAGTCTCACACCTCTTCTTAGAAAATCAATCATTATCCTTGATATTTAAATAGGTCGGCTCGAACGCCTGGTAACGAAAACTGGGTCAAAACATATTTAAAGTTGCTGAAGTAAGTAGACTCGAGTTGTTGTATATCCTTACCGTCCCGGTATAGGTGATGCATCAACATTACACAGCTGCCGCTTTCAGTCATCTTATACAAAGGGCTCTCCTTATCTGCTCAAATAGCATGACAACAGAAAAATATGAAAGAAAGAAGCGAATGTTGAGGAATGTCACACGATAAACAACGGTATGCATGCCCCATAAAACCACCGCATTCTTCCATCAAGCAATCACGTGTGTCTATTTAAATGTCCACAAGTGTATGTAAAATAAATGTAAGCCTCAAGAGAGCACTAGAGAGCGCCATTTGAAAATAAAATAAAACTTAAATAGATTCTCATTAGATGTTCAAAATCTATTCACAAGGAAAAAGGAAAATTAAAAAAAAACAACAACGCCACGACACAACACGAAACAAACACAGATGAGAGGCAAACAAAATAAAACGAAACAACACTAAATTTTCAAATAAGTACATTAAGAGGACAACACTCTCGAATAGGTACACCGCGCGCCGCGCAGTACACACAGTTACGACCGCGATGGACATTCGAATAATTTTCCACAGAAAAAGTTCCCTCTTATATTCGGAGTGTCGTTGCCGCAAATACTGTGCTGTCGCTGGTCGTTTGGTCGTTTGATTGGTTCGTCCCATGCCATCGTCATCATCAGTTAGAGATTTATCGAAAACTCAATAGTTCAAGGATCACAAACGAAAGGATCACCAAAGAGCAAGCACTGTTTTTTGAAGAAGGAGAGATTTAAGAAAAAAAAAGTGGGTGGGCGAAAGAAAAACCTGAAAAGAAAAGTGTGACAACAGTCTTAGTCATCCTCCAGCTCAATACTTCCAACTATTTTTAGTACAACCGGGCTGGATTTAAAAAAGAAATTATTTCTGTCACCACCGCGCGAGTGAAGTGTCAATATTTTCGACGTTGGACATCGCAAAACACTAATTTTGATTAAAACCGAACAGAAATTCTCGAGAGAGAGAGAGGTTAAGTTATATATAAAATTTTTGCCATCGGTTCGACATCGAATTTGGAGGAATTTTCGAGTTCGAAAACGACAATTGTAGAAGTCGAGAGTAAGAAGTATCCGTTCGGTCTTCGTTTCAATTATATGTATTTTTTTTTACCGGTAAAAATAGCCCTTGCAGGCAGGCAGGCAGCATCAGCAGCAGTAGCAGCACGTCCAAAAGTTTTCTTCTTGCATACACTCACATGTGTGCATATACATGCATGTGTAGAGTGTGAAGAACAATTTAAATTTGTTCGTAAATAAAATAATAATATAAATAAATTTCTAAGTGTCTCCTCTCGATCGCGAGTGCCGTGTAATGTGCACAAACAGCAGCAGAAGCGGCAGCCGTACACACATCTATACACTCGATTGCATCCATGCATGCTTGGATGTATACTAGATGCATCTAATCGTCTAATCGGATCGGAGAGTGTCAGTTCGGATTTGAATTTACGTTTTTTTTCGGTCTCTTTTTATGTGATCTTTTCTGGTTCGCCGTGTAACGTGATTAAATAATAATAAATATAGAATAGTGTGTGCGTAACACAGAGAGGGAGAAAGAACGAGTGTGTGAGTGCGTTGCGACGAACAAGTGTCCTACAAATCGCAGCAAGCCCACCGCTCCGACACCCCGACCAAGAGATCGTGCCAAAAGGGGGTGTTTTCGCGAAAGAAAGTGCTAAATGACAGGTGAACCCTTGTGCCACCACCAACACCAACACAAAGCATTCCCATAAAAGGCTATTATGGAGCATGTGAACACTGCTGGATCAGCTTCACGTCAGGAGCAGCACCATCATCATCAGCAATTTTGCCTGCGATGGCACAATCATCAGGTAGTTATGCAGATCCATTTCTTCCTTCATCAGTGTGTGCGCCTCGTCTACTCTCTCGCTCTCATTCACCTCGTGTCTGTGTTCTGTAGTGGTGGTTTGTTTTTGTTTGTATTGTGACCTTTTATGGGGTAGTGGTGGATTGCCACTTGTTGCCTTGTGCCTTTTTCTCCATATCGAGTCTGGAAATGTGCGCGCCTGCCGCCGTGGCCCACAACTGAGTTTAGCGCGTGTATGCGTGTGAGCTCCGTGCCCGGAAGCAAGCTCGCTTCTCTCGCGAAACGATGTGTTCTAAAAATATCACTTGTCACCCTGTGTCGTCTCGCAAGGGTTTTCAGGAGCTATTTCTCGATCACACCGAACGATGTGTGTTTTCTTCGTCCAGGATTATCGAAATGTTGTTTTTGTTTTTGTTTTTCTATGCTGCTCTGAGAATGCCTCCTGGCCCATGGGAGAGGGCCGCCTTTGGATTGGGACAACATTTGGGTGATCGAACTTCGAGGAATCACTTGGAATGTGTTTGTGTTGTTATTTTTAAGTGGAAATTGTTGGGATTTCGATTTTCACTGTGGATTTGGAGAGTTTGATGAACTTGCAATCGGTGGTTTCAGATTGTGTTCAATCGATGAGTGAGTCACGCACTTTTGTGATTGTGGAATTAGTGGCGTCCCTGGAGTACGTTGAATATTTTTGGAAATGACACACTTATCATTAGAAAGCTCTAGGGCTCCTCCTAATATTTTAATAAAGTTTGCAAAACTCAATTCAAACCTATTCAACATTTAGGCATCTGCACTGTGACTTCTTCTTTTAGCCATTCCAGAGACAGAAATCTTTGATCACACAATGGTTGTCACTTTAAAAATATTTTGATATGGATGTCTTTTTTATGAACGTTTTTTTAATAATGAGAGCGTGTTGATTTCATTCAGCAAAAAGGTAAGATTCCATTTTGCTTAATGTCATATTTTGAGTAGTTTCAGACTTAGGTTTTAACAAAACTACTGACCATCCACTGCCTGATAAACAAATAGGACATAGAGTTTATATCCGACAAAAATAATTCACTTATTGAATCTTCGTTTACACACACATACATATGTATGTACATACAAAATATGCCAACAACGTTCACGGAATGAAATACCTTTCGCTTTTGCAATTTGTAAGGCACCTCAGTATAGATGAACAATGAATCACAATCGTAGTGATTGAATACCAAAAAGTAAAAAGACAAGACAAGCAATCTTTGTTTCAATTAGAGTCGGTTTAAAGATCAGTCCGGGCTCATAAAAAATCAATGGTTGCTAGCAAAACCACCGTGAAACAACAGTCAAATCACCGTGAAAGAAGGACTTTGCGTTTTCAACAGGAACTTCACAAACAGCGCAACTATGCGTCACAACAACTTCCAATCCAATAAGAATAAGCACGAAAATCACAGGCACAGGTTGAGGGTTGCTCCTTTTTAAATTCTTCTTTAGCTCTGAGCTAGTGAGTATTTTGTGTTCCTTTTTGTGTGCCTTAGCCCCATTGAGTGGCGTAACGCACGGATAACGCCTGTGCGTGTTGTTCAAAGTTCTGCAATGTCCCTGAAGATCTGTATTTCACTTCAACTATCCCCTGGCCGGCAATTCTGCCTGCCTTAGTAAGTGATTCTAATGCATGAAGCAATTTCCAATGGTGTTGACTTCCCGTGTGTAACATCTGCATTGTAGCAAACAGTCGCAGATCAAGGATAGCTTTTGGAACACGGCCTTAGCCTTCGGTATTCTGTTTCTGCACACCGCCAGATTCAGTAACACACTGCCAGAAAAACTTAGCCAAGCGTCACTATTCAGTTGGACGCTGTTTTTAGAAGTGACCAGAGACCAGGACATAGTTTCTCCAGCGACTTGTGTTGTGTGTGCTCTTGTTTTCTCACAAGTAGAGGAGACCCACAGTTAATTGCCGCCTTAGAATAGGGAAACTTAAGAAGTACTCGTCTAGTGCTAACAACTCGGAAGAGATAGTGTCGTGAAATTATGCGAGATGTCCAATCCAAGAATTGAACGACGCTCTAACCTCCTATGCCACAAAGATCATTAGTTCCAGTCATATTTATTTTGTGTCTCGATTTGTCTGCCTCATCTTCAATAGCACAGTTTGTGAGGCATCCATCATCCGATACAAAAATAAGGAAACATTATCCGCATAGTCAAGGTGCTTATGATAAGATGGTATAGTACATCAAATGCATTAAGTTTCCTTCTTTAATGCGGGCCAGAAAAGAATGGCGCGGAAAGTTGGACGTTACTAAATGGAGATGAGGAAGCACTTTGCCTTTTAGAGAGAAAAGTTCTACGTGCGATGTGTGGTCCTGTTTGCGTTAATAGTGGCCTAATCAAACGTCTTCGGATACAACGTTTAAGATGGCTAGGCCATGTAGAACGTTTGCACACCACTGCTCCGGCCGAAAGAGTCTTTGAATCCGAGCCATTGACACAACACAAGCAGAGGAAGGCCTATATTGAAATGGCGCACACAAGTAGAGAGGGATTTCAACCAACATGGAATACGCAACAGTTCACAAAAGATCGTGCTGGCTGGATGGAATTTTTGGTTGAGACCCAGGTCCACCCCAGACGGTAGAGCCATTGAAAGAAACTTCGCCAAGGACCTCAAACTCCAGTGACGATACACGATTGGCAAGATTACATCTCGATTCAAGCTGCAGAATGCTTACCAAAAATCGATTATGGTTATGCAGTGTTGAAAGTCTGTGGTGGGTAAGTGCGTAGACTCCACGTCGATGATTGTATTCGAATCATCGACAGAATAATATGTGAGCAATGAACTGTAAGCCCCCTCTACTCGTGAGAAAACAACAGCACACTCGAATAGTTGTTAAAGAATTTAGGCGTTAGTCCCGTATCGGTCCGATTTATAATGTCCACGGTTTATTAGAATTAAGGAACAGTGGTATTAACGTGCCACGTGTACCGGCCATTAGTTTATTGTCAAGAGGCAAGATCAAGAACTAGTTTACAATAGCTATACTCCCTATATCATGACCATTAATGTTTTACAGACGATAATGCCGCAGGCGTGCAGATACAAAACAAGATTCGCGTCGTGAGACAGTTTCCGTCTTCTAAATTATACCAATCAAGAAGTTAAACCTCCTGATATTAGCCGTCCAATGGGGTTTCTGTTCTTCTCGGATCAAGTAGCTGTGTTTTAAAAACTCTCAAAAACAGTACTATTTCTCTGCGTTCCGATTATTCGTTCCATTTCAATAAATCTGTGCAGCATATACTACAACAGGCACAAACACTCTTTCAGATGTATTTCAGACGCAGAAGGCAAAACATTAATTCTTCAACTACAAGTCATTGACACAGTCATCTATCAGCACAACTTCCTCAGGGCAAGTAATCACTTGAAGGTCACTCAAAAACTGTGTTACGCTGACCTTGACACAATTTCTAATCAAAACACTTACTTGCAGAGTCTGAATTCCATTATCAGTGTTCTTTGGCGTCTCCTCACTAGTGGATGGTGCTGCACTGTATCCTCCGACAAACGCAAGAAGGAGCACACACAGGGTTAGGTATGAAGCCATCTCCAGTTGTTGTCTCTGTTGATTGAATTTCTATCGATTTGCTAAGATGTGTCGCGATCTACTCGGGACGGGAATGTCTAATCCACTTAAACTGTAAACTGGGAATGTTCGCTTTATCGCCTCGAATGATCTCTCGTCAAACACATCTCAAACTAACACGCAAATGTGTCTACAATTGGGTTTCATTAGAATTGATAAAGATGAATGAGAGTAGGGGAAGTAGAGCTCTTAAGTAGTTATAGAAGTGTGTGTCTTTCTTCAAGAAAATACAGAGAATTTGCATCACTTTGTGGAGGGAGGGATCTGTAGCATCTTTTCATTTCCCCTTGAAATACAAATGTATCAACAGAAAAGCATCTATCCAAACTATTACAATTTGTGAACATTTCCTTCACTTTACAGACAAGTCTACTGAGTTCTCTGCCAATTCTCCTCGATCAGTCCCACCTCACAGACGTAACTCTCTCGGCTGAGGGGAGAACACTGCGTGCCCACCGCGTAGTTCTCAGTGCATGCAGCACCTTCTTCTTGGAGCTGTTTCGAGCATTGGACTCGTCAAATCACCCAGTGATCATCATCCCCGGAGCGTCGTTTGCGGCCATTGTCGCCCTCCTGACGTTCATGTACTCTGGCGAAGTCAATGTCTTTGAGGAGCAAATCCCGACACTACTCAACTTGGCAGAGACTCTGGGCATCAAAGGACTGGCCGATGTGCAAAGTAACGTAAGTTCACCCCTCAACTGTGCCGCAACCAAATACCTAACCTCAAACCGCATCTCATTCCAGCTTAACAACACAAGTGCGTCGAAGAAGAGAGACGATCCACCACCGCAGACGCCGGCGACCTTGCCGCCGGTCCCACAAGCTTTAAAAGACGAAGAGATACCTTCACCAACCCACCTCATACCGCCGCCGTCGTCGCCGATGGTGACCAACAAGCTACCCACGCCGCTGGAGAACTTCTTCCTCAAGTCGCTGCAGTTCTATCCGAATCTGATCCCACAGCCATTGAACTTCTCCCAGTCTGCCCTGAATAAAACCTCTGAGTTCTTGGCCAAGTACCAGCAGCAGTGCAGCCTCTTCCAGTCGTCTAAGGAGTCGGACGGCTTCACATCACACACAGGGCAGCCAGCGAACGACGACGGTGGCTACAACAAACGAACCATAAGCGGAGAAAAAAAGACAAAAGACATCAAGAGAATCGACAAAATTGTGGAGAACCTTCGCTGTGCCACGCAGAGCAGCAAGCCTCTCGAAAGTGCGCCATCTCCGCATGTCGCAACCAGATCGCCGACTTCACCGTTGGCAGCGCCACCCTCGTATGCCCCGAAAGCGGTCACAAACTTTGCGACGTCTGGTGGAGGGCCAACGTCAGCAAACAGTGGACTGGGCGCGACACAACAGAAGGACGAACAGGACAAGTCAAACGAGAAGCCGTCGACAGAGCACCCGGGAAATGCAACTACCAATCGACCGACACAAAACACCGTCTGTCCGACAGGTGGCGCTATGCCAGAGAACACAATGGAGAAGCCAGCCTCTAGCCCGCAGCCGAAGATTTCGAACTCAAAACTGTACGCCACGTGCTTCATTTGCCACAAGCAGCTGAGCAACCAATACAACTTGCGAGTGCATTTAGAAACTCATCAGAATGTCAGGTCAGTCCCGTTATAGACCATTTTGAGCTCTTTTCACTTGACTCTCATTCGCAGGTACGCTTGCAACGTCTGCTCGCATGTCTCCCGGAGTAAAGATGCACTACGCAAGCACGTCTCCTATCGACACCCAGGCGCCCCAAGTCCCTGCGAGTCAGAGGCACGTCGAAAGCGGGCAAAAGGACTTGCCAGCGCATTTCCCCTACCAACACCAACTACGGCGGACCCCGACCAAATGGCAACCCAACTAAACCCGGCCTTCATGTTTATGCCAAATCAGTTTCATCTCACCGCGGCGCCGTCAACGCAAATCCCTCCGGCCACCCATGGCGCAGCGTCTGGAGGGGCAGCCTCAGCCAATGCGGCGTCCGATGCAACAATGATCAAACGAGAGTCCACCCCAACGTCGTCGTCTTCCTCGCCCACCGACCATCAGCAGAATTCCATCACGACGTTCTCCTCTGATGGATCTGCCAAACCGTAGGAAGCATCGACTCGGTTCTCCCTTCCCCCCTCCTCCCCCTCCATCTCCTCGTCCTTTCATCGTTTCGTTCATCCGTCCATTCGTCCACCGCGTCACGAGGGTCCTCTCGATTTTAGTATTTCGTCCCCGGCTGTGATAGTACAGAAGATCTGATTTACATCATTCAAAAAAACAAAATTCACTCAACCCACGCAACCAGAACACCGCTAGATTCATTCAGTCAGTGTGTTTCCACGTGTACTCCTAGTCAGTAACCAGTGTCCTGTGAGGCTACAGTTTAATAAGAAGCAAACAAAGTTTGTGTTGTTTTTTTTTCCTTTTTTTCATTTTCTTTTTTTTGTTGTTGTAACTTATTTTTCTTTGATCCTTTTGGGTCCAAGCTCTTAGACCTTTTTTTTTACACCAAAACACTATACACTAGATTGGTCGGGCCGGGAGCGCGGCTGGACAGCAGCCGCCCGGCTTGGTCGAGCACACAAAAAAGACAATTGTTTACCTGTTTAATTTATTTTGTTATGTTTTAAGTTAAGTATTGCATATTGATGTTACATTTATATATTGAATAAACAAATTACTGAGTAAATATTGAAGGCATAAACATTTGAATAAGGGAAACGAATAAAAGATTGAACGTTCAATGTGGTGTGTGCGATCTGCTTTCCTTTTGTTTTATCTCATCCCTGGTCCTTTTTGACTAGAAATTTATTGGAATGGGTTCGCCGCTACTGTTTACGGCCTCATCTCACCACTTGACCAATTTGTTCATACCGTTCTACCAAATAAGCGTCCAGTCTGGGGTCGACGACATGTGATGAGCCATGTTTCAGGGACATCCTCATTTTCAAGGGTAATTTTTTTTGTTGTTGGAGGTTGGGATACACTGCACTGGAGTACTCAGACTGAAAACCTGGTCCTGGCAGTAACTATTAGGCAATATTTTGGTTTTCTGAAGAAAAACCAGCTGGCGCTTCTGTGACAAAGAGCTTAAGTCTTCATCTCCCCAGCTGCCACCTGATGCGAGCAATGGCGGAACATTGACAGGGAAAGTGGTCTGAAGTGTCTTCACCTTCTCCACAGGCGTCGTCAAAGGGTTCTATCACTTAGTCCAAGCAGACTTAGGTGCTAAGCGAAGGTGAAGTGTCCCGTTTGTAAGCCGACAAATTTTCTGCACTCTTTTCTGTCTGGAGATAACAGAAAAGCCGCGGTTTTCTTGCAGACGAATGGGAGCATGCACTTGGTCAGCCTCCTAGAGAGTCTGCAATTTCTGGTTGTGCTGTTGGGAGACCCAACCGTCGACGGAAGCCCTAACCAAGGAAGTGGGTGGGTTCGGGTCCTACGAATGCCTCTTTTGAACCTTGCCTCCATCTAGCTCATGGGCAATCTCGTTTCCCGTGATTCCGTCATGTCCCGAGGCCCAGACAAGTTTTAACGAATTCAATCAAAGATCATACACCTCATACAGATGGACAGAGAGCGGAAAATATGCTAATACAGTGGTGCAAGATCCCAATATAAGGCGGATGGTAAATGCCCTCTCATTCTAGCTCATAGAGTGCAGCTTGGTCAACTTGTGGAACAGAGGGTCTGGTGTTTTCGTGGAGCTGTATCAATGTGGTCTTCTCGGTTACTCCTTGTAGACAGTGACATTTCTTTTGATCATTTCCCAGTGCAACATGTCCTCACAGTCTAAACAAATGCAGATTGTGGTCTTCTTTGCATGGATGGCTTTGGTGTGTCTCCTGGTGCCATACACCCATTTGTCCACTATTTCTTAACTCCCATGATGATTCTTACGACTGGAGGAGAGATCTTCCTCTCCCACAACGATTCTCACGAATGGAGAAGGTCTAGAGTTCATTGCTCAGTACGGTTTTAACATGGACCGCTAACACTTTGTGGGAGATTTTAGCAAATTTAGAGAACTAGAGTGGTAACAAAGTATGAAAGATGTTTCTTTCCAAGTTGGGAAATTGAGCGTAGGACGCGCCGCACTTGTCCAGTACGCCACAGCGGTCAAAAAATATGCAAGCACATTTGGAATTTGTTAGTGAGCCATCAGGAGCTCAACGCAAGGATGATGTATTGTAGATTACACATTACGGATGCTTTGACAGATTGATTTTATCGACGTTGTTCGGGACAGAGATAAATGCAAGAAGTGATCAGTTCCGTTTGGAACGCCTTAGTGAGTGCAAGGTTGTTCGGCATCCTCCATTTCATTCACGTTCTGTGGGTCGTGACAGGCAGGTGTCCCATAAAATATGGTCAGCGCCCATCATAAAATCCTGTACCACATGTGTTGCATGTGCGATGAGAACAGAATAGTAACGAATGCAGGTAAGAAAAACAAGTGCAATTGCAGATAAGAAATCTGGTGAACAGAGGAAAATGCAATTTATTTCGAATTTAGTAATCCTTGCACAGCACACAACCCTTCTCTACTCATACCACCTTACTTGTTTCTACAGCTGCATCCTGATCGGAAATGAATGAGAAGGACACAATTTTGAGAGAGACTGATCGCGTAATCTGAAATGGGAATTCGCATACCCGCCGTGTCTGTTTATGTCTCTGATGTTTGTTTACTTACAGGGACAAATAAGGGCATTCCTCATTCATCACTGTTTACGTCACGAGACACATATTAGTATTTAGTCCGTGCGCATTGTACCTTGATTTTTACTGTTTTTTTTCCTTTTTCCTCTTGTTGAAATCAGCTGCTGTGGCTACGACCCCTCCACCTGTGGTACACCTATTGTAACTCAGGGCAGTTACTCCAAAAGCCGTACTACTTTCCTTATGGGAAAGAAAACCCTTTGTGGTGGCTAGGCATTCACATAAAATATCTCAAGATGTTTTGTCCTCTTCCAGACACAGCCGACATTCTTTGTCTTGGCATATTTTCGACTTCTTTGGGTGCAAGAGCAGACCGCAGTGGTCAGTAAAAAAGCGCGTTAGCTTCTTTAAACGTTCATTCTCGCAGATGCCTAAGGGCATTTTGTACTTACAGTTGTTAACAGTTGTGGCTATATCCCAGTTGACACTATATTCGTAATATACAACCTGCGATAACCGTTTCAAAACAAGCTCAAGAGAGTGTTTGTGGATCCGTTGCCTGGAACCCCGTTGTGTCTAGAGACTCAGCAAATTTCACTTTATTATGTTTGACGAGAGATTCAAGTGCAACGTAAAAATACAATTTCAATGTTCAATGTTAATAAAACAATATGTTATGTGTTTTCCAAGGGGTCCTGGCAAATTTTACCTTAGGTTCGTTGGGTAGTTACGAGGTTAAAGGAGAGAAGGGTGTTTGTGCTGACGCCACGCAATCACAATACATAGTTTGTGATATTAGAATACAATCAACTGTAGTCACGCCTATCGTTGCTAAAGCTTGATTGTTGCTAAGTATGCGATTAAATCAGAACCTCAAAATCGATAGTTTATGAACCATCTGTCTAAGCCATTGAGACACGGCAGAAGAGTGCATCCCTGTACGCCACTGGAGGAGGATGTCGACAAAATGGGTTGAGCTGATGAAGACAGCTAGCAAAATGCGGTTCGGGCTGGAGGAGTTTCCTGTGGCGCAAGCTTATTTTCTCTCATTCCTGATTTCCACTCTTGAGAAAACCTTCCCCCTTTAAATTTTGCGCACATCACCCGACACTTCTAGAGTAGGTTACGTTAGTTTTCAGCTTGCGCAGGTCATGAGTTATACAGCGCTGGGATGGGCAAGAGCTCTCATCATGCTGTCTGTCTTGTATCCGTAAAGCAATAAGGAATTGAATATTCGGAGCTTGCAAGAGTAAGGAGCTGGTTGGTCCTCCAGGTAAAGTCAAGCTTATAATACGGTGACTGCCATTCTCTCTATTAGACAACATGCTTCGGGGATGGCAGAAGTTATTGTCATCCTCGATTGGACAAATTTTAAGGTCAAGTACAAAGATAAAAGGCGGGCTTGGCAAGTATTCCTTGCATGTTTTTGTTGAAGATGCTCCTTTTGTTCTTAAAGTATACCTTTGCAAGAGGCCTCCTGGTGGAAGTCCTGTAAGAACTCGATTTCAATGTTTCTGTCGTGTCATATCGAAGTATCTCTCGATGAGCTTGGGAATCGTAGGGAGCACACCGGCGCGGAAGATTTATTTGATTGTTTATACCCCTTGAAACATTTTCTGCATGTGACAGCTTGTATTCATCAAATTAAAACTTAAATCGACCACATCGGGGCGCATGAGCAAAAACGTTCCAACCAGTGACATTCAAATTCTTAAAGTGTAAGAAGAGAATAGTTTAGAGTTTCAACAACTGGAAGCCAGTTTGGGGTTGTTTTCCTTATTAGAGAAGAACGGAGAGGACCTTTTGTAACATATTCGGGCTTAACTTTAAGCTCAGTTCTTGGAACGGTCTCACCAACGACTAGTAGGATCCGACGGTTAAGAGAGAGAATAAGAGAATAAAAAACATTTTTTTTTACAAATGTTATTCTTTGAATCATTTTTTTCATATTTTATTAAATCATTAGGACATTTAGTGATAGATTTACAAAACATTTGAGAAATTAGAAAAAAAAAATTAGTCGCAGCACAAAATTCAAAAGTTGAAACAATGAAAAAAAATAAACACCATTGACGACGACGACAAATCATGAGAAATCAATAAATATTTAACTTTACAAGTAAAAAAAAATGCAATTTATAATAACAGTTGTTTCACGAAATAGTCTTCTTTCCAAAGTCGCAGAAGACACGTCGCCTCCTGCGTGCTCCTCTTTCGCTTTCCATTTATACGTTTCTCTTAATCTATTGAAATTTAATTTCGGCTAACGATGATCGTCGCTCTTCTCTTGTTCTCTTTGTTTATTTGGTCTCAAAGAAGCAAATACTCGAAACAAAATACTAGGAAAATAAATTATGTACTTCTAATTTTTGCCTTTAGATAAGTCAACAACACGACGCGCCGCTTATTTACTGAATATGTATGAGGGTTGTGTGTGTGTATGTGCTCTTGTATGGTTCGTTGGTCGAAATGAATTTAAATTGTTTCCACTTCCCAGACTTTTGTGTTGCAATCCTGTCCGGTTGAGATCACAGTGTTATTGTCCAACCACACTAAGCGAGTTATTTGTGATTGTGGGTGGGCATCTGAAAGGGGAAAGTGGGGTTCAGAATTCGGAGAAGGTTGGTAGGCCGTGGTTTCAACTTACTTTTGATGATAGTGTGTTTCGATGGGTTTGCTACGGACCAGATGATGATTGTTGTGTCTAACGATCCACTGGCGACTAGAAGTGAGTTTGGTGAGAATGCCACAGTGTTGACGCGAGCATTGTGGAAGCCCCATTCCTTGTTGTGAGCAGGCTGAAAGGAAACACAAGAAAAACGATTAGCCTCAAGTCCAACTGACGTGTCCCTGCATTTCTATCTCTACCACTAGCTTACCGTCTACATTTGATCCAAAATGAGGCAACAAATAGCAAATAGCGATACATTAAGTGGCTTTACAAGTGCTGTTCTAACCTTAAACTAAACTCTTACCTTATATTCAGGAACAGAATACAGCACAACCTTTCGGTGGGCATCGCATGCCACGAGTAGTTTATTGTCCGGTGAGTATGTACAGTCTGTGACCGCTCCCAGATGTTCCAGTTCAGCTTTCAATTCTAATGATGTTCCACTCAAGGCGTATATCCTCAGCTTTTGATCATCACCGCCAACAGCGAGCTCTAGCGTCTCAGAGTTGGCGCTAATCGAACTAGCTTCGTACTTGATTGGAAGCGAGAACACTTTCTTGTTGTCTTGAATTAAAGTGATCTCCTTCACGCATGCGATGGCGATAATGTTCTCTTTGCGGAAGATTGTGATTCCACGAGGCTGACAGTTAAGTTTGACCACGTAGTCCGTGTAAGTGTTTCCTTCGATGCTTATCTTCCTCAGGGAGTCATCAATGCCGCAGGTGTACACGAAGTCATCCCATGCAGCAATGCCGTTGATCTGCAGAAGGCTCAGCATTTGAAAAATCTTAAATTAAATTACTCTGAGCAGGTACCTACCTGATTGCCATGGCCAGGACCAGCGATGCGATCGTTGACACCACTTCCAGAATTCCAATTGGTGACAACGCCGTCGTGGCTACCAGTGTAAATGGTGCTTCGGTCATCGCTCAGACCCAACACAGTTATCGGCTTGTTGTGGCCCTTAATCACGCGCAACGGCTTCGACGGATCATTCACATCCAAGTAGCTGATGTTGCCCGAAAGTGATACAGTGAGCAAGTGCTCGCCCTGCCAGAGACACGACACTTGCTGGTCGTCGACTGTTGTTCCCATCACAAACTCTGAGATGAGTTCGCGCGTTTCCACGTTCCACAAGCGGCACGTCTTGTCCCCAGAGCAAGTGAGCAATTGTGTGCCATCAGGTTTCCATGCCACAGCGTACACACCACCCTTATGAGCTGGACTGCCAACTTCTCCAACCAGTTCCGATGTAGCGCCGTCGTATATGAATACCTTTCCATCGAAACCTGCCGAGGCAAATAAGCTTCCACTTGGCGAGTACCTGACCGCTTGTACGAACCGCGAATGTTCAGTTTTGGTCATTTTGAATTTGAACGGTGGTCCCTCGAAGATTCCAATTGTGTTGTCCTCACTGCCGGTCACAATGCGGAAAGGTCTAGCTGGCCGAAAATCGCAAGAGTTAATCGGTTTCGACTGTCCGCTGATTTCACCGACCGACGTGCCGGTTTCAGCCATGAACACATGACCGAAACGCTCACGACCCTCGCCGACAATGACGATTCTTTGGTTATCCGGTGACCAGGCAATATCCTTGATGGGCCCACCGATCGGCTGGAATTCATTCTTCAGAATGTGCTCCTTATTGACCGTGTCCCAGATGCGGATCTTTCCAGATTGGTCTGTAGATAAAATGTGAAATCAAAAACATTTTCTTTTATGTATCAGCTAAATGAGTCGGTAAATCTTCGCAGACATCAAACGATTTGGCGGACGACTTTATGTGGTTCATTTTGATTTAGTTGCGGTTTGGAGTGGGAGGAATGTTTTGTTGGGTTTTTAATCTCTTGCTGTCCAGAAAGAAAGACGCACTTTGGTTAATTTTCCAGGAGCAAGCGAACTCAGTAGAAATTCGAAAATGTAATTACTGAACCTCTACAAATGCTCACAACGAAAATTATGCCCAAACCGCTCACCAGATGAACGGACAGCATGAAGCTTATCCACGAATGTGTAGCGTTGTGTAACAGTTGACCTATTTCTGACTCACGTCCGCTGGGAAGTCAAATTATTCCGAAGTTCTCTTCGGTTAGAGGTGAATGGGTTGAAGAAACAGGTGGAAAATTTAGGAATTGGAAGTGAACATCCAAACGCATCCAGCTCTCACTCTTATCCCAAAATTCTAAATTAAAAATCAACTGCACAGATATGGGTGCCCCCTAGTTAATTTTTAGCTGCTATCGGCGTTCCTTCATGAAATTCTTCAGCGCTGAAGCGACAAAACGAATTTAAAGCGCAAAGTTTCCCCTTGGTTGGTGCCATAAAAAGTATATCTCCTCCCTATCGTGTGATAAAGTTGAATTAAATCTAAAGATAACATTGTCTAGGCTTCCAGCGAATTATTCACCAGCAAAGTTCTCCCCTGAGCATACGAATGAAGAACAAAATATGAAGCACATTCGCTTGTGCAAGTGTTCTGCGCCGAAATGCCTCTAAATTTGTGTATTTTCATTTGAAATATGAAAATAAAAGGCTTGCAGCTGTTCCTGCATGTTTATTCCATTCCCTACACACATTTTGTTTTAAGTTTCTCATCACATTGGTCGACAGTCAGTCGAATGTTGTTGTCTGATAACATTTTGCCACTTAAAAGGTTTCCTTTGTATATGACCGTAGCGCGGTAAACAAAAACCGAATGACTCATTTTAGCTGATGATTTCCCCCACCGAACGACACTTACCGCCTGAAGCAATGTAAAATCCGCTCGGTGAATACTTGGCAACATTTACAGCACACGAATGCTCGGTATAAACATCGGCAATCGCTGGATTCTAATGAAGACAAGATAGAATAAACCGAAAATAGATTAATGCGTGGGATTGCATTTGAAAACATATTCAAATCAAAAATAAAATTAGTCAACCGGATCGAAGGAAAATTTCTTTCGGAAAGTAGGAACAGAGAAATGCCGAAAAAGAATTGCACAAATAGAAGACACTAGAATTTGTGGGCTTACCTCGATGTTGCGGATGATCACGGAATTTCCGTTTGTGTAGAGGAAATTCTTTCCCTTCGGGTCGGCTCCCAAAACAATTGGTTGCCCTCTCTGGGTTCTCGGCAAAGATGCATAAATAAACTCTACGGATGAAGAGAAAAAAAAAATTGTAAATTGATAAATTATATGTATCCCCTACATATATGTGTGTTATCGAAACTGGACAAGGGAGTGGTTTGCTGAGATTTAATCGGATTCACTTAACACAGATCACATGAAAAAACACATGCAATCGTTTGATTGAAATGTTTCTCAATTTTTTTACGGTTTAGTTTGCAGAAAAAGTTTTATTGCGAAATTAGAAAGCCGGCGGCAGTACACACAGGCATATGAATAGGCACAAGTATATAGATGTCTCACGCTTGCACTTACTATTTGAATAAGCCATGGTTTAAACTTTGGATTGATCACTAATGCGGGCAATGTAAATGTACAAACTTTTTTCTTATTGTAGCTTATAAAAATATATTTATTTTTCAATTTATTGATGTTTTTGGACTTAATTTAAATGAAAAACTTCGCACGACCAAGATAAATCGGCTCCAACCAAGTACACTTGTCTAGCAGCTGTCTCGTTGCCGTTTATAAATTGCCATATATGGCAATTATTAAATTTCAGACGAATATTTAACGCACGTTCAGTTTTCACTGAGAACTGTCAGATGACTGGGTGAACACATCCATTGTATGGTTTGATTTGCATCAGTGAAGATTTAGTTTAGAAATAAGAAATCGAATGAATAAGTGTGTGTTCTGACGTTTATTCTAATATCTGGAAATTTTCATTTCGTCCTATTATATGCCAAAGCATGTAACTTCCATTAGACAATTTATTTAATTATCAAATATCCCTCACAAAACCTGCTCGCCTGAACAAACTTGACGAAATCAAAAACATCTGTCAACAATTGTCAAGCTCATTTGTCACAACAAATCTCAAACAAAAGTCGCATCTATTTTCGCCCAAGATGTTACCACAACAAAGTATTAAGTATTTAAACCCAATTTATGGTCAACTAATTATTGGACCACCAGGATCTGGTAAGACGACCTACTGCCAACATGTCTACGACTTCTACAAAGACCTAGGACGCAATGTTTGCGTGGTAAATCTCGATCCAGCGAATGAGAATATGAACTACACTCCTGCCATCGACATCATGCATCTCATCACAGTGGAAGATGTTATGAATAACCTGAATCTTGGTCCAAACGGTGCTCTGATGTACTGCATGGAGTATCTGGAGGAGAACTTCGACTGGTTTCTGGGTGAATTGAAAAAATCCACAAGTAACTACTTCCTCTTTGATTGTCCAGGACAAGTTGAACTGTACACACACCACAAATCAATGTCGAATATATTTAGTAAACTAGAGAAGCTAGGCTACCACTTGTGCGTTGTGAACCTCATTGACTCTCACTACTGTTCTGAACCGACAAAGTTTGTAGCCACACTCCTCATGGCGCTAAGCACAATGCTTCAAATGGGACTACCACATGTGAATGTCCTCAGCAAAGCTGATCTCTTGAAGAAAAACGAATCGAAGTTGCATTTCAACTTGGACTTCTACACAGATGTGCTGGATTTAAAGTATCTCCTCGAAGCGCTAGATGTGTCGCCAACGATGAAGAAATACGCAAAACTCAATGCAGCGATCGTTTCAATGGTGGAAGACTATAGCCTGGTGTCCTTTCAGCCGTTGGATGTGAAGAGTAATGATAGTCTACTGAGGCTAAGGAATCTGATTGACAAAGCGAATGGATACGTGTACAAAGCAGGTGAAGAGAAGTCTGTCAACACGCTGATGGCGTGTGCTGTTGGGGCTGAAACTGAATGCTACAGAAGTTCTCAAGACATCGATCCGTATGTCTAGCGATACTATTAGATTGTAGGGTTAAGTTTGAAAATAAAATCAGGTGTAAAAAATTCAAACCACATCTTACATTTTTAATGAAAAATATAAAGGAACACCGACACACTTCACTTCACCTCGACAACCTTTGAAATCGAAGACACAATGCTTTTGAAAGTCTCAGCCGTTGGTGACCCAGGTAACTCGGTCAGCACTGACACAGCAGTTCCACTCAAAACACCCACCCTAGGATCAATTGGAAGTGTTCCCAGATGTGGTACATTTGCCAGTTTTGCCAGCTCTACTCCACCGTTCGATGAGAAGATGTTCGTGCAATTTGTGCAATGAGGGCACACAAATCTGAAATACGAATCCACTGTGACCCAAAGTTCTGTCTTTTTGTTCATGTCTGCCTACCCGCTCATGTTCTCTACAATCCCGAGAATATTTATATTCGTCTTCTTGCAGAATGTTATTTCTTTTCGCACATCGTCCAGTGCGACTTGTTGCGGGGTTGTCACAATGATAGCTCCATCACACTTCACTTCTTTCATACACTCCATCACAGTGATGTGTTCATCTGATGTTCCTGTGAAACAAATGATTTGTTGTGTTGCTTCTTCTGGTGGCACTGTAAACATACCTGGAGGCGTATCAATGATTAGATAATCCAAATCATCCCACTTGACGTCGGTCAAAAACTGCCGAATCATCATAGTCTTCTTGGGTCCCCTCCAGATCACTGCGTCGTTTCGGTTTTTGAGGAGAAAACCAATTGACATTACAGCAAGCATTTTGTCCTCGCCGGTATAAATTGGAACCCAACCTTCATCGCATTGATAGATGTCTTTACCTTCAAGGCCTAGGAGATAAGGTACACTTGGCCCACAGAGATCTATGTCTAATAGGCCAACCTGTAGAGCAAATTATTAGTTAAAGTCGAAGATTTGGGGTATTTCTATGTATAACCTTTAGACCCTGTTCCTTCAACGCCAGCGCGAGCTGTGTGCTTACAGTGGATTTACCAACACCACCTTTGCCGGATAGGATTAGGATAACATGTTTCACTTTATCAAGCATTTTGATGATGTTGTGCTAAGGAATGCTTTTGAAATACGAAATTCGATTAGTGAGTGATTACTTCGCTGATGATGTTTTTAATCAAACTTGAGGAGCTGTCAAAGTCAGCTGTGTGTCAAGTTAAGGATTGGTGGTAGGCGCGGAACTTAATGCCGATTTCACATCGTAACATTGGTCCGTCGCTTCCTAGGCGATATCATAATCACATTCTTATGTTGCTTTATGGAGTCTCTTCTTCCTAAAACTTGGATTAGTGATGCAAGCTCTCCTCTAAATATCCTCAACATGAAAAGTGCTTGTGCCTTTTGATTGTTCGCTGAGGCATCGATAAATAAGTGTCTTACTCGTGCGGACTAGGAAACAACTGGAATTACGCCTTGAAAGATTAAAATAGATAACAGACCTAAACAATTTCATCTCCGCAACGGTCTCACTGCTTAAATACTCGTATATCTCCCCACATATATTAAATACTAATTTATTTTCGAAGAAATATCAGGCTTTCCACAAAGTCTCAATCCGGACTGTACACGACCATAGAACACTGCATTACCACCACTTCAGTATACCATCAATTACATCCATTTTTCGAACATCCGAACAAACGCAATCAAGTTTTATTACCCAAAGTTGGATTATACACGCTGAGGCGAAAAAAACCTAAATTACCTTCAGTAAAGTGTTTATTTTCCTAAAAAAAACATTCAAAAAATATTTTTTAACAATTCGGACATGATAAACAAGTGAAATTAAGCCTCAAAATCATGAAATAAAGCACCTACAAGAAAAGTTCGCCGTATCAAAGTTGCAATACATTTTCCCAAGGGTGTTGTCGCCATGTTCTTTTTCTTCGCTCAGTAGAATTTGTAAATAATTTCATTGAATATTGTGCGTTTTAAACAAATGAATTATAATGAAATCTACAAGTAATGTTGTTTGTGTGTTGAGAATATCAAAGTTTCGTACAAGTGAATTTTTCTATTGTTACCGGATTTGAATTATGCATGGAATCAATAATTGAACGGGGCAAAGAATAAATCGGGAAAAAAAGTGAAGACTGAGAAAAAAAATCCCATAGCGAGAAAATTTCTCTATTCTCGGTGTGTGAAGGCGAGTTTTGAAGTGTGTACATTGGTGTTGTTCGACTCCTAGCATGCGCATAATGATAGAGCAGAGAAGCCAGTAATGGAGCCCATGGAACGAAAATCATTTTGAGCTGAGTGCATTGTGCGGTACAGATTTTCATAAATTTTTCTTCTCTGTGTAAGTATTTGTGCGTGTGTGTGTGTTGTGTTTATTGTTTTCTTTAACAGTATCATCTTGCTCAATGACAGTGAATAAGGTTATTCGTTCGATACATATTTTTTGTTTTCTTCCCTTTTTACCGATAAACGATATATTGGGGGGGTGGTCAAGAATGAAGTAGGCAACAACACCGCCATTTTGATGGTGTACCTGATACACATGTGCGAGTGCTGTTATCGGTAATATCCCGAAAGACAGAAATTGATTCATTGATTGCGTGAAAGTCGAAGTGATTAGTTTACATTCTTATCCGGCTAATTTTCTTGTCAGTATAATTCAAGTGTTTCATCATAAACTCTTCGCTACAACTTAAATTTGTTTTCATATATCGCGTTCTTATTTCTTCTCGGAAATTAAATGCATTTATCTTACTCTTGTTAAAGTCAAAGAATAAAATCCTCAAATACACACAATTTTGAGTATCAAAAAAATTATCCATTGTCTTTATTTTCAGTGTAATCCTCAAAAAATCTCCAAAATCTCCAATCAATCACTACAACAATGGAGGCAATCGTTATAAACAGCGACAGTGAAGATGAAAAAAATCCAAACAAATTGGCAAACCGCTCAAATTTATCGCCGACATGTAGAGCGTGTAAAGGCATATGTGGCTCTCCGGATAATATGCCACTTCTACCGCCACCAACAAGCCAAACGCCTCTAGATTCATTATTTCCTCGCAGTAGATTACGCGCTCCCAAGCGACCCTTGCAAACGTTGGTTGAATTATTCCCGGTTATCGAAGATGTTAACCGAGAATTTCGAGCGATGCTTGGCAAGGAACACAGCGAGACGAATATCATGAAATTCATGCAGTTTTATATAAGGTGAGTACAGAAAGTATTCCTCCATATACATAAAAATATCACACCGAACGTGTGAGTGGGTCCTGTGTGGTGCGGACCTTGCGAATAGTATATTTATATAATTCCTGAGACATTACCATAATAGTACCTAAGTAATAGAAGTTGAATTTTGCCTTTGTGTGCATGTGGGTTGTGTTTGGAACGATCCACTGCTCTGGACATAAGCCGGCCAGTATGGCTGCATATCATTTCGTTGGGGATACATATACAATCTAAATATTTAACTTTCATATGGTGGTTCAATTTACATAACGATAATTGAGTTCAGTCGATACCTGGAAAACTGAATATTAAAATGTAGCAAAATAACACGTAGGAGGGCAAGTTCTGACGAATGCCTGTTGCCGAGAAATGTATACACTTGAAGATACACATTTTAAGGAGAATTGAATGTAAACCACTTGTTGCTGAATTAGCTTTAATTGATGAGGACATCAAAGAATCACATGAAAGTAGAAGAGCGAGCGCACAGTTTACAAAAACTATTCAACACTGATAAACACATAACGTCAGATATGAAAGCTGATGAAAATTCAGTACAAAATCCTGGAATCAGGAAGGGAGAATGTTTTCCACTCGAAGAGGTTTCCTCTTCCGCGAGGAATTGCGATGTTTTCGCGTATAGGAACAAATCCTGGTTTTGTGGTAACAATAGTAAGAAATACTGGTGCTCAAACAGACTCAATGTAGTCAAAGAATTTGCAAACTTCGGTAATTCTGTATAAACACTGCTTTTCAAAAACATTCCACTTAAATGAAGTCTTATAGGACGCACGATTGGGGGCGAATTATCTGTTTTCGATTTTCCTCTTATCTTCATTTTTGGGAAGATTAACGAGGGGGCCCCTTTACATGATTATTGCTAGCCACTGCCTTTTTATAGGCTGCCTTGAAAAATTGCCTGAAAGTAATCCACAATCCAAGGTCGTTCGAAACAAATCATACATTAGTTTTTAAAAACAACAGAGATGCAGTTGTGGTGCGATTCACCAGGCCGAAGTTTGAATAAAAGTCAATCGTATCGGGCTATGTAATTCTCTCGTGAATGCAGTGCTGAATTGCGAATTTTTGAGATGTTTCTTCTGAACATGGGGTCGCCGCGGCGTAGTAGTAAGTGCGTCGACCGCCACGAAAAAGGTCTAGATTTGATTTCCGGACGGGACACCACGCATTTTTCACCGCACCACCTCTTTCGAGTTGCTGACAACACTGAAAGAGTATCATTTGTCTAAGCTTCTCAAAATCTCGACGTTCGGAGTCGACAAAAAAACTATAGGTCCCTTCTACTCGTGAGAGAGCAGCAGCACGCACAACACGAGTAGTTGTTGTAGAAGCTAGGCCCTGGTTCGTTGTGGGCTGTAGTGCCACTCAATTATTATTATTATTATCGCGCCGATTATAGTAATTCTCTCGTAGATGCTGGACCCACAATTTAGGGCCGAATTGCGAATTTAGAGAGGTTTCTTCTGGACATAAAATCCCTAATCATAAGAATTTATAAACCAGCAATAAAGACGGGAAGACGACCCCCTTTGTTACCGGAAAGGGACACATTAGAATGACACATTCTTCCGATATCTGCTAAAAAATTCCCCAATTAATAATTACGACTTCAAGGTTTGAAATTGAAGGAGTAAGCTTATTTCCTTCAAAAGCGCTGTATGTGCTCTAAGTCGTTCATATAAAGTTACCATGTGCACAAAGTCCAGGAAATGAATGAGTCATTTGGAGAGACGTCTCTACATAAACAAACAATTTCAAAGAAGCGTGTTTCTTCGGAAACTTAATTCTGGTGACTTGGTGTGTATGGAATCTGGTTTAGCTCTTTTTTAGCGTAAAAGTTTATTGAATATACTTCAATATGAATATGAGCATAATCTGTCGTACCTGACACGCTGGTCATAAAAAGACTTGATTCGCACTTGCCCAAACTAAGCCTTGGTGTGTATGCGTCTGCAGATCTTATTCTTACACATTCAGATGTTTCCATTAATCAATTGACATCCATTTTCTTCTTGAGTTCTCTTCTTAATTTTGCGAATGTGTGTATAGACACATTTCAATGCTTGAACATAAGCCAAGCAACAACAAACGACAGAAATGCAATTAACTACTTAGTCAGCATAAACTTGTAAACTTACTTGCCCGGCGGGAAAAATCAGCTGATAAAGAATGTTTTTTGTAGTGGAACACACTCATTTATTTACAATCCGTTTACCATGCATAGATTTGCAGTCACGTGACGCATGTACATACATGTTGTTTGTAGTTCACATATGTATCTAACATCCAATATTGAAATTGAATTTTGGACTGTACGTGAACAAAAATCACATGCGTCGTTGTTGCCTGTTCAACAGTTGCTTATATTTGAAAATTAATTGTTTGTATGTCTGGCTTGAAACACGATGATTGCGAACACGAAGTGGGCAGTCTGTCGGGCACTTCGTGGGGACCATGACAATGTGATGCTGGGCGACTGCGTCCACCTTTTCGTAAAAACAATTCACAGAAAAGACGCCGTGGATGTATTTGTTGTGTCTGCATAACAGGCATTGAATCTGGATATTTTGGGCAGCATAAGAGAATACGTCTACAATGAAGATGGCGCACATAAGTGAAAGAAAAAACATCTCAATCAACTTGGCGTGCATAATGGAAGGAGATGACAGAATACCGTGGCAACGGGAGATGTATTAATTGAAGGTCAGGTTCGCCCTAGGCTTTACCGTGCAAAACAAAGAAAAATATCATACACAACCCAGACCACTTGTTATTGAAATTCTACTGAATTTGTATAGATTCTCATTCATTTGTCTTGTTTTCTTGTCTGTGTATTGAATTCCCTTTTGTGTCGTCTTGGGCAATTCTGTAACTACGCAATTAGAAAAAAAAAAGTCAAAACAAGTCGAAAAATGAAATTATTTAACGATGCAGAAGATTAAGACGGTTCTATCTGGGGCCATCACCAACATAACATAAAGGCAACAAGTTGCCCTCTGATAGGAATATACTTGTTATTTTCCCTTTCACACATTCTAACTATATTTAGCGTGAAATGGAGATCATATTTTACAATTTGAATATCATGCATTAACGAACTACAACCTCAAAAGTTTTTAGGGGGTTTTAACTTCATTTGCATTAAAAGTCAATTTGACACGGTTGCATATCGTATTCAAAGCGAAACTACGTTTCCCTTGTCCGCTTACACAGGTTCTCTATTGTTGAAAAGATCACAGGACACTGCAAGTCGTCTACATCCGAAATGAAGTGCACTTTATCACGTTGAAGTTCTTCCAGATAACACGTTTTAAACGTCAAGTAGAAGAAAAGGAAATTGATAAAAGTCATGTAATGTTTTCTCAGAACAGAGATAAAGGATATGTACTAAAGAAACGAGTAAAAACTGCTTGTGTAGCCTCCTCCAAGACAGGTTACACGTGCCACGTAAATGATGGGACAACGTGCCAATCCAGTGGATAAAGTATTTCATTATATGATCAATCAAGAAAAAATTGCAGAGGCATGAAAAGGGTGGTATTTGCCAGGATAAACGTGAAATGTGTTCGTCGCCTTATGTATGCTGTGCCAACAACAAGTGGAATGGAAAGGAGAACCGAAAAGTGCACATGATATGACTTCAAATAAATAGGACAAATATTTTGTTTGCTTACAAGCTACCCTCGGAGAGTGTGTTAAATGTGTTGCAGACTTATAAATGTCTTCGAACTGTCTGCTTCTCCTTCTAACTTTCTGAATGCAGTACACACGACTCCTTTTAAAAATTTCACTTTTAATTACGATTGGTTAGGCGACTAACGACCTTGACCAACATTTCATTTTTCCTAATCGGGGGATAAACCCCACAAAGGGGAAAACTCATCCGCAACAACAACAGCTACAAGTAGTGATTCAGAAGAGCATTATGGGTCGCTGGCAAATCGCGACAAAGGATGAAGAGTGTATTTGTTTATTTACAACTTTCCCAGACGGTCTTTCTTTCTTTCTTTCTTTCTTATATCCTATTAAAGTGGTGGTTCAAGTAAGGAGAGATGTCCATTTATTGAAAAAGGCCAGTTATTCTTTCTTTGCAGTTCTCAGACCTGTTGCACAGGGCTTGATCTTCTGCAGGACAGATGTTCTTGGCTACCCCTACGCGACATTGTGTATGACGCTTCAGTTCTCTCAGTCGTTCGGCTCGTCTATCATTTGGTGTAAGCGGATTCTTCAACATTGCTTGACATACATTTTCGAACCGTGTGTTCAATCCAAAATCTCTGGAGGCCAGTTGGACGTATTTTTACTGCAAAAATTGGCGCTTGACTTTACAATGTCTTGTCCGAGATGGATTTAATTACAAAGGAGAAGTTTCTAAAATTGAGACCTATACCGCAAGACCATGCCCTGCAGTTATAGTTTTCCTATTTTGTTTCACAACTTTAAAATATGATCAGGGAAACATATTTTACTGACACAGAAATTATATCATCAAGAATTTATCTCAATAAGGAATGGTGTACACTTACAAAAATGATGTAACATCGTAAAAATAGGACGAAGGAAGAACATAATGCGTCTTTATGTTTTTGAACAATAGTTGAGTAGCTTTGACATTCAATAACCTTTTTGCAGAGAGACATTCTTTTGACAGATTGGCAAAGAAACCAATGGGGTTCCACGAAAGGAATAAATATTAATTCCCATCTCATTGAAGCATAGTCTAAGACGGAATTATTTTTGCCCATTCCTCGGTTTGAGCCACAAGTATTTGAAGGAACTTTGTCTTCATTCAAATTGTATGGCAACCTACACGCGAAGGTTAAATAATTATATGATATTGATTTCTGGACACCTACACCGGTACTTCAAAAAGATAAACAACTCTGCCATCACCGCCCTCAGCGGGCGGATGGTGGTACAGAGATTTTGTTTCTGAATTTGATGGCTACACGTGTATAACGCCCTTAACTGAAATTGCTTCTTCGTTTGTAAAAAAAAGAGAATGGGATGCAAATTCCCAATGATAGGAAGGACACATCATTAATTCTTCACAATGTTACAGAGTCTGTCTGCCGACAATAATGGCGGCTGGAATATGGTTGTCAAGGTAAAATTTACTCAAATTCTCTTCACTTGTCCAACGGCCAATAGCAAACAGCACGACGTTGTGGGAAGAAAGGAAGGTACTTGGGTAGAGAGAGAGAGAGTAAGAGAAGGGAATACATGTCCCAAATATGAAGGTGAGAGCTTTTTCGGCAATTGCAAAAGCACTCCCTCACCCCCATATCATTCGAGAGCCTTGTGAAAGCTATAACAGTGAAATTGCGCAGCACAAAGAGTGAGAGTTTTGTACACATGTTGACTGCCAGCCGCCATTAGGTGTGGGTAAGAAGGAACACAAGAAATTCTATGCCTTCCGAGTCACAATATGTGCCCCCGTACTTCATTCCACATCCCATTGTTTTTCTGTGTCTGGTTTTTTTCTTTGCGTTCCATTGAGATGAGTGATGGACATCTAATAAATAAATCAGTTCTATGTATTCACGATGTACTAAATTTATGATGAATAGATTGATGCAAGTCAAGTAGAAATTTTGTTTTGGTTCTTGAAGCTGATAGTTGTTTAAGAGTGACTGAAGTTGGAGCAGATCGTGTTCTGATTAGCATACCACATCGGGAAGAGTTAAATAAACACATGACGTTGAAAGGAATTGTATGGATTAGCGAAAGGTTTTGAACTTTTTATCTTTTGTTTCAAGTCTAGATGACATCTAGACTTCATTCATTTCTTTAAGAACTGGAAAATGCATTAATTGTCGCCTTCTGAAGTCAAACTTAGCTTGCATCCAGCGTAAACCACAAATTGGGTGCAGAATGCATTTAGGCGACTTGATAGGAGGTTAGGAGGGTTGTACTTTTTATATTTCCGGACAGTTCAGGGAAGCTAACAGTGCCTATTCATAAAACGTGCACTAGAATTTGCTCATATCGTTTGTGTAAACATGGAACAATGATAGACACTACATGTATGCACAACTTTGCGGCTGAAAACAAAATATGCATGCTCGCATCAACAATGTACTCGTACATGTAGTGTATTGGCGCCATAACAATCAGCTTAGCCCTGCTCCACACTTCGCAGGTTAAACTCAAGCAAAGTTGAACCTGAACTTTGCTTTTAACCCGAAGCTCAACTTGTTCAGTTGCACACTGAAATTTAATCTTCCATTCAGCTAAGGAGTGATTACTTAAATGAAATGCATATGGCCACATTGTGACTAATTTCTATGTAATCTGAACTTAAGTTTCGTGGTAAATTCGACGTAGAGAAATAGAGAACTTAATTTCGCACTTAAAAGGCTTTTCGTCAAGCGAAAGATGGACAATACAAAACACACCATTGCAGGGGAGCGGAAAACAAATCACGGCTGTAAACTAATTGAAATGAAATTAAGTTTCAAGAGTTGCTCTCTTGGGCATTCTTACGGGTTCCATGTCACGAAACACCACCTTGGGCACCAAGGTAGTCATCATCATCATCATCATCTTAAACCCGCATGTTCCACTAAAGAGGTCGCGAGGGTAATGCACACACGAGAGACCTTCAGGCCGCTCGATCCTGTGCCATCGACTCATCTCATCAGGAGCTATTCCCAAGCGCAACCAGGCGAGTTTATGGATTTGATTCAACCACCTCCGCCTGGGTCTGCCGAGCGGTTGCCAACCTGATGGAATTGCATCTACGACACGCCTCGGAAGTCGTGATAAATGGGGCATCCATACCGCGAAGCCATGTCAACGAAACAAAGTCCTTTCCGCCAGAAGAAGTAGTTGCTCAACAGAATCCAAAGAAGTCTACCACTCGAGGAAAGTTATAGATTTGATGAAACACTAATTGTGTACATGTACAATATTTTTACCTCACGGCAAAATGAAGCATACCAATTTGACATATTCTTGATGTTTCGGATGGTCTACAAAAGTTTTCCACAGTCATTGCCTTTTTTCCTGTTTTCCTCCATACCTTGGGTCCATGCTGTGACTTAATTCCTGTCACTTAAGGGTACAAAATAATCTCCTTAGTGCTCGCCAAAAATAAAATGTGTGATCAACTACCAAAGTGGCGTAAATTCCGTTGACATTCAATTGTAATGTATTTAGAACTGTCTGGTGGTTGTGAACCGTTTAACTTAACCAGAGAAATAATCGCCGTTCAACTAACACTGCGAAACAGAAGAAATATATAATCTGTTGAGTTTAAAGCAACAGTGGGGTTTAAACTCGTACAGTCAAGGCATCTATAAGATGAAACAAACGCAGTAATTGCTTTCACACTTCTTCAACATTTCAAATGCATAATCTTTTGTTTTTTTTTTCCTTCGTTTCACTTTAGAACAATGAGAAAATTACAAGAACAAGTGCACAAGTATCCAAACAAATGCCGAGCACTCTCCCGAAACGTTTGCCGCACCCTCCTGTTAATCAAAAAAATGAGCACAAATGTAATTGAGGTAAGCACTTGAATTTGGCGTTCAATTCCTTTGATTCTATATTTCCCTTTCATCCTTAGCAACAGACGCCGTACTACATGCAAAAGATTTGTGAGCTTCTGGCAATTTACATGTTTCTCGAACTGAGGTACGCGTCGTCTTATGCAGAGGCCAAGGCAAAGGCTGTTGAGCGTATTGTCAACAATATACTTTTACATCTAGAGGTGAGTTTGTCCGTCTGTGAATCGTTCGCTTTATTCGTTTTTTTTTTTTTTGTTTCGTTTTAGAGTCCCGACATAACTTACGTCCTGAGAATATTTGCCTACATACCCTTTGTGGGTAAGGAAGCTTACATTGTTTCAAGAGTGTTTCAGTAAGTACATTTGACTTTCCATTCTTCGAGTGCTTGTTCTTAGTGGTTGTCTGTTTTGCTTACAGGCGTCTGATCCCAATTGTAGTGTCTGGCACCAAAAATGAATTCAATGACAGGTTATACGTGCAATATTTGATTGCATTCTACCATTGGAAAGATGCAGAGAC
Organism: Eristalinus sepulchralis; assembly: GCA_944738645.1. Lineage (NCBI taxonomy): Eukaryota > Metazoa > Arthropoda > Insecta > Diptera > Syrphidae > Eristalinus > Eristalinus sepulchralis. The sequence goes on along the minus strand of OX122885.1, from coordinate 5,870,213 downwards.
ACTTCCCAATTGTCAGGAGAATGTAATAGCTCTGGCAAATGCGTTTATGAAACCGAAGAGAACTTTAAAATCCAGCATTGTCTATGCCAGGCACTTGCCGTGCTACGAAAAGCGAGAAAACGCAACTCGGTACTTCCTCACCAACCTTGTGTTCTTTAACGATCTCCGGAATGTAAGTACATTGATGTTATCTATCCTATTGAAATCTGAATGTTGTCTGGTTGGTTACTGGGTGGTTTTTGGCGTCGTAAGGAAAATGTATTCATCTCTTATTTCACATGATAAGTGTGTGTAGCTGTTAGCAAAACAGTTGTCGTAAACTGTTTAGTCGACGTACTGCTACATGCCTCACATGCCTGATATGGCACAAAGCGATTTTAGACCACTCGAATTGGACGAAGCTAAGCGATAAGTGGATGAATTGGCATTTGGCACAAGTTCATGTACGTGGCATGTATTGATTGATTTACTATAGTAACCTCCATATCATTACCTTAAGGGTTGACATGGAAAAGGTCGCTAATTGGATTTTTTCAAGCTTAGGTTAGATTCGATTAGCGAAGTGGTAGAAATCGATCACAACAATTATCTTAAAAAAATTGCAAAAACAAAGATTGCAAGAAATATGACTCTTGTTCCACCTACTTGATCTGGTCAGGAAGGTGAAATAAGGGCCTGTTTCTTGAATTTCTTTTCTCATGCTCTATGTAAAGGCAGTCGGGTTTGTTGAAGGAGAATTGTTTTCGTCGTTCGCTGATAATTAGTTCTAATTGCCATCAACACAAGTACCGATGCCGCTGTACACGGGACTACACCGGACTTACATATATTACGACTTTTTGGGCACGTGTTAAATACTCTTTCTCGATGCCCATTGCTACCAGATTCACACAATCCCTATTCCACAAACACCCCTATTGTCGAATCGTCATCAAAGCACCTTCTTTCTCTCATTCCAGGCTTCCCTATTGGATGGCGTCGCTGTAATGGTAGACGATACCATAGTAAGTATACCTTTCCTGATGTTCCCCTTCTTCTTGCGCAAACAAATGAAAGCTTTTGTGCATGCTATGGCCAGTGATTATTTAGTAAAAGGTATGATCTGTTGGTTGAGCCGATGCCCCAGAACCCTTACGCGTTCGTTGTATCAGAGTTCCCATCAGTTATGAAAAGAAATCTCATCTGAGGCATTTCATGCACACAGGCAGCGTTGTACCCTTCAAATATGTTGAAACACTAACGTTCGCTTTTTCTGCAGGATCTCAGCGACGAACTTGAGACACTATGCACCGATTATTCAGACCTCGAGCTAAACAAAGGCGAAGATCAATTAAGAGATATCGTCAAGCAGGAATCTGTGCCCAGACTAGCGGGTACAGTAGACTTAACCGACGAGGATGAAACACCTTGGCTAACGAGTCTCGCGCGGACCGCCCGCGATCGTGAGCTTCAATTACCTACCACCCAAAGAAAATCAACGCCCGAAGTTATAGACCTGGACTCTTCTGACGAGGAATCGTGTGCAGTGGGAAATCAAAAACAAGTGGCAAGTACCTCAAAGTCTACCCAAAACAACGGAGAAGGCGACGCGGTCGAGAGAAACCGAACATCACAAAGAACCTGCAGCAATGATGTGTTCTTTGACTCGTCCGACGAAAGTACGAGTGACGTTTTGATACGTGCGGCGATAACGGAAAGCACAGCCAGTGAGTGTGCAACAGCGACAGAGGATCGTCTCACATTTGACGGTTTTATGGACCAAGATTTCGATACCTTACGCTTATCACCTTCGCCGCTAATATCCTCACTGACTGCGTCTGAAAGTGCCGGCGAGGAGCTGAACTCAAGTTTAAGCACAATTTCGGCGGGTACATCAGGTCGAAGCATTTGCGAAAATTTAAGTTCGGTCGCAGAAAGTGCAAATTCATTAACAGCCATGAACGAGAGTTCAGTAGCAAAAGCGAACATGACTAAAACTTCGAATGCCAGTGGGAGAGATACGAGTTTCGCTTCGACTGTGAGTACAAAAGCACATCCAAGTGCCAGTACTAGTCTGAGCGGTTCGAGTTCAAGCGATAGCTCGAGTACGAACACCATCCAAAATACGATGCAGTCGCCAAGGTTTGAAACAAGGCAAGTCCCAGAACTTGAAAGCTCAGCAGAAATGACTGACAATGCCCAATCGCAAGAGAAAGTATGTGCAATAGTTCCGGACATTTTGACATCTCCCAAATCCGATGCTAGAGTTGGTGTATCCTCTGTCGAACGAATGGAGGTCTCTCCAATCGGTGAGAGCACAATTGATGCTTCAACGGCAGCACCAAAAGAAGCAGTCACCCTTAACCTCGAATCATACACCAACTCCTTTATTTGTGGCGAGGAAAATGACGAATTCTTAAGGTACTACGAAACAACGCCGCCAGTAAAAACGTACCTTCGAAAGACTGCCAAAAAATTGGAAGCTCAAGTACAAAAAGAGGATGAAACTAGAAAATCAGATCGAAATCTTGACGAAAGCACTACCCTACCTCCGTCAACGTCATCTACTCCGGCAACTGAAACCGGAACGATAGAAAAAGACACCCAGGCCCTGCCAGAACATGAAGATGATATAGTGCCACTGGCGCAAGCCACAGCAACAGATCATCATGATAAGTTCGCAGGAGAGCAGCAGTCGGAGCCAGTTTTAATGCAAAACGAGAAAGTCGGGTATGGAGGAGGACAAGTGCTCTTTAGTCGTAGGGTGATCTCGTTGCGTGAAGACGAAAGCACAAGTGGTAGAGTGACGCCAAACTATCTAAAAGTTCCTGAATCAGTTGAGGTCTCGTCACACGGATCGAACGTTGTTTTCAGTATGCAAGGTAGACGTTTGTCATCGTTCCCCGCGTTGCAAGTTTCCTCGCCCAGTCATCATGCTATGCCGGATTTCGATGCGGATATCTTTTCGGAAGGTGAAGAAATATCGCAGCCCGCGAGAAAACCAATTGCACCTCCTGCTGCGACGATGTTGCCCAAAACAATAATCAAACCCACTGATGTGGACAATGAGGTAAGCTGTTACTTAGAATTGTTTTCGTGTATGATAATGTTCTTGCATCGAGATCATAAGGTATTCTGTATGTTTCCCCCCATATTGCAGAGTGAGGCAATTGTAAGAAAGGTAATGAGTATATTATTTTTATTTTTTTTTTGCGCTTATGGTAGGTTAGAATACGTATTTTGATATTTTTAAACCGTCTCTCTATGAGAAGATGAACTCCCAAACTGTGGCGATGTTTTGTTTTAGGCCGTTTCTATTCCACTAGGGTTTACACATTTTCTGTTATAGCTTTCTAAACCGTCGATGTCCTTTAAATGTTTTGTTCAGCAGACCAGAGGTCGTGCCTTTAAAATGCATCAGATAGGACTGTTGACATTTCTCCAGTCTTTGTGCAAAGTTCTGTCCCTCCGTAGTTTATGATTTATGTGTTCATTCGGACAACAAGCCGTACTTACGCATACGAAATTTACGTATGAATTTGAATCCGCGTCGCGTGCACCATTCCGTTGTGTGGTGCTGCTGTTGTTAACACTCACAGACATTAGATGTGTAGAGAATCTAACAAACGTGAATGTTAGCAATTTAATGTCTATGAACTAACGTCATTGTGTTGATAATTGTCAATGTTAAAGATCTTGTGTAAATATATTTCTTTTACTCTCCAGAAGCCAGCCACCCAAAAACGAAGAACAGTTTGGTTCTCTGATAAGAACGAGGTCCGTGAATTCGCTCCACGTGATGAATTATCAGAGTTCGCAATTCAATCATCATTGATCAACATTTCAGCTTCAATCAATACTCTCAGTACCACCAAGCAACAATTTCTTCCATCTTCATCAGCAACACAACAACAGCAACATCAACAAACACTGTCGTCACCCTCAACAACGCCATCACATCAACAACAGTCTACAATCAATGCATACAAATCACCATCAACAACAGCAACATCAACATCAACGTCCGCAATTAATTCAATCTTATTAAAAAAATCAATGCCGCCAGCAACAGCAACAACAGCAAGCGACACGGCCTCACTGAAATCAGCTCAAGAAAAAGGTATGCAAAATTTCAGTTCCTATTCTAAGCCTATATCAAATTTGTCAGTTTTTAATAATTTGAACGAAGAAAATGATGATAATGAAAATGAGAATGAGATTGAAAATGAATTGCTTAACAGTAGGGAAGATATTTCATTGCCCCACCCAAACTTAATAAATAAGAAAAAATGCACACCCCATTACATTAGTAATATTATATCAGTGGAGAAAAACAATAGTGAGGAAAATCTTATTCCCCCTCCTCTTTCCATATCAGATCCTCATACAAGCGAAGAAGACAACCGAACGGACGATGTTCTGGCGGCAGCTGAGATCCTCGCCAACGGAATTCGTTTGGTACAGACCATAGCACAGCCGGATTGTAGTGGTGGCGAAGGCGGCGGCGGTGGCGCAGCTGCTGCTGCTGGTGCGCCACCACCACCATCACCACCACTAGCACCGGAATCACTAGCAGCAAGTGCGCCACTACCATCACCGCTGCCATCATCATCATCCTCATCTGACGAAAATAAAAGCAAAGCGGGTAAAAGTAGATCTGAAATACAAACGAATAGAAATGTGTTGAAGAGTGACGCTGTTCCGGTTAAGCGAAACGTTCCAGTGATGGCGAGTCCAACTGGGTCGGATGGCAACGACTCATTGCTGGAAGGGTTCGTGCCCATACGGCGTCCACGTAACGAATCAATTGACGACTATGAACAATTCTATCGATGTCACTACTCCCCGAGCAACATGAAGAGACTACTCAGCGAAGGTGGGCACATATCCCTCCCGCTGAAGAAACGTCGCAAGCTGTCAGAGTACAGTGAGGAAAATGATTTAATTGAAAACTACGATAACGACACGGTGCTCAACCTGAAAATGCCCCGCACTGAAGTACCAGTCGAGCAACCAAAGCAAACCCCGAAACCTGTACATACCATGGAGAAGGATTTGAAAGAGATATCCTATCCGTCGGAGCCGATGTTGAGCATCGCGCACTTTGAAAAGGACGGTTATCGGGAGAAATCTAAAGATCTGTCGCTGAAGAGACAATATCCACCTGTTCCTCCCCCAAGATACTCCGACGTTGTGCGTGACTGCCGGCCGATGGTAGCCCATCAGCAGGGGTTTTTTCAGCACCCCGAACAATCATTACAACCGCCTAACCCAAACTCAGCACTATCCCAAGGAATATCCGCCCGACCGACGATAAACATCGTTACAGCTAGGCATACAGATCATTTTGGAACGATAAACATAATAAACCAAGAGAACGGAACTATAAATATAGTGACGGAAGAGAACAGGGATGTCAATGCGACGACAACGAACGTGTTCTCAAGCACGCAGCCAGTAACGAATGTAAACGTTGGCTACCAGAACGCGAACAACATGCCGGCGTTTGTAGGGCCAAATGCGATCCAGTACTCACAGGCATTCCTCCCCAAGCAGCAGAACTGTCTTTACAATGTGCAGTCAAGGCCAGCACCCGCTCCAACACCGGAGCACATACCGCCGGACTTTGAATTGCAAAGCATAATCAACTTACAGAACTACCACATGAACCAGACCCATATTAACAATTTTCTGCACAACCGGCAAATTAATTTCCAGGCCAAGAAAAGCATCATGAACGATGCGCTTTGCGGAAGCTCATACCAACCGAATGGTGCCCACAATTGCACCGACAGTGGGACGCCGGAGTCGTCGTCATCATCATCATCGTCTCCGGGAGGTCAATGCAAGTCGACGTTAATACCAAGATGTGGATTCTGCGTGGATTGCAAACGACGCATGAGTGGAATGAAAATCTCGTCAGATTTAAACACCAATTCGGCTCAGATGAGTGAAGAGTCCTCTGAGGCTGGACTCTCTTCCCCGCCGCGGCGTCGTGGTCGGCCACGTAAACCGTTTGCAGAGCCAACAAATCGCGTCACTCGAAGTACAAATCGCGCTGGACAAAAGAAGAGAGAGGACCCCTGCACCGACCAATTCATTTTTCATGTAAGTGAGACGAAGAGCCCGTCGTCTGCAAAAAAACGCAGATCAGTATCGAGTTATCGGTCTAAGTAAACGAATCAAACAAAACAAAAAAAAAAAAAAAAGAGTACGAGGGAAACTAGGCTTGATTTTTTGTAGAGAAGAGAAGTGTGTGGTGAAGAGACAATAATGAAGCCGCAAGATCATGGGCATTGTGTAGAAATATAGCTTAACAACAAGGAAACGAAGATTTATGCTGCCTCCACTGTAGATCGCGTCTTGTGTTTCCCTTTTATTTTTTTTATCCCTGTGTATATAGAATATTTTATTATCCTTTTTTTCAATTGAATTTCAAAAGAATGCATCATTTTATTATTAGTTACTGAGAATGCAAAAAAAGAAAACATACATAACAAACAAGCAACAATCAACAAAACGTCTCCAATCAACACCCTCAACGATCAACACAGTTCTTCAATCAACACAAGCACAGCAATCAACAAACTTTGTGTCGTCTATACAGGCAACACTGAAAAGCAAGAAATTTCCAATGAAAACTTGAACATTTGTGAATTCAAGGAACAAATCGAATTGAAGTTGAATTTAAAACTGAATTCAAATACCGAAAGCTGGTTCTTTTTGAAAGCGAAACAAAACACAGTTTTCCAATTGTTTATTTACACATTTTTGTTTTTCTTCGTGAGTGTTATCTTAAATAAGTTTACTTTAAGAACACACCTTTGCACCCTTTCCACAAGGCTATGTGGACATTATTGAATTGAATCTTATTTTCTTTTATTTATTCTAACCAAAAAGAAAAATCAAAAAAAAAAAAAAAAAATACTGTAAAGTAATCTTTAAAAGCTGACAAACAAAAAATAAGTATATATAGTTTATCTATTTGAATTTAATCTATTGATATAAGAAAACAAGTTTTGTAACCTCAATGAAGTGTATCTTCTGACTTTTGGGTAATAATTTTATTCTATTTAAAAAAAAAATCTCAACAGAAACCAACATAACAATCGATATGCATCTTTTAAAGAATTTTGTGAACGAGAAAATGATGAGAATACGTTGCATTGTATTGTGAGAAATTTAGAGAGAGAGAGAGAGAGGGCAAGAGAAAATTTGTGCAAAAAATGTGATTGGGTTGGTTAATGAAATATTCTATCCCGTTGTTATTAACTGACTACTTAAATGCGACAAAGAGATAGTTTTCTCCAACTCACTCTTTTTGCCTAGATGTATATACATATAGAATTTAATCATTTCATTAGTTATAGAAACGCTTATGTACAAGGGATGGCAATGGGTAGTTAACCAATTTTCTTCTCTAATTTCTAACTGCTTATTTATTAGGTATACAAGCGGGAGGGTGATGTCTGCTCAACATTTAAACGACTTCTTAAGCTGTCGTTTTTGATAAAAAAGAAGGTCAAGGTATATTCATCCTGAATTCCTTGGCATTTTGTATTCACTTATCGTTCGACTTTCATGTCAAACTTACGTACAAAGTCTACGAGAGTCTGTTCATTGAATCTGTCTGTAGGCTCTGGAAGGAGAGCGAACCTAAAGCTGCCTGAAGGCAACTAACACGGCTTTCACTTGACTTTTGATTTTCTTTGTATTCGAGTTTTCCTTTGCACAATTATTTCCTTTCAACTTCTTCTTGTGGCGCTACAGTTCTCGTTGGGCCTGGGCCTCAACCAACTTTCCTTTCATCTACAAATGATTTAATTTTAACCCCTTTCAATGAACACGATTCTTTGTTGTATGCACAGTGGTAAGAGGAAAATTCTTCACAAACGCAAGTACAGATCTTTGATGTAATTTTACCGTAAATAGACCGAATAATGTTACATCTTTAAGCATGGGGAAAACTCCATTATTTGCAATAATTTTATTCTGATGAAATTTGTTGTTTGAGTTGTGAAGTGAAATGCTCAAAACATCTTTTTCTTCTCACGAAATGTTGAACATTGTCTTTTCCGAATAATCATGAATACATAATAGGTCTGTTTGCATACCCAAACCAAGTCCGTATACACTATCAGTTTCTAACAAAGGACACCTCACGTTGAAGTCATACACTTCTTCAGGTTGTCAAGGTTTGGTTGGCTGATTTTCTTCATAACCATTCCCTGGTAGCTTGTGAAAATTGTTTTATTTGTCAAAACTTTAACTTATGTTAACTCCTACAACATCCCTTGTACATTGCTTGTGTGTAAATTTGAGCTTAGACAAGTTAGTGCTTTTAACACAATATGGTGCAAGGGTAGTGCGTATTTCAAATATTTTATGTCTTCCAAAAAGGTATCAGTTCAGCTATTCATGCATGCATGTTGCCGGTTCAACAAAACAAACAATTTCGAAATCAAATTGACACTGAAGAGGAGTTAGATATGTGATAACCAAGTTCAGCTTTCCTTCTTGAATTTCATTGGATTTCCCCTCGTGTCTGACTGTCCAAAATTTACTTCACGTATTCGCAATGCCTTAAAGAACAACTCAACATCCTCATGTCGTGCTTCTGTTGCGTCCACGAATAAGAAATTTGATACATGTATATCTTTGCGGATGCAACTGCTCTCTACTATCGAAATGTCTCATTCGCCTCCGGAGCGTAGTGGGTTTAGAGCATATACTTACGTCCTGTGTGCGACTCTGGGACTGAAAATCTTGCATTTTTCTACGAGTTGCGAGTTGCTGACAGTCAGTCAAAGTGTATATGAAGCTTCTCAAGCAAAAAACTGTAGATCTCCCTTACTTGTAAACGAATAATAGCACGTTAAACACGAGTTGCTAAAGAACCTTAACTTTGGTCCGTTGTAAGGCTGTAGTGCCATCCAATTCCGATCTATCAAGAATTCATGATTTGTCCATGATGGGAATAAGGTGGTGGGCAAACCGCTTTTACATCGCTTTCCTACTTGCTTTTTGAAACAATTGAATAGAGATGCAGATAAAGTGTTTCCCTTACATCATTCTTTAAACCTCCCATGCACATATACATAAGTTAGCATACAAGTTAAGAGTAACTTATGAGGTCCTTTATATGATTATTTGATATAGCGAAGGAGACTTTGCCATCTAACTAAGCAGGTTATTGGTTAGTTTTAGACTATGAGACTGCGTTCTTACGTCTTCGAGATCCCATTGCATTCAAGCCTCGAATTATAACCATGCAAATCCCGTCAAAGAAGTAGTCTTTTGTTTTTGGTTCATTCTTTTGTAGTTGACCTTCCCAACTTAATTCAACTTAGCTAACGATTTTCTTTTTGCGTATTATTTTGTATCACATGCTGTCTCAACATTGTTGTTTCACACGATAGTTGCTTAAACCTTTTCCTCACATACCATTTAAATAAATGTTTATCAATCTTACTTGTGCACGGAATAGATGCCTTCTCGAGCGGACAGGCGAGAACTCCTTTTGTCGCATTTAGTGAATTAATCAGCGTGAATTTAAATGAGAACATTTCACCCATGTGCACAGCTCCAATCAATGCAAACATTCACATTTTCTTGTAGTCACAAAAACAAAACAAACAAACCAAAGAAAACTTTATTTCATTCACATTTGCTGTTGCTATGCTGTAGGATCAATATGCGCAAGTCTTGCATAATTATTTATTTTGCCTTATTTTTTGTTTCACATTCGATTTTGTTTAATTTTCCGAAATATGGTGTATTACTGTATTACGATTAGTCTAACCAACAAAAAAAATTATCCCTGAAAGGATCTCCTCTTCAGCGAAGAAATATTGAAAAACGGGCACCAGACAAGAATGCAAATGTCAAAGTTGAATATTCTTGAAAGACCGTGATGAAGCAGTTCGTCATCTGGAGAGAGAGAAAAATGCAGCAAAGATCCGAAATTCAGATGTGGCCTGGCCAACAAAAGAAGTGAGAATGATGTCAATGAGTTTGTTTCGCCATTTCATCGACAAAATACGTACTTCGCCTCTCCGACTCACGATGTATGCCAAGATGTCCACCAGAGCACATAAATTGATCCGCTCGTAACAAAATTCAAATATGCCGGAGGAAAATTATCAAAATTTATGCGCACTATTGATTTTCTCCAAAGCTTCCTTCGAGACATCCAACCAATCGTTAAGTTCACTTACATTTTGTCAAACAAACGAAATGCATCTCCACAAACCTTATCATGCTTGTGAGGCAAAATTTTACTCATTCAATTCTAGACAACATCTAGCATATAGTTCTTTTGAATGAAATAAAGTCTCGCAGAACAAACAGACTACCATGATGTTTGTTTGTGTTTTGGTCGTAGAGATACATACGTATAAACTTATATCCGCTTGCAAAATTTGTTCATAAAAGTATAATTTTTTTATATCTATCCAAAATTACAGTTGTCATGTCCGCTGTATTTAAAGGTAAAACAAACATGCACATTGATGTTAAATGTGAAACCGAATTCAGAGATTGTTGGCAAATGTATGTGAGTTTCCAAAGTCACATACTTTTGCTGTCCGTCCTCGTAAGCTTTCATCGTTTTACTTTTATTTGAATGATTTTGCACTTTGTTGTATTTATGCTTTAGCTTTGGTGTATTGTACTTTTGTTGTTTCCTTGGGAAGTGGGAGAGAGAGAGAGAGAGAGAGCATTATCAAATTCTAATTGCATTGAATTTGAGATGTGACGGCAAAGTAAGGATTTGCAAAGCAAAACCTAGTGTCCTTTATATATTGAATATTACAACGTAACCTACATATTTTACAATATACAACGTATTTGTTAATGAATTTGAATATTTTATCAAATAAAGGGAGACATGGTCTTTGTATAGGGATAAGACGTTTAAATAGATTATAAGTTCGTGCATTTTCGGTTTATCTCTTTTGTTTACTTATTTCAAATGTTTTCTTGCCAACTTGTTTTGCCCCCTTTAAGCCAAAAACTGAATTTTATTTTGAAGATGCAACCGCCGTGTGACTTGCACTTAGGAATCAATAGAGCAACGTGCTTCGACTTCGGTCACTTTGTGTCTAAAATGGTATCTATTGACGTCAGTACATATTTGCTTAACCTTCCAGTCACTCCTAAACACCTAAGACCTAACTATACAGACCGTACCCGACCAAGGCGCAATGTAGAAAACTGGCAGCTCCTAAACTCATATCGTGCAGGACATCGTTCAGTTGCTTACCACTCGCCAAAGCTCACGTACTCATTCGTTCACCACTCAGTTCTTAAACTTGCCTTAAAGGCCAAAACCCACACAGTCCGTATCCAGCAGCAACATTCAACAATAATACGTAGTCAATGAATGTATAATAAGGAGCGCCCCTTCCACAAACAAAGATGCCTTTCCAAGAATTTGCAATTCGACTGAAAAATACTTGTTCGATGAAGAAAATATATGTAGATTGCGGGCAGTTGGGCTACACTTGTAGAATTGATTGACCGTCTAATTGGCCCTTTGAATATGTTTTCTGTGTTGTTATACATCTATATTGGGCCGGTGAAAGTTTTATTGAGAGTCTAATGCACTTGACCTTTCATCCCTGATACGACTGCCATTTCGACCAAGTTGTCTTGACTCCGCAAATGTTTACCCAACGTGTAGTTTGAAGGCCCTTTTAACCGGAGAACTGGCTTAAATGCTCTCGTCCTATGTAGTCATATCAAAGCTGTTGTGCTTAGCAAACTGAAAAACGAGTCTATAACCTCATTTCAAAATTGTTCCCGTAGATTCATTTCATGTTCGTCATTTCATTAAAAACGTTGCCTTCAGTCATATCAAACCTCGTCAATAACTTAAAGATATGCGCAGAATTTTGAGTGATCGTATGAAATCGTTTACCAACCCTGTTCGATTTCAGTGCTTAAAATATTCCACTGAACTGAATGTTTACCATTCGATACGCCTTTCATTTGGCATGGAGTGGGTTCAGTCAAGCGATACACATATCTGCCGTAGCTGTCACAATTCAAACTCTTAAAATGTAGAGCTCTATGCAGGCCTCTCGGTTGTGTTATGTTAAGGAAACGAAACTTTTCTCTGGAGAAGGCAGCAGAACGCTTATGAGTTGCTCGTGTTTATAAAATATCCGCGACAGATTGTGTCACGTACAGTGAACTACTTTTCGTCAGTTTTTGCTTGCTTGGGCGATTTCATTGGAGTCATTCAAGCCTCCGTAACTGATTCTTTTAAATTTCAATCATATTATTTGTTCTTTAGCGTCGCATGCGTCTTTGCTTTTTTCATCCCTACCCCTCTCTTCATCCTTATTGCGCGGACTTGACAACTTTTACGTTTCCTCCAGTTTCGAATGTTCATTATATGTATCTATGTATTATTAAAATGTAAGCTTACGTTTGAGACCGCAATTGATCGAAGTCGATACTTAAAGCGTTCGTAAACATAAGTCCAGAGATGTGTAAACACATTCCTTCCCAATCATAACCTAATGAGCCGTTTTTCTGTCATTTCAGCGCTTCTTCGGGAACTATTCCCTCAACTGTTTGTGGCAGCGGGTAAGACGGAAAATGAAATTATTTCTGAAATCACTGACACAATCAAAGCATCCTCCAAAAATGTTGCTGCACATAATCAAAAAAAACTAACCACTGCCGCAAGGAAGCCATCATCGTCATCATCATCGCATAAGAAATCTCGGTCGTCGAGCAGCAGTTGCATGAATTACAGAATCAATCACAGTCTCAATGAAAGTCAAATTGAGAACCGACGCAAGTCTATGGGCACTCCTACGTATGCAAAGCAGCAAATGCTGAGTGAATTCGACAGATATCTACTCAATTTGCAAAAGAAGCGCGACCGAGCCAACACTCCGAATGCGAGAGAAAGCAAACGGAGGGCTTCACGACGAAAATCGTCGATTGGCAGTAGGAAGCAGTACGTGCAAGTCAAAAACATTAAATCGTTAGTGGACATTACTAGCGACGTCAAGCTGAATAGGCTGAGGACGCGTGTTGTAATAGAACGCGAGTACGAGCATATATTCCGGGCTGGATTGATAAGGAGTGAAAGACCAATAAGTAGAACGTCTGCGGATCCATCAGTCGCACATACGGACGCGCTTCCAACGACTATGCAAGTTTCAACAACAAGGACACTGGAAATTATGTCGACGAAGACAAGCACACCAACGACGCCTCAGAACACGGTGACGTCGGTGGCAACGGCTGCAGCAAAACCTGTGCTGGACACAATACCGGCGGTGACAACAGTGATCGGAAGTCCGAATCTGGACTCGGCACCGGCGATAGCAACAACGACGACGAATACAGAATGCACGGTGAAAGCAACGAAAGACAACCTACAACCTAACTCAATGCACAAGGTAAATGCCACAGAGTATGTGGTGCGGCCACCAGAAAAGGTTCAATCGCACCCAGTCGAACCGTTGATTAAAGTGCCACCCATGAGGCCGGAAACCAAATCACTGGGAGATATTTTAACTGACATTGTAGAACAGGAGGTGATAGCGCAAGTTGTAAAGGACAAGGCACTGCCGCTAACGTATCCACAATTGGCTATGGAGAAATCTGCATCCCCCATTACTGTCCTGCCACAGTTGGCGAAAGAAACGGTACCATCAACTGAACTCCCAGAGCCATTTGTCCTGTCAAACGACGTTGCAGAGAAAACTGAACCGCCAACACTTAGTCCGCAGCCTAGTAAAGACAATTTAGAGGAGACTGAAAAGGATCTGGACGAGAGTGATATATCGACTGACAAGTCGGAGATACCGAGTCCACAGTTTGAGGCAGTAAATACATCAGATTGTCTTGGCGAGCGGCAGCCGGAGAATGCTCCCCTTTCATCTGCAATTGATTCAGTCGCTCAGAGCGTTGAGGAGAAGGCACCAGACGCTCTCATTGATCTACCACAACCAGAGCCTGTGACAAACGATGACGAGGTAAAACCGCCATTGGAAACAGATCCGTCCAAGTCGGAACTAAAGCCGATAAAGTTGGAAGACGTTGAGGCAGAAGCGCCCGTATCCGAAGTAAATGTGCCGAGCGATTGCAATAAAACACCCACATCTTCAGTGAGCATCCCAGATGTAGGTTTACTCACTACTGGGGACGATGCCAATCCTAACGCGGTAAAGGAATCACCTATAAGTCCGGTGCGCTTGGAAGTTGCCGAGGAAGTGGAGGTTCAAACTGAACCGCTAATTGAGACCTCAGGAATCGCACTAGAAACCGAAAACGGGGACGATTCACTGCCAGATGTGACGGCTGACTCTGTTGAACCCACCGAAGAGGACCATCCGAGAGTCACAGAGGGGTCGAAAGAAATCAAGATAACCCTCAAAAGATACGAACTGCTTCAGGGTGAGAAATACATGATTGTTCCCAATTCTGGTACCTCCGAACGAAGGGCCAGCAGCGACAGAATTTGCCCAAATAGAAAAAAACGTCCGAACAGAATTGAGTCTGACGATGAAGAGATGTCCGCTGCTCCGAAAAGAAATGATAACAACGACAGGGCCGCCAAAAAGGAAGTTGTTTTGAAAAAGATCTTCGAGCGCTACAGAGCCGAAGAGATAGAAAATGAGTGCAACCATCACCGACGGGACACAAGCAGCGGCGTACCCCTAGGGCATAACATTGAATCAATAAGCACCCCACCGCCAACACCGCCTTCTCGATCACTATCACCGCCGCCATCGTCGGAGAACAAATCTCAATCGACCAAAAATTCATCTGAATCTGGTCGACCGAGAGTGGAGCAGAACAACAACAACGGTCGACCATCGGTGACAACGTCAAGGCGCTGTAAGCCTTCTCATAATCTTTCGAATTACCTGTCAACAAACTCAGATGTGATTCAAGAGTTACGAAAGCACGTTAATTTGCCCACGGAAGTGGATATAGACTCCAACTCCTTGGCATTTTTTTACGAGTACCTGATTGAGCGAAAGGACGATCGCGCGGTGGAAGAGATTAATAAAATCATGCCTCTCCTCAAAGTTATTGACTCCTCGAATGCACCGTCCTCGCGGCGAAAGCGGTTTGATTCCTGCAATCTACCGTCCATGCACCGTCGCCGCAAGCATTCCTCCTCGGAGGCTCATCTCGGAAGTGCGGCAAAGGAATCCGACATCAGCAGCATGATACAAAAACGACGAAAAACAATTTGCTCGGACTCCCATTACTTGTTGTCATCGCCCGACTTTGACGAAGACATATGCTCTTCCCCGAAAGCAGCCGATTCCCCGACTGCTGAAGTCATGAGACTGCATAGCAGTAACCGTGTCGGGTTGCTGAAAAAAGTACCTCTAGTATGCGAAACTAAAACGTCTGCAGAAGAGAGCGATCTAGATGTGCGACTGAATATAAAGCCGAGTGAATTTCGTACAGCTCAAAACCCGAATTCAGGGTGTCACTCAATCCCTACATCATCTTCTCCGTCATTGGCACCAACGTCGCCTTCGCCCACATCGTCATCGTTAACATCATCACTTCCGCACAACGGTGTTACGTCCGCCAAAAGATCCAAATCAGGAGATTCTCACAACGAACAGGAGAGAAGCCGGAAACAGCCGAGGCGCGCTACGAAAATCGATGAAAATTCATTAGATAATCCACGAAACGTGGTGGTAAGTCGTACATATTCAAAAAGTAACATGGTGCAGCATGTCTTTGTGCCCCCAGAAATCGAAAAATTCATTGAAGAGGAGGCATCAACAGTCGACGAAAGCACAAAAGCAACAAAACCAGCCGCCGTCGCCCCTCTACCAACAGCACTCCCAACACCACCAACAACAGCCTCATCATCATCGTCATCATCATCATCATCGTCGTCATCATCCTCCTCATCAGAAGCACCTTCAACATCTTCAGCAGCGTCTGCAGGCAATAAGCAGACAGCGCGCTCCAACGCCGGTAGTTGTAGTAAAGCGCGAAAAGTTCGAAGAATTGCTCTTCTCCCTGACACCGACACCGAAGAAGACGACAATGACGACAGCAACGACGAAGACTTTAACTACGAAGAAGAGATCAAAGAGCTGAACAGATCCTCCGCCAATTCCGGCGCGAAACGAAACCGTAAAAAGACTCAAGCCAGAAAACGCAAAGCCAAGAAACTCGAATAGGTCTAAGTAGTTACACAAGCGAATTGCGGATGTACAGCGAAACGAAATTATGAAGAAAAAAAAAAAAACAAAACAATGTAAATAGAACGGATCTGCGCTACTACAACCCAGTCCCTAAATTATTTATGTATATTCACGAATGTATATAAAAGAAATAAAGAAACAAACCTTGATGTTAATGTGATAAGTTCATAAGCAGAACAATAAAAATAATGAATTTTCTTGGATTGTAATTGACTTGTTTCGAACACGACAACACATCCGCGAGGATCAAACCACCACCGTCGTCAGCAGCAACAGCAACGTCGCGGATTAACCACACAGCAATTCTTTAACACTTTATTTGCCTTAGTTTTGATTTAATTTCTTTTGTATTTTTCAAACAGGGACACTGCATTCTGTCTCATTTAGATTAACCTGTTACATTTGTTTAAACTCATTTATCATTGTTTTTTAAGTGCACACATATACATTTACGCCTCCCTTTAGATTGTTAGCAAATATCGGCTGAAAGAGGCGCTCTGCCTCGCGCCGATACGATTTTCTCTTCTTTTTAAGTCATATCCTCTTGGTAATTTAGTCGTAGAGCCTTTTTCTCATATTACATGGAGATCCTCATTTTAAAGAGAATAAAAGAAAAATCAATCGCAAAGGATAATTGAAGTCATCATAGAACGTGAAACATAACCTTCATCGATTAATGCGGAAGAACTTGTTTTAAACTGAAATTCTAATAAACGAACGGATTCTAAATCAGATTCAGAAAAAATACAAAACAATCTGCTGACTCGTAAACAGAGGTATGCATGTTATTGAGTTGAGTGGAGATTGCAGCTAGAAGTTCAGACACTAATCCTATTTTGTTTGCTTTTTTTTTTTTGTTAGTCTAGGACACAGCCTGGATACGAAGTGCAAAGGAACGAAGAAGGGGAAGTCTAAATGCTTGAAATGAGTTTGTATTCTTAGTCCGTATGCTTACTGATGCACTTTGAGGAGATGGGTTAACAACTGATTGTCGATATTTTGGCAAACAAAATAAGCGGTAATAAGATTTAGTATGACTACGTTATTCTTCGTATTTTTCATGCATCAACGTGGCGAATACGGAGAAAGGCGTCTTAATTGTGTCCCTCAAAGTTGCATTGTATTTTAAATGCCTTTTGTGCTCATAGAAGTCTCTGCCAACTAAATGCTGACTCCTTGGCATAGTAATCGGTCAATTTTCTAGTCACATTGGAGTTCTTTTTGCTTACCGAAGTCAGATCGCAAGCTTAGAGGGCTTATGTACCTGTCTTATTACTCATGTCATTAATTCAAGAATTAGCTAATTTTTATCTTCTCCCTCAATTTTTATGAGCACACTAGGCATATGAACAGATTCTCAGAAATCTTCATTCAGTCCCAATCATCTCATCCTCAAAATTGTCATACATTTCTTCACTTGTAGGTAATTTCCAATCATTTGAAAGTGGAACACACCAGTCACCCGAACTCGAAGTACTTCAGACGACCATAAACCGTTAAAAACAAATTAGGTAGAATCAGAAAGTGAATTCATATTCACGCTCAGAAGCCACTAAAATGTCTTTCCCAGGTGCAAATATGATGGATTCACAAAAAGTAGGTCTAAAGTGGACAGAACACGCCAAAAGCCTCTTGACGCCATCAGTGGTAAGTAGGAAAAAGTTCATCGTCAGTAAAACCTTCCAAATCAATGTCCTCAAAAGTGACCGTTTTTAGAATGTCACCTATTCACTCATCAGAAACACATTTCTTCTCCATTCCCTTGCACTACAGAACAACCATCAAACTTGATATTTGCTTGTGTATCCACTTGATCTTTGACGTCCTTCTCTTTTTCTTCTTCTTTCAGGTACAAACTAGTTATACGAAGTTTGTGGATCATATTTCTTGGACCTTGATAACCCACACGCTTCAAAGGATTGTCGTGCTTCTAATGGTTAAATAATTAAGTCGCTAGATCTAGAATCCGTTGAGCAGTAAAACAACTAACAATAAGAACGATCTTTGTTGGCTCGTTCTCGTATCAATAGAGTAACAAAAATGTACATAAACACGTGTGTAATAATATGAATGAATAAAGTAGTTTTATCGATGTTGTAATTGAGTGTTTCATTTTTTTGCACGGTTCCATTTCACTCTTCACTTTGTTGGATGGCGGATGTAGTCTGTAAAGTTTGTCTCGAAAATGAAAATCAAATATAATTTGCATGGTCTTTGCGGTTTTTCCTAGAATATCTTTCACCGTAAGTCGAACTGCAAAGGACAGTCATTGATTTTGTAAAGCAGACTAAGAGCTTTCAAATGAGACCTTATTTTCCAAAATCACCAAAGAACTCTCGAAGATATAACAATTGCCAGATGTTTATGCCCTTTTACCAGAACAATTCTTAAATCATCAATCTAACGGCAAAGAACATGGGCCGAAGGTTCACTTGAATCTTTTGGATGAGACCTCATTTTTGCGATCTCTAAAGGATTCCCGGAGATATCATGGAAACAAGGTTCGTATACACGTTTAAAATAAATATCCTTTACCGTTTCCTATAGCAAATCACAAGCATTGATCTTGTAGAAAACGTTTTTATATGTTTTTACCAAAAATACCTCTTACCGTTAGCCGAATCGCAAATCGCATGCAGTGATCCTATAGAGTGCACTCAAAGCTTTCGAAAAATACCCAAATTTCCAGGATCAGCAAAGTACGCTGGAAGATATCGTAAAAAACGTGGAATTCTAACGTTAACTGCAAGGGGCAGACATTTACATTGGTAAAGCAGACCAAGAGCTTTCGAATGAGACCTCATTTTTCAGGATCGCCAAAGAATTCTCAGAGATATCGTTAATGCTAGGTTTTTATGCATTTTTAACGGAAATATCCCTTACCGTTAGGCATGTCGCAAATCACATGCATTGATCCTATAGAGTTCACTCAAAGCTTTAAAAAAATACCCCAATTTCCAAGATCGGAAAAGTATGCTATCAGATATCGTGAAAAAATAGGTATTCTTACAGAAATATCCTTTACCGTTAGGCGAATTGCAATCACAAGCATTAATCCGGTAGAGTCACACACAGCTTTTGATAGAGACCCCATTTTTCAGGATCATCAAAGAATATTCAAAGATATCGTTACGCATTTCCAATGGAAATATTCCTTACCGTTAGCAAAGTCGCAACTCACATGCATTGATCTTAAAGAGTGCGTTCAAAGCTCTAGAAAAAGTCCCCAATTTCCAAGATCGGAAAAGTATGCTCGAAGTTATTACAAAAACGTGGTTTGATGTGTCCTTGTCCGAATCGCAACTCATATCAATTCATCTTGCAGAGGGACTAAAAACTTTCAGATGAGACCTCCTTTCGGTGGCCAAGACAACGAGCCTGAGTTTATTTTTCCCCTTCCTGCAAAAATTTGTCAAAAATTCAAATTCAGCATGATGTTCGATAAATGTCTTCTTTATTTGGAAATTTTTGTTGGTTTTGTTTTAGTTAAAGCGATGAGTTCCTAATTTTGTATATAATTCTCTCTCTCTTATTTACGACGACTTAGGAAGGAAGGATTCTGAATTACGTTCTCACATTGATACGACGGCGTACGCCCATCAGCGTACGCAGTTTTGAAAAAAAAAAAATCGATTTCTCAATAATCTACTCTAGAACTAGTGCTAAAATCTCATGTTATTCTGTCTTCAACTGGCCGGGAAACGATGCTTCCAAAACAGGGGACTGTGCAGCTCGGCTGCGCTGGTTCCGGATGCCGCTATCATTCAGTGGGTGGTGGCATCGGCACTTCGAAGCCGCAGAATGTCCAATTCTTTTCGGTTTTCGTGCCCGTATCGAGCAGCTCTTCTTTGAATAGGTTCGGGTATCGCTGGAGGGACTCCTCGAGTCGCTCTGATTGCAGATTTATGGCTTTGGTGATCCTTCGCAGGTAGGAACAGATGTAGTCTGATACAGCCCCTGTCGGGTGGACGACAAGAAACGTTGATACGAGACTAACGATCCGCGCCTCGTCCAGGTTCAGTACATCCGGCTTTGACTGGAGAAAGGACTCTTTTCATTTCGGTTTATTTTTTCCAATTGCGTGGACTTACCTCAATGGGAGTCTCCTTTGGTTTCTCAAGCTCCTTCTCGGTTTTGATCTCTGTCTCAGTCTCCTGCTCTTCGACGCTGACTTTTAGATGCGTTGGCGAGTGCTTCTCGCTCACCTCATCACATTCGGAACTCTTGGATGAGTGGTTGCTGTATCTGGTGCTGACTTCGACGATCTTCGTCTTGAGGAGCAGCTGCTTTACGTTTGCCTCCTTCAGCTGCTGTTCGAGGTCTTCGATTTTGCTCGCGTCTCTCTTCTCTCGCGCCTTGTTCTCAAGCAGCTGCGTCTGCATGTTACGAATTGTCTCCTGGAGGACCTTTATTTGCTTGTCACGGAAATCGGTGTCCGACTTTATGTCTGACTTAACGAGGGTCATTTCGTTTTTGAATGCCTCCAGTTGACAGCGCAGGCTGTCGTTTTCCTCCTGCAAAAGATTAAGGATTAAAAGGAAATCGCGCGTGGTTGGCAGGGGGGTGTGGTGGCTTTGGCCTTGATATGGGAGACTTCAAAACTTTCTCCTTGAACGATGAAGACTGTTATGCACCGCTAAGGAGTTTGCTAAACAATGATGGGGACTTATCGTCATTCTTGTCCTAGAGGCATACCTGACATGAGGCATCAGCCAAGTGTATGTCTGCAATGAGAACAAGAAACGCACTCACCTTCAAGTTATCGTTGTCGTAGCGACACCTCTTGCTGCTCGAACTACGGTAGTCCTTGTCATCGTCAGACATCTCCATCTCATCGTCCTCGATCTGCACCGATCGCATCTCCTGCGCACAAAAGGAACATACACTGAATTACCAAACAAGACACGGGAAGCGCACTCGAAAGAGAAAAAAAACACATTCTCCAACATCGTCAGAAACACCATTTAACACGTCTGTCAGTGGCAAAGGATCAAACAATGCGCCACAAAAGAAACCGTCCCGCTTGTATGTACGTTGTTCTGTTACTCTACTTTCTGTGAGTTCTGTTCGATTTTGTGTCAAAGATACAAGTAACCTTTCCGATTGCCTCTCGCTTTGTGCTGCGACCGATGCGTGTCCGCAACTCCCTCGCCCTCTAAAGTAAATATGAGTCTGGGGGTACTTACCTCGAGCCACTACACACATGTGTCATTATTAGTTTTTCGTTTAGTTTTCTCTGAATGGCCTTTTTGTTTAGTTACCCTGTTTGCAGCCAAGATTAGATCGCGGGAGATCGAATAGATTAATTGCCCAGCAGCAGCGTTAGCAGCGCATTATGAATGAGAATGAGGTTGGCTGCGTTGGCGTTTGTGTGTTAATTGACCTCCGCCTCGCTTGGTTAGACATGACTGGCTTCCTTTGCAGGATGAATTTATGGTTAGGACTGAGTTTGCACTTTCGTTTCTTTTGAGCAGCCATGTGGTGCGATTGAGTGTTATTCAAGTACAAGACACCACTTAGAAATTGAAGCGCCAGCTTGGAGTTTACAATATTTCGGTTTAGACTGTTATTCAGATAGTTATTTAGCCTGGCCGTTGGCGGGCCAAGACGCGCGGTTTAACAAAAACAATAAAGGATTTAACTTTGCTCTCGAGTATTTTGCTTTAAATATGTACATTGCGGTTATTCTCTGTTAAAATTCTGTCTTTTAATTGCAAACGTAAAATAGTGCGAATTTATTGGTTTAGTTTAATTTGAAGCAACGGGCATTGTGGTAGCTTACAAAATATAAAGAAAACCAGCATATGATGCGGATGCACTGACAAATGTTGTTGAACTTGATGGGCAAGTGGTGGGGAGACTGAAGATGCAAGTGGAGAGATTAAAAGGGATGAGAAATTCGAAATTTCATGCTAACCTTGTGTGGCGTGCATACAAAGATTCCCTAAGATTAAAGAAAGAAGTGATAGAAGAACCATCATTCCTACACACAATGGTGGATCTCCATCTTCCTTTGAAGCCCTAAAAATAAACGACTGGATGGCGCTACTGTCCACAAGAAACTAGTGCCCTAGATTTCGCAGCAACTACTTGTATCACACGTGCTATGATTCTCTCACAGTTGGGGGAACTCACGGTTTATTGTTGACACCAAAACGGCAAAATTTGAGGAAGCTTTTCATAGACAAATTTATACTCTTTGAGTGTTGTCAGCAGGTTGAAGGAAGTGGTGCCGTGAAAAAATGCTAGGTGTCCCGTCCGGGAATCGAACCTATACTTTCTGCATGGCGGCGACTACTATTTAACCTTTAAATTTTATGCCGTGAAAAAATGTGGAATGAGCCCTCAGGCTAGGAAACAAACCTAGGACCCTCAGTGAACTAGTGTTACCACGCTAAAATCCTAAAATGCCGTTTTCCTAAAAGTCTTTTTCACGGTTTTCATGGTTTGTGAACGGCGTGGTATATTCGTCCACAAAGCCATGGAAGAAAGACATTTAAGCAAAAAAAGAGGTGCATGCCTTCATTAGCTCTTCTGCTCAATGTTGCACAATAATCCGGAACGGACCTGGGTCTTAATAAACAAAACTCTTCAGACACCTCCTAGTTCTTCTTCTCTACGCACCATCTTAATCAAGGGCATCTGCAATTCTGTAGCCACTTTGATTTAATAAAAATACCCTTTGAGCTACATTTTTGTTATCCACGTGCTCCGTAAGACCTAGCCATGTTAGACCTCTACTTTGAAATTTTTGTGGCATAACTGACAGACTGACTGAATTATGAGCTACTAGAAAATTGTCGGTACTCGCGAAACACAGGAAGACACAGACAAAAGAAACACAATTCCTTTCTTTTGCTTCTCTCTTCGAGCCCTTATTCACGTGTCTGAAAAAATTTACATCAGATGCATAATTCTGCACTTGTGTTCTTCATTCTTTTTCCGTGAGTTGAGGAAGGGCAATCGTCCCATACTCGATATGAACCACGCATGAGAATAAAAGAATAGGATTTTGTTGGACAAAGGAGAAAATCCGGCGAATAATTCGGGAATCCCTGCACTCCACACATCCCTGCCCATAGGATAACTCCAAGTATTCTTACAAAGCTGAGCACCTCTCGATGTATGTGCGTCCCAGTCTTGATATGCAGATTAGGATGAGAAGACAAAATTTTCTCCTTTCCAATGACCCCAACAGCTGGCCTGTCAGAAAATTCTCATGCAGATGAGAAATGTACAAAATAAACGTTCAAGCGAAGGCGAATTCTTTTAAGTTGTGAAGATGACAAATCCAAAACTCTTTCCCCTGACAACTAAAGCAAGAACACGCGTTGGTGTGACCTTTTCAACATCATTTCAAAAAAGATCGACCGAAATTCACGTATAAACGCAAGAGGCAAGACCTTTCATAACCTCCATTCCGCTGATGCCCTACACGAATGAGATTGACGTAACAGTGGGGCTGAAAAGAACAACGCAACAGACGACACTCTCATCTGATTTGCCTCATAGAAGCGGGGAAGGATCTCAACTAACTTTGAGTGCGCAAATGATGGCAGTTAGCAAGAGGTCAAGCAAATTGAAGCCGAATGTTGGTTTAGGCCTAGATTCACTTCCTACTGTAGCGCCACTCCAGGGAGAAAAATGCGTGAAGTGAAATTGCCAGAGATGGGTGGCAGCTTAAACCTTGACTGAGACCATTCGATAGTTGAAGATGTTATAAGTTGAGTTGTTAAGTCACCACAAAGGTGTGTTCACCACCAAGAGTTAACATTGACAAGCCCCTGTTGCAAAAACCTGCATAGCGGTAATGAACTCCATCAAATTCACCAATATTCTAGATTTGAGGCAGAAGTGTAATCCGTTTCTTCGGCACACATTCTCCATTCTTTAAATATTTTGGAATCGAAGGAACAAAGTCGAGGTGATGCCGCAAACTTAAACAGTTTGAAATCGAAGGTACAAAGTCGACCGCAGCTTAAGGAGTTTGGAATTGAAGGAACAAGGTCGAGGCAACTAACTTCTAATAAATATCTTCTGTATCATAGCATGCAAGGGCCGTTGAAAATAAACTTAGAACGAAGAAAGTGGCACAAAGCTGTAAAGTTAAAGCAAACTCTACCAAAATCTGCTCATGGGAGGCTTTATCCATTTACCAGTTCACTTTCTTGAGGGGAATCATATTTTTGAAATCGTTTTCGGCTAAATCAAGTCAAGCTTTATTGAACTATGCCGCTAAATAAATTGTAGACCACCTTTTTCGGACAAAAGACTGCACGTCGTTTCAAAACAGACAACTCACCACCCACTCGCATTAAGTTCAACAAAATTTCTCTCACTCTCTCTTTGTGTGTTAAATTCTTCTCTGTTTATTCATTAGTCATTTCATAACAAAATTTCAAAATTCCAAGCGACACAAACAACAACAAAAAAATGAATTTTAGTAAAGCAACAAGTTCCACATGCAAATGAACCACTACCTCTATGAGATTTAAATGAACAGCACTAGGAAAGGGAGAGGAAACCAACCAAAAACCAAAAAAGGAAAGACTCTAGTAAGTTTGTCGGACAGGAGAAAAAGAAAAAAAATCTTCAAAAACCGATAACATTTAAAAGGAAGGAAGAAAAAAAGTAAACAGGAGTTTCTTTCGATTGGAAAATACAACATCAATGTACATCAATAATAATAGTAATATACAACGATATATATATATGTGTGTGTGGTGTACATATGTAATTCATTTGGGGTACGTACCGTTGACAGTTTCTTCCACTGGTCGATGTTTTTTCTTTGGGCCTTGGTGAAATGGTCCCAAACCTTCTTGTGACTAGCTGCACTGAACACTTTTTCAATCTGAGTGACTGATGGGAGAGGAGGGTAAATATAGATAGAGATAATAGTAACAACAACATCAACAACAACAAGAAAAAAAAAACAGTGAAACTTTTTTTGGGGGGTTTTTAGATATTTTTTTTGTTTTTTGATTTAAGATTTCTTTAGATCCCGCACAAGAGGACTGGGGGAGTCTTGTTTTCGAGGATATTTCCGTTGTGTATATTATTAGGTGATTTAGTTGTTTTTTCTTATTTCAAGGAAGATGTACCACGAAGTACGACTCGTATTCTATTTGCTTGAAGGCCTACAGACGATGGTTTAAGAACCTGCTTTCAGTCCGGGTTACATTTTGATTTTGGTGCACGTATTTACAGACTGAGTGTAGTGAATATCAGTGGGGATCAGTCTGGAGGTTCAGAGGAAAAGATGTAAATAAAAAACTCTATCTTACCATATCCGCGCTTATTGTGCTGTAAAATGGAAACCTACTGATCTCTGTTGGCCTTCCCCTTGCAGAAAAGATCCTTTATACTTAATAATTTATTTAACATTTTAGACATAAAAAAATACCGCTATCAGCTATGGTTACAGGTCTAGTTAAGGCATTACGCATTAAGAAGAACTACAGACATAGTGCCGAGACGAGATTTTTTAAAAGAATACTTTGGGTAAATAGTGAAAACGATGCCCTTCTCCTATGGCAGGAAGTCCCAAAACCGGGTAAGTTTGGGGTCGTTTCTTGACGATGAAATTTGTCTCTGGTTCATCGTCATAGTCGATTGTTTTAAGACATGACCGCAAGCAAAATTCTAAAAGCAGAATCATGCAAAACAGAAATAATCACCGATTGTGAAGGCTATTGTATTTCCTCCTACTTCCTACTAAGGGCCAAAAATTCGATCAGTGTTCGCTTTTCCATAGTGAAGTGAGAACGCTAAGACGAAAACCAAGTCTTATGCCCTTGAAAATGTGTTGAGTCCTTTAGAACGAACGAAGACTGACACCATGTCCCAATCAATGTTTTTAATTTGTAGGGTGGGTGCAGTAATACTCGGTCAGTCACTATTACCTGCCAACTTTTTAAAAACACAGCCACAGCCAAGAGCCCTGTGGTGCTCTGGCTTTTAAGCTCTTTTATAAGTTCAAACGACTTTATAAGTTTACTAGTCTTATTTGAAATGATTTGTATATCTAAATGGTGGTTCAACCATAATGCACGGAGCTAATTGTGAGTATCCCTTTAACGTCATATTTGTTTGCCCAAATTAATTTAACATTTCTTTGCTTTAGTGTTTGACAAATTCAACCATGGAAAGGGGCACAATTGAGCAGCGCTTTGTTAAAGGCTTTCCCGAGAATAGACGTTCAAATCGAAATGCAGTTCATAAACTTCGTAATTGTTCTGGTCCCCATAATCGACCAAATGTGTCGACAATCGGTAGAATTGTGCGCAAATTTCAGCAATCTGGGCTTAAAGGCAATGTGAAAACACCAGTGCATGCTCGAAGTGCTGTTCATGGGCTGATGGTGTCAACGGGCCGTACTTCTTCGAAAATGGGGTTGGTCAAGCAGTGATCGTGAATGATGTTCATTATCGCGATACCGACTTCTTGTGGTCAAAAATTGAGGATATGGACCTAAACAACAGGATGGTGTCACTTCCCACACAGCCACCGAAACAAGTCGAGTCGTTTGTGCAAGAAATTCAATGGCCGTGTTATTTCACGTCGGGGCGATATTAATTGACCTCCACGACTATCTGATTTGATACTTTCACTAGGGAGTTAATTGAGTGGATCCACAAGGGGTCAGAGCCTAGCTTCTACAACAACTACTCGTGCTGTGCGTGCTACTGTGCTCTCACGAATTGAAGGGACCTACAGTTGTTTGCCGACTCCGAAAGACGAGTTTTGAGAAGCTTTTCAGGAAAAATAAGGTTTGTCAACAACATGAAAGAGGTGGTGCCGTGAAAATATGTGAGGTAACCGTCTGGAAATCGAACCTAGTGTGAGTCGACGAGATTTGAGAAGCTTTTTATAGACAATTTTTACTCTTTGAGTGTTGTCAGGAAATCGAAAGAGGTGGGGGTAGATTTTCTGCGTGTGGGTCGACGCACTTGCCCACTACGACGACCAGCTTTTCGTGGTTTGCTTTTCTGTTATTTTTAAAACTATATTTTCCCCTTTAAGCGCGTTTTTTTCTAAATAGTGAAGTTGAGAAGGTTTATTCACATGTATTTTTCCAGAAATACAGTCTTATTCTTATTCTAGAGGAAAATATCTTGACTTTCTTACATTTGTAAACGTATGATCAATTAAGAGAGTAAATGCTCTAAGCTTCAAACCATCTACCTTCAGACTTAACAGTCTTTTGAGTTGACCATCGCTGCTTACCCAACTAATTCACCTCCAGACTGACCAATTTACCGTCAAGACTTTGAGCAAATGCAGATAAAAACAAAAGAAAACGATTAAATTTAGTAAAAGCGAAAGGAATCTTGCTACCAAGTCACTATGGCCATCCCATACAAGGGCCAGAGCGCTTACTCAAGTCCAAATCAAAAAGCACGTTACCCTTCCGCAAAATATGTGTGTTTCGCTTTGTTTTTTTTTTTTGAAAATCCGCCAAATTATCGAATGGTTGGTGTCTGGACTGAACCGTAATTACTTAAATTGCTTGCTTCGATATAATAACTGTCATCCCAATAAAATTCAACAACTTCAATACAGTTTTTCATTTGTTTAAGTTCTACATACCTTGTTCATGTGCCGTTTCTAATCATAAATCATTTTCTCACCAAAAAGAAAACAAAACCAAATTCCATGAGAAACGAAAATCAAATCGTGTAAATTTCAAAAAAAAAAAAAGAAATAATAATAGTATGTTTGTCTATACAGATTACAATTTAAGAAAAACCTAACAACCAAATAAAGTACATTTGTCGTGTGAGGCTTAAGGTGAGTGAGGTGTTTGCTTAGTCAACTTGAAAATTGTATAAGTATATAGACACAGAGAAAGGAACTTGGTCGTCTACTACATAAACGTGATTGAATTAAATTCTTGCGAGAAGCTCAAATCGTTCATCGGAGATCACATATTCGGTGGTTGTCGTTGCGTTGTTTGGTTCTCTTTCATTTTTTCATTCGGATGGTTGTTGCTCACCTTTTTGTTGGGAGGGATTGTTTTATTGTCTGATTTAGGAATACGTACTCGTTTCTGGATGGACAACGGACTGTCAGAGTGGATCTGTGGAGGTTGGTGGACAAACTACGCGGAGCTTTGATGTGACATCTGGGGACTGGGGTGTGAAGAGAACTCTGTTCATGTGAGATTCGAATGATTTTGTAAATTTTTATCATTTGCGAGATGAGAGTGAATACATCATCGGAGATTTTATTTGTGGGGCCAGTGAACGCACTCGCTCTTGATAAACGAGCTTAACAAAGTGGAGACTCTCTCCTGCTCACTGCTTATAAGGGAATTGGTGCTCTGTTTAAGAATCAAACACTTGACAAATAAATAGAATACGACGAAGCACCAAAACAAATGATTAAGCAGACAAGAGTCTTCCTGAGTTGCAAGGTTTGCAATCTGGAGGAGACTTGGGCATCAGGATTTTAGACAAACAAACCAAAACTGGCTCTACACATGGGGCCAGAACGAATGCTATGGCAGACAACAAGCCACAGGATCCTGAAGTTCATGATATGAACTTGTTGCACACACCTGTCTAGTAAACTGTAAACAGCAGAAGAGAGTAGATACTTTAAAATAATACATGTCAGAACATGATCTAGAGCTTTGAAATCCAAGAAACAATGATTATCTGTTTCAGCACAAGGTCTGGATAGAGTCTATAAACAGCTGATATCTTCGGAAGCTCTGATGATTACCTTTAAATCTCGCTGTCAATGTGAAGGGTGTCTGTCTGCCCTTGTAAAAGGACCCTCTGTTTGTCTTCAGAAAAAAAGGGTGTCTGTCTATCTGCCCTTGAAAAAGGACCCTCAGTCTGTCTTTAGAAAGATGTGTTTAAACGATGTGTCTATCTTCCGTCCTTTCATACAAACCTTTCACTGACTGTTGCTTAGCCAGAGACGTGAGTAGTCTGCCATTCAGTCAGTCAGACGCATCTTAAACGTCTGGATAGGCACCTCATAGGCATTTGTCTTTAAACAGTTTTCAGTGACATATGATTAAACAACCCATTCGTGGACGTGTCAACGCATCGATAGCTTTCTGATTGACTATTGCCAAGCAAAAAGAGAAACTCCCAACTCACATGGATAAAAATTCACAAAATATTCTCCATTACCAGTGACTTACACAGACATGTGGCGACCGATATGAACGATGAGATAACAGAGAAGAGAAACAGATATATAGAGTAAAAGATATATAAGCACACACATAAGGAAACAAATAAGTAACGGAATCTGTCTTCATTGACAAATCAATAAACATAGAGGAGTACTCAACACCAAGCTATACTTACATTGCTGGGTCATGCTGAGCATTTGCTTTCTATATTGCTCGCGTGCCTTGCGCAGCTCCTCCTCGTACTGAAGTTTGTCGGTATTCAAACGACGCACGTGAGCGTTCGTGCTCTGGATCATGGAGTAGAAGATGTTGGCGTTTTTCTTCGAACAATCGCCCCGTTCCAGCCAGACGATAAGCGTTTGCACCGCCTTCATGAACGTGTCGTCGTTTTTCAGTTTGTCCGAGAGAACGCTAGCTTCGTGTTCGGTATAGTGGACAACAGGTGGCGGAGAGACCGAACGAAGTCTGTCGCGTTCCATGCGCTCTCGGTGACGTTGCTCTCGCTGCAGTTGACGTTGCTTGCACTCCCACTCGTACTGATCGTCTCTGGCTTGGGCGTAGTCTACGTGCAGGCGGCCGCAATTTGTTGGCTCGTTGTTGAGGATGCGGATCCTGTAGCCGGATAGATATATGGCCGAATCAACGGACGCTTCGTATACGAATCGAATGTGACAGAAGTTCTTTTTGGACAGACGGAGAGTGGTTATCTCCCCGCAGCTCTCGAAAATCTCACGGATGATCTCTTCGGTGATGGCCTCGGGCAAGCCGCCCACGAATACAGTGCGGCATCCTGGTGGTCGATCCCTGATTGTCGGGGCCGGTGCGGTTGGATTGGGGGGAAATAACGTACAGGATTTGCACTGGATGATCTCCTTAATTGGCGCACTGGTTGAAGGAATCATGGCACTTGCCTGCGACGCTGTTGTGGGATCAGCTGAATTCGCAATATCGGGTAGTATGGGGTACTGCTGCATTTGCAGAGCCATGGCTGTCGGGTCCATCATCATTGTCGGCTGCATCATCATGAAGCCCTGATGTAGCATGCTGTTGAGAAACATCTGTGCCCCGTTATCCGGCACGGTTGGTGCTGCAACCGTGGACTGCTCCTCCTGTGCGCCCGGTTTCGATTCACGATTCAGTGATCCTCCGCTAAGGAATCGCCGCAAATCGGTAAAATTTCCAGCGCCACTTTCAATATCGTTTTCCAAATCCATTGGTCCTGCTCCCATTTGATTGTTCTTCGTGCTGGAGTTTGACCCGCGGTCGGTGCTGTTGTAGGAAGACTTTGACGATGTGCTGCTACTGGTGACTGAAGAAACGCCACGTTTAAATTCGAGAGGAGTATCATTGTATGAGGGCGGAGGTGGAGCCACGGTACGGGCACCCACACTTCCGACCGTAGGTGTTGTAGAATTTGCTGAGGCAATGATTGGTGTTGTAGCTTGTGGTCCCGCCATTGATGGCAAAGTACTTGCGGTTGCTGCTGCCGACATTGCGGCAGCGATTTGTGTTATGATGTTGTTCCCAGCCACGGCGCCATTTGATAGATTGTTCATTAGAGGCACTGGAAGTAAAAGATTTACGGAGTGAAACGTGAATATGAGGGTACAAAACAGAGGTGGAGTGTACAGTATGAACATATGGGACATGTCAGTCTTAGCTATTCTCTTTGCAAAATTGGATACAACCTACTTGGAGTTCTCAGTACAAACGAGCGCTGAGAAATATTTTTTATAAATTTACATACGACGTGCAGCAAACTAAACGCGTGAGAACGCCATAATTAATTGCATTGTGGGCATCCACTTATCCAGGTCATAGCAATCATTTAGCTTCACTTAGCGAATCAGGCAGCGATCTCAACCCAAGTGCAAACGTGCAAACAGACACAGACGTCGTCACCTAATCGCGATAACCAGGCGTGTTGCAATCAATTCTCATCAAAGATATAAACACGCAATCAACAGCATTAGTGACGGCAATGTGTTGACCGGCCCCTCGGCACACACGTTAACCGGCATTCAACGAACCTCGGGGGGTAAACAAAAATATTTACGAAGCACAAGGACAAAACAGACTCGCTCACACAAGAAAAAAAAAATACCTGTGCGCAACAGTTGACTGTCACATTCTGAGGTACGAAGAGAGTGCAGCACACCTAAGAGAACCTGCCCTCTCAACAGACAAAATGGCGACGAAATTAGAGAAAAAATTTTCTTCACTGATTGAAAATTGGAAAATTAAGCAAATTTCCAGCACATTATCCACAAAACCCACTGCTCATTCGAATTAGGACAATGATCCACTGCCTGCGGGTGGTACTTACTCATATTGTGCATGGGATTGCGACCCATATTCGAGTAGTTGAACGACATCTCGAGATGAGACTGCTTAAATAAAATCACGGCAAGATTCACAAAAACAAGGCAAACAATTGTGTACCAAATTTATCACAAATATTTATGGCATTGCGGGGAACCGCTCCGAGACGGTAGTAATCAGCAAAAAGAATTATTTAGATTTTTGTGCCTAAATTGTTGGCTGCAGGCGACACCACCCCTTCTGCTGGCTTAGTAGAAAAAATTCTGATTGTTAAGAAGAATATTTTTGCACTTCTATTTGACGTTTCATTTTGGGGTTGATATTCTGCTGCTACTTGGCGAGGAAATCTGTGTCAAGTTGTGGGTTTGTGGATTTACTGCAGAAGTTGGTCGTGTCTGGGTAGATGGCGGTGGTGTTGGTTTGAAGGAAAACGTGTCAAACGTGCAGTTTGAAAGAAACTGTGGCGACTTGGCCACACAACCAAATGCAGACTTCCGCACACAGATGGCATCGAAGTCGAGACAAAGAAGTTCCCGAACTCCTTTTTGAACTTCACGACGACTTGTGTGAACAATGACCATTGTTCAAGTAGCAGTTATTCGTTGTCTTCTTATTTAAAGCGTAGAAGTGTAAGGAACTATTTTGGAGCTAAAAATAAAGTTAACATTTTATAACGTTGCTTGAAACTTGTGTTTTAAATTTAAATCTGGCAACTCAAAAAGCCAAAGTGGTGACCCCGACGCAAGTTTTTTTTAAAAAATAACCAGAAATCTACGTTGTGATGACCAATCAGGAAGACACACTCGACATGGATGCAGCTCCATCAACTCCTTCTCAGGCGAGTCCACTACACGGGATTGAAACCAGTCAACTGAGGGAAATTGCAGCATTGAGAAACCTGAAGATTCCACCCTTCTGGAAAATAAATCCTGCTCTTTGGTTCGCGCAGATCGAGGCACAATTCCATAACAACCGTATTACATCAGACAACAGTCGATTCAACGCAATAGTCGCTGCCCTGGATCCAGAAATTTTGAACGAGGTCTCCGATCTTATCCAAAAACCACCATTACAAGATAAGTACGCATCCTTTAAAACACACTTAATTGCTAGGTTCACAGAATCAAAAGAACGACAGCTCAACAGGCTGATGACTTCACTCGAACTTGGAGATAAACGCCCATCGAGCCTTCTACGTGAAATGCGCAGATTAGCGGGACAGAATGTATCCGATGAAATGCTATCCACAATTTGGATGGCAAGAATGCCAAATAACATTCGTGCCATTCTTTCCGCTAGTCACAACGTTGATCTTACTTCTCTGTCAGAAATCGCCGACAAAATACTGGACAACACAACAACTAATTCTGTTTTTGCGGCTGAAGTCAGCGATGAAAAACTGAGCAGCACCGACTTCAACAGGAGACTCACAGCTCTCGAATCTTCAATGTCCATTCTGACAGCTGAAGTTAAGAAATTATCAGCAAATCAATTTCGAAGTAGGAATCGCACCAAGTCACGTAACCGATCCACTTCGAGGCGGGCCAACTCTCCAACAACATTGTGCTACTTCCACCAAAAGTTCGGGGGAAAAGCAATTAATTGTAAGAAACCGTGTGCATATAGCTCAAAAAACTAGCAAGCCTGTTGTTACCTGAGGCGGTTAACAACAGGTCGAAATCAAATACTGCACATTTTGAATGCCGCCTCTACGTGTATGACAAAAACACAAACCAAAAATTCTTGTTAGATTCCGGTTCGACTATATGTGTTTTACCTCGTCCTAACAACTGCCAAAACAAAAGAGGAGAAACAACACTTCTCGCGGCGAATAACTCTCCAATCTACACGTATGGACACAAGACACTTACCCTTGATCTCGGTCTTAGACGGGCAATAACATGGCCATTCATTATTGCCGACGTAAAAACAGCAATCATCGGTGCAGACCTACTCGCGCACTACGGACTTCTAATCGATTTGAAGTCAAAACGCATTGTCGACAAGACAACGTCTCTAAGCGTGCCAGGAATAGTTCACTCCACTGGAATTACCAGACTGCTTTCCGTATTTGGACCTGAACCATATATCAGTCTGGTAAACGAATTCCTTCTTGGTAACAGAGCCAATACAGCCGTCAAATCGAAGACCAACGGTGTGCAACACTGCATCGTGACAACGGGTCAACCAATTGCTGAACGTCCACGAAGACTTTCCGGAGATAAGCTGAAACAAGCAAAAAAAGATTTCGACGAGTTTTTGCGGAAGGGTTACTGTCGCGCTTCTAACAGTCCATGGGCCAGTCCGATCCACTTGGTTGAAAAAAAGACTGGCGGTTGGAGATGTTGTGGCGACTACCGTCGTTTAAACGCTCTGACAAAACCGGACAGGTATCCGATACCGCACATCATGAACTTCACGGAAAACCTGCACAATAAAACGCATTTTTCAATCTTGGACCTCGACAAGGCATATTACCAGATTCCTATGGCACCAGAGGATATCGAAAAGACTGCCGTAACAACTCCCTTTGGTTTGTTTGAGTTTGTAGTCATGCCATTTGGACTTAAAAATGCAACTCAAACATTCCAAAGGTACATGGACATGGTTCTCCGTGGTTTGGAATTCGTCTATTGTTATATTGACGACATATTCATCGCTTCAAATTCAGAAGAAGAACATCTTCAACACGTCAAGTTGGTACTACAGCGCCTTCAAGAACACAACTTAATCCTGAATTTGAAGAAGTGCACATTCGGAAAGTCCGAAGTAACGTTCCTCGGGCACAAAATAGACAAATCGGGTTGCAGACCACCGGAAGATAGAGTTGATGTAATTGCCAACTATCCGAAACCAGCTACCATCTTGGAACTACGCCGTTTTCTTGGAATAACAAACTACTACAGGAGATATATACCACACTGTGCACACATTCAAGCGCCTCTGAATGATCTCATTAAGGATTCCAAGAAAAATGACAAGCGTCCTGTTCCATGGACACTTTCGGCTGAAACAGCTTTCGAAAACTGCAAGAACAGCATCAAGCGAGCAACACTGTTGTCGCACATCAAGCCAAATGCACCACTTGTCTTAACCACTGATGCATCGGATACTGCAGTTGGTGCCAAGTTAGAACAACAAGAATCTGGACAAGGTAAGCCGATTGGACTTTATTCTTGCAAATTGTCAAAAGCCCAAAGTCGATACAGCACTTACGACCGTGAACTACTGGCGATCTATCTGGCCATACAGTACTTCAAACATCTGCTAGATGGTCGACATTTTATAGTTCAAACAGATCACAAGCCATTGGTATATGCATTTCAACAACGCTCCGATAAAGCTCCTCAACGTCGCTTGAGACAACTAGATTTTATATCTCAGTTTACCACAGATATACGATATCTCCCTGGTGAAAGCAATCTGGTAGCCGACGCACTTTCTCGGATCAATGCTATATCAATGCCCTCACAGTTTGATCAACGTGAACTTCATCTGTCCCAGCTATTAGATGAAGAACTGCAAGACATCCTGAAGGAAGGGAATTCATCACTCAATTTATCAAAAATTACCTTAGAACCTGGTATTAAAATTTACTGCGATGTTTCAGACAACTCTATTCGGCCGTATATACCATCTTCATTACGCCGAAAAGCATTCGAGTCAGTGCACAACCTTGCACACCCAAGCGGAAGGACAACCAGTCGACAACTCAGGCAAAAGTACGTTTGGCCAAACATCAGAAGGGATGCACTAAACTGGTCACGAACTTGCATCCAATGCCAGCGTTCGAAGGTAAATAAACACACACATTCAATGGTAAATTCAATTCCTGTTCCAGAACAACGATTCCATCATGTGCACATCGACATAATAGTTTTACCACTCTGTCAAGGATATAGATACTGTCTCACAATAATAGACCGGTTCAGCAGATGGCCAGAAGCCATACCCCTACGGGATATGACTGCAGAAACTGTGGCGAACGCTTTTTACGCACACTGGGTTTCACGTTTCGGTTCTCCTGTGCAAATAACAACGGATCAAGGGACACAGTTCGAGTCCGCATTATTCACTGCCCTCACCAACTTATTGGGGACTATACGGATTCGGACATCACCATACCATCCAGCTTCAAATGGACTAATTGAACGTTGGCACCGTTCATTAAAAGCTGCACTTATGTGCCACGAACAAACTCGCTGGGTTGATGCTCTCCCAACAGTTTTACTGGGATTGAGAACGGCATACAAAGATGACATCAAAGCTTCAGCAGCAGAGATGGTGTATGGAAAAAATATCCGAGTCCCTGGTGAATTCTTCACACCGGAACAAAACATATCCAACCCTCAAATTTTCGTTGAGAGACATCGGGAAATGATGAGAAAACTTGGACCAACAGGAACATCCAATCATTCCAGCAAAAAATTGTTTGTTTCACCAAGTCTTCTCACATGCACTCATGTTTTTCTACGATGTGACTCCGTAAAGAAACCTCTGCAACAGCCATACACCGGACCACATCCTATAATAAAAAGAATAACCAGCCAACTATTCACAATCAACGCAGATGGAAAATTAACAAACGTATCCATAGACCGACTCAAACCAGCATACATCCACTCCGAAACAATAGATGCAATAGTTGAAAAACAATTTATTAATTCAACCAATTTTTCTTCCTTAGCAAACAATTTGAAATCAAAAACAGATACCCACAAACAGCTGAGAAAAGTACATTTTGACGTTTGATTCAACCGCGACTTCGTCACTAGAGGGGGAGTACTGTGGCGACTTGGCCACACAACCAAATGCAGACTTCCGCACACAGATGGCATCGAAGTCGAGACAAAGAAGTTCCCGAACTCCTTTTTGAACTTCACGACGACTTGTGTGAACAATGACCATTGTTCAAGTAGCAGTTATTCGTTGTCTTCTTATTTAAAGCGTAGAAGTGTAAGGAACTATTTTGGAGCTAAAAATAAAGTTAACATTTTATAACGTTGCTTGAAACTTGTGTTTTAAATTTAAATCTGGCAACTCAAAAAGCCAAAAAACTAAAGAAATTAGGGGAATCGTTAATTGGGGTAGAAATGGCAAACGGAAATGTTGTTGAGTTGATAAAAGGGCGAAAAGATGATGAAGGCTTAGCAAATATACATCTGGGTATCATGTAGGTGGGAAATTTTTGAATTCAAAGGCCGAGTATGCAGTCCCCTTGACATTTGGTTGGAGGGTCCAATAAGCTAACCATGTTTGCAATGAAGGGAAACTGGGAAAGAGGAACGAGACATCTTAAAATGTTAAAACTTTTGAACTTTTGTGTCCTACCACTTTCCTACTTTCAGATTTTCAAAAACAAATCCACACTGTATTCCCACCACCTCACAACATGAAAGATCTGTTACAGAGCAGCAAATAAATTTAAACGAAATAACAACATCCATGCACTTTACAACAGTAGAACTGGCAACCATGTGAGATGCCCAGTGTAGGAGAATCTGCCAAAACACCTTCTGACCGCGATACGAAACAAAGATCCAATCACTCATCCAACCATTTATCGACCACCGTCATATATCAACCAGACGCACGATCGACAAGCCCACAGCCCGAAGCTGTAGTTCGAGGCTACAGAAACGAGTTGTTTTGTGTTTCTGCGCAGATTTTACGACGCTGCCAGTTGGTGGGCATTCCAATGGGATTGGGTTTGGAAATCACAAATTAATTGCCAACCAGTGTGCCGATCATTTCGAGGTAGGAATTTATTACCCGCATTTCTATTCCAGAAATTTATTGATTTGTGTGACGTTCCCCGGCATGGGGATGGCGGCGAGACGCACGGGATCAACTGACCTGGCGGGATGGATGCGTAATTTGATGTTGTTTTGTGTGTGTGCGTGTGTGTGTTTGTTATTTTTTTTCAACCACGAATTGGATGGTAATAGCTTTGCAATTACCACTCGGAATGGAGTAAAATTATTTTAATTGCTTGCTGTTTGCTCACCGTGGACTGGGTTTGGTGGAGCACCTCATCGACACACTGCTGCTCGGCCTAATGGTATTCAAGTTAAGTGTTCATTTCGGTTTATGGGGGATTTTGTGCAGGTGAAATATAAAACGGTCCATGGAGCGATGGCGAATTGGTGGTGGGTTTGGCCAACGAGAGATTTTGTTATTTTGCCCTCTGGAAAATGATATTCGTACTTCAAAGACGATTTTGGAAGAATTTTGACATCTAGATACCGTTAAGCACGATGGTGGGACATTTTTGACGCTCCATTTAGCGGAGGATCGACCACTGGGATGGACGACTTTGTGATATCGTCGATCAATTGTGTGTCTGCCTCAGTGTGTATATTTGTCGCGGAAGTTGAACTTGAATCCTCTCAAAAACTCTTAAGCATGCTGTCAGAAGCAAGAATGTTCTGACACAAGACTTCTCACAAGACTTTCATGTGACGTGTGGAAACGTATCTAATGACCAAAATCGTAGATAATTCCTAAGACAGCGTTAGGTGATCGTTTGGTGACTTCAAGCTAGGTGTAGAGCTACGCTTCAGAGTTTGATGAGATAAGAAGTTGGACTTTGACGGGGTGAACATAACTGAAGTGAAGGATTTTATTCACGTGTGGGTTGATTCTATGAATCCTACAGAACAGGGGCAAAACCAATTTGTGAGAGGATTTGTTTTTTTTATAATTGACGCGCACCAAAGGGATTATTACCCTTAAGTGACCCGACCTAAATCAAGGCATAAGTTAAAGGTTTATACAAAGATTCAAGGAATTGTAATTCGTTCTTCCTTTTCTTAGTATCAAAGGCAGATTTTTGCATCTCCTGTGCTCTTAAGGTGACTTCGAAACTACGCCTACCGTATGAATGGTTAAGGATCTGTGTGCTCCAGTTTCGATCTATCATCAATCGCTTCCGATTCGTCCTTAAAAGTTGAATCGTAGTTCAGAATCAATCCTTCGAAACATCAGGAATGTCAAAGAAAAATTGGACAACTTGGAGAACAAAAAAAAAAAAAAATTCTGCAAGGCAGAAGGTACCTCCAGAGATCTTGAAGTCTATTTCGATGAAGGTTGCATTTCATTTCCGTGCTAATCTTCTGAAGTGTGTTCCTGCGATTTTAAAGAACAAATTTGTGGACATTCTTCAAAAGCTTTTCCAAAAATCGAAGTCTAAAGCACGTCTCTGCAAATGTGCCCATCAACATTGGGGACAGTTCTATAGATGATCGTTGGGCGCAGTGCTTACAAGAGCTTCCAATCAAAATATTAGAGAGTTTCTTCTTCTTCTTCTTGTGGCGCTTCAGTTGGGATGGACCTGGGCCTCAACCAACATGCCTCTCCAGCCAGCACGATCCTTTGCCAGCTGCCGCACAGTTGCGCACTCCAAGTTGGTTGAGGTCCTCCTCCATTTGTGTGCGCCACCTTAGACTAGGCTCCTCTCTGTTGCGCTGTCCCAATGGCACAGATAGCAGAGAGTTTGGCCACTTTCAAATTTTTGCACTGTCTTCGAACATTCCTAGAATCTTCGTCGTCCAGCAACATCACAGCCCGGCGTGAATCTAGGCCTGAACTAACGTGCCCCTCTAGTAAGCATGGTCTCTCTCCAGCTGCCTTAAATGTTCACCCCCCAAGTTTGTGAAGGCCCTTCTCTACTTGTCAGACGAGGTCATCTTCTGTTGCGTTATCCCAATGTCTCAGATTTTCGGGCTGGAGTAGTACTATCCACTTGTCCTAAATAACCCACCCATCTTAAGCATTGTATTCGTAAACGCTTGATAAGGCGCTTGCCGCCGTACATCGTATAAAGTTCGCTGTTGAATCTTCTCCATTAGATGCTTCAAAGCAAAAGATTCAAGAATCGCATGTCAAAGTTTCCTCTCGTAGACTGCTCAGTGCCTCCTCATCCGCTTTTAAAAAGTTCCAAATTTCAGCGCCATGAAGCAGGTTGGAAAAGATAAAAGTGTCATAAAGAGCCAGCTTGTTTTTTTCGAGAGAGGACTTCGTTACTAAATTCTCTCTTGAATCTTCCCTCTTGTTGTCCTTGTCCGTACTGACTGCAGAACCAATCTAGACGAAGTCCTTACTAACTTCATACATTTTGCTGCCCATTATGACACTTTGTCCAAAACGTCAATGTTATGCGTCCTTCGCTGACGACAGCATGTACTTTCTTTTGGCACCGCTTACAGCCAGTCCCAATTAAGCCACCTTCATATCAATATCTACAAATGCCTGATTACCGGTTCGCTGTGTTCGTCTTATCACGCCAATGTCCACGTAAGCCAGCAGCTTTACGAACTCTTCGAAAATCGTGACTTCAGTGTTGACTTGTGAGTCAAGGATTATGTCGAAGAAGTGATATGAAACCTGAAGTTATGTTCTGTGAGCTCATTACAGACTTTGACGGAGCAGAGAGACACAGGAATTTCGAACACATTCCTCAACACTCATCCATTCAGAAACCCAGTCCTGAAACAGCCCCTCGTAAGAGGATTTCAAGTGCGTCCACCGTCACCCGATAAGCCATACATAGGACACTTAAGCAGATTTCTCTAAAGCCATTATGTTGACCACTTCCCACAGGCGTTCTTCCTCAACAACGAAACCGGTTCCCCTCAGTCAGTGCGAAGGCACCTCCGACCTACCGTCGTTACCGCCATCATCATCGGCACCAACACCTTGTCAATTCAACCTGAACTCTTCCATTTAGCACCCGTGACTAGCTCCATCGTTATTAATTGCTCCACAACGTTAACGTCTCGATGGAATCCCGACCACTTGTGGACCACTTCTTCATCGGCGACCAGGCGCACACAAAACGGACACTCGTCGCGTCACGTCGTCGTCTTGTTCGTAGTCACATTTGAATTTTCCTGCGTGTCAGCACTGCGGGTAGTCTCGTGCCTTCTGGCCGCCGCACGGAGTGCCATTAGAGAGCCATCAACTTGCATTTCCTGCTTCGTATCGTAACTCGCATACTTTCAGCTAGACACACGAACGCTTTATGCAGATGCCAGGCAAACATGATCAACGTCCAGATCGGGCAATGTCTTGCAGCTACAGGCTCTGGGGTGGCTCTGGGCAGGCGAGTATGGCTGACTACACGCATCGCTGGGGAAGCGAGTGAAAAGCCTTTAATGACTTGATGGCTGATGGCTTTCAAAGACTGCAATCGCAGGCGCTGACGATTAAAGGTCCCTCCCACAGATGGACGAGGATTTCTACAAGTTTCCGACTCCTGGGCGAGTGCTTAGCTGTTGAAGGAGGCAAACACGTGCGGTGGTCATCGTTTGATTGCCACCAGTGCTACTGAAGGCAGGAACAGCAGGAGGATCCAAGATGATCGCTGCAATCCATAATGGCCTGAGGATGAGATTTTGATTACATCGTGGCCATTACCTTGAAGTCGGTACTGGGCTGGAGATGCAACGGATAGTTGTTGCTGGCCTTGGGTTTGATTCATCTCCCCGGAAGAAAGTTGAGCCAAAATTGCAGTTTAATGGAAGGACTGGTGCAGAATTGTTTTTTTAAGGAGTTGGATGCAAACAAACATTTTCTGCCAAATCATGAAACTCCTGTCCGTCTCTCACTTCCAGAACGAACTCCATTGGCGCAACAATCGCGGAGGCGGCATTCCAAGCCGTTTCCCCAGTTTCCCACCAAACTGACCAAGACTCATTGGAGATCCATTTAAAGTGCTTCCCCACATCGAGGCGATCAATTTTAAATCAGCGTCCCTTGTTCCACTTCGGTCAAAGTGCCGACCACCATCAGCCAACCCTCTCCTAGGAGCTCTGCACAGCACTGCTCATGTCAGATTCATTAGCCAGCCAACTTTGCCAGCAACACGATTGCATAAATAAATGTCCGGCTTTAGCCAAACATAGACCCATCATTGTCACTGCAATCGGTCGTCGCCATCGCCGTCGTGGACTGCCGCTTCCCCACTGAGCCATTCGGACAGATTCAATTCCAATCCAAGGCAGGCCAAAGTGACCCGAGAAAACGCACTCGCCGGCGATTAGCATAAGATCGATTGCTCACACTTCGCGCGCGGCTGGAATGACACAAGCAGAGCGCGCCGCACGCAAAAAGAGACACGACACGCATTTTCCCGCTCCATCGGCGCACGGACCACTCACTGCTGCCCCCATTAGAGGGACGCATGCTGTCATGTCCAGGGAAATTCCAACCAAACGAGTACAAGTGGAAAATGCCCACATACCATATCTCCTCCTCCCTACGCTTGGCTCCCCCCCTCTCTGCCGGTGGGTCGTCCTTAATTGACGTTGAGACACACGTCTTGAGAGAGTGCGCCAAGCGTGTGTGTTGCTTGCATAATATTCGCTGGACAGACTTCGAGGTGCTGCCGCTCGCTCCTTCTCACTCTCCCACACGACTGCCGCTGGGGAGAGAAGAGAAGGACATCAAGCCGCACAGTGACAGAGGCGGCTCGACACTCGGGACGCATGCTGCTGGAAATTAAGTCTAATTATTGGATCACCTTAAATGAGCGACGACGACGAGGTATGGCCTGGCATTCCAATGATTATCAGCGCTGCAATCACTTAATGATCCGCGGACGCGATTCCGCCGCTCTGCCGGCCGGGCTCTAGGACGGAAACCTATCCAGTTTTGGTTATCTGGCTGGTGTTGTGGTTAATTACGTGATGCCTCTTGTGGCTGCTGGCAGGGGGCGATGCGAGCGGCGGGACTTTTAATTGATGTCTCCGATTGAGGCGATTGCTGGAGGATCACGGCAACGACGACGATGATGGTCTCCCTACTTGGCCAGGAGAAGTGTCTGCGATGCTTCATCCCGTTTGTAGAGAGTTAACCGAGAGATTTGGAAAGAGATGGATGGTGTTTGGAAAAATCACGGACCTGCATTCGATCTCGAGAAACGTGATAACGCAAGAAGGCATTCCACCATCCATCGGGCTTAAAATCAAAAAAAAAAAAAAATCAATTCCTTCTCCAGATCCCAGGCGGCATGTGCACCTAAACAGTTGACGGTGGCCATCAGTCATCGTCCAGCTCATGTGGAAGTTAAGACTTACAAGCTTGTCATCTGAAACCGGGTCATAATAGGAGCAAGCCCTCCACCAAATCCCACCCAAGACGCGATCATGCATTACCACGTCATGCACACACCCAAAGGCCAGGTCCCAAGACAATGTCGCTCCCGGCAAACCAATTACCCGACCAGCAGCCCCCAATGGAAATCCCATTAAGACGCCGCCGCCGCCGCCGCCGAACCGGCCCACTCAGCTGCGGCGCGCACATTTCCCGAAACCGGGAAAACGAACAAAACTCACAAACCAGTCCATCGACGGGCCTGGGCCATGTCGAATCCCGTCTTTGCTTGATGAGGTCATGCACATGTCAACCGTAAAAAAGGTCAAAAGCGCACACCAACTAAGCCAGCTCACCGCTGTGCGGAGGGGTGGTGGACAAAAGTGAAAGTCGGACTGCACCACCACCGTCCGCCAGCAGAGAGGCAACTGCGGAGCAGAGGAATCACCAGGCAAAGTCAACGGCTAAGCAAAGTGGGTATCTAAGGCGAAAGTACATGGTGGAGAGATGGACGAGGAAGGTGGGGAGACGCAAATTAAAAGGGAACACAAACAAAGACCCGGAATCCGGATTACGTTGGGCAACGCGAACTCTGTTCCGTGTGGCTCTTGGGGATGATGGGAGCGGAGCTTTCGCAGACGAAAGGGCGGTGCAAACTACCGGTGATAACGGGGAGAACGAGAGAAAAGCATGAAATATGCGACTAGACAACTTTTACTTGGAGGGAGACTGACGGAACTAGGTCCCCGTCGTGTGAAATCGAAAACGGGGCACACGCCACCGGTCGCAGATGCCGAACGGTCGATTTGTCGAGAGCTAAGGGTGGAGTGTGACAATGAAAGTGGAATGTTTGGACAGGCCTAGTGCTGCTGCCCGGTACACACATGCGACATAACACGTGAGATAACGATGGCGATGACGGGAAATTGCGTTTGCTTCGTGCGTATAAATATTTGCCGAATGGCCGAGGCCAGTCTGTGAGGAGTGCACTGTGGAGCTTGTTTATTTTTTTTTTGTAGCAACGGTACACCTGGGCAATTGGATCGGATGAAAGTGAAGTCGAATTTGGAGCGATAGATGAAGAGCTGGTTGTGGTTGTTTTGCAATTTGAAAGTGAGTCTCTTCTCGGAATGGGGTGGAGAATTCAAGTGAAAACTCTGAATGCGTCATTGAAGCAGGAAGTCTCGGATTTCACCTGGTGGGGTAGACACAAACGCAAAAAGGAGTCAACATTCAACCTCTAGTCGATCAAAATTAAAACTTTGCGTTGCAGTTTTAAAGTTGCAGTGAGACGTCTGGTGAGTTCCTTACCGACTCTGGGCCACGACAACCCTGAGGGAAACCACAAAATTTCTGAAGGAAGGAATCGCTGGATGAACCTTCCCTCACCACTATCCCGAACCCTTAATCCTTTTATTTTTGGCCACATTTCTAAGCGTACGTTTCAAATTCCAATCGAGGGGGAATTTTAAGCCGGATGTGAGACAATTTCAAGCCAGAAGTGAGTTTCTCAGAAACTTTTGGTCAACTTTGTGTCCCGTTCCCTGTCTGAGGGGACAAAATTAACAAGATATGACATAATCTCCTCCCTCTCTCGTCTAATCCCAACCTCCGCCGTCTACAAGGCATATCGGACAACTGCTCAGTCCAATAACAAGGGCTCAAGCCCCAAACAAGACCAATCTGAACTGAAAATCACCTCAGCGATCGAGTGCAGTCTTCACAATGCAGCCGCCGCCGTCGATGCCTGGGAATCACAAAGACAAACTCGGACTGGGCACGATTGCCATTGGAGTAGTGAAACTGGAACACCTCTCCTCGGCCAACTCGAGCAACACTTAAAGTTGTCACAAAATTCAATCCAATCATCGAGTCCAGCCGCTCCAAAGACTGCCACCATCGTCCACGCATGATTAGATTTTCGTGTTTACACATACAACAAAGCCCTCCTCCACCGCTCCTCCATCGATGCATTGCATGTTCACTTCCAAACGCATGTGTGTCCGATTCGATTGAAGGCTCTTAGCAGCGACAACGACAGCCACTTATATGGA
Organism: Eristalinus sepulchralis; assembly: GCA_944738645.1. Lineage (NCBI taxonomy): Eukaryota > Metazoa > Arthropoda > Insecta > Diptera > Syrphidae > Eristalinus > Eristalinus sepulchralis. The sequence goes on along the minus strand of OX122885.1, from coordinate 5,825,403 downwards.
CAAACGATCACTGCACCCGGTCGGCGATGACTGACAAGCGCTCGTCACTTGATCCGCAGACAGTTCATGGATTATCCCCCCGGTCGGTGGGGTGTGCGGAGGAGGGGGGAGGGGGGAGGTTGAACACAACGCTAAGCAGCGTGATAACTGCTGTCAACCAGCATCAGCATCGCGCATGCGCAGCGGCCATGTCAAACAGTAATGATGGTCGTTGGATGGCCAGATTTGCCGTCGACAAGCCGCAGGCCACTGCCGTACAACGTTTCGGGATCAGGCGAAGATAATTGGCAATCGAGAACCGCTGGCTGGACTGGAGCAGGGAGTCGCGCTCGTTTAGGTCATTTGCTGGACTAATTTGTCGGGAAAATCGATGCAACTCCTGAAACGGCATCGTCGTTCAGATACCGGCTCGATTAGCGAGGATTTTACAACTCCTCCAATGGTTATTGAGGTGGAATGAGTCGCTTCGGTCCGTTGTATGCTGATTGGAAATGGGTTTGGTGGGTCTGCGTGCGCTCCGTGTCCTGCTCATCGTTGTCGTCGGTCGTCAAATGCCGTTGCCGGAATGCTGCGGCAGACCAAATGGACGCGAACAGTTGTGCCGGCGTGCACCTTCATTTGAATCGACAGTTGTTGAGCATGCAGCCCCGATTTGGGTGGGAAACTTCTGGTTTGTTCGTATTCTCTCAGAATTCCAACTAGTTAATGAAATTCAATTAAATCTGCTAAGCCTCCCGTCCCCCCTCACGGAAACCCCGCAACAGCTGGGCGGGCAGTTTACATTTCCCAGTCGAGACCGCAGAGATCTCATATATTTTTGAAAAAAATTTCCCATAACCTTAAAAAAACAAAAAAAAAACACTAGAGGAGAGCAAGAAACATAAGTTTCACATAAAATATGGATGCGTGCGACACAGTTCGCCAGAGGGCGCAGCGATTCGTTCTGTTTCGGTTTTCTGGTTTCGACCACAATAAGTCACCTCCCCAGGGCGCACAAAGGTCTGCCGCCCCCACACTCAATCGCCCAACACCGCAACCCGGCACCAGAGCAGTCAGACAACAACGGTTTTTCGGTTTTTTCGGGGGAATAAAAATGTCACAAGGGGGATGTGTGTGGGTGTGTGTGTGTTGAGTCGCCCTTGCCGTGGTTTGGGTTCTCTTTTGGATGGCCGCAGGCTAGGCTGCCTTGACTGCATTTCATTGAGTGGTTTTTGTCTTTTTTTTTCTGTTGGTTTGTCGAAAGGGTTGATGGCAGTGGTTGAGGGAGAGGAGCAAAAAAATCCGTTATTGCCTGTGGCCGCATAATTACAACGCAGTTGTGCGACATTAATATGATGTCCCCTCGGAGCCCATCCCCGGTCGGGAGAGGATGCGAAGCAGCCGTGGTGGGTGTGTTGTTCTACCCGACATCCGTGTCATAAATAATTAAATTGCGGGTGGCACTAGCAGTCAGGTTTTGGGGCAGCCATCTTTTCCAATTTGATCCCTGGAATGTTCGAAGGAAGAAATGTTAATGGCCACCGGCAAGAGTTTCTTCCTTCGACGACGACGACGATGATGACAACGACAGAGTGTGGGAGGTGGGGGGTAGTGGTGGTAAAAATTGAATCCATCATCGAGAGGAGATGGATTTATTGCAGAAACCCTGCTTTGAGGGATGATGCGGCACACGCGAGGCACTCCCTGAGCTAGAGCAGATTGGTTGGCTGAAAAAATAAGCGTTCGCTGGCCAAATTGAAAAATAACACACCGTCTGGTGTGGCGAATCGGTCGGAAGAGGGCCTCTAGTCGGGGGAGTGTGTTTTGATTTGCTTTTGGTTGTGTTTTTTGAATCCGACAACCGAGTCTTGAGTGCACTTTAGTTTTGTCGACAGTTCCCCGTGCAGGGGGGCGGTGGGTTGTAATGACATTACCGGAGGGAATTGATTGAATGGTTGTGAGGATTCCTGGGCGATCAGAAAAATTTCAAATAGACTGTAGTTTTAGCAAATTCTCATAACATTTGCTTAACTTGAGGTTATTGAAATGAGGTTTGTCTTCTTCGGGATTGTCGGACGGAATTGGTAACGGTGTTTAAGGACCGCAAACCGAAAATGTTCCATCTTAAGACGATATTAAAGCAAGACAATAATTTTAAAGATCGGTCCTGATGTCTAATAGCTGAAAAAGATGTAAAAGACAACTTTGCAAAATCAAGATTTTCGCCAAAAACTCACATTTCGTTCTTCTTTGCCACTTTCAGAGAATACCTTGTCGCTGCTTCTGGTCTGGAAGCATATGAATGAATGAAACGAAATTGCCATCAGATGATCCACGGAGAATATGCGGCGAAGACAAAGTGGCTTCTTTTTCGGTTGCAGATCAGCTTTTATGTGGTTCCAAGCTGTCTTCTGCACCGTCACTCAAATAAGTATCGGCTCAAAGCATTGAAAAGAACATTTCCAACGAATGCCTTGAACGTTCTAACCAACTAAAGACTTGCACCAACGTGGTGTGTGAACTAGACATTTTCTCACAGAGGTTGTACTCGACGGCGGAATCACAACGATGGATAGCAAGGGATGTCCTCTTCGTCATGACTTGCGAGGCGTGCCTTAGATGCAATTCTATCAAGTAGGCGACGTTTCGGCAGACACAGGACGAGGTGGTTGGATCAAATCTATAAACTCGCCTGCTTGCGCTTAAGAATAGCTCCAAAAGAGTTAGAGTCGATAGCGGATGATCAAGCGGCCTGGAGGTCCCTCGTGCGTTCATACCCCTGCGACACGCTTTGTGGAACATGCTGGTTACAGAAGATGATAACTTCCAGCTACTTTGCAAACAGAAAACTAAAATACGACACAGAAGAAGGGGTTAAGTACTAAAGCAATCCAGTTGAGATACTCCAAGGATCGGTGTAGAGTACACTACTTTGAAATATCATGTATGATTGAGTGCTATGACTAAGATTGTCCTTAGAGGCTAGTATCGTAAGCGTCGCAGTTGATAGACCAAAGAAAGCAATGCAGGTCAAATCTGTAAGCCTCGAACTGGCGAACGACAAAGCGGAGTCCATCGTCATCACGAGGAAGAAACTGTGGAACGCATCACCGTGCAGGTTGGCTACCACAAAATTCGATTGAAGGAAGTGGTAAAAAAGCTGCTGGAGAAGAGGCTTCGGTTTAATAGACACGACAGTCGGCTCATGGCAGCTACCGGACGTGTCTTTACCGATTAGGATACAACAACTCTCCAATTTGTCTAGTGTACCCAGCCCAAGAGGAGGACGTAGAGCAAGCGCTCTTTCATTGCGGACGCTTCATGAAATGGAGAAGTATTCTACTAGCCCCATCCACCAGATCTAATCAAGAGAAGCATAAAGTTGAATGATTATTGGCTGGAGTATGTAGGCAGAGCTGAAGAGATAAGAAGTTACAAATTGTAACAAGTGTAGCAGGCAGGATGTTCCGCAGGAAGAGTGGCTGAAAAGTGCAGGGCGTGGGTTAGTACGTAAGCGTATTCCTTTAAACTGAGCACTTAGGCTTAAGAATCTTGCATGCAAATAGCTCGGGCTATCAGTATCTCTCGAAGATTATCACATCCTTGGATGCAATAAAACAAACTAATAGTCACTGAAAAACTTGCCAAATTTCGCCTCTTTCGCCTTTCGTGAGAGAACAGTTGCACGCACAACACGAGTAGTAGTGCCAACCAATTTAATTGCTTTTTCGAGAAGAATGTGTAAAATTTGCATGATTTCTGACCCTCTCGTAGAGAGGATCGCAGTACAGTCTGGCACTTAGCGGAGCTGGTACACCGAAGATAAGTTAATTAAATTCTCTAACTTCTGAGCTTGACTAGTTTGGAGCTTAGAACTACCGCCAGCTGTCTAAGCATTTTAAAATTTTCTAACTTGTTTTTTCGGAGGCTGTCGATTCTTTTATCGTGGTCAGTTTCGCACGAGGGACTCTGAAGTTCTCAATTAGTACCAGAGACGTCAAAAGGATTCTACGTAAAATAAGAGTTTTTAGGTTTCAGGCTTTTTAAGTCATCGGTAAAATCCCTATTTCCCCACCAAGCCTTCGCTCTGATCAGCAGAAAAAGAAAGTCCTTATTTCTCAAATGTGTACAGATGACAGTTGAAAGTCGTTCAGTCAGTCTTGTAAGAACTGACGCATTCCTTGAAGATTTGTTCATCCATAAGCCTCGCCTCAGATATTTTGTGAATGATCTGTTGCTGCAAATGTCCAAGGGACATCTTGTGCTGCCAATGGCTTTGAATTAAGAGACCTAATAGATTGTCTTTGAATTTTGATCAAAGTGTTGGCATTTCCTTTTTCCAATTCTTCCCGTATACCCACTGCTGTCAAAAATTCTCTGTTCTTTCTGCGTTCCATAGTTTGTGTTCCAACGCAATGCCAAATCCACAAACTGAATCCAAACCATCTCCTCAAATTTGCATTTCAGGCAATATTTATCAAATCAGAAAAAAAGAAAAGAAACTTCTCTCAAGCAGTCATTAAAAGCACTGTTAGTCACACCACACGCTTTACCTGACTCATCCATACGTCGTCAGCTAGAAAACGAAAGCAAACGTGAGAACTCAAAACAAAAGAACGCGTCACCTCGAAAACATGACCAACCTCAAGACAAATTTGAATACTCCCCCGGACATAACCTCACCTTCACTGCTGGCAAGGAAAACTGTTCACATTTCCCTCTCTTAGCGTCAGCGAGTCAACGTTCGATGCGCCGCCGCCGGCCGTCTGACGGCAATGTCTCGCTGGCCGGCATGACTTGGCTTCTTGCGGATTGTAGCAACTTGGTCAACCAGGGTCATTGTTGTGCGACGCGTCTTGACCGATTAAATGCGTGTCTGCGATGGTTCGTTCGCTTGCCGTGGCCAGACGATGGCTGTTATAGGGTTTTCGTGATTTCTTTTTGCCTTGCGTGAAAGCGAAAAGCTTTCGATTGCGACACGTATTCGGTGGGTGCCGCATGGCGGTTGTGTTGTAACACGGCGGCGGCGGTGACAGATTGATCGCAGTGGAGACACTAATCGTTCGGCTTGTAAACAAGATGAAGGTGTGACTATACCAAGGGAAATGCATGCGGTTAAGGTTTAGGGGGACTGCATGCGGTTTCATGTACGATGTGTCAGTGATTTCGAATCACTGCGGTAGCTGTCAGATTTGAGGAATTTATTGGCGACAGTGGGAATATACATGTTTGATTTGTGGAGGTCGCTATGTTGACAGAGGTCGCTATGTTGACAGAGGTCGGTGGACTGTTGGTTATCGTATGAGGTGGCACATGATTTACAAGTGACTTTCGGATGAAATAGCAACAAAATGATTCTCTGAGAAATATTTTCGAAATAAGCGTTGAACTTGTGAGGTTGAGTGTCATGAAAACTTAGCTCGGGATGGGATTATTTTGAGCTTAGTTTTTTTACCCAGTTTATGTATACATCTTGGTAGTTCGAATTAGCTTCAGCATATCTAATGGCAGATATTTTGAACAAGAATTCCGTCCCGTCCCACTTAGACGAGGTTAAGATATGGATCTCTAGCCCGATGCCGAATACTTGAGCGAGCGGATCAAAGCAACCGCGGGACTATTAAAAGCAACTGGAGGTGCTTTGATTGGACGTCTCCACCAGCCCCTCTGTAAGACATGTGAGATCGGAGGAAAACATGGTCCATGAGTGAAATCTTAGCGTCGCCTGTTCAGCCACAACAAAGTGCCAACGCCTTTGACTGTGCCAACTATCAAGAGAGCAGTTTCCTTAACATCAAAGATCCTCTCAGCCGCTTAGTATGAACGCCTGTAACCCTTCGATCGGTCCATATCAGAGCGGTTTCTGACATTGAAAGTCAAACAGCGACCCTTAGGCAAATCCTGGTAAAGACCCAAATGATTGTAGACCATCTTTTTCTCGATCTCGAGGTTACATATTAAAGCGTGCAATGAGTGGAGCTATACAGTGCACTGTCTATTTTTGCCAGATATGAAGATCAGTCACTGGTAACAAACTCATCGAGACCTTGAATGTCTTGAAAGGGGGCGTGCAGAACTGAACCAGGGGCACGATCTTCCAAAAGCCCATTCAGCTGGCCGTACACGCTTGGCATTGAAGTGATTGGAAGATGACAGCTCGTCGTCAATGTGGCGTTTGCTGCCTTTGAAGTAGAAGCGTCTGAAGAGAGACCATCGGCGAATGTTGGCAAAACAAAGTGCTGTCATCACGGAAGGAAACACATCATCGACATCTAGGACAGAGCGTCACAATGGGCAGCAGAAACTTTGAGATAGTCAAGAAAGTGGAGAAATTAGGCACAATAACACCAGTACTGAGAACAAGCGCTCTTGTCAATCGCTTATTTCGGCTCAAGAGGCAATAGGCTGCTCTATTGCACAGAGACGTGGATTCTATTTAAAGTGGAAGAAGAAGTCCTCGATGGATTTGAGAGAACAGTTCGGCGAGTGGTGTTTGGTGCTATTTGCGTCGATGGTGACTGGAGGATAAGCATGCACCTACTCAAGCGCCTTCGGATTCAACGCCAAAGAGGGCTACTTCATGTACAGCCAATGGACTCCATAGCTCCTGTCCGAAGAGTCTTCGATTCCGAAGCATTAAGGGAAACATAAGAAATGAAATCATACAAGCGAGAAACAACATCAATACACATGATGTTTTCAGCAATTGCAATCTCAAGCGTCGGACAACAGTGCCGAAGCCTTGGAGGAGAGCAAAGAGGTCGAAACCGTGGCTGCCGAAGCCAACTCCATTGACATAAGCCCGGCCGCCTGGCCCAAGACCAGCAGGACACTGAGAACGATGAGTCTAAAGCCACCAGTGCCCCAGTGGTTCAGCCAATGTTCCCCTTGCGGGTGCAGGTTACGCTCCTCGAAAGCTGTTCATGGCTAAAACCAGTAGACAGATCTCCCTGCGTATGGCCCCAGCAATTTTTGAGTCCCCGACAATGCAAAAAAATACAATAAAAGAGCCAAAATATCGGAAAACACAACAATTTTAAGGGAAAAAGGTGAAAAAAGGGAAACAGTATCGAACAATTAAGAGCTGCCGGAAAAGCCGCTCCGAGGGTATATAAGGGGGTCCAGGCGCGGGAGCGAGTTTAGTCTGCCGTGAGTCGTCGTAGGGTGCACATTGGAGATAATTGGTGTCTACTGGTTTTTTTCTCGCTCTCGTCCCAGGTACTCATGTCCTCGGGTGCATGTTGGGTTCACCACCACCCACCAGTGATGGCTGATGGTTGACATGGTCGATGGTGGTTGGTGTCTTCGATGGTGGCTGGTGCCTTCGATAGTGGCTGAGATGGTTGATGGTGTCTGACATCTTGAATGATGGCTGACATGGTCGGTGGTGCCGCACATCTGCGATGATGCCTCACATCTACGATGGTTGATGGTGGCTGGAATAATGTTGGTGTCTGATGTTTTCCGTGTGGCCTGAGAGGATTGATGGTTCCTCCTTTCTTGGATGATGGCTGACAGGGTCCATGGAGGCTGACATGTTCGATGGTGCCTCACAACTGCGATGATGCCTCACAACTGCGATGGTGCCTCACATCTGCGATGGTGCCTCACATCTACGATGGTGCCTCACATCTGCGATGGTGCCTCACATCTACGATGGTGCCTCACATCTGCGATGGTGCCTCACATCTGTGATGGTGCCTCACATCTGCGATGGTGCCTCACATCTACGATGGTGCCTCACATCTGCGATGGTGCCTCACATTCACGATGGTGCCTCACAACTGCGATGATGCCTCACATCTGCGATGATGCCTCACATCTGCGGTGGTGCCTCACATCTGCGACGGTTGATGGTGGCTGAAATAATGGTGGTGCCTGACGTTTTCGAGGGTGCCTGAGATGGTTGATGTTACCTTCTTTCTTGGATGGTAGCTGACATGGTTGATAGTGCCTGTCATGGTTGAAGGTGCCGGACAGAAGCAGACTACGAGCGGCTTGATGATTGGTGGGATCTGCTCAAATGAGTATACTTAAGTATTTTTTTTTATGAACAATATTTGTTTATATGTATATACACATATTATATATGAGCACATATACATTCGTCTGAGTCATGACTCTCGCGTCGAAAATTTACATGCTAGCATGATGCGGGCAGGCGCGCTTCGTCGAATCTTAGGTTCTTTACTCTCCTTCAAGACACGAACAGGTGTCCTTAGGTTAGGTAGGGCTTTCTCACTTCTCTCTCTCTTTTCAGGACTGCTTGTTTCATCGTTTTTCAGGTTTGTTCTTCTACTTTCAGCTTTTTTTAACTTCTGTCTTAGGTCCAACTTTCCGGGCGAGTCGCGATGATAGTCGTGGTATTGAGTTCCCTAGTAGTATTTAGTTTCTCTTGCCAGTCTTGTGGTAGATAGCATCAGGCTTGTTTGCGCAATGAGCTCGTCGTGCGGAATTGCACTTCACCGAAGATGCTTGAATAGAGCTGGGGCAGCTAGAGTTGAAAAGGCGCTTCCCTCGCAAACGTAGTGTAGACAACGGACGGATGATATGCATCAAATTAAGATAGACAACATCCTGTTCGTTAGTAGTAGTTGGAAGCCAATCAGCCCATTCAGTCGAACGAAGTTTGAGTGGAGTGGACACTTCTCTCGTAGTAGTTTACTATATGGATGATATGCATCGTAATGACACTACAACTACCGCACGGTCAGTGGCCCAATTCAAAGCTACAAGAATTAGCAAACTTACGTTCTTTTTATGGTGGTGGGATAGTAGTTGCAAGAACGTTTCAAAAAAAAAATATCTAATTGGGTCATTTGATCCGCTCGCGGTAGATTGAGTGTTAAGATAGACAACATCCATTTTGTAAAAATGTAGAGTAGATGACGGACGGATGATATGCATCGAATTAAGATAGACAACATCCTGTTCGATCAAATGAGTCAGAAGTGTTCTCCTTCGACTTCCGCTGAATTACGTTGAGGTGAGACTTCTCTCGTAGAGTAGTAAAGTAGACGACGGACGGATGATATGCTTCAAGTTAAGAAAGACAACATCCTGTTCGTTCGTAGCGATCGGAAGCGCCATCCTCTAAGCCTGTCTGGCTCTTCAACTCTTCATGTGAAGTTGGCTCCGCCGTTGTTGCTCGTGACTGTAGACAAACTGGTGCTCCTACAAGACAGCGAATAGATGATTGCCTTCGACTTAAGACGGACAATCATATGCCTCCTTCGTAGTGTAGATTGCAGAGGGACTCAAATTTCCTTTTAGCGTGACTTTCAGAACTATTATTATTATTTTGTGGCAGTTTGAATGTCATACGGCGCTTCTTAGAGATGTTTGGGTTACCTCTCCGTAGATTATTTCTTGTAGTTGATTTCAGGCTTAGCAGATAACGACTCGCAACTATTCGAAATCTCGCAGTAAGCATTAGTAGTTAGTTGTAGTCGGAAGACTTCTCCTTCGTGCTCGTCGACGCTCTCACTTCTCGGTGTAAGGTTACAGTTCACCGAAGTTGGTGGTTGCAGCTAGACGAGCTGGAGTTGATGAGAATGGCTTCGCTTTGAAGTAGAGTAGACAACGAACGGATGCTTTGGCCTTGTTCGTTTTTGTGCAGGAACTCAAATTGATTTTAGCGCGATCGGCTTTTAGAACTATTGATTGATTCTGTGGCAGTTCGAGAACAGCCCCTCGGCGCTTCTTAGAGAGATGTTTGAGTTTCTGCGTAGATTAGCATAGACAGCGGACATGATTATTTGTTCTTAAGTTAAAAACATTTTTTTTTCGTTTTAGAACTTAAGCTTTGCACAGGGGCTTTGGATCTTTGGCACGCTTGCTTTAATTGACTAGTAGGGCGAAGAAATTCCTAATTTTTCGAGCCTCCTCTACTTAACGTGAATTTTTTCTGTCTCCTGGGGTTAGTTTGGGGAAAATCTTTGATTGTCGGGACATCAGTTTCATCGGTTTCATCGGTTTCATCGGTTTCGTCGCCTTCATCGGTTTCTTAGCATCGAATGTATCTTTCATCCTCAAAACTGAGGAGGATCTCTAGATTTCGGTCTATTTTGTGGCTGCTGATTTGGGCACAGTTTTGTCCTCGGAATAGTCTCCGTTTAGTCGCGCTTTTGAGATTTAATTCATCCTCGGATCAAAAACTTTCGATTGCAATTTTGTGTCCGCAGAGTTCGAAGAAAACCTCACTGCTTCGTGTGAGGTGATCGATAATGGCCAAGGTTTCCTTAATGTTCACCTCGTTTCAAGGGCCCGGTCAAGAAGATGTTGCCTTGATTTTGACTCTGGCTTCGGTTGCGATTTGGAACTCGATTTCACTTTAAATCGTGATCCACTTTTGTCTTCGATTTCAGACGTATTTTGAATTAGTTCGCGCTATGGTCGGATCTGTAGAGACTTAAGCAAGAAATTCGCGATCCTCTCGGGTTCTCCTTGCTGTCGAAGACATTCGCGACGGTGTTCGACTGCTGTATTCCTCATGTTCCTTCCAGGCAGCTCTGCTCACCGCTAACTTCACCAAGCTCCAACTGCCAGGAGTATACTGCGCCCAACTTCAGAAGTTGGTTGTCGCTCCCGAGTTGCTCGCTGCCCGCAATTGATCGTACTGGCTGCAGAGGCTTTTTGGTTGAGGCCCAGATCTACCCCGGACAGTAGCGCAAAGCAAATTATTTTTTCATAATTTTCGCACGTTCCGAGGGCGTTAAATCGTACTCGATAAAATGAAGCAATGTTTTGACAATTTTGACAGTCTGAACAGGTATCTTTGAGAGCCATTGAATCATAACAGTTGAAGCAACTTAGCGATCACATAAGAATTGTAATAATTTCGAAACATCAGTAGTGATGAACTACAAGTCTCCCTGTTCTTCAGCTTTTATTTTAGCTCCAATCTCCAGAAGCTGACCTTCATTTGAACAGCTCCACTTATCACAAAACTTCTTTCGCAAGGAGAATCAGTGCCCTCCAGGACAGATTTCAAAGCCAAGTTCAGGCATTCCCTCAATCTTCACCATCTTATCCCAGTCACGATTCGCTCCTCCTCGAAAAAATTCAGGCAAACCACCACGTCCAGACTGCTCGTCTACCTTCAGCAAATAGTCACACGTCCGGTCCGAACGCTTCCGATAAGCACGCTCCGGCAGCTGTCAATGCGTCTCGCCGCTTGATTGACAATCTCACCTATTCCATCGACCAAGGAGACATCGCATTGACTTGCAACCCTGCCCCACAACAGCAAGTCTTGACACTCCCCCCACACTTGTGATTAGATCCAATCGCGCACCGCACTTGTGCACTCCTCAGGTGTACTCTTGCGCAGCGGCAGCTCTTCATCTATTCACCGATCGTTGCTTTGCTCAATAAAGAAAACAAAACACAGCTAACCCGTCGAGCAACACCCGTAATGACCATCCATTTCCCATCACCTGGACGAACTCGGACGCAATCTGTTTCGGCTGTTTTTCCCCCGAAAATCGTTTCAAAATCATCCACCAGGTTGCTCCGCGGTGGCCATCGGAATCTCAAGCAATTCGCCGCTGATTGCTATTCATGTGACACGTCCGTTGGTCATTATCACCAGACACGTTCGGCATGCGAATCGTCGGCGGCCAAAGTGTCGCGTCGGCTCTGTATTGGGATGCACTGAGAAAACTGTGCCCCACTCTGGATGAGCCAAACGAGCTGGAGTGCGAAGTCGCTGCAAAACCGTCCAGCTCCCGCGCTAGACGTCTAGGCACTCACTATTCCCCGAACCAGAATATGAGTTCCCCGATGGATGGGGGCTACGTGATCGGAGTGCCAATGTGCACAGTGCGTCACCCGGCACTGAGGGTTATCGCCAAATTCTCGGACGAGGCTTCGCACCATGACGCGTAGGCGATGCAATTAAAAATTTTGTAAAACGGAGGATTTCGTGTTGTCGCGACGTCGGCGGCGACGGTCTGATGTCGGTCAATGTCGCCTGCGGGCGATGGAGAGGCGTCCTCAGCAGCGCCGCCGCCGCCGCCGACGCGTCGCAGCACTCGCAGGCATTGCGCTGCGTTTCGGGCCGTGTCTTACGACAACTGAATTAATAAGCGGGACGCCTCTGGCGACGAGTATAAAACACGCGTTTGATTATTCAATTGATATCAGTTTCACTTGGATACCGCCTAGGTTTGGGTACCACAGTCCAACTGTCAGCAGAGAAATCGACAAACATGGCATCGAAGTTCGCCCTCGTCATCCTGGCCTGCATCGTGGCAGCGTGCAGCGCCGAGGCTCCTTTCAGAGGATACAGCAGTCGCCAGCAAGCGGCGCCCTACCCGGCCGCTGGATACCGTCCGGAACGCACTTTCAACCTGCCCACCGAAGAAGCCATCGCCCAGCAGCTGCGTCTGGCACAGTCCATGAAGAGGCAGCGCCAGCAACAGCAACAACAACAACAACAGGAGCCTAGCCGTCTGTACGGTGCTCCGGAGAGTGAAGCTCAACAGCCATCGGAACTGTACGGTGCTCCCCCGAAACCATCCACACAGTATGGAGCTCCTGAAGAGGCCTCTCCTTCTCAGCAACGCGCACGACTTGCACGTCCAAAGGCGCCATCCCGTCAATATGGTGCTCCACAACGCCAAGTGTCTCAGCAGTACGGTCCCCCAGAGCCACCAACCACACAAGCCCCGGACAACAGCGCCGAATCCTTGGAGGAGAGCAAGGAGGTCGAAACTGTGGCCGCCGTAGCCAACTCCATTGACAAGAAGCCCGGCCGCCTGACCCAAGGCCAGCGGGACACTGAGAACGATGAGGCCGAAACCACCAGCGCCCCAGTGGTTCAGCCACTGTTCCTCCTCCCGGTTGCAGGTTACGCTCCTCAGAAGTTGGCCTTCTTCCAGGCAGCTCCGCTCACCGCGAACTTCGCCAAGCTCCAACTGCCAGGAGTGTACGGCGCCCAACCCCAGAAACTGGTAGCCGCCCCACAGTTGCTCGCCGCCCCACAGGGCTACTACCAGCCCCAGCAGTTGGCCCTGGCCTCCCCGCTGCAAGCGTGGTGAGCGATGTGTGAACTGTTTGTTTGGAATGATTGTGTTGTGCAAATAAATGAAGCTTTTTTGTATTTAATTTTGACAGTTTCATTTTTGCCGAAAAGTGTGACAGGTGGCTGGTGACATTCGGCGACTTGGTGATGGCATTTGAGGGGAGGGGCTCCTGCTTGATAGGTGACTATGGGCAGACGCGAATTGAAAGGTGCGAATTGACAGGTGTATGATGACAGATGTCACTTGATAGATAAATGTACAGAAAAAAAGAAAAAAAGTTTGACAGTTGCAATTTGGAGAAGGTGAAAGTTCAAAGATGCAAGCTTAGAAATGACAAGTAACTGCTGACAGCTGTCAAGATCAGAAGAGCCGCTGTATAAATATTTCAGCGTTTGGAAGTTAAGACACAAACCGCGACCCTTTTGCGACAAAACACATCTCACTGTTAGCGCACAAATTCAGGAACCCATCTCAAAGTTAACTCTGGTCGTGCACTTACTCCAATTAAGGCCCGGTCAGGGCGGTTCATCAAGCTGAAGCCACTTCGTCCTGTGATTGACGCCGAAAACAAACAAATACGCGCAACATCCAGTCCGTCGTTCGTGAGTCTCGTAGTCTGTTTGCCAATTTATCTTCATCACGATGCTCTTCCCTCGCCCCTCCTCAATCCAGTGCGCAAAGCCACTGAAGAGCTGCTACATGAAAACTCATTTGCGCCGCGAACCACGATCTCGCCATCATGTCATGCGAGTGATTAGAGCGATCCTGCAGCTCAAGTGGGCCGTCGTGTTGGTCGAAGGAGGCGAACAAATACCAGGCGCACAAAGACAATTATTTATGTCCAAGCTAAGCCCGGCGTCTTTGAGGAAGCAGTGCGTTAGTGATTATTGTGTCGATTCTGGAATCTCGAACGAAATTCCGTCATTCCTCTCCTTCTGGTGACCAGCATGGCAAGCATGTGTCGCCCACGTGTGCGTACACCGTGTGCTCCATTCACCATATCAATCCGTCAGCGTAGATTCACTTCTATCGCGCCAACGTCTAATTAGAGTCAACATCAGATGGCATTCATCACTCCAAGGAGTCACCCACCCCCCCACCCTCCATCGGCCATCCACCTATTCATCCACCGCGCAGAGCCCTGCCAGAACATTTTTGCCTCGCTGCCAAAACTATCATTGAACTTTTGTGGGAGTCTAAATATAGACGCACTCTCCCCCGTCCCTGGGCACCGCCACCTCCCGGCATGCCTGTGTGAGGTTGTAATTACCAATCGCTAATAGGTCGGCCCTCCCCCCAACGCATCCCCTCTCAACCAGCTGACGCGGAGATTTCATGCGAAAAACTCCGTCATCACCCGTGCCGCCGACGCCACAAGGCACTCTGTGCGTGCATTCATTAAGCAAATCCCTCGTCGGCGGCCCTTCGTGGCAAACGACTGCATTCGCGGTCCCTTGTGGTGGTTATTTCTGTGAAATGTCGACGGAACACCAACGGATGGATGACATGCATCATCGCATCATCGCACCACCGCGCGCCAGCAACGATCATTGCACTCGGAGTTGCAGGCGAAGCCATTGGGCGTTGCTAACAAAACACACACACACACATATGGATCTATTTGCCATATTGGCTCTAGAGAGTCGGCTTTTTTCTGGTGACGAGTGAGGAAAGGGTTGCGACTGCATTATGTGTCCAGTGATGCGGTGGATTATCGCATGTAGGAGACTAGAATTCTGATTTGACACTAGGTTGAGAAAATCAAACATCTCTGCCGCAACATGTTATTCTGCTTTGGGATTCATGCTGATGGGACGGGATTCAATTTGAGGTTACACTTTATCGGTGGCGTTAAGATGGTTGATTGTGATGATAGTGCAGATATTTTGGCAGCTGTGCAAAGTTTGAAGAATGCCATTTTGTTCGCTATATCTTTTAATACCCAGTGGATAAGAAATTCTAAGTATTTTGGAAGAAATTCAACATGCTATAAAAATATCTCAAAATGTTATAAGAAGACAGGAGAGTAAATCTGAAGAGTAGCTAGAGACAATTTTCTACGTTTCCAGAGGATATACTTTAGGAAATGAAAGTGAACCATTGGATCTTCACACTCACAGCAAGGCCAATCTTACTGTATGGAAGAAGGTGTAAGACAAGAACATGCTGGCATAGTTTGGAAGAGTCCATAGCGAAGATTGACTGCGTATGGTCTATATGATCTTGCTCTTACTTCCTCCTAACCTGTTCGCAAAAATAAATGGTATACAAGTCTGCAAAAGGGCAGAGTAAAGTTTTATGATTTCTAGCCAAGATTTCCTGTCCAGGTGCCATCAATGCAAACATGACCAAAAGTCGCACGGACATAGAACTTCATCATCGTTATCATCTTCGTAACCCACATGTTCCACTAGAGATGTCACGGGGGCAGTGCACACACCTGATATCTTCAGGCCGCTCTATCCTCCGCCGTTGACTCTAACTCATCAGGACCTATTACCAAGCACAATCAGGTGAGTTTATAAACTTGATCCAACTACAGCGCGCTAGGTCTACCGAGCGGTCGCCAGCTCTTTCCTCTCGAGAAGTCCGAGGGCTTTCTCATCTGCTTTGAACAACGTCCATGTATACGCGTCATAAAGCCGGGATGATAACAAGGACAGCTTTGTCTTTCGAGAGAGTGCTCTGTCCTCAAAGAGAGAAACAACGATTGGCATGTGTACCATCGGTACTGAGGAACAGTGGTACATGAAGCCCTTGACTACTTCATAGTCTTTGCTGCCCATTGTGTCGCATTGTCGAACACATCGATGTGGTGTGCACTTTCTTGGTGACGGCATGCATCCTCCCTCAGTGACGACTCCATATGTTTGTCCAATCACAGCAATCTCATCCACGTAGGACCAGCTGAACGGACTTTTGGCAGATCATGCTTTTAACATTGACTTATGAGCTTCGTAAGCTCTTCTCAAGGAAATCACTTGACAACGCGTTATCTATTTTTAAACCTTTTACGACATCGAACGTCTCGATCAGCTTAGTACCAAGGTAGCTAGAGTTGTCTATTGCCATTGTACACAATCTGATGAGTTTGGTAGGAATGCCAAAACTAGACATGATACTGTATAGGACGACGCTAAGAACATCTGTATTTCTACTGTTGTTCGTTACATGGGACTTGGATCTGTTTAAGTCGTACTCCAGCCAAAGAATATGACGCAGCTCACTTCCTAATGACTCGGATACCTTAACCTCTCCGGTGGACGTCTCGACTGAGCTTATGGATGACAATGTCAGTCGATTCTGTGCTTGAGCTTGAACCAATCCTTGGAATTTATCTTTCTTTTCATTTCTTTTAAAGCTTTGATGTTCAGGAAGAGAGCAGGGGAACATTTTGTGCAGTCTTTGATGGAACTGGAGTTAACAGGATGGGTCATAATTGCCTTCAAAAAAGCTTGACTGTTTGGACAAAAGATGATTTTCATTTTCGGAAGGTCCATTTGTTCATGCCTTTTTTTGCCCCAAAAGATTTCTGTTTGAAAGACATGGGAATTGTCAGAAAACCTGTTTACTATCAGCAGAAGATTCCCGCCCTCGTTCCACCTCTGCCTTCGATCCATCAGTGAAGATAGGGAAGCTCTTGATAAGTCCGACTTTTCCTAATCTTGCCTGTCTGGTATAAGGATCGTGAGGTTTTCGTCAAAGTCTTCCCCGAGTCTTTCAAAGTCTTTTGTACCACAAAGACCCTCATAACTGAAAGATTCGAGCAAGCTTAAATGTAAAAAATTTTTCAAAATGCCAGTTGCAGTATTCTCGAAATCGCAGAGCTGAGTTGGCAGCATAGTTCTTGAAATGAAGTTGCAAAGGTTGAAGTCTCGTTTGTTGTCCCGCTTGCAGGGTGGATTCGAATGCTCCAGTTATAGGACAGACCAGCCTCGAAAAATTCAATGTTATCCGCTTCCCACAAATCAAGTTTCCATAGCAAAGGATGACACACCACAGAGAGGCGGTGCTAAGAACCAGTCGCAAGAATGTGCAATATGCCAACTTCATAGTTGGAGACCAGACAATTAAGTCCAAGGAGTGCGTGAAGTACCAAGGGGTTATGTTGGACGATAGACTACCCTTCAGGGAACACATAAGATATGCCAGTAAGAAGGAATCACTTGTACAAGGAGCACCCTCTCGAATCCTTCCAAATATTGGTGGACCCGGGTATGCACTCAGAATCCTACTCTCACCATTGTTGAGTTCAGTCCTCCTGTATGCAACTTCGATATGGGCTAGAGCACTCACTTCAGGATGACTGAAACGGATGACAACGTCAGCATACAGACACTACGTAATACGAACTATCAGTGGTTTCAGGACCATTTCTGATGATGAGGCGTTCGTCATAGAAGGAATGCTCTCCATAGACGTTCTTGCAGACGAGCTTATGAGGGTGTACCACGGAAGAACGACCGGCTGGCTTATGAGGGTGTACAAATAAAGAACGACCGGCTGGCACCGACCTAAAACTGTAAAAGGAGAAGAACGATCAGCATTCATAGGTATGTGGCAAGCCAATGTTAACAAATGGGACGCCTCCACAAAAGGTAGATGGACGCATGTGCTCATCCCCGTCATCGAGACCTGAATATCAGGATCCACAGGGAAGTGCAACTACCAACTCTCACAGTTCCTTTCTGAAACTTTTTCGGCGGCTACCAATAATATCTCCACAGGTTTGGGTACGACATCCATCTAAATGAAAAAAATTCTCGACTACAACGCGTTTCGAGATTTCGCCAAATTCACGTCTTAAGCTCCACAAATCACTCCAACACCCCCACCCACTCATCGTCAAAGCCAAATAGCGCCCAAGCAATTATCACGAAAAAGGATATAAGAATGCCAAATTGAAACAAAACAAAAACCCCTTCTAACTGGACCTCATTAAAGTCAACTCAATTTTACAGCTTCCCTCAAAGGCAACAAAGCTCCACCACCATCCACTGCAAATAATTACAGACCTCGCCCAGAGCGAACAAAGGCCCTTGGCGAGCTTTTGATTCGCAAAAGAATGAGAAATGACACACACACACACACCTTAAATTCATTTCCGCAAGGAGTTCACTGTGTCCACTGAAGCACACTGACCTCCGTTTCTTTTCGAAAGGACAACGACATCTTGTTGCGTCATCAATGGCTTCTATGCTCATTATTTCAATAAATCCTTTCTTTTCTGGTGAGGAAATTGTCCCTAAGTTCTCTGGAGCGAGTGCTTCTTTCAATTGCTCCCCTCAAGGAGGAGGCGCAATGACCTCTGTCAATGTGTTCGTTCGTTTTCTCTCTGAATGCAACCAAAGTGCGAATTGTCTTAGGCACAGACTGTAGCTGGACAATAGTTCGTTGCGACTTGAGAGCACCCAGGAGTCGTTTTTTCAATGTGACGGTTCCTGAGATTGGCGTGAACTGTTTCAAAGACACACAAATACCGGATCCTGTGACAAGGTATCGCACCCATCGTCCGAGAAAGTCTAAAGTCACACGTCCGCGCGCAGCTCCGTGCTCCCTCGGACTCGCATAACTCGTTCCACAAATTAATCGCCAATAAAATATTTGACACTCGATGGTCTTCGCCGTCGTTTCATCCATTTCATCGCCATTCGCGCGTCTCTTGCGGATAAATTATTCTCGCCTATTCCTCGGAACCTATCCCATTGACACTTGGCGAGTGAAGAGGGCGCGCGAGCACACGCACGGCACACGGACGTACACGTACATCGGTGCAACGCAAAAAGAAAAAAAATTGCATCTGATGGATACATAAACGTCAGGTATTTCGCGCCTAGAATTCAATTACAAATGAGCGGGATTCCTGCCCGCGTGCTTCGCCCGTCGTCGCCGGCGAGCTTCCAGAGTAATAATCAGTCAGCGGGAACGGCTGTACTCGTCGTCGTCGTCGTCGTCGTTGTCGTGGTTGTTGGCGGCCAGTGATTGAGCGACTCAGATGGAAAGCCATTCAGGCTGGGCGGGCGGTCCACTTGAAAGATGTGAACCGATCGCCGATAGGCGGCCCCGCGTTGCAGGCTCACATCCGTGATGCACTTGGGCCCGCACTGCGAGTAGTTAACACTCGATCGGCTACGAGCGTTTTGTTTCATTTCTGCCGACGATGGCGGCGGTGGCGACGGTGGCGGCGGCGGCTCGGTGGCGACGTGCTCCGTGTGTCGATGACGATGATGGTCATCTGGGACCAGGCAGCAGCTGCTGCTGCTGCGGATGAGGATGAAGAAGCCGATGGCTTCTGCTTGTGCAGCTAATGAAGTTGTTTTTCTCCTAGAATTCGCAATCATAACGCAGAGGATCGGATAAAAAGATTGTCCAAGACGAGTGCTCAGTGAATCGGCAATGAGTGGCTTGGGGTCGGCTCCCCGCCAGGAATGCAAGTGTGTGCGGACGGGATAATTGATTTGCGTTGGTTAATCCAGAAGATAGACGTTTGTTTGACGAGGCTGAGGTGCTCTTGCAACAGTGTTGCCGCATGAAGCTCGTGGAATGGCGATGGTCAAAGAAGCAGAAGTCCTCCTCCGCCTCAAAGAGTCAAAGATCATCGTTGAGTAACCGCCACTTTCATCGTCGCATCATGACATGCTATAAACGAACGCCGTGGAGTGCCCTCTATGGGCACAATCGCCACTCGGAATTTCCCGCACGATCCACCCAGAGTCATCAAGCTGTCAAAACTTTTTCGGAGCGCAAAACGGTGCAAACTAGTTTCACTCGCCGACGAGGTGAAACGGAGAAACTCTTTGGTTCGTCGTTGGTGCCCCACATCATCGTAGTGCCATAGAGGCAGAGAGTAGCCGACATGCTCGAGACCGGTTCTAGCCCAGGAATGACTTCATCTCGCCAAGCGAGTGGCTGCAGGTTTTAATTGAAATTTAATTCCCCCATTGCTGCCGGAACTCCATGTGGGCTAGCCGAATCGAGATGTAGGTTGCGACGTGTCCCAGTAGTTCCTGGCTTCCCATCCCCCCCATCAGCAACTGCGACAAATGGTTTGCTATAGAGATTAGAGACTTTTTAGAAAGCCAGCATCCAGTCGCGAATCTTGATTTGTTGGCGGCGTTGGCCTCGTGTGGCACAGGCCGCGTCTGTTTCAGCCATTCCCATGCATCATCACTGGCCCGCGATGCGTCTTCTTTGACACCGCGTTGCCGTTATCTGTGGATAATTTGCACTTGTCCCCTGCGTGTCCTTGTAATTACGCATCACTCTCCGGCGCGCACTCTACCGCCTGGCCACTGTAATTTGGGGCAATCCCAGGGCCTCAGGCCGTCGTAAACACGTCGTAAATTTAGATCCCAATTTCCCGTCGTGCCCACGATGCGGTAATCAAGGACTCAGTGCAGGACATTGAGGTGAGCAAGGGCCGCAAATTATGGGGAATTAAATTGCAATCGACCTGGCCCTTTGGTTGCGGACCGAGGACTCCGTACAGTGCGGAGAGCGAGGCGGCAGCGGCCACGGCGGAGAGTTTTTGGTTTTTAGCAGTAATTGATGTTTCGGGTAATGAATTCGCCTGCCGCATGCGCAGCGGGGGTAACAAGAGAAGCCCGGACCGCGGCCTGTCAAACCAGCTGGTTGCTGGGAACCGTTATTGCGTGCGAATTAAACGAGTTTTCGTTTTTCCCGTGCAAAGTGGAAATTACGTGTAAGTTGTTTGCTCAGCGAAATGAGCGAGTTGGCGGTTAATGAAGCTCCTTGGGCGAATCGGATGCCGCCTCTGAGGCTGTAACTTTCAACGGACTTCTGATGGTCAGGTCCTGAACTCAAATTTTGCTTAGACGCGGTAGACGTTTCCGTATTGTAGCCAGTCAGGCAGGCACCCCTAACAGTAGTCGGCATCATCAATTACCCCTGAATTTCCATGCGAACCCTGTCAACAAGCCAACATACCCTCGTGACTCCAGGATGAAGCCCATAAATGGTCTCTCGGGGCATTTGCATTTTGAGGAGTGCACCAAGAGGACCTGTTGACTCTTGGAAACCTCTCAAAGATTCACTTCATCACCGCTAATCACGACCCGTAGTGCACTCGTCAATTGGCAATAACTCACCACCTCGTGCGCACTAGTGGAGCTCATAACCTTCACCTTCCCCAAGCGGCCGATCCTCGTCCACGCCATCGTCCACCGCTGCGCCAACATCGCCAGTAGAACGAACAAGCAAACGAACACAGATCCCCGGGCCAGAGGAGCGGACACGACAGCGACGTGCCTTGGAACCACAATCGCGAGTGTGTCCGTGCAGCTGAGGAGTGCAAACAATTTTAAACTTTTTCAAGGTCAATCGGTCGCGAGCACGGCTTGGGAATTGACTCCTCTCTTACTAACCCATAGATACGTGCTGTGACTCGTGGTGCTGTGGCCTGGTGTGCGGCATGGCGAAGTGTGTGTATGGCTGGTGGCTGGAGTTGCCGTTGAGTGGCATTCGGGACTCGTCGTTGTGGTCGTTGTCGTCTCGAGATCATTGGCTGAATGCCAAGTGCGATGGTGTCCGGCTGCGTGGGTGTACTGCCGTTTAGATGGATGGGTGCCTAAGGCCGGCACCGGGGCTAGTGCTGATTCCTAGAAGTGGAAACCTAATCCGCTTGGGCAGCACTCAATCACCTGGCTGCAGCTGCACGTAGTGCTCAATTAATTTGTGTTTTAGCGGAGCGCTGCCTGCCTGCCTCTGAGGTCCTTTCAATCCGGCTGCGGCGACATAACGATCGCGCGACATGACTGTATGGGAGAGTGCCGGAGAATGAATGGGATTGTCTCAGTGGGGTGCATGTCGTGCAGGGAACAGATTGAGAGGGAGTAGAGAAAGGAGACGTTTGTCCTCTGGATAGGGACTGTAGATGGTTCAAGATGAAGAGGGATCGGATCCCTCAGTTAGTTTGTCTTTGTCTAATGGTCAAATTGAATGCCATGACAGTTAATAACGCTCATCCCGTGATCAAAGCCGCTTGAAGGCAACTTTGATTGAAGCCCGAAAGACGTGCTCTGACTCATGTTTCCCACTCCCTACCCTTTCCAACACTCCGTCTCCTTTCGGAACCTTCCCGGAACGACATCTGCACTCCTGTCCTGTCCCCATTCGCCTGATTCGTCACCGGTCGTTCTTTGTTCCCAAAATAAACTCTCACCCCTCAATCGCGTCGTTGTCGCTGTGTGTCATGTGCACAACCATCGCGATGGAGCGTCTCCAAAAATAAATCTTCCTCCATCCGCTGGAAAGTTGTGCGGATTCATTCGCGAATTCGCAGGCAATTTCCCATATCTCGCTGCGCTGTCGAATGGAATTTCATTTGCGAGGCCACCCATCGCCCCATCGCCACCCCACCGCGCCGCTGCCAGCCCACTCGAGGCCGGCATCTGTGCTACGCCTTTATGCATCTGCAGAGCGCATTAAAACTTCTCGACACATAAACTGTTGAACATTTTACGAGAGGTAATTACACAAACAACACGGTGACTGCTCTCCATTCCGAGTGGCATCATCGAGAACGTCGCCACTGCCGCCGGCGTAACTCCTTGCCTTGGCGTCGTTAAAGACACGGAGACTGGGCTGGTCGGCTGGGTACTTAAGGCTCGATTAAGGACGCAATAAACCGACGAGTGTCTGTCGCTTGATTGGAACTACCAGTCGATGCAGTGACTGGGAGGAGGTTTGACGCCATTTAACCCAAATGGGCACTTACACCTCGAAAGCTGACCGCAAATTGAACTGAAAGCGTTTCAGAAGATGTTTCTGTGGATTTCAAGCGGTTCTGAGGTTGAATTGTGGTCATCCATGTGTCGCTTGGAACAGATGACGGGAAGTTCACGTCTGCCCAGACAATGCGTTGCAAAATTTGGACAAGGCTAACGCGAGGAGTAATCAGATACCCTTTACAAGTGCTTCACGCAACAGCTGAAATCAGAGCCGGCATCTCATCGCCGCCGCCCTATACATCAAACGTCACATCAAAGATGGCTCGTGTGCGTGCCGGTTATGCACGGTAGCACTTTGGAGATGACAAAGCTGCGCCCCCATCATGGCTGTGTGCTTCGCTGCGAGGTATCATCTTTGAGCTGTGGCTCTGTAATTGAATCCTTGGCGTCACGATGAGCGTAACGCACACAAGCAGAGGATTTTCCGCTCGATAAACCGGAAGAGTGGTGCAATGCCGCAAAGAGGACAACTCGCGCACACATTCCACAGCGACACGTGGCGTGCGTCAGCTACTTGAGCCGTGAGTGCTTTTAAGCGATGCACGCATCGGCAGCGACATTCCATCGGAAGTCAGTCGGCGGAGGGATGACCCGCAAATGAGATCCCAATTGTCTATTCACCATGCGATCGTTCGCGTGCTATTCGCGATTCTGACTCCGCCCCTTTTGCGCTGCACTGGCCTTGCAATGGCTGCCATTGTAAAATTTCGCACATATGCGCTTCTCAAGCCGAGTGAAGCGAACCGTGAGCGACGGAGAGGTCTTAACGCGGCGCAAGGAAAGTGTGAAGAAGCTGCCCACAATTGCTGCTGACAGTGGGCATGTTGATGTTGACAGCTACCGCAATGATTTGTGCTTAGACTGATGCAACATGAAAGTCAGTTAATGAACGTCTGATTGTGAATTGACACGCGACTGGAAGGTCGTTGGCAGTTCTGGGGAAGATAGACAACTCTGGATGTGACTTTGAAATGGATTCTGGAACAAAAAAGCAACAAAATCGATTTTTTGGAATCCAGATTTGTTAAATTTCCACCTTTCCATTAAAAAAAAATCTAACCTCAAAAAAAAAAAAAAAAAAAATTCAACACTCGCAGTCGGTAGGATTCGAACCTACGCTCCCAGAGGGAATCTGATTTCTAGTCAGACGCCTTAACCGCTCGGCCACGACTGCTTACACTCGCCCCCATCGCCAATCTCTACCAGTCCCCACACGTGGTCTGGTGGGGCGTTTGAAATTCGGTCTCTACATCATTACATTAATTACAGCCCAGGAGCTCGGATTGCTTATCTTCCCCGTTCACTGCTCAGTAAGTGAATTAAACTTCGATCGAATCGGGAAAATAACCCCCGCACCACACCACCACCGCCATGCTCTGACCCTTTGTGCCGCTGTTAAACATGTCGATGCACACTCATCCCTCCGCACATACGTACAGTGCACAGATCCCAGGGCCATATGGCGGTGTGGTGGCAGCTCTCGATATTCGGTTGCATGCACTCGAGTGCATCTTACATGGAGTTCGGGATGCGATAGTTTTTCGCTCTGTTTTTTCTGTTTTTGGTGGCCTCTTCCCGGTGAGAGGGTGTGGCCCCTACCGACCAGCGCCAAATGGATCGGAGCTTCATCGCCGATACCGAGTCTCAGAGGACGACACAGGGTAGTGTGGACCTTTATCTGAAAAGCAGCTGTGACCTTTGGTGATGGGGTTGCATGGCCTCCACACACGGATACGGCATTCAGTTGCACTCCGCGCTGCGCCAAGTCATTCAGAATAATGGCCAATGGCTGGATGCATGGCATCCCCGTGAATCTGGTGCTGATGGGAAATGCATCGATGCATGAGCGGGTTCGCCGAATCCACAGTGGCAATTATGTTCAGGAAATTACACATTTTTAAGCCCACTCACACACACACATACACAGAGGAGACGCACGGAGGATGGCGGCAGATGAGCGATTCGAATCAATTGAAGGGAGGATGAGGAACGATGTGGGGGTTTGTTGTGTTTTTTTTTTTTTGACTTCATTCGAAAGCTCGCTTGTGGTTGTGGGCCAATATTTGGAATAGAACTAGGACAAGTTGGCGCAGGCGAGTTGTGGGCGTAAGTGACATGCTGTGCGGTGGCCTGGAGAACGATGGCATTTGCCGCGGGAGTTGGCAGCCGATGCAGTTCAACTCTGGTAAGCGGTGGTTTGGGTTCTTGGATGCGTTAGCGCGGGACGGCCAGTAGGGCAGTAGAAGAAGCGTTTATAGGTTCCGGTGGACATCTAATCAATGGAGATTGTCTGTGTTTGAGATTGTTCAGATTTTTTTCAAGGGAAATGAAGGAGACGGTGGGTATTTGATCTGGCGGTGGGTTGGGTTTCAAAGTTTTAGCTGAAATGAAAGTCTGAGTGACGGCTTATTTTGAGACATCGCTTAGGAGGACGTACAGTGGAAAACTTTCAAAGTATAAGCTGATAGTTGAAAGATAATGTCACAAGAAACTTAGGTCTTAAGTTAGCGCAACATTTGAGCCTTCAATATGAACAGAAAAATGGCGGAATATGGCTGCTTTGTGGATTGAAGTAAAGCCAGGATTGCCAAGATCTCAAATTTGTCTAAATTTTTAACTTAAGATCTTAAAACATTTTTGATCTTCAACAATCAATTGGAACTCCGACTTGCTACTCAGGTTCTGAAAAACAAATTTCTGATGGAGTAGCTCATGAGGACAGAGGCTAAGTTAAGGCTTCTACCAAAGCACTTAGCCTAGACGTTTGAATCAAATTTAATAAAATTTTGGAACAAATTCTAAAAGAGAACAAGATTCTAAGCAACAAGGTAAAAACAAATTTTTCATCTTTCCGAGATTCACGCTCAAAGTTTTGGCAAAACATTGTCAGTCAGAAGCATTTGGGATCACATATTTTAGTTCATCACGGCCTTAGCAAGGTACACATATTTTCGTCGCTCCTAAGTCTTGATGGTATATTACGGCCCGATTTCTCCACGAAATTTTGACCACAAATTTCGGTAGCATGTTTGGGTTTGGAGAATTCGGTAACAAATTGTCCGTAGTTTGAAGTTCTATACCTCTGCTATTCCATAGTTTGGATGAAATCTGACATCTTAGGCTTCAGTACGCTAAGCTATGTTACAATGAAAAGTTAATTGCGTTCAAATTCAGAATGAAAATTTCAAACACTGTCGTCGCATTTTATTTTTTATTTTTGGAATACTTAATAATTCGGCTTGAAATTTGTCCCGGAGTTTATTTAGTCTCAGAGCCCACAGAAGGGCAACACAGTTTGGTCCTGGTCAGATCTTTAATTGATCTTGTAGATTAGTTCCCAGATGATGTGACTGAATTTTTGTAAAACTTGATTCACAGTCACATCCGTAACACTGTATGCGGAGCCAAAGTCCATTTTGTGGCGGAATGGCGGCTACCAGGCCCAGGTGCAAAAGCCCTTGGAACTTCGGTTTCAGCCTGATCGTTCAGTAGGCTCTCTTGTGGGAGTATCGAGGTTAGTATCCTGAGCTAACTGATCTGAATCAGGCTGGTCAACCTACCAATAGAGGTCAAGCGGTTAGCGGAATCAACACACGACACCAGTACCGAAATCGAAAGCTGAATCACTCTTGCCAATCGCTGTTTCTTTGGGCTCAAGAGGCAATTGAGTAATAATGCCCGAAGGACTTAGCTTGCTATATATAACAGCTTTGTCATCCCAGTCGTATTCTATGGCGAGGAAACCTAGACGTTACTAAAAGCGGATAAGGAAGGCCATAGTCTTTTCAAGAGAAAAGTTTTGCGTGCGATTTTGGTCCTGTTTGCGTTGATGACATCTGAAGGAGAAGATTTAACGACGAACTCTTTGGGCTGTAGCGAAATGCGCCTACTCAAGGGTCTTTGGACACAACGCTTAAGATGGCTCGGCCATGTAGAGCGTGTGAACACAACTGTTCCGGCCAGACAAGTCTTCGAATCTTAGCCATTGGGGCAACGCAACAGAGGACGGCCCAGGATAAGGTGGTGCACACAAGTGGAGAAGGGCATCAACCAACTTGGAGTGCGCAACTGGAGGCAAAGATCGTGCTGGCTGCAAAGGCTTGTTGGTTGAGGCCCAGGTCCACCGCAGACTGTAGCGCTACAAGAAGAAGAAGAAAAAGGTTAGGGGACCCATTACAAAGACCTCGCTCCATACCAAGGTGGGGTGAATGTCCCTCAAGCATGGTCCCATTTGGTACTTGAGTAACTAAGGTGCCTAGTCTTGCGTTATCTACGACTCTTCGGAAATTGGACCCCGTGATATTAGCCGTAACTGCAGGTGGTCACGTAAAACCAAATTCCCTATTCTAAATTTCGGGCCTACATATGTTCTGAAACAAGCACAACTGAAATCATTCGATCTGAAAGCAACAACGACTCTGGAAATGAATGAATATGCTGATGACTGCTTGTGAAATTTCAACAACCATTAGCATCGCACAGCACACCGAGGTGATACCCATTTTTTCGCATGTCAACAAATTAATTTGCATCTTGAAACCTAAGCATCCATTAAATTTGTATATCACCACAAAAGTTTAATCACCTCTGATTCAATTTATCCCCTCGACCGTGTGAACTTTCGCAGATATCCACTTAAACTTTTAAAGGATCTAAGGACTCCTTCTCCTCATAAATTCATCTATAATCCCACGTTAACTTCCCCAAAAAACAACAACCCAAACTTCCAACACCACCAGCATTCCACGTGAAATTCCATGGTGGTTCACGACGAGACCATTCTAATGCAAACATTCCAAACCCAGAATCTCGCCACTTCCCGCCTTTCAAAACAATCCCCATCCCCCCTCCCCCCACACAACGTGCCAACTTCACCAGCTCTCCTGTCAACAATTTAAGGAACAAACCAACTCGAAAACCTTGAAAAGATAAACAAACCCAACCGCTTTCGATCCGGTCGCCGCGGATGTAGTTCAATTGTAAGGACCCCACCACCAATCGCCATCAACAGCGCCCGGCCCTCCGCAACAGAATTGAACGAAAGTCGACTCTCTCGAGGAGATTCACTAAAATTCAAAATTCCTAAAAAAAATCCGGTTTCGTTTTCAGTTGGTGACTGTATCCGTTCCATAGTTTCTCTCAAACTCTTCAGCAGCGACCGGCGGCGTGCATCTGTGTAGCGTGCCGTGTGTCTATGGATGTGCGCTGTCGTCTTTCTGCTGTGTTTGGGGGGTTTTTTTGCTCGCGTACCTCCTGCTGCAACACATTGTATCCCGCATGCAGACACACGGCAAAAACCAGCGAAAACGGTGAAAGATAACAAAAAAGTGGGTGGCATCGGTATGCACTTCTGGCTGCTGCTGTGTGTGTGTGTGTGTGTGTGTGTGTGAGCGCAATGATAACTCACAGTATCCAAGCAAAGCTTCGAAGATGCGATGTCGGGGTTGTGGGGTCTGAGGCGGAGGGTGTCTATCACACAGATGCGAGTCCATGTTGCCAATCGGCGATGCCGCATGCGTCGGATCGTTTCAACAAAAAACTTATTGACCCGCTGACTGTGGTCCGCGGCGGCGGGGTAGGGTGCATGACGATGCACGACTCGCGATGGATACAAAAACGAGAAAACAAAGACAAGATGCGCATGTGTCGGCATCGACGACATGGCGGTCGGGGAAGACGTTTTCAGAGCTTTTGTGCAGTTCGCCGCCTAAGCAATGGCCAAGGAACTGTGGCTTATGTTGCCATAGGACGGAGATGGGGATTAGTCATAGTGGATGCGTACTTTCGGTTGAGAGTGCTCGCGCGAAGAACCCGCAAATTGGCAACTCTGTTGATTCCCCCGGAATTTAATCTCAACCCGCCCCATACCACGACGCCGCACACACACAAGAGGCCACCACATTTCATGTTAAACCCAAACATCATTCACGGCAAATCTACGTCGTGGCCGCCATCGTCTGGAGAATGCGGTGCAGAATGAAGATTGAAGGAACTTGGGGCGACTTGGCAGAAGATCCACAAAACGAGTTATGCTCTCACAAAGATCTCAGAGGCGGCCAGAAGGCAGAGGATTTATGATCTCGTTCAAGGATACTGCCTGCGGACCATCCGACCAGGTGAAGAGGAAGTGCACGCAGTGAGCGGAGGGAGATGGATGCCAACCAATGTGCCACACGTAGGTGTAGAAGAAACCAGCGATCTGTGTTGTACGACCGCCACACACACTCGAGAGAGTGGTTCCACACACGCTATGGGTCCACGCGGCCTATACTCTGAAATGGCGGCAAACTCCAGTGCACTCATCTAGCTTGACTTAACGCGTTCCCCTCCCCCCTAGAGCCAAAGAACAAACAAAGCTACGGTCAAGGGCGTTCGCACTTTGAATGGAAAATTGTCGACGGAACGATGGCAATCGAGTGGAAAAGACCACGATGGGGGAGTGTGGCGTATGGGGGAGAGGATAAGCAAATACTAGAGAGAGAGTCGAGATCTGTGATTTGTGACGAAGGGAGCTTTCTTTTGATTTTGTTTTGTTTTGCGATTTACTCGTGTCTCGATGGACGGGGCGGATTCGCTTTGATATTGGCGAGTTGAACTCGGATGCTGATTGCGTGGCGATGGCAAATTCACGGGGAGTTTTTAAAGGTGTGAGGTCATTGATGGGGTTTGGTGAACACGCAGGAGTTAAAGGTAGTTTTGTTTGGGTAAGTGGGTTGAAGGGACAGAGTTAGGTGTGGAACTGGACTTTCCTTTGGAATTGTTTGTGAAGATGTCTGAAAAGTCTTAAGGCGGGATTTTCTCTCTAAACTGGTCTATAGGGTGATTCATCCTGTGGTTTGATTTTTCATAGGCTTTTTTGGACAGATCACGCGTGTTTCCTGTCAAACCGATTTTCATTTTTTTTCAGTGTTATTCGGCAAGGCATCATGGAAAGGCTCACACCACAACAGCTTCTCAAAACCTTTCAGTTGTATTACGAAAATCAGGGTTCTGTGAGGAAATGTTTTTCGAGGGATTCAAGGAACTTACGGTGCGCATAATTGACCTACTGAAACCACTATTGTCAATACTATTCCCAAATTTGAGGCTCAGTTTACAAAAAAAACATGACAATCGACCGGTGGGACCATATCAAGCCCTTGGAAAAGAGGCTACAGCCTCTGTAGCTGAGAGTACACGCGAAGACCGTGACAAATCGATTCAACACCGTTCTCAGCAGCTTGGCCATGTTAAGGGACGATGTGCTTCATGAAATTTAAGATCTTGGTAAGCTGATTTGATTTCAACAAGACGGCTCTAAGAGCCATGAAGCGCTTGAGACAATGGCTGATTGAGAAATCATTTTGGAACGCACTTAATTTCACGATTTTCTCTTGTAAAATGACCGCTTAGATCGGATAGGATATGTGAAGTCTCAATTCCTTCTTAATAAGCCAGCTACGATTGACGCTTTGGAAAGCAACATAGCTCGAAATGCCAGTCGCTATGCTTGAAGTAATCGCCCATAATCGGCCTTGCGAACGGACCACCTGACACGTACTTATGGCTAGCATTTACATGCTATTATTTACAAACAGGAAATGCCATTATTTGTTCTATTAATTCATGGTAACGTATTTAAGTACACTTTCAAATTTATGTGTTTTATTTTACATAGCAAATTAAACCTCACGATGAATAACCTTAAGAACGTAAATTGTACCGAAATCGAATATGTGCAGCTATTTTGGACTAGAATTACGAAAACGATTTAAAGTGATTTCGGCTGTTTAATGGTCGGTTAGAGTGGAAACCTTTGAAAAATGTCTTTTTGTCCTTATTTGGAGGACCAAACACAATTTTCTTAATCTAAAGAAAAATCTGATCGAATGGTATTCCCTTCAGTCCACAATCTTAAGGTCACCTACACAAGCTGAAAGATTTCTTTACTCTTATCTGGTTCATATCCTTCCTGATTCCTTCTTTAGTCCGTTAGGAAGTTTTGTTTTTGGAGAACTTAAGGGGTACCTGAGCAACAAAGAAACTGCTTGACGGTTGTATCATTGACTTTGTAATGCCTGCATCCTACAATACCACCGTATAGATACCAACGTCCACCTTCCCTGAATCACCCACCAGTCCCAAAGTCAACACCATCATTATTCCACTGCATATCTCCTGCCGTCACATGTCCATTGCTAGCATCTCAAAGGAATTCTCTGCTTATCCCACTAATCCCAACTGCAAGCGCACACTTTGTTGCCGATTGGAACACACCCAATGCTCACTGGGAGATCGTTATCACGTCAGAAGTGCTGTGGACTCCGACTCCTCTTGTGAATCATCATCACTGCCTCATTGGGCGATCATTAAACCCATCACTCACGGAGGGATTTGCAATTGAGGTTGGCTTTTGCGCATCAATAATAAACCGAAACCGGGTTCAGCCCAGTCAAGATTGTTGCAGTGAATCCGGCCTCAGAAAGCTGACGTTTTGAGCTCCTGTCCTGAACGCTCAGTAAACGGCGACTTCCATTTGGGAAGTGTAGAAAGCCACATTGTGGTTGGAGTAGTTTGCAACATTGTTGCATGAATTTGCAACATTTTGATGAGGAATGCTTACGATGCTAGGATTTTTGTCACGAAACTGATGTTCGGGGAATCGTTGATTGGAAGAAGTTACTTCCGTAGATGGTCACTGAAACGGTGCCTGAGGTAGTGAGATGGTACCATTGATGGCACCGCCCAGAGGTCGGACGAACGTCGAATGGGCATCGCATTGACAATTGTTTGAAGTCAATTAAGAATGGGCTGCGCTTCGAAGAGGAGGATGATATTCTTTTGGTGACTTATCGATGGCCTGCTGTGATCGTGTCTGAGGGGAGAGGTGAGGGAAAATTCACAGACTTCCTAGAGAGCCAAAAAGTTGTGCTGGAACTGATCGTTTTCATATAACTAGTTGAAGACGAACACAAGGATAATATTCAGAAGAGTGGCAGACACCATGCTAATTTTGTGTCACACTCTGCGATCAAGGATTAATTCAAAATCAAGCAAAGAAGGGCAAACGATTTTCAAATCCGCTTAATTTTAGATGTCTGTCCCCTACACGCCCTGTCCCTCACTCATACGCATTTCTCCTCACTCCACCGACACATGACAGATTCATGCCCCGAAGGACGTATTCAAATTTCCCTCGCAAATGTCGCCAAAAAATCCCTCACCGTTCAGTTGAACTGTAGACATAAGCTATCCAGTCGATGCGCTGGCTCGAATAGCATGCCCCAAAGGAGAGCGCATCCTGCACCGAAGCACACATATCGCATGCATGGATTATTAATATTGATTAATGCATGCATGCCACCGCCTCACGTGGAGCGAATGCTCCTTATCCTTCATCCGCAAGGCTTCGAGACAACGCACACCCGACGACTGCACCTCACAGTCCCACCCCGCGTCACAACTCAAGCGCCTTGTAATTAATGCTCAATTTAATCGTCAGTTAACAGGACAATGTAGAAGAGTGATGTCGGCACACTGAGGGATTCGTTTAATCTACGTCATCATAAAAAATACAAGCGTTGGGGGGGGGGGGGGAGGATTGGCTGAAGAATATCACATCTGTAACACGATATCGCCGAGTCATCACTCATTCTAACAAATCCAAGTGGAGCATGGGAGTCCACCCGAAGATTGACTTTCCACCACTGTCCCCTGCCAGTGTGTGGTTTACAATGTATTCGCTGTTCGTACACATAGTCGTGTTGTGCGCGAATTTTTTTCTTCCAGCCCCCAAACTCCATCGCGTATGCCATGTGCACAATTATGTGTACACAACACAGAAATGCATAATGCGAGGACGAGCTGCAGGATGGCCTCCGATGCGGAGAGCGGGAACGGTGAATACACATACACATGCCACCCGTGGAGTGCCATGTAATACTTTATCGACAAAAAAGTCCTTTTTACGAGTTAACAGGCACTCTTCGGCAACCATTCCACTCTGCCAGGATAATGCTGCGATGGACATTAGTACACGGTACTGCCGATGTGATGGGGAGGAGGAGGAGGATGGTGGGTGTGGTGAGGGAGGGTCGTATGTACACAAGAGGTGTGCAATGTGCATGTTGGGAGTGGAGAGCCACTGACAATTTATCAATGTTGCACACACATGTCCTCTGTGGTAAGGGCGGACACACAAACACAACCATGGGTGCCGGGGCAAAAGAAAAAGTGAAACAGAAGGACGGCAAACGTAATGCTTTTGGCCCAATAACTTCTGATTGTGGAAGCGTATAAAAATCGCTGTCGAATTTATTACTCGTTACACGGAACGAAATGTTGGGGATATCACATGAAGGGATGATCTTGAGTTTTCATAGACCGCTTTTGGAAAGGGCGCAGGGGAGGAAAATAATGAAATAAATTCAGTGGCTCCAATCAGACCATATTGGACAAGGGAACTAGCTCGTGCTGTGGGTGCTTTTGTTCACTCACGATTTGAGAGGACTCACAGTTTAATGGACGATTCTGATCGGTGAAATTTAGGAAGCTTTTAATAGACGATAAGAATCAGAAACCCGAAAGAGGTGCTGTCGGAAAAACTGCGAGAAGAAAAGTCTACGAATCAAAAGAGGGATCTTCGAAGTGTCGGTCAACGCACATAGTCAATACGACACGGCAGCCAAAGCTTGGACTTAGGGAGCGGTCAAATTGGGAAAACTAGAGAAGATTCTGACATAGATCTTTTAACTCAAGGTGGCGCAAATGTAAACCCATATGACACCCTTTGAGAGGATCAACACAAAATCTCTACAAAGAAGCCTCTTTAATCAATCCAAGACCACACCAAGATCGAGACCTCTATAAGGATTAATTCACGATCACGATCTACAAGATCGAATTATATGGCCCTCTCAGATATCCCAATTCCATCTTCATAGCAAGCTCTTGACACAGATCTCTCCCTCTGTAAGTATAGATAGGAGATCGCAACGTGGAAGAGGATCAGTCAAGATCACTGCATAGAATTGATTTTTTTTTGAGCAGATACCATGGGTTCCACAAGGTCCTCTAGATCTCATAGATAGATAGGTCAGGTTCAAAGATAGTCCACGTTTGGGGGCTTGGATAAAAGAGAATTGATTTGAAGACTGATTTGTGCAAACCTGTGGAAATAGCAACAAAAGATCGAGATATCTGTTGGGAAAGGAGCGCAACTTTTGTGTAGATTAAGGCACCATGTCCTTCTTTAGAAGATTCTCATATGCATTTAGTGAATGCGTCACGAATGAAGAGTTAAGATGAAGAAGAGTCTACATTTACTGGAAGCTGATCCTGTTCGAAGATCGATGTGATCAAAACGAAAACGGGGTTCTGCGGAAGGACATCGGTTCAGAAATCATTTTTAATGAAAAAACGTTTTATAAGATTATCCTCAGAAGTCCTGAGAGTGCTAGAATTGTCCTTGTTGCAGTTAAGTCATGGTGGCTGATCACCACAAGGATATTTTGGGTCAAGATGAGCAAAATCGGGTCGCTTTCAATCAAAATTTCCTGCTGATCTGTGTATTGCTTTGAGGGTGGAAATGTTGACTCGACCAAACTTGAACAATTATAATCTTAAGTCATTTGTTCCACTACTTCTTGAAACAAATGTCTCTTGTCCTGTCCTTGAAGAGCACAAGGTCTAAAAGTGATGAAACAAGTCATTAAGTTCTCATCATCATCTCCCTAAACCTTGCTATTGTTCAAAACAACTCCAAGAAACTTAAGATGTTACGATTCCTCGATCATCTTCTTTGTTTGCCATTAGATTATAGGGCAGACACAATCAGCACGATCTCTGGCCACCTGCCTCCAGTTGCGCATGCCAATTTTGTTGAGGTTCTTCTCCACTTGTGTGATTCCTCTCGACAACTTCAACATAAATCTGGAATCATATCCGTCAATCTTAACCACCACGACAATTTCCAGACACACCCAGCTAACGAAGAAGTCTCAATACAATCCCTAAACATCCAGTGTCATCTTTCTATATGACCATCATCAAAAATTTCACAAATTTCTTTCTCTCAGTGTACTCAATGAAAATTGTGTAATGATTCGACAAGTGTACATAAAAACCAGAAACTTGCTTCTGCAGGGAGATTGGCACAAAAAACAAAAAAAAAACATGACTCATCATCCCCTCGATCCACACAGAAGCCGTGTTAAATGTTGAACAGAAACAGGAGGCGGCTGATAGCGTGTGGTTGCACCTCTCATTCAAAGGAGCCCCACAGCAGTACGCACAGAAGAACGAAAAAACCTAACAGGGGGCTGTTTCAACCCACAACCCACGCACACACACACACACCCACACCCAGGTGGGTGGGGTGCAATGAGAGAGTGGCCCTTACGCCACCATCATCGCTATTGTCCTCATCATCTCCTCATCATCATCAACATCGCTGTAGACCATGCACCAAGGGTATGGCGGCTCCACAATCCCCTACAAATGCACGCATAAGAAAGTAAATGCGCCCCGCACACTCAACTTCTGCGTTGAGGTAGGTGACCATATCCTGGGAAAGGCCACACCGAAAGGATGAAGAACTGTTGACCCACCCTCGCACCACATACACACCCACCCTCACCCACACATGCAGCAATTCGCTCACCAAACATCATCCTCATCTCATAATCAACAGCAGTGTGGAGCGTCGTCGTGATAATAATCGCCCTGCTACTGACTGCAAACGGGTCAGAAGGGGATGCCCATGAGTTCACATCCGTAATATGTGCATTCCGCATCATTCACGCACACACTGCCAAACTCAACACAGGCACACACATGCACACGAAGCGGGCAGAGAAGCAGCGCAACGAGGTCTATTAGACTGGAGGGGTTATACGGGCAAGGAAAGCTTTTTATCGATGTTCCCTATGTGGCCTCACCCCCCCCCCCCACGAGGCAGTCCACGGGGGGATTGTTGGAGTGCGCATGACCGTTCAGCAAAAAATGGAACAAAGAAAGTTTTTTGTTTTGATTGCGATTTGCAAAAGCATATTGAGTCGCTGTAAAGAGCGTTCTACACAAACGGACGATGATGGGAAAAAAACATACGGGTCAGCTACAAAGACGGCAGATAGTCGCCGAAGATGAAAGGAACTTTTTTGAAATATCCCTAAAATGACTTAACTTCAAGAGTTCGAGGCGGATGTGGGAAATGAAATGGCTCTTATTTAAAAAAAAAACGTCGACGAAACAACGACACAATCACCCTATAAGTAACGAGTTTTGGTTTTGGCACAAATCAAGCAGCAAAGTAAAAACTAAAATAAAAAAAAAAACTGCCTTGTACAACACTTTTCGATTGTCTTCCATTCTCTCTATCGTTCTCCCTCGCTCCCAGCACACACACACACACATACACACCCATCGCTCCGTCGGAACAGACTGCGCCTACCCATAACCAACCACAAATCCATACATGCCCCGCGCAGAGATACACATAAGCAAGTGCAATCCATCCGTCTGGCTCTCAGTGACGCTAGGTAGCTTTTTCGCGGCAGCCACAAAAAAAAACCCTCAAATATATATCGCATCCCTCTTTTCATTTCCAATCTGCAAAAAGGAAAAAATAATTAAAAAAAAAAAACAATAATCCGTGCACTCGTACACCCACACTCTTCGCACTCTTGGTCTGGCCGTGGTCCGGGCTGCATACACAAAATACAAAAAAAAATAAAAACGCTGAAAACCATACACAACATAACCGAAAACAAAAGAACCAAAACGGGAATGTATCCACAGTGCAGAGGCATGGGCACGGGAAAGTAAGGAGAGTGCAAGAGGAACAAAAAAAAAAAAAACAAAATTAATAAAAATCTACGAGTCTACGATAAGTTCGCTCTCAATGGACGACGATAGCGACAACGCAGCACGGCGGCGGGGTTGCGAATAAAAGAAATACGAAACAAAAAAAAAACATATCCTCGAACAACAACAACTACAAAAACAGCCCCCAAGAGAGGGGTGGTGCGGGTTGGAGGCCAAAGAAAATAAGTAAAAAAAAAGTGCAAAAAAAAGAGTAAATTTTGTGTATTTCTGCGTGAATTTGTATCTCAACCCCTTGACCGACAGACACAGAGCGCGGTGACGGCGACAAAAACGGTGACGGTGTCGGAGGCGGTGGGTGGAAGTGACGACCGCCCCGCACAGGAGGAAGATACTACGCTATACCATCGCCAGCAACAACAAAATACAGCGGCGACCACGACGACGATAACGTCGTCAGAAGCAGTGGCGGCAGCGGTAGCGACGACGACGCAAAAATCGTTTCCCATTGTAAGTTCGTTTTTGGTTTGCGTTTCGTTGGCGTTTTGTTGCTCGCGATTCGAGTTTTTTTTCTCTTGCTTCTGTTGTTTTGTCGTTTTTCGGGAGCCGCGTGTGATTTTTTCCCCAAAAAAACATTTTTTTTCTGCTCCTCGCCCCTCCTCTTGTAGTGCGCGCCGACGACAACGCGGGTAGGGATCTATAGTTAATTACGAATTATTTGGGAATTTCTTCTTTCACCTTGCTCGTCCCTCACAGCGAACGCGAACGCGGACGGGTTAAGGAATGGGACGGAACTTTTGCGCGGACACATGGACACATGGTGAGTTGTGGGGCCTATGGGGAAGAGACAATGGGGATTTTTTTTGATTTGTGTTTGGCTTGGAATTTTATTGCTTCACTCTCCCGTCACCCTCCCTCCTTCTCTTCATCTCTCTTGCTCATCGTCCCACTCCTGTGATAGGGTAGGTTATGTTTTATGAGAACAATGTCTTGGAGGCGAGGCTGAGGAGTAGGTGGAGGACAGGCCTCCTTGCATGGCCTAATCATAATCAAATTCAAGGTAAAAGTGGATTAGTGTTGCCATTTTGAAGGGATTGTATTAGAATTGCATTTTGACATGGATTTGGTATGGTTTTGAGGGAAGTTTTTACCTTCAACCGTTAGATACACTGAATAAGAAAAATTATCTAATGTTTCCTTAAGTGTAAGCTCATCCTATTGAATTCAATTTGCTCCAATTTAGAGCACAATCCAGCGACCCTTTCTATTTGCTGAGATTGTCTTCCAGTTTCATAACCAAGTTCAGTCTAAGTATTGCACAACGCCAATAGATTTAAGTTAAGAATCATTTGTTCAAAGTTCACAAGTTGTAGCCTTTGGACCTTGATCACATCTCAGCTTATCATGTTAATCGTAAAGCGCTCATCTGTGAAGGTAGTGCATGAAGCTAAGCTACAATCATTTGAATAGCGATGCAAATTTATTGCATTCGCTGACGGAGTTTGACGGAGGAGAGAAGATTTTACAAAAGCACAGACTTCGTCAATCACTCTGTCAGAGTGTTGAATCTGAAAGTTGAAAGGAACTTATTGTCAACCTTATGAAAGTCCAATGTTCAACTAGGCGATCAGCGTTGGACAGAATTAACAGCATTACGAGTATAAGGGCAGAGAGTATTTTTTTGTTTGGAGCAGGTCTTACTCACTGTTTGCAGCACTTCAATGTGGAGCACCTAATCAACACCAGCCTTGACACACTTGGGCGCAAGGCTCTCATTCAGTTCTTTTTGGAGGTTGGGCTACACTGCACTGGAGCGATCAGGCTCAAAAACTGGTCCATTGTACTACCAGGCAGTAACCTTCTGGTTTTCCGTAGACAGATCAGCAGGCGCTTGTGTGATAGAGAGCTTAAGGTTTCAGCTTCCACCACATCAGCGCCAAACAGCTGATACGAGCAAAGGCGGGACATTGACAGAGAAAGTGCTCTGAAGTGTCTTCACCTTCTCCATAGGCGTCGCAAAGGATGTCTGCACTAAGCCAAAGCAGACTTAGGTGCTTTGCGGAGGTGAAGTGTCCCATTTGTATGCCGACAAGTTTCCTGCACTCTTTTCTCTCTAGAGATAACAGAGAAGCCGCGGATTTCTTGCTGACGTTCGGGAGCATGCATTTATGTCATCTCTGGTTGTGCTGTTGGGAGACCCAACCGTCGACGGAAGCCCTAACCAAAGAAGCGGGAAGTTCCAAGGTAGGTTCGGGCCCTACAAATGCCTCTTTAGAAACTTGCCTAGAAAGAGAGCAGGAGACGGGACTGTTTGACGAATGTTGTTAGCGATCGGTAATGTCCTCCGAAAATGAGGTGACGAAGTCATTGACGACCTTAATGTTTCTACTACTCATAGTCGCGCATCTTGATTTTTCTTTGTTAATATTTTTATGCCATGTATGTCCCTTTCTTTAAATTCAAACAGGGGTTAATGAAAGGTACCTGCTTTGGCTTGGATGTAAGACTCTTTTTTGCCTCTATGATCTTAGTGTCCTGGCATCCACTACACTTTTAGGTTTTTTTTTTATTTTGTCAGTGTGTCTATAGGTTTCACATTCTTAAGTGTGGAGCGTCGGGTATGAGGACCATGAACTTCAACTGATGACGAAAAAGGAAATTACGCCTATACGGAAGTTGATCTTGCAGAATGTTTTGGGAATCGGGAAAAACGTTGCTTAAAGTGTCTTGCCTCCAAGGGGACAGGAAGAACTTTTTTTCGCGCTTAGGATGAACCTGGTTCTCAACCCATATGGTTCTCCAGTTAGTGCAGTCTCTTGCCAGCTGCCTCCAAAATGGCACTCAAAGTTTTTCGAAGTCCTTCTCCACTTTTATGCGCCATCTCAGACGAGGTTAGCATCTATTGTGTTGTCCCATTGGCTCTGATTAAATGGCATATCGAGCTGTAGCAGTGTTATCCATCCGTTCTACATGACCTATCCATCTTAAACATTATATACGTAGACGTTTGAAAAGAGGCAAGCCGCTGTACATTCTGTAGAGCTTGTCGTTGCCTCTTCTCCTAGAGATGGTGTCAATGTGAGCATGATCAAAAATCACACGAGAGATTTGGTGATAAATTCCTACAGTTGAAGCCAAGATCACCGTCTTGCCTTCGACACTACGAATTCTATTCTGGCGCCTTCTTCGAGGTATTCCTGTCACAAGCGATGCTTGTGCTGTTCCCTTTGACATGTTAGATGGAAAAAACAGGCATTCCTCCGACAGAAACATTTACATTTCCCATTGGACGACAATATTGGCCGCTATGATCGGCGAAAGTCGAAAGAATCAGTCCTTAATGTTGAAAATTTCATCCCGAGATGATTCATAAACTCACCGAATTATTGTAATTTGTTCAGAAATGTATGCCATTTATGTTTTCGATCGTAGACGCCATTCTTCCGTTAACGGCCTTTTTCATTGGCTTCTAGACGGTATTCGTTTGTAAATGTTCCCGGAGTGTCAAATTTTCATTGTCATGTGCTGTTACTGGATAAGGAGCTGAGGTAATATTTCTAAAGTGATGCTCATCTACAGTACATGTCAGTGGAGACTTTTTGAACCGGGGAGGGAATGTCTAAATTCTTAGAGGCTTCTTCATGAGCGGTAGAAGGAGTAATGGTACATTTTTTATAAGCATTGACAAACTGAGTCAATTTCAACAACAACAATTTCAAATTTGTAATCATTAGGACTGAGCTTGGTCAAACGGTCGTTAACTTCGTATTTATTCCATCGCATGAAATCGAATCTGCTTATTCTTGATTTTTTCGTCAATTTGTGGGATTCTACTTACCGATTGCTTGAGAGACAAACTTTAAGGGATGTTACTGAGTCTTCGAACGGAAGGGACTATGTTTCGTTGGTTTGAACAAGTGGCACGTACATATTTCATAACGCCTTGAATTCGATTTCGTGAGCTACGCAAGCGCTTTTTGAACTTCTGATTGAATCAAGGCGAGAAACTCGCCTTGTTGCGCTTAGGCACTGCTTCTGTTGAATGAGAATCGACGATGGACTATGAGGACACAAACTTTGCTTTGCGTCATTAGGAAGGAATTACATATACATATGATGATGCCTAATCTTTTGCAGACGAATTGTTTTGTCATGCAGTCTTACTGAAGTGCAAGTTCTCTGCTTTGAACTTTTGAATTTTCCCGACAATTGTTAGAACTTTGACGGGAAATTATAATTAAGTCTGCTACAGATGACTGTCGTCTCTTTGTTACCCTTAAGCTAACTCAGAGCATTGAATCCTTTCTTCTGACAGTTCATACTCAATACTGCTTTAGGCAGAAAGGGATTGCGGCCATAAGCAATCTTTTGCGCCATGTTGCCGATGGGACTTTTGAATTTCCCAATGAAGTTGATGATGGGCAATGAGTTCGTCAGGAATGATGATTTTTCTGAAGAATATACACTTCCAAAAAGCGGCGCACTCACATAGTATGGGCTCTGTAGTTTCACCATCCTCAATACAGGGTCTGCATTAAATTTCAGGTCGATAGCGCGTCTTCTTAATTCTCTTTTTAATGTACAAGTTCTTGAACACCATTCCAATTAGAAAGACGTTGAGATCTTTCCCATTTGTCAAACAGGATGGTGACGCTAGATTTGGGAACACAACAGAAAGTCTCTGCACGGATGAGGTTGCTAAAGCCAGCTTTCCTAGTTAAAACGTCAAGAAATTTCGTTGCCGGTGATGCTTCTTTGTCCGGGTACCCTTCAAAGTTTGACCTTGTTTTTCCCGGCTAGGATGTGTAGAGCGTAGCGGTAACCCATGTCAGCTTGAGTCAATTTCATACATTTTGTAAACGTTTGGCAATGTGGAGCCTTGGAAAGACAACGTTAAGCAGGCACCACCATTGTCAATTTAAAGGATTTTTTGTTTTTTGCTAAGAGTTTGGAGGATTGGGACAGTAGTTCGGATAAACTATTTAGGCAATTGCTTAATATCCCCAAAACCAATAATTTCAAAATAAAAACATTTCTGAAAAGCATAAAAATAAATCAATGATGTTTCAAATTATTTGATTTTGACATTTAGCTTGGACTTCTTTTTGACTTTTCAAAATTTAAGTTTCTTGGTAAACGGACTTTTCAAGATTGTACACATTTTGAGAATAAGATTTCTTTCCGTCTTCAAATCTCGGAACCAAGCCTTCCCTTCTCATTTGAAAAGTTGTCACAAATTTCCACTCTTCGTTCCAAAATATTTCTTCTCATGGAATTGTCTTAAAAAAACGGTCAATAATTCACACCAAAAATTAGCTTGTTTTAGGTTTTCAAAAACCAGTCAGTGTGTATGCATCAGTGAACATCCCATCATTCGCGCAACTTCCTCGTTCACAAGCATGCAGTTTGCCAGTGTGTGTTTTTTGGTTCGCACCGAAAAAGCCACTGCCCTGTACACAGCACAAAAAGAAGTCACTTACATTATCCTACGTATTCGCAATGTGTGTTCACAACTAAAAAAAGACACTTAAAAATCTCTAAAAAAAAATTCAAAAAAAATAAATATGCACGCAGCGACATACAGATGCGCGTATTCCTACAAACAAATGCTGCGGGCCGATGATGATGCACATGACGGCCGAAAAAGCGCAAATAACACAAAAAACGCAAAAAAACGCAAAAAAAAAACAAATGAAACGCGAAAAAATCTCATTTCGCCGCGTGTGCCCATCGCACAGAGCACACTTAATGGATAATTAGTATCGATGGAGCTTTTCCCAAACGCAGTTTATAATCATTTCGAATCCACAATCTAAGTTTCCATCTATTCAGAGGTTCCTTTGGCTGCTCTCTCCCATTAGTTTGTGCTTTGTGCGAACGTCAAATTTTGTGTTTGGTTCGTTTTATTTTTCGTTGCTGTCGGGGCAGTTTTTTGTTGTTGTTGTTGTCGTTGTCGTGTGTGCCTTGCTGCCTGCCTATTTTTTGCGACTTCGTCCCCGCTTATTACAGATACATTTGTTACCCCCCTTCCATACCCCTCTCCGTTCCATGTCGCCTGATGTGTGTGCCCTCTGGCGGGTGTATGAGGTTGTGTGTGATACATCATCAAAAACCCCCCAAAAAAGCAGCAGCACCTACATGAGTGTAGATACGGGGATACCTAACTAACTCATTAATAAGAATGCAAAGCCCACCACCACCAAGCGGCAAAACGAAGCGAAATCAGTGCAAAAAAAATGTGTATCTTTGTATCTTTTAGTTTAGAATCGTCCATCATAACTGTTGGATACAGTTCTATCGTCAAAACACTGAACTATATCGTCCGCCGTCTAGATACTTAGATACGTTTTCAGTTGTTTCCACTTTTTTGGTTGGAATTTGTGTTTTTTTGTTATTTTTGGTTTTTCGTTTGCCTTTCGTGTGTATTTCTGTTCCGCTCGCGTATCTTGCGCTCGGCTCGGTGTTCCGGCGCTCTGTGTGATGTGTGCGAAAGTTGAAACGTGAACGCAAAGAACGAGCAGCAGCAAAAAGTTTGCAAAAATAAGGCGAACAAGATAAAGACGACTTTTTGGCGGGATTTGCCATTCTACCCGGTTTCTAGTGCAAGAAACTGGCGAAAGACACGAGCCAGCACAAGACCACAAGATATTGTTGCAAAACGAAAAAGAATGCGATGATTTTGTGTATTTTAGATGGATGTACGGCAAAAAGATACAAAATTTCGGTCTCGGTCTTGGACTACAAAGAAGCGAGCAAACAAAAAAAAAAGTTGAGATACTCGTAATTTGGTGAGCGAACACGCTACTACATTCGCAGATACATCCGTCTGTGTGTTGGTTGGTGTTGGGGGAGTTGGGGGGGGGGGGGACACATGTATCCACATCTTGGGGAATTCGCGCGCATACCCGCACTTGGTAGTGTTGGTTTCTTGTTTTCCATCAACACGGGGAGGGGGAGGCCATCTGTGTGTGTATATTTTCTGGATGCATTCGCTATTAATACGATTGCTGGACGGTGGAGTATGCAATCTTTTGGCAATTGCCTGTGAAATATATTTCGTCGCGCCAAATACATTGAAGCAACAATGGCTTGCGGCCGAGTGCGAGGGAGATTGCTGATGACAGTGTAGAGGTGGAGGCGTGTGTATGCCTGTCCTGCTCCATCGTAGGATGCATGCGGTGAAGCGAAGTGAAGGGGGTAATTGCTCAGCACCATGCTTAGGGAGGTTTAGGTGAGAGTTTTACTATGGCGTACATTGTGTGCAAATTGTTTCGTACTGTGGTGTATCTCAAAACGGAGACGACTGGGGACGGTGTTAGATGAGATTTGATGTGAGCCATTTGAGCTTAATGGCCCTATTATGATTATGCCGTC
This sequence comes from Eristalinus sepulchralis, assembly GCA_944738645.1. NCBI lineage: Eukaryota > Metazoa > Arthropoda > Insecta > Diptera > Syrphidae > Eristalinus > Eristalinus sepulchralis. The sequence continues at coordinate 5,781,473 of OX122885.1, read as the reverse complement.
TTGAGTGCTACAATTAAGAGAGCATCATGGGGTGGATTTTAGTGGTTTGAATACTGGCTTTATCTTCCGTCTGACGACATGGTTAAGGGATGATTGAGAGCGATTCGCAATGAATTTCAATTGCCATCAATGATTGTCATTCTATTTGATTGACTCAATGTGGATTATGTTGTCACGGTGCAGACTTGAAAATGCAATTTTGTGAACTGCAGGATTGATTGAATTCCGTGAGGGGGGTTTTAGGGAATTTAATATGACTTTCAGAATGAAGTAATCGCGATTGTGTGTCACTTATGTAAGTCATAGTGCCCAGATTGTGTTTGATCTAAATCACTTATACCACGTTTATGATGTTCTCTCTTCGCTTTTCTCAAATATGTCCTTAAATAGTGTGAATTTTCGAATTTAACAAGCAACAGGACAATCCCTTTAAGTCCTTCAAACATTTGGAAATCCATTTGCACCGGTCAGCAAGTTCACTCGCCGCAATATTCTGACTACAAGACTGTCATTATAACAATGATAACTGAAGGCATAATTTTTTATCTGGGTTTCATTTTTTCATCGCCATGGCGTAGAGAGTAAGTGCGTCCACTCATAAGGCAAGGTCTCAGGCTCAGCTCCGAGACTGAGCACCTCGCATTTTTCACGGCACCACAACTTACGAGTTATTGCAGCACTCTAAGAGCCTATGGAAAGCTTCGGAAATCTCGCCATTCGGAGTCGGTAAAAACTGTAGGTCCTCTCTACTCGCGAGAGAACAATAGCACGCACAACATGAGCAGTTGCTGAAGAAAGAAGGTCCTGGTCCTTTTTGTTGGCTACAGATCCATTCAATTACTATTCCATTTGGTGACTTGTGGAGCTGTTTCCCTTTCAGGGTTGAAACACAAGATTGCTTTGGAGTCAAGGATTCGCTTCATTAAAAACACATGTGGTAGCTTCCTAAAACTCAAAACTGGTGCTATCCCAATTTTATGTTATTTCAGTAATGGCATCTTTTACAGATTTCCTGCGGGCTTAGATCGAAGACTTCCCTTACAATTTCTGTTTGTCTGGTTCAGAACTGGAGGATTAATTCCCGATTCTTTTTAAAATTTACTGAGGGTCCTACTTATTCTCTCCCTGCTGCTGTGGGCCCTGCATCGCGAATAGCTGCTTTTCAAGTTTCAAGCCACAGACTTATCTGTTAACTACCGTCATTTTCTTTTGCTTCAAAACCGACTCGTCACTTCATTGTAGTTGCAGCGAATAATCTTTGTAAAGAGACCCCTCTGATGGCCGTCACACATTGTGGAGAGTGGGTGAAATGATTTTCTGTTGATATTTCTGTAGACGATAGGGTCCCATGATTTATGAATACAATGTCGACTTTCCGAAAAGTTCTGAAGATCCTTAACAAGGTTTTACGTTCGTTTATATTTGCAGTTGTAGTTTATTAAACATTGTCATGGAGCAATGGGTAAGTGTCTCAAAGCCCCATTCCCCATCGTTGGCTCTGTCCAAGCTTATGACCTGAATTCTGGAGCTCAAGAAGTAGGACCCACTTGTGTTCAACTACAGCCAGTGTCTTGACGTACACGGCCGAGGTCTGTGGTCAATTCCTGCAAGGGACTTTTGTCCCTTTTTTCCTGTTTCCGACAACACTCAATTGTCTATAGAAAACTTCTCAAATTTCGTCGTTCGGTACTGTCAATAATCCGTAATGGACTGTAGGCTCCCACCACTCATCAAAAAATAATAGGACATACTGACAAGAGTTGCCACACAATACTAAGCTTAAGTACTTATCAAGGCAGCGACCCACGAATCATTTATCTTCGTCTCTTTCCTGACTGTCCGCACCGGGGGATCTTTGTCCTAGATTCCTCATTCTTGTGTTTTCTCGGCTTGACACCAATTTGGCTTTGAACGAGTAATTCATATAGACCAAGCGCATGTATTAAATTCAAGAAAGTTAGCAATGGACTAAGGTGTGCTTTACCAGACACTACTCCTTTTCTAGTTCTTCTTTTTCAAAAGGCACGGTTTTTAAAAATTCCATACAATTCCGGACGACAATGATGTGATTGATCGAACACATCAGGCTGTCAATGAAGCGTTTGCTGGTATCGAAAAAGGAGACAGCCAAAATGTGCTTAGCGATGACCATGGACGAAACGAAGTACATATATGCATCACGGAGGAACGGCAAACATCGACTTCTAGGACAGAACGTTACATTAGCCAATCATAACTTCGAGGCTGTGAAACACATCATCTTTTCGGCTCTCACGTAGACAGTACGAACAACATCTGCAGCGAGATTAAACGCACAATAACTTCCGACAACCACTGTTTCTTTGGGCTCTAGAAGCAATTGAGTAATAAAGCCTTCTCATGAAGGACCACGCTAACAGTGTATAACACCATCCCTGGTCCGCTCCATGGCGCAGAGACTTGCAGTTGCATTCTGACTTTAAGTAGAAAACTTGCAAACGCACTTTTGTCAAGCGGAGAATTCAAACTTCATACCTTCTTACCAAGCTTCGGCGGCTACGGAAGAAAACCGTAAATTTCACAAAAGCCGCCTGTTTTAAGCAAATTGTCTCCTTTTACGGAGACCTCCGAAAATGTCTCTCTAATCAATCATATCTCCCACACCTCTTCAATTTTCAAAATGATCATTGGTCGTCACCAATTCAAAAACCATCTAGTAGTCCACGACACAACCCACGAAGATCTCCTCTAAAATCTTCATTACGCCAGATTATCTCAAATTCACACGTCCTCCACCCCCGTCACTGCCTCATTCGACATCAAACAAAGTGTAGCTGCCCGCTAAACCTTCTTCCCAAAATGGGCAGCAGCAACCTAGCCAAAAAACAAAAAAAAACCTCAACCATTGAAACCGCACTTTAAGCTTTCTCGCACCACTTGACACATCGTCGTGATTCGTGAAAACACCAAAGTAGAGTCCATTTTGTTGTTGCTACTCCATCGGTGTGTGCGTGTGCGAAAAAAGAACTCCATCGCAAAACTCGGAAAGCAGCTCCATCATGACTCAGTCATTCACACAGATACAAACTCTCAGTAGAGTGAGACGAAATGCGAGAAAATAAAAATGAGACACTATCATCCTTGCACACACTGGCTCTCGCTCTGCCGTGTGTCGGCGCGCTTGCACCTACACCCAAACTTGGGGGTGCTTTGCGCCAGTGTGTGTGTGTGTGTGTGTGTGTGTGTGTGTGCGTGTGAGAGAGAATGGAAAAAAAGAGCTTTCGCTTCGCTCTCCTTCGTTGCGAAAACTGTTTCGTTTCGTTCCTCAACCGTGTGTGGGCGAGAGAGGGTGCCCCGTGCCATGCCGATGCACACACATATGCTGAGCTGTTACCGTCTGTCCTTCTCTCTCCCTCACACTGTTTTGACTAGGTGTAGTGCGCAATTTTTTTTATGCAAAAAAAACGTATCTGGATGCGAGGAAAAAAAGGCAACTTCGGTAGACCAACCGAAGAACTTCGATTCACACAGCCCAAAGGCGGCAAGTGGCAGAGAGAATGAGAAGCATAGAAAAATGCAAGCAAAGCAGGGAAAGACAAAAAAGAACAACACAGAACTCCACCGGTTTCCGCACCCCCTCCGCGACACGACGAACGCGACACTTGACGCTTTTGCTTTGACTGTGTCTGTTTTTTTTTTTTTTTTTTGGTTTCGTGCGCCTTCTGGCTCTTATCTCGTCTCTTTCCCACTGCGTGACGATCATCCTTTCTCTATTCCCCTCTCGCTCAGTCGCTCTGTCTCGCGCGTTCACTCTGTCGCGCTCTTCGTGTGTTATATTTTATTAATTTTCTGTTCTTTCTATTTGGGGGCACATTTTCAGTTTGTAGATTACATTTAATCCGTTCAGAAGGGCTGCCACGGTCTAACCACCGGTTTTTTTCTCACAATTTTTTGGGTTGGTCTTCTACTCTCTAGATACAACTTTTGTGTGTACTTGTTCTTGTCTTTGGATTCCTCTTCCAAGCACTTCTTCTTCGTATTCTTCGTCATCTTCTTTATCGCCGCCGCCGCTGCCGCCACCGCCACCGTCACCGCCTCCGTCACAGCGACTTCCTTCACTTACACTTACGCTCTCTCCTCCATTTTCTTCTTCCATCTTCTTCTGCTCCACCGTCATCGCCATCATCATCGTTTTCTTCTTCGTCTTCTTCGTGTTAATCCTTTTTCTTCGTCCATCGTTTCGATACATTTCTTTGTCCATTTGAACATTTCTTCTTCATTTTGTTGTGTGATTTTTTGTTGTTGTTGTTGTTATGAGGGCGCCCCGTAAACTGGCGCGGCGGGGGAGTGTGTTGTGGCGTAGACGTAAGGAGTGACAGGAGGGATGTGTGTGGAGAGGTGAACCTTTGGTGTATCTTTTGCTGGTACACTTCTGCAGAGAACAAGATTTCTGTACTTTCTGTGGTGTATCGGCGGCATATCTTCTTGGGGTAAAATTTTTTGTTGTGCAAAGCGCGGGCCATGCCACACTCACGCGAAATCCCCCAAGGAGAAGAAGGAAGACGTATCTTTCTTGTGTGTTGGGATAGAAATACGTTCTGTTCAACGTCGTTTTTTCTTGAATTTTGTTTTTTATTTTTTTTTTTTGGATCTGTTTGGTGTGCTCCTTGCCAGAGTGTATCTTACAGTATTTTTTCCTTTTTGCGGACACTCTCCCATTTGATTTGTGTTGTTTTTTTTGTGTTGGATTTTTGGTGGTATTTGCAAGGGTTTCCGACAATTCAAAGAAGCAGAAAAAAATATGAATCCCCATACAAATTCAAAAAGTCAGTCAGTGTGTGTTTAGCAAAGGAGGCAAAAAAAAAAGAAGAAATCCTCTCCTTGTGTCATTAGAGCATGTCCCCCCTCGAAGTGGGTATCTTTCTCTGGAAGTCCTTGTTGCCTTCTTTTTTCGGATGTTTTTTTTTTTTTTTTATTTTGTTTGCACTTGGGGAAAAGGAAAGTGTGTGTTTTGTTGTGTGAAGTGTATAGTTTTTCACGGTCAAATGCGAAATAAGACAAAGAAAACCCATCGCCGCGCTCAAGGATACCTAAATGCCGGAAAAGAAATTGCAAAAATAAAACACAACAAGAAACAAGCATGGGAATTTTGAATTGCATTTCATTTCGAATGTGTGTCCAAAAGTGAAAAAAATAATAAAAAAAAAATCCCATGAAGTGATGTTTTGTGTATCTTTTCCCAATTTTCATTTCACGTGAATTTTTTTTTCAGTTTTCTTTCCGACCCAGTGAATATGAAAAAACCATAAAATCTCAAAAATTGCGCGGCTTGGTGTTAGAAACAATCGAAACTCAAAGGATGCAAAAATGCAATGATAGCCCAAAGACTACCTTTAACGGCGGCTTATAGCTGGATGTTGGGAGGGTCTGTGGGGATATTTCGAAGTGCTCAACGGTTTTACAAAAAATTTGTTTCATGAAAAGGAACTGATGGAAATCATTTTAAGTGAACTTTTCTTTTTCATTTGTCGTGCAAAATTATGTGTCTAAAAAGACATTTGTGTTTTTTTTTTTGGAAAATGATTAAATTTTGAGGAAATTTTCACTAAATTTGGCATTACCAGAGTTAGTGAGAAGAAAATGTGATTTAGTGCATTATTCTGGCGGCAATTGTTGATGAATCTTTTCGAGAAGAAATTTTATTTAAATACACCAGCTAACAACTTTTGAACTTAAATTCAAAGATTTCTCCTTGCGTGATCTTTCTGTGATTTCTTGTGCTATTGTGGAATTATTTCTTCTTCGACAAATTCATTTATGGGGATTTTCTTCTAAATCCTCCTCATTTCAATAGGGAATAAAGAGCAATATATAGGCTGTAGTGAGACAGTTAAAATTTCTTTCGTGACATCGAACGATCTCAACCGATCTTCATTGATCCTCCAAATTTGAAATTTATCTGCAAGAGCAAACATTTTAGCTCATCCTGACCATCAATTTGTGATGAATTTAGTTCAAAAAACAAATGCAACTGACTAAAGGAATTATAATCTGAAACTGGATCAGATATTTGTGATTAAATAGAGCTGGGATCTTAAGGATGAAATTTTTGGAAAACTTTCTAATTCCAGTTGCGACTTTCTGTCGAAAATGTTAACAGCCCTTTAATATCCCTCATGGAATGTAATGCAGTTAATAATCGTTCTTTTTGGCGCCCAAATGCCAATAATGTTGTTTTCAAAGAATGAACACGTCTTGATCTAAATCTAATTTCATAAGAAATTTCTAAGGTCGTGAAATGATAAGATAAGGATCAGTTTGTGATCGTTTTCCCAATCAATATGTAATTCCTCTTATTTTAAATAAAACATTCATGTTTAAAATTATGAAGAAGGAAGAAGTGTTCTAAAATTTTGAGTTCCTTTTTCAAATTTGAATTCAATACAAAGTACTTTGCGTTCAAGATCATTTTGGTGAATTTTTCGATAAGATTTTGACACAATTAGCCTTCTTTCCGAGAGATTTAGAATATTCTCTGTTAACATTAAACATTTACTTGAAAAGTCCTAATACTCTACAGCCTTAGATTCAGATAAAAAGCTGTATTCGTGGCGTAGTTGGTAAGTGCGTCGACCCGCACGCAGAAGGTCTAGGTTCAATTCCCGGACGGAACAACTCGAATTTTTCACGACACCACCTCCACCTAAGAAAGCAGATATTTCTAGTTAATTGAATAAAAATTGATTCAAACTAACGATCCTTTCTGAAACAATTTATTTCAAATTACGATCATTTGTCTTTCAATTTCAATCAAAACTCCTTTTCTGAGACTGCATTCAGTGCGTCATGTTCGGTCCTTGCATCTCCTGTTCCCCCCTTAGCCATTGATTTGAAACGGCAGCGTATGTTAAGCACAAGATATTTAGACCTTCACAGTATTATAAACAAGCATTTTATGCTGCAAAGTCTTAATGCTGTCTACTGTCATTTTAGTGTGTTCACATCAAACAGACATTATTCATGGAAGGGACTAGAACTGGTGAAACTGAATTATTTTTCACAAGGGCTGAAACGATCACATATGTTTTGTGAAGTCGTCAAACATGCAGCGGAATGTCTAGATTTCAAAAAGCGATGTTTGAAATACTTCACTTACTCTTAGCTAGATTCGACTAAACTATGGATTTAATAGTGCTACAGTTCACAAGGAACAAAGTCCAAGCTTCTTCAAACACTAATCTTATCGTGCTTGCTATTGCTCCTCCGGGACCTAGAATCTACCTCGAATCCAGTCTGTAGTGAGTGTTTATTTACTTTCAAAAAGAGTGATGAAAGTTATGAGATGATCAGACTAACAATTTAGAACCTCGAAGTAATTTTCCCCCTTTAACGCTATTTCAACAAAAAAGTTAGCCAGTTGTATTCCTGTCCTTAAAAAAATTCAATGGCGATGCACATCTCCATCGTTTGTAAGAAACGTCCTCTTTCGGACGTACAGTTTAGTCTAGGGACTCGTTTTTCAGTCGAACCACACACATTCAATAACTCCGATTTTTTAATACGATTTGCATGTCAAAGGTGTTTGATGAGCTCAATTGCAAATGTGAATGCTCATGCAGTACGTGGGTATACATATCATTTGTTTGAGAAAATATTTTCACTTTTTGGATTGCTTGTTGCAATTGCATGACTTGTTGTCAGTTAGGAACACTTGTTGTTAAATTTAGTTCTGTTTTGTTATTTTCTGATTTTAACGAGGAAATGAAATGAAACGAAAATAAAGAAAAAAAGACGATGAAAAATGAAGATAATGTTGTAATGTAAAATGCAAGCCACAAAGTCATACGTTAACAACATGTTCCAGGTTCGAAATTCTGATCAGAACTTTAGTTCGTCGAGTGTGGACACTAGACTTCAATTTGTCCTCAAGTAAATTGTTTCAAAAGAGACCTTCTCAGTTCAATGTCTGACAGACACTTAAGATCAGAATAGAAGTATGCCTTCTCTACCTCACTTCGTCGATATGTTCAGCCTTTGGTGTGACTTGATTCCGCTCACCTAAGAGTATTCGTAATTTCTTTAAGGCTCTGCACAAAATATGTGTCTATAAGAATTTTAAGACTTGCCAATGATCAGTCGTAGGATTAAATATTGATTTCAATCAGCACAGCTTCAAGAATGTGCTTTAAGTCCAAATGAGAAACTTGACTTTATTATAGAGTGCTGCAGTCTAAGCTCCCCCCTTCATCTTTAACAGTCATCCTGTTTCAAGTGGCTAAAACCAATCTGTCTCGTACATACATATGTATGCATATGCATTCATTTCATTTCTACATCAGTGTTCCTCCTTCTTTTGGAACCTGAAATCAGGGATTCGAATTCTTATCTTGAGCATTCTTATCTATTCGCCCTCATGGGGCTGAGTCGGTGAAGCCGACGGAGCTTCTTCTTTGGCAATAAGTTCACATTTTCCTACAGCTTTTGTGTCTTTTTCTTCATTCAAGGTCTTCGCAGACAGAATCAGTTGAAAATGCATTCTTTTGAATGCAACACTCTGCTTATGGTCTTGCATTCGAATTATTTTTTTATGTCTGGCGCCACCGCCTGAGAGAGGACCATTACCTCCGCCAACATGCCTCTCAAGCTAGCACGGTATCTCGCCATTGATCTTAAATTGGTTGCCGTTCTCCTTTACTTGTTTTAAACTTTTCACTCGTGAACACCCTCTTTTGAGTTTTCAAAAATAACTTATTTTCGAGGCCAGAGATTTGTTGTACATTGCCTAATGGCTGCATCCGAAGGCCTAAATTTCATATGCAGAATCAGCATTCGACTTTATTTGATTTGTGTCCTTTAGGGCCAGATTCCTTCAGGTCAACATTGGAGAGCCATGAATTCCCCCATGAATTTGCACAAGGATGTTATTTACAGAGTTGCCAGAGGGAGCTCCCTTCTGTTTTTAGATCACTTTTTATTTCACTTTTTGGGACAAAATGACCTAAAGATATTAAAGTACCTAAATTCTAACAACTTCTTTTGTTTTTTTGTGTAATGTCATATTTAGAATGAGTTGTGATTTCTGTCCTTTGGTATTCATTGATCCTCTTTGAGCGGGATGTTTGCGTCAGTGTATAATCTTTATTCTGGCTCGAATCGTAATCAATGTCGTCTTCATCCCCAGGTACCAGGTCTCAACGACATAGGTAGAGTTGGTCTACTATCTCTTCAATTCCAGCAGGCACCCCTGCCACGTGTGTTTAATGCCTCATCATCGAATCACACGTTTGTAAATCGAAAAAAAGACATTTTCGCACCAACTTTAATATACAAGGCAGTTAGGAAGTTGACGCATCCTGTAAATAATCTAGGCCCACTTCAAACACCTGTCCGTATAGTCAGTTTTTTCGTAACGTCTCCGTTTTGATAAAATCTCAGATTTTTATCAATTTCTGATGAAATTTCAAATTTTCAAAAACCATCTATTTCAAATACCTTCCTCCAAGTCTTCTTTCAGGCCAAAATCAATTATGTGTCGTTCCCTCGCAGGCCTTAATCTCATCCCCAACAAAATGGCGCACCTCAAATTTGTTCCCTTCTTCCCACAATCATCTCATTCCATTCGAATCTTCGAACTCGAATCACATTTATCTTCTTCCCCCGTGTGACTCTCATATACGCACGTCATTCGCTTCTACCCTCCACTCATACAGACCCGACCATCATTAGTATCCCTGTTTCCCTCCTTCTGTCGGCCTGTGGATAACCAAATGATTTAGATTCCATTCAGTTCGTGCTATCTGGAAATTCACCTTCAGCACAAAACTGCCATCAGCACCACAAGCACCGCAGATACTTTCATACGCGTGGCAAGTACTCCTCTCTCGAATCAATCATTCGGCGAAAGGAAAGGAAAGCAAAAAAACACAACTCCTGCCGCGCAAATAAATTAGCATGAATGAAATAATTGTATCTATGCGTGCTTCAAGCAAAACACACACACACACGCCACCCCAGAAGGGGCCCCCAACATCAGCTGGTGTCGTTTCAAGGAGCACAAGAAGAATTTCAAATCAATCTTGTGTCGCTGTTGGATTGCCGTCGGCAGTTCGGTTGCGCTTCAAGACAAAATGATCATCACCGATCACGTGTACCTACTTCACAGCACAATACACTTGTGTGTGCCTATGTACATTTCTAACAGCAGAAGGGAAAAAAAATCGCACAAAATTCATCAATCGCCCTCTCTTCGGCGCGCTCTCTCTCTTTGCCTGGCTTTCTGGCGGTTTCGCGGTTCGTGGAGTTGTGCTTTTTGTGCGAATTTTCGAATGACATCATACACAATTAGAATACACGACACAACGTGTCAGCGCAGGCAACGCATATATGTATCTCAGTATCTCTGTATCCCCGGCTCCAGCTATGGGCGCGGTGGATGGTGTGGGACACACACAGAGTGATCTCTGGCTCCGGCGGCGGACCACTGCGATACAATTAATTCATTCGTTTGCATGACGATTCGATCGAGATTCTTCGTTTCGTTCTCGTTTGTTTTTTGCGCTCGCGACAGTCCGACACATTCAGATACTAAATGAAAAATCGGAACTAAATACCCTCGCAAAGGTCCATAATTAGCCAAGGGAATGCATGCATACGCGGCAGTGTTGCTGCTGCTGCGATTACAACACGGGCCCAACCGACCATTTGGCGGGAATGTTTGTGTTTTTGTATCGCTTCGCGTGTATCTATCATGGATTTCGTTCCGGATGTGAGGAGCGAGCGCAGAACACGTCCGTGAGTCAGAGGGGGAACTTAAGGTCTTGTGGCCGCGAATGATTGTTTGCTTGTCTATTTTTAGTTCCCGAAAACTTCGTGGATAGACTTTGGACGAAAAGTACTGAGGCTGCAAACTGGTTTTCGAATGAAGTGCGGACTGGTGTGGATCACATGTGTTGCGAGCTAGAGTTTGATTTTGCGTAATCCCTTTTTTCGTTCGGTTGAACTGAATTTCGAAATTTGATCAGAAATTTTATTCTGATCCAATTTTTTCTGAGGGTCCTCAAAGATTCATCATGAGATCTTGCATTCAGTTTTTGGTCAAGTGAATTTCTGAACTTGTCGTTTTCAAATTTTTGACATGCTTTGTCCAAAAAACGGCTCACATTGATCAGTACCAAATTTCGAACAAAATTCTTCAGAACGACAGCGCCTTTCATTTAAAGCTTCACGCTTTTACAAAACTGTGATCGGCCTTCAATTCATTGGCACTCGCCCCATAAACTCGTCACATGCGTCTACTGCTGACACGTCACGAATCGTCACGACCCTGCCACCATGTCCATTCTCCACATCCAGGTGCAGAGTGCCCGCTCCCCGCTCTTGCATACTTTTCATATATCCACACGTGAACATAACTTATTACTGACACCGTTAATGGCATTAAGGTTCATCATAAATTCATTATCGTCGATGGCCGATGAAATTGCGATAAGACGTGTACGGTGTTTAGAGCGACTTTCAGCTGTGAGGGGGTCTAGGCTGTTCGTCTGTTCGTCTACAATCGTTGATTTCATGTAATGTGGCAGTTAAACGTGTCCCATCACTTTGGGCTCGACTAAATCCATTGATAAGAGAGAACCAAGACGGTAGGCAGTTAGTCTTTATGTTTGTTTTCTTCTTGTGGATAAGGGCTGGGGTGTCTGCTTGATGGCTTCGGTGATAGTGGGGCTGTAGCGTGGCTATCGTAGATTTATGTGTGTCTTGTGAGGTGTGATAAGATGATAAACTTCTGTTAGGATTTTTTTAATTGATTGCAAGTTCTTCTGCGCTGCTCAGCAGCTAATGGCCTGAGAAATTGAAGGGAAGTCAGTCTTCCTGCAAGAAAATGGACCAGCACGAAAATCTTTAGACACTGTGGTCAGGTAAAAGAGGGTAAGAGAGCCCACTGCTCGGCTGGTCGCATGGACGATGTTCGATTTGATCAGTATCACACGTGAATGATTAAAATTTATGGTAGACCGCTCCACCCAAGGGGTTTGGATACTGTGATGAATAGACAAGCAGTGATCTTCACAGGGATCACAATCGTCACTCAAACGTGATCTTGCTTTTTTGTTACTCACAATCTAAAGCAATTCCCTTGAGACCAACATCTGCATGTTGCTTGTTGGTAATCGCACCTAAATCGTGTTTTTTCTTAAGAGGTGTAGCACTGTGAAATTGTGGTCGCCGTGGCGGAGTGGGTTAGCGCGGCGATCCACACACCGAGGCTCGAGTCCCGGGCGGGACACCACGCATTTTTTCACGGCACCACCTCTTTCGAGTTGCTGACAACACTCAAAGAGTATCCATGTCTATGAAAAGCTTCTCAAATCTCGCCGTTCGGAGTTGGCAAAAAACTGTGGGTCCCTTCTACTCATAAAAGAACAGTAGCACGCACAACACGAGTGGTTATTGTAGAAGCTAGGCCCTGGTCCCTTGTTGGCTGTAGTGCCACTCAATTATTATTGATATTAGCACTGTGAAATTGAATAAAAAAACAAGATTTTTTCGATAATCTTCTGACATTATAATTTGAAAATGATTTCTGTCATATAACTGCCGCAGCTGGACTTAGAATCCGGAGATCCAGTTTTCCATGACTGTTTCCAACATTTCTGTGGTCATATATCGGCAATAAGGCCGCGAATTTCGTCCTCCAAGTGGTCAATCATTTCGGGCTCATACGTGAAAACTACAACCCCACAGAAAATAGCCAAGCGGCGTTAAATCACCCGATTTTGAAGGCCACGGCTCCTTAGTGGTTACCAGATGTTTCCTTTACTTAATCAATTGTGACACGAGCTGTGTGACATGTTGCGCCCTCTTGTGTGAAACCACTGATCGTGCACATCATGGTTGCCCAATTTATGAACAAAAAAGTCTGCAATCCTGGCTCTATAGAGTTCACCACTGACTGCAAAGTTCTGGCCAACATTGTTGCCTAAGAAGTACGGACCAAGTATTCCACCAACCTACATATAAAGCACACCAGGCGGTCAGTTTTTGTGAATGTAACGGTTTTTCAACTTAAAGGCCTATCACCAATTCAATACTGCAGTTTGTTTATTGACATATATTCAACCACAAGGGAGCTTCATTGCTAAAAAATTCGCTTATGAAAATTGGGATCCACGGCAACCTTGTTTTTGGCACAAATTTGCACAATTTGCAAGCTTCGTTCAGACATCAGTCCATTTGTGTTGGAATGCCACACTTAACAGCTGACAAAATGGCCTCCAGTTAGGAAAGTGTTGCCACAACTTAAAAGTTTATACGTCTAAAAAGGGGGTTTTACGAGTAATTTTGGTGTGACTCATAACGGTCTAGAAAAAAAAATGTTGTAGAAGACGCAAATGTGCGACTGTTTTTCTCAATGCGTATTTGAAGTCCTTAAATCATTTAACTTCAAAGAATAAAAGATAATTCTCAGAAATTGTGCTCTTAGAAAAAAAATTTAAACAAACAGTCGCTGCTCTCTGTTTAAAACCAAATTTAGGTTTCACAGACTTGACGATGAGACATCAAAAAAAGCTTATTATTCAGCAAATGCATTGATTTTGTTTTTTGATACAAGACGCTGCCGCATCGCTCAACTCAATGAGTTTCTGTTTTGAGACACAGGGTAGTTGTTGAATTGCTAAGGTTTGTCGAACTTTTAAGGAATATGAAACGACAAGTGAATGCATCATGGGCTTGGGATCGAAAGGGTCTTTGTTTGCGATGCTTTCAATTACTCGTCACTGGTTTTTGTGATTGGATTGTTTCTGAATAAAGGTTCATAATTGAATTGATGTGGAGTTATAAATCTCTCAATCATCGTTTCGCTAATGAGACAATTTGTGTCCGACGTAGCGTAGGGGATAAGTGTTGCGACTCACTGGTCAGAGGTTCTAGATCTACTTGGTGGACTTGACGTTCATTTCGCAATCTTTTCACTGATCAACACTCAAAGAGTACTAACCGTCCACCAAAAGCTTCTCAAATCTCGCATTTGTGACTCCCTTCTCCTCGTTGGAGAAAAAACAAAATAGTAGTAACCAATTTCCCTGTGGAATATAGCATCATCCAATCTATCAAACTGGGTTGATGCAAGAAGGAATCAAATAATGCCGTTAAAAATACGTCTTTCAGAAAATTCCCAATATCCACGTAAACTTGTTAAGACACTGAAATCGAATTTCCAATCCCAAAGGAATCCAGCTAAGCCTCTTCCCTCCCGTACTTCCTCTGATTTCCTAATTCTCCTCTTTATCTTGGCTATATTTTACCATAATCAGAGCAATTACAACAATAATCTATCGGTTCGCCTCTAGCTATGACAACAGCTCTCCAGGATGAACTACAGTCAAGTGTACCCGTCGAGGGTTCTCCTCACTTTGTGTCACCCCAGAGAGTGGGTGGCGGACAGAAAAAAAAAACCCAAAACAAAAGATCCCAGACGAAAATCAACGCAAAAAAATGAAAGAGAATCTGAATAAAATAGAAGCATCACCCGCCTTCGTAATGCTGCACCTTATCCTCATTCCCCGTGGCTCATTAAAAACGCGACTTTGCAAATTGGTCCTTTGGGTTTAATTTTTCTTCCATTAAATTATCTCTCAGTGGGGTTCGGTGTGTGTGTGTGTGTGCATGTGTGTGCGTGTTTGTATCTCTCTGTCAAGGTAAAAGCAATTGGAGGTGTTTTTATTTTTCTTTCCTTTCCCATGACCACCCTAATCCCAGCCACCGACGTTGCCACCACCAGAGGGACTCATTAATATTGCATGAAAGGATTTATTCAATGAATTTGTATTCACACTCTTCGCAAGTATCTCTTCGTTCACCTTGCAAATCCATCATCAATCACATCATTTTTTGTTGTTTTTGTTTTTCGTTCTGTATCTTTTTTTTTTCTGGCAATAAAATGCTTCCATGATAGATTGTGTGTAACGATTGGTTTTTTGTGTCTCTCATTTCAGGTGCTTTTTGACTGTTTGGAACATTTTTAATAATTCCGTTAAATAGTTGTTAAAAAAATCATTTTTGTTATTTACTGAAAAATAAGAAAAAAATACAAAAAATATATATCTTTATATTTCCTTATTTGTGCAATTATTTCCAATCACAACAACAACAAAAATAGTGTAATGAGTTTATTTTGAAGAAATTACAAAGCAAAAAAAAAATAAACAGAAATTTTAATTTACAGTTTTTTTTGTTTCCTTAAATCAAAAAATTAAAATCAAACAAAAAATAAAGTCTCAAAAATCAATAGAAATTCAAAATCAATCCTACTTATAGTGTTCAGTTTCGTTTCGGTGTAATACATTTTTAATCAACCAACCAACCAACCACCATAACCATCACCATCACCACCACCACCACCAGCCAACCACTTCAACAAGCAACAGCAGCAACAGCAACAAACAATAAACAAGAATTCAAATCAATCAACAACAATAACAGCAACAGTAACCAGCAAACCAGCAACAGCAACAACAAATCCATATAAGAATGCAATAAATCTAAAATAGCAACAGAAAATATTAAAAAAAAAGTATCTATACAACACCAAGTTTCAGTTAAATAGTTTTCCTCGGTTTTTTCACCAACAACAAAAGCAAAAACAAACAAAACAAAAACGTATTTTTTTCCAAACAATTAAACAACAAGACAAACAAAAAAAAATTGTTCCAAAAATTGCTCCAAAATTGTTCTAAACTTGCAAAATTCTAACGCACGCATACGGATACATCAACATCGAGAGAGATAGAGAAAAAAATATACAAATTGAAAAGAGAAAGATGTGTAAAGTGTTTAATTGAAAACAGAAAAATTATAGAGATAGTTTGTAGGGAAACGCAAAAGATAAACAGAAGGAAAAATCATTTTCGGCTTAAGACGTGTAAGAACCATGAGGACTAAGAAGTATTCTTAATCGAAACTACGGATTAACTAATTTGTGGTCAGAAACAAAAAAACACAAAATCTTAAACAAAAATAATTAAGGAAGCAGAATAAGGAGGACGTGTATGTATCTGAAGATGGCATGTGCAAACTTGATGCGCTCTCAATTCGGAATACACACGTATGTCTGAAACTGAAACTGGGAAATTGGAAATATTTTTGAAGTGGAATCTTATCATGGTGAGTTGTTTTACTTTTCTAGAATTTATTTATGAGCTTTCCAAAAAAATCCCAGTGGGTTTTAGGTACATTTTTGGAGAAACTTATTCAAAATCCTTTTCAGTCATGGACACATTGACCATTATCATCTACGACTTTATGGTGCGTTTTTATAATCTCCGAGTGCTAAAGGGATGTCGAGCACCCGTCAGGTCACAGCTCGGGCCTAAGATATAGAGGAAGAGAGCGAGAGACGCATAGATAAAAATTTGCTTTCTCTGTGATCTATCAGTGACCTCCTCAGTTCCTCAGTTCTCCAATTTTTGTACTATCAAGACACTTCTGCACAAACAGAAACTAATCACGATCAGACGGTGTAAGATACCTGCTGTAGGGTACATGAATCACTCCTTCCCAACCAGGGTCATCAAAAATGTGTGTGGCCTATCATAGTCATGATGAAAGACGGCTCCAGTTGACCAATTTTGATCGCCTTCGCCATCGACCTGATTGGCAAAGGTGGATTTGTGCAAATGATCATCAAATTGCTCGTTTCACCACTTTCCAACAGCCAATGGTAGACAATTTCCTTCCAATCCCACCGAATACCCAGCATTACCTTGTTGCCGTCCACCCAGACTTTAAATTCGTTTGTGTTTGTTCCACGGCCTTTGACGATGATCGCTAGCATTGAATCTTCTCGTACATGAGCAATGACAATTATCACTCGTAGTAAATGGTGGTCGCCGTGGCGTAGAGGGTAAGTGCGTGGACCCACGCGCTGAAGGTCTAAGTTTGATTCCTGGACGGAACACCTCGCATTTTCTTACGGCACCACCTCTATTGAGTTGCTGACAAAACTTAAAGACTGTCAATTGGCTATGAAAAGCTACTCTCTCTCGCAAACAACTGTAGGTCCCTTCAACTCGTGAGAGAAAAATAGCACCGCACAACACGAGTAGTTGCTGTAGAAGATTGGTCCTGGTCCCTTGTGGACTTTAGTGCTGCTCAGTTATTAATTTTTGTTGAATGGCGACAACATTTCAGCAGCTTTTCACTGATGATGAGTTGGTCAATTGTGTTAAATCATGTGACAACCATCTTGCTCACCTCAGATTTCAGACTGTCCTACAGTCGACGATTAGCGTTTTCCCTAACTTCTTACAGCTTCGCATGCCGATTTTGCTCCATTAGTTGCAACAACTGTTCCACTGACAGGCCGAGTAGAGGGAAATGCATTTTTGGAATCGAATGGAACAGAAGAAATTACTCCGGCGATCACTCACCGGCACAAATTTTTCGCCATCCGGGTCATTCATTCCATGGTTTCACGTTTGTTGCACTGGCATTTGACACGTATCAAACTCAGCTGTCATTGGAAGTGTCACAATGTTAGCTGAACGTTTGCTATTTACGATGATGGTTCGCTTGATAATCGAAGAGAGTGTAAAATCGACAAATCGCGGTTCTATTATGTGGGAAGTTTCCGGATATGGAGACTTTCCCGACACAGTGCTGTACTCATAGAACGGCAGAGGTGTTGGAAAGGCCTCACTTTGCATCAAAAGTCGAGTGATTGTGACTTAAACTTGATCTCAGTTGGAACAAGGATAAATGTAGTGTCCTGCGCTACTTACGGCTCTTGACAATTATTCTACCGAGCAGTCTGCAATTTTGTTTAAAAATCTTCAATCAAACGCGTACAAACTTCAAATGCTTCTCGAAAATTTAGCCAAAGCGACAGGTAGTGCTTAGCTCGTGGGCTCAAAGATGTTCCGAAAGAAATGTTTCGTGCTAGAACGGAGCTCAAGATGTGAAGAAAAAAAAGTTGCTCTCCTTCCAGGACTTAAATTTCATTGATAGCTTCCCTGAAACCATGAAAATATTGGTAAAGGCTTATTAGGCCTTTTAAAATTTGTCAGTGATCCCTTCACACCCGATTGTAGCCTGGCAGCACATAACACACCGTTCCTCTTCGCCTTCTCTATACACTCCGATTCGGTTGACTTTAGGGCATTCGTAATCCCTTCAGCGCCCATCAAATACCGTAACAAATTGCAATGTCAATTCAAGGAATCCTTATTCAAAGATGCTGTCTACGCATTCATAGACGTCTTGACAGCTGTCAGTCAGCGACATCTATTGCATGAACCACCGAATCACGTGTCAAATTGTCAGTCATCAGTCAAGAGAACATGTGATACGCCACCGTATCACCGATAACCGGAGCGAGGTAAACAAAAACAATCCCCACCACCTCCCTGGGAAACTTTCTCAGAAACAGAAACACTTTCTCTTTCGCAGTGCTCCACCATTCTTCGAGCAGAAACCAAATTAGTCGTTCGCCTTCTATCTCAACATATCTCTCTCTCTCTCTGGCTATCTGTGTTTGTGTGTCTCTCTGGTTTCAGTCAAGGAAGTACACCTATCGGCTGTTGTTACACAACAAATCCAAATGAAATTAGAATTGTCTTCCGACTACCCTCGCTCGACGCCGCCGCCGCCATCGCATCATGACTCCTTGTGCACTTGTTCCCAACACATGGTTCAAAAGTACACACACACATCCACACCCGGGCATTATGAAAACCGAAGAGCTTTGCCATGCAGCAGCAGCAGCATCCCTCTTCCAGACACACACAGACACACACGTGGTCCTTCGTCAAGCCTACCTCAACCCAGAAACCTATACCGAAGAGGGTGGTTGCTACTTGGAAACGGTAGCACAGCGCCTGTATCTGCGCCATCCTTTTGTCTTGGTGGTTGGTGGGGTGGTTGTCGCCTGATGGCTTCGTTAACGAAAGAGCCGAGTTTTGTTGTAGGTCGCGGAACGGAGTAAAGCGCTTCATTTCGATTTTTGTTGTTGTCGTTTTTCTCGTGTCCTTGAGGCCGCTAACTGTAAAACAAAAATAGAAAAGAAAAGGAAGCCATCCCTCAGAGTTGCAACCCCTTCTTTTGACAGCTCAAAAAAAAAAAAACAAAAAAGAAAGCTCCAGGCAGTCCCCGGGTGGGGTGTGAGAGTGTGTGCGGACGAAAAAGAATTAAAATCATTTTCGATTAATTTGATATTCCCTGCGCTCAGGACGATGATGATGATGTTCAGCTTGTGGTGGAGTGGGGGAGTGGATGGAAAAAAAGAGAAAATAGTCACCACCCTCGGTGACAGCGGAAGCGCATACACACAGCCACCCTCAGACGGGCTGGACAATGAAAATTAATGCCCGGCTCCAGCTCTCGAAATGAGATTCAAATTGGAAATTTCATTAATTGCAGGCGCATCTGGGCATGGGGACCGATTCGAAGGGGACGGGCGCATTACATCGGACGACGCATGATAACGGCCACCACTATGACGATGATGATGATGACCATGGCGGGAGGAGGTGGAGGAGGTGGGTGAAATTTTTCGGGGAGGACGCGATATTTGCTGTTGCCAGGCGGCCGATAATTGCGAATATGTACCCGGATATGGGATTTTTCATTGCATCTCTTATTTTTTTGTTTTGCCAGCTCGTTCCCGCTGCACGTAATGCGGGGAGCTAATGCTGGCGGGCTTTTAAGTGCAATCGAATGCAGGTGTCGATATGTGAGGAGAACTTCAATGTGGGCAGCGGCCGCAGACGAGGGCTTGGTGAGTGCAAAAGTAAATTAATTGGAAATTCACTTATTTTTGGGTGTGTCCTGTTAATTTTACTGCGCACAAAATCTGGGTGTGGACAGGTAGGACGCACATAAAATCTTCTCGTTTTTTGTCTGGACCATGTGAAGAGACTGTACGTTCGAAATTGTAATTGCAGTGGTAAAGTGCATTTTTTTTTTCGTCTGCCTGTGTATCAATTGAACAATGGTACACATGTATGTGTTGCGAGGATGTTGCCGTGTGACAACAGCAAAATTGAATTCAGTTGAAGGCATCGAAATTGAGTAGAAGCCTGGAATGATGTCCTCGTTGTTGAGACAAAATTGAACGCCTTTCAAAACGTTATGCTTAAAAACTAAAAAGAAACAGAGAAGTCAGAACTTTGTCCATCCTGCGCTGAAACAAAGTCGAAACAGTGGGCAATTCTATGTTTTTCCATTCCGATAGGAGGCTTGAATAATTTTTGATGGATTTTAGACAGACTTGAGGAATTTTCTCGCTGCTGACGGTTGTCAGTTTCCGCCGTGACGCAGTTAAAGGCAAACAACCAACGCCCCATGTTCAATTTCAGGAACGTGCGTCTCTCATTTTTAACGGTCTGTTTCGAGTTGCTGACTCTATTCATAGATCACTCATTTTCTAGTCACAGTTTCTTGTAAGTCTCCTCTACTCAAAAAGCACTAATTTTCTATGCAATTTCTCCTTTGGCAGTCGGCAATTAACCGCAGGTCCCATCAATTCGTTGGATAACAAATTACACGTAGTTGCAGAAGGAAGCTATGTCCTTGTCCTTTGTGGACTGTAAAGCCACACAAATTTTTATTTTTCTTAGAAGATTATCCAAGTACTCGAACATTCGATGAAAGTTGTTTCTTTGAAGTCAGGGGGAAAACCTGAATCCAACTTTCTCCATTTGTTAGACCTTGTCTGTTTTCTAAATCAATTTTCACGTGATTCACGTAAAGGTTGCAATTTCAAAATGCTATCAAGCGCCTTGAAGTGCTATGAATTTCTAAAATTTGCACGTCAAAATAATGGCCGAATGTTGCCTTTTTTTTTTTTGCCCAAAATACTTGATTGCGTTTCATTTTCACAGCTGCCATAACATACATTTATTCGTGAAGGGTGTCGGGTGTCTCTTTCCTGACCAAACTTGAAATTTACAATCTGAATGCCTGTCAAAGGATTATTGAAATTAACGATCGGGTGGTCTTTGAAGTTGTTTTTTTGTAGATTGCCATCCCCAATCGTTAATTCATTAGAGTATAGGTGTGAAGCTGTTTTCTTCATGTACCGACTGGGGTGTAAAATTAAGCAAATGGCGAAGATAACTCTTAGCGAATGGATGTGGTTTGAAGAAGGGTAGGGATGAGCGTTGTTTGCTAAGAGCGAATGCATCATTTACAGAATCAGTGGATTATCAGACAATTTAAGCTTTGCTGAGAACCAAAATCGCAACTCCTAAGGATGTCCAATTAAAAAACTTAAAGATTAATCAGCGATTTATCCGAATTTCGGATGTGCTTCATAAGAAATTGAGTGACATTGCAATCTCCTAAGCTCCTTCAGCAACTACTGATTTTGTGCGTGCTCTCTCACGAATAGGGAGAGACACCAGTCTTAGCGAGGTCATCTATGAAATGATCCAATTGTGTCCTTGGGCACAGTCAAGTTGATGTTTGACAAGGATTTGCTGTGTGTCCTAGCAACAATTTACAGTTCTAGGGTCCACAGTATTGGTTGACAAGGTCTGCCTAATTCTAACGCCCACGATGCCCTTAAATAAATTATGTCCTCCGCAGATCTCAATGGCGTGAATTTCAGCTCCACAAGCAGATTCCATTGATACACAAACCTTTTTGTTGGCTCCAAAGACCACGCCGATCTGTTCGATCTCCCTAAATATGTCCCCAAAAGTATGTACTTACAAGAAGATAATTTTTACACAATTTTTCACCCCACAAAGTGTCTGTAAGTCCCTTAGAAAAACTTAAATCATTTCTCTTAACATTTCCACAAACAGATTGAGAACTGACATTATGCCACAACTCAATCAGCGCCTCTCCCCCTGTCATTAAATGTTGGTAACATCATAAATTGAGGTTAGGGTAGGTTCAAGTAAGCCCCGCAAAGCAGCTTTCCACACCAGCCGTGTCGTGTCACATGTCCGAGTGGCAGAGTTCACTGATCGAACACAGTCACAACAAGACGCGACCCACCCCGATACAAAATATGGACAAGTCAAAGAAGGCACTTGAGCTGTCCCCCTCCCCCCAAAACGATGTCCACCGCACCCCCTGGTCGAGACATTGTCAGCGTTTTGTCATCGCTCTGTGGGGTGAAATTGATTTGAAAATTGGATTCAAACGGGTCACCCAGCTGAAGAAATATGAATATTCCATTTCCTGTTGCATTCTGTTCCCCCACATTCCACACCCTCTTAACGACAGCACCAAGAACATCGAGATGTTGCAATCCGATTGTGTAAAATGTGCGAAATGGCGTGTTCCATCGGTGGACGTCGCCGCGCCGTCACTTCAAAGGGCAGCCTAGCCGCAGAAGCAGCAGCAGAACAGTGTCGGCGGTACTTGCTAAGAAGTGCGAGCTGTACAAAAGGCTTTGAGTTTAATATGCAGAAAAGGTGCCTTAAATACCTTGCACACGCTGGGGCGGCATCGTCCGCCATTTCATGCTCCTTGCGTTAGCTGCTTTGGAACATTTTGCCGGTAAACGGTGCTTCAGCTAAACGTGGCCCAGTGGGTGCATTTTTTTTCTTTCTCTCTCTTTCTCTCTCTCTCTCCCTATGCATGAGTTTGTGTCTTATTGTGCATTCCAGGTCATTTGCTTTTCGCAAAGTTAACAAACGAATGGACAGAGAACAAGCTTAAAGCAGAACGTTAACGACACAAAATCCTTCTTCACATTCCATCGCATCCCTTTCCGTGCCGTGGGTTCCAATTTCAAACTCTTCCTTTGCCCAGCAGCGAGTTTTGTGTGTTGTGTCCTGAAATATTCAACTTTTCTCGCTTCCTCTCTCTTTCTCTCTCCTTCACTTGTTCTCTTGCCATCTCACTTGTGACGGTGGAGTCCTCCTTGGCCGTGGTGCTGCTTAATTTTGCATGAAAGTGAAAACTTTCAAAGGACTCTCGTCGGTTTTGTGTTTCTCTTCGTTGGTTGTGTACCTTCCTGTTTGTGCTTTTTTCTTTTGTCTCTCCTCGTTTGTCTGTGTGTGTGTGTGTTTGTGGCAAAACCTAAATCCTTGGTTGCTCGGTATGGTTGCTGGGATAAACACACACCCCCATCGTCACTGGAACAACAAAGCAAAGGACGAGGAAGAATGACGACCAAGAAGGAGGGAGAAAACGGATTCAAAGATACTCAGAATCTTTTGTTTTTTTTTTGTTCTCTTGGTTTTTCGAATTCTATTTGTTCTTTGTGTAGATACGTGAGTATTTGAAGTGCACTTGTGCACTGTTGGCGCGCGTACTTTATGGGTAAACAGATCCTCAATGGATGGAGATGTAGACGATGATTAAACCCGGGGGGCGGAAGATGAGGACACATGTGTCGGTGTGAGTGTGTGTGTGTGAGGGTTAGAAAGGATGTTGCCTCTGAGTCATGTGGAATCTGTTGAATCGAAATTCGGTGAAATTCATTAACCCAACGACTTACTTGGGAATTTTGATGATGGTTTCACGAGGGCAGGGGAATTGACTCTGATGACATGAAGTACGCATTTTTGGATGTGAATT
Source organism: Eristalinus sepulchralis (assembly GCA_944738645.1). Lineage (NCBI taxonomy): Eukaryota > Metazoa > Arthropoda > Insecta > Diptera > Syrphidae > Eristalinus > Eristalinus sepulchralis. The sequence continues at coordinate 5,757,959 of OX122885.1, read as the reverse complement.
CCACTCCGAGATGTGAGCAGTCTTTAAGTGTTGTTGACCTAGAATCAATAATTGCTGAGAAGTTGAAGAATTTTGGGATAAAATTCTTGAAGTTTGTTGTGAGGGGAAGAGAGGCGTTTAGTTGGTGGCTATACATACGCACAGAGAAGTCCGGATTAGGTTAACGAGAAAATGGACAAAAAGTGAAGCCTAGTTAAGGGAATTTCTAATTGATTGCATATTTATGGATGTCCCTGAATGGAGGGGAAAGGATAAATTGGTGAAGGTGTAATCAATTTAAGGACTGGGTTAAGGTTAGAGCTTAGAGTAGAGGAAGAGGAAGCATGAAGGAATACCTTTTTTTATGGTCGATCAAGGAGACCTTTACTTGCTTGAGGCTTGCAGACAGTATATTCAGACTCGAAACCTGAGCATATTTGCTGTAATTTCTAGACCTTTCGAAGCAACACTAGTAGGCGCTTCTGTAATGGTTAGCTTTCATCACCAACTCTCACCGCATGGGAAACTTGCTTCTAGATGCGTCCAAGTGACAAAGCTGCAGTCTCGTCGCCATCTCCACAGACATCACTTAGGGCAAACTTACTTTGGTGTTTTGCAGAGGAGTAGTGGCCAGTAATTACGCCATAACGTCGTTTACAGTCTTTTCTGTACAGAGACATGAAGACAACTGCAAACTTGTGGCCTGTCTTCATCCTGGAGTGACAGGTCACTCCCGATTTTGTTCTGAGCGACTCAATAGGAGCCCCAATGGTGTCTGATCCATTTTATTGAAAGGGACACGCTTTGTAGAAAAGAAAAACGTTTATTTTGAGGACAAAAACATCAATTTTTATTTTCTTCATTTAGGCTTTTGAAAGTTCGGTTCGATTCCTTGACTTTTCATGTCGGAGTATCTCATCGGCACCTCCTCTTTCAAGTTGCGGACAACGCACAAAGAGTAGTGATTGTCAATAAAAATGCGTCCTTCAGAATCGGCAATAAACTGGACGACCTCTGTGTTCTCGGTAGAGAAATAGCATACAGGACACGAGAAGTTGCTGAAGAGGGTACGCCTTGGTTGCTCAAGAAGGGCACCTTTGCCCGTGTGTTGCAGTGAGAAATTCGAGGTGTTCCAATTCTGACATAAAACCCGTGACCTTCGGTCTGTGAGTCGACGACTTACCGACTAGACCACGTTGACCACAGGCATTTTTGGAAATGGAAAGGTCTGAATTAAAGCGCATTGCTTGATGTTTCAGACCGGGGTGGAACTGGGCCTCAACCAACAAGCTTCTGCAAACAGCCAGCTCTGCATGCTGCTGTGCAGCCTTTACAAATCTTGCTTGAACCTTATCCGCCAGACGCCAAAAATCGCACCCAGAGCTTTATTCTGAATTCGACCAAGGGCTTTTTCATATCATTTCCAATTGAGTTCAAGACTGGAGCTGAGTCTACAAATTTGTGCTGTCTTCGACCCAGCTTTTGAGCTTGTTTTACGATGCAGAGCGTGTAGACAACAGTTTTTCAATTTGAGGCTCTGGAATTAAGTCACATCTAAGAAACAATAACTAAGTGTGAGAAAGCCACAAAGCAACATAAGGGAACAACAACAGGGAGAACCCACACTCAGAAGGTCTAGATTCAATTCCCGGTTCGGATTCCTCGCTTTTTTTTTCAGGGCACCACCTCTTTCGAGTTCCTGACAACACTCCGAGTATCAATTGTCTATGAAAAGCTTCTCAAATCTCGCCGTTCGGAGTCGGTAATAAACTGTAGGTTCTTTCTATTCGTCAGAGAACAGTAGCACGCACAACACGAGTAGTTGTTTTAGAAGCTAGGCCCTGGTCCTTTGTGGGTTCTTGTGCCACTCAATTATTATAAGGGCGGAAAAGGTGAGACGCTGGTTAAAGCTGACAATTATTTCCATCTTTCTCAGCAAGGACAATTCTCAGAGTCTTGCAAAGTTATAAAATGCTTGTTAAGTTGAAGGAAGAAGAGGGCGGTAATGTTAACAGTTGAAAAGTAGCAAAAACTGACAGCGTTCTGCTCACAAATTGACCAAGCAATAAATTTGTTCAGACCAGACATCACGATTGTGGTACAACGTCACCCTCGGAAGCATCACACTCATCCCCCGCATGAAAGGATGAGGATAGAGTTGACCACTGTCTGCGGTCTGATTGATCATAATCCAATCTAGCGTCGCATTAAAATTAAAATTGAAAATTTCCAATTAATTTTAATGACACTCTTCCAAATGCATCACAACTTCCGACGCCACTACCACCCCCCCCCCACAAGCTCCAACCGCGTATACACACCCGCGAAAAAAGGTAAAATCAGGAGGATTGTTAATTTTATTTATTTTTATTTTTATTTTGAGATTGTTGTTTTTTTTTGGCAATTTCCGTCAGCGCCATTATCGTTTCTCGTACCCAATTGCGAGCGGGAAATTAAAAATTCACCCAGCGCTCAGCCCACCACGCCCATAACGCTGTGCTATTAATTTAATTCAACCAACCAACCCCCTCCCCCCACACACACACACATCTGCATACATATATAAATGTGTATATATCCCCCAACCCCACCTCCTCGCTCATCAGTGTTGACGCAAAATACAGCGGGAAAAAAACGAATTATCCTTTTACCATTGTCCACCAAATAAAAGTCAAAAACTAACTGTATTGCATTCGAAGAATTCATCCATTCAACCCTACCCCAAATTCCCACCCCCCCATCCCGTTCACACACAATGCAACATCATCACTAGCGAGCATCCACCCAACATCAAGCCACCCCCGTTCATTTGTATGTTTCCGCCAAAAAAATGTTGATTCTCCTCATCTCCGCGGAACAACAATGAGTGGCGGCGGGCGTATGGTGGGGGAGAGGAGTAAGCGAAAAGGCTGACAGCATAAAAGGATTCCATGTGCATGAGATTGTGTTCGGGTGTGTGTATGTGTGTGTGTGAGTGTGCGGGGAGGCCATGCGAAAATTTTATAGAAAAATATATTTTGTTGCCACCACAGGACCCAACTAGGTTCATGCAGAGAGTGTGCGCATTACTGAGAAGTAGTGGGATGCTGATACATGATGGGGGTCATCATGCTTCCATCCTCCCCCTTGCCTCCTCCCTCTTACTTAAGTCCACACACACACACTTCAGGGCAAGCACATTTATTTATTTATTCGTTCACATGCCATTATTGTGCATTTCGCACAACAATGTCCTTTTGTTTGATATGCCGTGCCGCCATCGACTCCACCGTCCCACTCCCCAACTCCCACTACATCAGCGAGCGAACACAATAAATTCATCGAATCACCAAAGCAAGGCAGCGTCGGCGGCATTGGCTGTGGCGGCGAGCAAAAGATGTGTGTACCGGTAAATACGTGTCCTTTCTGTGTGGAACAACCCACCATCTCCCCCCTCCCCCTCCACCCCCGTACACACAACAACGCATATCGAATTAAGGGAAACAATTTTTTTGTTGTCCACGTCGCTGTTGTATTGTCGGCATTTTCGTTTTGTTTTGATGAAAATGCATCATCCAACAGCCATCATGTGGATACATGAATTTTTTAACTCTCTGCCATGCCCCCGTACCCGCCCCCCACACACGTTGTGTCCTTTCGATTGTTTTATCATACTCTTCAAAGGACATAAGTTTGTTGCGGAAGGAGGAGGTGATGTACACAGGACATTGTTCGCAGAGAAAGGCAGAGAGAGTGAGAGAGCACCACAAACGCGGGACAAAACCGAGAAATGCATCCAGGAAATTGAATTGAGTTCCAAAAAATTCTCATTTGTGTGTGTGTGCTAGAGATTGGTAAAATTTTTTTTTTAATTATCCTTGCTCAGTGTGCGAGGAAGCGTGCGCTGAGTTAAATAATTGAAATGGTAGCCGGCGAAAATGTTGAAACAATGAAATGGATGACTTGGGTCTGTTGGGTTTTGTTTTGAGGCTCCAAGCCGGGGTAGGATCAGTTCAATCAGTGGATGGATTTGCAGTCATTGCTGGCTTAACTCGATTTCGATGTGATTTCACTTAAAATCACACCGACGATGATGGGGGTTAGAGCTGACATTTGTTTTGAAAAATTAAGTCTGCAGTGAAGGTGATGCATAGTCTCGTGGGGATGAGGTTGTTATTGATGTTGAACTGAAATCTGCATTTGTTGTATTTTGCTTTCGATATTGTTGAAAATTACTTTTCAGTAAAAGAGGTAGCGCCATTTAACGACCACCATGGCCATGTCCTGCTGCGTTGCATCTTCTCTCTGGTTGGAAAACTATTCGCGGCCATGTTGTCTGCTTGTTTCCGCAGTTTTTAATTCAAGATTTAACGCTCATTTGCAGGACGAACCTAGCATTCTTCCATATAAAGGCCAAGGAACGAACTCCTGGGACGATGAGAAGGGCCAAGATGTCAGCATCTGTTATCCAGATGATAGCCGTTCAGATAGCCCTAGGGGTATGAAGGAAAGAAATGGTTGGTGTATTAATTTACCATCAGATTGAAAGATTTCTGAAGCAAACTGGCAACAACAGCCCTTTCAAGATCTCTGAAGCAACCTACATGACCCGAATTTGAAACAAGAAGCTCCGTGACAGGGACTTCGGTAGAAATCCTACTGTGTTGGAGAGTTGGACGGATGACTCCAAAGCAGAAGAGGAAACAGGTTCTTTGTCACAACACCCAGTGTGTATCTGGAACTCAGCGTTCTCTATCATTGTGGTCTCCTAGAGGCAGCAATCAAAGCTGTCGATGGTGCTGCTCGCTTTCTGTGAGTGGAACCGAGAGATGGCGGACAACCGGAAAATAATTTGGAAACATTTTGTGCATCCAATTGTTCCTTCACAAACAGACACCAAAAATGAGCTCGTGCCGGTCTCAGAGAATTGTAAGCATCTCCAGAGGGAGATGGAGCGGTGATTTTTTTTCCAATTTGAGAATCAAACCTGGTTCCTCAAGCTGAGGATGCAACAATGATATGCATTGCGCCACGGTGAGGGACACGATTGATACGCCACACCGGCACGATTTATTAACCACAAGTCAATTTTAAATCCTTGCCATAATGTATGCTGTTCAGCAATAAATGGACTCACATTAGATCCATACCACATTTGATACAGACAGTCAATCGGCTTTGAAGGCACTGAGTTTAGGAGGCGACAACTCCACAAGATTGTCTTCTGCTGGGCGCTGGATATTCCGGCAATGATCGAAACGAATAGGCAGATGAGCTGGTGTGGACTGGTTCAAGCCCAAGCCGAGAATTGGTTGGCAATGGCATCCATCCTTCCACTAACTTAGACAAGAGGCTCATTGGACAGATATTTCTGTCATTATCAAGGGAAAAGTGGCTTCGACTGCATCGTATCCCATTCCACAGGACCAAATTCTCAACTTACTGGTGTTTTCTCCGGGGAGCCATTTCTGTTGGAGTGGTCGCCGGAAACGTTAAAGAAATTCGAGAAGAATCAGTGTCCCTGATCAACTCTTCAAGAACGAGAGGTCATTCATTTGAAGACAAGGTTCCTCTCATGAGCTCAGCGAACTGGCGAAGGTTCAAATCCCTAGCCTGAAGGCGGGCTAGTGTTTTACTCGTATGCTGCCTCAACGACATTCGCTGCTTATTCTGCATCCTGGCACACTCCTAGATGTAGTTGCGTCCTTAGGCATAAAGCCCTTAAAACTCTACTAAACCTTAACTTCAATTCTATCTCTCATATGTTAGAACAAGAGTCACGATAGGCGTCATGCCACCATGCCCCTCGCACGTCTAGCTGATTGAGTTTCCTTTTCAGTTGCCTACACCATCGGATGCATCGTCTTCCCTTATCGCCTGCTTGATGATGGAAGCAAAGACTATTCGCGAGAGAGCCTTGTCGTTTCTCGGTGTACATGATCTCGCCAATTGCAAAGAGGGATTCAAACTGATTTTGACCAGAACGATGTACAGCCCGTAAGGTTTGTCGGTCAGTCCCCATTTGCAGCTATTATCATTGTGGCACCCAGGACATGCGAGAGATGGATGCGGAAGACCAAGAAACAATCGAGTGATAATGTCCTCTCTTGAAAAACCAAATTGGTTTTGTACAACAGTTTTATCATTCATGTCCTGCTCTATGCCTCAGAAATGTAAACGTGATTAAAAGCGGACGAGGAGCCTCTTGGTTTAGACCATTTTTTGAAGGCGAAGATTCAACGAAGAACACTATATGCTGCTTCCACAGCATCTATTTAAGCACCTTAAAATGGATAACGCCTGTAGAGCTTATGGGAAGCGGTTCGAAGAGTCTTCAATTTCCAGTCAATATCGCAACGGGACACAGGATGTACTCGTCCAAGATGTAGACACAAGTCATTTGAATTTTGAAGCCCCCTCGACTTGTTTACGGCGATCTAGTCTGTCTCTACATCTGTGCCCTCATGTGCATAAACTGCGCCTTAGCTCCCAATTTAGAAACCTTGACAGAGAAGCTTGGAAAAACAAAACTTCTAATCGAACTCTAAAATCACAAAACAAATCAAATTCTAATTCAACCATACCTTGGCTTGAATTTAAAATTTAATTCACCCACAATGCAGTGCTGTACCCGAATAATTTTCGATGTTTCTGCCTGAATGTGTCCTGAGCTTCCAATTTAAGTACACAAAGGAAGTCCACGCCAACCCCACTCTCCCCAGCATCACCCCAAACCGGGCAAAATAAATCTGAATTCAATACCCTCCCCCATCGTTGCCCCCATCAGTTGCCATTCGCTACTTAATGCATCACAGTCTAGGGGTTGAATATCAAAATTCACTAGGGTGATGGTCAATCCAGCGAATTAATTCCACAGTGCTTTCACCACCCTCCCCCCCCTCCACTTAACCTACGTCGTCATTTTGGGTTTTTTTTTTTAATTTGAAGTCCGGAAATATTTCAACTGTTCATCTGGTCATCTGTTTATTTATATTTTATCGTGAATATGAAATGGACGTCTCCCAAACCCCCAACCCACACATGGACACACACACGCGGCGATGGAACAGCCCGCCTCCCTGCAGGTCTCACATCGTGGATTGGGTTCAAAAACCTACCCCTTTCCTCTGTCCTCGGCGATGTGACAACGAAAGAGTGCGAAATATAACCAAAAACATTACTACCCCTGCCAAACCTCCAGCACTCCCACCTACCGCCCACCCAACCCTCAGCAAATACCACCCCCTCGCCCAAAAAACCGATTTTTATATCGCCTCTCATATAATGTGTTCCATCACCTTTCACATATGTGCACAGATCTCGAATCGAGAGAAATCCCAACCCGGGTGTGGGTGGAAAATAATGCACCTATGCGATATTTTTTTCATATGCATCCCCTATTTATTGGCTCCCCCAAAGGGGGCACAGGGTGCCAGCACACACACACACGCAGGCAACCAGACAATCTGCGAGTGGGAGCGGGCCAGTCAGCTAGTGGATAAGTGAGATAGAGAGTACGGGAGAAAGAGAGAGAGAGAGAAAAAAAAGGCAAAAGCTTAACATCGAGTGAAAAGTTCGGCAAAAAGTATCGATCGGATTTTTATTCCCTCTGCCCTTTTCATCCACCCCTCGCCACTGCACACCCCCTCACACACATCATCATCATCATCATCGGTTAATGGTGGACCACTGAGAAAATCTCGCGTATGTGTGGGGCGGTGTGGGGCGGTGGGAGGCTGAATTTTTTCTATAATGCAAGGTGCATTAAAAAATAACGCTTCGACGAGCGATTTTGTGTACACCAGCAGCTGCACCGCCACCGTTGCCGTGTGTATCTGCTGGATGTGTGATGTGTCCATGAGGGGAGCTGAAAATAAAAGGGATTTAACTGAATGTCCTCTCCGCCAATGACCGAGCCTTTGGTTCGGCGATTGAAGCGGATGCTGGCGATTTTAAGTCGACAATGCGTTGACGTTGGGTTTCATTGCATGTTGTGTTCGAAGCCCATTCCCTGTGATTGGCTTTGGGAGGGGTGTGGGTGGGAAGCAGACAACTGGGATGACTCCTGGTGGGCAATTATGGGCGGTCTCTGAGTGACTATTACACAGATACTTACAAACTGCAACCGACCATCTGTCATTTACACACACCACTAGACGCATGATTATGTGCATAATGATTGCCTACCATGGTCGGCTGAATCCTACACGCCCGACTGCCCCACCCTCGCGCGCCCACCCTCACTCGCCCACCCCTCGGCAGGACATTGAATTCTGGGGATGGGCGCAGCAAATGCGAACTGCAGCGTTTGGTAATTGTCCAAGTGGAAATTATTGAATTATCCAGGCTTTGCTTAATTTTTAATTATTCACCAGTCGATGGCTGCCAATTTCGTGTTTGTTCGGCGCACGAAACCATCATCGTGGCGGGGCTGTGAAAAGAGCCATCAAATGCGTTTCGCCCGTGGATGCGTCGCGTATGCAAATGCTGACCCGATCGCCGATTGGGGGATGAATTATGATGATTGGGCGACGCGTTTGAATTGATGAGGCCTGCAGATGTGGTGCGTGAGCTCATGAGCCGAGATTTGCATATCGAATTGGCTTAGGCTAATGAGCGAGACCGGTTTGGTGCGACGCGCTCACAGCGCTCATTGGTGGTTCGATGCGTTCGCGATTCAATAGAAAGTGACTTGCGGCGCCGATTTGGCGAAGTCTAGTTTTGTTTTTGGTTTATTCTCGTTGGCAGTTTGACGTGTGTGGCCTAGAGTGTGATTCATTGATGGTCAGCACTTTGAGTTGACTTTCTGGCAGAGAGAGGCGTGCAGGAATTTGAAATTTTTCGTCTAGAAACTGTCCACTTGCTGGTGTTTGCCAATCTTAGGAGTTCCAGGAAAGACAAGGAGTAAGATGAACTCTCTCCGACACTGCATGCGGTGTCTGGTTTCTCCTTTAAATTCGAGAGATGTCCCTTGATATGTACATCCCCTTTCGTCAAGGCAAAATGAAACTGATACAAATGTTTTGTGAACAACTTTTCGGATCGGGTTAAGGGTCTAAATATAATGATGTCCTTGGCCATGAGGTCCTTGGTTGCGTTGAAGGAAAAATACGGCGTGTGATCCTCTGTCTTGTTTGCCTTAATGGCGCCTGGAGGAGACGATTCTGCTAACGAACGAAGTCTCCGAGATGTGCAGCGGCATCCACCTAGTAAAGTGGACGCTTAAGATTGGTTTGTCATTTAGAGCGCATATACATCATAGCTCTGGCTCGAAGAGGAATCGAAGGATTCCGAACCAGTAAAGGGGTCGTCCTCGAACGACATAGCGCAAATAAATGGAGAAGAGTCACAACGAATCTGATGTGAATAACAGAAGGGAACTGGCGAATGATCATGGTTGAAGAAGTCTGGTGGTTGAGGCCCAGATCCACCCCAGATTGTAGAGGCAAACAAAGAAGGAGAAGAAGAATGGTAGCAAAGGTTCAACATGCTCCATAGACGCTTAATAAGTCACAGGCAGCCGTACAGCCTTTAGAATTCGTCGTAGAAACTTCCGCTCCAGATGACATCTCCACTTCCGTGCCTCATCATAGACGAGGACATCCTCTTTGCGATGTCCTAATGACACAAATTTGAACAGTCTTCAGGCAGGCTACCTATGTGGCCAATACGCTAGATATGTTCTCGCCCCCGAAGACGCTTGATAAGGTGTATAATGCCGGACAGAGTTCATCGTTGAATCCTTTCACTTTAGACCATCCGGAAACAGGACCAAGAATCGCACCCAACATTTTTTTCTTTTGAAAGGATAAGAAGAGGGCTTTCTCATCTGCTTTAAACGATCTTCAGAATTTTGCGCCATTGAGTAGGTCACTGATGATTGAGGAGTTGTACAAAGCCAGCTTGGCATTTCGAGAGAGAGAGCTCAGCTACTCAATTACCTCCTTAGCCCAAGAAGACAGTGATTGAGAAGATTGGTTCTACTTTTGAGCCGAGGTAGATGAAGTCGTTGATTACCTCAAAATCTCTACTGAGCATTGTGACACTCTGTCATCGTGACATCGAAGTTGCGTGTCTCGAATGACCCATTTAAACCGCTTATGCTTACGTTTCAATGTCAGCTCACTGACAATGTGCTGTATTTGTCCAACCATCCGTCAATATCACCCACGTAAGCCAGTAGGGGGACAGACTTCTTGAGAATTGTCCTTCTGGTGTTGACTTCTGATTGTCGCGCGAAGAATGATGTTGGAAAAGTCCCATGACAGCCCGCCTTATTATCTAACACTTTGTTTGACTTTGAAGGGCACGGTAAGTTGCCCATTGTCCTCCTACACAATTTGACAAGTTTAGTTGGAGTGCTTAACCCAGACATGATACTGTTTAGCCTGTCTCTATGTGTGATGTCGCAAGCGTCCGCTGTCATATGAACAAATAGGTGGTGGGAATGAATTTCAACTTCTGTGGTCTTTTGCAGGATCTACCGCTGTATGAAAATCTGATCTATCGTTGGACTTCTCTGGCCTACAATCACACTGATAATGATGTATCAGATTGCTTACGATCTGTTTTAGGCCTTTACACAAAACTGCAGATGGCAACAGACCCTTTGGTAATGGACCCAATCAAAAGTGTCTTCCTTCTTGTAATTCATTCATTGTTCCATTTTATAGCCAAAATGTTTAGTCAAATATTTCGAAAGTGTGTTTATTCACTTTTTTTTGGGTCTACTGTAATTCCTAGTCAACCTTGCCACAGTCATCTACCATGAAAATATTCCAAAAATCAATTCAAAACTCAACACTTAATCATCTCCCGCGCCGGTAATTTCCACACGAACCGGTTCGTTAGTTGGCCCCAAGAAAAAGCACAACACTCACCACATCCGTGATCATGTATCTGAGACCTCATGTGAAGCACACACAAAAAAAGAAAAAATAATAATTTCGGTTGGAGATCTTCAACTCCACCAACAACAATGACAACAGAAACAAATACAAACTTTCCAGTTTCAGCGTTTGTTGGGCTCGGCAAACCGCAATTACATCGCGCAATTGTGGCCCACTTCAGGCCGCATTCATTAGCAGACGATTATCCCCTCTGACCTGAACACTATCTGCACTTGTATCTACAACTTGTGTATCAGCTGCAACGTCAGAAAACGTACCACACACACTCAGTGTGAACAGACGAAACGGTCAACTAACTCTCACCGACCACCCCAACCCCACCGAATGCTTTCTCAGATGCGCGATTATGCGAAATCTGTTTTTTTTTTTCTTTTTTGGCTCGTTTCCTTTTTTTCCCTCAATCTATGCGATAACAATGAAATATTTCAAAAATAGACAATCGGACAGACACACAGACGAAGTTGATAATTATCAAGTGAGAACGATCCCCACACTATCTCAGCACGCACTAGGGGTTGGGAGATGGGGGGGCTGAACCCCCTCAGCGACTATATACGAGTGTGTGCCTGGTGTGTGTGTGTATGTGCTGACGAATGTATCTGCTGTTTACCTACGCAAGAATTGATAACAATTTTGCTTTTGTTCCATTTAAACGAAATCGTTCTTGTGGTGGTTGCTCCGTTCATTGTATCTCGTTGAAAAGATTGCAACTGTTGTTTTTTTTTTATTTTTTTTTGCTTTCTGCCAAGAACAAACTTAACGCGCTCATCGTTCGTTTACCCACAAAAAGTCGATCACCCATTAAGCACTCATCGTGGTGGTGGCGTTGAAAGTGAGAGAGATACTCTCGCGCAAAGAGCCATGAAATATGCAACAACATCACGACAATGTCAGTAATTACAACAACAGCGCATCGTTACGAAGTGTAGATACACTCTGACTCTATGAAAGAATATGCGCTTAGATACATTTTCTGTGGATTTATCTGTGTGTGCGGCTAGATGCAAAAGCTTTTCTTTCTGCTTTTTTTTTTGTTCGTCTCTCTCGCACACTGTCTTCGGGTCGGTGTAGTTCAAATGACGAATGACGTCATTAGCAGATGTTTTTACTCATAAATTTTTTTTGTTTTCTTCGTGTGTGTGTGTGTAACTATGTATCTACGAGTAGGTGTATCAAGATGCTTAGATGTAGACGAGTTCATAAATAGCAAAAGAAGAAACACAAAGTAAGCGAGCGTGTAAAGATGCGACGGTGGCGGCAAGCTAAAGAGGAACCGAGTGACAGAAGCAAACATCCATTAGATACACTCTAAAGATGGATGGATGCTACTGGTACTCGTAAAACGAGGTATCCAAGTCGAATGGGAATATATTTTATGGATTTTCTTTTCCATAATTTTTAATTTTGTGTTATTTTCTGATTTGGTTCTGGATGGAGGGGGATAATTCTTTTTTGGAGGAGATTCAGTGTTAACGATGCAGCGGAATAGAACTAGAGGGAGAAAGTTGATGATTATTGCTATGAACTGAATTCAATTAAATTGCACTCTTCTAGTGTCACATGTCTATGGATATGAGATGACAAAGGCACAAGGTCAGACATGGCACAGTGACTTTTCTGTCCTCCAATTAGGATTTTCCTTCTGAATAAATTACTCCTCTTAAGGAAAACCTTAAGGTTTACTTAATTAACAATTAAAGATCAACAGATAGAGCTGACAAACTTGGCCTTCACACGAATTTGTTGTTTGTTTCGTTGGTAGGTAAACGCACCATGACCGCGTCTTACTCATTTCTTCGTGGTTCCATTGTGATGCCCACAATAAGAGGTGAAGTCGCCTCCTTTCCTCCTAATTCAGTAAGCCAAGATAGTCTAGTCATTTTGGTAGTCCTAGACATCTGAAGCTTAACGATTATTTTTTTTTTTATTTCTTGACAGCGACTTCTACGGTTCTAAGCCTCATCTGACTCAGATGGGACAGTGCTTAAGGAATTGAAGAGAAACCTCTTGTCAACTACATATCTACTTCTGTCACTGCTTGAGTCTATCGTGTGAGAAATAGGACTTCTACTTCCGCGAATTTGATGCAATTTAAAATAAACCCCTTAGTTATATATATTTGTAGGTTAAACACAAAGAAAAGGCTGGAGACGGAAGGCTAGAAGCTTTGACTTAACTTATTTACGCGGCTTGACTGAATTTGCCATGGTCATCGAGGTAGGTGAAAGTGGTTCTACAATGGTTGCTCAAGGCCAAGACCAAAATCCGCTAGGACTTAGTTTAACCTCAATCAACCATCTGCTCTTCATTCCCATGCTCTTCATTCCCATGTCATTAAGTTTGTTTTCGTGATACCCAAGCTGATCGTGAGCAATTTGTACATCAACTAAAGCGGCGAAGGAGTCTTTTTATGTCCCCGTTTGCACTGTTATACTTTTAACACATGATCCGGTTCACAGGTGCCTATCTATTATTTTCTTATAGCCGGATTTTCATGTTTACTTTCTACCGCAGATCATCCATTGGTGTATGGTTCATTGTAGTGTCAGCATTGGGTCAATGTTAGACCCTTTCTTTCGCAAGCACACAAGCTACCTCTGGTCTGCTGCACATAACCGGTTGTTTTAATGGCTACCTGACTGCTTAACAGAATGGAGAAATTAGCTACCATTATCTGCAGCATTTAACACATTCTGACTAGCAGGACCTTCTGCAGATTCTCTAAGCTTTGCAAGATACAACTCAAGGCTTTTGTCGACAAGAGATGAGAGAAGATGATGGAAAGAGAGTAGATAAACGATATTTATTCATTAACAGTTTTAGGGCATGGCCGGAAAATTGAGTCTTCCCGAGTTTGACGATGCTGTAGTATGTGGATATTTAAAATTATTCAATTGAACATTTGAAACCATTTCAAACTCCTCCAAAATCCGCTTACCAAATATCTCTTACCTAAACTCTCTTAAAATTGGACACCTTCCCAGAAAATGAAAGGTGTCATGTGTCCATTCCCTTCTTCACCCTTCCCTTCTGCTGTACATTCTCCCAGACAGAAAAAAAAGATGTCGATGAATGTCATGACTAGAGTGTCCAACATTTCATCGTCCGCTAAGTGCAAACCGCTAATCCATTTGACATCATCCTTGTTCTAAAGTGGCCGAATTGTTGTGTTTGAGATCAACGTCCAACAAGATCCTAATTATATTTTTTTTCTGACTTTCATCTTCTTTTCTGTCGCTACAGTTCAGGGTGGACCTGGACCTCAACCAAAATGCCTCTTCAGCCAGCAAGATCTTTCTCTAGCTGCCTCCAGTTGCACACTCCAAGCTGGTTGAGGTCCTCCTCCACTAGTGGGCACAATTTCATCCTAGGCCGACCTCTTTTGCGTTGTCCCAATGGCTCGGATTCGAAGACCGAAGTAGTGGTGTACACACGCTCAACAGCCATCTTAAGCGTTGTATCCCAAGACACTTGACCAGGCGCATGCCACCGCACAGCCTATAAAGTTCGTTGCTGAATCTTCTTCTCCAGACGCCATCAACGCACACAGGACCAAAAAACGCATGCAGAACTTATCTCTCAAAACGACTAAGGGCTTTCTCATTCCCCTTTAGTAGCGTTCAAGTTTCTGTGCCGTAAAGGAGGACTGGGATGATGAAGCTGTTGTACAAAGTAAGTTTAGTCCTTCGAGAGTGGGCTCTTTTACTCAAATGTCTCTTAAGCTCAAAAAGCAGCGATTGGCAAGAGTGATTCTGCGTTTGATTTCGGTACTGATGTTGTTGTCCCGACAAAGTCTTGACTACCTTGAAGTTCCTGGTGTCTAGTGGTAAGGTCTGTTCAAAATGTTGGTGCTCTGGTGTCGTGTGTCCTTCCAGGATGACAGCCTATACTTCGTCTTGCCTTCATTTGTCGCCAAAACCATTTTAGCCCCTTCCACTTCAATGCCAGCAAACGACTCATTAACGGCTCGTTGTGTTTAACTTTCTTCTACATCTGATGAGTTATCAGTAGGCTTGAGGAGACCACATGAGAAGTGTCATTTTACACACCGCCAGGTTCCTTAACCGTTATTGTTCTATAACAATGTGTAGTTGTAAGGACACCTTTTCAACACCGTCAGCGGGACACACGCATTAAAGATGCAAGATGGACCTACTTCAGTTGTTTAGTGTTCCAACACGGGTTTCATTTCCCACTTCTCCCCCTTTCTCAGTCTCTCTTGAAATACTGCCCTAAAAACATCCCATCCGGCAGCACACGATGCAGAGTTGTCAAATCGATTTGGCTGTACAACGAAAAATCGTATCAAACTCCCGCAACCACGTAAACACTGCTGCACACTTAACCCCTTCTCAAACACCATCGCAGTGTGCTGTGTCCCCACTTTTTTTTCGTTTTCTTGCTCAAAACTACACCACACACACACACACACACATGTACACACTTTCTCCCGCCACAGGCATCAGGTCTCCCTCTAACAGTGCGCATATGTACACGATCTCCACTCCACACCACCAATCCGTGGCATGGCAAAGCTTCGCAGGGGTCAATCTACACACCACACTGCACAGCACAGCACAGCACCCGATACTTAGAGAGATACTCCTCAGACTGTAGTGGCGACGTTTCATGCTCCACCACAGCAAAAGCTCCCTCAAATGGTTTAGTTAGTGTTTGTTGGGCTTTTTGCGTATACTTTCACTCGCCGCCGCTGCCGCCGTCGCCGCGGTGAGTTTCCGACATTTTCTTCTTTTTTCCCCATTTTTTCCGTCTTCTTTAGAATTCCGTTTCAGTTTGTTTTATTTTACCGTGCAAAAACAAACCGACAGCAAATAATACAAAAACAACACAGAAAAGAAAATCGAAATCCACGAGAGAGCTGGGAATTGTTTTGTTTACGGATGTGTGGACACTGTGAAAACGAATGAAATTCTGAAAATCGGCAGAAAAAAAACATAGAAAACATAGAAAAAACAGAAGAAGAAAAACTCTGTGGGATACAAGACAAACAATCCTGTGCGGTGTTTTGATACAGGGGGCGAACATTTTCCGCGGGACAGAGGGCACCTCGAAAATATGCAATAAACGCCGGCAACGACTTGAGATGCACACAGATACGCGCAACGCGAACGGGTGTGAGTGTGTGCAACTTATACAACAGCCGAATTTGTCATCGTGTCGTCGTCGTCGTCGGTGTCCACCCACCATTTTGTTTTCAAAGCTTGTAAGTTGACTTTGTGTCTGAAATTTGTGAATATCTACGTTTTGGGTGTTTTTTTCGGGGGGCGAAATGTGGTGTGCTTTGCATGGGAGAAACGTGTTTTGACTTCAGGTGGAGAGGCGCCACCACCGGCGTCAGCAATTACTACTGCAACCATGTGCTACGCTTTGCCACCACTGAAGCTTGTGTTGTGCGACGCAGGGGCTTGAGAATGTTTTGATGGATTTATCTTGGTTTTTTTTTTCTCTCGCGTATTCTCCTCTCTCGTATCAAGTTAATTTCTTGCTCAAAAGAAAGAAAGAAAAAAACACATCAACTGGTAATGCATTTGAAAGCAACTGCAAGTGCGATAGGGCTGTATGTGTGTGTGTGTGGTTGCGCGGTCGGCCAGTGTTCGCGGTGGAGAGGTCAAGATCATACACACACCCACTCATCCACCCAAAGGCTAGCTTCACGTATCTGGAATAACATTCAGGCGACACGTGAGTGTGCGTGGTGTGTGTGTGCGCCATCTAACGTGTGTGCCAGTTTCGAGGAGTTTTGCGAAAGTAATTGATTTTCAATTAAGGGATTAAAAGTAACCGCTTGGGGCTGGTTCATGTGACGAGCGTGAGTGCGTGACGGTAATTATGGAGGGAGAGTGTTTATTGGGGTACGCGTGTGTTCTTTTTTTTTTTCGTCTTTGGTCAGCTGTGACTGGCGTCTAAGTCACGACATGTGTTAAGGTTGACAGCTGCAAGTGTCACCTTTGGCTTTGAGAAGTGTTGGAAATTTGTCCAATTTATCTGCGCGGGGAATGATATGAGGCTCGAGTTGAAGGGAAACGACGTGTCAAAGTTCATCGCGGAGAGAGATACTGGGTCTACCTGACGTCTTAGGGGACACATCTTAGATGAGTTACTGACTGAGATTGTGTTGATGTTTCGGGTTAGAGTTTTTGACATTTGCTTGGAAGGCTTGTAGTTACCTTGAGACTGATGATGTGATGTGTTCGAAACTCGTAATTTGAAAATTTGAGATATGTTTGAAATTCACTAAAACTACAAGTATGTGAGGTGATGGCAGATTTTATGCATTTCGAACTGATTTCGATTTCTGATGCATTTCCTTCTAAGTTGAGGCGAAAAATAAGAGTATTGTGTGATGGCATGGAGGATGCTAACACGTGAACTCTGCAAGCGACACCCGTCGTAGGACTACCCTGTGCTACATACTTTGGGTTGTCTTTAGCAAGATCATGCCTTACAAGGCGCTTATCCTGCCAGTCTTGTTTCACTCAGCCGAAACCTGAACGACAAACACAGAGGCTAAGAGGATTCTTTAGGCGTTTAAGAGAAAAATTCTACAACGGATGTGCGGTGAGGATGGCGATTAAAGAAGAAGACATAACCGTCTCGACGTTCTGTATGGAGACGTGGATGGCAAAATACCATTGACTAGGCTGGTTCGGCCACATCGAGCGAATGGACAACAAAGCTCCAGCTCAGAGCGTAAGCGAAACGTGTTCTAATCACAACCTCTAGGTTCGAGGAGAAAAGGAAGACCAAAACTCCGTTATTAGCACCAAGTGATCGAGGATGTTGGGGAACTCTGTTTGAATGACTGGAAATAGCGTGTCCGGGACAGAGGATAGGATAAGCAATATTACCTCAGGCTTTGGCCCTCCATGGGTTGCCAGTCTGATAAGTACAATGAGTTTATTCGGATTAGCAAGGGTTAAAAATAGTTTTGCCATATTTACTGGTACCTACGACCATACGAAATGGCGTCAGAAATGGAAAATAAAGTACTGTACATGGCCATTGTGCTGTCAAACCAGAATTTGATGGGATGTACTATACATGGAGCCAAACAAAGTTCAAACTCTTTGTAGGTGATTAGGAAGCTTCCATATTGTGGATTCACACTATTACGAGGCGCTCTGTGCGACGCGGGGCAGCGATTGATATTGAAACGTGTCAGTTCTGTTTTCCTTTTCTTTTCGTTCTAAATCGCATTTCTTATACATGTCGAACTAAAAATTCGACTCCGATGAAAATGCGTTCATAGAGAATACAGTCGCATTTATTGTATTTAAAGTAGAAGCGGAATTTCTCCACTACTAGGTCACTCTTAGAAGGAATAGGCTTGAGTTGGCTAATGTCTGCTTATTGCAAATTCTTTCGCTTCAAGACACTATTTAGCGATATTCTTAAATATTTTAGTGGGAACAGTCGTCTTGAGCTATGGGTCACTAAAATGAGCTATATATGAATATGCAGCAGAGTGAGCAAATTTTATGGCAGCTTTTGTTTAAAAGGTCTCCAATGCTTGGGAGGAAATGAAACTTCCTTTCTACTCTACTGTTCATAGCCTTCAAGAAGAACAAAATGATCTGTGGTATGTAAACGTTTAACATGTTCTTCCTCATTTGAAGGCGTCGTTTCTTAAAAAATAGACTCAACTTGTCATTACTTGGCCTGCAAAAAAAAAAATGCGTTTGAAGTTTTACTTACAGCTTTCAAAAACCTAAATTTGGGAGCCACATAAGAAGCGCTATACCTCAAAAATGTACATTTAAAGGTCCCTCTACGCTATGTGGTTGCCGTGACGTAGTGGTAAGTGCGTAGACCGCCACGCAGAAGGTCTAGGTTCGATCCTCAGACGGGACACCTCGCATTTTTTCACGGGCTGTGGTGCCACTCATTTATTATACGCAATATTTGCCCTTAGTTGTTTCTGGAATAAACAATGGACTCGGAAAACCTTCAAAATGAACCCAAGACTGTCGTTTGCATTTGCTGTACAAGGTCTTCAAAGTGATGTCTACAGATAAGGCTCTCAAACGAGCTTAAGTAGGATTTTGAAGCAATTTGTTGTTTCTTTCCTTTCCTTTCTGCTGACTTTTTGTACGGAGGTTGCACAGACTTGACTTTGACTCAGTTTTCAAGACCCAACAGTGTGTGTTTTCCCATTTTTTTTATGAAACGAGTTTAAGGATGTTCTTGTCGTCTAAGAACAAGAGTTTACTCTTGATTTGAATAGTTTCGAAGGACAAACTAAGCGCTCATATATAGTAGTTATAAATATATGGCCAAAGTGTGGTTGCTCGTTGACAACTAGTCCCTCCAAACTAACCTAAGCTAAGTGTCGGAAAGGTCTCTAACTTGGCAATGAATAGACTCACTCCAAACGTATTTCTCAACAAAATGCTAAAACTGACAGAAAATCCCCTAACACATCCCGCCCATCTCAAAATGGCCAACTATGTCAAAATTCGGTCAATCATTTCAATCCCGCACCTTTAGATAAATCGTGACCTTCCCCAAATGGATGTCTCTTTCTCAACCCCAATCTTCCGCCCACCCACATGTGACCATGTGTGTCTCTCCCACACACACACACAGCCACATCAATAACCCCTGTCAATTTTTCATATTGAACAGCGCATAATCGTGTCTGAGATTACGTTATCGTCTGAAAATGTGCTTTTCTCCTCTGCCGCGTGCACTTCTCAACTTTACTTCACACACAAACCGGAAGCAGCACAACCGCCACCGCTGCCGTGTCGATTACTTAATCAATCGATCAACATTGTTGTCTGACTCACTCGTCTTGATGGCCGTTGCCGGCCGGCCAGCTGACCACATGAATGAAACCGACTTTTTACTGCCTTTTCGCTCGAAATCGCTTTAGATACAGATACAGGCGAATTAGATTCGCCCTGGCGCGCTTTGTAATCACCAACATTTTTTTTTTCTCTTCATTTTAGCCATACTTCTTTTTCTGTGTTTTCCCTTCTTTTTGTATCGCAATTTTGTATCTGTATCTCACGTGAGCGTGTGTGCTTGTGTTTCTCTTTCAATTTCAGATACACAACGTGCCCACGACGACGAGCGACGTGTAGAAGATCAAAAACTGTTTGGACGGAAATTTTTGTTGTTTTCGGTAAGTTTAATGACTCTAATGTATCTGCGGCTCTGGGCCGGTGCACGCTGCCATTTTGGCGGGTTCGAATTTGGGATTATTTATAGTCGGCCATAAATATAGACGTTGAGTGCGCGCCAAAAATTGCATTTGAATTTAAGAATAACACACAGATGCACTCCGCAACGCAAGGGTCTGTCTGTACGATTGACGAACGATGTGCGGCTATTTTTGTACAACATTTTGGGTTTTCAACTTTTTTTTTTTGGTTTTTTGCAGTCCTTCTGCAACATCTTGGGATTATTGTGTAACGCTTGCGGATACCGCACGGGTGAGGACGGGGCGGCAAAGTGAAAGAGAAACGAACGCAAGTTGATTGAGGTTGGGAATGTTCTGACGAAATGCGTGTAATTTTGGATGAAATGCGGAGCTGCGGAGGGGGCTTCTGTGATTGTCGTGGCATTTGTTTGAGATGTTGCTTGTCGCGGGTTCTACAGCGGAAGAGTTCGTTTTCGATGGAAATAGATAGAATTCGTTTCAAGGCTGTCTGGTTGAAGGGATTTTTGACTGCAAGTCGTTGAAAACGTGGTAGCTTCTAAGAGTTCAGTGCTAAAGGCATTTTTTTTAGTCAGTATGGTTTTGCTAGGCCTTGCTAATGGTTTCCGACACAAATTCGGACGTTTTAAAGCAATTTTTCAGAACATTTGGAGGTGTTTTGAACTTTTTGAAGGTCTCAGATATTATTTGAAAAACTTTAGTGTTTTCACTTTGCCCAAGAGGGCTAGGCTTTTGATTTTTAGCCAGGGTCCAAAATTTTTTGATACAAATTCTGACATTCTGAACGTTGCATTTAGCGTCGGCGTTTAGCAAAACTCTGATTTTTCAAAGAATGATACCCAATGCCTAAATACTTTGACTGGTAGAAAAAATATCAAATGGCCCTTATGATGCCGAAATTGTGTTTTTTTGGGAATGGAGGTCGTTCGGTCAAATCCTGTTTTCAATGACTTCAATTATGGCCTATTGTTTGTTGTCCCTACGGAGGCTCCAAACATGGTCTCAAAAGATTCCCTTCCCTTCAGGACCTTCACATTTGTTTTGCTGGCAAAGTCTAGCCATGGAAAGTCAACAAAAACAAAATTCAACTCAAAATCCTTCCAAACCATACACTGCAGCATGGATTCTTCTCAAGATGCCCCGACGAAATGCATTGCTTTGACTTCCAGCAACAATTTCAGATGGAAAGTAAGGAGAAGCACTCCAAGTATTCACGATAACCGTCCACGGTTCAAATGGAACTGTCTTAAACGGCAAGAAGATGATAATGAATTTCACAATCCAATAAGCCACAAACTCAAAAGTTGCGAGCCCCCATTCCCTTGCAATTTTGATGCATTTCCATGCAGTAGGACTTTAGCACGCACAGTAAACCATCAGATTGAGTCACATCGTGCGTGAATTGATCACTCGCACACAATCGCAAACGAATGGCCCATTTCTAAATGCTAATGGCAAATAGTTGACAGATATGCTTGCTCCGCTGCCACCGCCACAACGGCACCGGCATCATCGTTATGGACTGGTCTCAAAAGATTTTCACCTTAAAGTGGAGTGCTTAACCTTTAATCGAGTCACCGGCGGCAACACCACCATCACCACCACCAGCACCGCCGCCGCCGCCCACCGCAACCACTGCCAACAAGCCACACTGGCCAAACGTGTTTAACGACATTTTCGGTGGCGTGCGGCATTGATTGTATCTATGCGAGTCGCGGGAGTTCGAGAGTGTATCTGCAGATACAATTTCTTTTTTCGTTCAATGAATCCCATTGTTGTTCACTGGTGGTGCGTGAGTGCCATCGGACAGTGGCACGAGCGGGGAGCCTGACTGAGATGAAGAGAAAGGAAAAAAAATTGGTATCTCTCAGCGAACAGCACAAAGGGAGTTTAAGAGGCGAGGCCGCGATACTCGGTCTCTGGGATGAATGTGGGCGTTGGTTGCAGTTCGGCAACGGGTTCAGTTGAAGTGATCAGGCTTTTGTCCTGCGAGTGAGAAACTTGTTTCGGTGTGAAGCGGGATGAATTCACACGACAGGAAGGATAGTCGTGGTGTTGCATCTTTAAACAGTTTTTAATTGTTGGCCTGTTTTAGTTAGTAGTTGCGTGTGGATGTATACGGTCGCAAATTTGAGTCGTCCTATGGTTTGACAACGATTTTGATTGGGAGGAGGCGAAGCACCGATGTTGTGTTGGCGCAGTGAAATTTGAAAGAAGATCAATTCGTCAAGCATTTCATGGGCAAATTAAGGACCTCACAATTGAAGTCAGTCATGACTTCAATTGTGCTTCTCCCTCATGCAACGCGCACCTTTAACCCCAACTCCAATCAACAGCTTGGCAAACAGCTTGAAACTTGAACTTGGACATTGCACTGTGATGCACTATGGTTCTGCGATATGGTTCCCATCTCTCTCTCTCTTTCGGTTGCCGGCATTATAATCAGAAACATCACTCACCACACCCGCGCAACCATGCATGAATTGTTCCAAATTCCACCTAGAAGCTTGTCTCTGTCCCTGCCATTCGTCTCCCGGCTCGGCCCACTCCCGAAATAGAGGTCAACGTTGACTCCGAAACAATTCATCCGAAAACAGAACGACAACAAGGTGGAGGCGAAAACTGAAAGCAAGAGGGCGAGAGAGAGAGGGACACAGAGAGAGAGTGAGAGGGAGAAAGAAAGACGGAGGAATCAGGAACAACGAAGTCTCTGTAAATTGCTCCTCGGGGGGATGAATGAGAGTGCTCCACTCCTCCTCGTGCGGCTTGATTTAGCCTGTTGCTTCGTTCTGTGTCTTTGTTTGGGCTTCTTTGCGTTCGTCGTTTTCTTTTCTTTATGTTTTATTTTTGCTTCATTCGCGGTGTTAGCGTGTGTGAGTGAATCCGTCCTGCATATGTGGCGAATCATTATCGGATTCGCCTGTCTGCGATCTCTTAATTCAGAGTTATTGCCTCGGGCGCAGCAAAAGCCTGACATCGCCATTCTTTCAGATGACCAAGCCTGGCCTGGTCTGTATCTGGGCGATGTGCTGGTGTGTGTTTGTGTGCCTGGGGGCGACAAGGCGGAGGCGTCGTCAAATCAGGCAAGGAGTACATTTTAAGTCCCCCTCAAGGTTTTTTTTTCGTTTCTTTTTCCCCAGTTTGCGCGCTATTCTCTTCACCACCATGTCCTCCGTCATCGTCTCCTCCCTCGTCCCCACTTACCCTTCCGTGCCATCCTCTTGTGTTTCTTTGTCTCGCATTCTTTGTCTTTTTAGCATCGAAGTGTGTGCGCGAGGCTGCAGGGTGCTTCTCATTCGACTCATGTTGGGGTCGTGTAGGGTGCCGGCGGTGAGGGGGCACTGGAGAAGTGGAGGAGTTTTTTTTTTGTTTCTCCACAAAATCTTCCAGGAATTCACATTGTGTGTTATTTGGTTGTTGTTGTTGTTATTTTTAAACTTGACAATGTACCGTAGTGGGGTATACATATGGTTGAACTGTTGCGTGCCTGTGGGGCGTACGTTGCGTGCATGTGTGTGTGTGGGCATACGTTTGGGAGCGAAGCGGTTAAGTAGTTCGTCATTCATTTTGGGCGATTTAAGGCATATGCCAGTTGATAGTCGAGTAGACACGGTGGAGTTGTTTTCTTTTGCTGTGATAAATGACGGAACGAATTGGATTGATGAAGTATTTGGCTGGCGGACAGTGGGAGGCCTGGGGGGTGCTTCTCCAACGCTTGGCAGTGACATCTCCACGTTGGCATTGGCTATGATAATGAGATTCTAAAAATAAATTACCTCCCCTTCATCAGTTTTCGGTATGGGCCGTTGTTTTGCTCTTGTCAGAATATTTTTCTTTTTTTTTGACGACGGTAAGGAGACGTAGAGTGGAAGTGATTTGGAGCTGGAGTTGGGGAACGACAGAATGTGATTTTGGGTGGAAATTAGAAATTTCAATGGGATGATCGGTTTGGAGCAACTTTTAGCGTGAAATTCGTGTTGAAAAAAAATTGTCATATATTTCAAAATTTACTTTAAAGTCGATTAAAACTATGTTGCTCAGCTGTGTGTCACGGCGTCCTACAAGAAGTGGCAGAATGAGTTATAAACCAATTTGCAATAAAGAATCGAATATTTGAGATCCAAAAAACTCCAAACGTCCAATAAACTTGCAAAATCCTTGGTGACTGGGGTCTTACAAGAGGTAGATTGTTAAAAAGTGGACAAACCTAAAACAACCCGACTGTCAAATATAAATTTCCATGTAAAAGCTCAAATTTGGTACATTTTTGTTCCAAATTCATTTGAGGGTCCTCGGAAACATTTCAAAACATTCACTCTGTCATCCTTAAGAAGCAGATAATTAGAAACCTGTAATGGGAAGCAACGAAATCTTTCGACTTGAAGTTCGGCACATGTCTGACCGAAATTTAGGTTTAAACCAAAAATATTTTGTGCACAATATTCACTATTCCACACGTTATCCTTTTCAAAAGACTGATTGTTCCCAAAGTTGATGAACACCTATCTGAAAACAGTCTTAAACTCACGGAACAAAATTTCGGCACATTTTTGATCCAAATTTCCAGAAAAATTGTCAAAGACGTCGTAAATGGCATACCTTCTTGGACAAATGCCTTAAAGTTAAGAATTTAAGAAGTGACAGCTACATAAAATTTAAAAATCGCTAAATATATTTTTTCTCTCAAATCTAAAAATTAATTAAAAGGAGCATTTGTTGATTGTCAGTCTTAGGAAAAAAAAAAACTAAAAAAAAGGACAGAAAAACATGCCGACGTCATTGTTGTTGTTGTGTTTGTTGTTGTTGTTGCTGCTGCTGTTGATCAGGAGCTGGTCTAGGTTTCGGCATCTTCGCGAGCAATTCCTTAATCTCTTCCTTTTCATTCCACGAACTCCACATTTCGAACAGATCAATGATATGGCGAGCAACCTCCTGAACCTTATCCCAATTGACGTTCAGCTCGGCAAACCATTGCCTCAGATCCCTCTGAAGGATGACACAGGCGATTTCCATGCAGGCGAGGGCAATCTTAAACGAAACCCAATTCAGCTACCTTCCCAGTCAGCGTGCCACTCCTCTACTTACCTGATGCGGTGCATAAAGTAGACAAACATCAGTTCTCAACGAATCGTTGATCACTTTCCAGGACATTGCCAACAAGTTGTCATCCTCCTGAATGCCAATGTCTTCCAAGTACAGCAACAGCGGCCTGTACGGTTGATACACAATCAAGCAGCAATCCAGACTCTCAATGAGATAGAATTCACACTCGAGGATCTGATTTATCCTGTAGGGATACTCGTATGTGTAGGCATAGTTGAACTTTGTCTTCACTACCGTCTGACACACAGACAGCAGGCGTGAATTGGAAATGACTCCATACTCTTCGACTTTCGATGCTAAAAGAATGCAGGTCGGAGCCAGGAGCAGTGGATCGATACTTTGCAGGGAATTTCGGGCGTAGAATCGCTTAAAGAACACGGTCGCGGTGGCGATCACTTGTTGACGCAGTTTTAACGGTTCACTGAGACCTTGAATCAGATTTGCAAAAAATATGAAAAGCTTTTGATATTCTTCGGCAATAAGGAAATACGCGTCGTACTGTCGGGCGAAAACGAGCGACCGTTTATCGAGGAGCCAGTGTGTTGCGTGGGAACTTTGCCAGAAATTACCAGCCATTCTTGGGGAGTGGAATTTTTTTTTTGTTTGCTTTTTTTTTCGTATTGAATAAGATGCCGTTGCCTATTGAGATGTCAAAGTGAGCGAGATACACTGATGGGGGAAGGATGGTGTTCCGTTCCATTGGTCTTTGTTGAGGTGCTGCCAACTTTGGGCATTCGTTGAAATGCAAGTTTTCTTTGAAGTCAAGGCCAAGTAGTGCCAAATTAGGAATTGATTTGTAATTTGTGGCAATTTGAAGAGTTAGGAAAATGCTGGAGGTCTTGGAAGTGGTGAAGACTGTTTTGTTTTAACTGTCTGGAGAAAGTGAGTTGCATAGGAAGTCTGCCGCAGTGAGACAGCGAAATTTCAAAAACCTCAAGAAGCCCCGTGTCCCGGCAGTAGAAAGCCAAGATCGCGACTTTGGGAAAGTCTTGTCAGGTTTTAGCATTTCGGTCATAGCGACGTTTGACTCTCAACCTTAGATTTTGATATTTACCATCTGATCTTCAGACTCAAATAAAGACTCCTCCAACCACATCAGTCTACGTCCAACCACTGATTGAATCAAACGACTGAAATCCCAGCCAATAGACGGTGTCATTTGCAGTGACCCCCGTTCGTTAATCAAGTCGGCCAACAGTTCCCTCTACCCGGCCAAGTTCATGCAATTCAAAAGCATTTCGCATCGTAGAAACCGATTCACACCCCATCCATCGCCGTCAGTCTCGGGAGCACCTCGTCTCATCAATCCAGTCCACTGCTACGCCATCAGCGCTACCACTCCAGCAAGATCGTGAGACTTAATTAACAATTTAAAATGCACGCATTAAGTAAATTGCTAATTGAAAGCGCCATAAGTGCGCAAAACGCATCTCGCGATGCAACGACCGGCACACGGCCGATGGTCGTCGATCGTAGATCGCTGATCGTTGATCGCCGCTGATCGTTGATCGTGAGTTCACTGAGGCTCACAACGATGACCATAAGCAGGCTTGCCGTCATCACCGGCTACTGGCGAGGGGCAGCGTTGTGGAAATTAAACATAAATCGCTTCGCGATAGCAACGCTTCGCCGTTTTGCCTTGAACCCTTTTTTTTCTCAGTGGCGGCTATCTCACTCGCGCTCCCGCTTTCACGCAGTCTTCGTGTGCTCGGCTGACGTCGTAGACACATAGAGGCCATTAAGAGCGCAAAAATTGCTCGCAACAACAACAATGAAATAAAGTTGTTAATTTGCGAAAAAACGATTTACGGTCTTGCCACCGCCGATAGGGGGCTGTGGCGGCTGCTGCCGCTGGGCGGGATACCGACGGGGCCCCATACAGAGGCTGCCTTGCCAAGTATCATTAGCTGTCTGCGGCTGGTGTGTTGTGGCCCTAACCGAGCTCGTTGCTAGCTATCGGAATTTACCGCCTGTTCGGTGGCATTTGGGGGTGGTGATGGAGGAGTTCTCTGCTGCACCGCGACGAGAGCTGACTTCGCGCAGATAGCGTGTACTATCTTTCACAAACCGCAGAATAGTTGAGCACTGCGATGGTGTGTGTGCGGTTTGTATTCCGATTCGTCATCGGCGGCTCTGACAGTTGTTTTGTTCAGCTGCGGAACAACATGCGGGTGCCGTCCGTCGCTTGAATGGGGGTGGATGTGGAATGCGAAATGCGAAATGGTACTTCGGCGAGATAATGAGTTTGGGTGAGTCGGTGGGCGGGAAGGGGAACGAGGTCGAGATCAATAAACGATCGTGTGTGACCGTCAATTGTTAACAATGCGACACGTACGAGTGCATGTGTATGCGACTGGCTGAACGTGGCTTTTGTTGCGTGCAACTCTGTTGCGGAGCTATAAAGTTGGTCATTCCCCCGGGTGGTTAACCTTAGATCTTGTCGATCGACGACGACGACGACGAGCGAGAATATCGTCACGGATTCGCTATTTGTCTGTGAATTGAAATGCATGTTGGGATAGTCCACGACCGCGTTGATCGTTGTGACGGTGGCTTTGATTTGATGGCTGTGCTTGTGACAGCTGGTCTACATTTCACTCTTTTTACGATCATTTGTTAATGGGTAACGAGGTGACTGTTGTGAGCATATTGAGTGTGTCGTAAAGGGGTTATGCGAATTCTGGGGAATTGCTGGAAAACGGAATAAGATGGAAATGGGTTGTGTCACTTTGGGTTGGACACATATTTGACTTTCAAGTCGTCAGACCAGATTGTTGTGGAACTTAAACAAGGAGAGGTCAAGGGAGATAGCGACAATCATGCCACTTGGCATGAGGGCTGAGACGATGAACTTTGCCAACAACATCAAGCAACCTCGGTGGCACTACAGTCCACAAGAGACGAGGGCCTAGCTTCTTCAGCAGCTACTTGTGCTGTGGCTGCTATTGTTCCCTCACAAGCATGGAGGAGTTCAAATTTTTTGGCCGACTCTAAACGGTGAGATTTAAGGAGCTTTTCATGGACAAGTACAAGTCATCCTTAAGTGATGACAGGAGCTCAAAACAGGTGGTGCCGTTAAAAAGGCGAGTCGGGGTATCGAATCTGTGACCTTCGTCGTGTGGATCGATGCGCTTACCGACTACACAAGGGCGACTACAGCCCAGGAGTTACGATCACGAAAACTGCATGCAGCTTATTTTGGAGTAGTCTTCTCATGGGTCAAAGATCTTAGGTTCTACTCCTCAACTGAATGTTCTTCTGTTACAACAGCTCTCTTGAGACGCTGACAACACTCAAAGTGTCTATGAAAAGCTTCTCAAATCTATTTATCCAGGACCTCTTTGTCATACTTGAGTTTTTCCCTTTTTTTGGAGAATGGCCTTCATTTGTGAAGCTATTTTGACATCTGTAGGGCCAAAGTCAGAAGCCACCGTTTCTCCATTTCGTCATTGGAAACCTTTTGTCAGTTTTTGGCTACTTTTTGGCTCGAAACTTTAGCCTTCAAACGATCTTTTCTCCGCCTCTCTTCAGAACACAGCTAAATAATTGACAGTCCCAAAAGGATTAGCGCATCAAAAACCAACAAAAAAAGTCCACAGTTCCCCTCTCCCAACATCGCACCGACACTCAATTGAGCTGAGACCGGATTCAAGTGGACGCCTAATAAGTGGCACGCACCAGACCTGAACCAAAAACCGAAAACAATAATGCAGCTTGACTCATGTTTCGCTGGAAGTCTGCCGTCAGGCACGGGCGAATTTAAATTCAGGTGACCAAGTCACTCCGGCGATGGCTTCAACGATGCGGGTGTGCTCTCTGCGGGCGTGGTGTGTGCGCGCACAGGCCAAGCCAATAAATCCCCAAAGCGGACTTTTGTTATTTCACTGTTGCATTGTGTGCAAACTGAAAGGACTCACGGACTTCGATTGTGACTTCAATTGCACTCGTGTTACCATTTACATTGGTTACACACGATGCACAATGCTGATGCTACTTGCGGTGGCGCAAAGACTGAGCGATTCGTGTCACGTTCGGCTTGTGGAATTGGAACCAACGACCAACGACGACAACGACGACGACGACGACCGCAGAGCTATTGTTAACCAAATGAGGTGGATTGTGCGTCAATTAGCGAAGGTTGACTTGCTAATGACAGGCGAGGTGAGGCTTTTGTTTGTGATGCTCTCAGGAGCTGTGCCTGTGTGGAGGCGATATGACGAACTTTGACGTAGACTTGCTGGCTTCGAGGAAGCGATATCGTCTTATATGGCGATGAGGCGTTATCTTCGGAGAAAAGAGGCACTCAAGTGGGTTGACTTTTGTTGCGGCTTACTAATTGGAGGCGAATACCAGCGGCAGTGAGAAGGTGATTCATTTGGTTTGGGCGGAAACTGACTTCGGTATCGGTTGTGGTTTATTGCGAAGAATTCTGTCACTTCCCATTTGATATGAGAGATTCTGGGAGAAGTTGTGAGTGAGTTCTTTACGCGAATTCTTTGTACAGTCGTGTCGCCATAAATTTATTCCCTCAAGTGCGATTTTTGACTGAATTTTAGAGACGACAGGCAACTTTTTTTCGGAATGGCGCCCGACACGAGGTTCCAAAAACGTCTGTTCTTTAACTTTTTTTGATTTTTTCTTTGACATCTTCTGAACAGCAGTAGAGTTTCTAAAACTCTATGTTTCTCTATAGTGGACGGTACGGCTGGAGGTCATTTAGTGTGCTAAACACTTTTCGCCGCAGCGTCACCAATACATTACACACAGATTTCTGCACAAATTTCCTCAAGGAATGAACTCTCTAGCCTAAAGCGTAACTTCTCACCGCTCTTAAGACGAGCATAAGGACATGTTTGCATTGGCGCCCAACCGAAGACTTAAAAAAAATATTTGTTTTTTTCTCTTCTGACCTCTACAAATCAGGGACCCTGCTAAAACTCTCCGGAATCTCTATTTTTGATCCTTGTCATTCACATCATCTTTTGCAGCACATCTTATGAGCTCATTTCACTGGACGTCCCCTTGGGTCGCAAAATGTTTCCATTGTTTGTCACTCTTCTCCTTGGCATTCTCCAGCGATATGATCGAACTGCCGTACTTGATCGCATCCCGTCTAATCAACAACGACGTGACGGAATGACATACGATCTCAATTTCCCCCCTCGATTCAACTTGGGTGCGCTCGGATCGAATGCTGATCCTTTGTCGCTTACGAAGCGCCTTCAGTTGTGCGCGCACGTATGTAAATTGATCCGTAGAAGGATGTTCCATGCCACACCCGCACTCGACACAATTTCATTGCTCACCCCGCCGCCGCCGCCGCCGCTTCCATCTCAGACGCCATTGGTGTCGTCCTCTAGACACGCTCACGGTCCGATGCGGTGACGCGCTGAGAGTTTGCGAGAATCTCCGCAAAAGGGAACAACAAAACGGAGCACCCGCCAAAGGAAAACCTCAAAACGTTTTTCTGGCGTTAACATGACAGCTTTTTTGTTGTGCGTCTCGCAGAACACACGTCCCGACAAGTAATGCATCCGTGCGCGCGCGTGTGTGTGTTCGATGATGACAACATGCCACTGGATGGGAGGTGACAAAGGAACTGACTAAGAATCAGTAATGCGATTGACCAGAGAAGGATGCGGGCGGGATGGGGCAGACAATCGACACTTGGATGAGGTGTATTGACGCGTATCACCAGCAAAAGCAGCAGCAACTGCTGTGGCGGTGGCGGTGGCGGTGTCGGTGGCAGAGAAATGAATTGCACCGCCTGACGAGCACTCTGCTGCTGACCATGGAAGTGAGTAATTATCTGCGGCCGCACTGGCGGAGATGTGGAATGAAGTGTAATGTTTACACAAGCCGACACAAATGGAATGACAGAAGGCATTCGGAGAACTCCTTTGTCACTTGATAGAGATGCACTCCGCCACTGGCCGTTCGTCTCTGTGGTTATGCGGCCTTGCTTATTGATCGACCAATGTGACAGTTGGGAACGATGGGTATCTAGACAAAGAATGCCGCGAATGAAGGTTCAATTTGCAATTACTGTCTGAAGGTAAAGGAGGCTGCTTTTCCATCGATCTGTCAAAATTGTCGAATTGAATTGAATTTTTCTAAAATATTCATCTGTCAAATTCTTCAAGATGTCAAACATCGAGCAGCGACTACAACTAACTACAACTAACAACCTCCGAAACACAAAACACGAAGTCATCTTTTCCCAGTTCAAATTAAAACCTTTGAAACGTCAGAATGACAAAACGGACGCTTAGATGTCAGAAGCAGAAATGAAAAACATTCATCTGGCTATGATAAGCAGCACTGTCAAGCGCTTGTAATTGCTTCAGCTATCCCCTGTCATACATTGCCTCTGTCAGCATCTTCAGCCAGAGACAAGGTAACCATCTGTCAAAGAAATCAACAAAACACACGCACGCACGTACACACACAAACAAAAGAATTATTCAGATGCCATCTGAGTCATATTACCGTCCACCCTCATAGGCGATGTCATATCGGCCAGCCATCACGTCCAACATGCGAAACTCATCTGAACCAGTCGCTTACTTTTTGCGGTCAGAAATTCCCCGTGACTCATCGTTCGCTGAGCGCTATCTTGCGTATCTAAGCCCATTTGGTCGCGGTGCGTCGTCGTTGTCGTCGTCAACGCGGTCGATGGTCGACCCCCTTGCCCATAATTAATGCCCCGCACACATCTAATTCCCGCTGAACACACTCGTTCATCGCGTTTTTTGAATTATTCAACGCACTCATACACAGCGCTACGCATGTGTGTATGTATGTACTGCATTCACGTTGAGTGGCGAAAATAAATTATGACCCGATGGCGTGTAATTGTGAAGAGGACAGGGCTGTGTACCGCGGCAGAGACACGCCGGGAGAAACTTTATGCAAATGAGTCTCATTTGCGTACCCATCGATGGATGGCAAATACGCGCCGCCGCCGCCGCCGCTGTTGCCGCCAACGCCGCTGTTGTTGTCGTCGCTGCCCCGTCAGTGTCACACATGCGGGCCCTGCGCCACACCGTCACTGACAGCCAGTATGACTTTGCTTGACGAGTGTGTGCTCATCTCAGTTGACGGAGCGCGGTTATTTATGACAATTAATTGGACGCTTTGCGGTGAACTTTTTCGCGGAACAGAGCTACCGTGAGACGACAATGGGGTGGAGGGTGATGCAGGCTTCAATCTAGGCAACTGTGGAGATGTGGCCGGCAAATTTGTTTGACGAAAGGCGAGTCACTGTCTCACGGGGCGACTGGATCATAAAAAATTCAGACAGCATCGTGGTTCCGGTTAAGGCGAGCGACTGCAGCAGCAGTCACTGCCAAAGCACCCCACACGTCAAGTGTGAGATCGTAAATCGAAAGTTTGCGAAATGATTTATGCAAATGAAAGCGGGGTTGATTGTCGCCAAGGCGCACCAAGTGATCGTCGGGCCGGTGTATCATCGTCAAGTAGGTGTCTGTTGCTGTGGCACCACATAGGGGCGAGAGTGAATGTATTTGGCGGGTGGGATCAGCCTTATGGCGCAGTCCTTGATTCGACGAGTTTTGTATGCATGGCAGGTTTGCTGGGAAGGATTTGCTATTCAGAGAGCGGCTTGTTCACTGAGACTTGACGAATTTTAATGTAGAACCGACCTTTTGTTTGGCGGGTGGTCCATAAGTCAATCCGCTCACGAGTTGTAAAGAAGGGGCAGACTGAGACCGCTTCACCACTGTGGACGTGATCATGATTTTGGATATTGTTTACAAAGTTGTTGAGTTTGAGGTAAGAGGGGTTTAGATGCTACCTGAAGGGGATTTTGGAAAATAAATGGCGCCCAACACGAGACCGTTCTTGTGATCTGGTTTTCCTTTCGCTTTGAATCTTTTACATGAAAGTTCCGGCCAAGGCGAGATCTTCATCTACATATCCCTTCATTCTATTACCGTTATACGCAGATTTTCATCTTAACTAACTTCAATCATCATTTTCTTTTCTTTCTAGTTTGAATTAAATATCAGCCAACTTCTGAATGGATCTAAACATTTCAAAGATACTAAACAATAAAACAACAAAAACTCAAAGAAGAACCGTAACAACAACAAGACCAAGACGAACAAAACAAGTGCAAAAATACATCACAAATTCTTATCGAAAATCAACAAGAACAACAGAAAGGAATCCAAAATCGAAATCACAAGAGAAAATTCAAAGCAACCAAAGCTTCACAACACAAACAACAACAACAGTAACAACACCAGCAATAACGGAATGATAACGTAAAAACACCCATAGACAGAAAATCATTTTGAAGTTGTTCCATACCGTTATACACACGAAACATTTCAACATTTCTAATGACACACCACGACAGAGTGAAAATCCTTCCTTACAAGCGAAGTAAAAACAAACAGTGCTAAAAGCACAGGTAAGCAGAAAAACAAATTGAAGCAACAATCTAAAACGTCAGTGAAGACGTCAAAATATTGAGTGACATAACCTTAAAACAGCAAAGCAAACCGCAGAAAACGAGCGATACACAGTGACAGAAGGAGAGAGAGAGAGTGGGAGAGAAAGCAGAAGAGTGTGTGAGAGAGAGAGAGTGTTGTATTCAAAATTAACGGGAACACAACGCAATGGCGATAAATTTTCCCGCATCCTTTGCGGCATGCATAGCTGCCGGCCTTAAGGTGCCGCGACAGATAATGTACTGCATATCGCAGGACACTGGACAACCGTATGTCCTGTACAAAGACTCACAGGAGGCGGCCGAGCGTAATGCGACCGCCCTGGGTGGCACGGCAACACAGTGGGGCACAGAGATGTATCCGGCGATACAGCAAAACACACAAACGCATTTAGCAGCGCAGACCGCTCAGAACTCATCACCGCAGATCGCAGCGTCAGCGGCGACTGCGGCGGCGGTTGCCGCCCAGCAGCAGCAGCAACAGCAACAGCAACCGCACAGTCCATCGGGCGAGGTGGATCAGTCGCGTGACAACGGTGCAAACGTCCGCCAGCAGCAGCAACAGGGCTCACCGTCGACCAGCCCATACCCGCAGCGATCGAACGGAGGCGGCGGCGAGGACGATGTGGGCATGAGTCAGGTGAGGATTGAGGTAATTCTTACACAGTTCATAATTTTTGCGACCCATAAGCCGCATCGGGATGTGTGGAGGGTGCGATGAGAGCCCCTCCACCCATCTCGCTGCACTCCTCAATCTTCATGGCATTGTTAGTTACTCGGTCGCTCTTTTCCGTTCTTCTTCTACTCACAGGTGGCTGGGATGCAGCAGCAGCAGCAGAACGCCGCACAACAGAACCCAAACCAAAGCACGAACGATCCGCAGCCGATATCCGTCGATCCAGCGTCGAACAGCCAAGGGCAGCAAAACAATGACCAAACCTTCAATCCGCCGCAGGGTGCCGAGCTCGGCTACTATGCGCACCGACATCCGGGTGCTCCACAGGGAACGATGCTAGCGCCGCCCGGCTTCCCGCCGTTGCACTATTTGAACAAGCCAGTCATACCCGGTATGGCCGGATCGATGGATCAGAATGGTGGCCTCGAGGGGTACACAATACCCGATCTCTTACCTGGGAGTGGTGCGGGCGGTGCCGGTAATGGGACCGGTGCACACGGTGGAATGCACCAAAACGCCACTGCGACACCAACACCAACCACAATCAAAACGAAGCCACATAGCGATTTGCGCCTATTCAAGTGCACAACCTGCGGCAAGGACTTCAAGCAAAAATCAACGCTGCTGCAACACGAACGCATCCATACGGACGCCCGACCGTACCCGTGCACAGAATGCGGCAAACGATTCCGTCAGCAGTCTCACCTCACTCAACACCTGCGTATCCATGCCAACGAGAAACCCTTCTCATGTGCGTATTGTCCACGCAGCTTCCGGCAGCGAGCGATCCTCAATCAGCACATTCGCATCCATTCGGGTGAGAAGCCCTACGCATGCCCAGAGTGCGGCAAGCACTTTCGCCAGAAGGCCATCCTTAATCAACATGTGCGCACCCACCAAGGCGAGCGACAGTTATTGAATCCAAAAATAAAAAACAAAAAAAGTCCAAATTCGAAAGTTATCCGAAAAATGATATTTTTTCAAAATTTTCAATCTCGAACCCAATTCAAAATTTTGTCCTTTGTTCAGCTTTTTTTTTTGTATTCCAAAATTTTCATGATTTCTTTTGTTTTTGGCGCAAAATTTCAAAGAGAACGAATGATAAATTCGAAAAACCGAAACATTTTGGCAGAAAATTTCTCAAAATTTTTTTTCCAAAACTCGAATTCAAAACTTTTATTCGAAAACTTTTACAGTTTCATCCATGGCGAGACACAGAGACGGTTGTCTCGTTCTACGGATGTAACTATAGTTATTTTTTTCATGTGTGGCGAGTGTTTTTCGGTGACCACTGTTATTCTTAGAAAAGGCCTATTAGATTTGAATAGAATTACCGTTAAGACGGAGATTAAAAGCAAATTGAAGGGAAATTGTATGCTAAATGGATGTTTGGGAGGGATGAGATGACAACTTGTGGAAATTTTATAGTTTTAGCATTTTTTAAAGACTGGCTGTTGGGTCTCCTCATACGGCAAGCCCAGGTCCCTAGATGATGATATTACATGTTGAGGATTACCGCCTGTAGCGATCATTATAATAGACACTCAAATATCTTCGAAAGCAATTGTCTTGGGCGGGGAAAATTTTTCAAAATTTCGAATCTTTTTTGAAAAAAAGAAACTTGGCAGTTAATCCTGTTACCGGCTGACGGTGGCCATGGTCGGATTCGAATTTCCTCATTTTCTACGTAATTTAAAAATATAATTTTCTACTAAAAGTCACTTAACGCTGACGCCATTATATCTGAGTCCCGAGCCGGGCGCCATTCTTGTATGTCTTCTCCTGAGGACAATTCTACAGACATCCAACCATACGATGCCACTGCAAGGTGTTGACCAATCTCTGGTCTTGTTTCATGTTCTATTCCTAAAACATTTATTTGTCTTGTGTTGGGCGCCAATTTCTTTCAATTCCATTTTCGAAAGAGAGCTTAAAATATAAAAAAAACAATTAATAACCGAAGCACACTCGTCGCATAACCAATCTGGCCTCAAAAAGTAGACTGTGAAAATCCAAATTTCATATCAAAACCTCAAAATTTGAAGAAAAAAACCAAAAAACAAATATTTTTCCAAATTCACTTTCACATTCAACAAAAGTTAAGAAAATCTCTATCACTAACTTCTCTGAACTGCTTAACGCACTTTTCACACACAAACACACACATACACACACAAGACGCCAAACCTTCTTAATCGCATACTAACAATGTCCTTTTCTCTCTCTCTCTTTGAATCCAATACTTTTCAGATGTCTCCCCGCATCTCATTTTCAAGAACGGTCCCCATCCGACGCTGTGGCCACAGGACGTACCATTTCCAGGCGATGAGACTGACACAAAGAATGACATTACTTCGTATCAGGATGATGGCTCACAGGGTACGCCTGAGTCGCGAGCGTGTTTCTCACCCGACGGCAACGGGGCCCTGCACTATCCGGCCTACTTCAAAGACGGCAAAGGTAAGTGTGAGTGTTTTCTTTTTTATGTTTTGGACTCGTCCAATTAGAGAGCGTTTCGACTAACTCATTTCATACACTCGATGTAGGGCAAAAAATGCTGCCCGACGTTATACAACATGGTCGCGCAGCCGGTATGCCACTGTATGTGAGGTGTCCGATTTGCGAGAAGGAGTTCAAGCAGAAAACAACGCTCCTGCAACACGGCTGCATACACATCGAGTCAAGGCCGTACCCGTGCCCGGAATGCGGCAAACGATTCCGTCAGCAGTCGCATTTGACGCAGCACTTGCGGATACACACGAACGAGAAGCCGTTCGGCTGCTTGTACTGTCCGCGTTTCTTCCGCCAGAGGACGATCTTGAATCAGGTGAGTTGCGGAGGAGTTGCGCGTAGACGCTCTAGATCTATAGAGGACTCTGTTCCCCATTTCACAGCACATTCGCATACACACCGGCGAGAAGCCGTACAAGTGTGGACAATGCGGCAAGGACTTCCGACAGAAGGCGATACTGGACCAGCACACGAGGACCCACCAGGTAGTTGTAATGTTTAAAATGTGTGCTCGGGCAGGGCAGGGATTTGTAGTCCGCTCCCTGCAAGGGCTTCACCGCCAGATCCGACATCATGGCTAACTCCCCGTGTCTGTTGTCTATTTTGTAGGGCGACCGGCCATTCTGCTGTCCGATGCCAAACTGCAGACGTCGATTCGCCACCGAGGCGGAAGTGAAAAAGCACATCGACAACCACATGAACCCGCATTCATCGAAGGCGCGTCGCCAGGTCAATCACATGGCCAACGACGTCAAAAACGCCGCCGCCACCGCCGCGCAATTCCTCACGAACATGGACAACAAGACGAACATTATCCCCCGCATGACGCCAGTGGTCAAGCACGAGCTCTACTTCCCACAATGCTACAGTTCGCCGTTCAATCAGTCATTCGGTGCTCAGCAACAGAATCAAGGCCAGCCGGGTCAGCCGCAGCAACAGCAGCCAGTGCAGCAGCAGCAGCAACAGCAGAAGCAGCAGGGACAGCAACAGCAACCCAATTCAGGGCACAACGGCAATACGGCACCGCCAAACGGAGCCACCGGCGCGGGTGGTACCGTGGTGACCGTCGCGAATTCCGTTGCACCCGGTGTTGTGCAGCAGAATACAACAACCGTGGTGGCTCAGTGACATCCCCCCGCCGTGTCGCTAGCTCTACCCCCACCACCGGCAGCGCCACCACCGCAATCAGTGCAATCGGCATCAGTACATCTGCCGGCACCGCAACCATCCCAGCAACAGCAACAGCAACAGCAGTCAGCATCTATAGTTCCCGTGCCCACAGCAGCGATCTCAGCGGCAGCCGCAGCAGCAGCTGCCGCAACTGCTCACACCGTCACATTATCAATATCATTACCGCCCTCAGCATTACCTCAAGGCGGCGCTACAACGAATGGTGTTGGCGGCGGCGGCGGCGGAGGCAACAACGGCCCCGGAACCCATGCCCTTGCACCACCGCCCACGTCATCCACATCGCTCTTACCGCCGCACTCAGTTGCGCCATCAACGACGATATCGCATGCGATTCCAATTCATCCACACATTCACTCAATATTCGGATCTCTATGATACTAAGATATCGCCAGCAACTACAGCGACTACATCCCCCCGCAGCAGCAGCAGCAGCAGCATCAAGGATACACCTTCACCCTCGTTACCCACCCAAGTCTCTAGAAATGACCCTCACTTCACACCCCCCCAAAAAAAAAAAAAACACAATACACACCAGAGAATATTTTCGTTTCATTCTTCCTCATTTGGGACTCATCACAGGACCTGGAAAAGCTAAGCAAAACATTTTACCAGCAGACGAATAACACAAAACAAACAACAAATAAATCACATTTGCAAGGATTCCAAATCAAACAAAAGTCGTTTAAGGATAAACCCAGCAGACACCCATAAGGACTCTTGTATACTAAGCTAAGTATAAACAAAACTAATACACATATGAATACATTATATAAATATTAATATTAAACACAAGAAACTAAGAATTACAATTACGAATATAAACAAAAACAAAAAAGCAACAAAAAAAAAATATTTGATATAGTTTTACGCTAGTCTTTTAGGAAAGGACTTTAAACTTATCGTTAAAATGAAAAATGTATTCTATTCTATTTGTTTTGTATGCAACATTATCATTTCCTTTGTTTATTTGTTTATATTTTCCGTTCGATTTTCTTTTGTCGACCCCTTGATAGGCGTGTTTTTGATTGAAGAGACCACAGTTTAGGCAGAAGTTCAGGACAGCAATGTTTTCTCACACTGCATAGAGTTTTTTTTTTGTTTTTTTTTTTTGTCATGTTTTTGATTTTCAACGGTATTACAAGCAATTTATGAATTCTTTCGGTTATCCTCGATCAGAGTTTGAATTTCATTTCACTGCATACTCTTAGGCATTACTTTCTGTTCGAAGTGTACACGGGAGCAGAAGTGAAGCCCGTTTGTTGTTAGTTCTCACATCTTTCTTATTTATGTGTAATTTAGTTTAAGGACATTTTTTTTCTTGTTATACATATGTATATGTTAAACACAAGTGCAGCTTAAGTTGAGTCATTTTTTTTTTAATTTTTATTTGTACAAGTGTAAACAGAATGAAAACAAAGTACATAGTTGTCAAAGTGCTTGGAGAGCTTTGACTGCTAAAGCAATTTGTTTGTTGTACATCTGTGTGTGGAGGGGGTTCTGTTGGAGGAGAGTTTGTATTGAATTTTGAAAAACAAAAAAATTCTGAAATGTCGGGTGTTGTGAGTTAGGTTTAGCAATGAAAGGTTAGTGGTGTACTTTTCGATGGATGTAGACTGTGTTGGAGTTTCGCCTCATCATACCTATCTGTGTCATTGAATTTGGTTTTGATTGCAACTTCTTTGAAGTTACGACAGTAGCCATGTCCATTTCCATTGACAAATCTGTTGTTGTTCGATCAATATTTTTTTGGTATCGGGTCGGGCGCCAATTTTATTTTTTGAAGGCAACAAGATTGTTTCTGCTGAACGTTCGATCGATAATTTTTTGGCATCGGTTCGTTCGTTTTTTAAAGGCAACAAGATTGTTGCTGCTGACAAATTTACTTATATTGATTGATACTAAATTTAAGTCCGAAGAAAAATTGTTGCCCACTGTTCTCACTCGGATCAAGCGCCATGTTTGAAACATTCAAAAATTTCCATAAGAAGGTTAACCACAGAGCTTCGACGGTTATATTGTTTGTCGAAAAAGTTTGACACAATCCGTAGGTCCAAACCTACTAACAATTTTACTGAATAAAAGTCGCGCAAAATTTTAGTTTGATTTGGTTTCGCCTTAACGACGCCATTGAAAAGCATTTCTCTAGAAAGGCCGCACAATTTTCGAAAGGACTCCATAGAAATTGTTTTTTTTTTTTCATATTTCAAGATGCACCGGTGTCCATATCGATTTATCTGTCATGTATCCACTGGCATTCATTTTCTGCCTCAAATCGGGCACCATTTGTTCAAGTATCAATTTCATTCCATATAAATCATATTTTTAATATCAGGGCACATTATATCAGCAGACAGATCCATGAGTGTAATTGTTGATCATCTTACAGTCTCGAGTTAGGGGATAGTTTTGAAATTTTTCCGAAGAATCATATCTCTTAACATTAGGCCACATGGTGGTCGCTCGAAAAAGCTTTTATTCCACTGGTTGGCTCCATATGTGAGCGGCATGTCATTCAAAAGGCCCCCTTGTGCCCAATGACTTCGATTTGAACCCTTTGCCGAAATCGCTTTCGTGCTTTGTATATGGCCTAGTCAGCAGTATACAAGAAGCGACTTAGACAGGCTCATACTATTGTCAACCTCTATTTTGGCAGAACTGTAAGAACTTGGACAAGACATCTTCCATCTCTTAACATCTAAGCCGTGTTAAGAGCTAGGAGCCGTGGTTTCATGTAAAGATCGGAATCAGGGAGAGCATAACACACATAAGTTTGTGTATATGGAATGCAATGCCAAATTTTCTTGTAGGTTCAAAATCAAGGCTTTGAAGTGAATTCTGACGTTTTGTCACTTTCCATAAGGAAACCAGAATAAAATTGAAACGCGTCACGTACAGAAGAGTTCCAAAATCAAAAGCCAAATCATGAAATCCCTAGGATTCGAGTATTAGTACCTAATCTAATTAGAAAAAAGGTAAGTAGGATGGGGGGACATGCTGCCCATCTTCCCAAGAACCAACTGCTTGGGTTAGGTTCGGTGGATGAAATATGTCTTGGTTAAGTTTAGGATTTTGTTCAAATAATCTTGTAATCGGGGATTTTGTCATATCCGAAAATTGAGCCTCTTCATGTACACTGACGATCGTTTCTTGGGCTTCAGTTCTCTGGCAACAGTGTGCATACTTCCGCCAACCTATCCGCGAAGTCTATGTAAAGTTGTAAACAAGTAACTAGCCTTAACGTTGTTTAACATTCTCACACACACATCACTCGCATCTCCAGTAGTCATTTCAAATAATTCATGTAACGTCCCTTATCCAGGTGCCATAAAGTGTAGATAGATCAATCGTAGGATTTCATATGTTGAAAAGGGCGTACGAAATTTTGCTTCACAAAAAACTCCACAATCGTTTCTTTCTCTCCATCCTCTCTCTCTCCCACACACACAGGCATACAAAGTAGACCAAGTACAACAGCAAAAAAATCACAACGTATACGCATCCTTATAGAAAAAAGAAAAAAAAATCAATTTAAATTTAAATTTAAAATAAAAACCTTTAAGGTGTAAAATTGTAAAAATTAACTAATTAGACATCTAAAACTTTTCGGACTTGAAAAAAGGAAAACAATCTAATCGTGATATTTGGAATTAATCAAACAAAAAAAATGTTTTGTTAGCAAGCTAAATTACTTGCAATACTTTGTTCTTTTTTCTCCTAGGAAAACTCAAGTGTTGATTTGAATTTCCTTGAAATGTTTTCTCTTAGTTTTCGATTTTAAGTTACATACTTGATTTAGTTCTTAAGCGCAACCGTATAAGCATGTCTCAAATGTAACAATATTCTATTATTATACATATTATATATTTTCTCTCTCTCTATCTTTTTATCTTAAATTTTATTTATATTTGTAAGCAGTACTAACAAGTGTATTTTTATTATAAATTTATTTTATTATTTTTTTCCTTTCAAATAATTATACGCATTTATGTTATATCATTTTTTATATTTTATTTAAAGATATACAGATACACAAGGATTTTCTTTAAAGATTATTATTTGTTTTATTATTTCTTTGTAAAGAAAAAAAAAGAATATATATGTTTTTAAATAAAGAACACTGAAATATTTTTAGTTTGTCTTTTTTTTGTTGTTTTTGAGTTATTTTTTCGCCGTCCTGTTTTTTATTCTTCTCGGCAAATGTTTGTTTTAAATGAATAGAGTGTGAGTGCAGACAAAAATGGAAATAAAACCGTTTTTTTGGATTAGGAACAAATTAAAGGTATACCCAACCACGATGATAAGGATAAACAAAGTAAGAGCTAAAGCAGGATGAGAATGGAAGTAATGAGAAAATTTTAAAAAATGTTTAGGAAAATTTGTTTTCGTTTTTGGAGATTTAAAGAAAAACTAAAAAATCAAAAAAAATTTAATAAAACCTAAAGGAATTAGTCAAAATTTTTTATATACCTAAAGAGGAGATAAAAATTCAGAAACTCAGTAACAATGAGATGATGAGAGATTTAAGTAAACATAAATTTAAAATGGGGAAAAATTTAAGTAAAGTATTTTTGACAAATAATCTAAAGAGGAAAAATTATGTAAATCGTTAAAAAAAGGAAACATTTTTCGGAACGGAACGCTTTTATTGGAACTGGCTTTTGGGGGTGATATGAAAAACATATATCTATAAATCTAATATATGTATATTCTAGGACTTATTGTATAAAGTGCATTTCTTTGGCTAGGAAGAGTTTAGGAAAAAATAAAATTATAACATTTCTCTAGTTTATTGTTGTTAGTTTTCTCGGTTTTTGGATGTGTATAGATGAGATAAGAAAAAATTCAAAATTATCGTATCCACGTATGGATTCTAAATTTATACAGTTTTGTTTATGTTTTTCTGTTATTTTCTTTCAAAATTTTGTTGTTTAAGTAAGACAAAATTAAGGTAAAAGTAAATTCCCACATTTCCAATAAAAGCCAAATTTTAGACTGAAAGTCTCTGTGATAACAAAATTTAAGCAAAAAGAAAAATTATAAATCTTAAAAAATGCGTCTAAATTTAGGAAAAAAAAACCAAACAAAAAGTGTAATGAAACAAAGATGATAAGTAAAATTAATCAAAATTTTTATAGGAAAGCTAAAAAAAACTAAGCAAACATATGGTTAAGTCGTCGTCGTTGTCGTCGTATATGTATGAGAGGAATTTTTAAGGAACAAAAATTAAGCACACAATATTTAAGGAAACAAACCAAAAATTCAAGTGAATCTTTAGTCAACTCCGTTTTAGATTTATTCTCCATTTTCAGTTCACATCAGTTTTGTTTTCAATTTTATGTTGTATGTTTTATATTTTGTGTTACACTTCAATTGATTTTGATTGCAGTAAAAAAAACAAGAACAAATTGTAAATACCTGGAAAATGTGTTTTTTTGATATATCTATCTAAAATTTAAAATGAAAAAGAAAAACCAAACAAAAATGAAAGAAAATAAAAGTCGTATGCAATTAACATTTTATAAAACGTACTTAAGTAGATTTGTAAAAACAAATTATTCATTAACAAGTAAAAGATGAAATGAAAACAAAGAACAAAAATGAAACATAATGCAAATGAAAATATATTTCGGCTCCAAAATAATGCAATTCAAAGAAGAACAAACACACTGAAACTAAAAAAGAAAAACATATCCAAGAGAACCTTGGAGAAAATGCAAAATTCAAATGAAATGAAAACAAATGCAAGACAAAACACGGAAACAACACGCTGAACAATGAAAAATTTGTTCACGA
Source organism: Eristalinus sepulchralis (assembly GCA_944738645.1). Lineage (NCBI taxonomy): Eukaryota > Metazoa > Arthropoda > Insecta > Diptera > Syrphidae > Eristalinus > Eristalinus sepulchralis. The sequence continues at coordinate 5,714,157 of OX122885.1, read as the reverse complement.
AAAAAACGAAATGAAATTGTACTTAAATTCAAAACAACTGCTGGATACATCCAAACCAAAAAAAAAAAATGAAACAACAACCTCAACCTTTTGGCCTCTTATAACCATCCACAAGCAAAAATAACGAGTTTATGTTGATCACTATTTAAGTTTAACAATTATCCATGTAAATTCTAATGCAACCACAAAACAAACACAAACCACAACAAATAGTTAAATTGAAAATAAAATAATTAATCTATATACATATATATTATAAAGAGAACAACAAGAGAATAAAAGAAAATAGCCCGAATATGAACAAAGAGTACAAATACATTAAAGCAAAACAAAAACAAAAAACAAAAAAAAAAAACAAATACGAAAACAGATGCAAAACACATAAAACTACACAAAATAAATAAATTGAAGTAATTGCAAAATAAATAAATTTATTCATTAAATTTAACAACCAACTCGAGTGTGGAGAAATATTCAAAACAGAAAGCGATACGAAAACCACAAGAAGATGCTTAATTTAATGCAACAAGAGAAAAAAACATATTTCTTGCGTTCTTATGATTTCACACGAAGAAAAAAACACCACCACCACCACCATCATAAAAGATCGAAGCGTGAAACATAAAACCGGCAAGCAAATAAAGAATTGACCCTGAGACAAAAATTATTTCTTTTTTGTCAAAGAATCAAAGAGGAAATACTTTTTTCATTTTATATTCACTCAATTTTCATTCAAACTTAGTTCTTTTTTTCACTCTATCAACTACTATCTAAAGAGCCTATAGAATTTAAGTGTATTAAGATATATTGTCAGAAAAATGAAAATATTAAGAAAGAAACATAAAGTATAAGAAAAAAATATGAATTCACAAAAATTGTACGTCCAACTCTTGGAATTTAAATATGGCAGGAACATGAGAAATACGTGACGATGATGGTCAATAGAAATTATGATGAAAAATGTAACTATATATCTGAATATTTTTTATTGCATTATTTCAGTCGAAACAATGGTAAACGATAGTAAACCAAATTAACTTCAAACTTCTTTAGTTTCACAAGAATTTATGCATTTTTTTCAAACAAATCATTTTATACAAATATTTTTTTTTTCTTTTTTTAAATCGGATGTCTCTATTGTAGTGGCAAGTACTGTAGTTGGGTATCAGTCATGTTCAAGCAAGTGACAAGAAGTATGGTCTTCAGACGGGTGATGATGTTGTGATGAAAGCCAACTCCCACTCTTCTGGCCAATTCTGTCTCTTTTAAAATAACAAACCTGTTCAGAGGACTTGTGGTTGAAAGTGCAAATTGAAACTGCCGGCAAAATGGAAGCCGGAATATTATTGCGACTAACATAAGTGCTATAAGTGTTCCATTCATTACAAAAATCTACCCTGAAAGGGCACTTGAAAGAATTCTTTCATTATTTCCATAAAGTCCTACTTTTGCCCTTCGTGATTATCATCACAGGAAGGTAACATTTAGATCCTGTAACCCCAAAATCCAGAAAACGTAGAAGGAACTCTCCACCTCGAAGGACCCATCAGCTCGGTTTTTGTCGAAGTCTGAGTTTTGAAAATTTCTTAGTTGAGTTTTTTGGCCGAAATCCCAGCCATCTTCCCACAGCCACTGGAGCCCTCCAAGGCCTCAGAATGAACTGGATATGAAATGGCATGATATAGAGAATTGATGGAAATGAAATCCTCATCCACGACACATTTTCATCTCAATCTTGGGGAATCTTTCACGATTGCAGATCATAGGTCTTTGCAACAGTTTACTCAATTCGTACCACGTACATATTCCAGACTTCCTTCGACTACGCCGCCTGTAATTAGGGAACCAACTTCTTAGAATGTCTCTTATGTGGGTCTAGCCGGATTTTGAAGGATGACAGGTCTGTGGGCGCAATTTTTAAGTCATGCACAGAGTCTTGTGATGCATCCAAAGTTTTTTTTCTCAGTCTCAAGACTGATTCATTTCCACAGCGTGTGTTATTTCATAGTTATGCGCCCTTGAGGACACCGACAGCAACGTCTTGTATTCGACGAGTTTAACTCATTGACTTGACACTTTAACTGAGTTATGGAAGAAAGCACTTCGTTTTCCTCTTGTATTCCGACACACCCATTTGGCCCGACTCTGCCAAAATTCCACCTAAAATTTCGCTTGGTTTGCCAGATTAACACCTACTGTGCCCACAATCAAGTAAAATCAAAGTCCAAAAGAACAAACCGCTTGTATGAGATGGCATTGCCCTGTAGACCAGCCACACAGTACGAGACGTCCGTTCTTAATTTCCCCTTATGTATACACCATACATTGTATTGTCTTCACATTTTCGTTAGTTTTCCATACCGAACTGCGCGAATAAAAAAGAAACCAGCAACAAGATATCCACACTTTTAACTGTCCCCCACATAAGACACGCAAAAACCCCAACCAACCAAAAACCAAACAAAAAACCCAACAAAACCAAAAATAACAAACAAAAACAAAATAAAAGTAAATAATGAATAAATAAAATAAAATAAAAATGCCTACAAACAACAACAAACCGCATTTTGCAATAGTGATAATAGTTTATAAGACTTTACCTACAACTAAATAAGAAATAAAAGAACAAAATAACAGAAGATTGAATGAAATAAAACAGAAATTTTAAAACAATTTTTAATTTTTGAATATTAATTAAATTATATTGATTATTCTATTTAATTGCAATAGTTATTAATTTTTAAGAATCTAAACATCAGCGTCATACATAAAGCGTAAACATGAAAACAATTGTAAAATAATATTTTTTAAAATATATATATATATATATATCTATATATGTGAATATTGTAATTTAAAAATGAAACATAATATTAATGCAAAATAAATACACACCACACACACACACACACAGAAGATAGCAACAAATTCAAACTGTATAAACAAATATATATTATACCGAAACGAAATATATATTATTTTTGTTAACAATAGCCTCAATGAAACAAAACCGTAAAATAACAAACAGAAAAAAAAAATAAATACAACAAAACAAAAGATGTTGTGTCACAAAATAGGTGGACTTTGTTGAAGTGAAAAGTTGTTGATCCCGTAACCATCTGTTTACAGTTTTATTTTTTGTTTCTTTTACAAAATGGTTCCTTAAGCAAACTGCAACTAAATAATTTTCTCGTATAATTATTTAATTTAAAATAAAACCAATATGCAACACAATTAAGAAAACTATAAATAGTTAAAAGAAAATGAAATAGCTAATAAATAAGCAAGTATCTGTGCTACCTCGTAATAATTAATACAAAGAAAATAAGTAAAGAAATCAATATGCAAAACAAACAAAATGATATGAGAAATATTATGTGTACATAATAAAGCAATTATTTTATATATACAAATTTATTTAAATAAGCAACAAGAAATACAAAAACCGAAACCAGAAAACCACATATATATTGAAATAGCCGTAACCGAATACAATAAATTACAAAGAAAATAGAAAATGAATTACAATAAAACAAATATTTTTTAAAAAACAGTTTTCGTTTTCTGTTTTCACCAAATCACACAATCAACAATCAAAACAAACAAATAGCAAACAATAGAACAAACAAACAAAAAAAAAAAACAAATAAATAGTCAAACAAGCAAACAACAAACAAAACAAATCAATAGACAAGTGAAATAGGTTAAATAAATCAATTCGTGTACACGCTCGCGTAGTAGTGAATGTGACCGTATGTTAGGTTTTCCATGAGTTTTGTGCATTTTCTTTAATTGTTTTTTTTTCTTCTTTTTTTTTGATATGTATAGTTATTGCGTATATAGAACAAAGGAAATAGAAATATATTAAATAAACAATAGGTAATAAATTAATTAGTGATTATCAAATATTGTTTGCAATAGGATAAATGTTCTTTTTTTTCAATTTACAATTTATTTTCCAACCAATACTTATGTTTTTCCGTAACCCTGTTCCAAAAAAGTGATGAGGGGAGTGTGAGTCGCCTTGGTTAATTTAGTTTGATTAGTTTAGGTTTGAATTTAATTATGTTTAAGGTTCCTACAAGCGTATGCACGTTTGGATGCGCTATTGTTGAGTTTATTTGTTTAAATGAAATTATGGGTAGCATAAATTTTGCGTAAAAAACAACAATTTTTGATTTTATGAAATGTATTGAAATAACATCCTTCTTCAGAGGTTGATGACAGAAAATAATAAAACATCGATAAGATGAAGGTTTTCTTAGCATTGCCTACTTTCTGAAACGAATGTAGAAAATTCTAAAGGAAACAGTCGTCGACACACACGGCGAAGATTTGCCACTCCATTCCTGGGCTGAACACCTCGCAGTCTTTCAAAACACCACCTCATTCGCGTTTGCTGACAGCACTCAAAATTTATTTAGTGTCCATGAAAACCTTGTTAAATTTCGGCCGTTAAGAGTCGGCAATGAACTGTAGGTCCCTTCTACCAGGGATAGAACAATAGCATGCACAACATGCATAGTCGCTGAAGAATCTATTCCTTGGTCCCATTCGGGCTAAGAGCACCCAAATTAATTTATTTATCGAGAGTCATATAAGAAAAGGCTTCAGTTATGAATTAGTTCCTCAGTTTCCTTTTCTGTTGTTAAGGGTCTCCAGCTAAAAACTGTGTATATTCTTCCAATAGTAACACATTAGTGGTTTTTCGCGACGTGACAGAGTAGACTGATGCCGGAGGTTTTCAGTTCGAATCTCGTGCTTAGTATGATTGTGAGCATCGAATTTGACCTACATTTAGAAGCAACTACATGTCTTCGAGGAGTAGTGCTTGGGTCCACACGCCGAAGTTCCAATTTTCGATTTTCGCAATTTCATGACACCACTTCATTCAAATTGCTGGCAAAACTCGAATTGTTTATGAAACGCTTCTCGAATCTCTCCGTTTGGAGTCCGCGAAAAACTGTATGCCCCCTTTACTCGTGAAAGAAAAATAGCACGCACAACACAAGTAGTTGATGCAGAAGCCAGGCCCTGGTGCCTTCTGGGCCACCCAATCAGAACTATTGAAACCTATTCTTGACCGTCAGGACGTCGGAAGCAGAATATCTTCAATTTTCACAGTTTCCATTTTTCACTGCTAACAATAGTGTGGCTGCAGCAACTATTTATTGTTCATAAAAGTCTTTTAAGACTACACTGTTCAAAGGGGCATTCTCCTTTACATACTGCGGCTCGCAAAATCAATTTTAAAAGCTTTCAAGAACTGCAACTCATTTTAGCTGTACAATGTAGCTAGGTGTAGATCTGGGCCTAAAGACTTTACTAGGTGCTTCAGCTCCTATCCTAAAAGCAGCACTTTGTCCACGAATCTCTAATTTCCTATAATTTTGTTTGAAGCAACTTCTTCTAACTTTGAATATAATTTCTAAACTCCATTACAATCTCTTTTCACCTTGGCCTAACCGTATAAATTAATTTCGCAAGGTTAAGGTGCCTCAAACCACTGCAAGCCTCCGTATAGACTTCAATAAGAATAGTATCAAATAACATTTCCGAAGGTACACAGATTTGATTCAGACCACTGAAGTGACTGCTGTAGAGCCGAATTCCAACGACCTCGAAGTTTAACCTATTATGACGCATATTATGGCAGACAATTGTCAGTCATTTTCGGGCTTAGAAGGATAGGTTTACACGTTCCTACAGCAATGTACGAAAGATTCAATAAAAAACATTTTTGAAAGCACACAATGGTGGGTTTTTAATGGAGAGAAAACGCACGAACAAAGCGAAATTTTATCAATTGACTGAATTGGCCTTTATGACTTCCAAAATGAGTAAGTTTCGTGATCACTGTTGAAAATACACACGAATTTTGATAGATGTCTCAATGCACTTGCTCTTTCGTATGTCAGCCTTTCAGAGAAAACTAATTAGTCAGTCTTTTGTACATTACAATGGCTACGTGGCACTGTACGTCTTCGATTTATTTATCGGCTTCTAACACTGTACAAGTCATTAGTCATTAGTTTTCGATTATATTTATTTTGCAATAGAAGTGAGGTACAAGTAGACATGAGAATCTAAAAGGAGGATTGTCTCTTTCGTCTGCAAATTTAATCCATTTATGGTGAAGGAGACTCAAACTATTTTTTCCTTTTATTTTTAGTCTTAGTTAACGTGCAATGAAAATGTTATTTAAATTTAAGTCTTTAAAAATGTGATAATCTTATTTTCTCACTTCCCCTCAATCATTTTGTTTGCTTAAAAACAACCAAACCATCATAATATAAATATTAAGATCAAGATAACAACAACTTTTCAAATCAACAAAACAAACTTGTTCAGTGTTCACAACTCTTGCAACAATGTGCCATAGAACTATAACTTTAATTATTGTTTTCTATTCAAATCTCTTTACCAGTTTCTTATGTTTTTTTACAAGCAACAATAATGAAGAAGCAAACAAAAGAAAAATATACAAACCACAAAAAAATAGCAAAACCGTAAATTCAACGATTTACACAAAAAAAAACCTTATTGCAAAAAAAAATGAAATAAAAATATTGAACTAAACCAAACAACAGAATGAAAAAGAAAAACAAATAAAATTACAATTTTTTTATACAACAAAATGCAAAAAAAAAGAAAAATAAGTAGAAAACAGTAAACAAGAAGAGAAATAGAAATCAAATCAAAGTTAAATTAAGAAATAAAGAAAATAGACATGTTTGATTTCTTTCTCCCGCTCTCTCTCTCTCGCTCTGAAATTCGCTCTGTCTTTGTCTCTCACTCTTTCTCGCTCTCGACCTGAATAGCTCTCATTTACAGAAAAGTTAAAATGAATTAAAAATCGCTTTTGTTTTCTTTAATGTCATCTTTGTTTAAGTATTCCATGAGAAACGTGGATAAATAGATCAAATCAATAGGAATGAATTTATTTATACAATATATACACATATAATTGAAAAGCAAATGAAATAAACTAGAGAGAGAATAATAAAAGAAGAAGAAACAGTGACCACAGAGAATGAGATGAAAACGAATGAAGAGAAGATCAGTAAAACAATAGCAGATGAAGTAGAAAAACCAAGAAACCCAAGAGATGATGAAGAAGAAATGAAAACACTTAATTTTTAATAAACTGTTGAATTATTTTTAATGCAACCATAAGGAGTAATAAGAAATAAGGAAAATAAAGAAGAAAAAAACAAAAACCAAATATTTATATTGTGTATATAAAATATTATTAAATTATATATCTTTATATATATACTATATGTATGTCGAAGCAAAAGTGGACTCTATATATATGTATGCATACATATGTATATCTGTGTACGTTTATTGCAATAGATGAAACCAACTACAAGGAAACAAGAAATAATTGATTTTAAACCGAAGAAATAAAGAATAAAATGAAATATTTCTTATTTAAATTAATTTATTATGTATAAACGATAAACAAACAGAAAAATGAAGAAAGCTTTTATTTACACATATCTCACTCATCACCAATCCCCAAAGAAAAGAAAAAACAAAAACAGAAAATGATTAAAACAAAATGTAAAAAATAATCAAATAGAACGAATTCTTCGAACAAAATTCTTCTTCTGGACACACAAACACACCTTCCTCCTTTGGCTGACACTTCAATGCAAATACGAATGAAATTTAACAAATTACTCAAAATGTAACTACCCAGAAACAAAGAGAAAAAAGCAAAAAACAAAGTAAAAGTGAGAATTTTTAATATTTATAAACAATTTACGTTTCTATATTTTTATTTATCACAAACAGTGCCGCAAACAGAAAATAAAAACAAAATGAAATATAAAATATTTATTTTTCCTACAATACAGTGCAACCAATAAATTCTATTTGTTCACTTCTGTACAAAAAAAAAACCAAAAAAACAAAACAAGAAACAAAAAAAAAAAAAAAACAAATAACGATCACACAGGTGTAATTATTTATTTTGTTTATTCTCATTAAATACATATAAACAACAAGAAAATAGTACAATTATATATTTAAAAAAAAAATACAATACAAAAAAACAATAGTCAATAAATCAATAGTGTAAATGTTAAGACAAAACAATATAAATGAAAGTAAAACAAAATAAAATAATTATTGAATATTTTAAAATCTCACTTTTTTCTAACCAACAAACCAAGCAGAATAAATAGAATACAAAACGAAACGAAATGATCAGCAAGAAGAATATACAAAGAACAAGAAGAAGAAGAAGATGAAGAAGAACACGAAGAAGAAGAAGAAGAAAAACAAAATGTTTCCCCCCTCTCCCCCCAATAGAACAATAAATATAAATATAATTTTTTAAAGAAACACATATAATCAAAACACCAAATAGAAAATGAAAAAAGAAAAACAAATTTCTGTTCGTTTTCTATGTTTTTTTCTTCAAGAACATCGCAATTTCATTTAGTTGATATTCGATTTGATTTTGTTTTCAATACACACCATACACACATCAAAAAAAAAGAAAAACAAAAATAGACAAGTGACATTTGTAAGTTTTTGACAGTCACATGTCACTTGTCGGTGAAGATATATGAAGTAAAATAAATAAGAAAACGTTGGTTCATACATTTTATCATCTTTCAATGGCAAAATATAAGAAAACATGCATTTAAGAAAAAACACACACACACATGTGAAATGCAACAAAAGTCAAACAAATGCAGACGGTTAGTTAACTGAAGTGTGCTGAGATGTGACGTTTATTGTTGCAGTTGGGATTTTATTTTGATTTGACTTGAAGACGTCACAGTTGAGTTATGATTTTTAGTTTTTTTTTTAAGTTGTCACTTAACTGTGTTTGACTAGAGATGCGTTTGGAAAATGAATTTGAAAAGTTCAAAATTGTGCAATTCTCGATCATGCCTACTGCTTCTTACGGCAACGATCTGTCGACAGTTTTTATCTTTTTGTTACTTTTGAATCTTGTATTCAGTAAGCTTTCAACTTCAACTGCCTGTTATGCTTAATTCAGTTAGGGTTTCAATGGTAAGTCAAGGACGCGTAAGACCAGAACCCACAGCAGTCATATCTCAATGACATGCACAAAAAATTTGATAATGCCGAGCGATCTTGAAGCATTTCTGCTTAATGCATCACGTTCGCATTTCTATCCCATCTTGCCCCTTGTTTTCTGAAAGTTTTCAAGACATCTTTTCACCGGAAATTTGACTACTGTAACAGACAATTCAACAGACACTGCACTACGGAAAAAAACATGTCACCAAAATAGACTCTGTTAAGATTAAGACATGTGTCAAGACAGAGCAGTTTACCAGTTTACCTTTCACGTTTGTGTCCCAATTTCGACACATTCCAAATGTTAAGTGACACACGCAAGTCAATTATAAGATAGATGTGAGGAACGACGACTGCAAAAGCGGATTGAAATCCCAAAGAATTGTAAACGCGGTATCGACTAACTTCATTACTCCCTTTTTTCATTGTTCTGTCGTGACTGTCTATCACGAAGTTTCGTCTAGTTAACTGATATCCAATTCCTTTCGACTTTCTTTAATTTTTACAAGAAAAAAGTAAACCAATCCCCATCAACATCAATTCACGTTGCAACTCAGCAAACTTCAACGACTCTCCACTGACATATTTCTTTCTACTTAAAACCAAAAACAAAAACATTAAATTTAAGAATAAGAAAACAAGAAAAAATACCAAAAAAATATATTAACTAACTGGATTACAAAAAAAAAGAAAACAAAACCAAAAAAAACTTAAGACATAAATTTAATCACCCTAATAATTATAATTTTTATGCGTAATATTGTGTAAGCGAAACAATGAATAAAATATCTCTAAGTCTACAACAAAATTAAACCTACACACCGGCAATGAAACAAAACAAAAACAAAATCTCAAATCTCTTTTCCCATTCGAAAAGCAAAATTTATCAATTTGTTGCAAACACAACAACAAACCAAAACAAGAGGTCACGGTCAAAAACAAAAAACAGAAAAATGAAAAATGAAAACCTACAAAAACTGTCTGTAAACAAACTCAATTATCAACAAAACTTAAAAAAAAAACCACACAAGAAAAAATTGTCATTTTTTGGAGCAACTCAAAATAAAAAAAAAATAAATATCATGAAAAAGAACAATTTTAAAAGAATAAAATTAACAAACAAAAAAATGAAACGTATTTTAACAAATTTTAGGATTACATTTTAATGGAAATAAGAAAAAAACAAAAACAAAAAATTCACATTCATTTATAAACATTTATGTATAAGTAAAAAGTAAGTCAAGAGAAAAAAAAATACAAAAACATTACACGATATAAAGGAGAAAGAAACCAAGAAAATTCAAAATTTTATTGTTGTAATATTTGTCCCACAACCCACCCGTAGTCCTCCTCGTCCCCGTCCAACTGTATCAGATTCAGAGATGGAAGAGAAATGCATTTTTCCCATTTGACAACCCGTTTATCGGCGACAGTTCACTCTTCACCACATTCCTCATCCACCCCCCCCCCCCCCCCAACACCCCCTCCGATCCAAAGAACAAACAAATATCTTCTTCTCGGTTAGAATTAAGAAATAAAAATACACACAACCCATTCAGAAATTAATTCTTAAATTTGCAAAAAAAATATAAAAAAAAAATTATAAAAAGACAAAAAAATTATTATATATTATATACAAGAAAAAATGATGAATAAAAATGAATCTTGTAATATAAAAAAAATTGCTGTTTTTTGTGTTTTGTTTCAGTCGTGAATTTGGAATTTTTGAAACGTGAGACTCAGTGAACAAGCCTTATAAGGTGGTCCAAGTTTTCAGCTTTTTTCTTCAATTTCATGTACCATCACAGTCGAAGATCCTTCAGATTTAAGCCCTGTTGTCCATAAGCTCTTCATGGGAAGACAACCTAAATATTGGAAACAAAGATCTGAATCTCCTCCCTATCGTGATACCAAAAGTCCAACACTGATCATATCTCTCAAAGAGATCAAAAGGTTTCAATCCACTTTCAGAATTCCCCTTTTTTCGTGCCCCAAAGCCCTTGACTAACATACCTCAAAAATTGCAGTTTTCGTCCAGTCACGTCAATTTTACCCAAGTCAGCTATCAATCGACCAGACGTTGGATATATCGTGCCCCCGGTCCCCTCAGTTCTTCATCATCCGAAAATCTTTTTCCACGAAGACATTTTTTCAAATCTGGAAACAAGAAATAATCACTAGGGGCAAGGTCTGGACTATAGGGTGGGTGTTGGATTTCTTGGAAACCACAATCTCGCGCAGCAGCCTTGGAAACTCGCGCCGTGTGAACAGAAGCGTTGTCATGAAGAAGCAACACACCCGCAACGAGCTTACCCCGTCTTTTCCTTCCGCAAATTATGCAAAGCGGCGTTGATGGTTTCACTTTTTTTTTGTACTCAATGAGCAAGATTCCCTTTGAGTCCCAAAAAACTGTGGCCATGAGCTTCCCCGCAGACGGAGTGACTTTGAACTTCTTCGGGGGGGTCTGTTCTTTTTTATGCCACTGCATGGACTCTTCCGCTTCACCCCGATACCGAGAATATATTGAACGCCCCTCGGAACATGCTAAAACTATTGGAGGGAGAATGCTGGGAACGGGCGATGTTGTCAATGTCATCTGCGTAGTTCAGAGTTTGTACTGATTTGAAGAAGTTAAGTTGTTAAATCTGCCCTTCGCACTATCCTCTCCAGTGCAGGATTGAATAAATCGCAAGACAGCTTATCTCCCTGCCGAAATCCGGTGCAGGTTCCAAATGGTTCCGAGGCTCTTAAACCAATCTGCACGGTTCATTATGAATTTTGTATCGCCGTCGTGCGAGGCAGACAGATACATTTTTCGCGGATCCCGAATTCGACGATCCCATTAAAAGCCATTTGGCGATGTATGCCGTCGTTTATGGTTTCAAAGTCGATAAAGACGTGATGTGTAGGGACTTGAAACTTGGAGAATTTTGGTCTATTGTCGATTTACCGTGTCGGAAGCCCGTGCCTCAAAACGTTCACACAGTATGCTGGACAGGATCTTGTAGGCGACGTTTAGCAGGGAGATACTTTGATCCTTTTCTTGTTCTTGCATGAAGTAGGATCTCCTTTTTTGTTTCATGGGACATATGAAGGTGCTTTCATCCTTCGCAAGCCTTACAGATGACCTGCTAAATACACCCCTGCTAGAACATTGTCTTCAGCCTGGTGTCAAACGCTCCGAACCTGTGGCTTTGTTGTTCTTCAGCTTTTCAATAGCTATGCCGACTTCATCAAAACAAGGCGGGGGGCTATGCCCTCGAGTGAAGTTGGAATTATTTTGTTCCCCATTATTCGATCGTGGCAATGACCATTAAGCTGCAAGTGATGTTGAAGCTCATCCACAATTATTTTTGTGAGAGGCAGCCGTATTTATTCAAGAACTTAAAATAAACATGTTGCCTGGTGTAGACAGACAAGTAAGTTGTGGACCGACAGAGGAACATACTGAAATTATACTCTACCATCTATGAGTGAAACCTGCAATTACTTAGTTGCTCACGCAATAGTCTCGTTTTTCGCAACGAAACCTCCCCGCTTGCATAGACCGGGTCCGTGACTTTAACTTACTGGGTCCGTGACTTAATTCTAATAAGTGATTCCCAGCTATTTTCATTTGTCTATTTCGACTGACGCGCGTTGTTTCATTTGATGTTGCTCCTGGTCATGACTTCTTTAGCCAATTACATACACCGTGAGAATCTCATGCCGGTGTAATGTATACCTTAAAGCCACCATTCGGTCAAATATCTGTCCGGCTCTTGAACAAATTTTCCAATTTTTCAAAAGATGCTATATCAAAACAATCGCTGGTTACTTTGGTCTAAGACACCATCAACATAAAATTAATCTCTCTCCTGAAACTGAGTGCAGACTCTGTCTTGAGAACGATGAAACTGCAGAGCACATACTATGTGAGTGTTTAGCTCGTTGCCGCCTTGGAAAGGGGGAGATCATGATTTGTGACGATTGAGTTTCTCCTCTGATTGTATACATCGCCCAAGAGATCACTAACGGTCACAGAGCGTGGGCAATATCAAGAAAATCGTGAAAATATCCCTTCAGCGCCAACCACTAGATGGCAAAAAAAAACACAATTAAATTGTTTCTACATAAATCTTTATTAAATTCTTTGACGTTTGTTTAGTTCTTTTGTTGTTGCCTTTCATGTCATACTTGTAATATAATAGTTTTATTTTTTTATTATTGTTTATCATTTTTTTATCATTAGATACTATGTATATATATATACGATGAAATATTCGCAAATAGTAGCGTAACTCATCAGTTTCCAGTTGGTCAAAATAAATTATGCAAATATAATTTTATTTCATTAGTTTTATGTTTATTTTTGTTTTTTAGTTTGAAGGTAGAGTTACATTTAGGTAATGATATAAGTTTTAGTTGTACGAATAATAAGAGTTTTTGTTTAATTAAAAGTTTTATTTAAATTGATTTGGTTTTTTTTTCTTTATTTGTTTACAGTCACATTAGAAAGCAATTTTTTTTTATAAAATATTAGTTAACATATAAACATTGACTTAGACTTTAATAGCACAGAATAGAATACGGTGTGTGGGTGAGTAGTGTGGGATGAGAATGAAAGGAAGATCAACCAAGTGAATTGAGTGAATGATAGACACCTTCGTTATTTTTTTGCTTGTTCCTTAGATTTCGTATAAAATACACCAAACATTCATATAAATTTTTATTGTTTTCTTTTTTCGAATATGTTATATCATAATACATGTAGTATTTGTTTAAGAATTTTTGTTGTTGTTGTTAAATGATAGATATGGGTGTGGGTATATGGTGGTGAGGCGTAGTGTAGATAATAATTCTTGACATTTAAATACAAAAAATGTTTTTTTTTTGTTTCGATAATAAGGACTTATAATACTAATTATTGTTACCATTGTGGATGTGTATATATACTCGTATTTGAAGTGAGAGTAGTACTTTGCCTGTTGCTTTTACCTATGAAGAAATTTTAAGAAAATGATTCTAGGCAACAAGTATGGAGTGTGGTTGGATTGATAAATGTGGAATTGCAGGGGAGTTTCTCCTACGTAATGGTCGCTTGCAATTTCCACAAGCTACAACTCAAAAGTGTTACTTTGCCGCTTGGAGCCAGATGGCAAGTGTCGCAAGAGTCTTAAAGTCAGTTGAAGATTATCGATTGGATGCTAATCAATTGCCGGGCAGATTGACAGAATTTTCATTAGTCCAACATCATCGAAGAGCAGTTTCCTCTTAGTTTGCGGTGCACGAAACCTTCCAGATTTGCATTATTTTTTATGTGCCAGATCCGCCAGATTATCAGTAAACAACGGACGTACGTTTCTCTTGCTCTCTTGTCAACGCTGAGTACAAAATCATCATCTCCGACGCAGGCAGTAGTAGTTGTCTCCTGGAAACGAATCAGGATCACTAGTGACACTCACTAAGAAACCGTTCACATCAAGGGACATTGCCTGGAAGATTGGCTGGACAATTATTTCAAACAAAATTTAAATTGTGGTCAATTTTTTAAGTTGAAATTTCCACAATAGCCGGCTGTTTCGTCGTTGTACGAATCATATGTGATGTCCGTACCGATCAATTCCATCGCATATAGAAACATGTGACGCAAAGCAATGAGTTTCCTCACAAACAGCAGAAATTGTGATGGTTGAGGGTAACAAATCCCTTCTCAGCACCAATTGGACGTGATGTCAAGAGCAACGAACTACTTTTGACTGAGATGCTAGTGCAACCCAATTTGATTGTAGAGAGCAACAAGTCCAACCACAACAGCAATCAGACTTGATGACAAAATCAGTGAGTTTCATCTGAAGCAAGAACAGTGATGCGTCGTGAGTACCACGCCTGCGATTCACAACGAATTCGGCTTTTGTGGCACTGGGTAACATACAGTTTTTCTATTTCTTAAGTTTTCAAGAATTTGCGGCATATCTTTCGCGAAGTCTTCCGTTGGAGTTAAGGAAGGTATTCACAACTCTTTTGTGAAATCATTTGTCACAGTTTACAAATTTGTGACAATTATTGTGAGAATCAAATGTTATGCATTTGTAAGCACAAGAAAACCCACAACTTGTGATCGTCCTCTTGTGACGTCTTTTTGTACGTTACAGATTTGAACTCTTAATACAGCCAAACTAAAGAGTTGTCTGAAAACTCTCCGCGTTTCAATTACTTAAAATACTTGTGTAGAGCCAATGAAATACGAGAACTAGAGTTTAATGACTCTCTGTCTATCAATTAATGACTTCCCGACAGTCGCTGGCACTGCAATTTTATCGTTCCACTTGATATTCAAAAACTACATATCCGTTGCCTCCCCTACACCATACTCAGCGACACATTTATCAATCCATTGTACACGAAAACCCCTAAGCAAAAAAAATGTACATATTTCAAAAAACTTAAATTTTAACATTTCAAAGTCAATATTTTACACAGACATTCTTTCAAAAAAATGTGTTTCCATTTTCTTCGATTTTGTAGCCGTGATCAGAAGATGATGATACAAAAGTGTTGGCTCTGAGTGTGATGGCTGGGATGTTAAAAGTGAAAACGTGATTTAAAGAGTGAATTCATCGTTTTGATGTCGTTATGGTGTTTGTCGATTTCTTTCCTTATATATTTTATGACGCTAAAGATGATATGTGTGATGATTTCGCAAATACTTGTTCTTTGTGAATACAAGTTTTCTATTTGTAGTTTTTTTTTTGTTTGGTTCTTATTTAGTTTGTTCGTGAGCTTATTAGGTTCCTGAAGGTTTATCATTTCGCATTTGTGGTTAATGCCTGAGGGATGTTAACTGAATGTGATTGTGTGGGTTGGTGGAGGTGAAGATATGATGTCAGTGAAATGTCACGAACAACTTTTTGGACTTAAATCTCATGATAGGGGTCTTCTTGTCAACTCTGACTAACAAACGAAGACTCTTGTAGATTGAAGATCAATATGCGAAAGAATTGAAATGAAGAAAACACATTGACAAATGGAGGCCTAAAATTTGGTCAAGAATGTAGATACGGAAAGATGGTGTTGCGGAATGTTTTGAAAAATGGACCAAAAGTTGGCACTAGTGCACGCCATCCGATTGAGGATGCTTTGGGGGGATGATATGGATGGTATCTGATATCCTATATCAAATCATTCTTTTTGTGCTAAAAAGGACTTTAAAGTCTTTCTTTAACACTGAAATAAGTTGAAATTGAAGAAGTCCATGATCTGTAGGAGCACATAAGCCTACTACGCGTTGCTGACATTACTGCTGAAGAGTAAAATTTAGAAAGTGACGCAGTTTTTTTTGCAACAGACTATACATTACAGAACATGCAACGGTGATGACTAGGTGTTACTTTTCTTAACAGGAGCCGCGCAGGTGATCAGGTGAATAACTCGAAGTCTCCAATCCTATGTTGACGCTGACTGCCATAAGCACGGCGTTTAGAATGACAGAGTAATATAGAAATTGGTGTCGGTCTCTCTCTTATTTTTTTCTGTTTACATTCTGTCTCTCACGCTGCCAAGTAATGAATTTTTGGGCGCTGGACACGTTATGAAATTAGTTAATTTGAAAGGCCGAAGTTTCTGGCAACGCGCAATGAAATAAGTCAACTTGATCAGATCCATCAGAAAGTACAAATTTTTGACAGATGACACTTACATTTGTTTCTATTTCTACACACCTTCGCATAAGGTCAACCTTCAATGAAATCTGATCCTGTGGGGAGGATCAGTAACAATCTTCAGAGAACACCACACAACACCATCAGTCATCAGTTTGCCCAAAGTGACATGTCTGTCATGTCTTGTCAGTAGTAAATATTTATTTTGTTCGTTTTCTACGCATTTTTCTTTTGATCTATAAACTATTAAAAATTGTTCAACTATTCTATTTTGTTTTTGGTTTGTTTGTATTTGGTTTGATGGATATGACGTGAGGATGAGGTGAATGATTTCATGATGATTTATTCATTGCCTTAAATAATCTATGCTTGAACTTTAAATTGTCAAATTGTTACTTCTCTAATTGTTGCTTGTTTTTTTTCTTCATATTTCTTGAGTCAAAAACTATGCTTTGAAAACAGCAAAGTTGAAAAAGGTATTCTTCTTGGAATTAGAAATATAAATTTATGTTTGGTTTTGTTATTTTCATCTTAGTTAACTAGGATTTTTGGTTTCTTTGCTATAAGGAAAAAAATTCTAAAAATTTGAAAACCAGTTTTATTGCTTGCTCTTGTTGTTTCCTAATTATGTGTTGTGTTTTTTTTTCTTCTTTATAGTATCACTCTTTGTTTTAATTTTTTTGCTTTGTGTGTGTATGTCTTATCCTCGTGCGCTAACAAAGGAAAGGATTCTTATTGAATTTTTTAAGAAAGTATCATATTTTCGATTTTTCAGTGAATTAAACAGAATTTAGAGTGCAGAAGTTTATAAACTAATTATTTTTTGTTTTTCTTTTCTTTAAGACTACCAAAATTTTGTAAGTTCAATTTTTTATTTCGACTAATTTTTGTGTCGAACTTGGTTTGATGTTCAAATGTTGTCTGGTTATTGGTTAAAACAACTCAATGCGCTAGAAGATTTTTACTTTTCATCGAATTTCATCCCCCCCTGATGGTGTTTGTTGGGGGGCGTTCGATGATGTGTGTGTTTGTTTTTAAATGATTTTCACTTTTGTAGGTAATTTTTGTTTTTTGTTTTGTTTTTTTAATTTCTTGAATTGATGCACTTTTGCAGTTTTCTATGTTTTTATTTGTTGTTTTGTTTCAATTCTCCTCTTGTCACTATCACCAGCTAAACAAAAATAAAATAGAGACAACAAAACTTACGAAAGAAAATAAGGAAAAAATAAATTATAACAACCCATTTTATAGCACCCTTGTTTGAAATTGAAAATGTAATGGTCTCTGACCGAGTTTTAAGAGGATTTGAGATTCCAATTACTTCGTTTGGCTACCGCTATTTTCAGAGAAACAAATTGAACCAAACCTTGCTCCGTAAAACGTAACATGCAGGGTGATCATCCCTACTGAGTAAGATCCCATTTCAACGTTAATAAGTTTGGTGCCCATGACGACTTGACCTAGAGAGTTTTTGAACAACTACAATGTCCCCGACAGTAACTTGCCTGTGTCTGCGAAACTGGAGATAGGTGTTAAAAGAGACAAAAAGGCTGGTTGAATCTCAGATCCACCTCCAACTGCATCGCAACACGTAGAAGAACAAAGATCTTTTTACTTTGGTTGGCGTTACAGTCCTGAGTAAGCCTATGTGTCACACAAAGTGCATCTCTAACGAGTCTACATCATAGGCTAGGCACCTCCAGTTTCATAAACACAACTGGATGGAGTTCCTTTGGAGCGGAGATCTCATCATCGAAGGCGATTTCTGCCTCTACCATGTTGTTCGTTCCGAGGTGGGGCTAGGTTCGAGTCCATTCACTGTACATGACATTCAAAGTCCAGACATTTCAATTCTTTTGACTAGGTCGATGCCATTATAAACACCGTGGAGTTCGCTGTTCAATCTCCTCCTAGCAAATCTTTCTTCGCGGGACTGTATATAAGGCGGGAAGGACTTTCGACGCAACCAAGGATCTGTTCTTCACACAAAATAGCTAAAGGTGGCTTAGGTCTTAGAGTCTTTATTTTTTAATTGCCGTTTAGGCCAAACAACCCGCAAAGCAGGAGTCAATTAAATTGATTGAGTGCCACTACAGCCCACAAGGGACCAGGGCCTAGCTTCCACAATTAAGCACGAGTTATTTTTCATTTTATCTTCATCACTTGGTCATTTCCACCTAACCTAAGACTATATCAAAGTTTACACCAAACTGGGTTTCAGTGACCTCGTTCTTTTCTGAAGCAATTTTCTATCGAAGACAAACTAACTACCTCCTAACACCAAACTCGGTCTAAAGTCATCCCTGCGACAGACACTCAATCATTTAACTTTATTTTCCATTATACAAAGGACGGCTCCTCACAAGCTATTTCGATTTCCTTCTTCCAGGAACAAGTATGAAGAGCAAAATACATCAGAAACTGTGAAGGCGTTTTTTTCAGGGAAATACCTTAATTGCCTCTGTTGCATGAAATTGTGTGGGCAGAAAATATTTTCCATCGATTTACTACATTTTAAAGAAAGTATTTTTTCACGCCCACAGAGGATTATAGCGATGGACGTTGAGAGGGATATCAAAACAAGCCGACCGGTAGCAATGGAGTTCTTGTAGCCGAGATGAGTTTGTATTCATTGACGTCCCATGTTCGTAGTACATTATTGAGAAGCAGGCCAATTAGACAATAAAACAAATTGGATGTTTCAACAGATAAAGACAGTAGTAGCCATAGGAAAACATACGTCTACGGCACAGGAAAGGCGCAGAAGGGTTTCTGGAACCCATTCATTCTTGTAACTCTTGTAGATTAATTAATGGGGATGCTTGGTCTATTTGTGAGTTTGTTGATAAAAAAATGCCGAGGATGTTGTCAAGAAAACGTATCCATATGCGGCTTTAAATCGATCCTTGCTTAGGAGAACGACTCTCAGACTCAGTTACTTTAGTCGCCAGCTTGATAACCATTAATTGCCCATTTCAAACTTCAATTAAAGTCCATCAATGTTTGCACCCTTATTCTGGGCTCTGTTACATCTTATCCCTATCAACCAATCGAGCATAAGAAGGATAACCGAACGAGATGTGCAAATGAAGAGTATTATTTTAATCTGTGATCACCCATCAATATGAGTCAAGTAATCAAGGATTATTCCTGAACACCGTGTCGTATACGAGGTCGCCGTGGCGCCGAAGGTCTAGGTTCGATTCCTTGACGGAACACCTCGCATTTTTTCACTGCATCACCTCTCTCCAGTTGCTGACAACACTCAAAGAGCTCCAATTGGCTCTAAAAAGCTTCTCAACTCTCGCTTCTCGGAGTCGCCAAGCAATTATAAGTCCCTTCTGAGAGAACAACTGGTCATCGGCCCTGGTCCCTTGTGGGCTGAAATGTCCCTCAATTAATTTTTATTACCAGGTCGTATACGTGCTTTTTGCTCAAACCTCGAAATCCTCTTTAAAGTCACCATGTGTGTCCTAAATTCGGTTGCTTCTCACTCTGTCTTTGTACTTGGCAACCAGTAGGAATAGCCTTTTATACATCTGTCACTCACAGAACGCATTACCTAGCACCGATAAACGCTTCTTGATAGTCATTCCGACAACGCAGCCGTAGCTTTAGCTTGTTTTCCTTTTTATAAAATCAAAATATTTTTTTGACCATCGCAGATCCTTAAGCTGAGAGGTTCTAAATAGTCTGAAAAGAAAACTTAAAATGTACAGCAAGTCACTTCAGAGTATACATGAAGATTACTACAAATCTCTGAGGGGTCTGCTTAAGAAAAAACACACGCTCCGTGCTTAACTTGTGAACAAAAAGGATAAATCCAAAATGGTCGTGAGGATTGTCACGATTTGTGCTCAAGAAAGATGACAAGCAGTGACCCTAAGCCTTTTGAAGTCTTTGGATGCAGCTGGGAAGGAAGTTAGGGAATGAGCACGCTGGTGTCTAGTGCTAACTCCTTAACCACAAGTTCTTAGCACCCGTTGTCTTGTGTGAAGAACTGTCTCTCGGTCAAGATCCAGAACATAGAATTACTGCTGAATGAGACCTAGTCTAAGTGCGTGGTGTCTGGACTCTAACTCTAGTCTTTATGCCTCGTATAACTTAATGCTGCTTCCTGCTTAGCTAACGATCAATGCGAGGAAACTGTCATTCACTCCCCTTCCCCCAATTCATTCTACGACAAAAACTTAACCTAACAAAAACTCAAACAAATCAACAAACAAATAAAATGAAACAAAAAACAAAACAAACTAGATTCATAATGAAACTTAACCTTTTATTGTTGGAACAAAAAAATTAATTACATAAATTTTGTTATGTTTTCAAACTTACTCATTAATTAATCTAAAGAAACTAAAGAATAATACAAGATGAAAGAAGGTCCAGTGCACGTGCACGTGGTGAGGTGACAAAAGAAATATAAAAGAAAGACGGAAACAAAGAACTAACGAAATAAACACGTCGTCGCTTACAATTATATCACAAAAAGAACTCATTCTCTCTCATAACATGATCTACGTTTCGTTCATTTCGCTTTCTTTGCCTTCTGGATGTGATCTTCTTCCGTTCTCCACGTGCTTTTCTACATAGCTGCCACCCTAGAGGTTAGGATCTTCACCTGTTCCGATGTTAGGGAACTTTCAAATTCAACTAAAAACTCGGCCGGATCATCAAATTAAAAACTAAATACAAACTATAACGAAAAACGAAACTAAAAGCTAAACTTAAAGACCTGTTCTCCCGCTCCCAAACGAAAGGACTAATCCTTGATGGATCCTTATGAAACTATACCTGAAAAGGAAGGAGGAAATTAAAACTTTGTTCTCTGTTCGTTTGCGCTGATTCTTTTCACGGTTCTGTTTCGGGTTTGAATTTGAAGTAAACAAAAAAAAAAAAGAGAAACGCAAAATTGCATTCATTTCATACTCTCTCCTCTTTCTGCCCCTCCCCCCTCCCGCTTTCTCTCATCTTTCTCTCTCTCTCTCTCTCCCTACCTAAATGTGTGTATGTATCTCATTTCTAAGTTTAATCATTTTTTAACAATCTTCCAGCGCTTGCGTTTTGTCATACGAAATCCAATTCAGTTCGTGTCTTGTACATCATTCGTTCCATCATGCGCTCGAACCACTTCTTGATCTCGGACACGATCAGCACCGACGACGAGAGGGCGAGCAAGAAGAAGATGTCATAGGCCGAGAGGGCTTCCGTTTGAAAGACCATCTGCAACGGAGGGAAGTAGATCACCAGCATTTGCCCGATGATTGAGAATCCAACGGCCAGCAGGAACATTGGGTTCGAGGTGAGACCGATCGTGAAGACACTCTTTTTCTGCGATCGACAGCTGAGCGCGTTGAACATGTCAAAGAAGACAAAACAGGTGAATGTCATGGTTGTGTCGCGCTTCGTCTTGCCCTGCGTCCCGTCTTCCATTTCGCGCTGAAACACCCACAGTGTGCCCAAGATTATGATGCTGGCGCTGAGGAGCACGTTCACGAGCAACGCCTTCGTGATCATCGGTTGATTGACGTTGCGAGGCTTCTGCTTGAGGACGTCGCGGTCGACGGGTTCGACACCAAGCGACTGGGCCGGTGGTCCGTCCATAATGATGTTGATCCAGAGGATTTGCATGGCGTTCAGTGGGTTTGGAATGCCCATGAACGTGGCCAGGGCGATGAGAGAGAGTGCCGCAATGGATGTGCTCAACTGGAAACGTACAAAGTTGCGAATGTTGTAGAAGATGGCCTTTCCCTCCTCGATGGCGACTCTGCAAGACACACAATTCACCTTCAAACGGACTGCTGCTGGCATGTGCGGGTGAGGTACTTACATTATTGTGTGGAATTCATCATCGACAAGAATCATATCAGCTGCCTCCTTGCATACATCAGTTCCGTTCTTGCCCATGGCGATACCGATGTCCGCCTTTTTGAGCGCCACCCCATCGTTCACTCCATCCCCGGTCATGCCGACGATGAAGCCAGTGCGCTGAAGCGCCTTCACGATGGCGACCTTGTGGCGTGGCGTCACCCGATAGAACACACTGACGTTGTTCATAATTTTGTCTAGCTGGTGCTCGCTCATCTGATCCATTTCTTGGCCGGACAGTGTCTGATGGTGGATTGTGTCGATTCCAATCAAATTTGCTGCAAAGAAACAAAGGGAACGTGGGGATTAGTGGATGCGGGAGAAGTGTTTGTCTTTAATTCAGGCAGAGCCGGCATTCAGCTGCGTGTGTGCAATTAATTCCGTTCCATTTGAATGCCTGGCAGCTTTTGTTTGGTTTGCATCTAGCAACTCGTTCGTACTCCATTTCAACGCTTGCGCGGGTATCCATAGCATAATTAACCGCACCAATGGTGCCTTTTTTGGGAAGAGTGGGACGTGTGCTTCTTACTGCCAAGTGAAGTACTACGGTGTACAATAGAGTGTGGCTGCTGATTATTAAATCAGAAGGGTATTTCTGTAAAGGTGCACATGCATATGCACACACAATGAAAGTGGGAACGGAAATGTCTGGGGATGGTGGCAGATGGCAGAAACGTGTTTAAATGCATTCCGTTTGTATTTTTCAATTAAATGAATCCTTTTGGATTTATGGAGTCTTTCCTTTGTCTGTTAGCGTGGAGGAAGAGAGGAGTGTAGGAGAAGGGGTGGAGATAAGGAAAGAAATTACAAAATGGTCGTCATTCACGAACGAATTTATTGAATAATCGTGAAGATTTAGGGTACAAATAGTGTCGTTTGGCGGTACGGAGGCATGGTTAAAGACAAATGTACGTGATACCGTTAAGTGAGATGTGAATATTTGCTGTTTAAGTTGACTGTAGTCGCTTCCTGGGGTCGCTCTTGTAAACTGTATGGTTTTGAAAGAGGATTTCAACATAATTCCAAGCAATCTACGGTCTAGATGTGGGTTCTTTAGATTTTAGGGTTACCCTCAAGGGGACAAACAGTTTTGACTTGAAATCCTTTTTTCAGACAAAGTGTCTGTTGGTAAGCCACCATTTTGATTTTTATGACAAGTCGTTTGTAGCAGAGAGACCATTTTACACAGATGTCCTTTGATTTAGAAAATGTTGCCACCATTCTTAAGCAGGCTTCGCCGCCATGATCTAATGGGTGACGCTCCACATGCCGGATATCCCCGCTGCTCGCGAGACAGCTGAAGAAGCTTGTTGGTTCATATTTTGGCGGTGAAGGCAAGACATTAGTATGTTCCACACTAAAGAAGATTTTAAAATGCAACTGTGTGTGGTAAGTCTTTAACTTCATTCCTTGCGGACTGCAGCACCGTCCAATAAATTTGCTTTTATTCTTTACAAGCCTCTGGCAACTATAAAATCTGACGGTGTTCTTTTTTTTGCAATTTTCGCAGCTGTGGACAATATTAAGGCCTAAAACTTGAAATGGAGGACTCTACGCCGTTTGATTTTGTTAAACTTGTCATTTTTTAACACTTGTGCCGAATCTCAGTTACAGAACCAGTTTGCGGACAAGTGGATCATCTAAACTGTCAGTATGCCCTGCCTTATATCACAGTCTATGAGCTCGCTGTGCCCATCAACGTGGGTTAAGGGCGGTTTGGATGGCATTCGTGTAGTTTTCCAGATGCCATCAATGCAAACAGGACCAACATCTCGAAGAATGTTTAACAAGAACACAGATTCAGCCCCAGTCCCGTTCCCAGAGTCTGTCCCTTCTCACTTAAAATTACCATCAAGTTTTCTATTTATGAGTGTTTCTCGGGAAAGAGTTCGCTGCTCCCAGTATCATGTCACAAATTTCTGTACAGAAGG
This sequence comes from Eristalinus sepulchralis, assembly GCA_944738645.1. Lineage (NCBI taxonomy): Eukaryota > Metazoa > Arthropoda > Insecta > Diptera > Syrphidae > Eristalinus > Eristalinus sepulchralis. Next base: position 5,689,652 of record OX122885.1, on the reverse strand, counting down.
TATTTCACTCGACTTTAATCGAACATAAGCGAAATCCCAGCCCTTCGCCAGGAGTTAAAGCAACAAGAATCACCATAAACTAGTCGAAAGGATTTAATGTCAAGAAGAACGATTTCAAAATTAACGTAAGCACCTTTGCTGAACCACAAATTTAGTCTGAACTTACAAAACTTACTTAAGGACAAAGTTAAAGTCTTCCCACACACAATCGCATTTAAAAAAGAAAAACTCCTTTTAAACATGTTCCACACTAATGTCTTCCCTTCTCCGCCAAAATACGAACCGACATGCAACCAAAGTTGAAGTACAACTTTATCCTTGGCTAAGACCGACAAAACCTCAAACAAATTTTCCCTTCTTGGTTTTTTTTTTAGTTAGCGTACAACAAAAACTCCCTAACTGTACTTGAATTTCAATCTGCACAAACATCTTCAATCATTCATGCCCCATTCACATACGGCCAACGAACGACACACCAGTTAACTGGGCACACACCAACTAGTCGTCGTCACCATCGCCGACGTCTATGGCTTTCGATTAGGATCTCGTTCGTTCAACACATGTTGGTGGCCGATGGCCGATGGCTGGTTAGGAAGGATAAGACCGAGATTGAAAAGAATATACCAACAGGCGTCAGTGCCCCCTGTGCCGTGTACAAACTTTTTCCTCTCATCATTGGCAATTTTTCACCGACAAAAGGAAGTGTATTTAGGGAGAGACCAGGACGGCGAGCACGCTTTTTTCTTCCACGTTTGGCCACAAGGCGGGCCGACATTCTACAGAATCTCGAGTTCTTGTGTTAAAGATACGAATCTCTTCCTTCGCCATCCACCCCCCTTCCCCAGCAGCAGCTTGTGTAATTTAAAGATAGTCTTGCGGCATTCCTCTGTGGTCAGCAGGCATATTCAAACTTTTCCCCTGAGTCCTGGCGATACCTTAGCCCCCACCGACCGCGACACAGTAGGGAGTGAGCGTTGTTAAGTTTAAGAGCGATTTTCCAGAGGATGGCACTCGCTGGCTGCGCCATTTGCAAAGTTTTCAAATATTTTCAACCGAACCCCCCCAACGAAATGGACGCCAAAAAAAGGGAACAGAAAAAGGATACTCGTTGCTAGTTCATTTGGAATTATATTTAAAGACTGCTCCTCATCCTGGTTTCGTCGTCAATTAGGTTTCATCACTCTCCACCATCACCACACAGCCCGGCCACCTAAAATGGAATCCTAATGAGGGGCTGCTGTAAGGACTCTCAGTTCAACATTACGGGAGTGAGATGGAAATGTGATGATGGCTTGCTGGGCGTCCCTGAATAGAGATGACTGCCATTCATTTTTGGGAACAAAGAAACAAAATGGATCGACCATCCTGCTACCCGCAGGATCTGTTGATGAAATAATGAAATTAAGAGTGGAACAGGGCGGAATGAATGAAGCCTTATCTGGGGGCGCCGCTGATGCTCTTTTGGTACGGAGTTCGGAGAACTCCTGATGGAAACCTTGCCGAGTGGTTGATGGCATCATTGTCAGTGGGCGGCGGTGACGGTGGCGGTGGCGGCAACGGTGACAGTGAGATGCGTGTAATTGAATACATTTTCCCGGACCACCCCCCCGGCCCCAAAAAACGAGGACATCGTTTTGTTAATTTGATTTAATTCATTTCGGCTACTTTGTCGGTGGAGAGCAGGGAGTCGTTATCATCACTTTGAGGATGTTGTGTCATCAGATTGTGCCATGCTGCCGTACCCATAGAGTTTGATTCCTGACCGCAGAAACTAATCATGGTGGGGGAGGCAAAAAGTTGCACAATTCATTATCGTCTGTTGAAAATGGGGGCTGAGGGAGACGAGAACAACAAACAAATTGTTGGTCTGCGGCTTCCTGGCGGGCAATTTGAATCGATGAGTTGTTGCCTGATGTGGTTTTGAAATTTATTGATTTATCCCAAGTCACATGGAAATGGCTTAGGAGCATCAGTTTGAGTGGAATTCACGTTAACCGTGAAGGAGATTACAAACATTGCGCGCGAGGGAAACGCAAGTTGCATAAAGTCCCTAGTAAAGGACTGTTGAAGAGGAGCAAACATCCGAAATTAAGTGGAATCAAAATCAACAGACGGGAATGAAACTTCAAACGATTAAGGGATGACGATCGATAGACTTTAATGTGTCAATCTACTGCTTAAGGCAGAGAAGGAGTTGCCTTTAAGGCAATTGTAGGTTTGTCAAGTTTAATAAGGACAAAGGTATTTCGACTTAAGGTCGTTCGTCATCTTACTTCTTCTTCTTCTTCTTCTTCTTCTTCTTGTGGCGCTACAGTCCGGGGTGGACCTGGGCCTCAACCAACATGCCTCTCCAGCCAGCACGATCTTTCGCCAGCTGCCGCCAGTTGCGCACTCCAAGTTGGTTCAGGTCCTTCTCCACTTGTGTGCGCCACCTTATCCTGGGCCGTCCTCTGTTGCGTTGTCCCAATGGCTCAGATTCGAAGATCTTCATCTTACTTACTACTCTTTAATTGAGCCTTGAGTTTATTCACCTTCTTCACAGCTTCACTGAATTTATCAGATCGTCAACAGAACTTGAAGCCCTGACAACACGCCGACGACAAGTTTACCCAATATTATGCTAAACTCACAAAAAAACGCCATCTGACGTCATAACAGGTGTTTTTTTTTTAGAAGTATAGAATTTTAGGTTGGCAACACTTTTTTAAAGGGCGGCCATTTTGTCAGCTGTCAAGCGAATTATTTAAAGTTTGGTTTGACATTTCAACTGACATCCGAATAATGTCTTCGAATTGAGTAAATTTATTTTGAAATCATGGTTCTGATTCTTCATGCCAATAAATAAAATACCGTATTTGGAGTCAGGGGAGTCCTTATGTCTATATTGAGACACCGTTACATTCACAAAAACTTACTGCTTGGTGTGCCTTATGGATTGGTGGAATACTTGGCCCGCACTTCTCAACAAACGTTACAGTCACTTGTGACCGCTATATAGCCACAAAGACTGACTTTTTGGTTCGTTAGTTGAACAACCATGTAAAACAGCTCGTGCCGTAATTGATTTATTGAAGGAAACGTTTCCTAACCACTTCTGAGCCATGAATTCGCCTCCAACTAGACTACACCCGATCCAGCCGTGGCGGTCAAATGCCAGAAGATTTCAAAAATCTGGGAATGAGTTAACAGTCTTCTTCGTTTGCATTTGAGAATTCAAAAATCCCCTCAAATAAGACCCCAATCGCGAGACACTCAACTCGGCAGGCACATCTCCATCCTTCCAATTGCACACGAAACTACGAAACCCAACGCAAAACAAGAACTCCTCAAGACCGTACACTTTTTGCAAAATTAAGTTCACTTCAGTCGTAAACAAAACATCTTAACTCAACAAGGATGCTTTTGCGTTGAACAATTTTCTGCAAATCATCATTCTAATTCCTTTACGCGAAATCTCTTCTGTTGAAGGAGCATTCTCCAGAGGACCGTGAAGTAGATGTCGTAACCGAGGACCGAACTCCAGACCCGACATAATGTCATCGCTCTCAACCCTCATCACATCTATAATTACTTACGAACTCTCGCTGTTTCTAAAACAATTCAATGTGCGCGTCTAACTTCATTGTCATTTTCAGGTGTCCTCCGATTGACAACCAACCACGACCACGACAACGCAGGTATGACTTCACTTCCGGAAAACTTCTTGAAAGTCTTTAATTTAATTTTGTAGTTGAAGAGAAAATTTTGTCGTGTTTTTTTCTTTTTTGTCTTTTAGGTTTCACGATGGCGGAGGAAGAAAAACGTTTTTCAATACACTCCGCCGCACCACTCTCGACTGTCATCTGCATTAAACACAGACGCAGAACGCGGAGGATAAGGACGACAGGATGGAAAATGAAAACCATGTTCCAGCAGGTAAATGAGAGTGGAAGGCAACAAAAAAAGGCACAGGATACACACTGTCCTTGCACTTGAACAGGGAGTTGTGTCAATGTCCCTACCTTCCTGAGTCCTGAACATTCAGGTGCAGTGTTAGACACAAAGACTTGGGTGTATGCTGGGGGGGAGGGGAGAAAGGAAGATGGACGGATCCTTTCTTTATCTCGTCCTGCTGCGTTCGTTCGTATTCCATTCCTGGAATTATGATAAGTTGATGAGGGGAATAAAAATGATGATCAGCAGTAATTTGTGCAAAATGGAAAACTTTTCGCATTTCCTCCTCCAATTGCCGCTGCCATTGAATAGGACTTGAATGGAAAACGAATGTTGCTCATTAATGGTACAGCAGCTTTAAGAAGTTCTGCAATGGAAAACTGTCTTAATGAACGGGCGGGTAGGGACTGACCATTGAGATTTCAATTGAAATTTCAAACATGAACAGAGTTTTAGAGTTTCAGGGGATTACCCCCCTCTGGTGGTGCTTTGAAATTGTTAAGCTTCTTAGCGCCGATGTAGATGCCGGTGCCGGAAACCATTTTGCATGCACTCTCACATGAAGGCACACACAGGCGCTGCGCAGGGGTGCTTAGGAAGAGGAGAGAAAACTGACTTTAGGACGGCTCAGGGGGAAATTCTTGATTGCTTGTGGCTTGAGATGATTGTAGACAGCTGGTCATGAAATATAATCTGAATCGGAACCTGGATGAGGAAGTCGTTGGATAAGAATTTTATACGTTCCAGCGAGGAAATGGTCTTTTGAGTGGCTTGAAGGGCGAAAAGTGGTTTAATTGCATCTTTTTTTGGTTATAGATGGTGATCTGATGTCAGCGATTATATTAAGAGACCGGTTTGAAGTTGATGTGTCAACTTTTTCAAAAATATAATTTTCACTCATTTTTGAACGTAAATAACTCTTCACTGCAAAATGCGATAGTTATAATGTGAACTAACAAACTGAAGCTTACGACGTCAGCTTTCACACAAGGTACAGCATTGCAAGATGCAAATGATATTTACAGAGGTATCACACATCAGAGCAATTTACCGACAATTTGTAGCAGAATTCTTTCGAACACTCAAAAAATCAGTGTCCTGCAGGAAACTCTCTCTTCTTGGGATCTCAGTGTCCTGTCGCGATGCAAAGTCATCAAAAGCTACCATTTCCAACACAGTTCCAGTTCAGTTCAGATCAAAAACCGCGTTACATCAACAGTTGAGTTCGTTGATGCATTTGGTTGTGAAATCCAATTTTCCTGCAGCGACACTCAAGTCCCCGACGACAAACAATTCACAACGAGCATCTCAAATTTGTTCACCGAAGAATATTAAAAAATAAATACCTCCCCCCGAGCTGTCTGCGAAAGACAAAACCCACCGTAAGTTGCGAGGAACTTTCGAATCTCTTCACAAACTTCGACCTGCCTGCAGCGAAACCTCTGACTCAAGAAGCCAAAGTCTGGTGTGGGGTGCTTTGAATGTTGAACACACCCCCTCTTACACATTTGATGACTGTCTTGCAATGCCATCACAAGCATTCTGTAAGCGATGGAGGAATACAGGAGGAAGAGCGAAAAAACAACACTCCTGCATTTGAACAAACAAATTGCTTTTGTGCACTCAGGCGGATCAGCACTTTACACTCTGCGCTGTGTGCGTGTGTGTCCGCATACCGTCAAGTTATCGATTCCAAATTGCAAAAGTCGAGAGATGTCAAACATTGATGTTTGTGCTTTCCATCCGACCGTTAAGGCCAACAGCAAGCTTGCCGGTGATTCCCCGGCCACAACGCACATCGTTTATCGGATGCCATTAAGTCTCGAGTTCCGGTACTAAACGATGGAAATTTGTGCGTCCTCGAGGCTCGTTTGCCGTAATCAGCACCTCACCACTCGACTCTTGCCACTCGGCAATTCAGTCGACTTTGCGAGGCTAATTATCCCACATTTGCCCGTCGAATGGTGATTATCTTTTATAAATCTAGAATTAATTGCCTGCCGCACTTTAAAGTGCCCCCCCCCCCCCCCGGGCTACATACACAGACATTCCACACACACACAAAAAATTGACAACATTTTGAACTCACCAATGGCCATGGCCGTCTCCTGTGCATCCCCGGTGACCATCTTCACGCGGACACCGTTCTGCGTTAGCAGCTCTATTGACTCTCTCACCAGTGGTCGTGGCGGATCGGTTATGCCCACCAAACCACAATACACCAAATCCTGGAGGGATTTTCCCTTGGCCAGCGCCAGCACCCGCAGGCCTTTCCTTCCGATCTCGTACGCCTCGGCCAGGAATTCCGCTTCGTTCTTCTTCGTCATGGCGACCACCTTAGAGCCGTACATGTACTTCGTGCACTGGGGTAGGAGCATTTCAAGGGCACCCTTGGCGAAGTATATCTCCTCTTTGTTGTTGTTGTACTTGTGGATGCACTTGACTGCCATCATTTTCTGCTCGGACGAGAACGGGTACTCCTGGATGCGCAGATAGTTCTCGGCTGTCGCATACATTCCGTTCTTCATGGCGACGGCAATGAGAGCGCCCTCGGTGGGCTGGCCCAGGAGGGTTTCGTTCTGAATGTAGGCGTTGTTGCAGACGGCGCCGATTTCGAGGAGATTCGTGATGTTCTGCTTGGCCATTTCGACGTTGTTGCAGTTGCGGATGTGGATCTCGCCCTGGTTGTTGTAGCCGGCGCCCGTCACGTCGGCCATGTAGCCGTCCGAGGTTATTATCACAGTGACAGTCATCTCGTTCTTGGTGAGGGTGCCGGTCTTGTCGGAGCAGATAACGTTCACGCAGCCCAGGGTCTCGACGGTGGGCAGCTTCTTGACGATGGCGTTCCGTTTGGCCATTCGCATGACGCCTAGAGCAAGGGTGACGGTGACCACAATCGGAAGGCCCTCAGGGATGGCTGCCACCGCAAGACTCACGCCAATGGTGAACATCTCCTTCAGAGCTTTGCCCTGAAGCCAACCAAGCAACATGATGACGCCGATGATGACGAACGAGTACAAGCTGAGCTGAGCTCCGAGGATGTCCATGGACTTCTGAAGCGGTGTCTTGGGCGCTTCTTCAGCTTGCATCATCTTGAAGACTTCGCCGAACTCACTGCGCTCTCCGGTACTAACCACGATGCCCTGCAAGGAAAGGAAGGGGCTAAAGTGACCAGCTAGGATTCAAATGCGGGATCTGCTTACCTTGCCATTGCCGCACCGGATCAGGGTACCCATGAATGCGATGTTCTTCATGTTGGTGTGGTCCTTGTTGCCGGTTTTATTCAGCACCATATCCGTGCATTTCCGCGACGGTTCAGTCTCCCCGGTGAAGCTTGACTCGTCGATGGACAAGTCGATCGCTTCGAAGAGCCTGATGTCTGCCGGCACTCGGTCGCCCACGTTCAAGTACACCACGTCGCCGGGGACGAGTTCGCGCGCCAAAAACGTGTCCAATCGACCCTCTCGCAGACAGTGGCACTCGGGCGGCACCAGCTTCTTCAGCTCCTCGAGCGACTTCTCCGAGCGGTACTCCTGGATGAACGCCACCGTGACCACGATTATTATCGCAATGGTTATGCTGACAGCGTCGTCGAACTGCTGCATGAAAATCGATACCGCCGCCGAGCCGAGCAGCAGCAGAATCAGCGGATTCTTGAACTGCTCAACGTACTTCTTCCATATGGCGTCCTCCTCAATCGCATTCAGCTCATTGTGGCCAATTATCCTTGCCCTGTACTTTGCCTCGGGCCACTTGAGGCCGGTGCGCACGTCGACCTGCAGCCGGCCAGCCACCTCCTGCGCGGAAAACGTCGAGGATTCCGCTGTGGTCAGCAACATCTGGGGGGTAAGCGTTGCACCCGCCTGAAATGGAAGGGAAGAGAGAGAGAGAGAGAAGATTGGTTTAATAAGCGCCTATAGGAATGATTGGCATGAGGATGTTAGATCTGTAGTTGAATGAATGGGGGGGGGAGGGCTGAAAGTTAAACAACAACAACAAAGTTTTTTAGCCAGTCTGAGAATGAATATTTTGTTGGTTGAACAATGGGGTGATGGAAGGCGAGAATGCGGAGTCAGTCAGTCAGTCAGTCAGTTGCGCCAGCAGGACGAACTATTAGAGTTGAATGCGAGATGTTGTCAAAAGTTTTCCTTGTGGTCCTGGTTGGGGTGTTGGTCGGGAGTAATTTCTGATGGGCGAAAGGGGGTTGAACTTGATTAGTCGAATACCTTAACTTTCCTGACAGTTTTCGGGTGCTCGGGGGGTGGGGTGAGGAGTGCAAAAAAGTTTTGATTGTGCCTGGGTGACAGGTTGTTGGCATGGCTGTGAATTATTTTTCAGTTAAATCTGTTTGATGTCGGTTGCCCTAGTTGGAGTGGGGGAATGGGTTTAAGGGGACCTCTCCCGATCTGAGAGCGCATTTGTCGGGGTGGAGACAGGCTGATATGGAGTTTCAATTAAATGGGAGCGTGGCATTAATTAACAAACGCATGGTGAACTGTGAATGGAAATCGGAAGCGACTCGAGGGAGAAAGTTGGATGGAGGGATTAGGAACAATGTGTTTGAACAGTTGTGTAGTTGATTTGTTCACAACCAGAGGGAAGTCTTGTGGGTAGTTAGTGTGAGTTGCGAAATAAATTCATGGACACGCGTTACATTCATTGGAAAGGGCACAAGTTTTTCCTCTTTACTCAAAGTTTCCCTGGACTATTTTGTGCGAGTTTTGTTGGAATTTCGCTCAATTCGAGACGTTGTGGACTTCTCCAAAAATGTCCGTCTAAGAGCGGAAGAGCCATTGTGATTGCTGGAACAGAATATTGCGAGACAGGGCAGAATGCAAAGCTTCCTTTGAATGCAGAGCGGACTTCTTTACTTTGCTTGCCTGGAAATTGTCCACAAACGCGGAAGACAGCAGCATAGAGACCCAACAATAAGACGTCGATCACATTTAGATTCTTAAATTTAAATCGAAAACTGAATTCATTAGCACTATAAACTTGTCTTTCAGAATGAGTTGTCAAAAATCTGTCTGAACAAAATTTGTCTCGGTTTTCGAAGAACAACTTCAACAATGCTTGCAATAAAAGAGGGTTGAAGATGAGTTTTGCCGCAAGCCCTTGTGACCCTTAGTTGCTAAAAATTGAGACTGAGACCCACTTTAAAATGAGTGGATGCCCAATTTTCAGAAAATAGAAAGCTTCTCATAACTTGTGGTTTGGAGTCGGCACTATAGCGCGCACAATAAAAATGGCGGCTAAAGGAACTAGGATGAGGTTTCCAGTAGAGTGTGGCGCCAGTCAATTCTGAAGAGCGCGTAGATGTTTAAGCTTTATGCCAACGATGTTCAATAAAAGACACTTCTTTGCATTTCTAAGCAAAACCTTCAAAGGCCCTTAACCATTCAGCGCTTTGGGAGACAACGTCCTCAAAAAGGGATTTGGGAAAGCAAGTCCTTAGAGAAGAAGTAAAACGAACCAACCAAGCAGAACCTAGTTATGATGGTATAAGACAGACCAAAGACATCGTAGGCCAAGATAACCAAAAAAGGTCTGAAGTCTGCCGCAAAATGAGCAAGAGCAACCTTCGTGTACTAAGAGGCTTCCTAGGAGGGTCTGTAGGCTTACAGGACTCCTTAAGAAGTTGGGGTTAGCTGAAGAGGAATAAATAAAATATACCAGGGCAACTTATGAGGCCCTAGCACACAACTATAAGTTGCAGAAAGCTCCGGCAGAGTAGAAGGATGACAAGGGTTCACAAAAATTGACCTTACACAGACTCTACCTTTTTTTCATTTCGCTGAAATCTACTTTGAACAGTCTGTGACTATGAACTATGAGAATCTTATGAGAATCTCAAGCAAACGGCATAGAAGGGCTACATCTTTGAAGTAACTCTTTGTAAAAATTGGCAGTGATCATGTTAAGGAAGCCGCTGGAACACCTTTCAAAGATACCATCTCCAATAGCTCCTGGTTTGTTTCCAAGCAAATGCACTGGCAGAGTTTTTGGCACGAGTATGGAGGCCAATACTTGGTAACTTCTCATCCAATCCGGGGCCGTTTATTCTCATAGGTTACGTTGAAGTGGCTTCTAGAGCAGAGTCAACAGTCCTCGAATGGGACCGCTACTATGCCACATGACAGAAGCGTTAACAATTTTTCTATACCCCTAGCATTCTTTTCGAACAAAATATGAAACCTTTCTTACTGGCAAAGCCAGTTGGCTGGCACCAGTTAGTGCGTCTAGGCTGTTGTGGAACGAATTTTCAGTCGTTGTCTATCTTACAGTCGCAAGTAACAGGATAGACCCTTGGTCTCGTAACAAACTCTTACTTTTCGCACAAAACCGTCATCGTTCAGAAATTATTTTCAAAACGGGCCCGGGAGACATCTTCTGTTGCAAGTCCCTAAGACATGCAAAACTAAGTGTCGAGCCCTTCATCTCGAAGAAGCCTGACCCCCTTTTGCTCTAATTATCCGCATTCTTTTTTAGACGCGCAAAATATCGAAACTTCGTGAAAGAAAGCATGTTTGGCACGATTTTCTTCGCCGCAAAAGTTGCTAACTCCTAAATCAAACTTCAACGCCACCAAATGAACGGAGTTTAAATCAGTTTATTAGACGCAGGCGGCGGGCTGGGTGAATCAACCGTATCATCGCGTCTTAGTCATCTATTAGTTAGTGTCCACTAACAGCCACGGAATCCGACTTGATAAAAATAACCACAAGCTACATCACATTTCGCGAAACTGGATTGAGCCAGAGTCTTACACACGATCGCAGTACCACCCAACCCAACCCACCCCACCACCCGTCACTGACAACAGATCAAAAAAATTTCCCAAACTTTTTTGAATGTGAAGGGAGCGAACGAAGTTAAAAAACCTCTCAAAAGAAAGACGTGTGTACTTTCCCAATTCGGCAACTAATGGCGTCTTTTGCGTCGCGATACAATCAATTGATCATTACGACTCATCGCCGCCCCCTTCCCGGCGCTCTTCGCGAGATTTCACTTCGCTCTAAATTTTGATTTATGATCTGTCTGGCTACACAATAATTTAACACTCCAAACAACCACGAAATTGAGAGGACAAAAAAAAGAAAGTCTCTTGCAGACGTACCTCTTCTGCAGCACCACCATCGGTTTCGTTACTTTTCACCTCCGACATACTGTCACATTGGCAGTGGGAGCACTCATAAAATCTAATCGAGCACAGAACGCGAACTAGCAGCGGCTACCACTGAAACAAAAATGGTTTAGCGCCAGAGATTCATCACCCAACTGGCCATAACCAACCGATCTCCCAATCCGCTTCGCCTCTCTCACTCCAGAAAGCGCGTCTTCTCCCTCTCTGCGTGATAATGACTATTCATTGGAACGAAACAATTAGACAAAGTGACCGATGAATAATTACTAGGTTCTCGGTTAATTAAGTTTCGTGGCTCATCTCTTCGCAGTCGCGACGCGCCGCCGTCATCCCCCACCGCGAGTTCGATGGTCGACGAGGAGTTCGAACCGGCCCATCGACAGCAACGATTCGACAAGAAAAAATTCCAGGGGGGAGGGGGCGAAAAAAAAGAACCAATAAATCTGCGCATATATGAGGTACATGTGTGTACTTCGCGCTTAACCCAAAAAGCGATTATATCACCGCCAGCACTATCGCGCTCTGGGCGCTTTGCTGTGCTGGTTTCGAATTGAGAATGCCCACAGCGTTCTTCTATCACACCTCAAGGTGTCGTATCGTGCCGACTGGGGACGTGAGCACCGAGAGGCGGTGAGGAGGGTGCGGGCATAAATGAAAACAAAGAAAAAGAAATAAAATCTAGACCATGAGTTGAAGCTTTGCGTTGGTATTTGATAAGGCAGTCAACGGGCGGCAAGCAGAATGCAAAGCAGCGCCGGAAGGTTTAAGACATATGCCAATGTCTGTTTGGGGGGCGGGGGATGGTGTGTTGTTTTTTTCAGATCGTTCAAGGAAGAGAATATTCTATTTTTTTGTTATTCTATGTTTCATGTGACTTGGCAGCACTGGAGAGCGGTGTATTTTGTGGTGAGTTTTCGGAGATCCCATCCCGCTAATTGTCGATCAAACAGACGCCAGCTTCAAAACATTTCCGTGGCTTTCTGGAAGCAATTCAAATCTAAGACGATGCGGCGCGAGGTTAACGTGGCTAATTGAACATTTGCGCCGCATTAGGGTTGAGTTGCGACAAGGTGGCACTAATTGGTCACACTTCCTCAACAAGGGGCGTACGCGGAGTGCGACAAACGTTGTTAAAGGAATGCGAGTGTGTAGACGCTTTTTGTCAACATTTTCTTTCCGAGTCTCACAAACTGCATCTAATGCGCTTCTAATTGATTGTTCGCGTCAATTCAACAGTACGCCTCCCTATACATACAACCAACGATCAAATTATTAATTGATAGTTCATTCGCGGATCCCACGTAAGATTAGAATGGAACAAGGTCGGCCGGTCTAGATAAGTTTCCCACTCTAGTCCCGTGTGTGTTTGCATGTTCATCAGATCAAACACACAAGTGTTCCTTGACGTCATAATGGGAGCATACTGCAACTGTGTAAATAGAACTAAATACTTTGTCGTGTCAACGCTTATGTCGATCATGTGGTAACAGCTGGTGGCTGGATTTTTTTAGTGCGTCTGTCTGGCTTGCAAATGTGTTTGGTGAACGGATGAGTCTAATTCTACAGGCATTCACAGAAGATAGTGAAATGTATGAACTCATGGGATGTTTCGATGGACAATATTGCACCCACATGTGCTGCCAGTTATTCTGCCGTCCAATCATCGATTAACAAGGCTAATGGCAACCCGGGATCAAATTTAGCACTTTCAAGCTGCATTTGTTGAAATTCATAGTCTACGAGTTGTTATTTGAAAAGTTATAAGAAATAGAAGACGTTGTCAGTTACATAAGAGAATGCCGGCCATTGGTCCCTTGCTGAAGGACCGATCCATGCCTTACCAGAGACGATTTAAAACGATTAGGGGTGTTTGCAGACCCCACCCTATTGCCACCGGTTGCCGGGAAGAGAAACAATGGATAATAGCACAGCCGTTCCACTAGAACAGAGGTCACTTGGTAATACGAAATTCTATCAATGGACTTCCAATCAGAAGCGAAGTGCCCTTCTAAAGTTGCACACTGCCATCGAGTTCATTAGATCCATTATGCTTAAAAGAAGTTGGCAACTGTCCACTTAATAGATCTCCAGGAGGTTCACTGTACACAACACGGATTGCGACCCATGTGTATGGAAGTTTCTCCGAATGAGCACTTCTCTGTTTACTAATCGATGGTCGCCAAGCCACGTGCCAAAGGTCGAGGTTTCGATTATCGATCTGTACACCTCGCATTTTTTACGGCACCAACTCTGATTCATGACTTTTTGAAAATGATATGATATGGGTGTTGACTACGGCTACGTCTGAGGTCGGAAGGTCTCGTTGGAGAATAGCAACTGGTATCTTGTAACGTTGGCTTCACAAGCGTTAATTTAAACTGACTTCATGAAAATCTGACAGAAGTCCACAGAGAAAATAGTCCAAAGGTATGAGTTTGCACGATCGATAGAAAAACGCGAAATCAAGTGCTCCCCAAAATGATTTCTCAACAAGTCCATTGTTTCAAACGCTGTGTGACTCGTAGCGTCATTCTATTGAACAGAGCTCATCGAGACTAGATCATGTGCGTATTTGGATTTACGTGATCATCTGCCTTCGAGCCTTAATACCGCACGTTAAGCCTCCATACACCCACAGTCAGAAAAAACGTTGTCTAACGATTAGGGAGTTATCCTGGAACCAAGTTGAGATTTTGTCATAAGGAACTGTCACTCCTACTAGCGTAAAGAGCGAGGCTTTTCTAACAACTCTGATGTTCTGTGGATCACAACACTCGTTTGAATGCAACCCCACATCGAATCGGACATTCCACATATGACCATATGAGCCGATTAAACCCAAGTGTTTGGCACAGATCAGATCAGAAAGCAAGGCTCATTATTTCCAACTCTTCCCTCAATTTAGGTTTGAACCACATCCACCACGATACTCCCACAAGGGGACCAACCGCACGGTCAGGCTGAAAATTAGTTTCAGGGGCTTCTGTCCTCCTGCTTCCGAACGACCTCCAAATCTACGTTGCTCCCGGTTGGATTCCTTTACATCCAGGACCGATGGCCTTACGACCGTACCTAGCTATGTACGTGTTGCTGCAAGGACAGGAGTCACTTTCAGTCGACGTCTGCAGAATGCATCCCTTGCTCCTGATGGAGTCTATATTTTGTCGGGACTGGAGACCCAGACTGACGTCATAGGTCCAATCAGTGAAACCTGAATTTATACCTCCGAGGTCCGAGGTTAAGATCACTGATCTGTCCATTTGTCAGTTTGCTGAGTTCAAAAGGATCCTCATCTTCAACTGAATGAGCCGTCGTTCAATTCTTAATTAAGCTGGATAGTGACAGAGGAGGTGGTCCACTGATTTTACTTCCTCCCTACAACTCCCACAGAAATCATTTGGAATATCTAATGCTAATCTATCTTCTAAATATCTTGCAGTGACAGATAGCACTGCAAAGAAACAATTACTTTCCCCTCTCAAAATCCTGACCTTCTCACTGCTCCCGCCAAATCCACTCCGTTTGACAGTTCACAGTGAGCACGAAATTCTCAAAGAAAATGTCCCCTACATCCATGATAATTGATCTTCACTCCTGAGAGATTCCAATTTGACACTTTCACTTAGTTTCTTAGCACTTTGACACCTCTGAGAGGAAAAAAAAAACAACCACTGCCACAACCACCATCACCGCCACCAAAAAACAGCAACCTGTCAGTACATTCACCCAAAATAAAATGAAAGGGGACCAGTCCAAATTCACACAGAAAAACACATCAAATAAGTGAACTTACACCTTGCCACATTTTACTCTGATTTCTTATTCAATATTCTGCTTGTTAGCACACGGAAAATCGGCAGCACAAACAATAAACACAAAATGACAGCTCTGAAGGGGACAAAAAACAAAACGTCATCGTCTCATTCACGACTCTCAACCGGATTCATCGTGCGTTCCTGGATTTCCCGATCGCTCCACGCAATCACCGCACATTACGCACCCGAACCTCGAAAATACGTCAGTGATCGATTTGACACTTGATAACACTTTTTCCTGACGTCACTTAGAACATTTGTAATCGGGTTTCGAAAGAAGTTCTGCCACTAGAGGATTAGAATCAGGCGAGCAGCACACAAACAAGACGTGGCGCATCGACGCGTTCGCGAAGCGGCGATGTACGACGGCGGCGTGGAATCGAAAATGTGTCAGTGTCAAACGGGTAACGGGGATCAGTGATGCGAGTTGGGGAATATCGAACTTTCACTAGAATTTGAACACAATCCGATGTACTTTTCATTTATCGTAGACGACTTATTCGCGTGTTACTTTATTTCTGTGTTTTTTTTTTCTCCTTGTTTTAGTGAGTTTGGCGAATTAATCGCACACACATACACACAAGCTGTCAGACGTATTGACAAGCACAAAAGCACAGACACACTTACTCAACGGAAAGAGAGAGGGTTTATGTGCGGCGGCGGACGGACGGATAGGAGTAATGTTTGCGCCACACCAGTCCACGCTGCGATCAAATGAGTGCGGCGGGGTATGTCGTTGGACTGATGTGGTATGCGGCCACAATGCCGTTGTTTGGTTGGGAATTCGTTTCGAAGGCATATCTCCCCCCACTTTTGGACGCGAAGCTTTTGAATTAAGAGAGTCTCAAGCAAGTGGGAAAAGAGAGTGGGTGCGAGAGTTCACTGGAATTTAAGAGAACGTGACGTGGATTATGATGGAGGGATAAAAAATTCAGAAACAAATTGCTGATAAAGCGGACACAGTGTGCAAAGTTTTTTTTTCTGTGACACGTTGTTCGAGCTGCGTATGTGCGGCTGTCAGTGTGACAGATGAACGTGACCTGTCAGCGGAATGCGCTGTCAAGGCGGGAGGAACTTGAATGGGGGTCTTACTCAATGACAGAGATCAATGACATTCACTTATGCATGTGGATGTGGGTGTGTGTGAATGTGTGCGTTGAGTGCGTAAATGTGGCAAGGCAGACATTTTAATCTCGTTTTTGACAGACAACAAATTTTGATCTGAGACAATGGCTAATAAAATATTCTAGGCGGTGGCAAGCTGTCGGTGAGAAGTCCCTTCCAGGTACGCTGCGGTCCCTTTTTTTACTTAAATTCTTGACATTTGACGTCAAGCAGATCGACAGGCCATAACTCGAAGCCAATGAGACAAGTTTGAAATATCCACCCCAACTGGCACCGAAAACATTTTGCTTTTCAGCATCATTAAGCAAATTTCGAATCTCACTTGATGCGGCACCATCACCACTGAAAGGCAATGCGCATCGTCAGTCATCTGAATCAAGGTCATCACCGTCAAAAGAAAACACAACGCGAACGCATGCCCGCAACCATAACAACGAACACGGGACACGCCGGCAGACCTAAACCACCTCCGGAATGGAGTTTATCGCCACTGGTAGCCAACTTTCTGATCGGAAAGCGAAATGGGAGCCTAAGCCATAGTCAGAGCCACAGCCACAGCCGGAGCTAACAATGTGCGTAGTGTTGAAACCGAAGAAATGGAAATCGAGATGAAAATGGAAACCTCCGGCGTGGCATGGCGCACGCAATCGGCACTTTCTTGGCGCTTGCCGCACACGGATGACTGACGGATGAAAGGGGTTCCAGATTAAATTCTCGATACGCGTCCCTGATTTTGGTGACACCGACCAGGGGGGAGTGTAAATCACTTTCAAATAATAAACGAAAGCTTAGCGGGGATGATTTGCGTCAAGTGAATGAAAATCAATTGGCTGGGGGATGCCTTTATCAGTGCCAACTGTTCAGCCAAACCTCCCCAATCTGTCTCAAATGAAGCGGAGATTCATTCCCACTCCCTCCGCCCCCCCCCCCTCTGAGGACAGCATAGCGTCACTGGACTGGCAAAGGAAATTGAATTTTGATGGAATTCCCCAAAAATTCGTATTATCGTGGCAAACAAATGCCAGGCAATCGTCCCTTGTCAAGCTACGTGAGCCGGGGAAAGGGGCGATATGCAAACACAATGACAACCTGCAGGATGCTAGCGAAAAGGAAAACATTTATTGATTAATCAATCAGAAGGAAACAGGGAACATTTCATCCCTTTTTGGCCGATGGCGACGGTTGGCATACTTTTGCTCCTAGTTCTCCATCCACCCTCACACACACACACATACACACAGACTGAAATGTGGAGTGCATGTGACATAATGAGAACGCAGCAGAGCCCTGCCACAACAGAGCTAACGATCATTTGATACAAAAAGCGGAATCCTTGACAAACGCGCGGCGGCATGGTCTGTGAATTGTGCACAAGTGGAGATGAAAAATTCATCCCAAACCACACACGCAGCAACACACGAGTGCTGATGGCGTCGGGTGTGTAGGGGATGGAGCATCGCCATTGTGTGTCAGACGAATTTTCATCTTTGACTGGGTTTTATCTAGGATAACACGGGCGACAACACACAGCCACATGACATGCAAAGCGACTAGAAGTTAACCGATGTGTGAGCAATTAGAATCAGATAACGAGAACGAACTGTGCGGAGGCCGCGGCGGCGGGTGGGGCCTCTGGTGGGGAATTGTTGTTGTGTTACAACAAGAAAGAAGGAAATGTGATGAGGTCTGATGGAGCGCTCTTTGTGACTCAAAGGATATTGATTTAACGGAAGCGAGGAAACGTCGATGACAACCAGGCAAATGATTGGCAACTAAATTCACAACTCACTCCTGGCAGTGATGGGGAAATGACGCCTCTGAACTGAAAAATGTAATATGAGAAGAACAGAATAGAGGAGAATTGACACGTGTTCCAGACAATCAGGAGCTTGCTTCAAGGTACCATTGAAAGGGAATGTGTGGAGCGAGTTTTCAGACTCCGACCAAAAAGCGAACTGTCTGCATGGTCAGATAAAGTGTGCTGCTATCAAGACCTCTCTTCGGTGACTGTGAGTATGTAGGCAATCCCACCCACATCACTCACCGCAACCACGCCACGGCGTCTACTTAACTCCGTTCAGCCGCTTTTAATTGCACCAGCGCATGACCTTCCACATCGCAGCACAACTTAGCTGCAACAGTAAACATAAAACCCATCAAAACAGAACCCACCACATTACCACCGACCAACCGACCTTTCCCCACCCACCCCACCCAACAGCCGTTATCTCCATTGCGGAACGCGGTATCTGCCAATTGCTGGTATCTGCACTTACCACTCGCCGGTCGGATGTTAACGATGCCATAAATCGCGGCAACGGTTTACGATACAAAAACCGCCGCCATATGCAACCCTTAGCCACAGCCGCCCACTGATGGGGCCCTTCCCGCCGCCTGCGATGGCTAATAGAGTGCGAACGGCGGTAGGATGCATTACAGCGTCGTCGCCATCTTAAATCAAAAATATATATAAAAAAAAATACCAATACCGCCTGGGCGCCCGGAGCTGACTGCCGCGCCAGTCGTTAGTCGCGAATTGATTTTTCAATTTTCAACTCCCTGGACTGTGTTCCCCGATCATCCCTCGGCTCCCGGTGACAATCCTAATGTAATTACCCAGCCAGACAGGGGGACAGGGGCGGTAGGGGGAGGGATTGTCCATGTCGCCATGGAGGACACAAACGACGACCAGACCGCACACGGAAACACACATTCAGCGAGTGAGCGGTCTTCCGATTGAATTACTTTTTCTAACCGTGCTTCCTGCATCGAGAATCGTCGACGAGTACAGAGCCCGTCGCCCTGAGGACTACTTTGCTTTGTCCATCCGCCCGTCCACCCGTCCGTCCATCCGTTCAGAGGTGAGAGCGAATTGAAATCCGATAATATTGACCCTAGCGATCCCGACTGTCGGCCAGTTGTTCAGTGTCGGTGTGCATGCAAATTAAAGGTGATCAACTTCAAGGGGACCGTTCGCAGTTCAGCTGGAGTGCATCCGAAGCCAGGATATGTCCCCTGGGATGAACTTTGGCAATTTATGAGAGAATGAATCGATGTGCAAGGAATTTTCGTGCATTTTCCTTTCTGTGGTGTTTGTGTGCCTTTCGCCTGCACGCTTGCACATCCCCTTTGTGGCTAAGAGAGACGTTCAAGGATAATGAATGCACGAGCGAGCGTCCCAAGGAAATGGCGACGGAAATTGCAATGCACATGGTGGTTGCTGCATGACATGAATTTTTATAGACACGCCATTAGTTGAAGATGGGTGACAGTGGTGAATAGACGGCGGTGTTAGAAGGACAACACACGTTCTCGTCGATGGTAGACAGGACTGGGAGGCGACGAAGGTGGTTGTTTGACGGTGGCTTTGAAGAGACGGCCAGTGACTTCAGAGGGGTGGCTTTGTTGCGGCGAGGAGGCGAAAGCAATGAACGATCACCGGAGTGAGGTTGAGGTCGGCAGAGGATAGGGAAATGCATCGATAAGTAGACATTGTGTCCTCGTCGCCTTGGGTAAGGATAAAACATGGAAACCGCTTGTCGGGGAAGTATTTTGAGATTTGGGTTAAGTTGTGGTGAAACGTACGGGGTCGTTGGCACGTCAAAAAGGATTTATTGCTACAAGGACTTCAGAGGATGTAGAAGATGTGATAGAGGGGAAAAGGTAGGGCCATTAAGGGCTTATCCGATAATTTTCAGTTGGAAGGAAATGCTTAAAAGGGACAGGGATGATGAACTCGTTGGAGTATGGTAAGTTTAAAAAGAAACAGAGAAGGAGACAGCTCTGAATTCCCAGAGATCTCGTCTTTCCCTCAGGAGCAACAAGTTATTCGTCTCCTTAGTGAATTTCCCCTCAGCAAGTCATAACTTGTGAAATGAGTCATTTAATCAGATTCCCAGTCAATCAACAAACACAGGTTCTCACTGGTCAGTGACCTTCATCTCCCAAACATCTTCATCGCATTTCAGTCTAGCCCCATTGCCCCCTCAAGAAACTAATAAGACGATACGCCTTTCTCACTTTGAGTCCTTTCTTTCCCAGGGGAATCCTTGGCACCAGGCGGTGCCGGCAGCAGTGATATAATGGCAACACAAAGCCCTCCTAGCAGTGGCACGTTCTTATTTTTATTCGAAGACAATGGGCGACATGAGAAATGTCTTCATTTCATTCAAACACACAAACACACACCGGCAAACGCACAGAGAGAGAGTGTACATCTCCTTATGTCACAACGTTGGCACTAATGCCCTTACGCTTCATTGCGCGGCGGGATGAGTTGAAATTGTATCCCGACGACGACAAAGCACAGACAGAAAGACATTAACTGTCTACAGTAAGAGAAACGCAACATGTGCCCAACCCCCTCCGCCTCTTTGTTACTTTTGTGCTAAATGATATCATTCACCCCTATCAGCATGACGTCACACATCCTGTCAAACAACCACACAAAGACTTTACCCAACACAGAAGCGCGGCCTTTTTGATGGAAAATGTTGCTCGCTCACTCCTCTTAACCCGCCTGCATACCGCATACTAATCCGCTTTGGTGGGGATTTATTCAAAATCCTTGCATAAACCTGCATTCACCCACTCACATGCACGTACAAGGACGAGGGCGTCTCAATATTGAACTTGGCAACAGAGGACGACAACGACGACGACGACGACGACGACTATGACAGTGGCTGAGAAAGTGCATAAATATTTCAGAGGCGGTGTGCAAATTATTCCTTTAGAGCAGAGAACCGGTGGGTGGAAGGACGGGAGAGAGGTGGATTGTGTTTGCTGCACATAAAAGGATGCGATCGAGAGGCGTGCATGGGGATGAGTTCGGAGTTCTTTGGCCTTAGGCTGTTTTTCTTCCGAGTTTGCTGTGCTCTTTCAGCGGGAAGATGGAAGCGATTGATACAAAAGAGGACTGTGTTTGGCTAAGTGTTGAGTGTGTGTCGTTGTGTGAAATTGCTTAACGTAGTGCCTTGCACATTTTGCAGCAATTTAAAGCGATCCCAAGGATGCACAGTGTGTTGTAGCAAGTGAGAAGTGATACGACTTCAAGCCTCAAATCATCAAGTTTTTCCAAACTTACCCCAAAGTAGAATTCAATTTACATTCTTTTCCATCGACTTTGTGCAATTCCATTTGACCTCTCCCCCATTTCGCTGCGCATTTCTCTCATCACTTGACACTTGATTGCTTTGTCGTCGTCCGTCCATCGCCACTTAGCCCAGCCCCGTCCATTATCGTTCAGTTTCCAATATCCACCGTTCGGAAGTGACTGCCCGAAGACCAAAGTAAACCTCAGCGCCACATTGTCTATCGTTCACTTAATCAACCGAGTTCAGCTTGAGCGGGATTTAATTACAGCACTCCAATATCCAGTTGCCACTTGCCAACACCCAAGTGAACGTCGACTCAATCTCGAAGAATGCACGGGAAAACAAAAGCTGGACGCTGGGCGGAAAAAGATCCCTAAGACGCACACTCCTTGAAATCTCAGCAGTCCTCTGCTCCTTTGCCAAAGGATGGCGCGAGTTGAGGTGGTAATTAATTTTTCTTCACGTTGCACAAGGATAACACACAGAATGGCGTGGCAGGCGATGGGAACTGGGAAATCCGGTGCGAAAAAAATCCCTTAATTGTAGTTCCTCGACGAAGGACGTCGTTTAGGAACGAATTTATGAATATTTCTTCTCGCGTTCGCCATCTTTGCGGCCCTCGTAGCAGCGAATTGAAAAGTTGCACTTACAAGTGTGCAGCGTCTGCAACAGTTTACTCCTTTCATTCGAATCAAGTTGAAAGGCGTTCGCTGAATTTTCTTTTATTCCGTTCCGCGAAGTGTGTGAGGCGGAATGGGTCGACGAAGGGAGGGACGGGCGCATGCTTGAGTACCACGGTTTAATCCTTTTAAACTCTTCACGGAGCTGCAGGGAGGTGGGGCAGATGTACACAACAGCGAAACGGCAGAGTCGCGCAGTTAATGAGGAGGAAAATTTCAGGGCATTACATTATAATGGCTCCAACACTACCGCCATCGTCAGAAGCAGTTGAGTACAGTCTGTGATGGCAAGGAACTGCCACCGAATGGCAGAAATGCAGGGTACTGAGTGGGACGTCGAAAAGGAAGCTAGTTCTGATGCGGGGTGGAGCGGTCCTTGGCTTGTTCCTTGTTTGGGGCCTCTTTCGCATGTGTTTAGAAGTTGGTGAAGATGGCAAGGTGCAGCTCAAATGGGCATTGGAAAAAGAGTTGAACTACATACGAAGCAGATAGAAAGTTTCAGAATTCAAACTGAAGTCTGTCATTTTTTAACATTTGCATTCAGGATACAGGAAGAAAAACCCATTCTTTAGCAGGATTGCTGGCAGCAGGTAGAAGCTATCAAAGAGGAATTATATGAGGATTTTAGGTTGCCTATAGCCCAGCTCAAGCTTCATCTGAACTCAGACAGGACCACGCATCAATTATTGGATCTCCTGCATTTTAATTGTGGTTTCTTGAGTTCGAGAAAACACCTTGAGTGGATTTAAGGATCTCTAGAAGCAAAATGAAGTACCATCCTCTGAGGATACGTCTGTTTCAAACAAGTAAACAGTGGAATTAGAGCCAAATTTCCCCGCAGTATGAAACAAAAAATTGGTACTTTTAATAAATGTAGGATATTTTGAATTCTTTAATATTTGTAGATCTGTAACTTTCAAATCGGTTGCAGTACGTTCAAAGTTCCTAATTCCCACTGTAAGACAGCCGACGATTTCTTTAGATTTAAGGAACACCCTAAGTGCATATGGGGACCTCACCATGCCACCTATAAATCTCTCCAGCCGCTTAAAGACTGGATATAGGGACCTCATCATGCTACCAGTCGTTTAAGGGTGGATATAGGGACCTCACCATGCCATTTATAGATCTCTCCAGTCTTGTGAACGGTATGGCACCCAACGTCCAATTCAGTTTCATAAAACCTGCCTGTCATTCTTCCTTTCCCTTTCCTGCAAGGCAATTTCAAAGTTTAAGACTCTACGAAAACGGTGCTTATTTGAATGGAATCAAGAGAAAAAATGACGGGCGTTGGCAGATAAAGAAACGTGGACCAACCATAATGCACGATGTTAGTTGTGAGTCACACCTTAATGTCAATTTTATTCGAAATGTCTTTGTTTCAGTGCAACCACGGAGAGGTACTCGAATGAGCAGCGCGTTAAGGCTGTTCAAGCCTTTTGGGAAACTGAGCGTTCAAATCAAAATGAATCAGTGGATTCGTTTACAAGCAGAACTGTCCCATTTGTGCAAATTTGAATCCCCGAGTGATTGTTGAAGAGCTGATGCCTCCACAAAGAGCGACTGTTTGGTGCGGTTTATGGGCTGGCACCGTCATCGGGCCGTACTTCTTCAAAAATTACGTCGGCCAAGCAGTCACCGTGAATGGTGTTTCATATCGCGAGATGATAAGAAGATTCTTGTAGCCAGAAATTGAAAATATGGTCCTGGACGATATATGCTTTCAACTGAATGTGCCACTTGCCACACAGCCAACGAAAGAAGAAATCATTTGCGGGAGAAATTCAATGGCGGTGTTATCCCACGTCGTGGCGATGGTAATTGACTGTCACCATCGTGTGATTTGACACCTTTGGACTTTTTTCTTTAAAAATACTTGAGTGGCACTACAGCCCACAGGGGACCAGGGCCTAGCTTCTACAACAACCACTCGTATTGTGCGTGCTACTGTTCTCTCACGAGTAGAAGGGACCTACAGTTTTTGCCGCATCCGAATGGCGAGATTTGAGGAGCTTTTTCATGGACAATTGATACTCTTTGAGTGTTGTGATTAATTGGAAAAAAATGGTGCCGTGAAAAAATGCGACGTGTCCCGTCCGGGAATCGAACCTAGACCTTCTGAGGGTGGACGCACTTTCCCACACCGCCACGGCGACCACTTCTTTCTTTGGGGAAATTTAAACGTCTCAAAGTCGTTGAGAACATGACAAATATGTGTTATTGGATAGATGTATGCCACCAATGCCTTTGGCAGCAATTCACCGATATTTTGTTTTCCACATAATTGCCATAAACCCTTCTTTCATAACAAAAAAATCTTACGATAATTCTCTAAAAACTTGTTGTTTAATTTATATTCATCATCGTGCGCTTTCGTTGGACCACTCTTTTACACAGCCTGCAAAAGACGATTGAAGTCTCAACACAATATACTTTCTCCAGCGGTCCTTCAACATCTTGCACCTGTCTGGCAAATTCGTCTTCTAGAGAAGCCTTCGTGGTGTTGACACTAGTTTTCAAGTTTGAAAAAAATTTAGCACTGAGAAAGCGGTTCGTAAACTTTGACACTTGACACAACCTTGATTTTGATATTGACAAATTTGGTCGTGGTGACGGAGAGGATATGAGCGGGTACGTCGGCATGGTGGAGGAGCATTTGTTTCTTCGCCGAATAAAGCCATTTTTTCTGCAATTCGGGATCGAATTGGCCCACTTGTTTGGCATAGTGCAGTCCTGTGACTTCATATAGTCAACGTTAAGCACACCCTGTAAATTCCAGATTATGGTGGCTTCTACCTTTCTGACTGATAGAGCAGTCTTCGCCATTTTCGGGGCACTTTCGTTGGCCGTGGTCTGCTGCTTTGACTGTTCCTTGGTTTCTCTTAGTCGACGAATAGTTTCGTCGAAGGTCACAAAAGTCCACAGAAATACATGGGATTGCGCTGAAACAGCGTCAAGCCTTCATTTGAAGTGGCTTCAGGGTTGTGCTTGTTGTTCCCGGTAAGCAAACGCGGCACCCATCCCGCTTCCATGTTCAATATTTCATGCAGGGAATGATTCTCTTTTGAGATGTCCACTGCTTTTGCTATCTCGCAACACTTCAATTGGCAGTCTGGCATTACGGGATAGTGCATCTTTTACACATTACCCTCCGCGATAATCATTTCCAGAACTCCTGAGACCTATTCATGAAAGAATGGCGGTCTCCTTTAAAAAACAACAGCCACCGTTTACAGTATCGAAGTTCTCTTCGGCTTTAGAATTTTGGATGGCCAATCAATACAACTATTCTTCTACCCGTCTCGCAACAGGGTTCGAATTAAATTACGAGACCGATTCCACTGAAATCATAGCCATATACAAGCATGTACAAATTTGCGATAGAGGCGCCATCGGGCGGTGAGGCTAATTGTAGCGCTCTCATAACTGCAAAGATAGCAGATCACATCAAAGCACCTGAATCCCACTTTTCTGTAAAAAAAAAATGAGCTCCTCAAATTAATTTACTTTGCTCACAGCACTCCTTCTAATTGACTCAGTCAGTGACGTGGTGTGAAAGAAAGTTCCTCTGCAAAGATGCACTTCCATTCGTCGCCTTCAAAAGAAATCCTCATTCCCACAGGTATAAAGAGCATAATGGGCTGACTTTTCACCTTAATATGCCACAGGATCCAAGCACCATTCAGATTCCCCCCTCCAACCAGGAAGAGGAAACACATCGCCTCTTGATTTCAAATTCATCTCATGGCGAGGACAACCATCATCGCAGTCACTGGAGATCGAAAAAATCCCGTCGATGTCGTTAAAATGAAAACCGTCGTCTCAAAGGAACCTCATCCTTTCCCTCAGCAAAGGGACTCATAACTCTCATCTGAGAACTTTTCATTAACTTCCTTGTCGGAGGAGCAGAAGACGAGGGTTGGAACCTCTAGCTGTTGAACCCTTCATTCGACTCGAGATACTCATGCTTTCTTGTTGTTGTTCTTGTATTTTATCCTTTTTTTGCGCTAGGAAAGTGTTGCCGCAACAAGGACTCTTGGAGTGCACGAAGCTTGAAAATTAAAGAAAAACACATCCACACACGACTGCATTTCATTCCACTTCGTTCTTTAATTCGCGCAAAAAAAAAAAAAAAACACACACACATACAGAAGCGCCAAGACAGGAACACGACTAATTTTATGCAACAGGAAGGGACGCGATGTAAGGTGGTGGCGGTGCCTCCAGGATGCCTGCATCCCGTGCCTACTTACATGCCACCATCAGTGCCAGTGGCATTGTTGCTGCGGCCAAATATTCCACAGATGTGAAGTTTTCCCGTTTTTTCGCCGTTCCTTTATTAAAATTCCGGTTTTTTTTTGTTGTTGCTCTCATTCCTGGAATATCCTTGATTCCTAGTATTTACCGAAGCATGAAATTTAAGCTTCTACCGCCGCCGACAGAGATCCGCTCCCACACGCGCGTCCTGGGAGTGTGTGTGTGTGGGTATACAATCCTTTCTTTGGGAGTGTTTTGCATTGAATTTCATTTTGTTCGAGAGTCCTTTGCAATGGCAGCAATGCCAGCAGCAGCAGCTTCCTGTGCGCTGGGAGAATTCTTTGGAGTTTTTTTTTATTTATTTTCGCCCGTCCAACTCTCGATGGGAGCGCTTTGTTAGTTGAGAAATAGTTATCCCCCTGTACCGTGGCGGTGAGAGAGAGAGGTCCGTCAATAAAAATATATTCCTTGTTAAAGGATGAATTATTCAAAAGGACTCGATTGCTGTTGATTCTCTCCACGCCCACACACATTCCAGGGGATTTTTCACCCATGTGCAATTGTTATCCTTGAAGCGTCTGTATTGCATTGATTTTTTGTTGGTGTCTTCTCCCTCTCTCTTGCCCTCCCAGCGAAGGATGACAGGAAAAGGGATTTTATTTTTTGAAAAGGATCCATTCTCATAACAAATACAATTTGATTGATCCTGACACAAGGATATAAGGTTCGTCTTTATTAATTGCTTCAACTTCTCTCTCCCTCTCTCTCTCTTTCCTTCCCCATCTGAATCCTCGTTGGTTTGGCATTTTAATTGAGTTTTCTTCCGGAACTCGGACGCTTGGCCGTGTGATTGAGCGGCAGATAATCCGTGGCATGTGCCCTCCAGCCATGGCATGAGCAGTGATGTGATTTGTTGGCTTATTGTTTCCACGACGAACGAGTTCAGAGCGAGAGAGAGAGAGAGAGAGAAAACGACTGCTATGAAGGACACTAATTGATGGAACTGATTACGTCTGCTGAAGTTAATTGCCGGCGGAATCTGTATTTCACGACGCTTTGAAGAGAGTTCCTGTGTGCGCCCGGTAATCGGGGGCGGATGTGGAATATTTTTTTGGCATTGACCGTCCGTTGCCTCTGCTTGGAAGTTTGGTGGCCAGGGACAAAAACTCACATACGACACGTATTTTGTTTCGTACCGTGACTGGAAGCTTCGTAGTCAAGGACAAGTATTGTCTTAACACCGGTCAAGGACTACCAAAAGATGCCATTTTTGCGAATTCACGAAGCTTCTCCTTCCTCTACCGAAAGCCTGGAGGCCTACTGCCCTCGGCCGATTTCCAGCACTTTACACACAGAGGAGGTGCCCATTTGACACGAATTAGGTGAATTTGAAGATCTTTTTCGACAAGAAAGTGGTTCTGCCACTTTACACCGAGCAGCTGGGCTTTATCGATTTCCTTGGTTCCATCTCACTCTCTCTCTCTCTCCCTCACTCCATCATTTGTTTGTTTTCAACGTTGTGTACCATTAATTGAAAATAATTCCATGAATTCTAAAGTAACTGTGTTAAGTGAGCGGGGCACTCATAAATTTTTGCTTCGCTTTCGCGAGTGGAGAGATGAGTGCTACACCTGAGGCACAATCGCTCTCCCTCTACCTCCCTCCCCACCCTGCCAAAAAAAAAAAAAAACAAACCCTCGACTCACATAATTTACTTTGATGACAAGAGTGGAGAACGTGAAGCGGGAGGTAGTCCTCATCTACCGTCTCAGCGGCGGCAGGTTACTCAACATTTTCAAGGCGCACTCAGTTCGGATACCTGGTGGGCCTCTTTGCCGCGGGAAACGACACACATTTGCAGTCACCGAGTGGATCTCGGTGAATGATTCCATCAACTGATGGCGCAGTTCCTAAGTGACAGGTGTTCTCATCAGTGATGAGTTATCTTATCGGTGACAACGGCAACGACAAAGACTGTGGGCTATCGTGCGACGTGAGTGTTCGGTGATCAGAGTGATAAGACTTGATTGAATTCATCAACCTACGTCAATCGGCAATAGCCGAAGGGAAACGCTGATAAAAATATGTGTGACGTCACTCTGAAGGGAATGTGTTGGCCGCCATCCCACATTCGTTGTGGGGAGACTGGAACGACTGGAAATCGTTTGCGAATCGAGGACATCGGAAACCACTTAGATCTCGTTATCGGCCATACATAACCTTCAAAAAGCCATTAACAACCCGCCCCCCTCCCCCCTGTGGCTTTGGTTCAATTTCATAATTCATTCCAGATTCCCTGGCAAACCTCAAAGCCCCCTAACCCCCCCTTACCCACCGCCCCGCACAACCACTGCAAGCAAACCGAAATGACTCATAATTTAAGGTTGTTCGGTTGCGTGTGTCCATTAAAAACGAATTGCAACCGAAATTGCGGAAATATGTTCCACCACCCACTCGACTGTCACTGCTGTGGCGTGCCGTTTTGTAATAGATCTGCATACATGGACTAGCACGAGTGAGCTCAACTCCCAGAGTGCTGGGTTTCCTGGTGTACAAACAACAACAATGAAATACGAAATTAAATTGCATTTCATTCTGCACCCTCCTCCCTCCTCTCCCTTCCCGCCATGCTCCAGATATTCGCCCTCCCACCCCCGGCAACACATGTGTATGCACCTTCAAGTGCATGTAAACTTTGACTATGCAATTTCCGAGAATTCACTTGAGGGATGTCGAACGGCGGGGAAGGGTGTGTGCACTGCAGAGAATTGACATAGAATTATAGTCACTCGCATGGCAGACTGTACGAGCAGAGGGTGACCGGATGAGGGGATGGAGGGGAGGAGGATGACAGGGTAATCATGAACATTTTCCAAATAATGGCGAGAAAATGACAAGAATTCACGAAAGGAATGAAGGGAAATGACGACTCGCTGGAGGGGAGGGGGCTGCGTGTGAGTTTAACTCACAGAGAGGTGAACGATGTCATTACGAGGCACGACAACAATGTGATCCCGTCAATCGAACTTGAACTCTGGTCAAGATGAAAGCGATATTCTTCTGTGGCTTGGGAGCGATAGACAGTGAAGATTTTAAGGACACGGGGCAGTAGTCTGAGGTGGGTGTCGAACAGGTTGGAAGGGGATTAGAAAAATTTGCGTCATGATAACGATTTGCTCAGAATTCAGATATCATGGCACACAAGCATTTGTTTCCTCCCAGTAACCGGACATCTGCGGCGTAGGGAAGAAGACAGATTTGGTCATTGGGAGTGAGACAAGAAGTTGAGAAATTAGCTTTTTTCGCGGGTTTGCTTATTCACTTGGATTCGGCTTCATCTGTGACAGCTTGGGCGATCTGAGGAGTCAGTCTAACTGTTCTTCAGTTTCAAAGGAATTGCTTTTGACAAAGTTAGCGACTACTTGGTATCCTCTATAGAGGCGGTACACTCATGTAAGCAAGAACTGCATCTAACCTTGAGTGCGCAATCGTGAGACAACTGGGGAGAAATTGTGTTGGCCAAAGAGAGATCACGATATCGGCAACATTAAGTCCGCGTCTATCCGAATATGCTGTTCCTTTTTACATGGGAAGGGAGTTGGCAAGTCAAACTCTCTCCCCTAATAATAATAATAATTTAGTGGCTCTACAGCCCACAACGGACCAGGGCCTAGCTTCTACAACAACTACTCGTGTTATGCGTGCTACTGTCCTTCACGAGTAGAAGGGACCTACAGTTTTTTGCCGACTCCGAACGGCGAGATTTGAGAAGCTTTTTTCTCTCTCTCTCGCCTGACGAGTGCCAAAACGAGAGAGAGCTGGCAGGCTGCACTAAGCAACCCACAACTAGGAAGCTAAGCTCATTTTAAGTTACACCGGACACAGGGTACGTCTCTTTAGGACAGCTGGAGATGATTTAGTTGGACGAAGGAAGGAAAGCATCTCCACGGTTCGTTTGTCTAGTCCACAAGGAAGGAAACCCCTTTCAAAAAGGTCCTGAAGATCAGTTGAACGTAGCATACTTCCAAGCAGACTACAATTTGTTTTACCTTACGACCTGCTTAAAGTGGTCCCCTTTTGGACCAACAATTGCTGTTCGTCGCAGTGTCATGGTTAAGGGTTCAGTTCCTGGATTGTTCATCATCTCCTTCGAGCTCCTGTCAACATTTAAGAGTGGGCGTCTTTGAAAATGTTTGCAATTGGCAAATATTTCCACCCATGAGCGAACAATGGCACACGCACAACACGAGTAGTTACTGAAGAAGCTAGTCCATTGTGGGCTGGAGTACCACAGAAACAGGCAGTCATCACTTATGGCTAACAAACCATATGGTGGATGCATAGAAATCCACTTACACAACTTCCGGAACTTCTAAAGAGTAACAATCGACGTGTGTGGTCTGGCGTTATCCTGCTAAAAGAAAACGCCTCTCCACATCGCCCAAGCAGGGCACTCCGAAGCGATTATTTCTCTCAGACGGTCTAATTGTTGACAATACACGTTCGAATTAAGAGTTTAGCCGTAGAGAAGTTGCGAGTAGTAGACGATTACCTGCAAATACCACCGAACGCAGAGTTTGTCCTGACTTGGCGCCGTTTAATCCGGTTGATTGGTTTTCAAACGCCCATTTGTGCTTAATGTTGTCCTAAAGGATCCATTTTTCACCACTAGTTTTCTTCCGCTTCAAAAGCGGATTGACTTTGTTGCGTTTCAGTAGCGAATCACAGATAGAAATTCGGTGTAGGAGGTTTTTCAGTTTGAACTCGTGTTGCACCCCATGCACCGAGTTTTAGCTTACACCACCAATAAGGCTTCATGGTGCTTCTATCTGTCTGTGTCGTTATCCTTTCGATCCACAGCTTGAGCTTGTCAAATCTAGACGTCTTCTTGTAATCATCCCCATTTACTAAGACCCCATTTATTTTACGTTCTCAATTTGTCTCTCACAAGTGTCAAAATACATCAGTAGCCCCCATTTAAAGGACACCCTCCCATCTATCACCCCATAAACTGCGCAAATATTTAAAGCAAAACCCCAAACAATCCCTAAACAGATGCGTCTTCATCACCAAGAAGCACGTTTCCCTCCTTAAGAGCTACCGGCCAAACCGACTGCCTCTAATCTACAAATATGCTTGTCCCCAAAACAAGGACAACTCCATCCACAGCATACACCTCTAAATCTCAATTTTAATGCTTAAAATGATTGTCTCCCCCACACCGACGACTCCGTTGCCTGGCAGTTTACATACATGACAAATTCGTCAGTAACCACATTTCAACTATCCTAATCCCATAAGGTGGAATTTTCTCTCTCTAATCTCTTGTTCTAACAGCCATCCACGCCCACACCACCCCCGAAGGTGTGTCGTCTTCGTTTCCAAGGGAGTTCGCCCGCCCTTCCACTCAATTTGAAATTCAATTTGATTCCTGGCATAAATTTATCAAACTAACCCCAAACAGCTTAGTGAGGGGAAGTCCTCTGAACAAATCCTCTCAAATTTGGGGGTCCCCCATCCACCCGCTCTGCCGCCCACCACCATCCTCACCCCTGATCCGATTCGAATTAATTACAGAAATTCATTCAAAAATGCAATTACTCCACAGCCAGAGGAAGCAAGGAATCACACAACCAAGGGACCATTGTTTCTCCTCATCTCTCCGCCCCTTCCCCTTGTGGGTAACAGGACTCGGCGACAGCATCATTATCAATTTCAATTAATTTCCCAGAGAGTACCGTAATAAATCATCCCCTACCGGCGAATCCATCCACGGCGCACTTCCCGCAGCCACTCACCCACTCAGCGCGCATACAGGTCACCCAAAGATAATTGCTGGGCTCGAAGACAGACCATCACCATCAAGGGCGCCCTCACCCCCAACCATCGGAAGTGGGACCCACCGGCCATTACATGTTTACATGCAAACAGCGAAGAATCGACGAATTGGAGTGTTAATAACGAAACACTCCGCGCTGGCTGTTGCCAAGAAAGGAACTCCTCACATGTATGCGAGCGGCCCATCGATCGGTGAAGGGTTGCGCGCCAGTGCATTGTTTGGGTTAACGAAACTATAACTAACGTGATGGCGATGTTTGCAGTTTGTGAATAATTTAATTACGGTATCTCCGGAACACATACTGCTCTGGTCAGGCGATAGTGCACGTCTGGGGAAGGGGCGTTTGGCCTGGATACATGCGATACGGCAGTGAGTTGGCTGGTATTTGTTGCGTATACGACCGAGTGAGTTTGTTTGCCTCTGATACACAAGGCAGAATATGGACGGTGGAGGTGGGGCGACGGGTGGTTGGGAATTTGCACAAATCCCGAATGGAGTGTGTTGACTTTTTAAAGGATTCCCTGGCAGTTAAGATAAATAGGAATTTGGAAGCGGCTCTAGGGTTTGTTGACGGAACAACGCTTCCCAAACGACACTCAACATTAAGGCTTGACGAATTAAGGGGGGGGGGGAAAGGGCTGTCTTCCATTTATGACACAACCTTCAATTTGTTCGAATCGCATCCAACCGGATTCCAGGGGCGATTTTCGTCACATCACACATGTCCACCAACTGATGAATTAAATCAAATTTAATGAAACATCACCGTCCGTCATCACTGGCGGCCATCGAAGAGGGACGGGAAAGAGAAAGAGAGAGGAATGGGCCACAAAAAAAGGACACAGAATTGAACAAAAACTGAAACAAATTGTTAACGTCAAAAGTTTAATTGATTTTCGCGTCAAAAGGATGCGCAGGGAAGCAGACAAAAAAATGTTTGTTTTCCAAGCCATCGGGCGCAGAAAAATGAACTTGTTAACCGCACAGTGATGAGTCAGTGAAACACACCCCGCAACAGTCGCCAGAAGTACACGTGACAGTGCGAGGAGCCGGGGAATCGATGCGACAATGACGTAAGCTTGTTGGTGACTGTGTATGCTGTCATCACCAGTGTATGAGTGGCCGTTGAATGATTCTGAGTCTGGCGAAACGCAGTTTGAGAGAGGAAGATTAGCGATGCTTTGTATGCAAGGAGTGATGCTTGTAGCGGGGCGTAGACTGCATGTGATGTGATGACAAAGGTGGATTGAAGGGGAAGGGGGGTTTAGGGAGAGCAACTCTTTGAATTTTTCGTGGCTTCTTAAATTGGGTAGCATTTGTATAACAAGACTCACAGCGCCCGAAAAGGATTATACAGAACTCATCGCCAACTTAGATTCTCTCAAGCATGTTTTCTAAAGGTTTTGGTGTTTGAATTTCACAGTTTTGAAAGTGCTCACGTTGACTTATGACAAATTGGACGCGATTCAAGATTTTAAAGGATTTCAAATTGCGACATAGTTTTTAACGATGATGTCTTGTGAATTTTCTGTGTCAGTTGAGCGATACTTTTCGGTGAAATACTGGCGATTCCTTAATGCTGAAGAGGTAAATTTTGTGATGCGAATGATAAATCAATTTCCAACACGTCTTTGACAGCACTTTTCGACGCAACATTTGACAATGCTCTTAAAAGCAATTTCGATGAAGATTTTTTCTCACTAATTTCAATTTCGTATATCGAATAGTTTTCCATCTCAATACTGATGATTGTTCGCATCGTGACTTTCTTGACGCGAGAAGTATCCCATCAGTTCGATTCTGATGAAATCTTTCAACACTTCGTCGTATTTATGAATGATTTCCGATTGCGCTTTAGAAATCTATATTTCAATGACTCAAAGAACCGTTTTTCCAGTACTTTACTGTTGAAGCTTTTCAAAGCGTTTTCAAGAACAGAGTGTGATGTAGTTTAAGAAACGTTTCTAACTCAACGTATTAGGCCATATTTTGCCACCGTTTCCGACTCGATGTGGACGACGGACGGTATTGGGCACGATAGTGTTTTTTAACCCTTTTGGTGAAGATGCTTTTCAATGCTATTTTTACAACAAGCGCTCTTTGCACAACGTTTCTGCCTCGATTTGGATAAGGTTTTCTAAAAAGTTTTTATGCCATTTTTTTAGCACAATTTCAAAAATGCGCTACATGATCGGTAAAATTTTTAGACCCAAACCGACGTTTTCCCGTTGGACATCGGAGACATCTGACCAACGACGCTACCTAACAAGGTTTTCAAATGTGACTTTCGCGACTTATTTCACTCCAGCGATATTTCCAACGCGAATTGAGGTTAGTTTTTAGAAAAATGTTGGCAAAACTTTGCGATGCGATTTCGCAAAAGTTTTTTGCCGCAGTTCCAAATTTTTGTCGAATCGATTAAACAACAATTTCGACGACTGCATTTTGACAACGTTATCCCGTGTTTTACATTACAGACGATGTACGATGTTTTCGATGCCATTTGATGAAAACTCACATTTTCTAATACCAAAAACGGTTTTCAAGTAGTTTTGGCATGTTTTTTCCAGTTGATTTTGTTGAACGAAATTTCGAAAACTTTTCGATTCGCCTTTGATATTTGAACGCTTCTTCTTGGAATCGATTTCGAAAACAAATGCAAGTAGACAGGATTTTAGATTTTCCGGTGCGACTTTGCCGGCATTTTTCAAAACTCCATTGGTGAGAGACATTTCCTGAACTTCGACAGCTTCTCAGATTTTGATGACTGTACTCCACGTGACTTTGTGAAACGTGACACTGTACCCAATAGACAACTCAATCGATTGTCATACGAATCGGAAACGAAATGAAATCATAACAAGCGGACGATTAACCTTGACGCGACGACTTCATTTAAAATCTCTTCTGGCGGCGATTTTCGCGACGGTCACTTGAGATGTGACGTATTCAAGAAAATTGCCAATCGAACTGTGTGTTGACTCAGTAAGTTCGGCTCTCACGGATCCTGTCATCCAATTATCACCAGCACGTACGTATCGACAAAATGGAATGCCCCCCCCCCCCCCCCGCCCCTCTGCGCTTGGGTATTCCCAGCACGCCCACGGTTCCAAATCGAAAATTATCACAGCTTCCAGGTCACATGGTGTCCTAAGCAACCTGGCAGAGTATCAATTAAAGTCTATTTCAAGTCCGCGACTGTGGGGGTGTACGGTGATCCCATACACGAATAAGCCCCGCTCGATGCCAAACTGCGAACAATCGATTCGCTCCGTCAAAGACCCTCGCAATTAAGTCACTTGTTGAAGCGCACTCCATCGTGGGCGGGCTCCCCTCTCTTACACCATCTCTCGGCTGAGTCACCATTAAGAGGATTACCGCCGAGAACGGCGTGTGTGTGTATACATATCCTTAGCTTCCTGTAAGCCGTATCATTATGATTCCTTCGTGAGTTCTCTCACTCCCCACCCCGCTCAAGTGACAACGACTGGGAAATCCAAAATAAATTACCTCTAGTCCTCCGCCCCCACGCCGTCTACCAGTTCTGCCGTTGGCTTGGTCTCCGACGAATGGTGGAGCATGATAAAAATATTCCGCATCGCTTGGCAGGGTTTACATTTTTATTCTCTTTTCCTTTGCCCATCGTCGTCTCTGGTTAAGAGGTTGTTTATGCGCCCTCTTAGGGAGCCTTTGGAAACTTCTCGGCTCGACTTATTGCCAAGGAAATGCGAGTCCTTCTGCCCGACGTATCGTCATCCATTTGTTCGTGTCATAAATTAATTTGCACGTCATCATCGCTGCTGACTGCGGCAGAGGCCAAGGCTCAAGGTAGATCCGCTTTGTGCCAGTCCACCGGTTCGCTGGCTGACTTGTGGGCTGATGGGCCTTCTCTGTCGTGTTGCCGTTCGATGCTCAATTGAGTTCTCGATTGGCCTCTTGGAACGTGTCTTTGTGCGACGACACGAGATGGCACTGAATGGGCTTTGGGATTGCAAGCGATGGTGGAGGAGTTTCCGCTTCGGCGTCAAGGCCATGCACGGGAGACGATGTGTAGCGGCAAGGAAGCGAATCATTTGCGTATGGAAATCAAGGATATGATTGCGGCGGACGTCCTTAAGAGGGAATTTATGCTAAAGAGGGACATTAGGCGCAAGGATCTGCGGAAAACGAGTGCTTTTCGAGGTGATTTCTGGGGTTTGGATTTTGAGTGAGTTGCTGATGGGCGTGCTTGACACACAGATGTGACCTCTGTAAACAGCGATTGACAAGAGATGGGAATGAGTGCAGGGAATGGGATGGAGAGTGGTTGGGCGATTGTTGCCTTCCGGAAAACTGAGAGAGGGGGAAGGATCAGTTATGTTTAGATACACAGCAGAATAAGAGTAAGAAGATTCCAAAGACAATGTTTCACGCGCTCACATTAAAGGGCCTTATATGAATGGAATTCCTGAGAATTTAGAATGGTATTCCAATGGGCGAAGACTCACTAGTCTTCCCCTGAAGTTTCATCCAACGTTTTCAACTCTGGGTACTTCCAAAAACACGGGTGTCTGTGAACATCCAGTTCTGGACCCGGACCAGAACCAGGACCCAGGAGTCTCAAAATTTCAAGTTTTTGACCCAGTAGTCTGTAAAATTTTGATCTGAATTTTTAGGTCCAGATATTTGCAGTGAACCAGAAGTTTGAGATTTCAGTTTTCGTCGTCAAAATCGACTCTTAGACGAAACACTTCGCAAAATACCAAAATCGACCGTTTCTTGAGTTTTCGTCAGATGCATTGCAAAATATCTAAAATTTCGAAAATTTAATTCCAACTTCCGCTTGCGACCAAATTCAGATTGCTTGGCGTTCTATATTTTGAGACGTTCCACAAATTCAGTTCCAGTATCATCACGTCCCCCAGCCCCCCTTCCCCTAAAAAGCTGAAATTGGTCCTCAGCCACGTGACATCTGCCCTGTTTCCGCCCACAGACTGACTATTCTTCGAATCCATGTCATTGAACCGTTTCCCCTGTCAACCCATTCGATGTTGTCGAAATAATCGTCTATCGGGTGTGTGTGTGATTGTGAGCCCACTCAAGAGAAGAACGTCCCTTCTCCAAGAGCAATCAAAAACGACTCAGGACAAAACAACTGACTGCCGGTTGAACAAATTTCCGTTCTACAATGAGATTCCCGCTCCTCGGACCGAATGCGAATGCAAAAAGGAATTCAAAGAATGGCATTGTCAATACAGGATTACACAACAACGGACTGCTTATCAATTGATTTTGATTTTGTAATCTCCTGCCGTCTCACAGAAAATGGGCAAATTCACTCATCAAGAGTATCCTTTTCATTCGGAAGCAGTCCCCACCTCTGGAACGAAAAGCTAGACAACGATGTCCTTATTCATTCCCGTTTGCAGCGGCAGTAGAGTTGAGACAGGCACATGTACACATGTGTCTGGCACCCATTCATCTGTCGTTGGAGGCGATTAACAGCCCTCAAGCCAGGCATGTGATGTGCGGCTCATAATTCACCAGGAAGCAGCAAAAGGCTCACACACACACGTCGCTGGCCATTTTCTGAAACTATTGTCATTCTGTCAACGTTCAAGGGCCACCGCTCTCACATCCTGGCCGTGGTTTTCGGTGCCAAACCAACCCCCGATCATTCTGAGATAGTTTACCGACGTGTCGACCGAGGAATTCCATCGGCGACAGCGGCGGCAGGGGTGGGTATGTAAATTTTCAAAAATTGCTTGATAATGGTAGCGGACGGTTTTTTGTTACGAGTATCCTCAGCAGGAGCAGTCTCCGGGGAGACTCACCGACACAAGAGCCCCCCCAAATGGAGAATAGATTGCGGCGATATGAGTGGCATAAGTTGTTTTGTTTGCACACTAGCCATATGGCTGGCCAACTGGCCGGACGGGCTGCGGGGACATAACACCTAGCCGCCGGTGCTGAAAAGGGCCGATAATGGAATCTCACATTTAGATTCTTTTTGCTCCACACTCTGTCGACCGACCGACTGAGGATGAATGCGTGTGTGTGTGTGTGTGTGTGTGTTGTAAATGACTGATGTGGGATGGGGAAGGTGGAACGTGTTGGCAGACATATTTTTGAAATTGAAAATTCCACCGCACACTGTCGGATGTGGAAGCCGTGGTTGTTGGGGGATTACAGAGCAGCGCTCTCCGATGAACGAGATTTTAATCTGTGGTTAAATGAGTTAAGGGAGGGGGTCAGGGGGCAGGATTTGTGTTTGTGTTCATTTCGAAATGTGTGGTTTAAACTATTTTTCGTTGAGTTCTGTGCGGTGACGTTAGTCGGACAGTCAACTCCATTTTTGATTGACTGCAATTCTACTCCCTGTGGAAGTAATTGAGGGGAGGGGGTGGCGGATTACGGCATCAGAGATTTAAATTTAAAAATAAAATCGTTAAAGTGCGAAATTCGGAAGGTTCACGTTGGTTTTTTTGTAGCCATCACGGCTCTAGGCAAAGCTCCTCACTGACTCAGCGGAGACAAGTGACCTGGTATCCTGTCAAAACGTAGCAAAAGGGTTCTAGTGGAACTTGTCTAAACACAAAGTGTGATGGCAAAGATCAAAGCTGCGTTTGTAATGATTTAGTCGTTAAGCGCGTCCATTAGAAATGAAATCGCGTGCTAAGACCCCTAGTCCATTTGCTCCGCATTCCCTTAATGTATCCTCCAGCATTGGCAGACATCAAAATCAAAAAGTCATAAAATCCCTCCCCCGAAGAGTGAAGGGTCATCAGATGCGATCCCATCCAGAAATCAACCGACGACCACCATTAGCAGCGCCTTCTCACCCAACCCCCGCTCTCTGAAATATGACACTACCCCCGTCGCCTTGCTGGGGAAAAGAAACGTAAATAAACCCCCACCACCACCTCACCCACATCGCCCAGCGTAAACCACCCAAGCAATTACCTAGAAAATCGCATAAAATTTAATGACGCACATATCGGAGATAAGTTTTCGTTCTTTTTTTTTGCTCTCCGCTCTGTTCCTTACAAAGTTAGTGGACAGACCATCGGAGGGGATCTCATTATGACGATTGAAGAGCCAGCTAGCCGACCGGTCGGCCTCTGACTGTGCGCGACGCAAAGTTCGGTTGGGTTAGGATATCCTCGAGCAACAGACGACCCAGTCAGATTCACGGAAATGGAATTAAATTACGTTTGCCCTTCGAGCGCGGTCGGCGAGGACGCCGATGGGGATGCCGATGAGGAATCCGAAGAAAATCAGTCACCTTTTGTTGGACTTCATAACAAAAGATGACTGGAGGCATAAGGGCGGCCAGGAATCGTCAAATTGGATTACCATTCGAGCAGAAGCAATTGTTGGCTTCTACTTCCACGCGTTCCGCCCTCAAACCGAGAGACGATGGCATTCCAAGGATTCGAGGCACTCAGGCGATTTCCGAGACGCATTCCGCAAGAAATTCCAAACTAAGAGGATGTCGCTCGGAAGTGGATGTCGGATGATGGGGAAACGATTAAATTTTGACATCTGGCTAGTTCGCGGATTATGCGGATAATTGGAGACGGGCATGCCCTTGCTTGGGCGAGGGAGGAAAGAGTTTGTTTCTCGGCCCCGTTTTGCAATTCAAATGGGATTGAAAATGCCAATTATGTGGGTTACAACAGACATCTAGATGCGGTTGAGCCAATTTTAAAGGAAGGGTCTCCCTCTCCTCCCCTGTCCTTCCCTCTCTCTCTCTCCCTCTCACACTCTTGTGGCGAATGAGCTCCAATCACAGAAGTCATCGTCATAAATTTTCACGTTTTATGTCTTTCGAACGTGGCACTGGCATGAGTGGATACTGAGTTCTTGGCACTGTACTCCCAAGAGTCGGCCGCCTTTTTGGAGTGGGAGGGGAGGGCGGTAAGGAATATTATGCGCGACGTTAACATGTAGATCGTCAGGATAATGCTCAATAACTTGTATTTTATGAGGTTTTATACGCACTGAGCGAGCACTGCAACGGTAATGGAGTTTTTGAAACATTTTATGCGTCTACGGAACATTGAAGAAACTTAAAACAGTGCTGGCGTAAAGTGAGTGATCTAAAGAAGATGTTCATTTGGTAGACTTCACGGTGATTTGTGTCTGGTATAAACTTTAAGGGTTCGAGGAGCTGCCGTGCCGTCTGGAAAAACGAAACTTAAAGAGTAGTGGGGTGAAATAAGTGAACAATGGGTGATGGTCTGAATGAGAAGGAATTACAAAGTAATTTTTTAAGGATTTTGAAGAACGTATAAATTGTGCTGCCAGAACGAATGGATTTTTCATAGTGGAGGCATGAAATAAGTGAACAGTGGGAAGTGATGTTTATTTTCAAGATGATTCGAAAGGAACTGTTTAAGGGCAGGGACCTCCTATAAATTTCTTAAGTTGGAAAGTATTATTGTCTGTATTGCTAATCCAAAAAGACGCTTCACAGTTGTGGCGTCCCTATATAAGAATTGAAGTTAGTTTAAAAACGAATAACAAAGAGCTTCGTAACTGAGTTAAGTATTAAGATTAGTTACGTTCAAGAAAAGTGAGTTTTTAGAAACTTGAATTTTTAGAATATCTTCTCAAAAAGCCAGTTTAGAGGTTGACTGAAAAAGAAATGGAGTTACAGCCTCCTTGCTCAGATTTCTCGATCAAGCTCTTAATACGGGCCATTGTCATTTTGTTGTGCACATGCCTCAATCCTATTTCAAGACACTCTCCGAAGGACAACACGACTTAGAAAAGGTCTTCAAATTCCCGAAAATCTAGGAGATTAAACTCCTTTTTGTGAAAATGCGGAATACAGAAGTTTTTGTACGACGGTAAAGCAAATTTAAAAAAAATGGTTTCCATTCCTGCTGATTGGTATTCCGTGGTTCTTAAAATACATCTTAATTTCAATTAAGACATCAAATAAGTTACTTGTAAAAAGCAATTGATATGTCTCGGTAAAAAACGATAAAACTAAAAATGGCGCCCAACATGGAACCAACAATTCCCATCTAAAAAACCGAGAGTTCTTTTAAAAATGGTTTCTCATCATCATGCAAGAGTCAACAATTGTGAATGATGATTGTTTTGGCAAAAAAGACAAAGCTTAGAGTGGCGCCCAACATGCAACCCACAATTTTTAAATTAATTCTGTACATCTTTGAAAGCATGAGTGAAACTTTTAAAAATGTACAACTATAAATAACAATTTATATGTAACTGCAGAAACGAAAAAACATACAATGGCGCCCAACCCACTCAAGTTTCGTATAAAATGCCCACCAACTAAGATATCAACAAATAAAATTTGACAATTGTGAATAATGTTGCATTCACAATTGTCCCTCTTAAAGTCCACGTCAACATTAAGTACCACGTCAGCCATTAACTCCAGAAAATGCGCCCCAACGTCAACAAACTTCACGAAACAAACCCAGCAACAACAAATGTCACAAGAAAATTATACCGCTATAAATTTCTAAATAACCTAATAACTGTATAATAATAAAAAGAATAAATAAAAGATAGCGCTTAAGGAATCATTGCAATCACCGCCGCATTTTCATAAAAGTTTTGTGAGATAAATTGGCACACCACATCATGAGATGGAGGCGTAAATGATTTATGACAATCCGGAATCGCCTTCGACTTGTCATAATCCAGGACAGGATGGCGCAAGCTGGCAGTAGTTAAGTTCTATGGCAATTTGGAGGCTGATGTTTGCACTAAACGGTGATAGGACTGTAATAAGTCGTCAGTGCGCTGTGTGGTGTGCGAGGGTGACGGAATGGAGGGCAGTTCTCTTGTGGGATGATGTCTTGATGAGCGGTACTATTTAGCTTTTTTTCCCTGTTAGGAGTCTTGACCTTGCAAACAGATGCTATGTTGTGACACTAGTTAGTCGCAATCTTTTGTCACTAATGAATGCGGAATATGAATCCAAACACATGGCTGTTTAAGTTGAACTGCGAGGGTCTTCTGGGCGATCGTCTTGAAAATATTAACGACCGATGGCACAGTGGGGAGTTTTTGACCATCAACTTTCATGCTTTCCGCGCTCCAGCATTGGACGAATGAAATCAGCCGAAAATTTTTACAAATCTAAACCATTCCATGACTCCTACAGCGATTCATCGTGAATTTCCAGGTCAATAGACCCGCAACATGTTGCCATGTTCACACCCCCAACACAACACAGTGGCCAATCGTGTCCTCGTCGAAACCGGCCACGTCACTGCATCGTTAGAGGCAAGCACAACGCCAGTCCCGAGGACACGTCATTCCGCCCTCCAACGATGACTTGGAGCAATGTCTGGCGCCTGCTGCCTGGGTACTGGCTGCCCTCAATTAGAG
The DNA here is from genome assembly GCA_944738645.1 of Eristalinus sepulchralis. Classification (NCBI taxonomy): domain Eukaryota; kingdom Metazoa; phylum Arthropoda; class Insecta; order Diptera; family Syrphidae; genus Eristalinus; species Eristalinus sepulchralis. Next base: position 5,647,407 of record OX122885.1, on the reverse strand, counting down.
TTCAGGTATGAAGCGGAATGTCCCAAGGAATCGATATTTCATGTATCCTTTGGCCAAGGTACCAGCAAAGGCCACATCACTGCTGCGCAGTTCTTCCGCCTTCCCCGCCCACCGACTGTCAGCCATAAATAACCTCAAATGCCTCCCGTCCTCCCCCACATAAAATCGATTCCAATTCGAAATCTAGTTCGAAAACTTAATTTATTAATAAATAACCGGCCTTATCGGCAGTCCTTCCAGGCGAGAGGTTTTCCATGAACTCAGCCGGGCTGCCTTTTGAAGGGATTTGCACAAATCCTTTCAGCCAAAGCGGGAAAGTTGACAGTAATCCGATTATAATGGTGTTCGTACTACCCCCGCCTCCGTGCCCACTTCAAACTGAAAAAAAAGGTTTAATGTCCCATTAGTCAATTTGACCATTTTGGCTTGTCAAAGTTTGCTCCTTCACGTCACCAAGACCGCAACCGCTGCCACTTCTGTGCGGGCGCCGTACGCATGTCATCCTCAAGAGTTCCTTGGAATGCCAATGAAAACTTTTTCCCATCGTCGTTGTCTCTGGCTGAAAGAGAGGGGCGGGGGCTACTTGACGGGCGCTGGTGCTTGCAACAGTGTCAGACCAAGTATCGGTATCGATCGATTGACACTCCATTCTTGGAGAGGGCGACCGCAGTGGGTGGGACGGGAACCATTTGTCAACGTCTCAGCCAACCCCTCAGCTTAGGGGCAACAGGGGGAGCCACGAAACTATCGAAGACCGTCATTAATTTTTAATTTATTTACTCCTGCGGTGAATGGCTGTGTGTGGGAACATTAACTGCAGTCGCTCAGGTTGCCTTCACACTGTCGCCAGCGTCGCCGAAACAAAGGGACAGCACACACTTTCATACATTAAGTGCCTGCGAGAGGTTGGGTCGGTTGGGCAAAGAGTGGTTGTCCTTCTAGGATTCGTTTTATTTGCTTACGGGAGTGCAGAGGTAAACATCTCACAGGCAGAGGTATCGATTGGCTTTCGACGTAGACGGTGGACACGTTTGCAGAGCTGATCCGATGACAGTTCATTAGGTCCTTTCCGGAAGGGGACTGTCACTGTTCGGTTGAGATGAGGGTTTCGGGGGGAAATTCGCTTGCAGACATCCTGCGGTGGTTGAAAAACAATGAAAACAGATGGTATCCTGATAAGGAGGTTCGGTTGAGGCGTGTGCGGGGGAAGTGGAATTTGAGGAGACAATTGGAACTGAAACTATGGGCGAACAATGAACGAGACGTCGGAGAATGCAAAAGTTGGGGAATTTGTGGAGTTGTAAACACGCCTAGGGAAACAGCGGCAACTAAAGGAAATAAGAATTGAAAAGAAAGAGAGGACATCATGCAAGAAATTTAAATCTAGGCGATTTTTAGATGAATTTGAAACAGAGCATCACAATGGGAAGGGAAAACTTTGAGGTGGTCAAGGACTACGTTTACCTCGACTCCGCAGTACGTAGTTATAAATTAGTACTGAAATCAGACGCCAAATCACTTTTTCCAATCGTTGTTTTCTTTGGAAGGAGAGGCAATCGACTCTGTACAGAAGAACTGATCAACCCTGTCATGCTCTAGAATGCTGGACGTCACGGAGAGCGGTTGAAGAAGAACTTCCAAGGTCAAATTTAAGACTTGGGTGAGACATCCGGCCCTGTCTGAATGAGATATCCATAAGAAAACTTAAAGGCTAACTTTATCTAAAGGACTGTATGGCTATCCGGCAATGCAAGCGTCTTCGTGTTCCACTGAATGTGGAGCACAGAATAAACAAAGTTCTAATCCAAAGAGTCTTCAAATCCGAACCATTTAGGCAACGCAACAGGGAGAATGTCATCCTCTGTGCTGGCGGACACAATTGTAAAAGATCCTCCACAAACTTGGTTTTCGAAATTGGAGTCAGCTGACTAGACAACTTGTCAGATTGAGAGACAAGTTAGTTGATGCCTAGGTTTACTTTTTTTCTGTTTGGTAAGGTTTACAATATTCAATCAATGTGAGAGGCACTTTTGCAACTTGTTTTGTTCATTGAATTAAGAAGTAATATAAAAACTTTGTCCTGTATTGCGCAATGGTCTGGAAACGAATGCCGCTATTAGCTGTGAACTCTACAAACTCCACCTATCCTGATTAAAAGACACTATTCGCTATTATAGAATTCAAAGATGTCAAATTGGAGATCCTTAAGCATCCACCTTCTTCACATCCAGCCCAACAATCTTTTTTTTTCATGTCGAAAGTTACACTCCCCATATATGGTCCCCGTCAAGGAGTGGTACCTTCGAAAATGAACAGCTATCATATTCGAGATTTCAGATGAAATGCCTCCAAATTGGCTCAAATCCCTTCACAGGTCTTGCGGATATACACACAGAGCTAGGCGGACGTAGGCACTAAGAAAAAAATCGTTTCGTTTTTAAAACGAAACCATAAAAACGTGACCGTTTACCACACCCGAAGAAAGCCTTCAAAAGCACTGTACTCACTTGAAAAAACGTGTGCCCGCGACTTAAATCTGTTCCTTACTTTAAGACCCCTTTCCCCCTCCAAAGATAACAGACCAGTAGCCTGCAATATTCATCAATATGAAAGCCAAACGCTAACTTCTTTAAGTGTAAACAGAATGCCGAACTTTTCCACCGCCAGACCGTTCAATGTTCACTCTCAAAGACGTCGTCGTCGCATGAAACTTTAACAATCTACGAAATGGCTCCGCCAATGCCTCGCTGTAGTTAAACGCCGAGCACACTCTGCAACACTTGTTGCCGTACAAATAGCCACCCGCAGCCGGCACCCTCTCCTACCCATCGACCGCCCCAAATAAGTCACCGTTAAATCCACAAGAGTATTTCAGAAGCAACCGGCTGTTGACAAATTTGAAAACCAAATGCAATATCCTTAATGCTTAACTCTCTCCCCTCCAGCCCCACTCTCTGCCCATTCCACGCCAGGAGGTATGCACTTTCAATCTTCGACACCACCGCCACGAGCAATGTCCAACATGGTGGATGGATGTCATTAAATTAGTACCGTTATCGACTAAAGCAGAGCACAGTGTCCACACAGCGAAACCAGCAGCGTAATCCTTTCAAATTACAATTTGTCTGTGTCTGTGCATTCGAGCACTGCAAACACTAACAACTACACGGCGCACAGCAGTCAGCGTAACATAGCGAGCACCGGATGGTGGAGGTGGCCGGTGATAAGGGCGAACATGAAGCTCTATTGATTTTCTCACACCAGCGCTCACTTGGCGCGCGCTAAATGAGTATTTTTCATTCGCTGAGGGAGGGGGGGGGGAATATTCTTGTTCTTGTTCTTCTTCTTCTTGTCCAGCCCTCGCTAAGTGCTTTTTGGATCACTCACCCATACAGAGCCGGCAGAGGCACACATTCGCAACATTATGTCGCCGCTGCTGTATCGCGGGTGCTGTAAAGTTTATTTTTACACGGCCTGACCTCCTTTGGCAGCTGCAATCGACAGGAAGACATCACCACGGCGAATGCTTGTGTGGTGCCCTCCACACTCCCTGGCTCCGGCGAATCGTTCTTTTGTTCCCTCCTCCTTTCTGCAGTTTTTCGATGCGTTCTTTTTTTTCTTTCTGGTGCTCCTCCCCATCCGCCTATTGACTGCTCGTAGAATGCACTAAAACCCGGTGAACTCTTCCATTTGTCACTGGGAGGGGAGGCAGGGAGGGGGATGGTAAGCTCGCACCCCGCTGTGACATACTTGGAAGGAAAAATGTGCTGCAAGCAATTTACCATTTTTGACATCCTTGGCTAGGTGCACGTCAAACGGGCGATTGGAGACGGTCGGAGGGAGTGACATATTTTTCGGATGCTTTATCCTCTACGCTGCCTGTGTGTTTGTGTTTTTGATTTTGTTTTTTGTTTGTTTACTTGGAAGCGATTCAGGAGTCACGGAGCTGGAGTGGAGATGGAGAAGACACATTCAAGAGATGACATGACATGCTCGTCCGTCATTGTCGTGCAGAATTCACAACGATAGTTGTCAAAAAGAACAGAAGAAGGCGTTTTGATGGACGGAAACAGCACAGAGGACTGACAGGGGAATATGTGGGCGTGACGGTGGCGTGAGACCTTTGGAGACTGCCGATAAATGAAGATAAGAATTGTTAAGTGGAGACTGGTGGTGTGTAACCTAGTTACAGACGTTTGATGTTATTGCAGGCGTCTTATTGCTTTATGGAAGCATTTACGACGTTCTAATCCCTGCAAAGCTCTAAGACAAAGGCACTTAGACAAGTTTTTAAATTGGATGTAGTGAATTTTGTTGACACAGCAAGACGGTATCGCAGTCTGGTTTAGAGTGTCAACAGAGCACTTGAATTCAATTCTCGTATGAAAGGAAATCAAAACAACTTCAAATGAATTGCATTTGGCATTCTTATCATACGAAGAGTACTCCACGCGATAATCGATATTTGACAGCAGTCTTTAAAGTGGTCTATAGGGCCTTTATCTGACGTCAATTTTTAACGTGGTTTCTCGAAAAGTAATGAAAAATTGTTTATTTTCACAAAATTCTCTTCACTGTCTTCAGTCCAGATGAGTCTCAGTTCTAAGAATTTTTCCGAACTTGTGAAAAACACCAACAGATGACGTTGACAATTCAATATTTCCTATAGACGAGTGTAAGCAAATTACGCAATCTAAGATACAGCACTTTACGGCGTCTATAGAGAGTTTATTTGGTTTGTCTTTGCCAGGAAGAGCATCCTTAAGCTTATAGCGATTATCAAGGCGACTTATGATAGGTCTAAATGCTACATTCTGCAAGGGGAAAGTCAGTTAGAAGCATTCGAAATTCAAAGTGGAGTCAGGCAAAGTAGCTTCCTATCCCCAGTATTGTTAAGCTGATGTGCTTAACTCCGCTCTGTCATCGAAAGCACAAGGAATTCGATGGACACTTTCATCTCACCTAAGTCATCTTGACTAAGCTGATGACGTGTGCCTAATCTCACACAAAATAATGGGCCTCCGCCGAATGACAGCAAATGTGAAAAAGGAGGCTAGTGCTGTGGACCTCAAGACCAACACATCAAAACCAAGGTTTTTGAGCCACTCAAATAACACTCTTGATCTTGAAATAGGCGTTGCTTCACAACTGGTTAAGAGAGTAGAGAGTTTCCTCGGAAGTATTGCGTCAGCCAACGCATGAACCGAAGCAAACCGAAGTTTGGTGTCCACAATATGTAGAAGCAATGCTGTTAACTTAACCACCTTGGCTAACCACCTTGGCACTACCCGCTTCCTTGGTTAGGGCTTCCGTCGACGGTTGGGTCTACCAGTGGCACAACCAGAGACGGCATGACTCTCCAGGATGTGAGAAATCCGCGGCTTTTCTTTTACCTCTAGACAGAAAAAGTGCAGAAAACTTGTTGGCGTACAAACAAGGGAGACTTCACCTTCGCTAAGGACCTAAGTCTACTTGGGCTAAGTGAAGCCACCCTCTGCGACTCCTGTGGCGAAGGTGAAGACAATTCAAAGCACATTCTCTCTCAATATCACGCCTTTGCTCCTATCAGGTGTTTGGCGCCGATGTGGCGGGAGTTGAAACTTTAAGTTCTTTATCACAGAAGCGCCTGCTGATCTTTCTTCGGAAAACCAGAAAAATACAGTAAACGAAGGTTACTACTTGATAGTACGCCTGGTCAAGCATCTTCGGATACAGCGCTTTAGATGGTTAGACCATGTACACCACTGCTCCGGCCTGAAAAGTCTTCGAATCTCAGGCATTGGGTCAACGCAACAGGGAACGACCTAGGTTGAGATGGCGCAGACAAGCGGAGATGGACCTCAATCAACTGCGCAACTAGAGGCAGCTAGCAAAAGATCGTGCTGGCTTAAAAGAAATTTTGGTTGAGGCCCAGGGCTCAGCTCGGACTGTAGCGTAACAAGAAGAAGATGCATGCTAGTTTAAACACCAAGGGAGGACTGTTTTGCTCCAATGGTGAGTGCTTGCTATTATATGTGTTCACTTGGCAAGCGACAGCCACTATCACAAGAAGACTTTTGTAAACTGGTGCCTACTTGCCGAATCTCAAACGAACAGCTTCGCCTCGAAAAGGGCGAAAATTACGATGCAATGGAACCCACTTTCCTAGGACGGCAGAAGAGCGGGTCAACCGAGAAGTAAAAGGCGCAAAATAGTAAAGCAGGAGCCCCGACAGCTGGGGAAGAAGTGAAGTGACCTTAAACTCATTGCGGGAAATCGCACCCGATGGCGCGAAGGAGTAGTAGTGGCCCTAGGCCCCGCAATGGGTACAAGAACTAAGAAGTTGAAGTCGAAGGAACAGAACAGAACAACTCTGTGTCTTCCATTTGCAAGAGCTGCACAGGATATATCTTAATTAGGATATCGAAAAATAGACTTTCTGTTCCTTTGTTGTGTGTGTGTTATATCCTGGTTTCCTCTGCTAATTTCCGTCTTCCCATCACGCTAGTTGAGAAATATCTTAAATAGTTAATCTTCTTTCAATTTGATGTTCATATCTTGCCACCAACCTCGCGAACATCCTTCTGACAATCCTCTGCCCAAAACTGGCTTCTTCGCATTTCGAAAGTTTCTCGTCAATTCAATTCGCCATCAAATTAGGCCACAAAGTGATTGTAATTTCAATCAAGGCGCCCCTCCCTTCCATCACAGTCACTAATCACAGCGTCACTGTGTGTGATGGCTTGGCTTCCTTTGAATCTCGAAGCACACGCGAACGTCTGTGTGCCACGCCGGAGAAATGTGTGCTAGCGGAACACACAAATCAATTTCCCCGCAGCAATTAATCGAAATTAACCCAAACGGAGCACGACACGCTCCTCCACGTTTCCTCCTCTTTGACATGCAACGTCCTAGAAAGTGACTTCCCGGTGTGGCGGACAAAAGTCATCCGAAACTCTCATGACTATTCAAATGAACGGCAAGAGTGGTAGTTATGAGTTATTGATTCGAATTCTTTCAAAACTTCATCCCCTTCTGGGGAGTGAACGGATTTCTCATAATCGTTAGGAAGTAGCGGTGCCACAATCAATTAAAACTTCCCCCGCGGCCTGCGACTGCTCCAAGGACGAGCGACTTGATTGTGTGGCCCTTCGCCCTCTTCCCTTTGAAGCACACTGGCACAGAGGGAATAACTGCTTCCGGGGTGCTAATTGAGAATTTCGCCATAATCCCCTGGAACTCTATCTCGCCGCCATCGACAATTCTCCTCAGCTGCACACACTCTCTCAGCCAGCAGAGAAGTGAATCCTTTTTACCCTCCACCCCCCGCCCGCAGCGCAGCGCAGACATCAATCAATAAATTTTGTGAGGGCGGAATCTCCGTTTCGTATCGGTTTTGTAAAATTTAATATCCTTTGATTCAGCCCCGGACTGGGGGTTTTCTGTTGCCGCCGATGGAGTGCTGTGTTATGCTTTGCCGGCAGGCATATTGTTCGGCATTCCCCGGGATGTTTGTTGCTCGTACCGTCGAAATGGAATTCCTCTGCCACAATGGGGCTCCAGGTAGAGGCACAGCGATACCATGGGGATGCTTTAATGGAGATGCTACCAGGAGCACTTCACGATCCCTCTCTCTCTGTTTGTAAGTTGCTTTGATTTCCCCCCAGCCCTTGAAAAAGTAAAAGCAGAAAGGATTCTCCTGCTTTTCATATGGAAGTGCTTCCTCCGCAGAAAACCACAGAGGTCCACAAGGATGACGAGGCAGTGTCACAAGCCGCCCAACGTAGCTCGTTCGCAAACAAATCAAATTTCCGAGGAGCGACGAACAACATTAACGTCGTCGTCGTCGTCGTCGTCGTCATCGTCGTTGTCGACGGTTTTGTGGCTTTAAAGTCGCCTCCTGGGAGCCGGAGGCGGCGCAGCGACATCGAAGGACCTGTGGGCGGGTAGCCTGTGTTTTATCGACTGCCGAAGTCTGCCCGAGAAGAGTTATCACGTGATTTACGAAGAATTTACTTTGCGCTTCGATTGGATTCTGTCCTGGATATTTGTTTAGGAAACAATTTTATTGGGTTGTAACCCTCTTATCCCCTGATTTCGTTTACACGCTGGAACGTGTGTGTTTTTATGAATCTCGGCTGGGAACTGGAATTTATTGTTATCTGCATGTTATGGGCTTTTATTGTCCTGGACACACGATCTCTGGGGGATCCCTTTCCGGGCGTCGAGCAGTGCGTGCGTTTTTCGCAATGATAATCACTGGGACAAATCTCGTTTCTGGGATGACTTGTTTGCATCGGGGTCGTAAAACGAAGGAACTGTAGGAAGGTAGTGGGACTAGGTTTTGCTTAGAAATTCATTTTCGTATTTTGACCTTCTTCCATTCTGGCTGCCGTGCTGTTGATGGCACACGCTCTTGATGACTCCTTGCAGCCTTTGATGTGTTTCTAGGGACTATGTGATTTTGCTTTGATAAGTCCTGTTTGTGGATATACAGATGAACTTAGATTTGAAAGGTTTGTTGTTTTTTTGATAAATTTCACTCAACATGAGGTGATGTCCGAGCCTCGTCAATTTGTTGGGGTGTAGTCTGTGGAGGACTCTGTTGTTTAAGATGATCCTGGAGATCAGAGCTTGTGATAAATTTATTCGTTTAATTTATCCTTCTTCTTTAACGCTTCCTAGGTGAGAAAAGGAAACAGTTTCCATTTTATCGTATGGTCAAGGACGTTGATTTCACATTTGTAGTGCACCTCAGTCTTTGAACGAATTAAGAGGACAATTCTTTCTCTTTCCAAAAGACATGCTCAAAATATACGTTTTTGGCCTAAATAGGTGTGACGGTTGTATTCAAAGTATTGCAACATTTTTTTTTTTCAATTTGTTTCGCAAGGGATGAATTCTGTCGGTCGATTTATCGACTCTCCACGCTTCTATCCACTTTTGTCCTTCATCATATTTAAAGAACTGCTGGTCAGGCAGATCAGGTTGCTTTAAGTGGAACGAATCGTTTTCGAATCTTGCAAAGATCCGGGCTATAAAGCTGGTGAGGATGGACCTCCCATTTCTAAGTACGTTTTGAAAGTTCTTGCAATTGGTGGCCTATCATTACAGTCCAGCAAAAAAAAGGTGTCTTGAGTCCATTTCCGAATGATTTTTCCTTTAATGCGCATCTCAAAACCGTCTTTATGTATTTTTCCTTCTTTTTTGTCTTTTTCCGTCTTTTGATATTTTCCATTTTTTTGGTCCAAAGACATACCACACACAGCTGGTCCACAATCTGCACCAAACGGCCACTTCCTATGGGTGCTCGACAACAACGTGTGACTTTTCTGAGCCCAAGAAGCGGCTATTTGGCTTGTGAGCGTAGCCGCTGAGATGATGTTTCGCCCAAGATCGTCATCCAATACCAGCTGCTCTAAGGCACAAGGTCTTAGTCGCCTTGATCTTGGTCGCGCATCTTCACTTGCTGAGCCCATTGGATCTTGTAACTAATTTAAAATCTTAGTTCAAAATTCTCCTTAGGCCATGTGTGTGAAATGTTGATCGTTGGCGAGTTGATGTCCGTAAATTGAGTCTCACACTCTCGACCATGGTAGCCGATGGTAGCCATATTCTTAGTACTGTCCGAAGACGGTGGATGATCAAAAGTGTCGCCCACTTCCATACCGGTCTCATAAGCATTTTGCCCAATCTTTTCTTACGCGGCGATGGGGGCTCTATTTTGACTAAAACTGGTTTTTAAAAATACGCTGTTTTTGAACTGCCCAGCACTCGCTTTGAAAACAAGCTTTCAACGAGATCGAGCGTCATGCCATTCATTTCGTTAGGCGAATGTACGATTCTGACTTCATGTCAAGATTACGAGCAGGAAATAGTTATCTGTCTTTCAAAGTAGACTCAACTCTACGTTCAAAAGTGGGGTTAAGGGATGAGCATTCCGAGTTCTTATTTTTTTCTTCTGTCTCTTGACGTCGGATAAAATTAGGAGCGATGGATTCATAGCAAAGATGAAATTGACGTGGATTAGAAATTTTCTCGACAGGGGAAGGAAGCCATGATGTCTCATTAGCAATTAAGGACGAATAATATAGAACTGGCTATCTACAAGCTTACAAACATTCCCGGAGCAGACAAGAGAGGGATTTATCATGGCGGTGAACCTCCTTTTTTTCCAAAAGATCGCTTGTGAGTAGTTGTCAGTAGGGAGCGGGAACTTAGACGTTACTAAAAGCAAATGAGGAAGCCCTAAGTCTTCTGGAGAGAAAAATTTTGTGTGCGATGTTTGTTGACGTCGATGGGGGTTTTAGAGAAGAAGATTCAACAACGCACTTTACAGACTGTACGGCGGCATGCGCCTCTTTAAGCGTCTCAGATACAAGGTTTAAGATGGCTAGGTCATGTAGAGCGTATGGACACAACGGCTCCAGCCCGAAAAGTCTTCGAATTCGAGTCATTGGGACAATGCAACAAAGAACTGCCTAGGTTGAGATGGCGCACACAAATGGAGATGGACTTCAACCAACTTGGAGGTTTTAACTGGAGGCAGCTGGCGGGAGATCGTGCTAGCTGGAGAGGCATGTTGGTTGAGACCCAGATCCACCCTGGGCTGTAGCTCCATGAAAAGGAGAAGAAGTCACGGGAGACAAATCGATGCCGTTTAGCAAAATATGCAGTTGGGCAATATAAACACTGGAATTCTTAGGAATGAGAGGACTTGAAGCATGAGTCCATTCTCTTTTCATTTATCCATATGCTCTCATCTTGGCGTCTCCATTTTACTCACTTGTTTGCAGCTGTCTTAACATTCTTTCAACTGGTGTTGAATTTTCTTCCAGTAATATCGATCTACTCCAGGTGTTCTTGGAGCAACTTCTGAATCTTCTGCCTTGAGGGTTCTAATCGAACGTCATTCGTTCTTTTTTTCCGATGGTATGGCTGATCCATTTCAGTTCTCGTCTTTTAATCAGTGTCACAAGTGCTTTCTCTTTTTCTCCAGCACTCAACTTACCCAAGGAAGATAGAAGCAGATGCTCCGGTCTTCAAATCAATGGAAGGACATGGCAGCGTCCAAATCGAGCGACATCTAGTCTGGAAACGAGTATAAAGAGAACCAAGTCTCTGCTGACCTTAACCCAAAGTGTTGTAAGACTTCTAATCACTGCCAATGTAGAATTGACCCCCATGCACAATGTTGGGGCATGCCACTCAGTGACTACTGTAGAATCTGAAGGGACGAAGAGGAAGTAGAATCCGTCAGGCAATTGCTCCGATTATTCAGCGGTAAGACAGAAGCTCTTAGGTAATGTCTTCCCCTCAAACCTGAAGGATTGAAGCTAAGGGATGTCCTGAAATTCATACCCATATTGGGATGGTTTTAAATGTCTCAAGATAAACTAGGGGGTTTCGCGAAACTAATCCTTAATCTAATGACATAATGGACCCGTGTTGTTGGTCTAAGTGAGCTACGGCCTGCACTACACTTGAGTTCTCCTTGAGCAGTCTCTACCTCTGTTAATATCTAGAGTAAGCCCTTTACCCCCAATTCTGTCCACAGACTAGAAAAGATTCCTTCTAATATGATTCAGATTCTGCGCAATCTCAGGCTACGTTCGGCAATCATTTCCTAAATCGAATTGTTTCTCAATCTCTTTGACGTTTGCTTCTTCCTTGGATTCGCATTGAATGCCCCATACCCAAACAGGCTGTGGCGCTTTCTCGTTTTCTGCTTCAAGGACTTACAGAGTGAACGACGTCCAACTTCAACAACACTGGCATTAATGAACTTTTCAAAACCTCCTGCTTCAAAGTAAATTCTTTGTGGCCCATTAGAAACGCGTTACGCCATAGTTTCCACCCCAGTTCTCGATTCCTCTTGAAAATGAAAAAAAAACTGTTTTCAAAAAACTCTTCACAAAATCAACTCCGACCGCAGTTCCCTGAAGGAGAAAAAAAACATCAAGGAAGCGCCTAATTCCTTTCGGAAAGTTTGCCTTTGAAAAGTTTAACTTCACCAAAGTTACGCGAATGAAGGATTCGCGAGGACAGATAAACAATCACGACACTGTGCGGATCTCATAACCTTCACGACGACGACGCCTCTCTAGCGGTTTCGTCGTTAACTGCCTCTGCTCCCACCCGCCCTCCCCCACTCAGGTGGGGATGGGAACAGCACATGACTGGTGCCTGAAAAGAAGTTAACCACCACCGCACGCGCTCTCTTCTGTTATTAATTTAATAACCTGTTTCACCGTTATGTATGTACATTCTTAATGGGCGCGGATGGCACTCTCTCTCTCTCTCTTGAATACACGCTCACGCAAAAGGAAATAAACCAGCAAACCACCAAAACCGCTGAAACGCAAACAGTACCAAATTACATTGGTCCTGACGAGTTGACGTGGCTGGGGGAGTAGCAGGAGACAAGAGGTGCCTGCTCCTGAGTGAGTGAACCCCGAAATCCTTTGCCATCCCGTCATGAATATTCATTAGAGAAGAGACGTCTGCTAAAGAAAAAAAAAAAAACAACAAATTTAAGGACGACAGACGCACTACACAGATGAACCTGCCACAGGACATGGCAGCGAGAGGTTTGAGGAAGAGCTCGCAACAAATTCGCATCCTGCCGCCTTGTGATCACGGAGACCCGTGTGGAATTAATTTAAAGGATTATAACTGTGACGAGAGTAATTGTAACGCTGCCTTACTTTCACACCTCTCACCCGCTGCTTGGTTGCGGCGAAATCAAGGCCTTACGGCTGTGATAGCACGAAGTGAGGCCTGCCGCCGCTTAGGTAAGCACTTGCGAAAGGGTTGTACTGACACTGACGAAGGTGTCCTGGGAAATGATTTATAGGCAAACCGTCATCGCACTTCACAGCTTACACGGAATTCAATTGTCGGTGGGGTGGGGCGGGGTGGGTGTGATGAGGGGGAGAGGAGCTGTGACAGATGAAATATGTGCTGGACTCCCATGTGGTATGAGAGGGAATAATAATTTCCGGTGAACAGCTTCACATATGGACAGACAGACGGTTTTCAGACTCCTCCTTCCAGGCAGAGTTTGAAAAGAAAATTTCACTCGAATGGTCATGTAACTGCTGTTGGCCGAAGTGACAGCTGAAGGTGCTTTTGAATACACACAAGTCACATACACTTGGCTGCGTTTTGCTAAGGGGTGTGGTCGGGAAGAGTCGGAGAGTCCGAAATGGACAAGGGGAAGAGTTGAGAAGACACTGAAAGGAAATCCTTGAAATTGGACTATTTTGAAGTTTTTTTTTTGCAGCACAGAGATGGCACAAAGGTGGGGTGTGTTCAGAATTGAAGAAAGCAGGACTTGTCCAAGACGAAATCAACAAATTCTTTTTCCGGAGTCAAATCTGTGCTGCGATACAAATGAAACTTAAAGAGAGACATAAACGGGATAGATGCCAAAAAAAAAGATGGAAGCAAAGGACGGGTCGAAATAGTCGATGTCTAGAGGAAGTTGGAAGACGTTACAGTCCATAAGGGGGCCAGACCTAGCTTCTTCAGCAATTCCTCGTTTTATACATGCAAGTGTTCGCTCACGAGGGGAAGGGACCTATAGTGTATTGCCAACTCCGAACGGTGAGAGAGAAGTTTGAGAGAGAAGTTTCAGTAACTCAAAAGAGGTAGTGCCGAGAAAAGGTGCAAGAAGTTTCTTGCAGTCCGGGAAAGGCGCCTGAGTCAACATATTTGTCAACTACGTCACAGAGGCCACCTGGAGGAACTTGGAACATTTTCTATTTCTTCTGTAAACAAGAATCTTCTTCAATCCAACATCCCTTAGGCTTCTCTTTTAAATGACGGAAAGGAGATGTCAACAAGACGTTGCTGTAGAAATGAGGCCGGAGTTCTGGTGGACGGCATTCTACGTAACGAGGGAACAGTTGCATTGAAGGAGTAGTCATTCTGTTAGGAGTAGGAGGGAACCCAATTCAGGATTTAAACACGACAGCATTCTATGTGACGAGGAAATAGTCGCATTGAGTGTATGGCCTTCATGTAGGGAGCAGGAAGGAAACCATTTCCCCTCTTAGAAAAAGCCTAAAGCGAGACTTACCCTTCTTGAGCAGTTTTACAGAAGAAGAGTGTCACTGGACTGCGAAGAACAAGTGGGTTCATACAGAATAAGGCCCAGTAAAGACAAGGGCTTCTTGTAAAGGAATTTAGCGCAAAAAAGAGGTCCTGTGTATTGTCGAAAAGCAATGGATCGAAGGCATGGATATCATGGATATACATGGATAGCGTCACCGACAGGAAAACAAGTTCTTGTCCATTGGGTCATCTCTCCTTCCTGACGGCTCACAAATTCTAACTGTTAACATTTTGAACTTTTTCACCGCATTACGGAATTGCAACCCCCCAGCACCGTCTTGAATTATTTGCACAATCTCTGTCCACGTACGTCAATCAAGAGTTTAGCCAAAACGATAAAAAAAAATCCATTAAAATCCTGTGTTTGGCAGTCAGAAGCAATTAAACCGGTCTTAAACGAGTTTAAGTACTTCCAGACATTTGTTAACTGCCGATCATAATGGTTTAGAAGCTCCAACTGTCTGCGATACCCAGTGGAGTTGATTTATTACCGAGAATTTACAACTTTAAGAATTCCAAAGCATTCACGATTAGCGCTCTGATTTCGCAATGCAGTCTCGCTCCATTTAAACGTTCCAAAACAAAGCATCTGATCTTTATCCTTAGTTCAACCAGCACTAATTCGGTGTTCGTCTGGTCAGAACTGTGAAGCAGATGTTAGATGTCTGTCCCTCGTCATCCTGTTCGATGGCAAGGAAACAATCATCTTCTCCTCTGGTCACAGATGTCGAATCTTTATTGAGAGACCGATTCTCACGAACAAAAGGCTTCGATTTTGCGTGAAAGGCAACAATGGGAATCGCATTAGCGCACTCCTCCAGCATCGCAGAATGAAAGGGACCATTTGTGTGCATAGCACACAATTGACTTCCGTGCAAATAATCAACAAACTCTATGCATCTGCACAGCAGACTGTTGCACCCGGACGCCGATCAGCCGACTCGGGGAGGGCATCCCCTTAACTGAAGGCACATTCACACCACTCCGCAGAGTGACATGCACATGCATCTAATGAGCCTCTCATCGCCGACAACGATCGCGAACCATTCGGAGATGTCTCCAATGAATGCATCTATTATCCCAACTCCGCACTGGTGATTACGTGCATTTGCGCCGAGTTCAAGGCACTCGCGGTTGAGACATGGTTTCGCAATTACAGATCGCGGCAGCGAATACAAAACCCCCAAGACGATTCCCGGGAAACACTTTACCCAAGCAAACAGCTTACAAGCCCTTCTAACGAACAAAAAAAAAACGCTTCACCTCTGCAGAGAGACGTCTGAAGGAGAAGGGGAAAGAAAAGAAACCCAAGCATTACCGGCGATTTAATGACTGACAACCATGAGAACCAAACCACACCGAAATCCAGGCAAACAAGTCCCCCTCGACGGTAGAAACCAGTTTCCCCCTGAAAGGAAGGCAGCAAAAAAGAAGAAGACACAGCTTCTAAGCGATTCCAAGAACCTTCACTCTCGTTCGTTCTTCATCCACACACTTACCCAAATCGATGCGATATCGTCACTGTCGCTGCCCAGTCCCTTTATCGTTGGATACTTGAGAGGACTGTGTCCGCCGGGACCAGTTCCGCCGCCCGTACCGTTCACTGCCTGCTGCTGTTCGAGGCCGTCCCCACCGCCGCCGCCGCCGTCGCGACTATCGTTCTGTTGCTGGTCTAAATTGAAGCTCAAGTCTAAATCCTGTGGTAGCTTCTCATATTTGTTTTGTTTCATATTTTTTGTTATGACCATTTATGCACCGCACACCGAGAACCGAGGGACAACCACTTGGGATGCGACCAAAAATCGATTTCTCTGTCCTCGCGAAGGCCAACAGGTCTCCTCTTGGAGGGGGGCACAGGATCTCCTTTTTTTTCTGCCCAGACCTCAATTAGGGAACACTGCAATCCACACTGCACTTCCACACTCACACACTCTGTCACTCACATCCGTCGCAGGACAAAAGGTCTGCTGCTGTGCTGAATTTTGAATTCGTCTTCAAACAACAAAAGGAAAAAGAATGACCAAAAGGACTCACTCCCGGAGGATTCCTTCGGATCGCAAAGGGAAAACGTGAATCATCCGTCGCACAGCACAACACCACCGCACACCAACACACGCACCGAATTGATTTTTCCCACTGAGGCAGAGCACTCCAACGAAAACGAATGCAGCACCAAGTCGTACACACAACGGATCCCCTGGACACACATGCACCGAGAACTATGCCCAAACTATGAGTCTTTGACGAGTCAGAAATTTTTGATTTCTTCACGTCGCTGCTCCGACATGGCGACAAGTGCAACGCGCTGCAAGTACTTGCTGGTTCACAAAAAAATTTTAATTGGAAAACGAAATGAAAACAAATTATGAGTTCGCGACGATCCCACCGGCAGGACGACTCCTCTGCGTTTGAGGGAATGACATTCGCTCGAATGATGCGAGGAACAGCAACAAAGCCTTTTCTAGAGAAGTCGCCCGATGGTTTCGTTTTCGTTTCGTTCATATGCTTCGCCGCAGGGAAATGGGAAGAGAGTGAAATTCTGTCAAGTACATCGGCAGCGGACTGGCGCAATGTGCACCGATGACGAGAGAGCGTGGGAGAGAGAGAGAGCGTGTGAGTGAATGGTGGGTGGTTTTCTCTCAAATGACACTTGCCAGTGGTGAGTTGGACGGTGAATGTGGTGAAAGATGTGTCAAGAAAGTGGAGAAAATTTATGAGTGAGAGGAAATCTGGTACAATAGTTTTTCTGGCGGGGATTTGGAAACATTTCTCAAGTTAGTGGATATCCTGGAGACTGCATAACGAGTCCTTACAACACATTTTCTTCTCAGGTCCTCTCGATGAGGGTTTCTTGTGTCAAAGGATGATGAAATGGATCGTGTTCAGTCGTACTGTCTGCCTGAACCAGTTGGGGGTGGGCAACTAAATCTGTCAAATGTTATTGGACACCTTGAGAAGGAAGCAAGAGAGATTTCAGCGATAGAATGATTTCTTGTCTGTTATTCTCTTTTGAACAAATGCTTTGGACGAACGTTGCCTTGTTCGTCACTCTAAAGCTGGATCGTAGACTACACATGACAATGGACATTGAAGATGAGAGTCACTTGTCTTTGGGATGCATGTGCAGTGTAGCAAAGTGGATCTCTGTTGTCTCAGTATCAATGCAGAGTCAACCTTTCAGGGACCTCTTTCATGCAACAAAGCTGCATTTCTGAATTTAGCTGTTGAATGCCTTCTGTCTGACAGAGTCCTTTAACTACTGTTATCAAGCAAATCGATCGCAGGGATTGTCTTACATGGATGTATCTTCAGGAGATTTGTTAGGAACTGTGCAGGCTGCCGAAATCCCTAGACACGGATTCGATTCGATTTCCTCTGCATATTGCATCCCAATCTCGGTTAAATGCCCCGCTGCTGTCAATGTAAATTGAATCTTTACCAAACTCTTTTTCCTTCATCTAGAATGCGTGGATATGTGCGTCCAAAACGAAGTGATTACAAGTGCACCAGTCACGATGAGACCGTGTGCGCAGGTAATGGGATCTGCATCAATCGCTTCGCCAGACACTGCCTTCTGGAGAAGTACAACTGCTTGTTCCCCCAAAAGGCTTTTCGCGTTGTCGACGACTTTAAATGCGCTCAGAGTGCATCACCACTGTGCACAATCGGTGAATTGTAAGTCCTCCACAGAAAAGTAAACACCTCGAGCAAGCAAAGGGAAAGAAATATTTATTCTTAAGCCTAACGGAGGTACATTTCGGGGTCATGTTCAATTCTAGGGGAATTCCATGAAGAAGTTCCACTCTTCCACCGGTTCAGCGGGCGCTTCTTCGATTTGCGGATTCTCGATCGCTTCAGGAGGCCATAGTTATCTGTCGTTGTTCTCGGCCCGGAAACAATCCAGCCTCAGACTGGACTGAAATCCACCGATGAAATCATTGTTCCCACCGCCGAAGAGTCCCTCCAGCAGAAAGTCACACGTCTGCGTGTGCTGTGTGATGCAACCACTGAGTGAGTCCTCTTCGTTGCAGGACTCCAGGAGGCACTGTGTCGAACTGGTCTGCGTTTCTGTTGACACCATCAGCTCGTCATAGGCACCCGATGAGAATCGCTTTGACTGAGTGCTGCTATGCCGAATGCCGTCATCCATGTCATTCGACGACCAATTGGTTTGTGTCTGGATGTCGGAAAGACCCAATTCGGTCAAGAACTCGTGGCAGGTTTGCGTGTGCATGTCGGTGTAAAGCATCGGATCACCGGGTCCAGTTCGCAGGTCGAACTCGGTTTGTGTTTCAATGTCGCAGAACGGTGGCTCGGTGAAGTGAGTCAGCGGTGGTGTGGTGGCGACCTTCAAGCGCTTCTTTGGCGGAAGTGCAATGCAGATGGGATCACTTTCAGTTTGGGTTTCAATGCAGTTTGACGTACAGGAAGAGATTCTTGCGGGTTGTGTGAAGTTCACAGACTGCGTTCTGTCCGGAGCTGAAGAAGCTGCGGAAAAGTGCTCGGGTTCATCGGTTTCGATGCAAGGAGGAGTTTCTAGGTCTCGGGAGTATTTCAAGTCGTCATCCTGATCCGAACAGTGCTGAGGGATCTCCAGACATCTGGAGTAACTGGTTGGATCCACAGATTCAGCTTGATGGAGTGAGTTTGTTAAACCTGAACAATAAATTGTGGTTTCCATGGAAGCTGGGTGGTTGAGAGAAGTTTTAAAACTTTGCGAGGAATAATTTGTGGATTCAGAGGAATGCGGATGTACTTCCAGGACCACCGAATAATTTCCAGGAATCGCAGACGCAGGCGTTTCCAAACCCTGGTGGAAGTTCTTTATTTCTGTAGGAACGGTAGTTTGTGCAGGAGGTGCTGCTGGTGTGGAGTTTTGGGCAGAATTCACAGGAGTTTGCGACGTCTTTGTTTCTTCCCTCGGATTAGTAAAATTTTGAGGAAAAGCTGAGCTTCCCACAGGTTGTGCCATGTGAGGTGTACTCCTTAAGCCTTGGCTATCCGAACTTGGATTGTTTAGGCCTTCTTTGTACAGAGGAGGAGCACTCAGATCCCGTGAAGAATTTACTAAACTAGCTGATTCGTGATGAGTTGGAGATAGTGGAGGAGCATCCGCCGCTGCATCAGCTGAAGACTCGTTAGTAGCGTCCAAAACTTTGCTTATCTCAAGAACATCGTCATAATCACTCGCATCCATCACCGTCACATTATCCGCATTCTCATCTGATGGAATACAATTCGTCACCTCGAGAACGATGGAAGCTAGTGATTTGTTCCTCAGCCGGGGTATGGCAACCTTTCCCTCCGAATGTCTGTTCAGTTTGTGCCCCTTTCGCTTCGCATGTGTCAGCAGAGCTTCTGAGCTATCGTAGGACCAGTCGCACACATTGCACGAGAACTCTTTTCCGCAATTTCGCACATGGAAGTCCCTCATCGATGCTGTCCCAAACGACTTCGAGCACTTGGAGCATTTGAAGATCTTCTCCGCATGCACCTTCTGGAAATGTTGTCGCAGGTACTTGAGGCTCTTAAAATGTTTCTTTGTCGCTGACTTCGCATTGTACATACAGTCCGGCTGTGGGCAGAAGTATAGCTTCGGGCACACAGGTTCCTTCTTGGCGGGTGGTGTGATTTTGTGATGTTTGTCCAAGTGCATTTGCAAATTGCCACTGTTTTTGAATGTAGACTGGCATCCTGGAACGTAACAGTTGATTAGACTGCCCTGGAGGAGTTCTCGGGCTTGGGGTGTTACCCAAACCGACGATGAGCCCAAGATTGGATCCATATTCTTGGGATTTTCTCCAAATTGTTGAGCACTCGTCGAGAACTTGGCTATCCGGGATGAGAAAAACAACAAACGAACGTCAAATCAATCGATTATATGTGGAACGTGAGACGGAGGTGTGTTCGTAGGGTCTCAAGAACACCTTTAAGAAGAGGTGGGCTTCAGGAGCCGCTTGTGCACCTTGAATAGAAAAATATGCCGGAAACTATTTGTGAGATAGTTGTTCCACAATTCTGAAGCCCTGAAAATACTTTTAAATTTTGTTTAAATGTCCTCTACCAACATCTGTGTGGATTGTATTGCCATCACAAGAAAACACAATCCACATCTGCTGTCATTTGAGTCTTTTGTCATTCGCTCTTCTGTCAAAACCACAAACCACCTAAAGTAGACATGCGTCTTTAGCCCTCTTTGCCCCCGAGGATTTTTTGACAGCTTGTTGTTTTTGTAGCGTCTGTGAATACATGTGAGCCGTTGTAATGAGCTGATTGCTTTCCCCTCCAAGATCGGTGGTGGAATATGTTATCGTTTATCATTGCGATTGACATACATACATATGTATGTAAGCAAATATGTATAGTTCGAATCGATAGAATAAAAAACTACCAGGTAAAGTTATCTTTATCCAAGGTACATAGGTAATGTTAATGTGCATGCATGGCTTTTTCAACATTTGCATCAACATTTACATCCATAATATCCATCCACATAAACAAAACTGTTTCGTTCGTCCACGTTAATGTTAAATTTTAATGGGGGTCTAAATGTTAAAATAAAGTTATTTAAGTTTAAGTTATCAATTATCCAGGATGTACATGTGAAAAGATGTTGCTTACTAGTGGCATGCAATTTCTCATATTCTACATGTTGGCAATTTAATGCTGTAACAACTTTTTGTTTTCAGTTACTTTCTAAATTTCAAAATTTCAAATTTCAAATTCCACCGTCCTTACTACCACAGAAAGTAGGGGAAATCGAACTGTTGATGTCTAAAAGAGAAGCGTTCGATAGGTGCACTCATTTTCGTGGTAGTTGGATAACTGGAAATGGACTGGAAACTTGCTCAAAAGTGATTATCAAATCAAATCAATTTTACTTTTTCAATCTCTAAACTCCAAATTATTTGCACAATACTTATGTATTAAATTTTATTTAGTGTAAGCAAACAATACTAAAATGCATAAATACGTTTCTTTCACATAACAAAATGAAAAATGTTATCCTATCGTGTAAACACAAAACTGTACGGCTTCAAATACACCTCAGTGGTGATGATTGTTTTTAAACTATTAAATATTAAATATTTTCGACTTCTAAACGAGTACATAATATATATTTTATTGGCTTGAGGGGTTGTCCACCCATATAAATCCATATTCAGTACAAACAATTATTTTTTTCTTTCGGTTCGGTCTGAAAATTGTTTATTCATATTATTAAATTATTTCCTATATATACTTGAAACATACATACTTGAAGGGTTGTCCATCCATATCCGATATTATTCGGTACAAAGAATTTTTTTTCCTTCGGTCTGAAAATTGTATATTAGTATTGTTAAATTATATCTCATAAGACAAGCTAGTATTTGCCCAAATCTCAGAACTGTAAACAAAATTGAAAAAGTAACTTAAAATTGAATGAAACTTTGTAATTCCAATTATGGATATTCCTAACTCCAAGGAATATTCATTGCGTATTCGTGAAAAGTTATGAAAACCCGGTTTAAGTATAAAATATAGAACAAAACATACATCCGACTATTTGATAAGAGTCGGATGAAACTAACGTAAGAAAACTCTGCGGACACTGCCTTTGAAGCACTTCCAGAGGCGTTCCAATTTGGTACTTTTCTTCTGAATTTGGGTGCTATTCGCCATTATTTGGAAAGTGTCATGGCCGATACACACCACATGAGTAAGTATGCGTGAAAAACAGCTTGGGAATAAGATAGTATGCGTGTTTTTTATAGGATAAGGGGTTTTTCCAGTCGAAGACGCATGTCTTCTATAGGTGGTTTGTGGTCAAAACTTCAAAAGAAAAAATACGAAAAAGGAGACGAAGCAGAATTTTCTTTTTTCAAATTAAATTTTCACAATTTTTACAAAACTTTCCTACCAATCCTCTCACCGCGCTTCAGACATTGCTCCACGTTCGTGCAGATAAATCAATTCAAATCGCGTTGTAGCTGTATTATGGCAAATGAAAATGAAGAAATCCTCCAGAATAACAACGAGACAGAGAGTGACCAACAGACGATTGGAGGAAAATCACCAAAGACTACGTTGCAAGGTAGGAGCAGCGGAATGGTCACAACAAATGGCGAAGCCACAGATAACAGACAACAGACGAAGTACCCAGCTGGATCGTCGAGCGGTATGGGAGACTACAAAAACATACGAGCCACAGCTACAGTCAGTGGTGAGTTGACGCGACATTCAGTGTTGATTTGTGGTAACAGTTCATGTTTTGCTTGTAGCAATGCATAACGAGCAGCAGCATCAGCAGCAGCCAGTGCGGAGGGAGGAGAATCCATTTTCTTTCAAACACTTCTTGAACCGAGAGCCAACAACCAGTTGCGGTGCGAGTAGTGGCAGCTTCGTCATCAACAGCACGACTGTGATGGGCGATTGTGCGGCAAATAACAATGATGCGACGAGCACAGCGACATCATCTGGAGCTCAGCCCAGCTCCTCGTATCAGACGTCAACAGGCGCACGACCCAAAGTTCCTCAGTCCTCCTCATCCACCCTGATCGGCAACAGTGGTGGTGGCGGCTGCAACGGTAACAATCCTACGGCAGTTCAAACAGAGTCTTCAAAGATGAAGCGTTCTCCGCGGTTCTCGTCCTTCGACTCGCAGGCGAGTCTGGCCGAGTACGCAGCGACTGGGAACGGAGTGCTGGGAGGTGTGTGCTCCTCATCTTCGGTAGGAATGAACACGCGATCATCGCCAAGCTTTCGGATAAGTCAAAGCAATGACGATGAAGTGAGCAGTAGTTCAGGAAATGCCACGTTGCGTGAGGATCTCTTTGCAGGCGATTACGACCGGCAGCAGTTCGTGCCACGTAGGTCGTACTCGAACTACGACATTGACGTTCATCACCCGTCGGCGCGGCGAAGAGTGCCAGAGACGACGCGTTCGAATCGGAGCTTTGCCAAGCCACAGCTTAGTTCACACCAACACCACAGCCCGGCTAGCAGCTCTAACACCGGTTCCCCACGTCCACCGAACTCGGAGTATGCCGCGGCCGCAGCTCTTCCAGACTTCGTGCAGGACCACTTAACAGACTCATGGTACTGCAGCGACATGAACCCCAACTCGCCACAGAACTCGCCAATAGACTTCGTGGAGGACATAACGGGAGGTGCGGCAACCGCGAATGCCGCTAGCAATAACACAGGCAATGCAGCTGACACCAAATGCCAGACGTTGCCCGACTTCCTCTCAGACGGGCCCATCATTCATTCGTCACAGCGGCTGGCGGATGTAGCCGCTGGGCTACCGTCCGCTGTGAACTGGATGAACTTGGACTCACCAGAGGACGACTCCCCCAGCTTGCAGCTATCCAGACTGAGGTTGGAAAACGAGCGGCTCTGCATTGAGCTGAATGAGACCCGACAGGCGCTAAGCGAGCAGACGAGGCGTGCAAATGAATTGGAACGATCTCTGGAACAGACCCGAAGCATGGAATCGGCGTACAACCGAACGATGGCGCAGAACATTGGACTGGTTGAGGAGAATCTAGACCAAAGCAAAAAGCGTACTGCGGCCGCCCAAAGCCAGGTGGCTAAGTTGAATTTGCAGGTCAAACAGTTGACGGTAAGCAAACATTGCCCAAGTGTGATTCTTTCCTGCAATAAGGTAGATCGTGCTTAATTGCAGGCCGAGGTGAACTTACTGCGCAGAGAGAACGAGTCCTTACGGGATGGCGATGGAGCTGTTGGCGGCAGCAGCAACGCCGATCGGCCATCCACATCGGGAGCCTCAAGAAACAGACCGTCCAGATCACAGCAGATCTCAAGGGAGCTCCTCAGAGCTGCTTCAACTGCTGAAAGCAATTTAAGGTTAGTTTCGAATTTTTACCCTTTACGCAGTCAATTCAAAAACTCTCTTCTTGCAGACAACTACTCACCGGTGTCGAGAATCTCCGCCAACTAGCATCTGACATTGAATCGTCAGAGAATCGGTTCGACTACGACGACGCCTACAATTCATCAACCTATCCACCTATGTCTGACGACTTCCTCGACGGTTGCGACGACTACGACGAGTACACTGGTGGCCCGGCGTTGTAATAAATACTTTAACCTCTGCACCCACACCCACTACCACCCCACTGATACGCACGCTAGCACACAGCAATCAGCTAACTTGGAGTTTCAAACCAACAACGTGCGTGTGCCCGTCCTTCCTCAAGCTTGGAATGAAGCGCGCCAACCACCAGGTTCCCACAAAACAAAACAAAAACTATGCCAACCACCTTCGCGTTAGGAATGTTCCGTTTTAACACACTTTTATTAATTTATAACGAATTCAATGTTTGACTGTTTTGATTTCCAAACAAATCCCCTCCCCTCAGACGGCTGATTGTGTTTATTTTTGTTTTCTCGACTTCCCCAGCGGATCTGGAACTGGGGAAGTGAAATCATATGAGTGATATCACGCCAAGCGACTGCGCGCAGTTGAACGGCGACCTTTTCGGAATCGGACGTTGTGACGATAGGGCAGGAGCAGGAGCTGACCACGACTATGGATGAAGTGCAGAATAAAGCGGTTAAATTAATTATTATTGCTACCTACCTATTGATAACCTATGGCTTGTGTTGATACAACTGAAAGTAAATGCATAGATACACGTATATATATATTTAAATATATTTTAAACAAAACAAAAGAAAGAAAAAACTACTTATGGCGAAAACGTGATTAAACAGAAGGAAACATACATTTATCGAGTAAGCAAAATGAGAGCACTTAAGTGAAAAAAGAAAACAAGAAATTAGACCTTATACATAAATAAACAGAAAAGATTATCAATCTTAAAAGGTGGTGAGAGTTTTGGTTTTCTTTGCAGATCCTTGAGGCGTTCTCCTGGCCATAGATTGGTCAAGAGATTGAATATCGCTTGGACAAATTAATAAGCTCTCTGCTATCCTCCACATCTTGTTCATCGTCTTTTATTGGAGAGAGGACCTTTTTGCGCCTGTTCGCATTGGATACTTGTGTTGGAGGCCTGTTTTAGAGATTTGATCGAGTCCAGGTTGAGGAATAGTCGGGCTTTCGTCATGCCAGAAGTACAACCGATCATCTTTTCACTCTAAGAATGGTCCTTAAAAAGGCTTGGGACAATGCTTAGCCGATCTACAACGCCTTTGTTAATTCGGCCACCTTAATAACAGCAAGTCCCTCGAGGCAAAATCTGGAGTAGTCCACAGGAGTATAAGATTGACGGTCTCCTGTTGATTGTCATTGAATCTCCTAACACCAACTGTAACAGCTCTGTTTGGGTAAAGGGTACCAAAACAATACCTTCCACTGTGGGTATTGGGTTTCTCAAAGGGTGTGCCTTGTCACCTCTCCTTTTCTTTCCTTAACTGCAGTTGCACCGCAGCCGCGGCGAGGAATTTTTCACATTGGGAGACATTTCACAGATCACTTAGTTGTGTTCACCTACTCGCAGACGGAACTCCTAAGCATCAATGGTTTGGCCACATGGTACGGATATCCCCTTAGATGCGAAGCCATCGGGTAGACAATCGCTAGACAGACCCGGGGAGACGTTGTTTCTTTGCGTGCTCAGCATCAGACAGGGGCCTATACCTATTATCTTGTTCCAACCTTTGGAAAGGTCCAAATCACACACAGAATTCCCTTACCTCATCCACATTCAAAATCTTCCTTATTCACCTCCAGCTTGAGTACAATGCTCCTGTAAGACTGTTGCTAAAAAAACGTCTCCACAACTTGTGGGATTTAAGCACACGTCATCTTTGACGAATAGACCTGGAATACCCGGATTCGACTCATTTGATTCAGAGTTTTACCAGGAGATAGACAATGCGACTTGAATTTATATTTCTCAGAAATAAAAAGAATGAAAGGATATTTCTAAGTGTGAAATAACAATGCATGCATGCTGTGAAATATGATTTCAGTGCACAAAGGGTTAGGTTTTAGAAAAAAATGTTCTACTCGATGTGCAGAAGAAGAAGTAGCATATGAACAAAAGCGGAACGATATGAGATCAAACTGCCGCGCAAACAATCCTCTTTCGTTTGAGTTTTCTTCTCTGTCTTCTGCTCTTAACCGGCTATAAACGTCTTCGAATCCACACCAGAGGGAAGACGCAGTAGAGGAAGACCGTGACTCAGGTGGCGCCCGAGTTAAGTTCATATTTGCAAGCCTACTCGATCTGCTCTCTGATCCCCTCTGCTATCGGTCACCTAATTCTGTCATGTGATCCTTATTCTCTTTGTCTAGTCTGTTTACGTTTTTCAATCTATCACCTCGTTCTCACACTGTATTAAATTGCAATATAACATACAGTAACATCATATTCTTCCTTACTATCTGTAATGTCCTTTCATGGGACTTTAACGCCGATCGACTTCTTCTTCTTCTTCTTCTACTTCTTCTTCTTCTTCTTGACGCTACAGTCCGGGTGGACCTGAGCCTTTCGCCAGCTGGATACAGTTGCGTACTCCAAGTTGGTTGAGATTGAATTTGAATTGAATTTAAATGCATTTTTTATTATCCATTCATTATTACTTAAATGCTAGACAAAAACACTTAAATCTAGCTTAATAATATAATCCATTGATCTTGTTGGTTGGTTGAGATCTTTCTCCACTTGTGCACACCACCTTAGCCTAAGGCGTCCTCTGTTGTGTTATCCCAATGGCTCGATTTGAAGACTCTTCTGGCCGGAACAGCGGTGCTCTACATGGCCTAGCCAACCTAAGAGTGGTATCCGAAAACGCTTGATCAGGTGCATGTCGCTGTACAGCGCATAGAGTTCATCGTCAAAAATTCTCCTCCAGATGCCATCAACGCAAACAGGACCAAAATCGCAAGCAAAACTTTTCTCTCGAAAATACTAAAGGCTTCCTCATCCGCTTTTAGTAACTTCCAGGTTTCCCCACCATAAAGTAAGACTGGGATGATCAAGCTGTTATACAAGGCAAGCTTAGTCCTTTCAGAGAGCCCAAAGAAAGAGCGATTGGCAAGAGTGATTCTGCGTTTGATTTACTTACTGGTGCTGTTGTCCCTATTTACCGCTGAGTCGAGGTAGACGATGTCCTTGACTACCTCTAAGTTTCTGCTGCCTAGTGTGGCGCTCTGTCCGTGACGTCGATGTTGTGTGTCCTTCCTTGATGACAGCATGTTCTTCGTTTTGCCCTCATTAATCACCAGACCCATTCTTGCCCCTTACGCTTCAATGCAAAATGCAACACCAGCAAACGCCTTATTGACGACTCGCAGTGTTCGTCCAATCACGTCAATTCAATCAGCGTAAGCTAGCAATTAAACTGACTTCTGGAAGATCGTGCCTCTGGTGTTCACTTGTGAGTTACGCACGATCCTCTCAATGTTTAAGAAGTCACATGACAGTGCGTCGTCTTGTCTAAAACCTTTTTTGACAATACCAATCGACATCACAGCTCTTTTTTTTGCCATGGTGAAGCAAACCTTGTCCCATTGTATCCAGATGCTTTCCGTTTTTTTATTTGCAATAAAACACATTCCAAAGTAACTAAATTATTTTTTTTTTTAAATTCCATATGCATAGTTGAATACATAATTTTATTCTTCTCCTTTCACTTTAACATTCAAAATTAATTCATTCGCTTCTTTTGCGTCTAACAGTTGGTTAAGTAAAGTGTTAAATATTACATTCCTTCATTCTATTAAAGTTTATATATTTCTCTTAGAGTACAAAATTTGTTTATATGTATGTATGTATATATCTTTGACATAAATAGCTTTCGATGTGAAACAATTAATAATTTATTGTTTTCCGTTTTTTTCTATTTTAGGCACTGTTGCATCAATTGTGTGCAAAAATCTATAACAACCCTGTTAAAAATATTCTATTGTAAATTTTTTCCTATAATATTTGTCTACAATAATTTATTCAGTTGCTAGGAATATTTATTTTAGTTTTCATTGTTTGAATGATTTGCGTTTGCTATTCTTTTGAAGCCTAAACAGGGGTGTTAAGCAGGTTTTCATTGCATTTGCTTAATTTACATTTATTCCAAAAATTTGCTTTAAGGCTAGTTCTCTAGTTAACACATTAGCTTAGATTTACATATCATATTTCTTTTGAATAGTAATGATCCTAGAAATTAAATGTAAATGATACGATGGAGCGATATGGAGTTTCACATGACATGTAGTTTGACAGAAACCAATAAGTGTATGAGATGCACGGCTTACGCGTTTCGCATGCTCAGCCTGACAGCGTTTTTTATCAGTCTTTCCACAACTTTTAACTAAGGCAAGCACGGGTAGAAACGAGAGATTGTTCATTAATTTTTTATGGCATCCATTTTCTCTCCAGAATTCGCGATTTTGCTGTCAAATTCGTGACGCCTTTTTGAATTTCGTGACAGGGCTGTGAAGCTGTTCATCTCCCACTCCTTATTAGTTTCTGAACAGAGAACACAAGTGTGACGATCGTGAATCAAAGTGACTGAGGAACGATTGAAAAAGGAGAACTTGAATCCAACACGGTTATCGGCTTTCTTTCCATTAAATAATAACCGTTGATGGAATAATTTCATTTTCAAAAATTAAAAATCCTTGTCCAGCTAACTGGTGCAAAAACAAAATCCGCCCTGCTACCAGCGAGATCAAGTAACATCCCAGCGTGTACACAATTTTTATTGTTAAGTGCATCTTTATCCTTTGTGACGTGTATATACAAAATTTGTGATGCCTCCAAAATGACAGGAAAGCTGTCAAAAAAAACTTCACACTCACGATGAGTTATGCATGCGCTCGAAAAAAAAGCCTGTCAAAATGACAAATGAGATCGATCAGATGACAGAAAACTCAAACGTAACCAAACTACTGATCTACAAACCAAAAAGGAAACCATGCGAAAGAAAGAACAAAAGACGAATGAAAGAAAAGAAAAACAAAAAAGATGACAAAACTATTTTTAGATTTACACAACTTTATTACAAATAACGGTTTTCTTCTTGTGATTTTGCTTATGATTGGAAACAGTACTACTACTAGTGTATGACGTGAATCGCCTCTGCTGTCATCATTCGGTCTTCCCTTCGGCTACGGTCTCGCTGGCCTTGGTCGATGAGCCGGAACCGGACTTTGTGACAGTTGCGGTAGTGGTAGTGGCATCAGGTGTCTCCTTGGTCTCCTTGGGAGGGCTGGCCTCCTTTGTGTCGGCGGCGGTTGCATCGGTTGCAGCAGCAGGAATTGTCTCAGAGCTTCCGGTCGATTTGAGAGAGTCTGGCGGTGGCAAAGGTATCGGTTCGTGGACATTTGAGACGTCGATTGGTTGCTGCTCGTCAGCAGGATTATCGCCAGCCGGTGCTCCGTCTTCGATCACAGCTTCTTGGGGTTGTGCAGTCTTAGCGTTTTCTTCAGCCTTCGCCTCGAGGACGTTTATGGAGGCCTGGATGCATTTGATGGCTTCCTTGCGAGCCAGACGGATGCTCTCCTTGCCCTGTGTGTCGATGGTGTCTAGCTTGAGGAGATTACGGGTCAACATTTCGTCCAGGTAGGCGTACTCTTTGTCTTGGCGGGTTCCGCCGAACTTCTCGACTTGTGTCATCAGATTGAGGACGTCCCTTTGGATGTCCTGGATCTTGTTGATGCTGTCCATGGTGTGGGGCGTTGCCGGGGGCGGTCCCTTCTGCTGCTGTGCAGTGGGCTGTTGCTGAGTGTTGATTGGCGTTGGACGGTTTGCATGATGTTGGGGAGCCTGTTGCTGTGGATGATGGGAGGCTTGGTGCTGGGGCTGAGGAGCTGGCTGGGGATGCGGTTGCGGCTGCTGCGGCGGATGTCCTGTGCTGGCTTTTGCTTGGGCGTATGCCTGAGTCGGGGGCGCTTCAGCCTGGGGTATATCCTTGTGATTGATCAGAGGCTCGGAGCGGCCCTCCACGAAGATCGGAATTGTGCGCACATAGCTGCCGCCTGGAGTCTGTGGTGCAGCCGGCTGCTGCGGCTGGTTCGGTGGGGGATAATAGGCCTTCTGGAACTGCGGCGCTTGTTGGTTTGGCGGAAACTGTCTCTGTTGCTGGGCGGGGGGCGGAGTATTGCGCTGCGTGCCTGTGCCCTGCGAATGGTAGACCGGCTGGTGCTGTTGAATCGGAACCTCATGTGGGTAGATTGGTTCCTGCTGCTGTGGCGGGGCTGAGTGAGATCGGTTGATGCCCTCGCCTTCGGCGGGCGCCTTTACCCCCAAGTCGACTGTGTTCCTTAGGCCGTGTTGATTAAGACTCTCACCAGTGCCGTGGCCGTCCACCTCGCTACGGTTGCCAGCCGCCGAAGGGTCCTCTGTCTGAATGGCTGCATCGCACACGGTACGCGTTTGCACCGGCGGCGACTTGGGCGGATTCATTCCGGGCTGGACATAAGTCTGATAGTACTGCGGCTGTGGGACGTGACTGCGTGGCGAGTCGGGAGCGCCCGGTGCCACTCCACTACCACTGCCCGCGCGTCGATTGCCGAATCCCTCGGGGATGAGCTGCCTGAACTCTGGCGGCAGACGCTCGAAGAAATCGTCGTGCTGCATGCCGTCGGCGGCCAGCGGGTTGCCGACCCCAGGACGCCTTCGACCTAGCGAACCGAATTGGGGGAAATCTGCATCATCATCATCATAATAAGAGGAAACAGAATGCAATGGATTTTTATTGCCACTACGCTTACGTGATCCAAACGTGCCGAACGGATCCCGCATGCCGCGCAAATGGCCCCGCAGACCAACGTCGTTAAATAAGTCGTCTATGTCTGGTTCGAAGCCAAAGCCCTGCTGGAATGAAACAAGCAAAACAAAGAACTAAATTAGTAAATGATAAAAATGTGCAGCAGAAGGGAGAATTTCAAGTGCTGGCCACAAATCCAGCCATCATGCAGCTGCATCATCATTCACACTCCAAGTAGAGTAGGTCACATTCCCGCAAACAAGGTTGACATCATCCTAGCCATCCCCCTACACGCTGCGTGACACAGCATCGCAGCGATCACTTGATGCGTGTTTATTCATCCACCTTCCGAAGGCAAACGTAAATATGTCCAATCTACGCCCACGGCCGCAGTGCACACCCCCACATCCGTGCCCGCGCAGCCGGTTAGCTCATCCGAATGCAATGTGAGCTCCACCGTCGCCGCCACCGTTGCGGTCGTCGTCGGTGTCGTCGAGGAGGAGGTGTGTACGTGATTGTGTACCGCCGCCGTGTGGGTGTCTTGGCCAGTACTGGCACGGGTTATTCTTAGTGTTTTTCTTTTTTGTGCTTTCAGTTTCTGTGTTTTCTTGGGAAATTTTTGATCAGCGTCCAAGTTTCCGCAGGCCAATGGGAAAGAGTGAAAAATTGATTCAGATGTGGATTTGATTTCCCAGCGAAACTGGCGTCTTATGGCTAATTTCAGTGGTATTTCCCAACGACGCACGACGGCAACTGAATCGGAAACTAGCTGTGAGTCCTAAACGATGACAGATGGGGGATGTGGTCGTTGTCCTGGAAGGGGCACAAAGCCAGTGTAGATTTGCTGAGATTAAGCGAGCTCGTGGCTTTAGATGTTTAAATTGGTCGGTGAATGCCACTTGGATGGGGACCAATTTTCGAATAATTCCCAGGAGACGTGGAATTAAGTTGGATCATCTAAGCGTTGCGGTCGAATCATCAAATTTTTGCTTGTCATTGAAATGGGTTTAGGAAATGAACTCGAAGGAAATTAAGTCTCCTGAGGAATGCCGTTTAAAGTCGTGGCTAAGAACTTTAATGGATGACTATTTTTTGACACTCATTTTGAGGCGTATTCAAGAAATTCCAATTCTGTGTCGTAATAAGTTGAGATGAGTTCAAGAATTGTTAAGAACTGATGCGTAAGGCGTTAAAGTTCTTCAACAACTGATCGTGGAGAAGGCAGACAGTTTAATACCAACTCCGAACGGCGAAGAATTTTCATTAAGATTGAGTAGTTTTTGAGGGCTTTTGCAAATTCGAAAGGGACGATGTTTCTTAATTTTCAAAAATTTTGTCATTTGCAGAAACCAGCGATAAACGTCATATTTTGCATTCTAATGTCATTCACAAAATAAGTAGGAACTCAGATTTAAAATTTGTGTCAATTGTATTATAAAGCGAAAATTCCCTTCATCTTAATTAATGCTTGTAATGATGCGTAGAGCAGAAAGTCCTCCATTCCGCTGCATTATGTAATAATTCTGAAGCCATTTTGATGCTGGAGGGTTAGCCACGGGGCAGCTTCGATGAGGTGGAGGAAGACGGCGGCACGCTTGTGGTTACTCGGCTCAGCTCGTCGGACGAGGTGGTTCTTGCCCCCCTTACACGCACATCACCGATTTCACCCAAAAATTTCGTACCTAAACTAGCTAAAGGAAGATGATGGGAAGAGGAAGAAGAGGTTGTGACGAATAAAAAAACATAATACCCTAACCTGACATCGGACGGACATCTAACGTAGAAAAGAAGAAGGGGGACGGATAGAAAAGAAGGGTGCCCTAGGCTTATGCCCTTAACACTAAAGAAGCCCGGAAGGTTGCTCGCGGAGCTAAGCTGACTATCCTATCTTTAACCTAAACTTATCAACTTTTCTTGAAACTAAGCCTACTATAGACCTATACTTACTTTAAACAACCTAGCTTCACCCTACTACGAGACAAAGCCCTTCCAGCGTTGTTTCGTAATAAAGGTTCGTTAAGAACCTGTGAGTGCCTGATGTTATTGGCACAAGTCGCCATCTCACCCCTCATGTCACAGTTGACATGACTTTTGCTATCTCTCTTGGCGAATCTGCGAGAAATAGCCCCTTGACGGAGACGTTAGCCACTTGAATCTCAATATCCAAGGGAGGGAACTGTTATTACAAAATTTCTTCCTTTTCCTCATCTTCGTCCTCCTCCTGCCAACAGTAAACAACACATCTCTGATCAATCGATCGAAGTACTCTTATGCAGATGGAAAATTCATCGGAATTCTTCCAGTAATAAGAAAACGTTTGGGGTCGAAATTTACGCTGATCTTGATGACTTTTGACTTGCGTCTTAGCCCTATTTCTGTGGACAATAAGATGTTTTAGGAATTTGTCAATATTTTTAAGATGTTCCAAATTTTTAGTCCTTAGTGCAGTCTTTAGAGATTAAATTGCATCGACCAGATAGCAAAAGGTACCATAGAAATATCGCCAGAAAATAAACTTAGATTGGGATTACAATCACATAAGATTGCAGTGATTTAGGAATTTCAGCCAAACATTCGAAGGTTTCTCTAAATCGGGTTTGAAAAAGAAAGGTTTGCGAATTCGGTTTTTTCCCAAGAAACACCCTGTTGAAAGGGTTAATTTTTGCTCATCCGATCAAGTTGCAAGATATTAAAAATTCATCTGTTTGGTGAGGGCTACAGCATGGCGGTATCATAAAAATCTAGTTCTAGAGTAATAGGGAACGAGACACCGGTACCGTCAGACAGACTTAAGTTAACCTTAAGTTAAGACTGAAAGCACACTTGGGTTTTCCGTCACCCTACAGTCTTTAATTGGATTAAATGAGATTTCATGTTGTACGCTCGTTTATATGGAAAGTAACGTGTTCCACGTCTTTACGCAACTCAGCTGTTACGCTAACCACGATCAAAGTTAATGGTTTCGATATACGAGATCGTATCCACGATGTGATTACCATAAAATGACACTGCATGCCATACTAGCGACTCAGCGTTTAAAATGATTAAAGTGGGAAGGTGATCGTTGCAGTACAAAATTCTGCATTAGGGGGGATACGCTAAGTACTTTGTCTGTGTGAGGGAGCCGAACACTTTAAACGATATCGTAACCAGTAGAAGAGTCGCTATTGTCGGACCAATTTGATATAAATTAGGCCGCCCAGTTGAACAGCTACTCACGATGCTGAGGCATCGTATGAACGCTACTCAATATTGAATTGAAGTAAAATCGGAATAAATTTCCTACTTCAAACTGATTGTTTTCTTGAGTGTCTTATCTGATCACCCTCGATAGGGTGTACTTGACAGACGGATCCATGCTTAACTGCTTCTGAAGGAGGCCTCTGTGATTCTCAAATTCAAAAGCGATTATCCTAAAGTATTTATCTCTTCGCAATTCTACGTGAATTCTGTTCACACTGATTGCATTCAATGAAGCCATGAAAGCCACACAAATGTTTCAACTTCACCCCAATGATTCAAACCGACATCCAATCCACACATGTAGCCTTTCAAGAAAAGCCAGACTTAGTCAGCTTCTCATTTCAATTCCGCGAAAGCGGCGGAGCTTATTTATTCCTAGAACTTCAACATGCGATTGCGACGATAACGACAAACTACAAATTGCCGCCACTGCCCAGCATCATCAAGAAGTAATTGATCTTAGGGAGCCCAAGCTTGTGATCATACCTTTAGATACCGGAAGACTAATGGCTATCTATGCGTGGGATTCAAAGCGGAAGAGAAACAAATTCAAAGCACCACCAGTTGCTCAGTCATTTCTCTGACTCAGCTCTGAGTGGGAATAGATTTCGCACAGAAACTACAAATCCGCGCAACATCGCCCACGATAGTCGCCCACACAGCCGTCCCCTGTCAAGTGTATCTTGCACTCCAGCTGAAGATGTGTCTTACAACTCAATCCAACAGACATCAGCTGGAGGTTAACGTCCTCCTGAAGATTGACGCGACACTTGAAAGCTGGCCACTCTTTCTGCGTATCGAAAAGGAACAAAAAAAAACATGCGTAGCGTAAGTAGTAATCCGCTTAAGTTAATTTTGAAAATCCCCTTCGCCCGCACAAAGTTCGTTCATCCCACACGTCCAGAGTTTGGCGCTCATAAATCACATTCCAGCAGCCACTTAATCGCCACCCGACGACAGACGCTTTTATGGCCACTATCGAATGCAAATTAAAACGAAAGCCGCCACCGGCGACGGCATACTCGCCCTCCGATCGATTGCCAATAAAAAGCAAAAGCGAAATCTCAAGAGCCCATGCAACATGACACATGGAGCCGCGTAGCGTGGCGCAAAAGCCACCCAATTCAAATTCACTTAATCGTTCGTTTACCCAGTCCGAGACGAGGCGAGGCACGTCTGATAACCGAGGGTACGGAGGAAGAGTCATTCGTCTCCTAACGCTGATTTGAACATCAAAAGGGAGCAGCCAGTACCCCTCCGCTTGACAGATGATGGAGTGCGGTGCGAGATCGCTGGCAATGCGACGGATGTCAAATAAATCAAAACACTTAGCAGCAACGCCGCCAATGGAGGTCGGGACCTCGATTTGGAGCAGCGACCAACCGCACGCCCCTCCGACCACAGAAGCGGGTTCAATTGGAATCAATTCATTCCCGCCTAATTGCACATCCACTGAGCACACATTCGGATTCAATTAATTGGAATAAAAATATGCGACGCCCGGCGGCGGCAACGGCGGAGCTCTGATTTTATCCCTCCCATTAGGTTGTCAATGTGCCGCGGGATCGCTGTTGCGCTGGCGTTCGAATGGCAATTAAATTGTTTCCGCATTTAATGGGACAGTGGCAGTGGTAGCGGCAGAGGCGGCAGCTCAAGTGGTATCGATGTACGATCGGCCTACGTCGGGTGAAGCGACTTGTCCCACCTCGTCTGCGACGGCAACGAAACAGACGTGCTTGTTGAGAAACACAACAAAGCAGACATTCATGGAGGCAGGCCAAAAGAGATAGTGACCCGGAAACTATAAGTTTTTTTTTTTGTTGTTTGCTAGATTAAGTGAAATAGTTTCGTTCGGACGGACGGGACAGCATCGCTTGGCAGCCGTTCGTTGAATTTTGAATGTGTCTGTGATGATGATTTAGAGATGTTTCACTTTTAAATGGCATTACTCGTACCATGTGGTCATTAATTAGTGCGCACACATAAGTTTCTTTGAAATTGGCCTAATTATATGCTTTAGATACATTTGTATCCATGAGATACATTTGTATCTTCTATTTGAATTTGTATTTATTTGTCAGAATATCAAAGCAATTTGTATTTCTACATGCCACACACGTATAAAAACATAATATTGATTCGGTAGATACAATTTTATCTTTTTTCTGTATTTGTGTGTATATGAACTTGGTAGAAGTTCATTCGTAGTTGTCAATTTGGAATAATTTATGATAGTTTTAAGGTTAAAAATAGTCAGAATTCGGTGAATTTGATTAATTGAAATTGTATCTTTTGATTGAATTTGAATTTATTTGAACAAAATACATTCATAAATATTCTTCGATGTTCTTTTAGAATATATAAATCTGAGATTTATCGCCGAATTCTTAAAGATACTTTTGTATCTAAGTAGTTCATTTGTATCTTTTACTCAAATCTGTATTTATTCTTATTTTACGTCTTCTCAGAACTCCTCTCAGATAGTCAAATGTATATACAAATACATCTTATAGAATACATTTGTGTCTTTTTGTTGTTCTTTTCAATTTGTCTATTCATTTATCATTTCAGCGGCGCGCACAATTAAATTTCGCCCCATTCACATGAGTATCTTGTATCTGTGGATGGATCTTTTGTGTATTTGCGTATCTTGTCCTGTCCAAACTATTGCTCTCTACATCACATTCGGCTAATTACCACTTTTGATTTTCGCTTTTCTCAATAATCGAGATTGTGAATTGTGGCTGAATGTTTTTTGTTTTTGCTTTTTGAGTGGCGCATGCCGCCAGTCGTCATGTCGATACCCGCCAAACGGACTAACTCGAGGCATATTTTCGGAAGCCTACGCAATTCACAAACGCAAAGATTAAGTATCGCCGAGGAAAATATCTTCAAATGTCTGTTGGTAATAAATTTGAGAATTTTTTCGCAGAAATAATTGAATCTTGGCTGCACTCAACAGACGTGTGGAGTGTGTGCATTGTTCTGTGAACTGACGAATGGGTGTGCTATTCTAGACCAAGACTTGGGTGGTGTCCAGTTTGCTGGACAAGAATGATTGGATTGGATTTACATGGTACGGGGGATGAATGCGAGCATGTTGATATGTGTGTGTGATTTTCTTTGTTTAATGACCTGATTTTTGCATTCCGTCTGTGATTGATTTGGCCGTGGAAATAAACACGCAGGAGGTGTTATTTTCTGCGAAAGAGATATTTTCTGTTGTTTATATGGATATGGAAATTCTACTACTGGGAATCAAGAAGTTAAATTGAAATGGTTAAATGATACTTTTGTTGAAAATAAGATCTTTTTGTTTTAAAATGGACAGATTCACTTGGGAACAACTGTTTCAGAGAGCCAAATAGAAATTGAAGATTAAAGAAGACGCAGCTCATATGTGGGTGTGTAGATATTCAGTTGGTGAGGAACAGTTGATGTCTTTCGGCTTGTATCTTCCATCATATGTGGGGCAGTTCTTTTAAGAAAATGCATCCGATATACAAACTGAGCCTTTCGAAGGATTCAGCGACACATTGCGGAAGAAACTTAAATTGCGACAGTTCGAGGAGCTAAAGCTGCAGGATCAAGCACTCATTGTGGCCAAAGAACTTCAAGATATCTCCGTCTATCATATGTGAATAGATGGAAACACCGACATCGCTAAAGCTAATACAGAGGATTGATTGATTGATTGATTGATTGATTGATTGGTCATGTGTGGCAAACTTTGTAGAAACGTGTCATACTTGTTTGTATTGCGGAAGTGGAAAGAAGCCATTGTAAAGGAAAATTGTCTGCAGACGTCAAGTAGACAGTGAAGCCATACATGACATATGAATGCGCAGTACGGGGATGAAGGTGGGTTTGTATAACTTTCATGCAGCAATCAAATTATGCGCTCGACTTTCTGATTCATGTAAGAATGAAGGGTTTCAACCATTGTTCAGTATAACTAATTAAATTTGTCTAATCAATCAAAAATAATTAATTCATTCTTCCTCTCAATACTGTGATTGTTTTAGTTGAAAATGTTGATGCTCGAATTATGTCAGCTATACAGTTTTCTGAATGTCTGAAGATTAGATCATCCTTGATACAGGAATACTGATGAAAACAGTGATCGAAGTGTCAAACAATAAAGATACAATTTGTTTGTCCTGAAGATTCCGTTCTATCCTCTTGAGTGAAAGCACTCTCCACTGATAGCAGATAGAGCGATGAAGGAATGGAAGCTTTGAATGATCCAAAAACCGCCTATGATGTCACATCTTAAGGAAGCGTGGCTTGGAGTTGCGTGATGGATTAATGCGATGCCACTACAGCCCATAGGGTACCAAAGCCAGCAACTACTCGTGTTGTGCGTGCTATTGTCTTCCAACTTGTGGAGGTGATCTATAGTTGGTTAGACAGTGGAGCTATGAGAAGCGTTTCATAAAGAATTTATACTCTTTGAGTTTTGCCAGCAACTCGAGAGAGATGATGCCGATGAAAAAATGTTCAGTTCTGAAATTGAATCCGGCATTTTCAGCTCGTGAACCTGGGCCTCAACCATCATGCCCTTCTAGCTAGCACCATCTCTTGCCAGCTGACTTGAAGTTGGTTGAGGTCCTTCTCCACTTGTGTACGCCAACCGAGGCCGTCCTCTATTCCGTCTGTCCCAATAGCTCGAATTCGAAAACTTTTCTGGCCGGAATGATGGTGGCTATACGCTCTACATGACCTAGCCATCTTAAGCGTTGTGTCCGAAAACGTTTGACGTTGCCGGACAGCCTATAAAGTTCGTTGTTGAATCTTCTCCTCCAGACACCATCAACGCAAACAGGACCAAAAATCGCACGCTGAACTTTTCGCTCAAAAAGACTGAAAGCTATTGCCAATACCATTCGCAAATTTAAAACCCAGTGCATATTAGTGAATGATACTCGACTGGGTGGACCACATCCAGCACGTTGTGAAGAAACTATAGTAGATGAGAGGATAAAGGAAGACCAGA
Source organism: Eristalinus sepulchralis (assembly GCA_944738645.1). Taxonomy (NCBI): domain Eukaryota; kingdom Metazoa; phylum Arthropoda; class Insecta; order Diptera; family Syrphidae; genus Eristalinus; species Eristalinus sepulchralis. The sequence continues at coordinate 5,608,388 of OX122885.1, read as the reverse complement.
GCGAATCGATTCGTTGTCGTTCCCAGCAACTTGGCTTGGTGTATTTAGCGCCAAATTTATCCTGTAAAGTAACAGAAGCGAGGCGACTTAAATTCGAGTCAGATTTTCGGGAAATGGGTTCTAGAAAGAAACTCAATGAAAATCTCGAATTTTATCGCGAAAATTTGTTCAATAATGAAGCAAATTTCTGGCTCAATGGAATACATTAATAAACAAAATTGTCGTATTTGGGATGATGAGCATCTGGAAGAGCACCAAGAGCTTCCATTACATTCATTTAAAACAACAGTACGGTGTGGTTTATGGTCAGTCCATATTTTTTTCAAAAATTGCACAAATCAGTGGCACTCGCTATTACCGACCCTAGACCTGGGCAACTGGCGGCTTGTTCTGGATACCCAGAAAAAGGGCTGTGCCTAGGGCCGCGGGACATATAAGGCTGCATACTGTCTCTCGAGTCGGCGGTCCTTTGAGTAAGTTATCAGAAAAATCATGGTCCTTCCTGTTTTATCTATTTTCTGAGTGCATGTGAACTTAGGAATAACATCAAATGCAAAATCATTTACAAATTCATTTTCTTCATTTCGATTTATTCCACAGAAAATGACGAAACCCCTTAAAACCCATCACAACCGTCTCGCTTGTAAATCTTTCTACATGAATCCATTAAAACGCTCAACAAGCTTTCCAAATTTTACAAAATTCGTCGCCCATGCCCATTTCCATCTCATCTCATCAAAGAGCTCCATAAAAATGCTTTCATGCGCAAAAAAAAACTTCAAAGTCCTCTGTATTTCATAATTTAAAAGATTCGTGCATATGTATGATTCGGGTTTTATTTTTCTCTCTTCCCCCCCCCATTGATTTAAAAACTTGCTAATCGGGAGTATTTTGCACAAATCCATGAATTTATGCAAAACCACGAAGAGAGAATATCACTTTGCACCTCTCCTGTGGACTGTGTTTTTTTTGTGCGCTGTTCTATCTTAAAATGTGGATCTATTCTGTTCTGCTTTTGTAGTGTGTTTGCGTTGTCTTTTGATTAGAAAGCACTCTCGACGTTTGACAGGCGAGAACGGGTATCTAATCGGTTTTAGCGAACGATAATTAAAGTTGTTTGCTTTGAGCAAAAACAAAAAGAAAAACACACGAAGACTGAAACGAAAACAAGTTCTTTGCAAGTGTCTATCGTGTTGGCATTTTGTTTGAGTTATTTTTTTCCTCCCTGCCTTACGTTTATGCTTTCTTTGTCGTTTGTGTTATCTTGCGATAGACGGACTATTGACTTTTGCTGGCAAAATTGAGGTACACATTTCTGCAACAGTCATGGATACGCATTTAGCATTGAAATTAAGACCGAACCTATTAAACTTCTATTCAGAGACATCTTTGACTTCTTTTGGTTCGTCAGTTGTCGTGTGCAGATTTTATGTGAACGCAGTGACCAAATTTATACGTAGCTTGTCCAAAATGTTCTCTGTTAGTATTCAGAGTGCTGAACTTTTGCGATACATCCATTTTCCCTCTTTGGGCGCCACAAAAAACAAACAAAGGAGTAAGAAAATAAAACATTTCTTCAACTTCAGCAACAGTTCCCACATTGTTTGGCAATTAGGTTCCACTTGGTCCCCTCAATTTGCAGATTCTACCACTGAATTGAAGACATTTTCCTTCCCGATTGTAGGAATGAAACGTGAATGAAGTGTTTCCTTCAATAAATTCTCAAATTTAGCACCTACCTGACACTTTAAGTTCCAATTGACCAATTAATCTATTACATCATTAAAAGTTTAACAGATTGATATACAAAAACCGCCATCAACGCCACTGTGACAATGTAAACGAACCTCGAAGTTTCCACATCAACACCCGCCCTTAACTTATTTTTATGTTTTAATACACTTACAGGCTTCGTCAACCTTGAGATAATAAAACCGAAACTAGATCTTATCTTGAAGGCTTGGGGAATAGATTACGGACAACCGTTAAAGGCCAAACATCAACGAGAACGATTAACAAATCGCTTCAGCAAACGTCAAATCAAATTTAATTACCTTCGAGCACGCCATGTCCTTTCCGCACACACGTGTAAAGGAACAACCCTGGCGCTTGTGCATCGTTTTTTTTTTGCAAAATGTGTTGATATTTCCTTTAATTGAGTTGAGTGCTTGGAAGTGGATAGGGGTAGGATGGTTGTTTAGTCTTTAAAAGGTCTTCATTGAATCACTCGTATTGCGCTTGATATTTTTACTTTCCCACTAGAGGAGTGCTAGAGCTCTTCTTGGGCAGTTCGACTCTCCCTGAGCAACAACTTGGAACTTATTTGTACGATGACCCTACGAACTGCATCAGAGCTACAAAGAAAAATAGAAGGTGCTTGAGGCTTTTGAAAGTCCAAATCGACTCAGATGAAGATTCAATAGCCAACGGGTCAGTTTGAGAAATCAAGGTCTTGTTAATTGCTTAAATGCACTTGAGTGGTTTAAAACTTCTTCATGACAGAGGAAAATGTAACTCTATGTCGTCTGGGAAGAAGTTTTGATTTGCGAAGAACTTAAGTAAAGAATAGAGCGCCTCCTGAACCTTTCTAACGCTTCGTCACCACCTCCGGCCTTCAGTCTCGGTCCAGAAGCATATTTTTATCGGGTAACCTCATGCTGGGCCAGTTGTGAGCTCAGTTGTGGGGTCAGTTATGTTTCTTTTCGTGTATTTTGCAGTTTCCCGCAGTATTGTCGATGATCTAGATTACCTTATCGACTGTGTCATGACGTACTTCAGACAGTGACGTCCGTCATTGAGTACGTGAGCAAGACGTAACCAAACCTCGTACCTTAAACATCAAATCAGATAAGAGCGTGTCCCTGGGGTTGTGCAGAAAGACCACGATATCTTTTTTGTAGACATCAACTTGGCGGTCTACGCATCGGTCCTCGAACATAGGTGTCATTAGGTTCTTTCAGGACACCAGGTCATATCTAGGGTAGTCGTAAAACATTTGTGGTCTTCGGGAGGCTTCTCTCGTTGTTAAACATTTGTGGTCTTCGGGAGGCTTCTCTCCTCCCCTGCTTTTGGCGCCACAATCTTGGACCCAGAATCTCAGGAAGCATTCTCATTTGTCCCAAAATGTCAACTCTTCCCAACACAAAGAGACTGTGATAATTTTTGTTTTTCAGAAAAACCACAAAACGACACAAAAATCGCATAAAAATACCTCAGCGAGCGTCACGAACCGATTAAAGTGACTCAAAGGCGATAACTTAAGCGACTGCAAGAAGGCAAGTCAACGACCATGGTTCAAGTTCTAGTCTATAAATACAAATGCACCGTGCAGCGATGAGTCTTCGCAGCCCCGAATAGTTGCACCATCACACAGAAAAAACGTGCCATCCTCTGCTGTTTTCACACATCATTCGATCGAACTGACCAATCATTTGCCAATAAATCACATCGAATGCGGATAAATGCGACCAGAGACCTTTGAGACTTGTCCTTCGGCAAGCCACTGAATCATCGCAACTCTCTTGGTCGCCCAGCCCCAGAGACAAAGGGTCTCTAAAGTGAAAGCAATAAACCTGTCGACGGGGCAATTACGAGTATTTGCGGAGTTCGCTGGTGACAAGTGTGCGTTCTGCTAGAGAATAGTATCTCTGGGCGATAATGAAATCATGAACAGGTGACACTCAAGACCACAGCGAATTGGGTGCTGATGGGTTGATAAGATTTTCAACGTTCGTCGTCGTTGTGGTGCGATAACGCGAGACGCGGTGTAAATTTGTTGAGGAATTCTTTCGAGATAACAGGGCTCTGGCCAAATCCCATTTATGGCGCGGAGTTCCAGAAAGTTTCCTCAACACACCCAGACGTTTGTTTGGTAGGTTGTGACAGTTTAAATATTTGCTTGAATTTTCGCTAACAATTCGCATGAAATGCGCGTGCGACTGTGAGATCATTTTCATGTTTCATTGTTGGAAATCTTCTCTTTTGAATTTTTCTTTGTTTTTCATAGACGTTGAGGCGTTTGGAGCTGGTGATAAGGTCCAAGGTTTCTATTGAACACAATTTTGACAGTATATGAGAGAATTTTGGAAAAAGTTTGGGAATTTTTGAACCATTTGTGTCGGTGAAGAATGTTACCACAAAGTGTTCACAAAGAGACAGTTGTTCGAAGTTTTGAAAGAAACTTATAATCATACATCCGCGGAACGAACTGAGTAGTCTTCGCGGTTGAACCATGGTGGGAAATGTTGAAAACGTATTTCAAAGTGCTATGAAGTCTGAAAAGTGAATTTTTTGAAAAGAAATGTTGCCAAAAAGGTTGCCCTCATTGCGACAAATGTACTTAAATTTGTCGAAAACCTTCATGAGACTGGCATGCATGACTTAGGACCTGAAGAAGCATGACCGTCAGCTACTTTATCGGTTCGAAGTTTAGGCTGTAGTATTGGACTGGTATTGGAGGAAGACTTTGGCCTTAAAACCGTCTTTTCAATGAATGCGCATATTCCTCTTGGTGACTACGTTAGCATTGAAAATTGTTGCATCTGGGATTCGGAAGTGACATTCCTGTCCAGACACCAAGAACAATTCTGAGAGTGACAGTTTGTTGCGGATCGTGGAGATGGGGTATAATTTGACCATTCTCTGTTTCAGCCAATGGGGGAACTTAAATTGAATCCATGGACTTTAAAGACCTCTGGTTCATGCAAGATGGCGCATCATGTCACTGAGCCCATGCCACAATTGATCTTTCGGGCAGCAAATTTCCCAGTCGGGTTATCAGCCGTCTTGACGGTGTCAACTGGCTGCATCGGAGATGCAATTTGACCTCTTTGGCTCCCCCGTAAATTACAATCTTTACAAGCTATACGACAAATAAAGCATCTTCCAGGCTACCCTTATCCAACTAAAAAACCGCAAAAAGTGAACCACTGAATTCAAATTGAACCCAAGTTGAAATTCAAGCAGCACTTAAAATTCTCTGCAGGACTAATCTAGACACACTTCAGTGTCTCTATTCTGAGTTTCGTTCCCAAGGGCATCATTGGAAAAGAATTAGCTGACAAAATTGGGCGTGAATCTGATTATAGCTGAAGTGTGCTTCAAGGGATTTTTTTTAAAGCACAAGTCAACGCATGAATGTGCATTTGGTTTAAGTTTCTTGCGTTCATCGGTGTTGGTGACAGTGTCAACATCGTTTTACTATTGTCTTTAAATCTTGACCTATTTATTCCTCTAGAGGTAGATTGCTCACACGGGATCCAGGAAACATCTTTTTCTAATCCACTTCATATGAATTGTTTTTTAAAGGAAGCAGAGCAGCGTGTTAAACAATTGAAATTATTTGGCTCTACAGTTTTTATTGTCTAGACAGAAATATCTAATGTGCTTTGAAAAGTATTTTTCCGTTGAAAGCAACGTCAAAAACTGGAGAAAAGAACTCCATTCAATGACACTGGTCACATGTGTTAAGTCAAAAATAAACATTTCGAAAACACACCCATTCAAATTCAGATCAAATGGTGCATTAAGAGGTTTCAGCGTCCCCACATGCAGGAGAAGATTAGCTGCACAGCTGCACTGCACACCCAAAAATCGAATAAACTCGACCAACATCCCTATAAATTGATTCTCATTCCCAAATCAATAAGCCTCCGCACAGAAGGCGGATGCACCTAAACACGAAAATTAAAGGGAAGGTCACAGTTGTCAGTTTTATTGGTGTGACAGATGCGGGCTTGCGTTAGGGATGAACCCAAATCCAAGCCATCTCCCACAACAGCTGCATTCCAATTCTCCTTGTCGTCGTTTAAATCAACAAAACAAAAAAAAAATATTGATACTAAAATGAATCACGTTGAGGGAAGAGCAACACAAAAAAAAAAAAAACTAGACCACCGTGCCTAAATGTAGTCATACCTATCACCTAATTGCATCTCTCCGCATCGAGGTCACAACGAAATGTCGAGAGTGAATGAGAAACTAAAACGGAAGTGACATCTCCCGACAATTGCACAATTTACCCTATCACACCGCGCTCTCATCTACACACACTACCGCAATCGTGTGATAGCGGGCGCGTGTGTGTGTGTCTGAGAGGAGTTTCTCCCATACTCAGAGAGCAACTGCAGCAACCAAGTCGAGAAGCATTTGGAAAATTCGAAAAGCAATACAAAAAAAAAACCTCTGAAAGAAGGCCAGTGTCGATTTTGTGAGCTCAAAAGTTCTAGAAGACAAACGTCAAAAAACGAGCAAGACACAAGAACTGTGCAAGTGAAATAGGCATACATTTGAGTGAAGAAAAATATCGTCGTTTATGACTCAACAAATTTTCCAAAAAAAAAAAAAACGTAATATTTGACATTTTTTGACAGGATCTGTCATTTTTTCTTTTTTTTTTTTTCATTTTTCATTTACCTGAAAATGTGGTGAAAACTGCTGTCTACCACCACCACCGCTGCCACCACTTGGCGAACCGTATCCCGGCTGTTGTGCGTGATGGTATCCTTGTGGCATATCCATACCAGCTGTTGCTGTTCCATGATTTATTGGTATCTGCTGTGCATTGCTATTGATTCCGTTTGAGTTTGGTACACCCTGTGCGGGATTTGTTGTTGTTGTTCCATTTGAATTTGGCATAATATTTTAGTTTTTATTTTTCGTATTGTCTGGATGGTCACTTAAGAAATTTGATTTCTTTTCTTTTCGATCATAAAATTTGGTGCATAAAATTTCTTTCTTTCTTTTTTTTTTTTTGGTTTCTCAACTTTGAATTTTCAATCCTTTCGTTGTTGCTGTTGTTGTTGTTTTGAAATTGTGATATAAATAGAAGACACTCTCACACAAATCGAAACACCCACAAATTTTTCGGATTTTTTTTTTTGGTTTTCCAAAATAAATTTATATCATTTTTTTGTGTGTAAATTTTGTTTGACTTTTTCGATTTTGTTTTGCAAAGTAGGACTTAAAACACTGAACAGATATTGTATAACACCTTGTATCCACACTCTATTGCACCCTTGAGATACTCTATGTACATTTAAACGTTAATCAATAAATTAGAAAAAAAAATATATAAATAAATAAATATCGTGGACAAGGATTTTTGTCCGTTTTCGCGTGTTGACAGTTGCAATTGTATTTCAGAGACTGACAGTCTTCTTGTATTTGTTTAAATTTCTTTCTTCTTTCAGCAAAATCACGCCGCAATTTGTGGTGTTGCGATACACTCGTTTCGCGTTCGCCTCATTAACTATATCTCACTTCGGGAGTTGAACTAAAACTGTGTTCTGATCACTGGCAGGCGGTCGATTCAACATTTTTTTTTTCTCAATTTCACGGCAGCGCCTCTTCACCCCCGCTCGGCGACACTTTGAATGGCTCGGCTCTCAACGAAAGCGATATGAAAAATGTCGACGAGAGCGAAAGAGTGATTCTCTCTCGTGCGCGTGGGTGTATTGGTGTGTGAGTGTGCCAGCTCTTTGAGTCAACTCAACCACAGAATTCAATTTCGTACCTCCCTACAGTGGTAGCAACAAACAGTGGAACCGTGAATCTTGTATCCCCTTTTCCGCCTGTGGGGGAAATAGTACATCGAATTTGTCAACAATCGATCGAATGGTCGTAGTCGCTGTCGATTTTTATCGCCCTTTACCAGATCGGCAGAGAGACAGAGAAGCACTCACACAAACCCAGAGCAGACTTTTATCGTTGACAGCGACAAAAATTAAAATTACTCTCTGCTGCTGCTGCTGCTGGTGCTTGCTCTCTTTCTCGAATCTCACCAGTATCTGACACACATCAGATTTAAAAATAGATTTAGACGTGGGAATGATTATTTACACGCTAAAGGTTGATTTTTTCTGATTTTTTCGTTCGTTGTCGTCGTCGTTGTCGGTGCTCTTGTGCTCTCTCGCTCTCTGCATCGCTCAGTGTCGATCTGTAAGTTTGTATTTATAGATATTAGATATATTTCGTTTTTGTTAAAACAACTTTTTTTCCGTGTTTGTTGTTGTTGTTTTTTTTTTCAGCAGCATCTACACGGGAAAAATGAACGGCAAAAAAGTCGACAATAACAATATTCATACAGTCAATGGATGTATCTAGACGAATCTCGAATGAAGTCAAGCGAAGTGGATACACAGTTTGCGCGTATAGCATGTGGACGTACATACTTGTATCAATTTTTGTCAGTATTTCTTCGTTTATGGGAAGAGATCTTGTTTATGTGCCGACGGATGTGGTGGCGATACAAACATTTTTTTATTTGTTTTTTTTTTAACGTACAGATACCTTTTGTGATCGATTAGATTCGAGACATCGATTGGTGGTGGAACCTTAAGTTATAGATGAACTTCATCATCGTTGATTTATTGGAACAACTGTTTGGAGGATAGTTGAAATGTGCTTCAGAAGTGCTTTTATTGTTCTAAATTTTTGTCGTCTCCTAAGTAGAAAATTTACGTATTTTTAAATTCTCCTAGTTGGATTGATTAAAAATTAAGGATTCAATTAGGACCTTAGGGATTCAATAGCAACGTCCATGTTGTTCGTTCCTTTTTTGGTACTACCGTGGATCTGAGACTCAAAATGCATTTCCAGCTCTCACCAGCCTCTTCCTAGCAATCTCCAATTTCGCACACTGAGTTAGTTCAGGTCTTTCTTCACTAATGTGTGCCATTTTAGACGGGGAAGTCCTCTCTTGCGTTTCTCCGATTTGACGACTCATCGATGTTGTTCAAATCTAAGTAGTTTTGGTCCAAATCTAGCCTCAAGCACATGCCTCCATACTGTCTATTGTCTACAGTTCGTCATTAAGTCTTGGTGCCTCAAAAATCTCAAGAAAATCTTTTTCAAAAAGTCCAAGTCATTCTTCCTCCATCGCTCTTTTTTTCTTAAAAATTTCAGTAATTAGAGCGCCACCACCGCTGCTGCGAATATTTACTCATGTGCTCTGGTCCTTAAAACTTTCTTCTGTTAAAAAAAAATCAACTCACCTCCTGACGGAACAGTTTTTAAGAGTAAGTCTGTACCAGGACTAAAATCTCCTACTGAATGGCGGTGAAGGAACTCATCAACAGACACTGTCGTGCGGCGTCCTAAGCTTCAGATTTTGGTCTATTCGCTTAATACGTCCACAACAGTGTAGTCGAGAGTTCTGCGCCTTTTAAACAACATCCACAAGTTGACATGGTCTAGAAGCTTCACTCAAACATGCATTTGGGAACTCTTCTGTTAGACCTCCCCCTTCATTTTTCGCTCTACGACGAAACAGGCATCTTTCCTGAATACTAAAACTACACTTTGCTGCTCTACTTCGCCTCCCGTAAATAAGGGTTGAGAATAAGCGTCTTGGAGAGCACGATAGTCTGGATCAAAACCTTGCTTTCCTTGTATGCAGCCCTTGTTCGGTGCTGCAGTTCACAAGGGGCCTCTTTAGCGAATACTGGTGACCTTATTTCACAAGTAATGGGGCATGCAGTTTATTATCGCCTCTGAGCGGCGGAATTTGGGAAGATTTACCTTCACACAGGGTGCTCTCGGATTGCTGTCAGAAACTGGAAAGACGTGCTGCCGTCAAAAAACGCGAACCTGGGACCTTCAGCATGTGAATCGATGCACTATGCAACGGCAGCGGCCATCAATGACAACTAAGGGTAATCCAGTGTTAGATCTCCGCTTAGATGAAGTTCTCGTTCTAACCCTCCCGCCATGTAGATAAATTCCTTAGCTGCCTTCATTTTGTAACTGTCAATTGTGATATTTTGTTCATGCTTGTGGTGACGAGTGGTATGCATTCAGCTGAGTTCTCATTTATGTTAGCAGATCACAATTCCAATTGGAACTACAGCTGAAAATTAATTCGATGTAGATCTTATTCGGATAGCCTTGCATTGTTATTGAGATATTAAAGATAACCCTCCGCACTGTCTCTTCCAGGACAACAGTGATTTTAAACATCTTGTTGTATAGGTAAGTCAGTGGGGATTTCAAATAGCTTAAAGGCCACAGCTTATTCGCATTCCAGTTAGAGTCATGCTACCAAAATCATGAATTTATCCATCGCATCAAGAAGCGCATTGCGATGACTGTCTTCTAGAAGTCTTTGAAGAGGTGGAAAACTCATTAAACTCTTCCAGAAACTGCTTTAGTGGAAAGATTTGCTGGTTTGAAAAGTTGTACGTCTGCGTGCGGAATGCCGGTGTGTGTACATTCCTAACGGCTTCTTGCCAAAAGTTCTGAGTAATAAAATCTGTGGTATTCGGTTTCTGTTTAATTTCTTTCTTATTAATAAGAAGAAACGAATTTTTAGATAAAAGAGGCGACGCCACTTCGCACTGCGCCTATTTTCATCAGAATGTCTGCCCACAAACCGCAATTTTAAACGCCTTCAGCGAGTGATAAAGTAATGATGACAATTACCAACAGCATGAAACAAGCTCGGCGTCTTGATTAATCTCAACTTCGTCACAAAACCCGTTCGTGAGCTGTCGACCGCAACCGATCGGTGCCGGTGTGCCCAAGCCATCATCACTTTGTCGCCACAATCAACGACTTCATCTGCCACAAACTAGTTTTAGTTTATTTGCGAAAATGTTTGGAAAATGTTCCGACGCAGGGATGATATGTGGCGTCGGTGGTGTAATGGTTAGCATAGTTGCCTTCCAAGCAGTTGATCCGGGTTCGATTCCCGGCCGACGCACATTAAATTTTTTTTTTTTATTTGAATTTTGATTCCTCATTTTGGTTCTAATAAGCTTGTTAATGAATTTATGAAATTCGACTTGTAAATTTGACAAGCCAATGAACTTGACACACCAACTTGTTGATAAGTGACAACAACGAGCGGGACAACGGCCATGGTGACGAGTTTTAAGACGTTGAGGAGAAGCAAACTTAGACTAAGTCTTAGACAGACTTAGTGATTAGAAACAAGAGCTTCAATGCAACCGAATGGTATTTCAAAAAAGGAACAGAAACAGTTTCATTGAGTTGAAATTTGGAACTGAAAACTTCCTAACGTCGTATTCCTCAATTCCACAATAATAAGACGCGACGGTGATGTAACAATTTGCGTCTTCAAACGACGAATTAGTCGTGAAAAATTGAATCTGTAGGGAGTCTAAGATGCCTCTGAGCTCTAACATGGACAAAATATATTTCCCCAGAGAATGACAACCAAAATGAGATGAACCAGCTTCTCTTGCAGTCTGAATAAATTCATCCACACAGGTCATTGAATTCCTTTCATTTCAACACTTGCAAGGCATTAATTCTCGTCTATGACGCAATCATTTGTTGTTCTGTTTGCATTGCTAATGACAGGGCATGCATTAAGAAGTTCTGACGCTGCCGGTTAAACCGGTTTGTGTGCCAGTCGGCTAGTGTCCCGTGCTTCGTGTTGTTCCTTACCAGATGTGACTTTGTTTACTTCAATTCGAACGTTTCACTTTATCCGAGAAAAGTGGCTTAACGCTGTTTTGGTCTGAGTTTAAGAACGCAATGTCTGATGTAGCCTTTTTGGGTTTTGCAATTATGAGTGAAGTTTTTGGAGTGGAGTTGTAGTCATGATCCAGTTTTTCGAGATTTGTTGGAAGTTGTCGGAGATATGTATGTGGACAGTAGTGACCATAAATTGCATCAGATGTAGATGCTTGGCATGAAGTGGCTGATTTAGATGGAAAGTTACAGACTGTACCTGTTTAAGGAAATTGTCATTTAATTGAATTACATTGGAGCGTCGATCGTATGACAGCCCAATTGTCGCTCAAGCCAACCAAAGATCAGTCGGTTGTCGAGACTACACTCGCGTACAAGGGCCACACGCTCTTCTTAGGAAATTCATTCACGCATCGACCCGAACTGTACTTTTATCTTCTTTTTATGGCGCTACAGTCCGGAGTGGACCTGGGCCTCAACCAACATACATCTTCAGCTTGAACAATCTCTCAACAACTGCTCCAAGTTGGTTGAGGTCCTTTTCCACTTATGTGCGCCATCTCAACCTAAGCCGTCCTCTGTTACGTTGTCCCAATGCACTGGATTTGAAAACTTTTCGGGCTGAAGGAGTGATGTCCACACGTTCTAAAAGCCACAGACATCTTAGGGGCTGTATCCGTAGAGCCTTGACAAGGCGCATGCCGTCGCACAGCCCATAAAGTTCGTCGTTGAATCTTCTCCTCCAAATGCCATCAACACAAAAAGGACTAAAACACGCACGTAGAACTTTTCTTTCGAAAAGGCTAAAAGGCTTCCTCATTCGGTTTTAGAAGCGGTCAAGTTTCCGCGCCGTGAAGCAGGACTGGGATGATAGAGCCAGCTTTGTCTTTCGGCAAAGGCTCTATTACTCAATTGCCTCTTTAGCCTAAAGAACTCTCTCTCTTAATTGGCAAGACGGATTCTGCATTTGATTTCGGTTCTAGAGTTGTTGTCCTTTGTCTATCGCGAAGCCGAGGTAGAGGAAGTGCTTGACTACCTTGAAGTTCCTGGTCCCTTGTGTGATTGTCTGGTCGAGATGTCGATGTTGTTTGTCCTTCCGTGACGACAGCATATACCTCGCCTTGTACTCCTTTACCATCATATCCATTTCACCGCTGTGTTAGTCCAACCACATCAATGTCGTCAGTGTAATCTATCAGTTAAAGGGACTTTCTTAAAATCGTGCCTCTTGCATTGATTTGTGAGTCTCGCACGATCTACTCAAGAATGATGTGGAAGGAGTCACATAGCAGCGCGTCGACTTGTCTGAAACCTTTTTTGACATCGAATTGGTCGATAAGTTCGTTACAGGCCCTGAAAAAGCAGTAAGCAGAGTTCTCCATCGTCATCCTGACGCGTTTGATAAAAATAAAAAAAAAACTAGATCATTGGGTCCACGATTATCAAGGCAGTGGATCACAAAAATCCAAATCCCTTATCTGCCAAATCTCTCCAATTTCATTTACCCCCATTCACCTGCCCTTTGACATTCGTGGAGTACCATAGGGTGGGCTACAGCCTCTCCTACACTTTCCAATGATGTAGAGCCCTGACAAATTGGACGAATCTCGTTTGTCGACTCTCTGATCTCTGATAAATTGGAAATTCCTTTTGGCACGTTGACAGATAACGTCGCTTGTCAATAATTTAGACGCCCTCAAAATCTTCAGAGAAAGTACATTGCGCTACCATTGACCGTCCTTGGTCTAAATGCGTCGCTTTTCAGTGGATGGCTGATGACAGTGTCTACGTTTCTCTGCTGCGTCATATTTCTTTTCCCCGACACTGTCGTTCCTGCGACCACTCAGTTTCTTCAAAATATGCATCCCCCCCTCTCTCTCACTCTCTCACCACTCACTGTGTGCGTGCGTGTCAGAACTTTTGAGAATAAATCAAGCGCACACTCAGGCGCATACCGAATCAATGAGTAATCCCAGAATGGGTCGACGGAGCGCAAAAAAAAAAAAACGAAAGAAAACGAAGAAGACCCCCGAAGCATTGTGGCACCGGTATGACCGTAGTACAACGTCGAAGAACAGAATAAAAATAAATTCCCATCGCCATAGAAGCCGGCAGGGTATCTGGGCATGTGCGAGTGTGTTTGCAGTTTGCAACGTAATTCCTTTGGCATTGTTTGCATGGCTCTGGCGGAACAAAAATCAATGGCATCACTTCACTTAGGGACGCACCCTTTTTTAGTTCATTACTGTGGCAGCCATCAGTTCAGTGCGGAAAGGAGAGCATTGGAAAAAAACCGGCAGGATAATGCTGACCTACTAGCATATGAGGGACGACGAACGACGGACGGAAGAGAATGAAAAATTGCCTGCGAGGCGAACGTGTGGGCATTGCGTAATCGCTTCCTGGTTGACTGCAAAAGCGAACGTCAACAAGGACACACAGTTGAATTGTGGGGGGGGGAGGGACAACAGTTTGGGGAGGGCTGTGCACCGAGGGAAGGGTGAATGGCCGCAATTGGAGACTGCGTAAACGGGTTGTTTGGCTATGGGGCGAGCTCTGTCTTTTGTGTGTCGGCGGGGGAATCGATTTTTGAGGAGCATAAGGACCGAGGACGACGGAAGAGGGACTCATAAAAGCTTATGGGAAACGTCCGTTGGTTGGGTGTCAATTACTGCCATTTAGACTGTGTATGCTAATTGGTTCGGTCGCAGAAGGTTAGTGACCATAGCACCTGTGGGCAGCGAAGCATTGTGTGGGAAATCGATTCTTGACTCCTAATTGATTCGATGAAGTGAAATGCACACCGAGGAGGGGAGGATTTTGATTTTTTTTTTTCTGTGAGGTTTGTGGTTTAAGTTGTTGTGGTTATTTTTGAGGTTTGGTTAAGCTGACATTTGTCAACATTGGGGTGTGTTCACAAACAGAAATCATTCATTTTCTGTTATTTTTGGCGAAAATCTATGAGTGACATGAAACATTTCAAAAGACCGATGAGAGGATCATAACCATTGCTGACATCGTCTTAAAGGCCAACTACTGAACGTCTCTTTAAGACAACATCTCTAACATTTGCACACGCGAGGCGACGCAGCGACACAATGACATTTATTTCTGGCAGTCAGCGGATGCGTCCAGCAAGTTGATAAATACGAGAGATGACCTTAACTGCGATTCTGCAGAAAAACAATTCGTGGCCAGTAATGAGGCGATTTAGATTTTCAGCCACAAAGGCAATAACTCAGCTAAACGACTCAATTACCATCCTTAATGGCGCGCTATACAGTTCTATCAAATACTGTCACGTCTTCGGCTGTCATAAAGCTCGCTTTCAGTAAAACCAACACGTGCTCTGTGCCCAACTGGACGCTGTCAATGGCCTGGCCCACAAGTCACACCTTGGTGTGGCGACATTAGACTTAGACCGCCGCAAGCCTGCGCGGAGTATTAATTACCGAACGCAACGCTGCCGCTTTCCATGGTATCTCTCGATCAGCGGTACTCAGGTGGTATCTCTGGCACTTCAGCGGCTTGAATTCAATTTCATTTAGTGGCACTTCCGATGATTGTGAAGCAAGGCATGTTACACGGGGTTTCGCTGTGGGTTGGCATCGGGTCTGCCTACGCCAGGGCGACGCCGTGCAATGCCACGATCGACGGCACACCGCACTGCACGCTGTGGGCTGCATTGGCAATTAGGTGTACCCCGTTGGACGGCAGTGGCTCCATCAGCCCACTCGCCACCGTCATCGAACAAGTGTTCCGACTGGAGGCAGTGACGTCGCCGAGGGCGAGAGAGCGATATGAGAACCTGTATCGGGAATGGAATTCGAGAAGTTTCGGCTCTCCGATTTGCATTCACGATTATCATTGATATCCGTGTCTCGCGTCGCCGCGACGGTGATCTGTGGAATGACTTGGCGCCATCGCCGCCGAGCTGATGAATGATTTTATTTAATTTGCATGCGATCACTTAAAGCGCGATTGGATGCGCAGGCAGGCGGGCCGACAGGCATTTAGATCGGGCCTTTGAAGGTCGGGCGAGTTCAGTGGGGGGACGTGTTTGGGCGATGACTGGACGGATATACTGCAAAAGTCAGACAATGATTGACCCGACTCGATTAAATTGATTGAATAACGACGCCATTTGGTGGAGATTGCTGTCTGCTGCCTGCTTGCGCTTGCTGTCGTAAATTTCTCTCAAACTGTAGTCATGACCGTCATTTCTAAGATTCACACCGCTATCAGCACGATCACTGCCCCAGTGACCACATTCTCATTCTCACACCTCGCTTCGCGGCAATCCCAAGGAACAGCCCCATAAAACCCCAGCACTAGGCCATAAAACCTCGCCGGACAGCAAGTTTGTCTCACTCGCTCGTTAACCATGCGATCACGCAATGTCACGTCATACGTCTCCCAACTCGGATGACTGCTGCGGTCAACAGCACATGTCTTGCCATATCCGTCTGACCGCTGAACAAGCAGATATGAACTGCCTGCCCTCCAAAAACAAAAAATTCAAACAAACTTACGCGTTAGTCATCGCAGATGCCCACTAGCCCCCCTCGTTGATCATTCGCCGCATACGTGTGGGACTTTGCTGAACGAGCTTTTTCCACCCAGCCGTGGAAGTGCTCTCTCATTTGGCATTCCGTCAGCGCACTTGAATCGGATGTCGCTGTCACCGATGGAACAACACGCGGATTGCTTTCCATATTTCGGATTCCATTACCGATTTCGAATCGATTACAATCGATATTCGAGACCGTGTCGAGTGGCAATTTGAAATTTGTACTTCAATGCGAGTTGTTGAGACGTTTGTGCCATTTTAATTTCTACTGCAAACCAGTTTCACTGAACGTGCACGGTGCTTGCAGTTGAATGGAGCGTAACGCCTCTGGACGTGTGGGCTGTAAGACAAGTTCTCTGCGACACATTGCATCAAAGTTCGAACTCCCACGTGATGTGTGTGATCTGTTGACGGGAGCAGTAACGGTGGAGGGAGCGCAGCGACGACGCGGAACGTTGCAATGAATGAAAGTTGCGCAATTCATTGATTAATCATGTTGCTCTAAGACTCTCTTGTTGGCAGAGAGGAGTATCGTTTGTTAATGCCTAGATTTGAATTGAGTCATTAGGAAGACATTTGAAGGCTTTGAGTTGGGACTAAAGACATTTGCGGGGGTTTTGTGCTCTAATTGATCTTTTTTGAAAATTTTATTTTCAAAGGACTCTCGCAAGATCAACCCACGGCGGCGAAGGATCAATCGGCATGGAGGTCACTCGTGCATGCATCTCCCTCGCGATCCATTTAGTGACACAGGGTCAACAATGTCAACCATGACAAGTTCTGATCGATTCAATGATCTTGCCTGGTATTGCCGTCTTCCATAATCTTTCTTTGAAGACATTTATCAAAAAGGGTGTGTTCGCAAGGTTCTTTACCCAATGTCGGTCATGGTTCACAACTCTTTCGTACAACTTCCTTTTCTGGTACCAAGTTCCGATCAATTTAATGATCTTCCCTCTTTTTGAAGTCTTCCAAAAATTGCGCACATAACTTTTTTATAAAAGGGTATGTTCATAAGGTCTTTTAGATGATATCGGCTAGAACTTTCTTTCTCGTCACAAGTTCTGATCGAATTTAATGATCTTTCCATTCAGAAGTCCCTCCCACGACCATCGCTTGAATATTTCATTTTAAAGGGGTATGTTCACAAAGTACCTCCCAAAATTTCTTTCGCAATTTCAAACATTTTCGCAAATCATTCTCACCTGGCGACCATTTTCATACTTTTCATGACAAAGTCACCGAAGTCATAAACAGCCGCAGCACGATCCTTCCCCCTCACTCTCACGCCATCATCTGTCAGACAAAGTATGTCAATGTCATGAAAAATAAATAATTTCCAAGTCACTGCGTCGTTCAATTTTGAAAATGTTTCCAAAACCTATTTGCATCACTTCTCCGCCTCATTCAACCGCCGAGCCACCGCGCCAATGACGACTCCGCCTTCAAGTGCTCTATTCAACCATTTTCTTCGTGGCCGAACGCACAATCGCACAGCTCACAGACGATGTGTGAATTTCTCATCATAAGTTGGCAGCGATAGCAGATATTTTTCTTCAGTTGCATGGCACACGGCCGTCTCAGGAATTCACTTCGGTGATCGCCGATGATCAGGCTGACGTCAATGGAATTTCCCATTACTGCCGCCCGCAACGTAGTGGAGTCGGCCAAAAATGTCTCCTCGCTCATCATTTTCAAATTCGAAGTTCAGCATATGAAGTGAAGCGTGTACTTCGTGTTGATGCGGCGCGACATGACAGCTGTCGAGTGTTTGTGCACGTATTTCAACGGAATACACAATGAGAATGCATTTGTCACTCGATCATCTCCGAAGCCAGCTGGGCGCAGGCATGAGTGCCCCACTTGCCAATCTTGACGGTTCCATGAGCGTGACTCACGTCGCGGGGTTTGTCTGGAATTTGTTTACCAAAAATGGGGGAGAATCGCAATTCGAAGTGGCTTCCGAAACACCTACTGCGCGGCGGCACTGTTACTGTTCTGCGGCACGGCACTGTTCATTCTCTGTTGTTGTGGGTCGTTCGCAATCGGTCGCTAATTATGTCATGATTCAGTCAAGGCGTCGTCGTCGTCGACGTTGTTGAGATGATCCTACGCATCTGTTGGCGGTGTTCATGCGAATTCAAACTAAAAATAGACTCGTGAGATATCTAGTCGTTTCAGAATTGACCATCTTTGGACATTCACGATGCGAGAAGAGTCGAGAAACGACTTTCTTTATGTGGAAGTCATTTGAGGGACATTTTGAATGGCTTTCGACGGAAATTGAAACGTGGCTGGTGACTTGTTTTGTGAATTTTCAGGAAAATGATAAAAGTAGCGAGCAGTTGCCTCAAGTCAAATGTAGATCACCAGATGAACTAAAGCCTTCTCCATTCCTCACAACCAAAAGACAACACAACAGACAGCACAACGGTCGCGCCACCGTTAATCAAATCGAAATCCAAATCAAACGTAACCATATCGTCAGCTTCTGGAAGGCTTCACATCAAAAACTTCGTCGTTGTCGTGATTCAATCGGTTTTGTGACTCAATTTCACACTCAGTCGACCGTCACTTTGGCCAATCCATTCGACTGATAATTGATTGTGGCGCCCCCTACCCCACCAGGTAATGGATCTCTCTATTCATTCAGAGCTTAATGCAATCCATGACATAAATCCGTTTCAATCGGGTTTCATTTCACAACTGACTGAATTTCAGAATGTCTTTACAACTCGCCGCCGGATGCTATGGGGCGCCACGCCAGGCACACATCCACCCCCTCATCGCGCGTCGATTGGGCTGGCGCCAGTCGAATGTAAAAGACCTTAAAGAGTATCTGCAGCAATTAAATTTAATTGAGTCATCGTTGCGGGAGTGGGGAGCAGGAGGATGCTTACCGGTCGCGCTGCACCTCGATGACACTCCACCTTTGACTCCCTGCGCCCCCATCACTCCTCTGCTTCTCCTGCCCGACCCCGAATCTCATCAACGTTCTCCACCTCGACGAGCAAATGCAATGGCACAAACGATGGCTATCATGACCCACTTGCAGTCGTAACAAATGACACTCGATGGGGGTGGAGGCAGACAATGCTGCAATGTTATTGTTTTTTTGTTTTTGTTTTCTTTCGCTTGAATTCGGTACCGGAAACGAGTTTCTGGCGGTGGCGGCGTGTGCCACTGTGGGGGACTCACTCGGCAACGGGAACGAACGGCATGATGAATTTTATTCCCACTGTTGGCCCGTGAACCATAAAATATCACAACTTACGGGAATCCTTGAAAGCAGAACGGCTAATTGTAAATTTTGAGCACTGTCAACGAACGTGAAAGATACGGTTAAAGAGGACACGAGCGAACGATGATTGGGGAACGGTTCGCGAAAATTCACACAAGTGATGGACGAGCTTGCATTGTTGGCTCTTGCAGCAGTGGCAGGATTTGGAAAGTGTTGAGAGGAAGTTATCATGATCATTGATTGGGGAACTTATTGCTTCTTGTATGAACTCCATGGCCCTCGATAAGAGATCTCCTTTGATTGGTTTGTGGACATTTCGGGACTATTTCCTCGATAATGAACGATACCCTCTGTAAAGTTTATACTGAATACGCTTAAAATTTCAGATTTAAGCTGGGTTTTCAGTCCGCTCCTGCTCCAACTTATGGAAGACCAGTATTAAACCCTTCTTAAGGCACACACTGCTATATGCGTCTACTCAAACGTCCGAGATCATGAACATTCATTTTGCCGAGTTGCCAACCGCACTCAAATACTAAATGAAAAGCTTCTCGAATTTCCCCCTTTCTGAATCGACTTTGAAAAGTCTTCCTTAAGGTACAACGCACTACAACGTCTGTGCGTGTGGCCTGTGGGATACGCATGAATGAAAAAATAACCCAAACAGGTAAGCTTGCGTCAATGGACGAAACTGGTGTTGGACCATATTTGATTGAGAGGAATGTCGACTGAAGACCAAGCTCACCGCTATCTGAAGCAATAGCCAAAAGAAGAAAGGGGGCGAAAGTATACACTCACTCCTCAAAAGAATGCACAAGAAGACAGATTGGCCAACTTTAGCACCTGTCACGAGATTTTGACGCAGTCCGAAAGGCAGCAAAGCGTCAGCTACAGCGGCTCGGCCGTATCCAAGCCATAGGTAATAACGCTCCAGCTAGAAGACGTTACGTTCATCCACCTAAAAACTTGAAAAGGAAGGGATCAACTGAACCTTCGGTTAGGAGACCAAGTGATAACTTAATCTGAGGAACGTGCTCTTAAGGACTATAAGCAGCCTGCTGGGACTGTGAAAAATAAAAGTGAGTGATTGTACAGGCTAAGGGGCCTCTCAATGACACCAACCTCCTACTGCCAGATCATGTCTTTATATCTCTCTATATAATGCTCAACTGTCATAGCTTGCCCTCACATTCTCGATGATCGTCTGGATATTTTCAAAGATGAAAAACTAACCTGACCGGTCTCTTCCTTAATATGAAGATGATGACCATCAAGTAGGTACGTTCCTTGGTCAACAATTAGCAATGAACTACCTAAGGCCGTAGGTAGCACGACCTTTTGGGTCAAAACTTTTTCTCAGACGAAGCCAGTCTACTTGTTTATGTTCGATTGATGGAAACGAAAACGTGAACAACCAAAATTGGCATACATATCGAATGACTCTCATCCAGAAATAGTCCACGAGACTGAACTGCAACCAGTCACTGTGGGGTGACAGTTTCATCAAGTTGCCTTGTAGACTGTCGAAGACTTATCCGTTTCTTTAGCATTTGATTGAAGGGCACATAGCCAGATTGGTTTTGGCAGATTAGAGTTCTGTCTTTTTCTGCTTTTTGGCCATCCTGTCCCACTTTACAACGCACCTTATTCAGCTGACGTAAGACGAACTCTCCATTCTGACATGAGCAGACCACTAAGTTGAAGATGAAGCCAGAGCCGAAGAAGAATCCAGCGTCGAAGACGAATCCAGAGTCGAAGAGGTACCCAAAATCGAACACAAATCAGATCTTATTCAATTAAGCAGACTACTTCTCGGAAAAAGCATCAGTATCAGCACAGAACTCTGTACCATCAATTCCCACACCACCTTTATTCTCTTAGTTCTCCTTGCGGCGCCTAGGGTCTTTACTGATCATACACCCCATCGAGTGCGATGACTTCCAGCTCCATCCAACTCTTCCCCAGTTGTCGGGAATCCTCCTCTACAGTTCTGTACCGTGTACTTCTCAGACGATCCGCTCCTTTGACGCCCTGGGATAGCGGGTTCCACTGCATTGCATGAAATTTTCTGCCACTTGCGTTGAATAATGGTTACTATGGGTTCTGGAACCGTTCTCTGATGAAGCTCTATTGACGTCTAGCGAAACAATTTCTGCTGCAGGGATTAGGAAAAAATGGAATCCGTTCTTCATTGACTCTCCTCCTGCCCTGCACTCTCCCTACGAAGAGGACTGTACCCTGTGAAGAACAATTCAGCGACAACTTGAAAGATCCCATCAGAATCAGGGTGAAACCTCTCAAGCAAAAACTTTTCCTTATTTAACTGAGCAAGAAATCTGTGATGAGCGGCATCATGTCGGGACCACAAGTGGTTGTTCCTCTCGCAGCAATCCCTTGCCCTCGACTCACACCACATCTCATCGTTCCATTTTCCCCCCGATCAAAGAACATCTGACAAGTGAACGTCCTCTCGTTATTTTGGCAATCGGCCAATAACCACGTCCCACCGAAAGAAAAACCAAAAACTTCTGTTTTCGTTCATAACTCCGCGTCTTCCAGCGCCGATACCAGGCGGTCACATTGTCAAACTCTTGCACCGGAAGCGGGTGTCCTCCATCGACCACAACAGAAAGTGGTCTCTGGGGCTGTGGAATGTTCGCCTCCAAAAGGGCAATTCGTTGCGCCGTAGATTTGCATAGATTGTCCCCCTTTAAGCCGCGCTGTTTGGATACATATTTCAAGAGTATCGTCCGACATCGTATCCCCATCGACTCATCGTTTATTTTTGCTTCGCTTCGCTGAGCGGCACCAACAACGACAACAACGATGGCGGCGATGGCAATGACGTTGGCAGCAGCAGTACGGATTTCATGTCATATTCTGACACGGATGTGTTCGTAACGATGACACAGTAAGCCGCTTTCGTTCATTATGGATTGCCAGTGGCGAGAAAACAGTGCCGATAGTGGCGGCGTTCAGTCCGTGACGTCGGTGCCGAATGGTGTGTGTGGGTGGAAGGTGATGCTTGGAAAGACTTCTGTGCCTCGAGGCCAATTTTGCAGAGCGTTTAGGTGCTAATTGAGCGTGAAGAAGAAAGACGCGACAACGGCATGCGTATCGGATTCGGAGAGAGGAGGAAAAGTGTCTCGGAAGCAATGAATTGTCGACTTGAAGGCGTCTGAATTGGCGACTGAAAAGAACTCGCACGCTTGTCTCGTAGGGGACAAATGAGACAAGTCGCAGATGGCGGTCGGCAGCTGATGATTGTCTTTGATGTGGACGCACGGTAATGGACTACATTTTGAAGAACAGTCATATAAAGGTGGGGTGTAGGCTAGGGGATGAGACTGACGGACAAATGAAGGCTATCTGGGGTGGGTGACATCTCCACAAGCGAACTAATTGGTGTCTGGCAAGACATCGATGAATGTAGGACTGCAAGGGTGTCTGATTAGGTGCCTTGATGTTGGAAGGTCACATGTTCGAAGCAAAAAAACGAAACTGGAGCCAAAGCGGAGTAAATTGCCTAAAACCGCACAGATGTGAATTCAGCTCGTTCCTTAATAGTATTTCTTATTAAAAATCACACTTTTCAAAAAATCCCAAACTCGTGGCAGTTTTCCTCCGCCAAATGCACTTTCAAGTCCACTCAGTCGTATACGTAACATTTTAAGCAACTTTCGCATGCCATCGCCTTCGTTTTTCGTCCAAATGGGATTTCCTGCGAAGCAATTGTTTACCTAAAAAGAAGAAAAATCCACCACACAAGTAGAGATGCATTAAAGACACACCTCCCCCTTCTTTTACCTCCTTTCCCACCCAAATACAGTGCCATCGTCCCGAAAGAAGGACAACGATGCTGACGATGCACCGAGGTATACGAATCCAAAATGGCAATTCCTATTCATAGTCTCAGATGCATCGTTCGGAGGAGGTTCCTATAAATAGGATTACCCCATGGTTCGATGTCAAATAAAGGAACACACAGACACACACACGTTGTCATGAAAGGCTTGCTTAAGGAGATGCCTGATTGCCTTCTTCGAAAAGGACACACCGCCTGCACTACCTGCAGCCACCGCAAAGAGACTTAAGAGCGACTGACTAAGAGCAAGAACCAACCAAGGCGCATGCGTCTCTCTAGATCTGGCTGGCTTGCAGAACAGCTGTTATATAACAGCACTCTGGACAAGGCAGCCGTCAGTTAGTCCTGACTGCAGCGTTGTTCTCTGGCTCTCCGCGACCGCCCGTTGTTCGCACAATTTCAATTCAACTCGGGATGGGCATGGGGATGCTGCGTGTGAGCAAGGGCTTATCTTTGCAATTCTGGACATAGCACGCGAATCGCATGAGGACACGCCAGGGCCGATGCAAATCAGAGTAGCGAACAACGGAACAGTTTTAGTCGAACGAGCCGATGCATAAACAATGCGCTGCGAGAGTCCCCAAAGTGGATTTGCCATCGTTTTGCCTCAACTCCCATCCTCCCTTCCCGGGGGGAAATTTGCATTTGCTACAAGTTCAATAAATATTTGTTTTTGTTCCGTGTGAGGGATGGACGCAGGACGTTTGATGAAAAGTGTTGCCGAGGCATCGGTAACAAGGAGAGAATTGTGATATCGTAGCCAAATCCGAAGCCAAAGTCGAAGGCGAAGCCAGAGTTGAAGGTGAAGCCAGAGTCGAAGGCGAAGCCAGAGTCGAAGACGAAACCAGGGTCAAAGACGAAGCCAGAGTCGAAGACGAAGCCAGAGTCGAAGACGAAGCCAGAGTCCAAGACGAAGCCAGAGTCGCAGACGAAACCAGAGTCGAAGGCGAAGCCAGAGTCGAAGACGAAACCAGAGTCGAAGGCGAAGCCAGAGTCGAAGACGAAGCCAGAGTCGAAGACGAAGCCAGAGTCGAAGACGAAGCCAGAGGCGAGGACGAAGCCAGAGTCGAAGACGAAGCCAGAGTCGAAGACGAAGCCAGAGTCGAAGACGAAGCCAGAGTTGAAGACGAAACCAGAGTCGAAGACGAAGCCAGAGACGCAAAGGAACCCAAGATCGAACATCAATCAATGAATTGGAATTAAGGATGTAACCGCGAAGCCGGCTTCTAAAAAAAAGATTTCCCGAGTTTCTGGCAATTTTTTTAAATTTTAGCGCTGGAAATTCATATGCGAAGGCCCCTCTAAAAAGCACCAAATTCCTCAGTCCTCAAACCTCGTTCACAGCAACACTGTTCCGTTAAAGCTTTCTTCGTATCCTCTCCGAGCTTTTCAATCACATACGCGCCACACACCCTCAACACCCACAACAACGCTTTCATTCCCCAATCAAAATCTCTTTTATTTTCTGTGCCGTGCCGTCGTCATCGCAGTCAGAGACCAAACCAAATCGAGAATCCTTGCCGCCGTGAGAACATCACAAGCAATTCAGTCTTCTCACAACTCGGTGCGCTCACAGTTCAACCTGCTCCGCGGCTGCTGCTCTCTTCGGTGTTTGTTTGTTTCCTTGTGAACTGTTTCCTCTATTTCTTTTTCGGTTTTCCTCGAGTTTTTTTTCTGTGCGTATCCTTGTTTTGTTGTTTTATTGTTCTAAATTTTTTTTTCTTGAGGGGGGAAAACGTGTCTCATTTAGAAAGAAAACACCTCCCGTTGAGAAAGTTGCGCGAAGCGGATCTCAAGAATATACAAACTTCCGGAGAATCCTTTTCGGGGAATCCGTTTTCATATAGTTTATCTCAACCCCCTCATCGACCCCAAGCCACCCGCATAGCTGTCGTCAGGCGCCACCCCATGGCATCGGTTTACGATTACTTTTGTGTGTCGTAGCACAACCATATCCTTAATCCGTACTGGTCGCTGCTAGCTACTGCTACTGCTAGTGCTGCTGCTGCCTTCTGCTGCAGCTACGAGAAATGTGATATAACGTGCGTGTATGTGTACGTGTGTGTGTGTGTGTGTCAGTGCGCGACGTGTTTTTGTGCAAAAAAAGAGGGCATTTCATTGCAAAACTAAAACCCAGCGAAGGTGAAGAGGGATATATACACAAACTAGACCGAAACTAAGACGAGCAGAAAAAGGATACCAAACAAACAAACAAACAAGCAACAACAAAAACAAAAGGGAACAGAAAAATGCAATTAGACGTCACTCTTCAAAGGAAACTTCCTGCACCGTAGCTCGTGTGTGCGTTCAAACTTTGCATGGCTTTCTGTGTGCTTGAATAGACAAAAAGAATTCCCACCCCATCCGCGCGGAAAAAAAAGGATCTGAACGCTGGAATCGCGCTCGCCGCCCATGTCCTAGGGTAAGTCATACTTAATTAGTCCTGAGCTCCGCACTCACACACTGACACATCCTGCGTGCGCGACTCACTTGCGATTCGCAAAAATTCTCTTGGCATTTGGTTCCCGATGAAGCATGTGTTCTCTAGCCGATGAGTGCTCATTTATTAATGAGCCTGGCGTAATGTCGCCTTCGTCGTCGAGCGTCCTGTCGCAGCCATCTGCGGAGATTCACTGGGCTTCCGTTCCGAATGTTTCGCGTGACTGTGTTAAATTTTCCCTCTACCCTGCGCCCGGCCAGAGGTGGTGGAAATTCTGTGGTGCGAATTGTTGTGCGATTTGGGGGGGGGGGGAGGGGACGTTGGTCGTCTTTATGGGCTTTCTCGTAA
This sequence comes from Eristalinus sepulchralis, assembly GCA_944738645.1. Taxonomy (NCBI): domain Eukaryota; kingdom Metazoa; phylum Arthropoda; class Insecta; order Diptera; family Syrphidae; genus Eristalinus; species Eristalinus sepulchralis. The sequence goes on along the minus strand of OX122885.1, from coordinate 5,582,488 downwards.
TTTTGCAGAGTCGCACGTTTCTCCCGTGGTGCGTTGTGGGCGAGGAGGTGGTCGCTGTAAACGGGGTAGTTGCTATAAATCAAATTTTTGTGATAAAAAAAAAGTGGAGAACTCATTACGCTTTCAAATTCATGCGAGTGGACGGGTGACGTGAATATGAATCATTTTTGGGTGACAAAGGACCGAAAGAGGGTCGGCGCTTGGAGTCTTCTAATTGTTGTCTGGAGGATTACAGAATGATTACGGGAGCTAAGCGTGTGTGCGAGCATTGAAAATTGGCAGAAAAACTGTTGAAACTGAAGTTCAAGTGGGGTTATTGACTCTGGAGGCGAAAAGTTCAGAGGAAATTTTTTGGCAGAAACTTGTAGAGAGGGTGGCAGTTGATAGCTGGGGGAGTTTCACTGCTTCGTGTTCCAAATTGTTTTGAATTTGTAAAAAAATTATGTTCAAATTCAGCATAAATTAAGGCTAAATTCAGAACTTGAGCTCAATTCTGGTAAATTTTTGATCATAATCTGAAGAAATTTTGATCAATTTCTGATTCAAATTTGACTTAATGCTGACCAAAAAAAATGTCTAGGATTCGACTGTATCCTGACGCGATTAAGGATGAATTCGGGAATAAGCTCAATTTTAGTCAAACTTTATCTGAATTTTAGTAAATTTCTGATCACAATGTGAACAAATTCAGATCAAATTCTAATTTTAAACTTTGAGTTCACATTGGCTAAAACAATTTGTCAAGGACTTGATCGTATTCTGGTGAAATTCAGGATAAATTTTAGACGGTTTTTCAAATTAGCCTTAGCATAGACAACTTCAAGCCTCGTAAATTTCTGATTTTATGTGAATCTGATTTATAATTGACCACAAAAAAGTCTCTAGAAGTGACCAAAAGTTTCAAATTTTGGAGTCCAGATGTATACATCATCTCACGGTACTAGCACTTTGACATTTTTCAGTCTTTTGGCCGAAATCCCAGAGATTTTCCCTTAGCCACCGAGGCCCTCGTAGACCTTAGGGTGGACTTTGAAAGCCGCATGCTTTCTGATGCCACCGGGCCCATTCATTTGTCGAAATCTAAAATTTTAAAATTGTTGACAATTTGTAAGGATGTTAGCACTTTGAGTTTTTTCCAGTTTTTGGCCGAAATCCCAGAGATCTTCAGACAGCCACTGGGGCCCTTCTAGACCTCCTGTCGTCAAATTCTGGGCGAATTCAAATTTGTGCGTTTATGTCATTTTTTACAAGATTGCTTCAATTTCAGAAGAGACTCCGTAATTTGACTCCTAAAATGTCAAATTTCGGAGTTTTTATTTGTTCTTATGAAATGACTAAGGGCGCCCCTAACCGGACAATGACCTTGAACCAAAACACCTCTGAAATGCAGTCGTCCATCTATTATGCCTTCACTCTCCATCACACATTACAATTCTGCCGCCATAATCCAATCAGCTCAAATTCTATCCTCACCTGCTCGAGAGCAGGAGCGCACACACACAAACCACATCCCATCTCTATTCATCCGGAAGGTCATCCACCCTACCTCGTCATCATCTTCCTCTGGCATCATGTCATAACAAATTCAATGAATTACATCAATTCGTGTCTAGGACATACAGTACTTCCAGTTTTTAGCAGGAAGATCCTTTCGACAAATCGGCTTACACCCCATCCAAACTTACACACAGCCCGGCATACAGATATGTATTCCCTTTCATTTCAGTGCGCTCATCGGTTCCTCATTCAATATTAAACGCTCAACGAGAATGTTTACTTAGCCTATTCCCGGCGGCATGGCATTCCGCCTCCTAGATCTCGAAGAACCCCAAGGACGAGAGCGCAAAAAAGGAGAAGCGTTTAAATATTAAACGTCCTGCCAATCCTCGTCTCACACACGCAAAAAAGAATTTCTCGGAGAACATTCAAAAGGCGATAAGCACAGGCTCCGGTGCCGACATCCCCTACCCAGCTATGGACATTGTGTCCCAACGAATGCACAATGACATGGAATTATGCATTCATCCAGCTGAGGGTGGTAGGGGACGACGGCAGCAGATATGTTAATCACTCCCTGCCCTGCCCTTGGGGGGACGACATGTCTGTCTGTGCATTGTTTTATGTAAATAGGCATCTACAGAGTGCTGAGTGAGATGAGGACTCTCACAGAGGTGGTTGTGAGTAAGGGATCATCTCTGTGATGGGATTAGCCTGATCTCCTCTTCCGCCCTCCTCAGCACATCAGTCATGTCATTCATCACCGAAAAGGCGGTCCTTTGACGCAGCAAAGTCACGGTCTGATGGCTTCTTGACGCGCTAATCAAAACGGGTTACGAAACAAATTGCTTTTCACTTACAATGAAACCCCACATCTGTCATGTGTGTGTGTGTGCGCGCCAGCGATGGCATCCTCTCCGTACCTCCCTTCCTTCACCCCACAGAGCAGCATATCCTCGTCCAGGCCAGAATGAAGTTAATGGGAATTTATCGTGTTTGCATTCGTTTCCATGCCGCCACTGCTGTGAAGATCTGAAATTCAAAGGATTTCATAGGAAGTCCCGATTTTTTCTGGCCGATGATGAAGTGTAATCAAGTCGTCAAGGGCCCCGGGGAAAAAAGGACATTCCACTGGGAGAATGCCATGCACAAAGGGATTGCCGATATTCGATTAGTCGGGGATATTCTCTGGAATCCTGAGTTGTGCGCCAGCCCTTTATCGGACTGGATGATGGCGGTCCGTGGTGGGTTGTCCCGCAGGATTATCAATGTTTTAAGGTTATCATGCGTTGAAACATGTGGAATCGGTTGAGTGCCTTGGGGGACTGTAAAAGGATGAAGATATCTTTGAATGTTTATGTTCGAATGGGTTTTGTCGGCAAAGTCATGCGGAAAATTGGAATATTTTTAAAGTGTCACTGCCGTAAGCATTTCATTCAAAATAGATGTCGGAACTTAAGGTTTTCAACGAGGCTGGGTGAGAAATGTGTTATGATGGTATTTTTATTTGATCAGAGACTGACTTCCTGGTCGAGGATTGTGACCGTTGAAGGAGGTCCTGATCGTTGCAAGAATCTAGTTGATTTAAAATGTTCATCTGTCTGATGGAAGGACAAATTCTTCAGTGACGGTGGACAATCAAAGAACACTTAGCTTAGAATGTGACAAGTGTAATATAAGGAAAATCTAAAAACACATTTCATTAGAGCTTCCGAATAAGTCACATTCCCGAATAAGACACATTTCTCATTCTTTCCCTCATCCAAGCGCTTTCAAGTATCGCCTACAAAGTGGACCTAATTCTCGTCACCTAAATGAGATATCGCATAGAGAGGAGTTTGATAAGTACTAAGCCCAGCGGTTCGATGAAGCGTCTATATCACCATCTTGTCGAGGGGTACATTCTCGTCTTTTCAGAATTTAAACCGAATCGGATCCCTACTGGAAGCGGATGGATTTTAGAAATAACAGTCGGATATTCGATTCATGCTTTGAAAGTGAGATCGGGTAGCGAAATCATAAACAGGTTGGATGCTGTGTCTTCCCCTACATGACAATTTTCAAAACTTGCTTGTCAAAGTGGTCGACCTTCAGATTTTGATGAGCCTCGCGCTGATGCTCCGACAACTACTATCACGGTGGGTAACGTTTTAAAAATCCACGGTCTTGTATTGGCAGACTGTCGAGTAGAGGTGAGAACTGAGACAAAAGGCATCTAAACAGGTAGCCTTGATCTCTGTCTAAAATATTGGACACGTCTGCGTGATGGGCGCCCCGTTCCGTATGCGTAACACAACTTCAGAGCACTGTTTGACGCTGTTTCAGGGTCATCTCAAGGAGTCTCTTTTTGAACGTTGATGAAATATGAATCCTGGAACACACTAGTACACACTTGAGACCTAGTAACAGGCGGTACGGTAGACATCATCCAGCAAACATGCTCCGAAGAAGCTGAAGACTCTCATATGAGGTTAAAAAGAGATGGCCACTTGACTTTTTGAAATTCAGTTCTCAGCAGGATTCTCTCATGTCCAATTGAAGGGCCGATTCGATGCCGAATTGCAGAAAAAACGACAGCATTTGGCAAAGTAGGAAGTCCTCTTCTGCCGCAAGGGCTCAGACCATCCCCATCGCCACGTGATTCAGACCAAGAAGAACTGCCACAGCCACCGTATTCCCTACATATGGCCCAGTGCGCCTTAGAGTAGTTTCTTATCTCGGAAGACTTACTCGTCGGACGGAAATTTGAGTTGAATGAGGGGACCATCGTCGCAATGGCGGCTTGCTTTGCAGACCTCTAGACAGGTTAAAGAATTTGGAGGATCGCTTCGTGGTATTTTGCTGAAAAATTAATCGCCACCCTTTATTTTTCTTTGGCAGGCTAAGTACTTATTGCACCGCCTTCCTACCAACAAATTCATCTCACTACCATTCCGTCACCTTATCTGTCATTTTTCATCTCTTCTGTGCACAGATATCATCAAGGACAAACTCATTTCACATTACAGCAACGACTGCCACAACGTTCATCTTTCGTTTTCATACCTCAAAAATTTCATTAACTCAAATATTTATCTATTCTCAAAACGGCACTTCGCCGGAGCTCATTAACTCGCTTCCATCATCATTTCGCAGACCGTTTACATGGAAGCGCACACACAAACGTCCTCGAAAGTGCCTCCTTCAAATACTATATTCATTCGCCCACCCCACTGGGACGCCCCAGTCCCGGCCAATTCGGAACCCTCATCCATCATTAATTCTAATTAAAACAAGTTAAACACTCCTCTGGCTGGAGTTGCAAAAACTAATTATAACACCTCTCAAACATTCATGCCGTCATTTGAGCCATCTGCGGCGGCGGCGGCAGCAGCAGATCTTGAGTTCAGCCTCTCAGTGCCTAATCGATTGCGTTATTCATATGATGACCCATCCTGGCTGGTTTTGTTGCCAATTAACAACCCTTACCGGTCCTCGAGGTGTCACCTGCCTTGCAACGCACCGTCAACTCCTGTCAGCTGTGAGACGAACATCGAGTGTGGACTGTGAAGACAGTGTTTGCGGTCTCTCTCTCGTATGTTAATGAAATTCTCTCACTCCTCGAAGGACACCGAAGGTGTTGCTGGTAAGGCTATAATGCCCGAAATTAGGTTTCCCTCAGATTAACCATCTCCTGGCTTCCTGGAACCGTCGCCTGGCTAATTTTGCGATATTTACACTTGCATGAGCTTGCCCAGGGACGGAATCTGCGATGGCAGATGGATAATTTCCATCAGATTGCCGTTAATTGCTGTGAATTGCTGTGAATTGCGGTGAATTGCGTTATTTTCAGCTTGAAGTCTAAGGCGCCTCGCATCTAGATATACAGTGACCGAGGGGCAAGAATTGCAATTACTTATGAAGCAAAACAATTTCGTCCCTGTGCGAACGAAAGGACAATTAAAATAGTTTGAACGGATGTTAACGGTGGCATTGCCGGAGGTGGGCTAGTAATTAGCTGTTGGCATGCTACTGCGTTTGTAGACCTTTTAGACGGCGATATTGCAGGGTAACATGGCATTTGCATAAGCGGCACTCTATTCGAATAATTTTGCGTTGAAGTGAGTTGTGACTTGATTTGCCGATTGGGCCTACCAAGCGAACTACGTGTCGTTGACTGTCTAGACTAAGTTGTAGTTGAAGGACTATACACCGACTTGATGATAGACTTGGGTTAGTTAATTTCAAGCATTGTCGTACGGAGAATCGGAGTTATTTGGTTTCTCGATTGGCGCCCAACGTTGGATCGGCATGCATGGAATGTTGGTGTTTCACTAGAATTATTTCAACTTTTGTTAAAAATTCTTTTGATTTCTTGAATTAATAGACGTGGTGGATGCCTAAATATAACGCTAGATGGCTAGGCCATGTAGAGCTTATGACCCGAAAAGTCTTCAAATGTGAGCTATTGGGACAACACAACAGAGGTGTCCCAGGCTTAGGTGGCGCACACAAGTGGAAAAGAACCTCAACCAACTTGGAGTGCGCAACTGGCTGAAAGATCGTGCTGGCTGGAGAGGCATGTTGGTTGAGGCCCAGGTCCACCCCGAACTGTAGAGTCACAAGAAGAAGAACAAGAAGCAACCACCTTCTTCTAGGTCTGGAACGGTGTCAGGAGATAGACCGCAACACCATTAGTTAAGCCTGACTTCATAGAAGATTCTCCTTGTGTTCTGTTTCATTTTGACACCCTCAAAGTGTCAACCTGTGGTAAATCTTAGATTGCTCGAAATTCCTGTTCATTTAACTTTCATTTAGTCAAATTCTATAATTTCTGAAGATTTCTGAAGAAATAACACTTTTTGAAAGATTTTGACTGCCAGAGGTGTGCTAGAAGTTTCAGATATCTTTCGGTAATCTAATTGTGTCTGATAAGTTCCATTTCCAGACTTCATTAAAGCTGAAGATCCTAAGCTTCGTCATTCAGCTTCAGGCCTTAAGAGAAAGTCCTAGACTTTATCAAACAGCCCTAGAGACAGATGGTCGTCCTCCAAAGAAATCATTGAGGCATGTATCAACAAGTAGACACCATTAACGAAACAAAAATTACCAGTCATCACGTTTCACAAACATCCATTTATCGCCTTGATTGAAAGGACCACCAAACCTCTTTCCGTGCTGTTGAGTCAAGCTTCATTCATCTTCACTTACATGAGGTATCCTCTTCGAAATCTATTTCCCGTTCCAAGTGAAGAGACAACGAAGTGTGACTCTCACCCTTTCACTCCTTTCTTGAGTCGCACTCATCCATCAACCTTGCAAGTGCTTCCATCTCCACCATAAGTGCTCTCCTCCAGATGATTTACATTACACCCCGCCACCCACACCATCCCCATCTCCCATCTGCATAAAAATTGCAACATTTTCCGTTGAAAACAACTCACCGAGATGAGAAACTTTCATTTCATTACGCGTACTTGCCGCCCTTTGACTGTCATCACCTCTTCACAGTCGCAGGTCTCGCACGAAGCACTCGGGAAAACTTTATTAATAACAGAGCGCCGCGCACAGGTACACTTCGCCGCCAATTGACATCACCGTAAATCCAATCTGAGTCGTGTGCCTCTCCCGGGCTCTGATTCATGTGTTTGCTGGAAATCCTCGGAATTTCATTTTTTTTTTTGGGGAAAATCGCTTGGTAATTGAATCTGCATCTAATGAATACATAAATTGCAATTTCATGAAGTACACATCGGGGCGGCACGCACGCAGCTGCCAGGTTCGCCTGCGGAAGGTGACTGCTTTCAGTCCTTTGGCCTGACGAGTATTAAATGTAATTGCGCTCCAACCGCAGCACAAATGTGGTTATTTTGACAGGAGGACTGAAGAACTACTTCCAGCGGCCCGAAAATGGTCAACAAACGGAATGAATTTGTTGCTTGCGGTAATGTGAATTGTTGCTGGTGTGGGAGATTGGCTGCGAAATGAAATTTTAAAGAGATTTCAGGTTCATTTGGGACGCAATTGTGATTCCTTTCGACTGTGGTTGGTGTGACGCAGTTGAATTGTGACTATGAATCTGGTCATCGGGGGAATAGAGAGAGAGTGAGAGAGAATGGGGAGAGAGAGTAGAGATTCGTTATTGATCTTGAGTGTTTGATTTGTTTTGTGTCCTTGACTTCCTTCAATTTGCAGTCAATGGAATGGAGCTTAAGTCAATATCTGGGAACAGGCGATAAATAATAATGACTTCCACACTCCAGTCTCTCTCCAGTCGTATTTGACGTTAGGAAGGTGCTTGGTAAATATTTTGAGGAAGCAAAGCTTGTGGATTTTGACAGCCTGTTCAGTGTGTGTCGAGTGAGTGACTTTATGAAGCTAGGGACTAGGAAGATGGGTAAGCAGAGGTGGACTATGGTTTATACAGAACTCTATACAGGACCACTGTGTTACCACATACCTCTGTTGACATCGTCCTTAAGGGAAAAAAACATCTCATCTTCTAAAGGCTCCATCCTCTCCTTCAAAAAAATGAATTTAAATCCTGTTATGAATTCAAAAACAATTCCCAATCCTAAGCTCACTCATTTCAACGCTCGCTCACACCAACCGCGTCCTTCAATCGAATGCCGTACATTTCAATGCCTTCCCTCGCATCATCCGCTTCTCGTTTGTCCTTCAGCGAAACTCTGTATCCTGTGGACCTTCACTAATGCCCGACTGGAATATCATGTTTCCATTAGCACCCGAGGAAGAGGTCATCTCTTACGTGATCAGAAAGCACAGGGACCCTTGTTTCGATTGTCACGTCAGACTGCCGTCATCTCCCGTCATTGTAATTACTTAGTCGGCGCTGAGATCCTTTACATTCAGCCAAAGTGAACAATCAACGAAACGCTTGCGAGTCGGTAAACCGAAACGAAAATATTGACAAGCAATGTGGCACAGCCGTCCAAGGCCAGCACACACTCTCTCTTGTGTTTTGGTTCACGGACTTCTTGACATGTCCTTGCTGGCCGAGGTGAAATCATTCCGCCAAGGAATGCTTCTGTGTTTATTTATCCTTCTCGGGGGCACATAAACGAGCGCGAGGTTAACTATCGCCTCGAGTCAATGTAATCCGTTCCTGCACACGACAATTCAAAGGATTCCCGTCGGTTGTTGTAGTTGTGTGTTGTCGTTAAGGGATCAGCTCTGCAAATGGATTACCGACGATGACACCCACTTAATTGGGATTACCAACTGATTAAGAATTTATGGAATCCGTGGCGGGCGGAATGCGAAGCGCGCTAACGGGGCTTATTGAGGTGAGCGGGGTGGTTAATTAGGTTGCGTGTTTCTTAGAATTTAGTCGGTGACAGCTTCTGAGAGGCGTCCTCTTTTTGAGCAGAGGACGAGAGATGAGTGATTTGTGAAATCTGTGCCAATGGGCGGGCTAAAGAATACAGCAGGGCTGCGTGAATAATGCCTCAAGAGGCAGTGGAGACGTTGATTAACGTTGACTGCGAAGGCGGGCGGTAAATGCGCCGAAAATTATCACCGCGATTTGACAGATTGTTCTTCTTGGGTGTGGTCGGAATCATTAGCTTGTGTTTATTTGGTTGTTTTTTCTTACCTGACGCGCGGTTCCATTAGGACTCCGCACGTGCGGTTAATTGCCTCTTGGTGCGAAATCAAGTCGACGTCCACTGTAATGATTTAGCTCACGCAATGCGCCAAATTGACATCGTCTTGAAGAGTGAATCAGAAACCATCCAGAACCTGCTCGAACTTCTTAAAACTGCCGAATTTGTGGTAGATATTCGCCTTTTGCTAGGAAATGTTCAACTCAGCTCGCAAGTACGTTATCAGTCAAAAATCTGTAACCATGAAAACCTTATCCATTGCCTCGTCTTAGCTCTTGACCATCCAGCATTGGGCGCCAATCTGTTTTTCTCTCTCTCATCGAACATACTAAACTCCTACAAATTTCATTCCAACGACACTTAAAGCCAATTACTCAACCAATTCCACCAGCACACCAGGTTTCTCTAACGCTTCGCCCCCCAACCTACTTAAGATTCCTCTCATGAGGTAGACACCATCTTATCTATTGCCATTTTCCATTGGATTAAATCAAGGATGCAGGCTCATCACACTCCGTTTTCTCTTAATCCGTATCAATCTTGTAACTCGTTCGGCACCTTAAACCGGATAAACTGAAAGGGTTTTCCGATTACAGTAACTTGCCATAACCGGAAGCCGACTGAGTTCATCGAGACTAACAATCGAACAAAAATCCAAACAAAGCCGTTTCCAAAATCTCCCACTTACGGTCAGTGAACAATCTGTCGACCCGTTCTGCTGCTGACCTACCCCCAGGCGGGTGGCACCAAAAAAGGGCACATGCTCACAATGAATAAACCGAACAATGAATCGTGAAGGGGCCATCACGCCACGTGCCGCTCTTCAAAATGGCTTTAAATCCCAACCACAAGCGGAACAATCTACGCTAACCACCCCGCTGAGTGTTTGTGTGTCGGCCCAACAACGACCCAAAGTGCCAATAAATTCTTCTTCGAAAGATTCGAAATCACTTCGGGGTCACGGGTATTATACTCCGTCTTTACAGACATCCTGGAGCCGTTGATGACAAGGCTAAAATCGCAACTCCCTCCCCAACTCGTGGCATGAATCTCAGCAACACATTCTGTCTGAATTTTGTCTGCGTGAGGGGATGGGGGAGGGAATGCTAGGTGGAAAGGGGAGGAGGAGATTATCCACACGTGATGCTATTTCTCTATTTCCGTTCACTTTCAATTGACATTATGTCTGCGAATCCTGCTGTTGTGATCGAAATTTGTTTGCTTCTGCCTCTTCCTGATACACTCCCCCTAGCAGACATTCGAACATTCACTCCTACCCCTCCCGATGACGGAGCATTCCGAGGATTCTTGACGCCGAAAGTTCTGTCGTAAATTTTTATACCCAGAGTTGGCGGCGGATGGTGGCAACCGGCGCAGCTCCACACCAAAGCAAAGCATGTTGATGTAGGCCTCATTTTCTCGAAACAGGCATTTGTTTTCTTTCCCTGATTCTTCATGTGTTTTTGAGGAGACACAGGCCTCCCCAGGGTGCGGGCAGTTGGTGAGGGTGCTTTGGCGTAGAAATTCCTCCTCCGTGGGACAGAGGAAACTCGAAGGAAATGACCAAAATGATTTATTACATGATTTTCGAAATCGTTCACCGAACCCTCGACGTGGGTGGTGGTGGATGTCTTGGTTAACCACAAGCTTGAGAGGAGGCTCTGCCCCCGAGAGGAAGAATGAGTGACAAGACAATTTAACTAACAATCGGTAATATGATGCCGGGGACAAGGCCTTGGAGATGTCAAGGTCAATTAAGTGGAATTCGTTGAAACTTGACAGACGGAGGAGTTCTCCGTCGCCAACTCATACCGTTGGCTTGTGCGCCGTTTTGCGAAAGAGACTAGACGTCTGGTGAGCTGATTTCGAAAACGGAACTTGAGGAAATATTCGAAAGTGTTTCAGAAAATTGTGATACTCTTATGGGAGCAGTTTCAAGGACGGGTTTAAGGAAATGGAAATGAGCAGAAGAGTTGGAAGTATGTGATGCAACAGTATATTGCCGAAATTGGTCTGATTAAGGACCGATTATCGACACTCTTAGACAGTTTTTGGAGTGTTTTTGGAGAGTTTTTGGAATGGATTCTGCTTGTAGGCAGACCAAGCTTTATGTCAGAATTTAAAGGTTTTTGACCCGTTATGTTGGGTAGGATAATTTTCAAAAGTCATTTGAACAGATTGATACTTCGAGACACCCCAACTCAATATTTTGTCCATTGCCTGCAAGTTTTCCAACAGTTTGACAATTTATGAGGCCGCCACACGCTTTTCATGCAATTTTCTATATTTAAGTGACTTCTTTAAATTCAACAGGACATTCCCACCCCCAGACAGACAAGACCCTAAAGCCATCAGTCTTGACCAAAAATTGAAATCACTGTAGCTCTCCTAAGGTTTCCTCCACTATTCATAGTCCTTACCACAGCACTCTTGATCTCCGCAGTGATTTCCTAAACACTTCAGGTCATCACATAAGAGGCGATTCAGTTCATTTACGTCTGCCTTCCCCTCCAACTCATCAGACAAGCACTCCAACACGTCAGAGAGATTTCTTCGATCGATTATCCCACCATCAGCACAATGGCGCCACAAAATGACCACGCAATGCAATCAAGTAAATTCACTTTCCCGCAGGCTTCAATATCCTTTATGACTGTAATCTATCATCACAGAAGCCATCGCCCATCGTCATCGCAGAACCCATCAACCGAGCAATCACACGATAACCGTCATCAATCAAATGTCGCCATTCCGTGGCGGCTCTCGATGCCACCGTGGCCTTGTGTCCTTCCTGTAATTCACCAAGAGCCATGAAGAACAATCAAGAAAACCACAGCAATGCCATGCCTATGTCCAGATTTTATAATTTCCCCTTGGTGCTTATTTAATTGTTTCCCATTCCTACGGAGGTGGTGGAGGAGGAGGTGACAGAGATATGAGTGAAAATGCATCACAATGCACCTCTGACATATAGAGGCCCATTGTCAGGAGAGAATCCTTCACAATTGTAGATGGAGAGGCCAGATCTACATGTCAAAGATGCTCAAGAAAAATTGATTCCACATTGGGGATGGTTGCCCCGTTATGGGGTGCATTGCGCCTTTCCATGCGCACCATCTATCTGTCTGTGCATTCATGAATCTAAATGTATAAGTAGCTCCTTCTGGTGCTGGTTTCAATTGCTGGCTAAATGAATACTACTTCTGTGCGGCGGGCGGCGCGAGGGTGGCTCTTCTGAATGTCTGTGCACTTGCATTCATCATAATCTGTGTGTGCATTATAAGTGAGGATGCCTATTCGGGTAGCCTTGAGTTGCTGTTGATTAGAATTCTTGCTTTTTTATGCTGAATTGTAGTTTTTTGAAATGACTGTGACTTTTGTTTTGGGATAGATTAGAGTGGGTGGGATTGGGAACAGAACCACCCTTTAATCGTGTCCTCGTTTTTGGGTTTTTTGGAATTTTAGTTGGCGCCCAACGTTGAAGCATGTTCTGACTGACTAATTTTCCGCTCTTAAGAGGTGATTGTGAGTTCATTTAGTGGTGAGATTTCATACATAATTAATTCTTCAGAGCGAACATTTCTTTCCTAGTGGAGAAGTTTATTTGAAAATACAAAAATTTGGCGCCCAACGTTAGATAAAGAGCTGACAGAATTAATTTTCGCTTCTAAGACGTGATTGGGGCTTTATATAATGGTGAGATTTCATTCTTAATTTGAGCGATAATTTCTGCCTTTGTCGCAAACTTGGTTTGAAGATGCAGAAATTGGCGCCCAACGTTGGAATGTAAGTAACTGCTTCTTAGACCCAATATGGTTTCGTAGAATTGTTGGACGTATCTTTTATAGTTTTTATCAGATGAAATCTTTGCAATTGTCTGCAATAGGAAGCTAGTGCGCGGTTTTATTATTCTTCCACTAATGATAGCCTTGAAGTTTAAGGAAAGCGGTTTAAACTACTTTCCATGGTTTCGAATCAAAAGAGAACTCAATGAACAGCACCTTAAACTGTTAACCAACTTGCAACTGATTTTAAATTATCCTTTCGTCTCTCATTCTCATGCATTCGAAATTTTCTCTGCCACGTAAGGATCAATAAAACACATCCTTCAATCCCCAAACTAACACACATGTCACTCGACTCCACTCTCCCGCCTCGGGGGAGAATGTTTAAGACAATCTGCCCCACTGAAGCACACAAACTCCCAAAGTGCGCGCAGTATTTCCACCCGAACCACGAATGGCTTTCTGAAGCCTCTTCAGGCTTTACGGACCGTTACTTCGCTGCGAGAGCAGTTTAACTCACTTAATGTCTCGTTAAGTTTCAAGAGTGAAGTGAAAACGTAAAAATCCAAGGAGCCAACTCCGCCACAAACCTCAACACACCCGTTCTGCCATCAAACATCCTGCCATCGTGTTGATTTAAGAAACTCTTCGCTGGCGCCACTGTCAGTTCGCGGACGCCCCATCACGTCGTCAGTAGTTTCATTGATCACGTACCCATTCCCATTTGCACGGGTATTTATATTCGCACGTCCAGCTAACTGCACGTAGTAGCCCCGGCTGCCACACCCACGCCCGGACTGCCTTCAGCGGATTGGTCTGTTTGTTTGCTTTCGTCCACTTGAGTCCTTCTCCTTCCCGCTCCTCGCCGGTGCACTCGAATTCCCATCCTGACGACGGAACTGCATTTAGCGCGTTCTCTTGTTTACCGATGGAGAGCGTGTGCGAGGGGAGGACTGTTGCGAGCCGAAGTGGATAAACGTGCACAATCAGTCGTCGCTAGGAGGAAATCTTTAATTCATTAATCACCGCCAGGGAGCTCTCTCATCCCTCTAGAGGACGCACACACACGGATGAAGCATGCATTATGAGTTGCCTCAAGGACACATTAGATGCTGCACTCAAGATCGAAAATTTGCTTTCTCGCATGCAACTGTCAACGACGCCGATGCCGTGATACATCACGAATTGCGGGTGGGATTTGATTCCGTCATGGCCGCCGTTCGTGCCCATGGACTGGAAACGAGATTTTCGAGAGCAACTTCAATTTTCCGCGAAGCGAAAAGAAGCCCAGGGAAAGTTTTGCTCATTTCTAGGATTCGCAACGCCGCCGGAGGAATGCATAACAATAGGCACTCGGCGGTACGCGAAGAGTGTAGCCCCCCCGGCTTGGAGGGGCATCATCAAGAAGTATCTGATTGCTTTTCTGCGCTTTTGTTGTGGCATGCGTAATGAGGGTAAAAGGTGGGCTGTAGCATTGAAGATGCTACAGGTTAAGGAGGAGACTGTGGGTTTTGTAATGAGAAGGTTTCGTCTTGGGCACGAATGAAATAAATCAGGGAAGGGATTGAAGACCGAAGGGAAGGGAATTCAACGGATTTCTATTTCTGACACAAAAGCACGTGAAAGGATACATTCCGTGACGTAAGTCTCGCAATAACAAAATAGCGATGTAAAGGTCCCGAGAAACGAATTGTCCATTGAGGGGGCTAGAGGCGGCTTTATGTATAGCGCTGATGGAAAGTATGGCTGCTCAGCACAAATGAAGCGCGGCGGCTTTTTGTGTCGTTGTCCTGCCTCTTGGAGCTGAAGCCTTTCTCAACGCTATCACATCGTCCAGGTACAGCTTGTACCGGTCCTTCGTCTCGTCCGGTACCATGACGTGTTTCAGCTTCTGTTGAATGCGCTCCCTGTGGAGGTGTCTCACCCTAGGTAGCTTCTACCCTTAAACATCTGCTCATGGTACAAGTGCTCCAGCTTAAGCCTTCCAATCCAGCAGCTGGTTTTCGACGAGGACGATACGAATTAGACCGTTAACGCTGGGCATCTCATCTCTCTTCTGTCATGCCTGAGCGTCCATGATGTTTGCTAAGGCCTACACATGATCCAGCTGCCAGGCTGCTTACATTCGCAATACCAGCAAACGCTTCTACGACAAGGGACCTACTTCATCAGCTCTCATCACGTCAGTGCCTTGAATCTATCGCCTGATCCATGCAAAGACGCGACAATGACACTGAAAGTGCTTCGCAGTGTCCGCATCCTCTCCACAGGCACCGCAGAGGCTTTCATGGCTGAGCCGTAGCACACTTGACGTTCAGCAAAGGTATTGTCGCGCCTGCAGCATTTCCGAGAAAAGATGGCAAAAATGCGACGGATACCTTGTAGATGTTCGAGGGCAAGTCGTGAAGAACCAAGTAGTTTGACTGCTTCCTGGAGAGTCATGCCACCTACGATTGTACTCTCGAAGGCCTAATCGTGGATAGAACCCTAACTTAGGACGCAGGCAAGCCCAACGCCGGTTCGGATCTTCAGGGTAGGAGCATAGAGGTCTAATGCATCAACTTAAACTCCGAACGTCCAACGTTCGATTCCTACACTGGACTTTTTGCATTTTTTTGCGGCACCATTAAGGATTGCTAATGGTCTACGAAAAGTTTCTCAAAATTCCCCGATCGTAGTCGGCATTAAACTCTGGCTTCCTCTACTCGAAAGAAAACAGCACGTAAAATAGGAGTAGTTGCCAAAGAAGATAGGCCTGAATCCTTTATGGACTGTAATCGAATCCAAATTCACGCAATCTCCATCCCTTATGAGATAGTCGTTTGACTTGACCTCACTTGGACTTGAATCAGACAAAACTTCCCCCCAACTTCTCCCAAAGGTGTCACTTCACAGCTGTCATTTTCTTCTTCCCAACAAAATCAACCCAGAGCTCGACGAGTACACAAATCCTTCCGCGCTATTGAACCTACTGCCAGCTGACCTGATTCCCCTCGCAATCGATACCAATTGCACTCGCAGCCGCAGTGTTTGCCGTGCTAAAATGCTATCACCAATGCAAACAAAGCGTCATTAAGCGCTGAGCACACGTATGCATGTGTATCGCCCAGCCACGCCCACGTTTTAGCCTACGCTCCGGAAGGGAGCAACGAGCTCTACTGGCACTTAATTTGTCCTGTTGCCGGCATGGTGTCCTTGGTGTGGGGACATTCCATTCCATTAAGGGCTTCCGTTCAGAGTAAACATTATTGTCTTGTTAAATCCTTTTCGCACTTTCCCCCCTCTGCCGGAGTTCCTAGTGAGCACCAGCTGGAGTTGTCCGCAGTCTACATTACACTTCTTGGCTTGTCCTTCAACTGACAAAATCCACTAGCAGGCGATGGGTGTGAGGAACGGAGATCCTCTTCGTGATGGAAAAGGTCAGATGTCCACCTAAAAGGGAAAACATCATCTGGTGGCACTTTCAGAGATGACCTCGCTTATGAAGTTTCCACCCATCAGTGACAGCTGTCAGAGGGGATATGGCACGATTGACGAATGTGACCTCAGATCGTCTTCCTTTTTCGTCCCGTCCCCACCGTCAGAGGTGTCTGGGGACCGCCTTGATACTGACAGTTTGACTGTCATGGCGCATGTGTTTGGCAGTCAACTGAAAACGTCTGAAATTTAGAGCTAAGCGATCCCAATGTCTCGCGGGTGGAATGCATGTGTGGGGAGAATTTTTGGAAAGAGGGCGCAGGGGCTCCCAATCGATTAGTGTCAATGCGGAAAGCTTGAGTCGCAAATGGTTTCGAAGTGAATTGCATGTGCGACGACGACGGTGGATTTGGGAATTGCTTCGAGAATAGACAGCCTTGTGTCGGGGATCGATAAAACATCGTCTGCAGTTGAGGGGGAGTAGGTGGTGTGAATCGGTTAGTGATGGAGTGCGATGAAATTTGCGGAAAGATTTTGAGATACCACAACAATTCCATCTCTTTATCACTTCTCTGTTCGTCTCTCGTCGAGCCACGTCATTGCGCGTCTCGCTTCTCACACAGATCTCAACTCAACTCAAGGACATCGCACAACCATTTCAATTCTACGCTCGTGGTATGGATTTCGAATGAAAACCACGACAACCAGACGAATCCACAGCCGGAGCAACTCAGCAAACGCTCTCTTTCTCACTCTCGCCCACATGATGTCGACGTGCCACCCTCTCAGCGCCATTCCTCACTTACAGCCCCTTTCAATTTCATTATCCTCCTAGAAGCGGCTATCATCGCACCACACAGAGAGGCAGAAAGGCGGAGGATTCAATTTTTTATTTTAATTATCGTTTCGCTTCGTGAGCGGACACCAATTCCAACGAAAAAAAAGACCATTGTCCAGGCTGGCATTTGCAATTCGAATGGACAACATGCCGCCCCCAGCGGACTGACTCACAAATTCCAAGCAGGACGTCATGCAGAGTCTCTCCTCTTCTCCCGCTCGACTAACCCCCCGATAAGTGGACTCTCGGATTGGATTCGGACAAATATCCAGTCTCGATGATAATGGATGCACATCACCCTGCCCACTGGGCATCTCCACTCCCACTCGTATTCCTGCCTCTCACGGTGGCGGATGTGTGGACTCATAAGCGATGTTCGATTGAATGTGAGTGCCTCTGCTGGAGGCTAGACAACACCATTCCCATCACAATCGATTTTGTTGCCAAAAAAAAAGAGAAGAAACAAGTGAAGCTGTCCACGAGATGGTCTGAGGTCAAGGAGGACATGACGATGCACTTGTGCGACGGCGGCGACAGCGAAGGAGATGTCCTTTCACATCGTTCGCATGTGGCGCTTCCAACCATGTCTGCCGAAAGTAGTGTCGACTCTTGCGGTTGTGGCTGCGAGAGGATTGTGTGCGGTCGTCCTGTGGCGTGTGCTGTCACAAATGCCTGATAGTGGGCGTTGTTTGTATGACTCGTGGAGGAGGGAGGACGCGTGTCGAGGGTTTGGCTCAATGAGTTTTGCTTTATGACGACGACACGTGGAACGTTTAATTTTTTGAAAGCACCGACGCACGGTCGCTGCCGAGAATGTTCAGTTGTATGTGACGCTTCATAATGAGACAGATGCTGCTGGAAGTGTTATTCCCTTGAAGAGTGAACACAAGCCTTCACATTTGTTATAGCCACGCTGGGAGCGCTGTAATTTTTCATCAGATTTTCCGCCGCAATGATTTGACGCTTGTACGACGAGACGTATAGCCGGGTACTTTATACCGCCACGTTTTTAGGGGGATGCCTCGTCAGATGCGCATAGTCTACAACATGGGACAGTTTTCTGGCAAATCCACTACCGAGTCCTCTATCAAATCGCGTACGGAGTGTGCTCTACAGAGTCCTCAATTGAATTACGCATCGCGCCAAGTCCTTAACCAACACATCAATCGAACTTTTCGACAACTGTCCAGACTTCATTCGCAATCCCCCGGAAGGTAAGCAGTCCCACTGGGTGTCGCAATGAGTTCCACCGTCCCCCCCGAAGAGGATGTTTGTCGTGACAAGAAACTCCGCTCCCGTTCCGCTTCGCTCCATTAAATCAAAATGAGTTCATTTCTCGCCTGACATGACACCATAGCCGCCACTAGTGCCCCCTATTCAGCACCACATGACAAGCACAGTTGACAAGGATAGAGTACAGGTTAGTAGTGGCCACCAGGCCGACACGAACATCTCCTCCTCTCTCCTCTCTCCTCTCTGTCACTCTCTGTCTGCAATATTTTGTACCACATCGCCGCCTCCGCTCAAGGACACGACACGAATCACAGAAAACCAAGCGAAACACCCAAGGGGCCAACAATAGCCTCGCCAGTACTTAACTCATCTCATTTCGCTGTTGTTTGTCTCGGGCTTGAGTTGCAACAAGACGCCAGCCCGAAGGATTTGCCCACACAAAGCGAACAACAATCCTTTTGCGGGCACTCGACAGAACAAAGTGAGTCGCCCCCTCCTCCCGGAGGGCACATTGTTTATCCTAAAAAAGCAGATGATGTCCTTTGAGTGGCGAGCGGAAAACAAATTAAAATGCGGCTGTACGGGTGTGCGACTACGACGCCTTCCAATTCATTTGATCGTACCTCGCCGCATCCTCGTATCGACGTGCATTGTGTTCGCCGCCCCCTTACCCGCGCTGCGCCTCGTGTCCCTACTGCAACACTCATTAGCATATTATCCTCTGCCGATTGTGCTATTTTTGCATTCTAGTGTCCTTGGTGACGCCTCGATGAATGGAGGAGGCGGGAGCGGTGCTCTGACATCGGATAAACAAACAGAAGCACTATTACTCCTCATTTGTGTTAGGATCCCTCATCATTCGCGCCTCTCATCATCATCGTCGGCAATAGCGTCCTCCGCCTCCTTGTTGACGGCAGTGCTTGCTTGCACATCCTTCTGATTGTAACTGTCGTTGTCGTTGCTGTTATGCGATACTTTTCCATTTGGTGGCTGTGGCTCGCTTCGTTGCCGCTTAGAGTGGCCATTCATGTCGTGTCTACCCTTCGCTCCACGAACAGGACCACTGACATCCTTTTTCATTTTTATGTTCATAGGCCGCGTGTCCCTGTGTGTGCGCCGTGCTTTTTTTGCGTATCCATTGGTGGGTGGCTAGAGGATACCCGATGAAAAGGACATTCACGGCTGCTTGTCATCAGTGCTTCGTGTCGACGCTGCACTCCCGGAGATTATTCACTGTGCGGGGCAGACGATCCTCCGGAAAGGTGTGCAGAAGACAGGATATAGCCCACATCGGTGGAATTTTAATGAAACGGTCAAGAGGTGCTAGGGCATTTGACTTTCAAAAGTAAACGTTTGAGACTCATGGATGGCGACTGGAATTTAAGTTCGATGCTTGATGGGCCTTTGAGAGGAATTCTCTCGGATATCGATCTGATTAGAAATTAGGGAGTTGCGAGAGGAATGCCTTAGAGACTCGAAAGGCACTCAATTGACGTAAAGATGTCCGATATCATCTGGGGTTTCCAAGGTTATGTTTCGATTGTTTTAACCAATGACACCCTACTCCTGTAATGTATAAATTTTCAAGTTTTTTTTTCGAGACTCGAAATAAATTTAAGCTTGAAATAAGTTATATGAGAACTTCCGGAGTTGAAATATCCTCACCGAGATTTTTTGTGCAATTTGTTGCTTTTGATTCGAGTCTCGAAAACACCAAAAATTATCAAGAGCATCTGTAGCTTTAACGACAAGCTTCTAACTATTTGTAAGATTCCCAAATGACCCACTTATGAATCTATCAATGTAACTTTAATTGATGTTTGTCTTTCTATTCGAGAATCGACGATAAACTAAATTTAGAGCAAAAATAATTTTTGCAAGAACTTCTGAAATTTCGTACGTAACGTCTTGTTTCGGTCTTTATCCATCCCATTACTTTCCTCATGCATTTTCAATAAGACATGTATTCGAGTCTCGAAAGAAAAGTGAGATAAGATAAGGAATATATTTGAGATTCTCAGATATATTAGGCCGATTCTTCCAGTCATCCCATATCCCATTGAATTCCTTTCTGATCCCCCCACAACGTAGTTCCAATTTATGATGCGCTTTGACATCACTGCCATCTGCACAACAATTTGTCTTCCACCATTTTCATGCGGCTTCCACACATTCCTGCCGCTCCTTCGCACTCATTGCATGACCTTTAAAACACAGCCGACCCAACTTACTAGCTCTGCTCCTGTCACACCCCAGAGCACTGATGTCACTTACAGCCCTCCAGGCACCACTCTTGTTATCCACTAAGGAATGCAACTGCACCCACAGCCATGCACAGTTGGTGGCAGTGGCAGCAGCAGATGCAACTGCAAGGTCATCCTCACACATCCTTCTTATCTGTCTGTCAACTCAATAACTCTTCATGCTCTCACTGCAACACAAACCATCCTTATGTACGCGTTCCATAGCACAAACAAATTTTTTTGTAAAAGAAAAGCGAAAATTATACGCTAACGTGTGGTCCTCGGGCTGCCGACCTCATGTACACAAACAGGATGCTCCACGGCGCCCGGGGTTCAATTGTCTCTAACAGGGAAAATCAAATATTGAACGAAGCAAATTGAAAAATCCCTTGTGGAACCCATTGTGCTGCGATGGCTAATTTAGGCTTTTATTTGTTTTCTCTCTGCAGGAACCGGCTGGCGAGTGACTGTTAGCTCAACGACAACTGCTGACGACGACTGGACCTAAGTATTCATCTGCAGGCAAGCCTGTAAACATAAATGAGGAATCATGGGAAATGGCATGAACAAGGTGAGTGGCAGTGTTTGAATTGTAACCGTCGTTGATTTGCTTGCAGTCCACTGTGGAGTTGGTTTGTTTACGTGCTACTTTCGTGATATAGCAAATGGAACAACCAATGGGAGCGACATCTGCGGTGAAATAGAAAGGAAACGGGTGTTAATTGGCATTGATTTTGAGGTTTTATGGCCTTGCCATGAAATGGAGAAGAAGATAGGGTTCCCTGTGCTCAGTGCTCAGCTGTCATTGGCAAACCCAAACAAACTTTTTTCATTCACGCACATCTGGTTGCCGTTGACATTCCTCACCGAAAACAAAACAAAAACAAATTTCAATTAGAAAGATGTCCGGACCGGATTGCACACAAATCTCCTAACAATGAACTTTAACATGGCTGGAGCAAGTCCATCGCCGCACCATCCATCCACCACTCACACATTCAATGATTCCTTTCATTTCAGGTCTTGCCGGGACTCTATGTTGGCAACTACCGCGATTCCAAGGATCAACAACAACTGGAGAAATATCAAATTACACACATCGTTGCGATTCATGACAGTCCAAGACGTCTCCTACCAGTAAGTAACCCTGCATCTTCCCAAAACCCCATTCACATGGAGTGACCGTCTTCAATTGCAGAACAAACACTATTTGTGCGTGATGGCAGCGGACACACCCGATCAGAATCTCTCGCAGTACTTTTCCATTTGTAATGACTTCATTCATGCTGCGCGTCTTCGCGACGGCAACGTCTTAATCCACTGCCTGGCGGGTATGTCAAGATCTGTGACAGTTGCGGTGGCCTACATCATGAGTGCGACAAATCTCAGTTGGAAGGAGGCCCTCAAAGTGGTGCGTGCCGGACGAGCGGTAGCAAATCCAAATCTGGGATTCCAAAATCAACTGCAAGACTTTGAGATGTACAAACTGAGCGAGGAGAGACGACGTCTGAGAGAACGTTTTCCCAGCAACGCCCTGGAGCAGAGAGATCGAGCGAAATGTATGTCTGCACTGGATTGCTACGAGGAGCTGCTGCAGAATAAGAATATCTGCGAGGGAAACTGCTCCCGCGGCGAAAAATGTCCCACAGGTGGGGTGGCGTTTACTATTGATTTCACCACTGACAAGTGGAAGAATTTAGAATGAACCTTCACTGTCTGTGTGTGTGTGCTCTTTAACTGCTTGTATGTTTTTCGTTTATGCAAAATAAATGTTTTTTCTTAGCTCTAGATTTTTTTGATTGATGTTTTCAGTTTGTGTGTGCCTTTCATTTCGCTTTGGTGCTGCTTCTCTCCTCTCATTTGAATAGACTGAAATGAATTTTGCAATTGGCATTGTCTCTCAGCATTGACAGAATTATCTGTTGAAGTGTTCCCTTAAGGACATTGAAGTTGTGATTGAGAAAATGGGAGACTTCCTCAATCTCGAAGACTGTTTGCGCCTCTTTCTGTAATGCTGCGGACTTCTATGCATCGCTCCTTTCTTTTGCTTATGCTTCCGTTTCAAAATTTCCCTCATTTTGTCTCAGAGAAGCAGACATTCGCCAAATCCTTGAGCTGTTCCTTCAGCTGACAAACATCGCCTTAGTCTGCTAATTTCAAAACTCTTTCCAGGTGTATGCAACATGGACCCAACGAAAGGCTTGTTTCGACGTAGGCCAAGTACATCATCGCAACGTTCACGATTGCGTCCACAAACTAGCCAACCAGCGACTGTCCCCACCAGCGCACAGTCATGTCCAACGTCCCCGAAAAATTCCGGCGGTCAGCGTCGCTCAATCGGTGGACAAAAGATCCCCGAAGACGACGAGGCTGATGCGACCACATCAACGCCTGTCACACCGGCACCATCCATGAAGCGATCATCACAAAGCGCTAAGGGCTCCCGAAGTACCGGAACAAAAGCGACCGGAGGAGGCGGAGATAATCATTTGCAGCGCAGCGCAAGCACGGTCAGTGGTATGGGTATTAGACCACGTAGTAGTCCAGCTGGCCTGCATTCATATACAGGTAGGCCAGTTCCATTCTATTTGGCTATCGTTGAGTTCCGTGTGAGTAATTTGGTGTTTTTCTCTTTTTTGTGTGTGTTTGTGTGCATTTTTCAGGATCAGTACCATCATCCGTCCGTGGATCAAGAGTGGACTTAGATCAAGACGATCAAGGATCAGCAATATACCTAGGCTGCTCAGCACCAAAGAACACATCAACCTGGTCCTTATCATCGCGTGGATCCTCCGTGGGTTCGGCCCCACCAACACCAGTGAATACCCCACCGGTAAGCCCTAGGCACGGCATGAAGAGGTAACTGGGCTTAAAGGGGATGATAAGCGAGGCAACCTTAAACATTTTTTTCTCATTTTAGAACATCCAGTCAAGTGGTGAAGAAATCAAGATGAAATCAGAGCCCAGGACACAGTTCCCGTTCCCTCCTGCAAAAGAACGCGATCCACGGAAATCACCTAACAGCCTAGAGCTAAATTTTGCTCCGCAGGGATCAGCTTCTATAAATGGACCCAGCAAATCTTAGAAATTTAACATTTCTTTCTCTCTCTCTCTCGTTCTCTCTCGCTAATCTACTTTCTTTTTAATCTCAGTGTAACCATTACATGTCATGAAATTTTGAGGATAATCGAAAATTATTTTTTACAGAAACAAAAAACTACGTTCTAGATTCTAAGCCACACACTCACACTATGCTGTAGATTTTGTCAGATTTTGTATCAAAAAAAACCAAATTAAGTACACAATCAGAAACTAATCTGTAGCTTTGTGGGGACTTTTGGCAGCACTTTCCAAATGCCAAAAGGTTATGCAGCCATTTTGCAAGGTTTTTCCATAACCAGAATCGGAGACCTTATTCCTTATTGGTTTCTGATCAGAATTCTATCGCAATTTTTTTTTTTTTGATTTTTTTGAAAGCGAGTCAGAAAGTCTTAGGAAGAGGATGACTGCAATTTTGAAAAAGGTTAATCCTTGGGACGCAATTTTAGTTTCAAGGCACATTCTCATCAACAAGTTGTTGATCCCCTGAAGGTCAAAATTTTGATCAAAATGTGGATCAGGCTCAGAGGAATGAGCCTTAAACTTAAAAGGGGCTAGGAAGTCCTTTCCTTTAAAACTGAACACAATCAGGTCATTCTGCGTTTTTGAAGGATGTGATTTTAAGAACTAAATTTAATTTTTGACAATTTTTTTACTATATTTTGACAATTCAACTTTCTGATCAGCTCAAGATCACTTAGACCACAACTAGTTTGGGCATAGAAACGGCTAGTCTGAAAAAGAGTTGAATCTGACTGATTTAAGAAATGACGGGACTACAGTGGCGCCTGGTCCCCAAACTTCCTACAGCATTCGCAATGTCATGCAAATGAAAAACAAGTTTGCTTTTGAACGATCGAAAAACGGTTACGAAATGTCTTCGCGTTCAATTTGAATTCAATTTACTAGACAAATGTTGCTTAGACTTAGACAAACAAAAAAAAAAAAAAAGACACACACTGTTAAAATTTTGACGTCAGCAAATGTTGACGTTTGTTATTCTACGATATGTTAGCTTTCGTGTATCGTGATGCCTTATAGGGATGCAAGCGACGCTGGTAGCTGATACATGACCATGCTTGCTCTTAGGTTTCTCTTCCTTCCCCCCCCTTCCCACAAAAATTTCGGCGATTTGTCCAAAAATTTACCTAACATGAACTTCCAATTTCCTAGCGTATGGGACTGCAATCTTTAGCAATACTTTAGAGGTTTTATAAGATTAAGTTTCGTAGACATGTAAGTTTTGAAAAATCTTTCACATTGGATCTCTGTTTCTCTGTCGCTTTTTCGGACAGTTAGAAATTGTTGTTGAATCGAAGAAAAAAATTAGAAATTAGAAGTAGAACAAAAAAAAAAATTGGAACAATAAGAATTTAAAATAAGATTATGGCCGTCGTTTGAGAGGGTTTTTGATTTTGGAAAAAGCCTTTTTGCTGTGGAAGACAAGAAAACATATTTTTTTCAAACTAAGCTTTAACTTTGCAAAATGCAAAATTTAAACAAATTCGCGCTTTTAAAAAAATAAATGGAAAAATATACGCGCTTATAAGCTTGTAAGCTGTTCACTTAAAAAGAAGACAAACACATCACCTCCACGGAGAAAAAACGAAAATAACCAAATGCAATTGAAACCCACTTTGTACACAAATCAAAGAAAAATGCAGAATATCTGAACAAAAATCACATATTTACTTAGATGAGAAATTATTTACAAAAAAGAAAAATTACTAAAAATAAATATACACTCACAATTGTATTTAAATAAAGCAAAACTCAGTCACAAATAAAATGTTAAACAAATATTTACAATATAAATCAAAGTGTTATAGAAAACGACATAAAAAAAACAAAAATAAAGAAAAAAAAAAACAGTTAAAGGAAATATTTTTACTGAATCAAAAAGAAGTGTATTTAATTGCTGTTAAAAAAATTGTTCTATATATATTTTTTATTTTGATAGAGTTGATTACGATATGATAGAAAAAAAAAACAGTCAAAAACGGATGCGAATAACTAACAGAATTAGTTGTAAATTTTTTTGATTATAGCTTGTGGTTGAAATGAAAATTACTAAAACAAAACCAAAACACATGTTTACTAGTAGAAATGAAAAACAAAGAAAAAAAAAAACAATAAATGTATGTTTAATGGCATATACCTATATTTTGAAAAAAAAAAATCTTTTTATTTCATTCTTCCACATATTTCAAATCCTTTTGTTATTCCCCCAGGACGCAAACGGATAGAAGAGACGATCCTCTTAGTCAACAAAATCCTCCAGAATTCACTGTACCTTACCAGTTGTTGGTTAAAATGTGTTTCCTCACTTGTCAGTCGGGATCTGACTAAGATTTAAAGATTCTTCGGTGTTGAATTGCGTTGTCCATACGCTTCATATGGCCTAGTCCAACTATGGTGTACGATGTTTTGCAAAATGAGGACAAAGAATGTAGCGCTGGATGTTAGTAGCCTTAGCTAATGGGGATTCTATGATAATTTTGATGCAAGTCCCAGCTCAAATTCGCCGCATTGGGGTGGGTTCTTGCACCTACGGTCTTGCTGTAGAGAAATGCATGCACAGTTTGGGTTGAAACTGAAATCAGGTATTCGAATTGAGGAATTGAAAAAATTAACGAAAGAAATACCTTCACATTACAGCGGGAAAGAACTTCTTCTTCATTTCTAATTGGCATTGCAGTTTGGGGTGCTATCAACGTTTATTGCCAGCTGCCTCCAAATTCGCACCACAAGTTGGTCGATTTCCCTATTTATTTGTGCGCGGCATCGCAGGCTAGGTTCTCTGTCGCGTTGTCCCAATAGCTCGGACTTAAAGACTCTAACGGCCGGAGCAGGGTTGTCCATCCGCTCTACCAGTCTCAGCCCTCTTAAGCGTTGTATCTGTAGAAGATTGACTAGGGTCAGCCACTGTACAGTCTATAGAGTTTGTCGTTGAATCTTTTCCTCCAGGTGCCTTAAACGTAAATTGGACCAAATATCGCATGCAGAAGACCAAGCCCCTTCTCATGCACTTTCAAAAACGTCCAAGTTTGTACACGCCATAAAGGATACAAAGGAAGCTTGGTTTTTCGAGAAAGAGATTTGTTACTTAATTACCTCTTGAGTGCAAAGAAAAAACTGTGAATTCCCTTCTGCGCCAATGACTTGCCGGAGCATTACATGACCACTGATGGATGTCGCTGTCCCAAAATCTCTTGAATCCCTAACAGATCGCCTGGTCAACGGAGAGTTACCATCATGCATTAACCCCGATCAAAACTATCGGAGGGTCTTTCTCTGGAGAGAGTCAAGTTTAGAACATCCTTGGGACTTGAGTAAGACAATGTGGTGGGCCAATCACTGAAGGCGAAGGTCAACGTATTGAGAACTCATATGTTCTATTACGACGACTATTAATCAGAGAACAGAATCCAGCCAACGCAACTTGACAAGGCACATGTCGCTGTAGCTGCGGGTATAGCTCATTGTAGCAAACAGATCCAAAGATCACACGCAGAATTCTCTTCTTGAAAAGAAAAGACAAAGGACGTCTGCGTTACAATAAATCGCGAACAATAAATCAGCATCCCAATCATAGCTATGTTGCTCGCGCCATAAGGGGTGTCGATAAGTACCGAAGGCCTCCTTTGTGTTCCTGACAAGATTCAAAGAATACCAATTGGCAACATAAAGCCTCCCAAAGTTTGCCGCTCAGAGTCAATAAACTGTAGGTCTCCTTCACTCGTAGAAGCTTGTGAGTTGAAGTCTCACTGAATCCATTTATTCGACTCTCTACAGTCCTCCGTTGTATTGCGTGCACTAGACGTGAAATTACCATCGATGTTGAAAGGTCTCTCGTCTGCCAATTCGACCTCTGGTAGGGAATCGGATAACGCCTTATGTACTGTGGGCACTAGGCTGTTCATCAATACAATGTCCTTAGACGTCACAGCCATTCTCCCAGAGATTGGATTTATTAGAGCTAGGCCCATATTCAAGAATCGAAGTGATTTCTGGAAGCACACGCTCACCTAGTTTTCTAACAACATCGTTCAATATTCGCGTGGGGACTTGTTGCTCATCTCAACTGATGCTGGTTTCGCATTGCAATAGCTAGCTGAACAGTAGGGTTTCAAGCAGTCTGATTGGAGTATTCGTGACCAACACTTTCCAGACGTGTAGGGCAACTTAATAAACCATTAGAGAGTGAGTTGCTATGCACGAGTGCTCCATGTCAAAGTTATGTTGTCTGACCATCTGTAATAAAATTCATTCCAGGCCTGACGTGGGAGTTCAGATGATCCCCGAAATATTGGTGATAGCAGGATCCTACCTTCGCAAAAAGTCAATTTGGTTCTCTTATACGTTGATCCTTTTGTTCAAAGGAGGTGAACATTCCTGAAATTAAACCTGGGACCTTTGACTTGTATCAACCAAAATATACAGAAAGTGTAACCTCTAAGCACTTGAGCAACTCTGACACAAATCAGGAAGAAATCGCAAGGGACTCTGACCTTAAACTTTTTAAACTCGCGTCAAATTATTCAAAGCCGTAGTCCTCTGTTTGGTCAGAGTAGCAGAAGTCCAAGGAGGAAGCAGAAGTCCAAGGAGGTTTCTGCAGCAGCCTAGGGAAGACCATCTCTCATCCACTCGCTAAGGAACACCGCTTACACCCACTACCCATCTTGAAAATAAAACACAAACCAATGCATTTAAACATTTAATGACAACACTTAGTAGTTTTTATTAACTTTATCCTCCTCTTCAAAAACAAAAAAAAACATACAAAAAGTTGTGTATAATTGTAAAACTTACTCAAAACTTACAAGACTGAATACCTTGAACACAAGAGAAAAAATTTGGACTATCTAGACGAAAGTACATACATTCCACACGAGCCTTTCCAAATCTACACCGTTAAATACACGAATCTTAGTCGTTTTTCTATTTTATTCATTTTTCGTTTTTTTTTTGTTTTTTGATTTCCCATCTCTAAAAGTGAAGCGAAAAAGAAATCTCTAAAAACTAGCAACTACAACAGAAAACAAGACATTCCCTGTCATCAAACTTAAGGACTAAACTCACGATAGTGACTAGACTGTTAGATCACCATTATCTTTGTGTTAACCTACAAACGTCTGTAGTGGAATATTTTTTGTGGATAGAGGATACATTTTCGTTTTTTTTTTTGTGAAACACCATTGTGGCAGTGCCGCGTTTTAAGTAACATTTGATTAAATTGGCAGGATATTCATTTGGAAGGATAATTAATTCCTTTTTGCAACATTTAAATATTCTGTTTAAGTTTACATTTAATTGAACTAGATTCAAGGGTCGCGCAACCCATGGGAAAAGAAAACATTTTCTACGTCGCCCCCTCAGGCAATATGATTCATCAGCAAGGGCGTCGTGGCCGTTGGGTACGAACTGGGCCGCCGATTCCTGTTGAATGTCGTGAAGTCCTCGATTTCGGGGCAAGATATGGTCGTGTCGTCCCCACTCAACGGCTGTATCGAAGTGCCACTTAATTTCCTCGGACTAGTCAGCGAATCCGAAATGACATCCAGCAGGGCCTCGTCACTGCAAAGGAAAATAGAAAATTTTGAATGAAATCCCCTCGACCTTTATGCAAATCAATGGCAACTGCTTGTGGCAAGGGTTGCTATCGGGCAATAAACGGAAGAAAACACGCGCCCCACCTGTGGTAACGATGATGCTCGAGCAGTGTACCCGTGGCGAAACGCAATTTCTTTGGTGATTCTAGGCTGGAGGAGCGTGTCAGCGAATTTCGGGGAATGTTTTTGTTTTTCAGCGAACTCCGGATACCTGCCGCCAGGTCGTTTGCGTGATTCTGCTTGATGGTGCCTTGGTAGTATTTATTCAGAGCCCTTGAGCCGCGACGCTGTGAGCGCTCGTAGGTGCGCTTGATGCGTGCCTCCTCGTCTTCCCCGAGAAGCCAATAAGTTCGTTGCTCCCCTTTGCCCTTCATGGAGATTATGCCTCTTTCCTGCAAAAATAACCGAACGCACACAACGATGTTTGATGGGAATAGAGAGGATTAGGAAATCGTGTCTTACCTGGTAATGATAGCCACCCAGCTTATCTAACAGCTGTTTGCACTGCGAGCTGCAGTGAATTTTCAGAGGAACGCCGGTCGACTCCATGCGGGATGCAGTGTTGACAGTGTCACCGAAGAGGCAGTACCGAGGCATTTTCAGACCAACAACGCCCGCGCACACGGGTCCGGTGTGAATGCCAACTCGAAGGAGAAGTTTGTTGGCCGGGCGGTGGCGAATCTTGAACTCGGCGACTGCATCGAGGAGGTGCAGAGACATGGTGGCTATTTCGGCGGCATGCAGGTCGCCATTTCGAATTGGTAGACCAGAAACCTGCGAGAGACAATACAACTTATTGATATTCTGCACCGATTTTTGGAGTCAGAAAAAAGTATTATTTAAAAGTCTTCGGAAACTCCGAAAAATTCGGAGTACTGTATAATGTCTACAAATGTCTATAATGATACAAACATTCTTTAAATAAAAGTTACTCAGATGTTCGATAATTTCCTAGATACAAACTAAATTCGGAGTTTTAAATTGTATAGACCAACACTCCGAAAAGGTGTAATTTTCATGACAACCTTAAAAAAATTGATTAGATCCTTGTAATATTCATCACTGACCGCAGGGTTCGCTACGGACTTATCTCTAAAAATTCGGTGTTTAAAATTATTTAGTCCTAAAATTTCGGAGCTCCCTAAAGTTACGCAAAAATGTAAGGTATAATACACAGATGCTTCTTTTTTAACGAATGCAGACTCAAGACTTCACTTTAAAGTTAAGTCCGAAAATTCGGAGTCTCAAAAAATTCTCTTCGGGGTTCCCAAAAACATTGCCTTCTTTGCCAAACTTAATTTGTTTCTCTTACAAGTCCATTAGCAATTTATTACAAGCGTTCCAATGCCACCCACACTCCTAAATTCAATCAATCCAATCATCATCTTCAATTGCCTCCCACCCTATCAAATTGGCCTATCAACTTCCCCCCTCCCTAACCAAATAAAACTCACCACCATGTAGGCATCCCCAATGGTCTCGACCTTATAGACGTCATAATGTCCAATAATCGAGTCGAAGCACGTGTACAAGTCATTTAGGAAGTCCACCACCTGCAAGGGAGTGCTTTCCGCGGACATGGCCGTGAAGCCGACGATATCGCTGAAATATATCGACACTTGCTCGTAGTTCTCCGGATCCACCTTGTTGCCCTTCTTAAGCTGCTCGGCCACGGGACGTGGCAACATCTCCAGCAGCAGTGCCTCAGTCTTTTTCTTCTCCTCCTGTAGCTGGTCGGTGCGTTCGTCCACCAGTGCCTCCAGGTTGTTCGCGTATTTCTCCATCATGGACATCATGTTGTCGAAGATGTTCGGCTTCATTCCCTTCCGCAGGGGACGCAGTTTCGTTCGAATTGTCTTGAAGTCCGGCCGCTCGTCCGGTCGCTCACTCCAGCATTCACGTAAACACTCTCGCACACAGTCAAAGGAGGTCTCTAGGGGCTGCAGCGACGGCCGGTAGGGGTACAGATAGTCCTGGACCTGGAGCACCTTGTGCAGACATTGCATGGGCGTAAGACCAGTCTCGCCGAATGGCCCGTGACGCACATGGATCTCATAGAGAACAATGCCGAAGGAGTATGAGTCCCCCTTCTGGGTGCCGGCCACGAGGGAGGATGGCCCACTTCGCAGCAGTTCAGGCGCCCTGTAGAGGAGTTCTGTAAGTGGACAGTGGTGAGATGAGGTTGCTTGTGAACGACAACCACTTACTGGTACATTTGGCCGACATGCTCTGCAGGTCTGTGGAGCTGTCCTCCAAGCCCTTCTTGAAGGCGAACAACCCAAAGTCACTCAGCTTCACCACCCACCGGGAGTCAATGAGGCAGTTCGATGTGCACAGAGAGCCATGGTGCCGAATGGGCGACTCGTGTAAGTATATGACGCCCTGCAAGAGAGTGTACCTATGATTCGATTGAAGCAGCAACCCCTAAAAGCTTACCCTGATTATGTCGGCGACCATTGATGCAATAAACATGTTGTCCAGCTTGACGTCCTCGTTCTCCAGAATGTCCTGCGAAGAGACGCGTGACGCAATGAACGAATGAGAGACTTGTGTGGAGGCACTCACCTTCAGACTGCCCCGCGTGCAGTACTCCGTGATGATGCAGATGTTCGGCGGATCCGTGCAGGCGCCGATGAACGCACAAATGTTGTCATGGCGGGTGTCCCGTAGCTGGTGCGAAAACGATGAAATCAGGGGGATATTGCAAGAGACAGAATTTTTCACTTACCAGCTTCAGCTCCTTCTTCATCTCGCGTGTGATGTCGACGCTCTTCTTGCGGACCTTCTTGATGGCGTACAGCTGTCCCTTGTACAGTCCGATCGGGGTGAAAATTGTCGTATATCGGAAGTCGGCATCTGGATTTGAGCTCAGGCTGACCTGGCTGGTCCTTATGAGAGGGTGGGTGGACTGCCCAAGAGGGGAAATTCACATTAGCGGACTATATGCTGATCAGGACGCACACTTACCCGTGTTTGCTTCTGACTATTCGACTCCTTCTCGTTCTCGTGCATCTGCACTTCTCGGAAATCGATTTTCCACAGCAGACTATCAAGCTCCTGTTCGTAGCGCCAGTTGCGGTACAGCACCAGGGACACGATGCCGAGGAGGAGAAGCGCACCACCTGCGATCCCGGCTGATATTTCGCCGGTGTAACCTGCAAATAAATTGGACACGACATTGAGTGATTTGTGGAATTCATTTGTCGTGTTGATGAGTGGGCTTCTACTAAAAGGGTTTATACTCACTGATGCACTTCTCTCCACTGAATCCACATCGCGGTTCTGCCGCCGGTGGACCGGAGCTTGTCCACGGGATGTCGCCATACAACTTGAAGTCCTGCAAAGGGAAAAAATTCAATTCAAATAAAAGCTTCTGACAGTGAGAGGGGAATGCCACGGCAACCAAATGAAGGAACCCTCACCTGAATGTAGCTCTTAAGGAAGCATTAGTATCGCGATGGGATGCAAAACAATGGGTTAGCAAAAAAGAGAGATGTTTATGTGTGTGCGTGTGTGTGAGTGTTAAACAGAGAGAAAGCAAGATTTCACAGAGTATTCGAATTGAAAAAGGATTAACTTACAGGCAACGCATCACCCTTTGGGCCGCTGAACGTACCCACAGGGACCAAGCCGTAGCCGGTTGTGTTACGTTTGTTGCGGGTCCATCCCCTCGCCAGAACTGTGTAATTCCCAGATGCATCACCATTCTCGTCGATGTACACATGATATCTGTGGAGAAGTTGATTTAATTAATTCGATGGAATTTCGATCAATGGATGCAGGAGAATTGTTTTGTGAATTTTGCAGGATATTCGTCGAATATTTTGTGTGACGGTAATTGGAATGATGGATGGACTATCAGGTCCACGTGGAGTTTTGAAATTTCGAGAGGTCACTCTGGGACGTGAAGTCATAGAAATTGTTGGCAGAAATTGGATTCCATGATTAAAGACAGTTGCAGCCGTATTTGATTGGGTCGACTGGTTCGAATTCTCTTAATTTTCTGAAGGGACATCCAGCATTAAGGACTGTTGGTTGAAAATGCGCCTTGAGGCGCCCACCTTAGGCTGAGATGTGCAAGTTAACTTGAAGCTTTAAGGACTTTCGACAGGAAAGCATTATCGAAGTAAAAACTGTGGTCAAGTTCAATTTCGAGAACCCAACAGTTTTGAAAAAGACTCGATTCGATTTACGCGAAACTCTCTTGAAGCAAGTTTTGTCCCCAACAAAATCGTTAGGCAAACTCAGAAACAGGACTAAATAGTGGATGAGAAGAAGAGAACGTCCCAGCTGAACTTGTGGAGCTTTTGACGTGTAACTATCGACACGTGTGGTCTGGCGTCATTCCGATGAAAGATAACTAATCTTCTATTGACCAAAGCTTCTAAGCGATTGCTTCCCTTGCTGGTCTCTTGCTGAGGGTACACGACGGAATTAAGAGTTTAGCCGTAGATCGTAGTAGATGATTTCCTGTCAATCCCACCAAAAACAGATGAAAAACCTTCCTGCTCACATGATACATATTTGACCCATTTACGATGATGATGAGGCTTAACTTTTTGTGCTGAGTTGCGTCAATTGACTCCACGAATGAGACTAGTAAACATCGCTTAACTTAATGCCAGCACTTTATAGGCCATTTAAGACCAGACCTATTCACAATTGAAATAAACAAAACAACATTTCATTACCGTTATACATCGAATACCCCACCCCTCAAAATTTCCTCTCAAATTTCACACGCACTAAGTTCATCGTTGAAAAATATTTTCACAACATTCACCAATTTCATCTCAATCGATGGCCTTCCCAATATTCGATTTTCATAAAACCGTTATTGTCATCATACTGCACAAATAAACAATTATGAGTCTCTCGCCCACAAAATAATAAAACTCACCCCATGGCACTCAAGTACTTGGATCCCTTTATGGCACTTATCAAGGCAGTACCATTCTTTGGTTTCTCCTTCGCTTCAATCAGTTTTATTAAACCGTTAGCATACAGATGTACAGCATCGTACAAGTATGCAGCTTCAGCACTTATCTGCAAATAGACAGAATGAGACGAACGATTGAGGAGACTGAGACAACAAATGAAAAGATGATTGCAAATCAATGATGCCAAAAAGGAATTCGCTGTCGGCGGAATATCAACACGTTCAGGAGGATGGGTCATCAAATTTCTTCAGCACTGTGTTGTGTTGTGTTGTGTTGTTCGTTCGTTCACGAAGTGGACATGTCCAACCAGTAACGGTTGGCGGTGCCAGTCGATTGAATTGAAATGGAAAACTGACCTGTTTGGAGCCGCCAAAGTATCCCAATGGATTCGGAAAATTGAACGGTGGCTGCTCCATGTACTTGTTTACCTATAATGAGAGAGAAAGAGAAGAAATTGAGATGAGATGAGAATGATGCTAGATATTTCATTTTATGTGGTGAATTATTTAAGGGAAATTGTAATATTTTTGAAATTTATTTGAAGGAAAATTTGCAGTAAACGATGTGAGGGGTGTAAAGCGATAACAATGAAATTATTCAAGTGGAAAATAAAAAACAAATGATAAGGTTTATATTTTAGCCAAATTGAAAGGATGTATAGGGATAGGAAATGTTGAACGGTGGAGGAGAAGCTTCCAATTTGAGGTCAGAATCTAACCCTTAAGTAAGTCCGATTGTCAGACTGTGTCGACATAAGTGTTAAGAGGGTGGGTCACGTTGAAGCATCTTTTTAAAAATGCGACAAAATGAACAAAATTAAGTTTCGTCCATGTATTATAGCTTTTTCTTTGAGAACCAATTTTCTCAGTAGTAGCGCATTCAGTCACCCGAATTTTTTAAAATCTTGTTGATGGTTTTGAGTTGAACGTTTCGGGTTGAATATTTCGGCTTAAGTCGTTTCCAAGTTGTTGGCATAGCATCCGTCTTTTACTCGTTTCCCTAGAGGTGCAATCTCAGTGTCCAATTGACTTTACAAAGACCGCTGATAGCACGAATTCAGAATTTAGTGCGGAAAAGATCAATTGGGGCATAGTCTGTGTGGCATGGGACGTCAATCCCGCATGAAACAAACGTTGTTCAGTGTCATGTCTCAATTTTAGTAACATTCCTATCTAACGTCCACTGTTGACCGAAACGTTGATCCCATTTACAAATAAAACTGGTCCAATGTTGCCGCCAATTCGCACCAAAGTGGCGATAGTGGATGTTTCGGCTTCTCAGGAATAACGTGCGGGTGTTAAGAGCCCCCGACGAGGCACTTTTGTTTCGCCAACATAAAAATACACCTTACCAGAAAATACTACATATTTTTCACCACGAATCGGTGTCTAATTGAAGCTGCTCAAAATGCGAAGCATATGGTTGCGCGTGTCCAATATCTAGGTCATTTGGGTTTTTTAGGCAAATAATCAGAGATTGTTGTGCTAAATTCTCCTCGAACGTAAAATCATCAACTTTCTCTCTGCCGCTTGCGAGTGCAAATTGCAACTACGTCAAGTCTTAATTCTGAACTCTGAAAAATCAGAAAATCAAGGCTCGTTGGTTTCCACACTCCTGCTTAAAGTGATGTTTGAAAATGAAACCTTGGTTCGAGTCCTTGGTAATTTTTGAATGCAGCCATCACCTTTGTAATACAATTTAGACTCCATCCATAGCCCCAAATCAGAGCATTCATA
Organism: Eristalinus sepulchralis; assembly: GCA_944738645.1. Taxonomy (NCBI): domain Eukaryota; kingdom Metazoa; phylum Arthropoda; class Insecta; order Diptera; family Syrphidae; genus Eristalinus; species Eristalinus sepulchralis. The sequence continues at coordinate 5,546,484 of OX122885.1, read as the reverse complement.
TTCTTCTCTACAAAACAGATTACTCATCTCATTCATCCCACCTTCAAGTACATCAATACTTGAATTCAATCGAAGATCAAATACCCAGACATGAACTTCAATAAATCCTCGTTCGGGCCCCGCTCCCAGCCTTTGAGTAATTTACAACAATCGTTCCCATCACAATTCAAACGACGTTTCACTCAAAAACTCCTTCGGACAACAAAATCTAGGTCAATTCTATAAATAAACCACCAGCCGGTGTCCACAGCTGCTCACAAGATGCTCCTTATCAGCGACCAAGTGGGGATGTGTTCATCTGCAGCAGCAGTAACTCGGACGAACATGAACAAAGTGGTTCACTTCATTTCCACACCCTTGTGTCGTCCTCTGATTGATTGACTCCCCCCTGCACTGCAAGTGTGTGTCTGTCATAAATTGAAAAATAAAGGAATGTCCAGCCACTCCTTCGTTACCGCACTACCCTTTTTGAAATGAAGTTATCAACCTCGTCTCCGTGTTGCTTACCTCCTTGGCGAAGCTCTCGAATGATGTGGGTGCTGTTGGGAATATTCCCAGATACGATTGGAAAGCCTCCTCGGCGGTGGAATCGATTTTCTCCAGAAGCAGGCCGCGTAAATACTTGTCCGGTGACGCAGGATCATACTGCTCGATGTCAATGCCGACAACGAAGTACTCCCCGTTGGTCAGCAGCCCCCTTTTATGCAGACTCACCATCAGTCCAACGTGCTCATAGTAGTGGCTGAGGATTAAGTAAACTGAAAGCAAAAAAAAGGGAAACAAACAATGGGAGGATGAGAGGTTTGAAGTTCTTATTGGAGGGGGTTGTGTGTCGTTGGGGGTAGCAGTGTGTGTGTGGGGGGGGGATTATACTCCTTGCGTAAGGCATTAGAATTGCTGTCAAGGATGTGTTTACTTTTTAAAGTTATGACGTGTCCCTGCGAAGGCACGGAAGTGTGTCATCAATCTGCGCAAACAATGATAGGAACTGATACAACGCAACATTTATTTAAATGCAAAACAAAATCGTACGATAGTAGAACAATTACGTAAACCTTGTGTTACAGCCCCTTGTCTTCAGGTCACTAAAGTCAAAAAGATTTCGAGCAAGGATCCGGGAGACAGTGTTAGCAACGAATGCGTATCCGCGAGAAAAGGTTCCCACTGAAGCCACTGAACTGCCACGAGTGCGTCCTATCTTAATCCGCAATTCATCGCCTCAATTCATTTTCATTTCTCCACCCACAAATGCTGTCAGTTATCCTGAGCCAGTCTAAGATCAAGAGTAATTTATAGATTGACTGACGGATAAGTGAACGACTTCATGTCGCCCATACATGTGTACGTGGCGGCAATAAATCCCCTCCCTATCTCGGGAGCACACCGTTTACATGACGATTTACCGTTAGTCAAACTTTACTCCAACGGAAAACGCCGTCTAATCCGACACTTTGCATGGGGCAAACGTGCTTCCTGAAATTAACACCACCACCGCCGCGCCGTCGACTGCGAATCATTTATGGCATACCCCACTCAGACAATCCCCTCTCCCACATGCCAGCATTTATACTTACTCCTCGTGTTCGCGAAGGTCCTCTCGACGAGATCATCAAATGGATTTGCCATGAAGCCATGATGATAGATTGTGCTCCACGTCAGTGTGTCACGTACCTTGACGCCGGCTTTTCGCAGGATATTCAGGATGGTGTCTGCGATGGGGTTGTATAAGCTCTTCACGTTGTCCAGATACAAAAATGTCACCTGAAAGCGAACCGTTTATTGAAACTCTGGTGCGTCTCGCTCCCTCCACCTCACCTGAGTCCAGTTGAATGCCAATAGCAATGAGACAACTGACTTGGAAATCTGCGTGTCGGGTGGTCGCGTGCGGGCGAATGTGGGAAAGTCCTTTTTGTTTGACGTGTCCCTGTGGGTGCAGTACTGAAAGAGAAGAAAAACAATGTTCAGGCGGATGGGTGATGAGGTTTTGCCGTTCGTACGTAGGAAATCATCGGGAGGTTGAAGGCAGCTGCCATTCGTCCCTCGTGCACACAAGTCTCCTGGGGGCCTATATAGCCGGCGATTTGTCGTGTCCAGAGGGACGCTGTCTGCCGAATGCTGGACACCTCATCACCGTATGTTTCGGCGACAACGAATGCGAGGGAGTGCCCTAGTTGTTTCAGTCGACCACTGTTCACCTGCGAGACGGCCAAGGAGATTGCTCCTGAAATTGTAATTCCTGCGGAGAAAGAAATGTGATTGTTAATTGTTTCTGATGTATGGTGGGTGAGGTCAAATGTTGTTGTGAGACAGACAAAGTGTTTTTGTTCATAGCCAGATGCAGTTATTGTTGAAAGGGGAAGGGACAGGACGTGTAGTGACAATGGAGAAGAACAAAAACTTTAATGTCCTACGACACAAAAAGGATACAAAACTGTTGAGTTGCGTCGCTTTGTACTTCTGGGAAGTAGTGCTCAAGGGTTGAAGAAAACGAATTTTTATGTCTCAAGAAATAATTTTAATCCAAGAAGGATTTCAAATTATTGTCCTATATTGTAGAGGGAAACATTTTGAACCTTCTGCACCGAAGCTGCCCCAAAATTAGGACCCTAAGTATGTTAAACAAAAAAGTCCCAATAGAACATGTCCCCTCATCTGTTTCAATGCAGATCCAAAATAATAAAGTCAAAATCTGACACTTACCTGGTCTCTGATAATCCAAATTGCCTGGCCTTCTCTGTGATCCTGTCAAATAGCCAAGTGTGAATACCTCCGAGTTGACATTCAAAATCAAATTCAACACAAGAAACACCGCATAGACAGGACACACATGAAGTTCAGAAATCGCACTCCTTACCGGAAGGTGTGCCCTCATTACGCGATAAACTTTAGAGAGTCCTTCGCGTAATTAATTATCTCGTCGTGGGACTTTGGATTCAATTAAAATCGTTTCAGCAGGATAATTGCATTCCCGCGAGGCCAATGAAGTTTGCAGCAGCTGCGAAATGGAGCAAAACATCTCTCGGTCGTTTGTTCTTTGTCTCGTCCTTTCTCAGTCCATTATCCTTGACTTTTTATGATTAACAAGCATCGTAAGTCTTGGCGTTGGCAAATTTAATAAACAATTCCCTTTGACGTGGAGCCCTGCTGCGATGGGAAGTGTGCAATTAGCTCAAAGGACTCCATCGGGAACGAACGGATGACTGAAAAGAAAAACGGAAAAGGATTAAGTGTGAGTCACAATCTGAGCATAAATCAATTCAGCACGGTATATGTCATTTGTCAGTTGTCATTTGTCATTAGTGTCATCTTTAATTACGTCGTTGAATCGCATCCAAGTCTGACAGTTTCGGTTGTGTAATGTCTGCCTTGGCAGACCGCTAATGGCCCGCCCACAGCGGCGGCGGCTCGTGATTACGATTGATTAATCGTTGGCAGGCCATTTGTTTGTGATTTCAATTACACGATGGATTTCCAAGAGAGCAGCAACGTCTGCAGAGAGGTGTGAGTCCAGCACTGGAATCTTAATAAGCGTGCACTGTGCGACAGCGATAAATGCTTCAGTTCCAGTGAATTGAATTGGCTGTGATTAGGTGCTCGTGGCTGAGGTGATTGGCGAGCTCTTCAGTATTCGCGTCAGCTATTGATGGAGGAGGCGCGCTACGAATAAGAGACGGAGCAAAAGTGTGAAAAGGAAGACGGTGATTCAAAGTTAGAATACAGGCAGTAACAGATTGGATTGAAGGGACTTTATGGTATAAAGCTCGGTAGGGTAGAAAACTTAGATCTCTCGTACATCCTAAAGTTTGCATGCAGACCGCGTAACTTAGATATCCAGCACATCTTTAAGTAGGATTTACGTGACTAAACGGGAAGAGCTAAATGTAAATGAGAATCATGCAGACCGCGCTCTTTAAATGGAAAAAACCCTTTCCTTAACAAAGTAAGCAAAACGTCCATTTTAGGGGTTTTTCATCTACAAGGGATTCAAAAAGTCCCCATAAATCACAATCAACGCCATAAATCGCCCTCCAGTCCACATCACCAAACCATGAAGATGAGCTCCACCCCCACAATGATCCACAATTACCCTCACAGTCGTTTAGCCAAACAGGCACTTGGATATGTTGGATACGCCGACCTCCACAAAAATCACTGTTGCAGTTTCAAATTCCGCACTCATCGCCAATCGCAGGAACCATTTGCATTTTTATTGTCTCGCCCTGATTCTGCTCAGCAGGAGGATGCTTATCTAACTTTGTCTAGATGCCGACGACGACAACTACAACGACAACGACGGCGACGACAACAACGTTGACAAGAGCAACGACAAAGTGTGTACGCTGCGCCTAAGCCCCACAGGCACAGCTACCATCTCGACATTGCGACATTCAATTGAAATTCTACGAGTGGAAGGCGCTTGCCATGGTGATCGTAAAACCCTCAATTATTCCAAAATTGGTAAGAGAAAGAGGGCCTTGTCGAAGGACCGCAAGACGTTGGTGCGTGGTGCGTCGTAAAAGTCTATATTTGTGCGGAGTTACGTTTCGCTGGGTTAATCGTTTTTCACACCAAAAAGAAAACATTTTAATAGCCGCTGCTGGTCGATGGACAAGTGGTGTGATGGTCACCGAGTGAATTTTGAGCAACACAAAGTGCTTTCGCAAAGCAAGTCTTTGCGTGCGTAGAGGCCTTTGAATATATCCAGAAGTTAGCAGCCGTGACACGCTAAGAAACCCATCATCAATCGACAGAAAACTGCATTTCCAAGCAACCTTCAGTCAACAACGGAAGCTTCAGCTGCACGCCTTTAAAGCTGCAAGCCAACTTCTGAGAGGCAAGTTCACGCTGCCGGCCGATTGAATTATGACGGCCTGCCACAATGCTTGACAGCCACAAATCACCGTCATTAGCCCATTACCCCGGCAAACAGCAATTACGAGACGAATTATAGCCACACTCAGCATTGAGCCGCACGCCGATATGACTGACACGACTCGCAGCGGTTCATGCGAGATAGTTCTCGCACTCCGCTCCACCCGAGACGTTGGCGGTGAAAATACCTGTCGTGAGTCAGCATAGAACTGCAACGTGTCCGCGGCAAAGTTGTCATAATTTCCTAGATTATTTCCTACATCCTGCGCGGGGTTGCACAATTAGGCACGTGTGACAGTTGGCACTGATGACACGCCTCGTCCGCATGCAAATTACGATGGGGGGAAGTATTTTTTTTTTCGGAAGTGTGTTTGGAGTCTAGCGGAAGGAAGGAGAGATTTGTGGGAATTTTTTGTTTATTGTTATGTTTGCAGGCACTTATGTAAGTGATAAGGTCTTCTTTGGAATTCTGATTGATGAAGGAGTGTGTAGAGGAAGGCTTCCTAAAGATGAAATAAACTGTCTTTGTGCAGACATGTTGGCAGTGTCCACCGATAACTCATCGAAAATGTAATGGTACATGAAACAATAATCGGAGAAATTCAGCGAAAATATGGTAAAAATCTTACGAAAAATGTTCGGCGAAAATTTAGCTAAAATTAGCAATCATTAAGCGAAAAGTAAATTTATACTCGGTGAAAATTGAACAAAAATGAACTTTATGGGACCATTTTGTGAAATTTATGCAAAAACTCAGCGAAAATTCAACGATTTTTCAAAAGAAACTGATGAAGCCCCCAAAATTCAGTTAATATTTGCGGAAAATGTAGAAAAAATGTAAACGAAAAAACCTAAGCATTCATTCCCAAAAAACTCGGCGAAAATTCAGCGAAATTTTGATATACATACATATTATTAAACACAACTAAAACAGTCAACTTTTCGATAAAAATGTAACGAAAGCTTTGCTAAATTCCCTCAAGGATTCAGCGAAATCTGAGCGAAAACTTAAAAAAAAACCTTAACATCAGAAAACGTCGCCAAATATTTATCAGAAATTTATCAAACAATAAGTAAAAATTCTGAGGTAATTTATAGAAATTAAGACCACGAAAGAATTGACCTTATTTAGTCTGTTACCGACAAAAAGTCGGACAGACGTACATGTCGTTCACGTCAATAAAACAATGAAGAAAGACATTCGCTAAAAATTCAACAATCCTTCCCAACTAACTGCAACTGAGTCAGAACTCAGAGAAAGTGCAACCACATGAGCAGTCGCCCCCCAAAAAAACTACGTCATCTACGCTTGCGCAAGTCAGTCATTTCGATTAACGCTAAGGTCAACTTCGATGATCTCAACACGCAGTCGACACAATCCTTTGCCAGAACTCATTAACGCCCCTCCTCATTTGCGGTGAACAAAAACACACTCCCTACTTGCCGTACAACCAAACCAGTGTCTCACTTCAAAGACTATCTCTCCGACACGCGCAACAACAACAATAACTGCAATGACTACGAAAAAAAATTCTGGATGAGACATGGTGGTCGCTTATGTCGATCATACATTTGCCAAAACGACATCCAACACCTACGTGCCGCGCATCCCGAACGAGGTGTGCCTTCAACACAGCCAGACACCGACAGACCACGTGCATGTGATTTGTGTTAGCGATGGGTCGACATGGACACGAAAAAAAATGTCAACCCCCCTCCTTCCGCCACACCACACCCTTCTCCGGAGAGTGCATGTACATCTGTTCATCCAGTTGGTCGTAAAAATGCAGAAAAAGGGACTTCAAAGAATTTACGAGCCACAGTAGTTTGTGGTAACAAAACTGGTTCATTTTCCGAACGGGACTCCGCTTTATCAGCCGACGGGATAGTGCCACGAAATGCAGATAGCCGGAGAATTTGAGATTTACGCCACGTATCCGGAATTGAATCTGTTCACCTCCTAAGTGCTCTCAGGGTGGGTGGCACACCGCCACCGCCGCCGCGATAAAAGCGGTGGATGCGCTGATTTTCCGCCGGAATGAAGCTGCACTGGGGCGCGGCGCTGGCGCGGTCTTGCTTTATGGGCTATAAGATGCGTGATTAATTTGTTTAACCGCTTTTCCCCTCGAACAGGCACGAGGCGAGGACAGACAGGGGGTGGCGCTACTTGGGGTGAAGTGCAATTAAAGTCGAGTGTGGTGTTGTGTGGCAGTGCTTGAGAAGGCAATAAGTGTGAACGAAGAGAGACATTCATGAGGAGAAACCCGATCGGTGGGATGGAGCGAAGGAGTCATTTAGGGGAAGAGAGAGAGATTCACTGATGAGGGCGATATTTTGGGTGGTTTGACTGGTTGGTATTTGCAGATGGAATGGAAGTGGAAGGGTTCCTTATCTTTGCAACACATCTGAAGACATTCGCATCAGTTGTGGAATAGGAGAGATTTGAAGGATATAATTTAGTTCATGGGACATTCTTGCACTTAATGGAGCAACAAAACACTCACACTTATGGCTCAAAGGAGCGGATGATGCAGTTTCCCTTCTAAATTGTGAGCAGACATTAAATGGGTGCTTAAAAAGAACCGATAGGAATTGTAATCCTGTCTGTGATTTTTCGTCTGTCGAAATTATTTTTGTTATCGAAATGTCATAAAATCTTTTTTGAGATTTCGATTGAATTTCCAGCCAGAATGTGCCCTTCCAAATGTCGGCATCCAGATGTTGGAGAATTGTAATCTTGAAAGTAGAGTTTTAAAGCATATTGTGGTACATTCTCTGTTTTGTCCTTGCGGAGCTATCCATTATATAATTTTTATGACATGTGACAGGCAGAAACAAGTTCAAAAGACCATCAGATTTAGAAGCATTTTGATAAATTCCCATTTGATAAAATTTTTGTTACATTTCCTGAGAGCATGAACATTCGCCCTCCCTCTGTGCGATGAAAAATGTATACTCTTTATTCTATTCTGCTTCCAGCACATACTCCATCCATTTCCGACAAATGCCCTCACAGTCCCTTCACCCTCCCATCCGATTAAAATGTGTTTTTTCTCTCTTTATCTTTTAAATAAACATTAAAATACTGTAAAACTCCACGTAACAGGATAACAAATGTTCTACAAACAGGAAGCAAAGGATATCATAAATTAAGTTCCACACAGAAACTGACATTGAACTGAAGGGAATTACCGTTACATTGAGTTGTATTTTCTGAAATAAGTTACCAGCACCACGATGCGAGAGTGAATATGCAGGATACAGGATATTTTGTTTGGACCATACACCGATACCATCTGAGGTTCTCTATGCCTCTGTACCGTTGGTATTCAATTCAAATGTTACCACAATTGCAATTGTTTCTGAGGCCATGCAACAGCAAGGCGCATGAAACGAATAAACCAAGTAACTGGTCATTCGTAGAAGAATGCTGCTGGCAACAGGACATGAATACATGGGTTGCGCGTTGTGTTTTAATTAAATCCTCTACGAGAGTGACACTTTGTTGTGCGAGTTTCTTGTTTAATAAACCAATTTTGTTGTGGAACGATGACAGATTGTGGAAACAAAATGAAATTGGCGTTGGGGATAGTGTGCGCTGGGAAAATGAAAAGAAAATTTGAATCGAAAGTATTCAAGCAGGTTGCAAGGAGACAGATGTTTTGATACCAGAAGTCAAAGAAGACAGATGGTGGATGAGTGCTTTGAGAGAAAGAGACTTTGTACTATTGACTAGCTGAAATGATTCTTTGCAGCGTTGTTATTCCTGCTAGCTTGCTAGCTAGTAAACAAGAAACCCCCTCAAGTTGCAAGAAATCCTTAAGGTTCCAAAATTGTCTGGCATCAATGACCGCCCTACTGTTCTAATCTTCATGTCTCTTGAGTGTAGGAGGGAGTTCAATTTGCTTCAAGTCAATGCCCTTGAGTAGTATACTACCAAATATTTCATACAAGTGCAAATTTTTAAATATAAACTACTTCAGCACGTCGCCACTTAGACTTTCCGGATTACTATGGCGCCATTCACTCAACGAAAACTCACTAAAACCTAAAAACTTCCCATAATCTGTAGAAAAAAAAAAACTTTAAAATAATCCTAATCCTCTTCATCGTTGTCTAGAAAATCATTGAACATCCTGAAAGCAACTTATCCACGTCGTCCATCATCTATCATCCATCACTCATTCACCCACTCTCTCCACCACTCTCTTGCTCTGTTTTCATCCTTTAAATGCTTTTACTTAAATCCTATTCAGCAGAACTCAGCCCCTTATCTCGTACTCGAGGCCCAGTCATATGAAATTGATCCTCATCTAGATGCAATCAACGTACAGGACACCCCGGCGTATACTTAACCCTTTTCCACTTGGCTCCCCAGCCTCATTCACTTAATCACTCATCACGTCAAACAAAAGGAATTCATTGCGAGAACTTGATTCGCCCCACGCCCTTCGTCTCCCGCCATTATGGTAATGTGAGACGTGGGTCGAAGACTTAAGGGAACTTTTCTAATTGATTGCCACACGAATCGAGTGTAAATGTGAGAGGGGGCAAAGAATGAACACATCTCCATTATCTTCAGCATCTCAGAGGATCTCAGCGTCCCTCTTCACTGTAATTGCTTGGAAAATAAGTAACATTTCAAGCAAACCCTTCCTTCCCTCAGCTATCCTTCAGCACCGGAACTCACAATTGAAAAGAAATTAGAAATGATTTGCTCAAGCATTGGAATTCCTATCAGTCTCACAAAAGAAGGAAATTTCAAAGGCAAATTCATGCGATTCCCCTCCTGGATACACACTAAATTGTGGCAACAGAGAGGCGGAGACTGCCGCTGCACTGCGCTTCTACTGCACATTGGAGAGGCCTTCGTCTATGCTGTGAAAAAAGGGACCATAAAGGGCGTAGGAGAACGAGAGGTACGCTGAAGATGGGAATGAATAGCGAGGAGTTGTAATTTTTGTTGGTGGATGTGGAGGTTTTTTGCAACTACAAACCTATTGTGAAACATGTGTTTATTGAGAGAGTTTGCCTTCAGAGTGTTGGTTTCTAGGGAAACTGGATCTGGATCCCAGTGCGCGTTTCATGCGAGAAAGGACGAGGAAAAAGTTTAAGTTTCATTTAATGGGAAACCGGGGTTTGAAACCGACGACGCAACACATGTGCTGGAGAAGGGTAATTTATTTTTTTCTACACGCAAAGTGACGTGTGTGGGGAGGCGGCTTCAGATGGGTTGGGGATCGCGGCTGAATGGGTTGACTGTCAATTGAATCGAAAATCAATAGAGGAAGTGGAAACTGCTGCGAAAATGGAGGAAATGACGAAGAAATATGGGGGACAGAGATGAGAAAGTGATTTTAAAGTGAATGCTGACAGCTGGGTAATTTAAAGTGACGTTTTGTGAAAACAAATGGAATTCAAAATTTGTGAAATTTATTTTCCCTGTCAAAGGGAGAGGATGTCAAAAAGGAAAACATCGAAAATGACTTAATTTGGAATGTAATAGAGGTTTATGGGGAAGTTTCAGTAACTGGTAGTAATAATTGAGTGGCATTACAGCCCACAAGGGACCAGAGCCTAGCTTCTACAACCACTACTCATGTTGTGCGTGCTACTGATCTCTCATGAGTAGAAGGGATCTGCAGTTTTATGCCGACTCCGAACGGCGAGATTTGAGAAGCTTTTCACGGACAATTGGCACTCTTTGAGTGTTGCCAGCAACTCGAAAGTTAAGTGTTCTGTCCGGGAATCGAACCTACCCCTTCGGCGTGTGGGTCGACGCACTTACCCACTACGCTACGGAGAACACAAGTAACTGGCAATGGGATGGTAACTTTTTTTTCTAAAGACAATTATTTTAAAGATATTAAATTGCTTGCTGATGCTAACAACCCTCCACTTTTTTTACGTTTTTATGGTTTCGTTTGTGAAAAGCATGGTCTGCCATCTGTTTATCCGTGTACTTATCTGTTCGTCTATTCGTCTATTTGTCTATTTCTCTAACGTGTGTGAAATAATTGCATGAAAAATTGGAACAATATGCATATTACCTTTCAACCAATGGACATCAAATGAACTGCCAGTCAAGTGTAAACAGAATTGTTTCGCTAAAGAGCACCCACATTGATGTTTGACGGTTTTGGGAATCAAATTCTGGTCTGTCTTAAGAATGCTTTGAAAGCAGATTCTATGTGACACCATCCAAGGCTGACAAGAAGATGTCTTGACTGCATCTTGAATCGCATCGATTATCTGGCTTCCGACTGTCTGTTTGCTTAGTCTGATTCGATTCTGTGAATACAGTGTTTTTCAATAACTTTCTTAAATTCCTTAAGATCGAAAAAGTTCTTTAAAAGTATCTCCAAAGTCCGAAAAAAATTCAAAGAGCCGAGGGTTTTAAGGTTCTGTGTGTTATTCGGGGCTGTCTGCGTTCTAGACAGCCTTGTTTTCTACTCCTGTTATCGCGACATTTTCTGTCATATTACTAGCATGATGAGGATTGACCCGGGCCGCAATCAAATGTCACTTTTATTAGTAAGGTCTTCCGCCAACTGTCTTCAATTGCAAACACAAAGTTACCTGAATATCTTCTGAGCAATATAGACAAAAACGCCCTCTCTTGCGCTATCAAAATTGCTCAGATTTATAGTTTCCTCGCAGCGGAACAGAATTGTCCATGCACTCTTTGAAAACTAGCAATCTTATGTCTTATATCTGTAGGCTCTTGACAAGGGACGTCCTGTCGTACAACTACACTGAGAACTTTCCTATTGAAAGAAAGAATAGAACCACAATCTTCTTCCGTTTCTGCTTTTCATAGAAATCTATTAAATTATACATCGCACACAGGCGCCACTCCGCAAGCGCCATCTCTCACTTAAATCAATTCATTTCCCCACCTAAACGTGTGTCAATGCCCCCAAAACCTCGATACTCATCCCCTATCTGCCTGCTACAACTCAATTCAGGCAATTCACGCAAAATTTCGCAACTCGTTTAAGGCAGCTAATACTCGATTCCGCATCCGATAATCCATGAGATAATAAACAGCGGCACTTAGTCCGGCAAAACACACATCGATTCATCATCTCAACACTCCCCCACCCCCGGGAATGGAAGCAAACAGTTATTTATAGACCCAATCGACACTTCACCGATTTGGGATACACAACAATTCGCCACATATGCTGCACATGCGAGAATACAGTAGTGGCTGCGATTGATGTACACCTCCGTGCGTGCGAAATGAGTGTCTTTGCCTCCCACCACTTGGCCGAGATTCGCTGGAATTTCAATTTCAAAGGCTGTCATTATGTCGAACCGCCTTTGAGTGTGACGGCCATAGAACAAAGCCTGCGGTGCAGTGAATTGTTCTTTGTGACGATGACGACGCTTAGATGTGCCGCCAGGTGGTGAGGTGGTGGTTCTGAGGTGTCCTCGAAATGTGCCTTTTTTGCTGCCAATAGGAGTGACAAAATAATTGAAATGATTGAAACAATACGTGACGTGCCTCACCATTGATTGGTGATTTGTCACCGAGCTTAGAAATTGGTCCGTGCATGTGTGGAAGTCTTACCGAAACTAGAGATGGAAACTGAAGGGAGCCCACACTTCTTTGATTGTCCATTTTTCTCAAATTACTCCCACTTCTCCGGCTGGTCCATTTCCCCTCCGCCCAAGTCATCGAATTTCATACAAACACATCCTCTCTGTTTTTCGTAATTTGATCCTTAATTGGAAGGCCTACTCATCCTCCCAACTCCCATCAATACACACACAAGAACACAATCTAAAGCAACCGGAAATCATTGAGGCAAGCGGCCTTAATGAGTTTTGTCACCTCATCGATTACACATTTCGATTAAGGATTTGCTGAGGCCACAGACCGATAAGGCCCAAATTGAACATCGCACTGGCCATCGGTGGACCGTCGATTTCTTAGCGCCCAGAAAGGGTTGCCATGTTACCTCGCATAAATTTGGCGCCTCGCAAAGACGTTCGCGTCTATCGGTAACGTGACATAAATTTCGATTTGAATCTTCGTTTATCGCTGGGATTTTGACGCTGTAAACCGGCCAATAAAACAGCCAATAAAACGAACGCCGTAGCGGAATGCCAAGCGCATTCGTCGCTAAGATTCGATATCCCTTTCACCCGATTTCGAGACTGATGGTACGCATTCCAGCCGCCACACACAGCCGAGCTACGTGTGTGCAATCATTTATCGATTTGGATTTGTCTCGGGACGAAATCTAGGCACAGGTCCTTGAACCTTTAATCTAGGGTCACTCGGTTTGGGGCATGTTCCCAATTTCTCACAAGAATGCGTGTAAGCTGGAGGAACACCATTGGATTGTTGTGTTGTGCGTCACAACTGAGGATGAATGCCTGAATCCACTCCGAGATCGATTGCATGATTGATGGTTTGAAATGTTTGTTGTTCTATGGAGGACAGAACGGATGTGGAGATCCACCCTTTCACAAGGAAGAAGGTCCGTCGCCTTGTTCGCTCCACTGCAAGTCACTTCTAATTAAGGATATAATTTTGTTTTCGTGTAGAGACGTGAAACAAATGATGTTGTGATGGAAGGGGGGTTAGAGCGGAATTTTGTCATTAAAACTTTGCATGTATCCACCCTGGGTCATGATGATTAAGGGAATACTTTGAAAATTTTAGGATAATGAGTCAGTTTTTCAGGGGAATCCTTTAAGACCCCTTTTAGAAAACAGTCAAAGGTATGTATTCACATAAAACCAATCGTGGCAGAGGTGTACCTTTGCATGGTGTACTCCCAAAGCAATAGGGAAGATATTAAGGAAGTTTCTGACAGTCCGCTTACTGTCTCTCAAACGAGGGCAGATGGCTTGGAGAGGAAGCCGAGCACAAGCTATGACAATCTGGCTATAAAGGTCCTCAACAACATTGTATAGCCAGCTATGTCCTTCACCATAACCATACGCCCCTATAAAAGTTTCTAAAGCCCTTGTCTATGAAGACAACAACCAAATATAAACCAACCAACAGCCAGATATCCTTATCAGAAGTGGATGAACATATAGAGGAATCCCATGGTCCCGTCCCATCATCCCATCGCTCAGCGACTAATGTGAACTTCCATCCATTCATCAACCCAAACCCCATTGACCTCCCTGTCCTGACCGGATGCCGTTTAATAGAAGCCGTTTCCAACCTCAATTCCAATCCATAACCGTCAAATCATCGCGTTGGTTTTTTTTTATTGCCTCTTCGTAATAAAAATCATATTTGTTTGCTGAATTCTGATTGCATGTGCATTGCGCCGCTTCGCAGCCGCTTGCCGAAGCGCCAAACCAACATGTGTGCGCTTTGCGCGCGTCGCGTCCAAGAGGAGACAATAAGCACGAGCGTGTTTTCATTGGACGCGCCTTCTGTGCGAAGACAATTAAACTTATTATCTCCCTCTGCTTTCGGAGGGGAATTGATGTCAATGGTTCGGCTGAGTCATGGGCCACGCAAAACAACATGTCGCTTCCCATTTGGGTGAGAGACGCTCTTGAAAGCACGCAGACTACACGATTTATGCGTGTCTTCGTATTTCCATCTTTGTTTTTGAAGACATGTAAAATGAATAGAGAAGGTGGAGAAGACACACGTCATAGGGCGCAAACGACAATTTGGGATATTCAAACCAAACGACCGCACATCATCGTTTCTTTATTGAAACCGCCCTCGCGAGGCCATAAAAAATTATTTCCTTCGTTTAGGGTCCACCAAACGGCCGGATTGTTTACAAAGTCGTTCAGTGGCCCCGATGGCCAGTCATCTGGGCATTCCTTGAGATGGCATAATTCCACTCGAGTGCTGCCGCGAGATCGTAAATCCACAAGTCATCTGGAAGAGAATGGATACTCTGCCGCTAATTGATTGCAACCCCGGGTCACCAAAGCGGCCGATTGTTGCAAAATCTGAAGAGCAAGGGAACACCTCGATGGGATGGTTGTCACGGCAATTAACTTTCGCTCCAATTAGCAATGAACTTGTTCGGCAAAAAGTTGGCTGGTGATGGGTGCACTTCGGTTGACTTTTCCTGCTGAACGAACAAACTTTGGCAACAGTTCAAGGATTCGACTCGAAGAGGATGATCCGATGACAACAGAAGGCAGGAGATGAGAAAGATGTCTTTTTGTGGTCGTTTAGGGGACTTGCAAACAAAGGTAACTTTTCCCCAAGCCCTTACCCGACCATTGGTATACGAACGAGCAGTACGGGCAAACTACTTAACAAGCAGTTTCAAGCTTGAGACACAGTCATAAGTAAAGAAAACTTAAAATTCCTCAAGAGATTCCAAAGATTCAGCGAGTCCCCCGCACCTCCTGTGAAAAGAATTAAATTCCAAGTTAAGAATTCCCTCAGTTCATTGCATCCATTCATCGTCTCCTGATCTCCAGCCCACGCCCAAGCCCACGCGTCATGCATGAAGTTTTGTGAACCATCTGACTACGTTCCTCCTCCTCCGCATGCAACCCATTTGACACATTCCACGTCGTCGTCGACAGTTTCATTTCCACAGCGCCAGTGCCTACAGCTGTTTAAAAAGTTAACAGAACTTTTCACAACACCCACGCGGGATGAGCTCCCCGGAATCGCACAGGACACAGTTCATAAATCGCTGAAGGCACCACCGAGCTTTGGGAACTGTTCTTACCCTGTGGGGTATTTACTTAAGGCAACTAACACCGCTCATGAGTCAGATTTTGAATCAACTTCTACCGAGTCAGTGATTCGATGAGAATTGGGACAACATCGTCATCAGCGGCGGTACACCCGTTCATCCCTGAAAATCAATTCAATTCACAATCGAATCTCGTGATTTTCTGCAATTCCTGGGCATGATGTCTCGCGTTGGAGTGGATCTGTATTCTAACAATGGAGCGATGGTGCAGCCGACGAGAGCCTTGACGCCCTCCTCCTCGCACAAAATTGTCCCGCGCTTCAGTGGAGTGAGCATGCATTGCACCATACTGCACCAAATCGCATTCCCTTCGTTGTTGACACACAAACACACACACATGTCAGACGCTTGGCGCGGTCAACGTGCGTCCAGTTTTGTGTGTTTTTGGGAGAGGCTCGGTGGGTTAATTAATTTCGCTCTTTGACTGGCATCCGTTTGACAGAATTTTCAACGAGCACGCCCAAAGGCATCGACGGACATGAGTTCGAAATGTTGTTGAATTCAGCTTAATTGCAGCCTGCACGCAACTGGAGCAGCAGCTGAGCTTATCTTCAAGATCGACAAGAACAACTTGGTACAGGTCTGCAAATGAGGTCAGGCTTGATGTTAACCGGACTCCCAATGGGTGCTGAATTGTGAAATTCTCCGTGTCCACAATGATGATGGATCTCTTGGGGGCTGTGGAAGCCTTGAGAAATATTTTCAGAGATCTTAAAGGCGGGTGGAAGTGGAGAGAGAAGCGTCCAGTGTTGAGATCATGGAACCATCCTTCAGACATAACACATGCCACTGTTGCATAGAAACGTGAACGCCGGAGACAGAGAAACCTGGTCAGACGCCGTCATGAACTCAAAGCATCTGCTTTGTGTCATTTGTCAGATTCTCAAATTTGAAATGTGTGAACAAACTTTCAGTCGTGTGTCGTGTGTGTAAACAAAAATAGTTTCAGCAGTTATGTGGACAAAAAAATCCGCCACCCCGTCACCAGCATGAAATTAGAACTCTCAACACGAGACTGTTTGTCATTCAACAGATGAGGTTGACAACCAATTATGTAAACAGAACTCTCGCCTGACACTGCTTGCCTTTCGCCCGCCTGTATCCCCACCTCCCCATCATCGGTTCATCGACGGTGCGAGTGATTTTTGTGGGGGAGCACAGTGGATGTTGGTGTTGCCTGGGAAACTTCAGAAAGAGAATCCTTCGAATTTTATTGAAAAACTTTTGCATTCCATTATCGGATGCCACACATTTCGCAATTCATCCAACCCAAGACACTCCTGCTGCGAATGGCATTTGCTAATTAAAACTCCGCTGCAATCCAGCGTTTTCCCAGCTCCATGGGGGTCGCCCGAATGCGGGTTCCTGCCGCCTCACACATGACGCCCGTTTGGAATTCACCGGAAGGTGGTGATGCCTATGCTGCCGGAAAATGCCATTCGCCAGATAGGGGTCCATGGGGGGCTCAACACAAATCCCGCCTCGGTTGCACATCTGACGTGCCCTGTCAGTCACTGGCTGATAAGCGGGTTGTCGCCTGTAATTAGCATAAAATTAGCACGACGACGACGACGGCGGCGACGGGCCAGGAAAGAGAAACGTTGGTTTTTTTAGCGTTCTGCAGAAAAAAGCCTAGATACATATTTAATTTTCTGTTTTGCGCACTATCACGCACCCACACACACCGCCGTCAATGTTTGGGGAGGGGGTCAGGAGAAGCCACCTCGTTTATTTATTTTATAGGTTTTCTATCAATGCACTGTCTAATTAGGCCGCAGACTGATGGCTTTTGTTGGTGATAGGCTGTCTGGGAGCGGGAGTGGGGAGGCGGAGGGAGGGCAAGAATGGATGGATAGATGTCGTGTCATTCGGTGATTGATTACCTTCAAGAATTTAGGGTGGATTTGGTTTGGATGGAATTATAAAATGGGATCGGTTTATAAAGCACCAGCTGGGTCATTGACTGCCTTTGTGTTGGGTTGCCTTTTGCTTTGTTTCTGGAGGTGGAAAAGTTGTAGGGAATGGATTACTCACGATAGAGATTTATTGAGAAGAAAAAAACTCTAATCTATTCGTGGTTTCGTTCATATTGATATCTCAAGGATTTGGGGACAAAACGATTTTCAAAGGTAACTTCAAAGTTTTCATCACAAGTCCGTCTCCCATTCCAATTGGACTGCAATTATATACGAACTTGTTCAAGAAAGGGACATAAAATATGTACACTGATTTTAGTAGTTTAGACTGAAAATTTGTGGCCACGGAATCTTTGTAGAGCTACCGCCAATTGGCTTCATCTTCTACACCTCTAGTCAAGCTGTGATTGAAAAATTCACAAATTCTAAGTTGGAAGTAATAAAACCCTACATGTGTCCTTTTATACGGTGTCGGGACAATACAGCAGCTTAACACTAGGTCGATTTTCTCCGCTCAAGGACGTACGAGGAAACTACAGCAGACGTTGTTGACAGGAAGACAACATCATTTGAAAACCCAACATCAAGAGCATTTGAAAGAAACTCAGAGCTAGCTTAGAAAAATTACACAAGGGTTACAGTTGTTCAGTGTAGGCACAACTGTACGCTCCTGAGAAGGGGGGCCTACATATTTATTGTTAACTCCGAACGGTGGTTTTGAGAAATTTTTCATTCAGCGTCAAGGACGAGTTGCTACTTGGCTTCTTCTTCAGAAAAGAACATTAAATCAGCTTAACGACATCTGGAAGACAGACCTCCAAGGACTCCCTCCTCTTGCTTCCGTAAAAAACATTGATGACGGATTGGTGAGACATGGCTTATGAAGGATGAGGTGTCTATCTACTAGGCCTGTAGGAGAGTAACCAAAAGTGCGTCTGGAGGTAAAGGAGTGCAAGGCAAAACATACCGACGTCATGGACAGAGACTAAAAATGAGCATAAGAAACCTTAAAATCTGTCAAGGACATTGTCTACCTTTAATTTCCTACAAAATTATCCAACGCCAAAAGAATACCTTTTATCATAACGCCGTGGATGGCCTGAGCTTGAGCTTGCTTTCCGTCGCTAACGATTCTGGGTACAGTATTTCTTAATGTCAAAACCAAAGCAGTTTTTCTCCGCGATTACTTCGTTATTACACCGAAGATTTGGTCCTTCTCTCCTTCTTGAATCAGAGTAGTCGAATTCAAGGAACCTCGTCGGTTGAGGCGTTGATGTTGCGGAACCAGTGCAGTCCACTGATTTTTGTTACAATCTGCTGCACCTTCTTCACAGGCCCCAAGAAGGCCCCAGAAAGGCCCCAGGAAGGCCCCAGAGAGGCCCCAGGAAGGCCCCATGAATCAGTTTTCTTACCACTCTGTTTCCGGCTCCATAAAGCAGGACTGGCAATTAAAGAGCTTTGTAGAGAATGCTTATATTCTTCGAGTTAGAAGTTTGGAACCGAGATGTTTCAACAATTCAATGTGATATCGGCTGTCAAGGGCTTTTCCACTATGATGCCTTTTATGGAGTTTACACTTCGTTTGTTTAGCTTACATTTGCATTTGAGATATATAAGCTCCTCTCCCGTCTTAGAACACAACGCTTAAGATGCCTTGGCTATAAGGAGCATATGGACACCACTGCCCCGACCCGGCAAGTCGTTGAATCCGAGCCATTGGGACAACGCACCAGGGGACGATGTACTCTGGGATGGCGCTCACAAGTGGAGAAGAACCTCAACCAACTTGGAGTACGCACATGGAGAGGCATGTTGGTTGAGGCCCAAGTCCACGTGGGACTGTAGCGCCAGTAAAAGACGAAGAAGAAGAGGCTCATGTTCCGCCTTGAAATTGTACGTGTTGTTTGTCTTTTACCAGCTCGGTTTGGCTCTCTTTTAATTCATAGTACATACAGTACAGTACGGGAGGCATATCGCAGAAGTTTGACTGACCTATCTACAGCTGGCTGCGGCACTATTTTTCCCAACGCCAAGTTAAAGAAATCTCCCAACAGTGCATCTCATTGCCGATTGCATTCCGCACATCTTAGTTTATTGCGACACATAAGCGGCTATCGGATTCAATGCTTACGTATGTGACCTTATGATCGGTATTGATAGAACTCGTTGGTTTTCTCAAAAATATGCCTTAGAGTGATAATTGGGTTTATAGGCGACTTACAGGCCCGAAAACGGTTCTGGTATGATGGATAACGACTTTAGACGTTTACAGTACGCTGGACAGGATCCTTAAGGCGACCTTATACGGGATATACCTCTACAATTGCTGTAAGAGATAGATGCACATTTATTGTGGATGAAGAATTCTTTATTTGTATTGTGTGTCACTTTTAATGCAGACTATAGTATTGTCAAACGCATTGAATGTAACCAGAGGTTTGCAATTTCAGAGCCGTCCTACAAAATTCTTTACCAAACTCTATTTATAGAAAGAGTAATAAGGCAAAGGTGCATAATACTCCAGTGCTTTCTTGCAGAGAGAGATATTTCAGACATTATTCAAAATCCGATGTATTTGATGACATCAAGCCCTAAGAGGAGTGTCACTCATTGTATATCAAATTAGTCTTCACCCCCTCAATACAAATGGTTACCCAGGTTTCAGGATATTCCTGTGTGGAGCATAAGGTCCTTTTTATGACTTTTCATAGAAGCATGCAATGAAATTCTATTTGAAAGACAATCTCTAATAACTGACCAAATCATCAAAGCCCTCAAAACACACCATAAAATACATCGTTTAAATCAATTTTTCATCAAAGCAAGTCACTATTTCAGCCCACAAAATCCACAACTCAATAACCCATGATGACACATGAATTTCCTCACAAAAAAACTGTACACCACAACCTGTCCTAGTCTGTACCCAAAAAAAACACATGTCACCCAACTCATCGCCTCACCGTGCATTCATCAAAACCTTTCACTTGTTTATCACATCATAAAACAAGTCCTTAACCGCCCCACGACAATCAACTCTCAATGGAGACGCGTCGCATCGCCCATCGGCTGAGCAGCAACACAAAAGATCATTAAATACCCACAACACACCATTTATCAGGACAACTTTAACGCCGCAAAAGCCCCTGAACTTTAGTGCCGCATGCATCACCGGCTGAAAATTGCACATGCTGCATGTCTGTCGCACGCCAGATAACCTGTCTCATTGTAATTCAGTGCCCACATCATATCAGCGACACATCACACTTCATCTCATTAATAAGACGACAGCACAATAGCACAGCCGCCAAGCGAAGAAAAGTGTGCACGCACGTCCCGCATCCGTTACGAGTTGCATAACGCCAGGACACTTGAACCTGTTGCCTCCACTAGGTCATTCCCGTCAAGTTGCATAACCAAAACGAGGCAGATCATCTCTCTCTCGGAAAATACGAAAAAAAATGCAAAATTGCTAAAAGTTTGTGCATGCGTGTGTTAACTTACTCAATTCTCAACACTTTAGAGTGCCCAAATCACTGGTCATCGATGGTCAATTATCGCACTTCGCAGCGGACTCGGTGAATTTCAATCGAAGCGAGTTGAGGTTGTTCTCGTATCTAAGACGTCTGTTATGGGATCGATTAAGAAGTTTACGCACGTATTGACCGCAAAGAAACTCTTTAGTTGGAATTTACCATGTGCGCGAGGTGGTTATGTGTGTGGGGACGACGGTGAAATAATTTTTCCATACGCTCGTTGACAATTTAGCACCAGTTATGTTGTTTTTGTTTTTTTTTTTTTTTTTGTCTTTTTTGCGAGTTGTTTAGGCGTTTAGAGGTTTTTGTTAAGTGAATTTGGGTGCATGCACACTTTTTTTTCTATTTTCAAGGGGTTTGGTAAATTAATTCAAGCTAAAAATACACTAAACACATTAGAGATACTTTTATGAAATTAAAGATAGTTTGACAAATAGACACAGATTGAGATAATTGAACATGTACGTTAAGGTTCTGGGAATTTGAAGCTCTTAAAAGGGTTTAGATACAGATTTCGTTATATCTTTCGGTCTAAAAATTCTAAAATTGAACAAATTTTACTTGATCCAAACTCATGTGGGGTGCATGAGCACAAATCTTAATCAAAGATACAAATTTATCTTCAAAAATTAAAAAAGTATCTCACAGATACTTTTCACCAAAACTCAGTATACAACAAATTATCACTTTGAGCACACTTTTTTTACAAATTCATTGAAAAAAGCGAACTTGGGTCAAGCCACCCCTAACAAACCGTTAGAACACACACAACAAGACTCACAAAAAACACCTGTTGACATGAACAATTCTAATGCAAAACAAAGAGATACACAATCTCACCAGCACCGCATGTTGTGCAGCGAAATTGTCTTGCACAACTTCAAATAGTATGCATGCGTATGCTTAACTCACACATTAGCCGAAGCGTTTAATTCACATTATCACCAGAAATTTTGCTCACTTTCGAATAGGCTTACTGGCGAGCCGCTCACTACGCGACGAACGAAGCGAACGCACAAAAATGCAAACTCAAACTGCAGATGAGGAACCGAACCGAATCGCACGAAAACTGCAAACGAACTGAAGTTGAAGTACGCCCCAGAGTAGACGAGTACTGGCGCTGTGTACACAAGTGTTTTGTGTTTGATGCCTGCCGGTTGGGTTGTTTGGTTTGCAAACTTGAGCTGGGGAGCTTTTTTTCGATGTCAGTTGGTTTTGGCCGTTTTCCGAGGCACATGGCACACATTTTGGCGCTTAGCTTTGCCTCGGCGGTCGGCGGGCAAGTGGGGAGGATTGTTTATTTGTTTGGAGTTTCCCAAAGCACCTGAGGGTGGAGGGGGAGAGGGGGGAGGGTGGAATGTCGCTCAGCCGGGAGGAAGCATCGATGAATGAAAAAAGCTCACCGGCGTGCGGTCTGCGGCTGTGGGGGTGGGACGTGCCGCGAAGATGTGAGTTTCAGCCTGAGAATTATGAAGTGAAGGACGCTGTGTACTGAATTCATGAATAAATTGAGCTGGAGAGTTGGACGTAATTGACTTGATCATTAATTAACGCGGATAATTGGTTTCACTGTTTGGGATTCGATTACATAAAATCTGAATGTGATTTATGTGAGAAATCGGACTAGGGCACGCGCTTCACCATACCAGCGATCTTTGGGATTTCAAAATTTCGAAGTTGAAGTTGAATCTCTCGAGGAGGATGGTAGGATAAAATATGTGACACGTTTATCTGTGTTTTTAGGTGGTTAACAGCCCGCTTATGACAGTCTTCCAATTTTAAAATGGTCCAGTGTATTCTGACTGAACACCTGAATTTAGGTCATCGCCGAATTCTCGGAAACAGCCGTCACTGGTAATCCGTTCCAGGCACGCATCAAAGCTTTCTTTTCAAAAAAATTAAAAGCTGCACTGTGTCCAGAAAGCGGGAAGGGAACTAGTAATATATTTTAAAAAATTTTTTCATGTTTAAACATGAAATGAAAGATGATAAGGAAATCCATGCTTTTAAGGATGCATAGTGACACTTCTGTAACCTGTTTTTGGCTGACTTTTGTAGGTGACAGTGGAAACAATTCAGACAATGTAGCAGTTCCTTGCCGCAAACTGTCGGTTTTCCGGGACTTTGAGATGAGCCATGGCAACAGAGAACTCCTTCCGATGAATGATGACAGATATACACTGTGCATCGACCAGAACTTCGTTGACTTTTTCGAGGATTTGCTTCAGTTTCAGAACTCGGTCTAAAACATGTGTACAAATGATGTCGCACAACAGCATCCTTTCGGCCTTCAGACAAGGGACAAATTCTGTGCCTGCAGCAAGGAAAAACTTTCATCGGTTGAAATTTGTAGAAGTTTAGAAAAATTTCCATAACCACCCTTTTGAACATCCTTTTATCCTCCTCACCTTCACTGCGATTGTTTAGGAAATCCTTTAGAGTTCCTTGTATTATTTCCTCACTCTTCCAGAAAAAAAAAATGCTGAAAAGATAATCGTCCAATGACAAAAAAACGGAGCTGGCCAAAGCTTACTAGTGCATATGTGAAATGAAGCAGTTGAACTGAAAATCAAGGACCTTACCTTGACGCAATGCATCCCCAGTCCAAGTTAGACGGCACTTCAAATGTTTGTTATCGCAAAATGGTTCTGCTAATTTGTGCGCCACGTGAGCACGTCAAAGAATGTTTCGGAATCCGTAAACTACACACAAATGAGCTTAAAACAGAAGCTCAAGCATTCCTTTTGTTCAACACCCTAAGCAAATCTCGTTGCTCCACACATTAATCCTCTAGAGCCCCCCCCCCCACCTTAAATGAGTCATCAAAGCAATTAATTGGAGAAACGAAGTTGAGTCATCAAAGAGATGTACTGCATGTCCCAGCATATTGTCCACAAACAATCGAAAGAGGATTTCATACATTTACCCAATCAGATGTCAGTGTCAGATTCAGTAGCCACACACAGGCAATTATTTACATTTGCACGTACTCCAAGCCAAGCAGATACAGTGCGTCTGACACCTCGGAGAGAGTCGGCTTCACTCTGCACTCATAATGGGCAACCCCCAGGAGCATGGGATTTGAGGGAGAATTATGTATCCACCCCGAAAATTTCCTGGTACGTCTTTCTTTGGCTACAAAAGAGCACACTCATCAGATAATCCGGGGTCTTGCTGGAGTCTAAGGATCTCAAACATGGAGTTTTTTTCTCAAGTGAAGCCCTACATCATAAACCCATCCCCCTCCGGAGTCAACCAACTCTGGAAGAAGCCCAAAATTTATGTTAATTTTGACGATTCAGTGAATTCCTTTAAAAGTCTACAGAATTTTTAAACCAAGGGGGGACTCATCCCCCTTACTGCGTCGGTGTGTGTATCCCTCATTGATTGCTTCGCATCAAATCAACAAGTGACAGTCGTCATTAACTTCCTTTCAGCCGCAAGGACGAGGCAAAGTCTGGAAGCCAAGAATTTCAAATAAATTTCAACGATCAGAGTGCGGTTTCAACTTATCAAACTTGGCGCTCCGCACTCCATTCCGCAATGGAAACTGAGCATCAAATCAAATCACGCCTCCACCTCCCACAGCAGTCAGCCGGAAGGAAGGAGCCGTTAAAGAAGACAGCAGACTGGAGGCGGGGTGCGTTTGAACTTATCACATGTAGTAACTGCGGCTCGACGGGATGAAAATAAAACGCAGACAGACATCATTGTTTGCACTCGGAGTGGGCGCGGGAGAGGGGGAGAGAATAAATCTTTACAAGGGGAGTTTGATGTTTGACCCCAGAGAGGGGTGGTTTCTAACCTAGTTTCCATGGCATTGCCTTTCGCTTCCGTTCACTTGACGTGCTACCTTACGAAATTTTAGTCTAGAGGCAGAATTCGTTACCATTGTGGAGTTATGTTGGAGATGATGTTGTGACACATCCATGCAGGAGTGGGGGAAGTAATAAAATAAAGGCATTCCATAAATTTGCCAGGATTAAGCTTACATGGAAATTTTTTTTTTCTTGCTTGTGATGGAGTCACGAACACAGGGGGATAAGAGCGTGTGCAGTCGTGTAAGCTAAACAGGTTAATTGGAAAATTATGATGAGTCTGAGCCTCATAATCTGCCAACGAAATGAAGGATCCAGGATTCAGGTTCTCTCGAAAGTGTTCGCTCGGAATGAAAACAGATCTTCGCAGCGGTGAATGGGAATGACATCGGCTTTGTTTATGAGCCCAGTGGGTATTTAACACTCCACCACTTGACGAGCTGATGGTCTGTTTTATGTACCCGTCTTTGTCACGGCAGTCGTTTGGGGTAAAAGCTTGAGGGAATTACCAGAAAATAATGTGCCTCTTCGTTTATCTCGGGTAGTGTCAAGTAGTGTCGCAGAAAGTAGGGAATGATGATGGGGGATGTTCTCCCTCCCTTCGGCATCACTTTTGCCACAACAGCACTTGTCTCAGGGAATGGGGAAGGCGGATATGAAGACGAATGTTGAGCTTGGGATTACAGTGACAGTTTTCCATCAACCGAAAGACTTCAGGAATTAGTTCGAATTTATCATAATCAAGCCATATTTGGATTTTATGGATTGATGACTCTTATTTCCTGGAGCGTCAGCGACAGAAAACGGAAATGCTTGTGTTAGGAATATTTGTCAATAAATTCTTCGAAGAAATTATATTCTTTGCTCGATTTACTAAATGTATTACATATCTTAAAGTTGTCGATACCTTTAAGACGGATACAAAATCATTTCCTTCAAGCAGATATATTTGATAATAACCATCAGATTTGCTTAGTTTGTGCACATTCTGCTGCTTTAATAGATTAACGTACTTTTACTTACAAGTCTTTGCCCAAAAAAGTTAATCATGTTCCTTTATCACATTCATAGCAAAAAAATATTTTTCAAACTTATAACAATTTCTTCTAACATTTCAGTCACTTACCCACTAAGAAAACCAAACTAAACGACATCCCCCCAAATCATCGTCATCGCACCGAACCGACACACGAACTCAACGAATTACAATTTGACGTTTCTCAATTTGTTTAGGCGTGAAAATTTGTTTGCACTCATATCTAAACAAAAATAAAATGGAAATTCTAGAGAAACTAAAGGAGCAAGGCTGGTAAATATTACATCATTACAAACTGCAGATAGTCTGCTAAAATATAACATCGAAATTGCGACAATTCCCTTAAAGGTACTTGACAGAGGAGGGATTAAAAAAATTACCGGACAATAGTGATGTAAAGAAAATTATTGCGGCCGCACTCGATGTAAGCATTTCAGAATCGAATTCCAATTGTTTATGCCTTATACGTGATGGATTGTTAAATAATTTCTCATTTAGTTTGATTTTCGGGAGATTGCTGGCGGTGCTCTACCACCAGAACTGTCAAAGAAGGATGAATCGTTTCCAGGACGAATTGTCCTTCAGGTGCAGAAAATTCGTAACATCTCCGCGCCAAAGGCGAACGAGGAGTCGAAAGCTGCCCCCAGATTTCTGCAGGTTGAACTCTCCGATGGAGTAACACTGATGCAGGCGCTGGAGCTGGAGCATATATCAATTTTAAGTTTAAACACACCACCAGGCACGAAAATCTATTTCAAGTGCGAGAAGGTGCCTCTTATGCAAGGAATGATTATTATGCGAGCTTCGGACGTTCAGTTGCTGGGCGGAAAAGTGACGGCACTCGTAGAGAAATGGGAAATGACGAGATCATTGCAAAAGTACGCGAAATCTGGGCGAATTCAAAGTGGTTCTTCGGGGCCACCGCCATGGATACCGTTTGGGCAGAAGCTCCAGCAAACTATAACGACGGATAAAAATTTCAAAAGTTTCGCTCAGTCTGAAAAGGAGAAAGAGGCCAAGGAGAATGACGAATTCAATGCCATGAGAAGTGAAGCGATCGCAGAGGCTGCTAAAATTGGCGGAAAGAAGGTATGAGAGACACGATGTTTAAGGCGTGTGTGCATTTCTCGAATTCTTTCAGATTTTCGGAGGTGGAAACCACCAGATCCTGGATCATAATGTGAAGAAAATCCTTGAGAAGGGATACACGGAAGAGGAAGCCAAGAACGCGTTGCGGGCTACTGGCAACAGTCTGGAAAGAGCACTCTATAACCTGAAGCGAAGAGGTGACGACTTTAAAGCGAGGGATGACTTCAAGGAGCGATCGAAAACATTGCCCTCCGGCGGCAAGCGAGGCTCAAAAGATATCGGGAAGAGAGGGAAAGATGCGGAGATAGCCGTTCCAGCGAAACCAGCAGGAAACGTCTCTCTTTTCGACTTTTTGACGGACAAACTACCATCTGTAGGTTTACAAATGACAACTTGTGACCCTTCAATTATATTTGCATTCTTTTCAGAACGCAGAATCGTCGGCATCAACAACCACCTCCGCAACGCCATCATACTCAGCCCAGAACACGAAGTACGAAAATTATTCTCGGTCCATGACCAAAGCGGGCAGCGAACCCACAACGAAGCCGTTATATAACTCTTCCTCGAACTCCAGTTCATCTCAAAATTACCAGGATCGTCGGCAGAATCAAGAGTCAAGCTCATCGGGGAAGTCGCAAGATCAAAATTCGAATCGGCCGAAATTCGAGAACAATCTGTCATCAAGTTTCGCCACACGGAACAGCTCTCACTCAGGTGAGGAGCGTTACAATCGATTCTCGAGTTCAACTCGTGGCCGCGGTGGCAGAAATCCATTCCACGGTCGGCCCAATCAACCGTATGAAGAGAGTTCCGAAAGGTATCGTGATCAGCGTGGCAGTGGAGCATACAGCAGCACTCGTGGCGGTCGTGGAGGACACGATAGAGGGTCCAGTAACAATAATTACAACTCTGGCGGTGCAAGTGGTTCGGCGGGAGCCGGAGGTGGTGTCGGCTACGATAATCGGCGATACAATGATGGACAGCATCGCCAAGACCGTCAGGAGAACCAGCAGAACCAGAGGAACGGCTATGAGCAGAAACCTGTGAATGGAAAGGGAGGAGGGGTATGTTTTGAAAAATATTCTTGTTTCTTCTTTGTGTTTAATTTCACCTCCTCTTCTCTTTAGTCATCTTCCCGCTACCAACAGCAAAAGGACAGCTCTAGCAATTATCATCAGAACAGCGGCAGCAATGCCCGCAACTATGACAACAACCGACAGTCCAACTACAACTCATCGGCAACAACTAGCAACAACAATGCCAATGCACCAAGTAACAGCTCC
Organism: Eristalinus sepulchralis; assembly: GCA_944738645.1. NCBI lineage: Eukaryota > Metazoa > Arthropoda > Insecta > Diptera > Syrphidae > Eristalinus > Eristalinus sepulchralis. Next base: position 5,518,219 of record OX122885.1, on the reverse strand, counting down.
GCCAACACCACCAACAACAACGCTGACCATTCGGCGCGCATGGCGAAGTTAGTTGAGAGCACATCCAAGATGAAGATCGACAAAACCCGATCGGGACCATCACCACGAAACCAACAGCAGTTCCAGCAACCGCCCCCTCAGTCCCTGCCTCAATCCGCATCGGCACAACAGCAACAACAAACCCAACAGCAGCCATCAAAGCCGACTCAACAACAGCCCCCACAAATGAGTTCGATTACCACTCAGAAGTTGCAGCAAACATTCGGGACGCTTCCCAACGGCATAAACTATGATCCGAGCAAGATAATCGGCTTTCAGTCGAAAGAGACCAACGAGTTCGCCCTCAATCTTCTCAAAAGTCAGGGCATTCCAACGGGACTCCCCTCGCATGGCGGTGGTTCTCAGGCGACGCCACCCGCCGCCTCTCAACCGCAATTCGTTTCAGGACCACCACCGCCACAGCCCCATCAGGCAGCGCAGCCACCTCCAAATATGCAGATGGCACCTCAACCCTTTGCGGGAGCAACTTTTATGGTTCCTCAACCCGTACCGCCACCAACGTACTCTCCTAATGCATTCGGTATGATTCCCGGTGAGAATTGGAATTGGAAGATCGGCGACCAGTGCTTGGCCAAGTACTGGGACGATGGAAGGGTAAACCTCTCTCCCCATTTCTCTCTCTCTCTCTGTATCTCAATATAATCTCCTTTCAGTATTACGAAGCGGAAATAACTGGAATCTCTGATAAAACCTGCGTTGTTCTCTTCCTCGGCTACGGCAATCACGAAGAAGTCCTTAAAACCGATTGCCTCCCCATCACCGATGCCAACCATCGACCGATTAACTTCTCCAACAACATGCAACAGGCGCCCCCAGTGACGGCGGTTGCCCCTCAGTCAATGCTCAGTCGCGGTGTTCCGAATCGCTATCGTGGCGAACGCCAGATGTATGTGCCACCACCCAAGAGGGACAACTAAACCCAACGACACACTACCATTCCTCCTCCCAGCACCCCTCCCACACGGCCTATCCGCACTCCTGTCAATTACTATCAACCCGTTCGCTAACCCAGTAAATGAATTTCCCCGCCCCCGCGAAGGAAACAAATTCAAAAAGAAAAAAAAAAGCAAATCGAAAAATAAAAGTGTTTGTTTACCCACACATACATACTCTGAATAGAAGAAAAATTAAGAAATGCATGAACAGTTACATATGATGTGGAAAAATCGTGTTCTTCAAAATTTAATTGAAACATATGAATAAGTATAAATATATTTATTAACACCATATACACATTGGCAAAGCAAACGAGTGTTTTCTTTGTTCGCGAGAGTGTGATGGGCTGCTCTCTGTGGGATGAGTAACATTGCAACAACTCGACAACACTTGCAATTCTTCAAATTTCCACTCGATCTTCGGACGAAGTTATAGACAGAGGAAGTGACTTGAACATCAAACCAGGGAAAGACTTCAAAGACATCGCATTAGGGGGGAGTTGTCAAAATTTTAGATCAAAGAAATGATTCAATGTATTTCATCGTCTCAGTATCAGTTTCTTCTAGACACAGACCACTTCAATACCTGTTTAAGAAGCTGGATGAAGCAACTTGGCGTTCTGCATGTCATGCGCCACAAGTTTAACTGCCCAAGAACGTACCTATGCTCTAAGCACATAAAAATCTACAATTTCAACCTTCTATTCTCAATCCGAGATATGGGCAAGAAGAAAGTGTGATGCATGGCTCTACCAAGCTTGCAAGTAAGCAAGGTGCTCCTGCGGCTTCTCTTAGATCAACAAATCGGGATTGTGGTCTAAAAAACGTCGTAGTTGGTGATTTTCTACTTATTTCTACTAGGGATATACTGCGGAGTGTGGGCCCGATTTGTGTATAGATCAAGGGTGTAGCCGAAAAAGCGGAAGAAATTGTTATGCAACTGCCCGAAACCAGAATTTCTTGGATTCATCTTCAAAAATTTAGACAATCACTGCAGGCTTACCGTAGCCAGACAACTCCGCGAGACTCTATTAAATTAATTCCCCTCCACAAGTAACGGTACAATCTTAAATTTTGATCAGAAAATAAGAATCTTCTAGAATTATTTCCCCTTTAACCAAAACCATAACCATAACTTGGCATCACTTCTTTTATTCTCTCCTGTTCTTTACACTAATCAGAAATACTCCGAAAATTCTCTCATTCATCGCTGAGGGAGAAAACAAACAACGAGAAAAATATCGAAATGCGTCATCATCACCTGCTCGCAGATGCTGTCGTCTCTATACTCATCCCGTTCACATAAAAACCAACACCAACCCAATTAGATAAAACACGGCACATCTCTCTCACGCACATACATTCTCTCTCTTACAATAATCTCTGCGATAACACAACAGTTCTTCTCTTTCCCGCATACAGCGCAAAACAGTTATAAACTAATGACAGCTGACGTTTCTCAAACATAACGTTCCGAAACTTCATCGAGTGACGGTCTCTCCCACGCATCTATTTACGTGCAAAATTGAGAAAAAGTTTTTTTTGTGTTCCATTGCAAAAAAAAAGTTTATTTTCGAATACAAACAAAAAGCAATATTGCTTAATTCACTTGTGATCGTAGTCTTTGGCAGTTTCCAAGAAAGTTGAGGGGACTTTATTTCAAAACAATTGCAAGTACAATAGCGGAGAAAGAAAAGGTGAAAACTCTCCTGAAGCAGTGAAAGGACAGGTCGGAGCGAGGAGGCGGAGCGATTTTCTTTCTATCCACAACTTGTGTTGCGAAGCCTGCGAGAGGAGCAGTAACTTTTTGTGAATTTCCTCGCCTTTTCGTGTTTTCTGTGCAGCACAGCGAATTCCAGAGGTCGCACAAGTGTCTGTCAGTGTGTGCGTATACTTGTGGAAAGGAAAACAAAAGAAAATCAATCTATCCTTGATTCGTCTTAAGTCGCGCTGCATTTGTGCAAGATTGCATCGAAAGTGACTGCTACATACACCGCGCATCTCAGGCTAACTTTTCCCGGGTCCACCACCGACGAAAGTGTGAATTGCTAACGAGTTTTGCTCTTGAATTCGTTGTTATTTTTTTTTTCGTGACTCTTCTGTTTGTGGGCGCATATCGTGTGTGCGCTGCCGTGCAATGAATCTATCGTTTGCTGGTTGTGGCTTCTTAGGCATTTATCATGTTGGTGTCGCGGTGTGCTTTAAAAAGTACGCACCGCATCTGCTGCTCGAGAAGATCGGTGGAGCATCAGCGGGCGCACTTTCCGCTTGTTGTTTGCTCTGCGATTTGCCACTGGGTGAGTACAATGTTTTATTTTTGCTTATTTGTAGTTTTCAATTGACGATAGTGTGTGACGCACACATACGGCAGAAGTTTATTGACTTCATTGTTGTATCGTATGACCACTGGGTGCTGATTAAACTTTGGGCAAGGTTGGAAGTAAGTGTGTTACTGAACTTCTGAGATTGTCGCAATTATCGGGAGGGTTTTTTTTGGCGTTAAAAATAGTGTGTGGGTGCGATAAGCGTATAAGAATGAAAATGTGACTCTAAAGACTTTGCTGGATAGGAACTATTTTTAAATGAATTTGAAGAGATTGTTTTTCGGGCGCCGAACTTCTACTTCTTTGAGGTCAATTCTAGTGTGAGCTAGAAATTTGAAAACTTGGACAAATGTAACGTGCCATAATTTGAATTTAAATGCCACGAGACTAATGTGGCCAGGACTGTTGTAACAAAACAGAAAGAGAATTTAGTTCTTTTTCAATGGCAATGGAATTATTCCTTCCCCCGCTGTTTTGATAAATGTCTTTATTAGAGTTAAATGTGTCCTATGAGTGATCAATACACTGCTAGAGGTTTGTAATCGGCTAAGATTTTGAGGCTTCTATGGCAATTCTGTTTTAAGTGCCTTTTTTGTGGGCACTTTAGTCAAAATGCTTCTCCAACTGACCTCGGCTTTAGCGCTTCTATCGAAGACATTGTACCTCCGCTTCGTACATATTCATCTGAGTAGAACAATCTGATCTCACTTGATTCGTTGGATGTTGTAGTTCAGGTTTTTTTTGCAAGTGAGGCGTGTAGGTTTCACGGTTCAAGGTCTTGTCTCGGTTACCTATAAATAAGTCAGTATACTTACCTTTCAGACATGAGCCAGGTTATACGCCTGGTGGGGACAAGATGCTAATAAGGGCGCCCCAATATCTGGTATCCTCTGTTAAACGTACATCATTTTCAATGCTCCTTCCCCCATGCTTGACTTCGTATATCCAAACACAATTTAACCGAACCACAGCCTTAGCTATACAATTGGTGTTGAAAAAATGTCAGAGTAAAGTGAACTGACTGCACACTCATTAAGCATTTACATCGCATCCCCAGGCGAACGCCTTGTTGACTAAATAAGTCAGCTGACTCATCGCAAATGTAAATTCCACCTTGGTGTGTATTCATGTTTTCCACTAAATCAAGTATTTCAAGTGTAAAAGTTAGGTTATGAACCTCACAACGTAGTTGAAAAACTTGTCCACAGGCTACAGTGAATGTGTCAACAAATAAATTCCCTTCTATTTAAAACCGAATTTGATTGAAATTTGTGGGCGTGTCATGCTAAACCCCGGCATAATGTGGAACTAAACGACATTTTTGGGAGAAATCCTGCGGTCAGTATGACAACAAGTTCACACATGTACGTCACGACACTATATAAAAGGGGGAAAACGAAAATTTGATGAATTCTCAGTGACTCGCCAAATTCCCGAAATCCCATCAAACCACTCAGAATGATCCTGATTTCATTGACCGACTGCAGTAATTTACCAAAGGATTACGCGTTAACCTGCTTCGCAATCACTGACCTACTTCAAAGCAGCAGCAGATGAGGCGTTGCATTTTTCGATGAAATACTCGCGTAATTGCGTCGTGGGATTTTTCCGAGTACAAAGTTCACAAATAACCCGATTCGATTCAGCTGCAAGTGAACGTTAACAGACACTATAGAAGGTACTGTGATTCATTAGAATTCAGCTGCACTGAAGTGTGACCCAAAGACGGCAGCAGATCTCGTATTTAACTCATCGTTAGATTAATACGAATGTGCGTCAGTTCTGAAGAACGCTCTTAGATAATCTCTCAAATGGAAGTGTGCCTGCATCGTCCGGAGGAAATGTGTAGGAGATTGACGTTAAATTTTCGGACCAATTTTTCCTAAGGAATATGAGGTGGGATGGGAGATGGATTGACTGGTGTGATTATTCGATTCACAGAGTCCTGGACTGAATACCTCATACTTTCTCACAGCCTTACCTCATTCGAGTTTTATACAACACTCAAGTGTTCTAAATGTGAAATGAAAAGCATCTGATTTGTCACCGTCCAGAGAGGGCTTAAATGGTACTGCAGATCCTCTCCACTGAGAGTATAATTACCCACACAGAACGGGTAGTTGTTGTAAAAGGTAGACCCTTATCCGTCTCGAACTGCAGCGCCATTGAATCGATTTTATTTATTTTTAAGAATAGCGATCCATTTCCATACATTCGGAGAGCGAGATTCGATGTGTGACGAAGTGTGCTCGAACCCTTAAGAACATTTTGAAAAATTAAATGTTTAAGTATTGCAACAGTGCAGGTGGAGCCTAGTTCTGAAAAAGAAAACCTCTCCAATTGTACTCACAAATTTGGTTGATGACCTTCTCCACATTTCCGCTCCATCTCGATTGAGAGCGACAGCTTTCAAATTCAAGCTTTAATCCAACAACTGAATAATTTACAAGCAAATGTCCCAATTGTTACCAAAACTGTTCATTTCATCCCAAAAACTGATCGCTGCCACATAAGATTCGCTTCATAAAACTGCATACATTTCGAATTTACTTAACGGTAATGTGGACCACTTATGAAAACGTTTGCTTGCCACAATACCCGCTCAGGCATGGAGGTGACTCATTTCAAACGCCTATTGTCTTAAAAATGCATCCAGAAAACGATTGTGCAAAAGTCTGTGAAGGTATGTGGTTTTTCTGCTTGCTGACGCAATAATTCGTGTTGCACTTGGCCCCATAATCAATGAACATCAGCGTCTAATTCGATTTCTTGCGCTAGAGAGCCTACATTAAAACGCGATGGAGGAACCTTTCTCTTTAATATGAAACACGGTTTCGAGACTACGTTCTCTTGTAAATGACACTTGTTTTAAATGGAAGATAACATTTCTGGTATCTCTAGAAGTCTTGAAACTTGGGCTTTAACGTAGCGATTTGCCATAAATATCTTCAATTCCTTAAAACCCATAAGTCCTTAAAACTCGTTTCATTCTTAGAGTGCCACAACAGCCCGAGGTGAACCGTCCCGTCCTTATCTGAAAATGCATCCGTTGACACTTTATTACAATAGCACGCCCTTCTTGACATCGGACAAATTGCTTTCACTTAAGCCCTATCCCACGTCGCATCAAACAAATCTCTTCCACTTTGTCCTTCTTGACAGATTGGTGTTGAACTGTAGGCACACTTCAAGAACAATCTGGAAACAAAGAAACCAACAGAAATATTCGCTTCGAATGAGAGATAATCCTTTCTCAGTTAAGGTCAACGAATTATCACTCCAAAGGCGAAGGAGACTACTGAAATAAAACCAAAAACCGATTTGGTTCTCTCTTTCGAGTGATGCGTGTTCTTGAACTTTCCACTTTCATTCGATGAGCATAGCACCACCAGCCGCCACTATCATCGGCAGACACACCCCCGAATCGTCGACATGAAGGAGGAAGGCAGAGGAGGCGTTTGCTTTATCTGTTGACGTCCATTGAAAAAAAAAATCAAATCATATCTCGTTGATCCTGTTCTGAATGCAAGAATAAAATAGAAAAAAAACTCAAATCAAACAGTGACCATTGGCATTTAGACTTTGAGGCAATTAAAGCAATAATAGCACCCACTGAAGCGGAGCGGCTGCGAGGCGAAAATAAACATCTATCAAGTGGAACCTATGGACCAAGTTCATGCCGTTTGCGGAGCTCTTTCGTTTTGCAGGCTTTTTTTTGGGGCCAAGGTCTCATGCGCGTAATAAGCGCACGCTTGCATATTCAAACGAAGATTAGAGAAATTACCAACTACCTGTGTGAAGTGGGGTAGGATTTAGGTCATAAATCATAAACAAGGAAAAGAAACCAGTTTTGATTTTTTGAGAAAGGCGGTGAGGAAAACATTGGAAAACAGAAAGCTTCCCTTCAGTTGGTGATTAATAACCTTATACTCAGAAGGCAAAAAGCAATCCAATTCCAATCCAACATTAAAGGGGCAACCAACAAAATTCGTGTGCGATATGCAGTCCCAAGCGGATGTGTTCAAAATGAAGAGAAGCAAACTTTCCCGGGATTCTGCTTTGTGTATCTTTAAATTCATCAGTCTCTCATAAACACAGTGTCGGGATGTTGTGCTGCAATAACAGACGTTCGTTTTCGTAATAATACTATGCTCATGGAAAGGGTTCCTTTCAAACAAAGACAAAGATCGGGGTGTTTTACAGAAACAAATTTATGGCTTCGTTTGTGAATTGTTTTCCAAATGGAAGGGCATTTATGTTCATATATGGCATCTAGGCATTCCCTGATTGACTTTTGTTGTGTTTCAGTGAATGATTGATTTCGTTTTTATGGTATTCTTCTAAACAGTAGTTTTTTTTTGTTTATTTTTTTTCATTCTTCTTTGTGTTGCATTACTGTCTGGGGAGTCTATGGTTACCATTCAGTTTTTTGGCTTCGGAAAATGTTCATTTTAGAGATCATTTCCGCTTTCAAGGGGGAAATGAATTAAGTTAAGCGTTTAAGTCATAAATGGATGAAATGTTTATGACTCCAAAAAGGATGTTTCGTTGGTTTTCAATATAAAGAGTGATTCATCGTGAGGTCTGATTTTCAAAAGGCCTTTTTTTAACAGATCAGACGTGACTCCTATCAAACTGCTTAATCAATTTGGTTCAGTGTCGTTTGGCAAATCATTGGAAGACTCACACGACAAGAGTGTCCCTGAATTGCTCAGATGTATTACGAAAACCATCGTTCTGTGGGAAATGTTTTTCGTTTCAATCTGAACAATTTTGAAAATCTCTCGTCGTGTGAGTCTTTAAATGATGACTTGCCAAACTATACTGAATAAAATTGACCTACCGAAGCCTCTATTGCCAATTCCATTCGCAAATTAGACTCCCACTTCACACAACTGGATGTAACCCGATCGGTTAGACCACATTCACACAGACAGCTGTTGCAGAGTCTACAGAATAGTATTAAGTCATAACTACCTTGAAATACTACATCTGCACGTAACTAGTTCATTCCATCCGCAGTTAGCACGTTCGATGTTATTTTATGATATTTTGTTCTTACTACCTGAATTGGACAGAATGATGCTTCTTGATTAGATGTTGATAACAAACCCGAGCCTTTCCTGCAATTTCGTCGTCTCTTTGTTTGCGGACTTAGCTTAGGCGATTTCGCTTGTAGGCGAAACGTAGAATTTTCAAAACAGAAACCGCAGCTAAGAATCGTCCACATTGTGACTCAATATCTAAAACTTTTGATAAAGAACATCATAGGCGCTCTCATGACATGAAATATGGGTCACCCTCAGCGAGTTTGAGATAATTCTGTGCTCACACCCGCAACAGTTTTATTTCAATTCCTCATCATTTGCAGACCTTAGAGAGTCGTATGTCCCTCCTCCACTCCATAGCAGTTCAGCCACCCACTTGATCTGAAATTTCAATGATGTTACATTGACTCTGACTGTGTGAATGCGAAACACCGAAAAACACAAAGAAAACCCAACAGATAACGAATTGAAAGCGAAAAGCAATAAAATGCCTGCCCGTTGATTGCTCACTCAATTGTTATGTATTTCTCTTCGCGCTGGTTGTTTTGTTTTATTTCGTCTTTGACTTTTGTAAAGGTTTTTTTTTTCTTTCTTTTCGCAAAGATAGGCAATCGAACTGAACTACATTTAATTTCATGCCCCAATGTGAGCTTTGCGGTCGCTTGGGTGAAACAAATTTGCCGCTAAAAGTGCTTAATCAGATGTACATAACGTACGTCGCCCTCTTTACATAGAATTTGCAAAGGTTTCCGCTTTTGTAACGCACACAGCTACAATACGTACACAAATGTGCGGCTAGTTTGTGTGGACACACAGGGTGAGCATGTTCGAATACAACTTGCGCACATGGCTTTGTGTTGTTTTTTTTTGGTTTTTCTCTCTCAGAAAATTTGACCCAGAATGACGTGGACGTGCTTTTTTCTTTTTCTGAATGTGATGTCAGATGAGTTTTCTGAGCGAGAAAAACTGGAGGCAGGCGAGTCGAACGAATGTCACGGTCTTGTGGGGAACATGTAGAGTGAAGTACGTTTGTTTTTTTTCGTTTTGTGCGCATGCATTGCACGTCGTCGGTGGAGCGGCTCTAATTGCTTATCCAGTGGCTTCAATTTGGATGCCGCGATGCGATTAAATGAAAATAGTTTGTGATGATATGAGTTTGGATTTTAAGTTGTGAGTTAAATTTTATGCGCGTTCTTTTCGCCCGGGAAGGTCTTCCTAATGATCTCTTGATCACTTGACTGCAGTTTCTTAGGGTCATGGATATCTGGTCAGGAAAACGAAAAGACACGGGTAGACGATACAACTTTCTCTTCTTTTTCTGAGGGGTTTCAATTCTACGTAGAACTGCACTAGTGCACTTTATTCCTAATCTCCTATGGGAATGGAGACAAACTGTCTGCTCACTAAGTTGATAGACGTCCCCTTCATTTTTCCGTTGCCAATGGTAGGTATCTATCCAGCCAGTTGGTTGACTTAGGACGGAGGTTCTGAAGTTTTCGTCTTAGTAAATATTTGGCTAATTGTTTTTGAATTTGGTTGTAAGCCAAGTTAGAGTTTATGTTTGAAGAGAAATGAGTCCCAAGTCCAAGTAAAGTTGCACAAAAACTCTTGAAAGTTGCAAAAGATGTAGGCACCGTTCTAGAAGTCTCATGTGGCCTATCAGTCTCATAAGTCCACATTTAGGAATCAATCATTTGTGAGACAATCTCTCCACAAAGCCCGACTTTCGTAGTTCAACGGTTGCTTCGGTACATCTCGTACAAAGATCAACAATGCCTCACTCTCAGGCATTTCTAATCAACGAACGTCCAAAGTCTTATTTAACGTTTACCCACGTGCAGCTTTGGGCAATGCAACACACCCCTTCTGTTGTCGTAATGACACTTTGTTTATACAATTCCATCAACAAAACACCACTATCGGGGACTTTGCACGAGAAGCCAACGGTTTCACCTTCACTATCACGATTTATTCGCCCTTTGAACGCGCCCAAGTTCAGCTTAAATTAAGCTCCATCTAGACACTAGACAATTTGTCTCGGAGTTTGTTTTGTTTTTTGAAGCGGCCCTTAATTGTTGCGCGATGTAAATTTCCGGTATCTCGATACAAGCTGATTGTTTCCTATCGCGCGATAGTCCTTTGTTTTCAAGTCGTGTTGGACTTGATTTGTTGGTTTTTCAAATGCATACACGTCAAGCCGCAGCGTAGATGCTCGAACTTTGCACTCCTTTTTGTTGCATTGATTTTCAAGGAACGCTGATTTACTTGCGCAACGAGTTAATTGAATAGATGAGTGTGACTGTGCGCCTTTGTGTGCTGCTTCTGCTGCAGATAAACCTGTCAATCATTTGACACGCATTTCTTTGATGTCCCGATAGATGATTCCAGGAGGGGATAAGTTAATGGGAACAGTGCGACAAGTTAACTCTGTGGGAGATTAACGGGCGTTTCCATGAGCACAGCGATAGGAGTGGTGGACCTTTCTCCAATTAATTGCTACGGAAGTGCTTAATTGGTTCTAGATAGAGATCGAGGTTTTGGTGCGCGTCATTTAAGCCGATTGAATTTAGGGTTTTGGGTTGATGACAATCATCATTAAACAACTCGAGGGGCTTGTTCTGCGTGTGACACACGCCAGTAGCGCTCAACGATCATTCGTCAGCTCCATTCAGAAGAAAGGCAATGAAATGTCAAGGAAACACTTATCTGACCCCGTAGGAGATACGATTCTGATGTAATCGAAGGAGTAGTGTGCGCAAGCAGAAAGGTCGCGATCTCTCGACAAAGACCTCCCTGCTGCCAGTCAAGAGGCAAATCGATTTCAGTAAACGCAAGGAAACAAGAAAACTGCAGTAGCTTGCGCTGATAGCAGACCTCTTTCCTCCTCCTCCTCCTACTCCACACCACTCCACATCTCTTTAGAATAAATTACGCATGATATTTTGCAATGTGCCCCCATGGAGATGCACGATGCAGAGTAAATAAGCAGCTTTCCCTCGCGAGATACTGTTGCGCTCTTGATGATGCTGTAGCGGGCGCGGTCGCAGTGCGTTTCTGAAGCAATAATTTGCCACAAATAAGTCAACAGATAACGTCCTTCAATTCATATTGATTTTCACCATAAGCTGACTATGAATGAGAGGGGAATTGAAGACATTTCTTATCACGAAACCAGCTGCACCAATTGCCGCTGCAGCAGTGAAGACATCGATTGATTTTTTTTTTCTACTGCGCGCAATCCAGATGAACGAAATTTCGCGTTTGTCATTGAAAAGTTTTCTCACCTCGTCGATAAGACTCCGCCGCAGGCGGATCTAAATTTAAACATTCAGTAAAATGATTCACGATTCTAATCGGCCAGCAGGTCCTGAGAGGCGACGTTTTTCAAATGCAAAAGCCAAGACCGCTTGTCGATTAGATTAGATGCGGGCAGGAAGTGGCGGCGGCGGGTGAGGACTGATGGAGTGCTTCCACTTGGCGTGCTGCATGGCCAAAGGTCGCAGACAGAAAGTGAGCTTGTCACCTCCTGCTGTTTGCGCAGTTTTTGCTTTCTTTCAGCAATCTGAGGTTACGTCAACGACAAAGACACACACTCCATGTTCTAGTTACCGTTCCTGGACTTTGCTCGGCATTTTGTTTGAATTGAAATAAAGGCGAACGAAGCAGAAAGATGCAATTACCTCACCGGCTGAGATTGTATTTCAATTTGCCATTAAGTCGTTCTGCTGGCGTGTGCGTTCAGTGTGAATGCGAGTGCGAAGCGGCTGATGGTTGCGTGTTGAGGGAGTAGAACCTTTTGGAATTTCGATGGTATTCTTATTATCTCAAATTTGTGACTGTTGTTAGTTTTTCCTTGGTGTTAGGTCTGTCCTTCAAACTCGTCTCGGCTGTTTCCAAGGCATTAAATGTTAACAGAAATTATCTCAGCGCTCATTCAATTTACGCCTTACGTAAAACAAAGTCAAAGTCAATGGTCTTCCTCCAAGCAACATCAAAGTCAAACAATTACCGCCTCTGTTCATCATAAAACCATAACGATGACACCACTTCCCGTGGTTATCGAACCTAACACCTAACCCACTCGAGATAAAACCCCAATAAACATAACCTTGACACTAGACACGATCAATTGCCCCACAAATCATCAAAGTCAATATCTAATCGATGCATTACCAAAGTCCATCCGTCTGACGATTCATCAACTGCCGCCGATAACAGTCACAAAAACGCTTAAATTCAAATTTTCTTTGTTCCCGCCACACGGCCAAACAATGTTGCTCGTCGTATCAAACTGCAATTGATTTCTGCTGACAGCAATGTTCATTGTTTGATAGGCTCTGTCAGATGTTTGATAGGCTCTGTCAGACTGTGCTTAATCGGTGAATTGCAAAAAATCTGATACTATCTGGCGATCATCCGATCAAGCTGGAGATTCACCCAAATGGGTGGTGCAGCGTGTTTGATTTGTGTCAAGCTCAGGCGCGACTGGTTGGAAGCAGCGCGACCACACAATTCAACGGGGAAAAATAAGCGATGAATCGATGACCGTGCACACAATGACTGCCCATTGACGTCAGTGGTTTTATGGCTTGCTCCCCCCTTTTTCTCGTATTTTTCCCCATCGGCGATAAGATTAAGGGTGAAGATTCATTTAATAATGATTTTTTTTGTTGCTCTCAGTGGCGTGTAAAAATATAATTAATTGTTTTACTTCGTTGTGGGCGTTATCTGTTTTCGCGAAACTGGTCAAGTGTGGTCCGAGCCGATCGCGAAAGGGAGAGAGAGAGAGCGAAATGGAATTGCGAATCTATTTTAAATCAAATTGGATCATGTCAACCCAATTATATGAGCGGGTGCTGGGGTTCGTTTGCGTTATTTGCGCATTGAAATGTGTTGGCGATAAAGTTTTTTTTTTGTTTTGTGTAAGAGGGTGATTTCCTGATTGTTGTGTCATTCGCTGTTCAGGTCGAGGTCGTTGTATGTTTTCATTCAAGAAAGGAGTTCGCATGGTGATTGGTGAGATAGTCAAATTGGAGGAATGACTTAAAAAGTTTGTTCGCGAGTAGGTGGATATCAAAAGTGTTGGATTTCCAGCAGGGATTTAAATTAGATTGTATGATGTATCCTTCTTTGAAGTCAACTGGACTTAGCAGGGGATTGTGTTTCAAGTGTGGACATTTGAAACGATGAACTGAGTGTGCAGATTCCAGAATTTCGTTCTATTTTGATGTTCTTTCGGGACTACGCAACAGAGGAGGACCTCGTCTGAGATGACGCACATACACAAGTGGAGAAGGCCCTCAGCCAACTTGGGGTACAAAACTGAAGGCAGCTTGCAAGAGATTGTGCTATCTGGAGACGCATGTTGGTTGAGGTTCATTTTCACTCCGCACTGTGATGTCACTCAAAGATAAGAAGTAAGGTTCTTTTACAAAGAACACTATGTGTCACTTCTGATCGGAAGAAAACTCATCACTTGGATTGGGTTGAAGGTGAAGACATTCTAACGTCGTTGCCAGTGATTCTTGAGGGTTTAGCTGTGGTTGCATCTTCATTCCTGACGTTCTCGGCTACACTACTTCCAGTTGCCCAGATGCAGTTGTCCATCGTCCAGGATTTATTGATCTGTATACCGGAGGTTCGGTGTTTCTCTTTTCGAAGTCCGAGGCGGGTATTCGAAGATTCTCTTGACTGAAACGTTGTTGTCCAGGCATACGATGAGTCCAAGTCGGGACTACAATTTCTCATTTCTCACACAAGTAGCAGGAGTCTGCTTTGCGATTGCCTTCTTTTTGTAATCATCTCGGTACAAAATTTGTACAGTGTACAGTATCAACTACGTACGTACGATTATCGAAAACTTACAGAAGATTCACGACTTTTACCATTTTCTCCTCCTTCCTGTAGTTAAACATGTGCACCTATTTCAAACAACGCGGTGATGAGACCAGAAAGGATGAAATATTTGTCATTTTATCGTTGTTGTTTGACAGGTTGAACTTTCAGACGACATGTGATTAAGTGCATTGTTTTCGGTTAAACAAAATTCATGACATTTGGTCGGTTCGTTGTCGAACTATTTCACGCAGAGTTACATTAGGCGTTCATCGCGAATTAAAACTCATTACATCGCAAGCGCTGCTATAATTATGCGACGAACAATTTCCTGAAGGTTGTCACTCATTACACAGAGTTTATACAATGCTTGTTGTGAGGGATGTTCTATTACAGTTGAAACCATATAGGAAGTCTGGAAAGAGCACTTTGCAATTGTAATATGTAAAATCGGCCATGTGTAGTACTTCCCTATACTTCGCATGAACTTGGACATCAATGCTTCGTCCGCAAAGGCGACTTAGATGCCACTAATTGTCGTTGCAGATATTTTAACATTCCAGGTGCCTTGTCTCCAAATTTTACACACTCGAATCGTACTTGACATGGCGCTTCGTGACTATTAACGTAGTCAAATTTGAGTTCATTCCACTGCCCTAATTTTTGTATCAAAAGGTCATTATCGTAACATCATTATCCACAGTGAACTCACAGTGTATGTATTCCAAATAAACTTGTATTTATCCTGTAGTTCTGTTTCCGTTCTCAATTCGATATGGTAATCACCTGCAGGCAATTTGTATCCTTTACCCTCGTCAATCAGTTTCGTGTTCGAGCGTCGTTAGGCGAGTCTATCCTATTAATTTGAATCTGTAATGGGTTTTGGATTGCTTCCGCCATGGGAGTGGCACGCAACAAAACATATTCCCTTATCGGGACGTAATAAGTCGGTCGTCAAATTTTGAAACCTTGTACTTCCGACAGTATGTCGTGGTCTTCATCTTTTGCGACGTTTGTTTTGGAATTGATTTTTAGGGTTTGGCATGCGTTGCAATCCTTTCGTACAAAAACTTTTCAAATTTGTCGAATGAGTACAAAATTCATAAAAGATAGACAAAAAACACACCCAAGCTATCGAAACCGAATGGAGCATGTTTAGGATTGAGTCCCTTGGCGCGATGTGGAATAAATCCCAAAACCTAGTTCGGCATACTCATAACCATTTTTAGTCGGAAAACGGCAGAAATCCGACCCCCGATCAGCATGTCGCTCTTTCAATACCAACAAAAAGATAAATCTACCCTTACTCAATCTCGTTTGGCGATTACCTCATGACGTTGAATTTCCTCTGTCGTAAATATTTATTGATGAACTTTTTATGGAAGTCTCGAGCTAGTTACTCACCAAGCTTAATATATTCTCAAGCACAGGTGACAGCTGCAGTCATGTGTCGTAAAAATGTGTCGGCTGTTATTCAAACGTGATGTGTGTCGAAAGGCTGCATAAAAATTGTTTCACATGCATCAGAGCAATGACCTATCTGATCGGTTCACAAGATGCACAAGATGAACACCTCCAATAAAACACCCTCTACCAGCAAAGAAATACACACACAAACAGCCATACAAAGTGAAACTAAGTACAAACATCTAACAGCTGCGGATTTCCTGCGTCAATCCGTCACAACGTCAAACGATCTCTTTTTCAAATTCCTTCTCGTACATTCTCGTTTCGTGTGTTTTTTTGCTTCTGATAGATTCAACCTAATCACGCCACCACCCGTTCGTATGCTTGTTCAAGGCTCCTCTTGACTCAACTTCCAACTGGCTAAATATATGTACAGTCACGTGAGGCGATCTATAGTTGTCGTCCACGCCGAGAATCCGATAAGACAAAAAAAAAAGACAAAAAATAAAACGAAATGACGAATTGATTTGACCTCAAACACATTTTTTTTACGCACGCACACGCCGACGTACAGTGTCGTCTCTGTCGCTCGCGTCCCTTGGACTTGGGCAATCTACGAAATCTTGATTTCAAATTTACCGGTCCCAGTGAATGCTGTTTGTGGATATCCGCAAAAGGGGGTGTGTACCGCTGTGTGCAGCACAATCTCTCGCGCAGTCTGGTGCGGAAGCGGAGAGGGCAAGGCAGAGAAAACGCGAACAGATAGAAAAAGAAGACAAAAAAATGGAAAAACAGGTCGAAGATAAACATTTCTCTCCTCGACTTGTGAGACGAGCCCCCTGAGTGGTTACAACATGCACAGAGGCCACCATGCCACACCATCGCACGACCACACAACGAAGGGAATGATCTGAGGGAAAAGTATCGTTTTCCGCATTCCCTTTACAAGCGCATGCAATGCGCTCGGTTCGGTTCTTTTGCTTGGGCGTGCAGTGTGCGTGTGTGCGGGCCGATGTGGCGTGATATTATGGTGCGTATCTACGCGCTGCAGATCCATATATGAGTCATGCGACGAAACCGGAATGTTACCACATAAAGGGGTCGGTCGTGGCTTTGCGTAAGGCTGACAAAGGATTTCCTCTCTCTTGTCATCATCGTCGTCGTCGTCGTCGTTTCTAGAATGTATGTGTTTTTTCTTTGCTTACGATGGAGATGGAGAAATCCAAGTGGGAATGTGAATGGATCGCGTGTTGCCGTCCCCTGCTGGATGCATGTTGCTATGCATCGCCTAGAGTTGTAAACAAAATCGCTGCGGTTTCAAGTTATGTGTCCACTTGTAGGTGTGATGTGCGATGAATGTTTGTGTGCCTGACTTGTTTACTGGGTGAGTATCTTTTTACCATGACGACGTAAACAGAAAAAAAACACACACACACAAACTGGGAATAGTTTCTTTCAGCTGCGAGTGAGGTGGAGGGTGAACGCGGTTCTAGAGTGCACTCTGATTGCTTTCCCTTGATTTTGGTTTTATGTTTATGTAGCTCGATGCAGTTCGATTGAAATGTGGATTATGTGAGAAATGGGATCCATTAGAAATTGTTGCAGTGAAGTTGAACTAATGGTGTGTCTATTCATGGATTGGTTCAAAAATCAAAAGAAAGTTAGGGACTTCTCTTTGTCAGATGAAGACGATACATAAAGCTTAAACTTATTGATAGGCAGTTCGATGAGGCCTTAACTTGTTGAAACTAAAATAACTTGTGTTAGTCAGCGGTGCAGGTTTGTTGTATAAGATGGTTGTGGAAGCAAGTCTGACTGACTTGACACAAAGAATTCACAAAAAATGTGGTTTATAGACGTACAAAAGAGTCACAACAAACTTAACGAGAAGTCAGGTCTTAAAGGAGCCCCCAATCTTCGTAACTTAAAGTTATACAATCTTTATCAGTGAGTCGCGTAGAAATCCTTAAAAATCTGGTTTTTAGGACAGGACTAGTAGGCATGCAGGCATTGCAAAGGTTCTACTCTTTACATGTGTCCGTCGTGGCGTAATGGGTAAATGTGCGCTGAAGATGTCAGATGTATGCCGAACGTCTCAGATGCGATTGCTTAACATTTCCTATTCTTTAACGGATCCACATTTTCAAAATGCTTACGATATTAAAATGTACACCGTTCAGTGTCGAGAAGAACAATATCACGAGAGGCTGTATAAGAAGCTATGTTAGCTCTGTGGTCGCCGTGGTGTAGTGGGTAAGTGCGTCGACCCACACGCAGAAGGTCTAGGTTTGATTCCTGTAGCACGTACAACACGAGTAGTTGTTGTAGAAGCTAGGTCCTGGTCCCTTGTGAGTCCCATGGAAACGACATCCAATTCTTATTTTTATTTCAAAGACAACGTCATGGAAGTCTGTACTTCAGGGTCAGCAGATCCTCATCTCTCTTTGGTGCATAACTGTGCTCTGGCTGAAAGGAAAGTTAAGAATCAAACCCAAAAACTTCAAATTTCCACTCCTTGCTTTAATTGCAGTGTTTCTCCCTCTCACTGTCTCTCTTGTAGACTAGTTTAGTCGTTAGAACTCTTCCATTTCTGTCGAATTTTCGGACACCATTCTTGATTTGAATAGACCAGCCTGTGACTTCAGAAGGTCCTGCTTCTTAAAAGCAATAGATATAAACACAACATTCCTCTTAATTCGGCTTGACACAACTCGCAGGATAATTGTCGGTTCCAGCACAGATATTTGTCCAACTTTTGTAAGCCATAACCTTTAATATCTACAATCCTCCATTATAAATGTAAAAAAAACCCACAAACTATTATCGTCATTCACCGACAAAGTGTTAATTTATCGCTTTAGTTAGTCAACTTGAACTTTGAAAAGACTTCAACGACATAGGAGCTCATTGGTGCTTATTTCATTCAATAAACTTTAAGTGAAAAGCGTGTATCCGTCGTTATCTTTATTTCGCAAAAAAACTAGCTTCCACTTAAGATAAGAACACTACGTTATTCGAACGTACGCCGTTATCGAAAGCGATTAGATTTTGAACTTGACTCCGCGGAGCCTTAACGATAATGAAGTCATAGCTTCTGTGAGCAATCGAAAGGAAAAAAAAAGATTCCATTTCATCGATTGGACACCTGATTGATTTGAGCTTAATCGTGTCTGCAGGGGGAACATGATCTACCTTGAGGAACATTGAGGATCAATGACACAAGTGACCACAATCGCAGCCCCGTGGGAATCCAACAACCCACAAAAATATCAACTTCCTTCTCACTTTCGATAAGGCACAGCAGCGCCGTGAAACAATGGTCTCGATCACGTCTCCATTTGTCAAGTAAACACGATAACCGTCAAATGAATCACATTCCCACGCGTCAAACAAAGACCACTTTGGGAGCTTTCAAACCGAAACGGAGGAGCCAACAAGCAAACAACAAACAAACAAACCATCAGTTCCCTATTATCTGCGCGGTGATTGATCCCCTGACGAAGTAAAGTTTACCTCCCCAGAAAACATGTATCACACGCCGGACGGCTTGCGAAGTAAACAAAATTCGAAAACTATTTTGAATCGATAAACAAATTCCCCCGGCACGATGGCGGCGCGCCACTGCAATTGTATGCCGGGTTGCTCTTGCCTGTGTCGGATTACAGATGTGAAGAGTCTTCTACGCACCGACAAATAGACAAAGTCGCACGTTGTCGCTGTGTTGGGGAGCAGCGTAGTCAAGCGTGCAATCATGATTTTGACCTTCAAGTAGTATGAGGTGTGTGTATGTGTGTGGCACGTTGTGGTTTTGTCTCGGCCCACGTACGAGCCCCTCATCGAAAATAAATACAAACTTGTGTAACTTTTCCTCTACACCGCGGTTGCCATGGTGATGTGTTCATAAAATCTCTCGTGACAAAAGGGCAGCATCTGTGGGTTTGTTGGTTTTGCGATCGATAGAGATGTCAAATGTTAATTTCAGGCTTCATGTGGGACAACTTTGTGTGCAGGGTTGAGGAAGAACAATTGCGTCGTTTATGAATATCCGAGATCATGATTTTGCGTTGAAGTGACATCATCCTTCACTGGATTGAGGGACGCTTCGGATTTTGTTTGTATCGCGTCATAATGTTTGTGAATTTTGTCTGCTCTTCCCCTAGACCTCAGATCCCCCAAGGAAAAAATGTATCTGGCCTTCGGTGAAGATACGCAAAATTTATTAGATCATGCGTAGTACAAAAATAGATGCTATTGTGATTTAGGTTGTGAGGAGGGAAATGATAGCGGTGTTGAGTTGTATGTCGACTATATTGTATATTCAAGCTTTTTTTTGAAGCCGTCCATTGAAGTCGAATATTTCCTATTTCAAAATTTGCTAGAAGTGAATCGTTCACATGTCGGCAATGTCTTCACTGCAGTCTTAAGCCCGACCGAATTGGATCTCCGCTTCAGTCGGACCGTTATAAAGAACGTTGTCTTCAGAATACATGATCGAATAAATGATCAACACTTTTGGCAGGTTTTGTAATGTTTGAAAAAAAAAACAGTGTTGCTTTCACTTAATGAAAGACGACCTTACAATTCAAAAATGAACGAAAATATCCGATTCATCCGTGTGATTATCTATAGATTGCGTAATGAGCAATCTAGTCTAATCTAGATCCCACTCCGATGGTGGCGATTAGGTAAATCCCAAAATCTTTAACCTTGAATTTGATAAAACACGAAAACACTTTCAAAAATCCCGTTTGCGATTCGTGTTTATCCCCTATCTCTGCCACTTTCTATCGCCTATTGTTTTCTTCAAAATATGAACTTTCATTTCCGTAAACATATCGCAGTCACTGCGCACTTGAAATATGCATCGCAATCAGTTAATAGTTATAAAAAGAAATTTCGCAAAAAAAAATAAACAAAGCACTCAAATGACAGAAACAAACGGCAAAACACTGCATTACAAAACAATAAAAATAATCAAAACTGTAAACAAAATCATCGTCGCATACTCAGATGCGACACACACATGAACACACCCATGCACACACACCTCCATTTGCCACACCACCTTGTCTTCGAACTTGATTTGTATGAATTTTCACATTCGATCGTCATCGAGATGTTTTTCGCAAGAGTGTTTTTTTGCCCTTCACAAGTGTGTATCCACCACAGATCAAGTGCAAAGCGATAATTATGGTGGAAACGCATACATACCCCCCATCATCAGTAAGTCGTCGCCACATCAGATAGTATTTGATTTCATTTGGGGAGGGAGGCGAATGCACACATAAGAGAGATATTAGATACGTGATGGGAGCAATTATGCGCGTGACCTTGTCTGCGGGAGCGACTAGTCCACACGTGTATTCAGTATTTCAGTAGTGTGCCATGCCAATTGAGGGCAATCTCCAGTTGACAGATGCAACCAAGCACAATGGCAGCACAGTTGCGTTGACAATTAAATGACGGGGAATTAATTGATATTCAATGGAGCACACTCTGCGAACAGTTCCTCATTCAAGCGAATCGGATTCGGACATCCTATGGTTCGACAACGCAATTAGTGCTGTAAAGCACGTACCTTAAGCTATGTTTTCGCGACGAGGAAATCGAGAAGTTGAAGCGAAGAGAAGAAAAATAAGAATATAGGAAAACACTTTGCATTATGCACGTAACACAGATGGCGGCAAATAAAGACGATGACGATGTTGGCAGCGGCGGCAGACGTTGAAAGTGTAGAAAATCACAAACAAACGGACAAATAAGTTCATTTTGCACGTTTTCTAGGCACAAGCATGAATATCATCCAACTAGACAGTTTGGACGAGGTATTTGCAAGAGAAATCTGTTCTACCCCTTCAATGTGGACTGTGACTCTCTTGTGCGTGAGGATGAGGAAACCTTCTAGATAGTGTATGGTAATGGTAGTCTTAGATTTTTTTTAATTTTAACCTTCATCACGACCTCCGAAGCGTGCCTTAGATGCGATTCTATCAGGTAGACAACTGCACGGCAGACCCGAGGGCGAGGTGATTGGATGAAGTCCATAAATTCGTCTGGTTGGGCTTGGGAATAGCTCTGGATGGGTTGAAGTCGGTGGCGGAAGGTCGAACGGCCTTCAGGTCTCTCTTGTGCACATTGCTCCCGCGAGCCCTTTAGTGGAACATGCGGGTCAACGAAAATGGTGATGATGATGAGACTTAAGCACTTCTCAGAGAATCTTTTTGCTAGAGTCTCCGTGGAGCCTCTGCCAATTATAACTTTGTGAGAGATGGATTCGAGGCTTTCACTCCGTCCCGGGTACAGAGCAAAATCAGGAGTAAACAGGGCCTACAGTTTTTTGCCGACTCCGAACGGAGCGATTTTGAGAAGCTCTTCATAGGCAATTGATACTCTTTGAGTGCTGTAAGCAACTCGAAAGAGGTGGTGCCGTGAAAAATGCAAGGTCTCCCTCCAAATTGCCTTTATTCAAAGATTTTGAAGAGAAAGTATTTCTTTGCGAATGAAAAATCCAAGCTAACAGTCAAAATAATCATGAAAAATATAAATGCGGACTCTTCCAACTGCGAAAGCAACATCCAGCCAGCACAAACTGCCGGCAAAACGGGTCTAGTCAGTCTTTTAGGCAACCATCAACCCAAGAGAAGCAAAAACCAGACACCAAGTGTTTCCTTTTAGCGAACGCTAGACGCAGGTTCATATTTCATCGGCAGGCGTCCATCGATTGGATTGCATTTAATTTAACGGAAAATGAACACACACATCGACTGCGGCACGAGTTGTGTAACATTCGGTTCCACCGCTTGAACTGCCTCTATTCATTGCAACAGGTCTAGACTTTCGCGGGGCCACAGCGTTTGCAATAGGAGCGGGGAGAAGTCTTGCATTTTGTTCATAAATCAAATCTAGTCTGGGGCGCTTAAGCATTTATTGCAATATCCTGTTCATAAGGTGCAGGCACTGGAAGTCTGAATAGTTGAATGCATGAGGGTTTCTAAAAAAGATGTTTGCTTAAGATGGAGCAATGTCCAGACTCCAGGTCATCCCCGAAAGTAAAGAAGAACTTCAACTTCTTAAATAACTGGACAAACTTTATCGTGTAGTTGTGCCTGCTTGAGGTCTTAAATTCAAACTCTGCTTTGTTTCCACCCTTAAACAACGTTTGACCTTTGCCTCGTAGCGAGTAAGTTATCACGAAGTGCGTCTTTGTGCAAAATCTCATATCTTCCCTAACGTAGCGGTCTTTTCCCCTATAATTCTTCCCACACAATTACCACATTTATCGCATTCCTAAGTTCGGCAAAATTGTCGATAAGAAATAGAAAACTATTTTAGTTTAACTAATCTCCGACAAAAAGAAACATAATTCACACACTGTTCGCCGTCAAGCCCATGAAGAACTTATAGAGTTGCTGACGTCACGTGGCTTGTAGCATATCAGAATGTTATCGATTTTTTGGCGAGAACATTCCACTTCATTAGGTCATCCAATAGATAGAAGATTGAATAATCATGTGCCACTATGAAATAGCTTTCCACACTTATGAATTTCTGCTCCCCTTAAAATAAGGTCTCTGTCCTCGATGCACACTGTGCTACAATCGATTGACTGTTGCGGGGTTGGTTTCTTCTTATATTTCGTTATGACAGTTCCATGTAATTGACACGATGTTTGTAATACAATAGAGGGCGGTGACACTCCAAGTTGCATGTCTTGCATCGATTTACAGGCGAATTTGGATCGATGTCACATCTATCAATAAATTTTCCAAACAGAATCGATTTTCAAGCACGAGTAACGAATTTGCGTCGCTAAATCAAGTCGCATTTCAAGAGTTGCGAAATCATGTCCTTTTGCACAATAAACGAACTTTCACCCACCCACACACACACACACGTGTTATCGATATTTTGATAAAGACCAATTGTCATCACACTTAACAGCGCGTGCAGAGTAGTTGAAAATAACAAACAACAAGCACGGAACTATCCACTATCTGATTGCTTTCCTTACTTTCTTATTGTCTTGTTGTTTTCAAAACACCGGTCGCATATCGAAATCTCCGATGAATTGCTCGCCGTGCGCAATATTTTAAGCCACATGTGTACACGAACAAAAATCCATCGATAACCTTGAAGATTTGAATGAAAATTACGCAATTTTTGCCGTAACCTTTGAAGCAATCCACAGCGAAAGTGTGCCCGTTATCAAGTTTTACCCCCCTGATAGGCACGCCATACGCAATAGTAATTCATTCTGTCAAACAAAATTATTACCCTTATCGAGCGGTGTTTTTTTTTTCTTGGCGAAAAATTACTTCCTGAAGTGCCGCATGGGAATTCCCCACACTCCCCTTACATGTGTGTGCAAAAAAAAAATTATGTCCACGCGAAACTCTTACGGCAATCATCATCTGATTGCGAATCATTGACGCATATGCGTCGAACTGGTGATTTCAAGGAAGTCACTGAATATAACCGCGCGTCAGTGAACAGGCGATAATTCCACAACTGCACACTATCTACAGCAGTCAGGTTAAATTTTGCGCACAATTCCATTTGATAAGGAGCAGCTAGCATCTTAGCATCTCTCGCAATCTGTACGTGAAGGTCGTGCGTTGGTGATGTAATTCTCATCTCATGGTAACCCTATTCACTACATATTCGAAGTTCTGTTGCATACTTTGCGGCGACTTTGCTTAGATTTCCCCTTATTTTTATTGCATAACTTTCGGAGCGTGTCTTAACATTTTCTCTTTATCTCCCTTCTCTTTACAGGCAGCATGACGTCAGATTTCTTCCGTGTTGTGAACGAAGCTCGTCGTCACTCCCTTGGACCATTCAGCCCATCGTTCAACATTCAAACATGCCTCATCGAGGGTCTGCAGAAGCATCTTCCCGAAGATGCGCACAAACGTGTCAGTGGCCGATTACACATCTCCCTCACGCGGGTGTACGACGGAAAAAACGTCATTGTCTCGGAGTTCAAGAGTCGTGATGATCTCTTGCAAGCCTTATTGTGTGCCTGTTTTATTCCTGGTTTTTCGGGAATTCTTCCACCAAAATTCCAGGGAGTCCGCTACATGGACGGAGCGTTCTCTGATAACTTGCCGATCTTGGATGAGAACACCATAACAGTGAGTCCGTTCTGTGGTGAGAGTGACATCTGTCCCAGGGATCAGAGTTCACAGCTGTTTCACTTAAACTGGGCGAACACAAGCATTGAGATCTCACGGCAAAATATCAATCGTTTCGTCAGAATTCTATTTCCTCCCAGGCCGGAGTTCTTGTCGAAATTCTGCCAGCAAGGGTTCGATGATGCCTTGCAGTTCTTGCACCGGAACAATCTAATCAATTGCACGCGATGCGTTGCTGTGCAATCGACATTCGTTGTGTCAGAGACAGTGGCACAGCCACAAGACTTTGATCCTGAGTGCAGGGAGTGTAAGAAGCATAGAAAGGTTTGTTAACTCATCCTCCTATTCAGTGAATGATTTGTAATGCGGATGTTTATTTGCAGGATGCTTTGCGTGGAAATATGCCTCAAACTGTGCTGGATGTCATACAGGACTACATTGAGCAGGCGAACAAGGGTCTTGCCAATTGGCTCTTCAAGCATCGTGGAATTAAATTGCTATCGCTGCCAGCAACTGTGCCAGTTGACTTCTTACTAGCGACTATCTCAAAGTAAGTTTTGTTCGTTTCTCTACGTGGGTTCTCTTCTGACTCTTTGTGTTATTTTTAATCTTGTGTGTTGTCTCACATTTCTTTGACCTATCACAGCCTACCCTCAAATTAGGAGTACTAAAAGCTAGAATATTCGTTTGGGTAAACCCGTCCGCCCTATCTTACAAATCTATCTCTTGGGATATTCTACTTTTCACCGTTCTCTTCTTCAGCACCTCCCTCAATCGTATTGCATTGTTGAGCCCGAATGTTAAACGAACGTGTGCATTTTTTTCTTTGTCTTTTTCTTTTAGAACAGTGAAGCAGTTGCCATTGCCATTCGGGAAAACATTTGCAACCGCATAAACGTGTCTCTGTCCCAAATTGAATCACTTTTGTATCTCAATTATCTCTCTCATAGGCATTTGTTTAAAAGCTTTTTTATTTTTAAGTAGATTCGAAATAAAAACCAAAGCCAAAGGTAGTAGCAGTAGATAAATAAGAAGATGAACGTTTTTCAACGAATCTCTCCTAGGATACTGATTCACAATTTTGTTCTTCACGTTTGTATTTATTGCGGTTTGTTGAAATAAAATTCTTTAAAGTCTCATGTCCAGTGTTTTTATCCGCTAGAGATGCACCCCTAATTCGTACATCCCTTCCTTGATTTTGTATCTCACCTCACATTTTCCTCGTTTCAGAATCACAAGTCTAACACCAAAACTGACCAAACAAATGCGCGTTATAGCGGAAGACCTGATCTCACAACTGAACAATGCAGTTCAAGTTCGTGTCTTCAATAAATTTACTGTAAGTCAATCTCTCTCTCCATTATTCTATCGGATGTAAAATAATCGAAATTAAATATTTTTTTGCAGCTCTGTGATCCTCCACACTTCGATACAACAGGGCTCTTACATTCAGCGCGACTGTACGGACCACGTGTGTCGATTTTAGTTGACGAATTGTAAGTTACTCTTTGGCGCATACTTTTGGGGCAAGTTTCTTAAATTTTGTGTTTTAATTGCAGCGGGGCACCATCCCTAGAGTCTGATGTAGACCATTACGAACATGTTCTTAAGGTGACAACACACAATGATGCATTATATGCATACTACTACACAGATGACTTAACCAATAAGGTAAGTTTTAGATTTTTATTTTTCAAGGATATCTTTCAATTCACGCATCTCCTATTATCATTTGAGTCAGTACTAAAGAACTTCACCTCATTAGGGTGAAAACTCTCACTTAAAATACAAGGCGTCGAATCGACAAGGATACACTCGTTCTCATTACGTCGTGTATCAGTCTGTTGATTTGTACATTCGCTCCAACGTATCTGGACATCAAATAGACTCGTCGCCAGGCAGTGGAAGCAACAAATCGTTGATATGACAATGCATCGATACCTCAGGGTCTCGATGCGACAAAGCATTTTTACAATGTGACAAGGTATCGATGTCTTTTCAATGAATATCGAGGACATTCCATTCTCGGCAGATACCACGATTCAGTAACTAGCGTTGTCGTGTGATGCTCCATTCGCTTTGAAGCGTGCACATTCCTTTGATTGAACGTCGTCTTGTTAACATAGACACGATGTGTGTCCACCTTTAGCGCAAGCTAGAGAGAATCGCCGAAGTTCAATATACAAACAGACTGTTTGACAGACAGACAATTTTATTGACTTATCCGGCAGATAATTTTGATTTCTTACTCATCTAAACCAGATCATCTCTTCCTATTCATCATCACAAAATGGAGAAATTTCATGAGTCTCAAATGGATTTCTTTCTTTTTCTTGCTTACCTAACATCCCTAGTCTGAGCTGGAATGTACGCAAGTCCTTATAACTCTTAATACGAAACGATCTATGAACCTGAAAACCTTTAACTCAAATATGCTTTCATTTTTTTTTCAGGTCAAAGTAACAGAGATCTTCGAAATGACTGAAGATGATGATACACTCGCAACCGATATGAATATGTTCGAGGGCTCCGTTGAAGATCATCCAAATCCACATCAACATCAACACTATGCCGTGGAGAGCGAATGGAATGGTATCGAATCAGGTAAATACACAAAACTCTCTCTTTTCTCTTGAAATTGTTCTCTCTGTCCGATCGGTTCTACGTTCTCCGTCCGTAGTTGAATCTTCTCCAGCAGGTTCAAAAATCTCTTCAAGTTTTCTCTCACAAAAACGTCTAATGACAACTGTCCGCTTCATCATACTGCAAACTCCTTTTTCTAACATATTTGATAATTTTTTTAACGCTTTGCAAAGTCAAACATTGAGGAGAATGATTACAAATGAGAATTAAAACATCGAAGACATAACTTTACATTGCGAGCTTTTCGTTGCGACTTGAAATTTCTTCCTTATGTTGAATACACGCTGCGAACAGTTCTTGTTTGGGTTCTTAACAAAAAGTCACTATATTTTCACCCTTCAAGCCAAAACATTCTTCTGACTGCACCACTTGAGAACACACATGAATGATCATTATGTGCAAAGCACAGACGCATAACACTCTCCATTACGATTTCCTGCTAAGAAATCTTTAGTCATCATACAAATCCTTTTTTAACTTAAGTACTTCAATTGTCCTAAAAGCTTGATGATAAAGATGGGAAACCTCTTTGGCTAGTTCATTTCAGTCTGACTCTGTTCTCATTAGTTCTCCACTCAACCTTTGCTCAGCTTCTCTCGCCTTCCAGCTTCATTGTATCTGCTTTACCTCAACTTACCACTTTTTTCAGCTTCCTCATATGTATAATTCTTTTATCGTTTCTAATTGGCATTTACTTCTAAATTTTTCCAGTACAAGTTATTCCAACACCACCCGAGTGTCGAACAGATATTTTTTAGAAAATAAAACAGAAAACAAAAAAATGCACTATTTTTTAAAAATTTCATTGCACACAAAACAGAACAAACAAAAAATACACTCTTTCCAAAAAGGTAAAACACACACACAAATCAATACAATTGAAATTCTGTAGAACTTAGATACACTTACACATGCATGCCTAGTCCTTGTTTAACCCTTGAAACAGTTCATCCACGTAGTGGTTTGAATCTCTCAACTTCACTCTTTCTCTCACTTACACTCTTTAACACTCATACTTTTTGTCTCGTTTCTCATGGTTGTTCTATTCCTATTCATAACAACGTTCAAGCTGTGTTTGAGCATTTTCTAAGGGAATTGTGGTTTCCTTTCGTTGCAGATTTCTTCGTTGACAAAACTCCCAGCGAACTACAGCAGCAACAGATCTATGAATTGAACAACAATGATTTGGAACAACTCAACAACAACAACAACAGCAGCAACAGTATCAGTAAAATGATTGAAGCACCAACAATTCCCATGGACACCGTCGATCACTTATCATATGATACTGATGAGCAAGACGTGACAGTGTTCAGCGACCCTGAAGTCGATCATCACCTAGAACTCGAGTCAGCACCGGAATCGTTTCGGAAGAACATCCCACGAAGTCGAACATGCAGTCAGAGCACAACGCTACCTCCATTACAGGATACATCGATATCAATTGAATGAGGAAACACACACTCCCCACACAACTAATCGATATACCTTTACTGAAAAAAAAAAATATCTACGTAAACAGTGATCTAATCTAATCATGAATTTATTTGTAAATTTGTTCACCTTCGTCTCCTTCAAATATGGACCGAGGGACGCGAAGCATTATTGTATTTAAACTAGGATCCAGATCAGATTCTGGAGATAATCATTCACAAGGAGGAGATAATCATGTATTCATCGAGGAGGAGTTCACCGTTCACCAAACAAGCGACTAACGAACAAAGTATTCAAGCGAACGCAAGAGTCTGCACTCTTGTATGATGTATTTCAGATTTAATGTGCATATTTATTGCCTTCCCGCTGACATTTTGTTTGCCCCAAACGAGAGTCTTGTTTGTAAATATCCCTTAACATCAAAAACTAAATCCATTGTATATACGACTATGTCTGACCATCAGAATCGCTCTCTCTCTCTCTACACATCTTTCAATACCAAATATGCTGGGCAGACGCAGGGAGAAGGAAGATTGAGCAAAAAGAAGAGTTTCTGTTTAGTGTCCTTGTCACACGTGTACGATTTGTTTCGTTTCGAAGCTTATGACATTCCTTTATAAAAATATACTATACTCGAGCTTATTGGTTTGTAAAACGCATAACACACTTTTTTGTAAATACCTAAAAACGCAATTATCTATGTGAACATGAAAATGAAAAGAAGAAGTATATTTAAATGAAAAAAAAAACATAAAACAAAATAAAAAAAACATGAAACCAATGGCTGTGCGCTTAAGCGACAAAGATATAAATAATAAACATTCATAACCACACTCACACACTACTAAGTTTCATCAACAAAATTAGAAAAATACAAAACACAAAAAAAAAAAAAAATTATAAAAATAAAATCCATTTGATTGTAACGTTTTTACTCAATTTGTTGTTCTTTTTATTTTTAACCCGTAGTTGTTAAGCGGCAAACTGTTTGATTGTATTAACGCGTGTAGAAGCACCGCAAAACAAACTAGATAACCGTAGGACAAATTCACATATCCAGCGTTAAGATTTTAAAGAAAATTATTCTATGCGTGTTTTTATTATTTGTAGCTCATAAGTTATTCGTTCTGAATAAAAGTTCATTTTAATAAACCTCTTGTGTGTTATTTGCAAACGATCAATCACCGTTACGCTTCCAACTTTCACTCACTGCTCAGATTCACGTGACGCAACGAATTCCCGACGAACCTGCGTCGACAAATTCGCACCGAATTCACGCCGAACCTGCGTCGACAAATTCGCAACGAATTCACAACGAACCTGCGTCGACAAATTCGCAACGAATTCACGACGAACCTGCGTCGACAAATTCGCAACGAATTCACGACGAACCTGCGTCGACAAATTCGCAACGAATTCACGACGAACCTGAGTCGACAAATTCGCAACGAATTCACGCCGAACCTGCGTCGACAAATTCGCAACGAATTCACGCCGAACCTGCGCCGACAAATTTGCAACGAATTCACGCCGAACCTGCGTCGACAAATTTGCAACGAATTCACGACGAACCTCCGTCGACAAATTCGCAACGAATTCACGACGAACCTCCGTCGACAAATTCGCAACGAATTCACGACGAACCTCCGTCGACAAATTCGCAACGAATTCACGACGAACCTCCGTCGACAAATTCGCAACGAATTCACGACGAACCTCCGTCGACAAATTCGCAACGAATTCACGACGAACCTCCGTCGACAAATTCGCAACGAATTCACGACGAACCTCCGTCGACAAATTCGCAACGAATTCACGACGAACCTCCGTCGACAAATTCGCAACGAATTCACGACGAACCTCCGTCGACAA
The DNA here is from genome assembly GCA_944738645.1 of Eristalinus sepulchralis. Lineage (NCBI taxonomy): Eukaryota > Metazoa > Arthropoda > Insecta > Diptera > Syrphidae > Eristalinus > Eristalinus sepulchralis. Next base: position 5,487,527 of record OX122885.1, on the reverse strand, counting down.
ATTCGCAAGGAATTCACGACGAACCTCCGTCGACAAATTCGCAACGAATTCACGACGAACCTGCGTCGACAAATTCGCAACGAATTCACGACTCAGGCGTTGCAGCTAGGCTTCGCTGAAGCCGTCCAACCCTTACTCGATTCGACTCCCTCTCGTATATATGGGTGAGACTGTTGGTAAACCTGGAGGCTCTGTTCTCGCAAGCTGGCCAAGGCAAACTCGAACCAATAAAGTGCATGCATATTGCAAGGTTCATATTCGCGGCCAGCAAGCAAGCCTCTCGAAATTATGTGAACTTAGAAGAATGTCTTTATCTAGGCACGATCATGCAAAGAACCGGATCAAGTGCAGACGACAATAACATGAGCTCCTCCAGTCCCTCTCACCAGAAGTTTCATCCATCTGCTGTGCACTTGGACACTCATTTGCAGTTCGAAAATAGCCACAATAATTCATTAATCAGCATGCATGCGAGATACGTTATTAGAAGCACGCCAGCCGTCCGAAGGTCACGCCAGCTAGAGAGCGAGAGCCGAACTCCTTCCTCGAGCACTCACCGAGACTAGTTTTAGAGACAGAATTTCAGAATCTATTCCACACTGCGTACGAATATCTAAATCAGATCGCGATGCTAATTTATTCGACGGCAACTGGCAGCACCACAATCTCTGTCACGGCGGCGGCGTAGACAACGGAGGCTTAAGCCACGGGGGGAAACCCACCGACGATCACCCCCACCTGTCGATCTGCGGCTTGATTTGTGGCGTTATCCATGCACTCTGGCATAATAAATATTAATTAGGAGCTCAGCTAAGATCCCGAGTGGAGCTGCAGTGGGTGATGGCGGCGATGAAGGTGTTTGGCTGGGATGCATTATGCAAGTCGCTGTTGTTCCATTTACGGCCTCGAGCTCCACTTTGCTCAGTCAATGAAGTCGAACGCGGACTTGTTTTAATGTGGATTTTACGATCTTGTCCAACAATTCTATTCTAATGATTTGACACGAGTGCGAGAGCGGATAATAGAACGATTGAACGGATGACGGATTGTGGGTAATTCCGCACATGTTTGTGGAGGAGTGTGGACTTGCCCCAGGATGTCGAAGGGGTTGTTCCACTTGGTTATCTGATCTCAAGATGATGAGTATTGTTTTGTGATTGAGATCAGGCTTCTGGGAAAATATCTTTAAAATATAAACCGTCAGATCTGTATCCGCTTCATTTAAACTTTCTTCTTTCTTTTGATAAGTGAGTTTCTTGTACTTTGATTGAGTTGATAGTTTGGCTGTACATTAGATGACGAAATATGCTCTGCTTAAAAAGACGTATAGATAGAGGGTAGGGATATGAACTGCTGTGGCATCTTGAATATTGCTTGTTGGAAGTGGTGACCTTGGATGAGGAAAAGGCTTAGAATTGGATTTTTTGTTCCATTCTAGCGGGGTTCCTTAGGTTTGTCCATAAAAAATGGTGGCACAACGCAACAGTCTAGCTTCTTTAAGAAACACTTGTTGCGTGCGCAATATTGTTTCCTCAGGAGTGCCCTACAGTCTAATGCGACTCAAAATGGTGAAAGAAGCTTTTTTTAAAGACTCTCTGCCTGATGTGATTGGACCATGAACAATCAAAAAAAAAGAAAAGTTTAAGACCAAATCCAAGAGCTCCAACGTATTATTCCGCGACGTTCACATACTGTGAGTGGTTAAGATATTAAGAAGTACAGCACATCTGCCAAATAGGCCTCAACCAAAATATCCACTTCTTCAATTAAGATAATGGTTAAATTTTAAAGGAAGGGTCAATATCCAGGTACCTGATGAACTTCTATTTGTTCTTGCTGCTACTTTTGCGTAATCTGTGTGCCGAATTTCTGGACAGAGAAAATTCGTGCTAGACTTTTCTCTCCAAACAGTTTCTTTAAATTCATATTGATGGATATTGCAGTCTGTTGGTCTACCATCTCTGTTACGCGGCTTTAAGCAAGACATAAACTAAGACTTCTTGAGGATTTTGTTCTGGTGTTGTGGAATACAGAAATTCACGTTACTATAATTTTGTTTCCTAAAAGTAAATGATTATAATATTGGCGCCTTCGTCTGTCTGCCTTTGTCAAACTTTGCATATCCTCAAGTTCCATGACGCGTTTGAGGCAATTTCTCAAATCTCGAATTTGAGAGTGTTGATTAAGTACCATTACAGCGCCCACAAGGGACAGGGGCCTAGCTTCTTTAGCAGCTGCTCTTGTTGCGCGTGGTGCTCTTCTCTCACAAGCAGAGGGGGCTTACAGTTTTTTGCTGTCTTCGAACGCGAGATTTGAAAAGCTTTTTATAGACAACCAGTACTCTTTCAATCTAGTGAGCAACTCGAAAGAGATGGTGCCATGCAAAGTGCGTGGTATTCAACTTGAGAATCGAACCTGAGACATTTGGTGCGTGAGTTGAAGCACTTACCCATTATGCCCTGGCAATCACTTCATATTCTAGAATTTAATTTTATTCACTACAGAGTCTTCAGAGTCTATGTCCCTCCCTTGTTCCGAGGCAGACCTACATACGTACTGAAGCAGCCACAATTAGTTTTTGTTTCGCTTATATTTAGGGCCGGACAGTGGGATGAGAAGACATCAAAATAATGTGAATAATATTTGGTTATGAACGCTATGAATTTATACAGAGCATAGACTTAACTTTCTTTTCAATTGGGATCAAATCAAATCCAATCAAATCAAAGTTAGCTTGACCAGGAAGGCGGTTTAATGGTACGATAGGACGGGATCAATTCTCTGAATTATCAGTACGAGAGCCATAGAAACTTGATCTTTAAACTCGAAATTAGAAGATCCGGCTCGATCCCTTATCGTTCCCCCGAGAGGCCCACTGATAATCAGTCTCTGAAAAAGGACATTTCCCATACGCGTTCCTACCACATCATTCTTTTAAATTTAACGGTTAAGTTAAAACGCAAAAAGAACTTGAATCTCATTCAAGGAGAGCATGATTGAAATTCAAATCTTTTCCACATCACGTCTACGAAAATTGCTTTGTCACTCAACTCATTATCAGCATCTGTCAAATAACTCATCAATACCGCCAGGCCATAAGACTCTTATCCAACACTCACAATTGGTAGCTAATGATGCCCACTTAGAGTGCCTCAATTGCCTCCTTCAAAAATGTGTAACACCTCATCACACATTAAATCATCACCCACTAACCACTAACCAACTCCAACAAGTGCTCCACCCCTTGTTCTCCACGCTTACAACTACATACGCCCTCAAAATGATCTCCACCGCCATCGTCGGCGTCTTCGCCAAAAATCAAAACCAAAACCAAAACACACAAAAGGCAAAAAACTATCTCAAGCAGCAGCAGCAGCAGGAGGGAAGAAATCAATGAAAAGCAAAAATAATATTATCCCGATGCACACACAAAACAATTTCTGGTGTTGTTGTTTTGTGTTTGCTTTCCGCCAAAAAAAAAAAGAAAATATTTCAAACAATAACCAAACAAACCCCCTCCCCAATAAGTTGCGAGAGAAATATGAAAACTTTATTTCACACAAAAATATCAGCAAGTGGCCAAAAGAGATAGTTGTTGCCGTTCGTCCGAATGTGCGATTGTATTCGACCATCCAGCACCACGACGCGATCACGATCTCCATTACCAGCCGTGCCAACCAGTTCTCCAAAGCGCAAAGCGTTCCCAAACCAAAACCAAACCAACCAACCAACCTACCAACCTACCAAGCGACCAGCAATGGCAACGACGACAGCGCAGCGCAGTGACGACCGACAGCACGACAAAACGATGATCGTAGCGAGCCTCAGCGATTAGCCCGCAATCTGCAAGCAGTCAATGCCGAGTAAAAAGCTGAAGTGATCGGACGAGCTTCTCCGTCTCGAGCTGAATTCGAAATTATTTATTTATTCTCCTCTTAAATTATTTAAAATATTTATTTATTTAAAAACAAACGAACAAAACAAACAAACTCAAAAAAAAAAACTAGTTTTCAACAAAAAAAGGAAAAAGAGAAATGCAATCAGTCAACAGTCGAATGGAAACTGAAAGCAACACCAGCAACACCAACAACAACAACGGCGGCAGTGATCTTGTCGAAATATTTCAAAATCAAAAACTATCTCAATTCGCACCGCAAGGCGGTGACGACGACCAGTGCAAGCGATGTGCATTTAAGTGCTGAATCACCCCCAAAACACAAACGACCTCCAAGGCAACAGACTCTTGTGCGTGTGTGTGTATTTTTTGTTCCAAGCATCCCTAATATGTGTCAACTTTCATTAAAAAGCCAAATGAATCCCCAGACAATACAACGCAGACTTTAAAACAATTCCAATCGAAAAGCCGACAAAAAATCGCAAAAATTTTACGAGAAAAACATTTTGGACATCGAAACGTCAGACCAAACAACAAACTATCCAGATACCGTTGCAGTGTTTTAGTGTATGTGAAAAGTGAAGAGCAGCAGAGTGGTGGAAGAAGGAGAAGAAGAAACTTACTACGGCGACGACAACGGCGGCGCGGACACCACGCCACGCAGAAATGGATTACGACAAAATGTACTTTCCTAAGACCGAGGTATGTGTGCTCAAAATCAAACAGATTGATTTGTTGTACGACTTATTTATATTTTGCCTCGGTGCGGCGGCGCGGCACAGTATCTGTGAGGCGTTTCTATTCTCAATCGTCGGCGCGGCGGTGGTGTCATTTATTCTTGGTTGACGAATGATAACCCCGCGGATGTGTGTGCGCGTCTGCTGAGGTGAGCCTGGGGAGGCAAGCAAAACAATGATAACCGATAAGGGATGCCAGCCAGATCCGCCTTGCGCTGGGCGATATGCTTATTTTGAGGCTAAAACAAGGCAGATTTTGACCTATGCCATGACACTGGAAGACGTCAGAGCTGAATCGGTCCGATAAGGCCGAGAGTCTGAATGAAGGGGTACTAGCTTGGGTGATAACGGGGATTAGCTGTTTACTGAGACAAGATGAGTTTGCGGTTTTTGATCAGACATTAGCATTTGATGAGAGACACACATTTTTTTGAACTTTGCCCTTTGCTTATTGTTTCAATGGGGAGGGGGTTTTGTGGCATATTTCTGTTGATCTCTTTCGGGTGTGTCTTCTTGTTGAACCAAAAACAATAATTCACTAAATAATCTCAAAATTTACGACCATTAGAAAATTCCAGACAGTCTGCGGCGATAGCATGATCTGTTTGCTAAGTTTTGGTTGGAACTGTCAGTATCACCCCAGAATTGTAATAAGATTCTAGTTTCTAACATCTAACATCTGCACTGAGTTGATTTTGGGGAGAAGAAGGACTTTCAGAATCACCCTAAAATCTAGTATCTCCTAAACTTGCCTCAAAAGTAGGCTACCAACCGGTGATCAAATTTCAACCCGTAATTCTATCTAAAAATAAGGAAGGCATTGATATCGACACTGTTCTGTAGAAAAATTGAGGAACTTCAAAACTTAAGAGTCTTGAAGAATTCGATTCAATTTGGTTGTCACTCAAATTTTAGCAAGTCAACTTTAAATGAGCCTCTCTCACGGGACGTAGGGGATAGAGACGTTGATTCTTACACGAGAGATATATAGAGAGATAGAATCCCGGTAGATTGCATGGAGTGCACATTCCTTGTTTATTCCGTCAGAAATTAATCTGGTTTTCCAACCGATAAATGAGATTTCAAACGAAACGTAGAATGTCAAGCGTTTTTGAAGCTTGATTTTCATTCCTAATCCCTAAGCAGAAAGTGAACATGAACCATTCTTTTACGTAATATCTCACGTCTTTCGTTCGTTCATACTCTACCAATATCTGGGAGTCCCACAAAAATCACACAATTTACGAAAATCAACTTGCCATCCATCTCAGCAGTTTAAAATTTCCCATACTAGCCGTAGGAGAATTCTACCTTAAGATCTCGGTGTATTCCCAACGGCCATTGAAAGCAACACCTAGCATCGGACGAAAAATCATATTTTCTGAGGCGCATTTTCATATCGACAATTGATATTGCAGCAGCTGGGTCTTGAAAGACCCGTACGTTATTGTCGAGAAGCAAATGCATTGACTGAGAGTGACAGTTTGGTGCGGATTGAGGAATGGCATTTTTTCTTGGGACATGGGGTAGGAGCAACGTTTCACTCAACCCTGGCGTTACAGAGCCCTGTTAACCGACTTAATTTTTACAGCAATTAAAGACATGGTATTGGACGTTATTAGTCTGATTTCTGAGAAGGTCTTCTCTAGACTTAAAGTCTCGAAAATCCAAACTCCTAAAATCTGCGACCGCTAAAGTTAAAAATTTCAAACCTGAGAAGGCACGCCAATCAGAAAACGAAAAGAAAATATTCCATTGAACAGGGCACGAAATCTAACCAAACTGTGATTGATTGTCATATGCCCTTAGCAAAATCAAAAACTTCCACAGATCCAGTTTAGCTCTACTCCACGGTCCATTAATCAGCAACCATCAGCAGCAACAGCAAGCGCTTTCAAATCGATGAAGTGCGTAGTGTACCGCTGCCCACAATTGGCCCTTATGCTTCATGTCAAGGGCTACTCCACTCACACGTGTAGCCCAAGCAACGCACTCCACGCAATCTAACAAGCCTAAGGTATTTCGATAGATATCCACGCAAATGGCTACAAGTGTAACGCTTTGTTAGTCGCTACCCAGTCTTTTTCTTTTACGATGGCTCATGGTTCGGAAATCGAAATTGTATATGCTGGGCTCAATGGGTGACCTCATCGATGTAAGTGTTGAAGTTCCATCCGAGACTGAGGTGAAGGTGAAGACGGCATATTGGAGGGCCGGAGATTGTAGTGGAGGAGATGATCAGAGTGGCTTAGGCAAGAGATTAAAAATATCATTTGCTTCCTGGTTTATATCGTGTTATTTGAAATTGATTTTGTGTCTGTGGGATTACAGGGGAGATTAATAAATTGACTGGCGGTTGACCTGTTTTGCTCGTTTATTGAATGATAAATATGGACTTGTGTGATGAGCGTTTTATAAGGTAATACGGATGAAAATCAATTTTAATTAGTTGTCGAAATAAATAAAAGAATAGCGAAATCTGGAATCGAAGCTCGTATGGAATGGTTTGATAGCAAGAAATTCGAAAATGTTCCATATAGAAGGAGGATAGAGCTAGAAACATAGATCGTGATCTTTTAACGAGGAGTTTAGACAAACAGAATGCCAGTTAGCTGTCGAAGATGATTTCGCACGTGGAGTTCGCATAAATAGACCAAGTCCTCAATCAAATCAGCAGAACACGGAAAGTAAAGTGATTTGGCCTACTAGAAGCACACTTGCACGTCAATGCATTTTATCTCTTATCTCTGTCCGTAACGTGGGCTAGTTAGCAACACGCAGAACCGCCTGTACGTTCTGCACTATTATATGCTGCGGCCTTCTGTCGAGGCTGATCGGTATGTTTGTTAAGAAACAACGTTTACATACAACTTAGCACGCTGACGGGCTTCGCAAAAGGAATATCTGTCTTTGAAAGAAGAGGATCCTCGCGAGAGATCAACAGCTTTGTTTTGCCTGCGTCCCCTCCATGAATCTAGATAGTCGCCGCTCATCACTGTAGGGTGTTCTTAGCTGAAGAAATGTGCATTCTACCTGTCTTAAGTGGAACAGTGTATCCTCGGAGGATATTTACATCGTCACGAATGAATTCCCCTAGCTATCTATTCACCTGTCAATCAAAACTCGCACGCACTCGGTTTCTTCTTGCCTTCTCAAAGCTTCACCAAAGTGTCTATCGTCAAAACAGTGAATCATCACCAAAACAATTCCCATTCCTTTTCAATGCACTTGCAAAATCCTCCTGCCCAACGAATCATATTTACCGACCAGACTAGGGTTCAACATCCGACTAAGCAGAATCAATTGCGTGCATGATTCGACTACAGATGCATCCACCCGCATCCAAGTTATAAAATCGAATCCCCTCCTTCCATCCCATCAACCTGTCAAACTTCTCACAAAAAAAAAAACGAAAACAAAACTCCTTCCTCAAGCTAACAAGCAAATTAATACTGTCCGCGCCGACGCGTCGGTCAGCAATAAATTTCGCCAAAGATTTATAGCGAATTCCTGAACACAAACTCCTTCGCAGCATAATCCACTCTGTTCCAAAAAGTATCTGCATTCACATTTCCTTTAGTTTTGTGCCGATTTCATAATAAATAACAATTCAGATGGACACCGGGCACAACAGTAGCCTCGCAGAGATTTCCTAGAATTCACCCAGTCCCCGCGACCTCCCCTGCCGAATGAAATCCAATTGTGCGCCCTCATAACAATTCTAATCACGAATGCCGAGGGCTGGAATACGAAATCAAGGATCTCGTGCTCGCGCAGCACCACACAAAGCACAGCAGAGAGCAGCACGGCATGCGGCAGGCCGTGGAAAGGTGTGCCAGCGACGACAACAATGGAAAATTGGGCGACAGCCGCAGCTGAGGAAAATGCGAAAAAAATGAGGAAAATTCCAATTCAAGACCTCATTCCTTGTCCTCCTCTCTGCGGCCTGCGTGCGTGCTTGTGTCTGTCTGTGTCGCAATAAAATAATCGACGGACCATAAAACGCTCAGAAACGATACGTCTTTTGGTCAATTAGGAGAGTGGAGACTTGTGGGGACTGCGCGAGATTACAGAACAGCGCGACGGGCTTGAGTTACAAGCAACTCTCTCGACGGGGCGCGACGACAGCGGACGAGCGCAGAAAGCGAAGGAGAACGAGCAAAACTTTCTTAGGTGTCTGCCAGGCGATGACATAGTGCTTGGTGCGATTGGAATGTCTGTCTTCGAGCCTCATCGTCTAACGAACAACCTTGATGGAGAAGGAGAGAAAGAGACTCTGTCGCTGCAGCAAGTGTCGGACGCAATTTTCGCCCCTTGCCTTCGTCTCGCGTTCGCCTGTCAACGACTACGAAACAATACTCGTAACAACCACTGGGCTTACGCCACTTCTGGTCTCGCGCAGAGGACCACGGGATTCTGGCTGCTGGCATGATCTTGACCATAATGGTCGCGCCGATCTTGGCGCGATTCAAAAGCCGATGCCTATGGTCGTTCCTCTTTTTCTGTTTCCTGAGTTGCTGGCCAATGTTGTGCGGATGGTGGTTAGTGGGCCTGCTGCTCTGGCTGCCCCTGTTGGTGAATGATACTCTGCCTCTGCGAGTATGTGCGCCGCCGCATGAGATACTTACTCTATTGGCCCACTTTTCTTTTTATAGGTTGGCTAGTTGCAGCCACAATGCAGCCGCCGAGTGTGCGTCTGTGCAACCGAGCTTGCTGCGAAGATGGCAAATGGCGGAGATGGCAGGTTGTATAAGTATGAAGACAAAGTAAATAGGAGGCAACTTTTTCTATTAGCGAAATAATTAAATCATCGGCAGGATGGCGGGGGGGGACTTGCGCGCTCGTGTGTGTCTGTGGCTTTCTTTGGACGGCATTTTTTGTTGTTCGCTTGATTCCTAAATAGTGGCCGTTGTTGACTTATCTTTACTAGAACAAACGACTATTTATGGCTAAAGTAGTCTAACACAGATTGTGTAGTTCTAAGTAAAAATATCTCTTATCTGGGTTGAGGAAGGCTATTTATAAGTTATCTCCGATTGGATGCTGGCGTTTTTTTTTTGCTGCTTTGTTTGTGTCGTTGTTCTACGCTTTTGTAATTCGTCTGCGGAAATCCTTTCTAGATTTTAGTTTCTTAAATTCCAAAGACCTATGGATTGTGGTGAAATTCTTGTAATGAAAGACATTTTCTGTTTGAACGGACTAGACATTTTTTAATCACCTGTCCTGTTTTCACTATTAATGGTTATACCACTGACTTGTTCTGGAAAATAAAAGTACGGTGAGAAAATTCAACAAAGGCTTGTATAGTGTCTTGAGACTAAACATGACCTTGTCTAGCACGTTCTTATGCACACTGCCTTATGCGGCCCTGAAATCAAGGAATAGGAAGCGAGTGTCGATTTGCATCTTCTGGGTTTTTTCAAGGATCCGCCATAATGTGAAGATTTAGTCAATGGTAGACTGGCCAGACAAAACCAGAATCGTTCTTGTGAACGTCGTGCAGAATTCACTCACCATAAAAAGAGGCACGATTTTCCAAAAATCCGTTCTATTATATAAAATACAGTTGTAAATTATACGTCCCAGTCAAATATATTAACTTTACACGGTGATTACAATCAAGAAAGTCTACTAAGTATACCCATTTAAAAGTTCAAAAAATACTCATAAAATTCGCATATGTTCGCACGTCGGTCGCCTTAAACACTTGAAACACTTGTGTACAGTTGTATAGGAAAGGAGAAAAGTGTCATGTAAATAAAATGTCAACATTTGTCAATTTCGCAGTCTACAGTTCATATTTCTCAGTTTGCACTTCGCACTTTAATGTGAAAAATACTTCAGACAGCTGTGTGTATTCTCATTTCTGATGACGTTTCTCATGGTAATACATTTATGAACGAAACTCCTCATCACTTGTCAAGCATGCATCACTTTGATTTTTAAAAAACCGTAGCGTAGAATCACTAGTGCAATCTAGTACTTTGGAAAATATGGTGAGGTCGATTATGAAGTGAATCGAAGTCTTTTTAACAGAGATTGCAGTCCCTTTCTACCCTTGACTGTAACAAGGAACTAAAAGAAGTCATTGAGTGTGAAGAAGAGAGTTTACAAAAAGAAGGAAATATTTAAGTTGAGCTAAGGCTAACAAGGGACGTTGGGCTAGATGCTTGAGCAACGAGTAGAGGGAACCTGCAATTTACTGCTGATTCTGAAAGATGTAATGTCGAGAAGGTTTTCTGTTCCGCTAGTTGGTACACTTTGATTGTTGTTGCACCAGACCGCGGCTGCCACCAATTTGAAATATATTTCAAGCAAATTTACCATTCTGATCAATATCTCATGACACGGTGTCTCTCGGTTTGCTTTGTACTTTTAACTTTACTTCGAAGTTCCCACATTCACACGTTGCAAGTTGGACATGTTTTAAGGTATCGCATATGCCTACAATTTTCCAGCACTCTGTTCCGTTTGTGGCCGCATTGTTCAATGAAAATTCCCCACTCCCAACAGCCAATTGAAAATTTGATCTGTTCTATGAAAAGATCGAACTGAGGCCAAACTGATCATAAATTTACGGTTTTCTTGTTTTCAAGTTCATACAAAAAATATGACGGACAGATAATATAAAATTTCCCGTGTGATGATGAAAATTCTGACCAATCTTTCCACTTCATATCACAATCGCAATCATTCTCAAACTTATTTGTCATCACCCAATCATCCCCCAGATCCTTACTGTCAGAAAAATCCGCTTAAACGTTTCCATCATCATTTATCACAAACAAACATTTACTTTTCAAACAAAAAATCCCACCACCCTACAACAGCCCCCACATCAAATATCTCACTCAACTGATGACATCTATTATGACATTCCCAGAAAAACATCAAAGATCATCAGAAATCTCGTCGATATTTATTGAAAATCAATGACACTGTGCATCGCCTTAATGAGTCTCATTCCCCATTCATCGTGAAAGTGGAAGTTCCATAACGCCGCTGGCAATTCGAATGCTATACGATAATTTCTTAATTACCACCACACGGCAATACCTTCACGAACGACCTTTTCAGTCTGACGCACACACAAATGCAGCGTAGCCCTCTGCAGCAGACTCACTGAAAATCCCCAGTACTTCATTCACCATTCACTGGCTGGCGTCGAGTTGATGTTACGTAAGTAAAGCTAGCAAACAACTGGCAACAGCAGAGTAAGTGGCGAATGCATTTTTCACGAGGAAATTCCATGCCCCATTGCTGAACACAGCCCTAGCTCGTCGACATGTATAAATTTGATTTTAATCATGTGACTCAAGTCTTCCCCACTCGATCTGAGCATTCTCTATCTCTCTCTCTTTTTCACTTATTTATGCATTTTCTCATTTTCTGGTGAAAATTTCATGACTTCAGCGAATGAATTTAATTGCACACAGTCCTGTCTAAATTTAGCGACGCAATAAATCATCAACGCTCGATGCAGCGATTCTAAGACGCACGTCGTTGCCGTGGGAATGTGACAGATGAAAGATTGTTGATATGTCATTTGTTCTGCGCGCACACAGTAATTAACAGTGAAAATTGTTGAAGCTTTAACGGTGATTGAATATTGCTTGGTGGAGAATAGAATCTGCATCCACTCAGGCATAAGGGTGACGTGCTCGTGAAGAGAAAGTAAAGCTGTCAGCCTTGAGGTGTCCGCCAAGAGATGGTGTGTCTGTGCACAATTGCAGTTGAAATTAATCAGAAAATATTTTGCGTTCCTGCCTGTCGCTGATGGGTATGGGTTGGATTTCAAGAGAAAACGAAAAGGATTCATCTACAGAAGCGAAAGGTGACAGCTGTCAAAGCATTGAATTTGTGATGTGGGTTGTGCAGAAAATACGTTTTTTATATTTCTGTGGAGCTTCACTTATAGTGAATTGTTCATTCTGTGGTATGGGTCTCAATTGGAAAAGAAATATGGTCTGAACTTCCTGCAATTTTTGCTTAATTTCTGTTTTCTGTAAAATTTTGTGCTAAATTATCTTTCAAGCTTTGTGCACCGCTTTCAATCAAGCAGTCTTGTAAGATATGTGCTATCTGATATTTGCCAAACTATCTTTCTCTATTAAACTGTCTGTTAAACTAATTGTCAAACTTTTTGTCAAACTTTGTCAAAACTGCTGTCAAGCTTTCTGTTAAACTGTCTATAACACCTTAAAGTGCTCCAGTTACCTTTTCGAAACTTTGCACACAAATGGGCATTCACACAGCCTCTCGCTTTTCGAAAAGACTGTGGAGTGCTTACAGCTCGAAGTCTACATCACTGTGGAGCCACTCCGTTGTTAAAAAAACTGCATGTATCTAACACCAAGTAAGATGGCACGCAACCTAAAGAACAGATTCAGAACTACGTAAGCGGTCTCAATTCATTTGGTGTCACCCTGTTAACAAAAAGAACCACAGCTTGCCTTCGATTAGATTAATCACATCTGCCACCTTCATGTAAATCGACTCATATCCCAACATTCAGATCATGATCCAGCTAAACGCGTCAACCTTGCTGCGCGTATAGCAAAATGAAGACAATTGGCATTTTGTTACCCGCCGTTGCTGACCGTACCCTCTGGCATTTGTGTAACACAAGGTGGGGCACACAGCGCCGAATCGCATGTTCGATTCGATTTCAAAAATCGCCTCAAGCCAAGCGAACCCGTCCGCAAGTGACTCGATGATCTCGTCTCTCGAACCGACACAACCACCACTGCCCAGAATGAGAACCTTTCACAAATGAGTTTAGCCTCAAGCCGTTAGCGCTTGTGTTTGTCAGAGTATCGGTGACGGGGTGACGTTGTCGGTGTCAGTGTCGGTATCGGTGAGCTGTTGTTCGAAGATTTGCTCATGTTTTGTACGTCTCCGACCTTGAGTAGAATTAATAACAGCTCAGCATAAAATGCTGCCACACTGGTTTGGTTTCTCTTGTGTATCTGCAAGATATACACACTATTGCCGTTGTGATTGGTAATGTTGTTGTTGCTTTATTAAAGGTGGCAATTTAGATCAGATACTCGAATACGCGTGTATACTTTACATAATTCGTTTTATCTTGTCTCGAAGTTCTCTGTTTCCAGCGAATGGAAAATAAAACAAGGAATCGATTTGTTTCGATTTTTCTCTGTTTGCGATTAGACGTGTGTGTTGGGGCTAGGAAACCTTTTGACACATTTGCATGTGTGTTCGCGTGGAAGATTGAGCAGATAATAAGCGCGACTCACACACAAGATTCTTGACTCAATTTGATTTGATAACGACACAAACCGACACGACCACCGCACAGTAACATATTTGCAAACAGCCGTAGCAGTAGCAGCAGATATTCACATGAAAGGAGAACTGCTGCTGTGACATTGGTATGAGGAAATGTCACTTGTAGCATGAGAATTAGAGACTACAACATGGCGTTGATGATTGATTGCGTCGAGGGTGGAAGATTAATTGAACGCAGGGATTTGTAGGTGGGTGATGGTAATAGGATTAGATGGTGAGGGCAAAAACATTTTCGACAAGATGGGAAAAGATTCCGAAGAGTGAACCCGCTTAAGAAGGAAATGTCAAATTTGAAAATTCGAGATAAGTACTTCCTCTGCGAGTAAATGTGATCTGACGCCAAGTGTGGGTGCAAAAAAAAACCGCGATCGTGACAATAATGAGGCACGAACGACAGAACGTCTGAGCAGATGTGTCAAGCGATGGTTCACCGCTAGTTGGGACGTAACTATAAGCGATCAACTACGTTTGACGTAAGTGAATAATAAATTGCAATCTGCCGTCTCTGTGCCTAGGGTCAGTGAGGAATTTTCCGTAGAGTTAACAGTTGTATCATTGTGACTGAGTCAGCTAGTTACCTGTTTCCTGCAGACGTCTTGTGACGCAGATTCATGAATGAATCAAAACACGGGCTAGGGGATACTTTTCATCAAATGAAAAATGATTGTGTCAGTCGCTAAAATTCCAAATCAAACTCTAAAAGATGTCATTGTCTTCAGTTCAATAACTCGGTGAACCCCAAAGAATGCCCCTCGAAGGTAAGCCTTGAAAATTTTAAATAAATTCCTCATCGTCACCAATCCAACATCGATCAAGGACCAATTTATGAAGTCACCAATAACTTCGATGACTAATCAAATTCGGTCCACTGTCACAAGCTTTATTTCTGAGTCACAGCACGTAAAAGCATGTAAATATTGACCCAATGTGCCAATAAGCCAATAAAAAGAAAAACACAAAGATGTACCTTGATTGGAATTGAGCAGGTGAGGGATCGTTTTATTTTTAAAGGTTATGATGAAACCACAAGCAGCTTTGAACTTGTTTTTTTTTTCCTCGACTTGAGATGGGTTTGGGGACAATTCTACCAAATTTTGACCGCAGTGACTTAAAAGAAATTAATTGTGCGGTATGCTGAACTTAATTTCATCATTTATGATTTGGATTGCCTTCGAAGATGGGACGTTAATGGAATGAGAAGATGAAGATCATTGACTTGTCTGAATTACCATTGATCTTGTTCAAGTTGATTTTTGTCTTTGTAAAACGTTCTTGTGGGAAACAGATGCGTTGTCGGTATGAGATCAGACCTTCAAGCGAGGCTTCTTGATTACCAACCCTTAAGGTGCGTGGCTATTAATCTAATAAACCTAACCTTTCGTGAACTACGATGTGCATCCAAAGAAACTGGTTGTCTTCTAAGGGTGTTTCTGCAGGTGCTTTGAATCCAAGCCATTGAGGCAACGCAACAGAGGCTAGACCTAGGCTGAGATGGCGCACACAAGTGGAGAAAGACCTCCACCAACTTGGAGTGCGCAATTTGGAGGCAGCTGGCAAGAGATCGTGCTAGCTGGAGAGGCTTGTTGGTTGAAGCCCAGGTCCACCCCGGACTATAGCGCCCGTAAAAAAAGAAAAAGAAGTTCTGCTCCTGGAAGAACACATCTGTAGGTAATCTTCCAAGATTACTTACTTCCTTAAAAGTATACCTTATTTGATCCTAAATAATCTGTCAAAGCAGCACAATGACAGTGAATAGGTCTTAGTTGGGCCTGGAATCCCATTTCCTCACTACTTGATACGACTGATGCAGAAAAGTCTAGTGTGCCTACAGATTTCTAGTCAAATTGGTAAGAGGCAAAGCTACTCATGCTGTTCACAGTTGTAGAACTTTTCAACGGAGCCTTCTTTAAAGGTTCTACAAAAATGTCAAACCTCATCAAGCATGGTGCTTGGTTCAAATTCAGTCCCGCATTACTCTCAGCACTTCTGCTGTCAAAATACAGTCTCAATCAAATTAATCGCCCACTGTCAAAGTAATTAATCGATAATTAAACACAATTCTCGAACTGCATGCAAATGACCTACGCACCGATCGAACAACTCTCAATTCTCTGCCTTTTCCCTAATTATTAATCAACCTGATTAATGTATAAATAATCATAAATCAAACGAGACAGCAAAACTTTTCACCTGCTTCATACAGCTGCGTTTTGTGACTGTCTGATTGTTTGTTCGATTTTCTTTTTGTTTCGCCATCGAGACTCAAAACAAAAGTCAATGCGATGGCGGTGACCAACGCTCACTGCCTTAGTTTTGCTTGTCATCGCCACCGCCACCGCCGCTACAGCCGCCATGGCGATTCGAGCCGAAAACAAATTCAAATTAGACATGAATGGCATTACTTTTCATTTCACGGGACACCACCAGTGTTGAGAAAGTTTTGATGTCATATTGGTCATTTGTTGTCATATTTCGAGACGCGATTAGAAATGCCATCGACCGATGTGATCATCGTAAAAGGCATTCGTGGGGCAAATAGAAAACTTTGTCAAATAAATGTGCGATCGGTTCGATGGCAAAATGTCGAAATTCCCTAAAACGGAGTGAGGTGATGGCGTCACCGCACGGTGCAAATGAACTTTTCGCCTGAGCTGTCTGTGCAAATGTTCGCCCACACATTCCTGCGACAAACGTACGTCCTAGAGATTTTCTGGCGCTGCAAGCGAGTCGTGTTGTCTTGCGTTGTCAACAAGATAGCTGACGGCTGGGTGAGACTAAAACCACGCAAGCCTGGTATGAGGAACCAACGACGACACGGGTGCGCACGTATTTTCCCCCCAGCTGAGGCATAATTCTTTTCTTGTTTAGATTGACACCCCTGCGCGTGAGGGAGTGAGCGCGAAATGTGGGGGAGGGGAGGCGCACAGAAAACGGGCTGGGCTGTGAGACAGACACTTGGGCGCAGGAAAATCGAGGTTCTTGTTATTGTGTGGACTTAAGAATCTACACGTGACTTGCTGCTGGCTATAGAATGGAGCCGATTGTTGTTGGCAATCGATTCGGTTCGCCGAATGGGAACGACAAAGGAGTACGATCTTGATGTGTGCTGTGCTGTGCGGTGGCGTGGCTCGGCGGCGCAGGCCAGGCAAGGTCTTAAGAAACAATGATTGAGGAAATCGCAACTTGAGATTGAAAATGGATGACAAGCTTGAAGTGTTATGATTTAGAGTTGGGTGGATGGTTGTAGGAGTTGAGCGCCGGCTCTTAGTTGGGTTGGCGTTCTTGCCGGTGGGAGTTTTCTAACAGCTCGACTGAGACACACCCTGGATTTGTTGGTCGACGGTTGACAGTTTATCGATATCTTTTGAATATTTATTCGAGCAGACCTTGAACGGGTGTCGTTTTGCAGATTTGACATGGATATAATATAATGAGGGCGCCGCTGCGATTGGCGCCAATAATGGTAGCCACTGAAGGGTACAAGTAAAGCAAATGCTGTAAGAAATAATGTGCCTTGTAGAAAATGCGTTATATTTCGCGGGAAACGTAGCTTCGGTTCTAGGAATCCAATACTCCAGAGCATGCTGTTTATTTACCTTTGCTTGAACGTTATGAAAACATGCGCTTACTCAGCATATTTTGTGCAGTTAAAATTTCTCCTAAAGACGAAGCGCTTTTCTTTTTCTATAATCTCATTATTTCCAAAACAATTGAACAACAATTGAAGTTCACATCAAAACTGTGACTCTGTCTTGACACAGTTCCACGTGGTTTTCACTTTCCTCTCATTGCATAAGTCCCGACAAGCTCCCATGACCAAGAGAATGCCGAAAGATCGTGGTCAAAAATAAGCCAACAGCGTATTTGCATACAAAGTCGTATCTCTTTTCGACTAAATTGACAAGAGAGAACATAAAACTTTTCCCCACCGAAAAACCGAAAAAAAAAACTGCAAAAAGATAGCCATCCTTCTTTAGTTTTAATTACCCGTTTTTATGTAACCTCTGCCAAAGTATCCAGTCCTTCTATATCGATAAGCCACGTCGTTATATAAGAACCTTTTTTTTCAAAATTACACCAACCGACTTGAGATAGGATCACTTGAGGAAATTAAAAAAAAATCGTAAAAGGAAAGAAATTTGAACTATTGTTGAATTTTTACAGCTGTCACGCATGTCAAACAAGCCATTGAATAGTACAGACGGTGCCAATGTGCATCAAGCAAAGATGATTGCAAGAGTTAAAAGCTCTTTTTATTAGTTCTCCACTCCACTGATCTCTATTTTTTGTTGTTGTTCTTGTATTTTTGCCATTTCTCTTCAACTCGAAAGTCGTTGATTCTTTTTCTTCGCTGTCTTCTTGACAATCAACTGTCATTCGTTTTCGAGCGAGAAAGAGACGAAAGAGTCTCAAAAATGCAAATTTAACTTTTTGCCTTTTTTTGTGATTTTTTTTACTTCAGTTTTTCACACACAACTCGTATGCAAATCTTTTCCAATCATCCACGATGGTAATTTCGTTATCCAACGGCGCAAACGTATCAGCCAACGAGCTGTTACTGCTGTAGTGTGGTGGCCAGGTCTCCCCCGTCACTCCGCACTTCATCGTTTCGGACAGAACTGTAGTCCAAAACAAAACCAGCAAAAGACTGTGTAGAAAAACTTGTTAAGTGAGTTTGTTCCTTTTATTTTATGATTTTGTTTTGTGGTCTTAAAATGAAATTCCTCAAACTGCTCGCCTCAAGGTCGTTTTAGCTCTTTTCTCTGCGGGATTTGTTTTTGTTTTCTCATTTTTATGGATGGAGATTGTTTTTTTTTTTTTGCCTTGTATCTCCCCATTTTATTTGTAATTTATGTATGTGGAGAGTGGTGGAGTGGTGGATGGGAGGAAGATGAAAAAGAAAACATTGTTATGGAAAAGATTTGATTGTTTTTTTGGTGTGTGTTTTTTTGTATTTTTTCTCTTGTTTCTTTCTTTTTGAGGCGTTGTGTTTTTTTTTGTTTTTGCACGACGCACGACGATGAAATATATCTGAGTTTTGGCTGCGATCGGTGGTGGCGGTGGCAGCATCAATCACGTAGACGATATTGCAATTAACTGACTCTTATCGTGAAATGATGAATTTCTTCTTGGAAATCAATTAAAAATCGTGCCACGCGTATGACGGTAGCCAGTTGCTTTTTTTCTCTGCTTTGCTTTTCTTTACTTCAGTGAATCTGGTTGGATAGGATGGTATGAGGCTCGAAAATCGATTGAGATACCAATCGAAAAGACCTGTGAGTGAAGGTGTTTGCTTTATTGATTGAAGTAGATCAAATATTTGATAAACATGACATCACAGTTGTTTGGGAAGTTGTTTTTTCTTTCTTTTACTTATCATTTTGGAGTCGCCAATGAAATTAAGAAAACAAGTTCTGGCGGTTATGGATTAATGGAAAGGGTGGCTTGAGTAAATCAGTTCTATCCTTGTGACAAAGCCAGCATTTAATTCTCGGATACATCTTCTCCATATTGCCGTGTTTTTTATCTGACGAATCAGAAGCAAACTGGAGTGTCGGCACAGATTCTGGATTATAGAATCGCTTAGGAACAAGTCATTTTTAGGTTTGATGTATCATTCGACTCGGTTGGCGGAGCAAGATTTTGTGCAAAGGGGAGATCTGAGGAAAGGCCACACTCATAAAAACTCAGATGTGTTATATGCAAAGAAATTCAAAATTAAAAAATTCCAAGAGGCCAAAAATTCTGTGTAAAATGTCAATGAACATTTTATTTTCACGACATGTGAAGTCAAATTTAACGCAAAATTTAACTTTAAAATTGGTCTTCCTGGCAAATGAAAAAGGGGCGTTAAAAAATAGTTTTCGACTTAATGCTGTAGTAAGAAGTTTCTTTCCCAATCAATTTATTGAATAAATAAAACCCGAAGGAGATCGGCAATGGGATCCCTCTGCTTTAAGAAATTGATCTTAAAAGGCTCAGAGATCTGTTCATTGGCTGTAACTCAAACGATTTACATTCGCTTGTCTTTCCTTTTCCCTTAAACCTTTCCTGAATATAACTTAAACTTGCGATTCAAAGGCAACGAGGCTTTATAAAGTTGACTTGGTAAGCCATAGTTGCGTATGCAGATTGTGATGTGCAAGGATTCAGACTGCAACCTTTGAAGCTGCAATCTGTTCAGTTTTACGAGATGCTAAACTACTTTGTATGTGATACTCATGGTCTAGGGAGTTTATGTGGTTGTGTTGTGTTCCCTTGTGAAGCGTCGGAAGTTTTTCAGAAATGGAGTTAGACACATCAATTTTCTAACAAAGTGAGAGTCCTCGATTATTTGGTGTGAAAGCCACTTTCATGCCTTCTCTGGTTAGTGGATCAAGGATCACCTTCTTCACAACATTTTTTAAAGCACCTCCGATATCAGGAAACATATTGTACGGTCCCTATCGTGTAATGTCCCTAAAGTCGAATTTATCGCATTGGATGTGACTTAAGCAGTTCTTCTTCTTCGTCACAGTGAGAAGAACAATGTGATTCTATTGCGAACATCGCAATTAAAATCGTGTGTAATACGGAAACACAATTTCTTAGCAACATGACAAAGTGCGAGGAAACTGTAAGCGTCTATAGCAATAAGCTCTTTGAAGAGACTAGTTTTAGTGTCCCGTACTCAAGGAAATCATTTTATAACTCCTGAAACCCGTTTGCTGTTATAGCTTTTAAGGTACTAAACATTTTATTGAACGCCACCTAAACGCTTACCACTGTTAGCCTTCAAAATGTGGGCTCTTTTATAACGCTTTTTAAAACATTTTCACACATTTCAACCGGTATTTCATCATGGCTATCTTCCTCGAATTGCTCAAATATTTCTGGTGATGCATGAAGAACGTTGGGTGTTTTTTTTAAGAGGGAATTGAAGCAAATGTATTTAATGCTATTGAAAAAACGGACAATCATCTGTTTAGAAGGACAGAGTATCTTGAATGTGCGCGGAAACCTTAACTATTTTTAAACAATCAGCAGCTAGGTATCATTCTTTTAGAATTTAAGATGGTTCATGGTCACTTTCTGCCACCAGCTTTGGAATTTATTTATCCGAAAGACCATCTGACCACTTCACCGTGTTCATCAATATCTTCAAGCAAGATTCTATCTTTATACATTTCCCTTTTCCTCTGTTAAAAACTCATTTTCGGACATCGAAACCTCTAAAACGTGTCATGAAGATTTAAGGCGGTGTAGTCGCACCTTTGGCAGCATACCACAGTAATTTTTATAGCATTCTATTTTTAACTCGCATTCGTCAAGCTCGGTGGTCCCTCAAAACTTTGCTACTGCTGAAGTGAAAGTGCTATTTTATGGCGCATTTGTTTGCCTTTTGTAGTAGAAAAGGAATGTCTGCGCTCATGGCGCCCAATGCTTGACCGGCACACCTTCTTCCTCCTTCCCCTGCCCCAACTCACTAATAGCAGTAACAGCAGCAGAAAAACAACAAACTCATTTAATTTAACTCCTACTCAACTCGCGAAGTCAACCGTTAATCTCAAAACAGTGCACAGAAGCCATCTAAAATGCAAATTTTTTGGTGAATTTTTTCTTGCATTTTTTTCCGATCCCAAAAGCTCAGCCAAACCTCGAAAACAGAGGTAGACCAGACGATCATTAATCGTCGTGTCGATCGCAAAACACATTTTGAATATTTAATTCCCGAAAATACTGTGCTCCTGTGTTTCGCTGAAATTCATTTAATTGTTTCATTAAGTACGACATAATGGCCGACCTACCGCGTGCGTGGATATGATTTTATAACCGCCATTGATGAAAGCCATTGTTAAGCGCGTCTAATTTGGTTAATTTATCTTGTTTCGCTGACATTTGATGGGATGTCATAAAGACACGTCATTTTATGCAACACTCTGCGGTCAATTGTCTAGCGCTGAATTCGTCGCAGAAGCGAGGCACACCAATGGAGTTGATACGCTTAAGATAAACTTGTTCAGTGTTTTCTTTTTTTTTGCAGCCCAAGGCTGTGCTGAGTGAATTCTCGGCAAAGTTGACGGAACATGCCTCGAACTAGGTGAGGAATTCGATAAAATTCTCGGGAATGTCATCCAAAGTCATTCGCGAGGTGTGAACGAAGACGCAGTGAGCGGTCGTTGCATAATGATGTTCATTGAACTCTATAGTTGTGCAGAGAACAGAGTATAAATCAAAAGGAACAAACAAGAACAATTACTGTGCGCTGGTGCATGTCAATTGGCGAAAATGCAAATCACACACAGAGGACGAACGCATTCAGCGAATGCTGAAAATATGAAATTTGCATTCAAAATATGTGCAACGTGTAGAACTGTCATAATGACACAAACTGTCAAATGTCACGTCGCTGTTCGCCGTTGTCTCTCGTCCATGGACATGGGGAAATATGAAAGTTTCTGACCACAAAAAAGAAGAACGACGAATCAATGGATGCGGTCTTGTGTGCATTATGGAAAGGTACTCTCATGTGGGTACGAAAGAGTCTAAGGGAAAGAAACGACGCACTACAAAACAACGCCACGGAGACGCACTGAATATTCATGATGGCGCAAAACATGGCGGCCTTTGCTTGAAATTGGAGACCATACTCGCAAGTCAGGCCTGAGCATGGTGGAGCGCTCTCAGCACTGGCTATCTTACTTTGTTCGATTGTCCGTTTTGGATGTTCATCATTGTTTCGCGTGACAGTTTGCCAGAGAACTGCTCGTCGAGCAAGCGTGATCTGGCGTTGCAATGTAAAGGACCCTTACTATCACGTGGTTCTCAAGAAAATTCGAAGAGGGCTGGCTAATTACAGGCAAAGACCGATGAGAACAGAAACCTCGATCAGAATGACTCCCAATGGCGGTCGTTGTTGTCGCCGCTGAGGTAAATTTTGTTCTAATGACATGCACGAGTTGTGTGGTGGTTCTTGTAACACAGAAGCGATTAGCATGCCGTGTCCAATTTTGATTAAATGCCTTGATTCGGTTCTCGCTTTGCACTCCGCACTTCTCTCGGTGTTTATTAGTGCTGTGGCATTCGGCGATGAATACTAAGCGACTATGACTCGAGAATCATTAGAATTCGCAGCCCGATCTCGGTCTGGACATTGCATTCTAATTTGACAAATAGAGGGTCTTTTTGAGGATGGTTTTCGTTTTGGCTTGAGAAATGCACGAGCACACGGCGACGTAGAAGTGGAGGAGTGCTTGCGATTATGCGCGAACCTGAAAGCATGGTCATAAATAAAGGATCGAGCTGTGTGGGAGTGAGTTATGCAGGCTTCACTTAATCACAAGTCCCTGATTGCAATCGGATATTTGTGAAATATTATGCGGGTCGTGCAGCTTCAATTGCGTACCGAATTCAATGAACCGCGGTCGAATGTGTATGCAACTGAGGACAGGGTTGGTGTTGGGTTGGTTTTTGGAAGACGAAAATTTGTTGATTAGCATTTCAATTCGGTGTTTCTGTTGAAATGACACATGCTGGTGTGATTTGTGTCTTAAGATCACACTCACGTGCAGGATGTTTATGTGCTCCATCGTGCAAAGAATATTGAGTGTGTGACTGTGAGTCTAAGTGTAAGATTTGTTCTAGAAGTTCAGATTGAAAACTGAATTATGGAGTCTTGGGTTTGGAACATGGAACATTGGAACATGGAACATCTATGGCGGTATCTTTGGAGAAGAAAACCCGATGATGGCGGCGAGGGTGATGGACACTTCATTTGAAGAGAATCTCTCTTAACAGGTCACCCTTTAGAGTTGGCCTGGATCTACTTCTGGTCTCGTCATTCAAGTTATTGGATTGAGGAATTTTTGACATCAATCGATCATCAGTCACATATCCTGTCAACAATCTTTAAACTGCCAAGAGATTCTCCCTTTTTGAGTTAAATAATATCCCGAGGTGAAACCAGTCACCATCTCTTGCAAGCTGCCTCCAATTTCGCACTCCAAGTCGATTGAGGACCTTCTCCACTTGTGTGCGTTATCTCAGAAGGGGTCTTATTCTTTGGTGTTGATCAAATGTCTTCGGTTCAAAGACTATTTCTGCCAGGACGGTGTTGATCGTCCGCCTCAAATGACCCAGCCGTATTAAGCAAGGCATCCGTAGACGCTTGACTAGGCGCATGCTGTCATACAGCCTACAGAGTTATCATTGCATCTTCTCCTTCAGATGTCATCAAAGCTCTCTCTCTCTCGAAACAAAATCCTCAAATTCGCCTTTAATAACGCCCAAAGGAAAAGATTTCTTTTAAATAAAGCCAAACCCCGCCTTTAACCACTGACACGAGTCTACAGATTGGAATTTCATTCGATATGTTTCATTGAATACCAAGACAATCTATTTTTGTGCAAACAAAATGAAATTAAACTCCGATTTCTCATCCGGGTGAAATAGAACTCACTATCAGTATTCAGCAAGAAATTTTCTCACAACACGAGGAAGATGGCAGGATTCACGCGTAAAAACAAATTTAAATCTGCAGCAAACTGCAGTAATTCTCTCGTAGGAAACGTGAACAGCATTCCGGATTTTTTTTGTCGTTCTCTTGAGCCAATCAAATTGTCTTGTTCTTCGGATCATTTCAATAATTATGTAATACCGTCGAATTTGTTTTGAATCTGCGGTTGATTTGTGTTTGTTTAGATAAATAATTAATGCCTCGGAAGAATGTCTATTTCTTTGCTTCTCGATGTTCGTTGATTTGACGGGTAATTTGTGCTTAATTAAGATTTTATGTGTCAACAACAGGTTGACGGTGAAAATTGATTGAAGAACGCAAAAGATCTGAAGATGACTTTTTTTTGAAACATTCCTTGCGGCCTTGTTGTAAGAAGTGGTTTTGAATGAAATGGTTTTGGCTTGGAGATGAGATTTGTAAAGAACTCGTTTGGGACGTGACTTCCAAAAGATGTAGGGCGAATTTGATGAATGTGTTGTTTTTTAAGTGTTGGGTGTGTTATAGTACTCAGCCAAAAATAGAGATCGTCTTGGTAGTTCCTCCATTTGATTTTATTACTGTCGTTCACACTTTTCAGAAAGTGCGCCATTATATCTGCAAAAGCGTCTCGTGGTTAGTTTGTGGTTAGTTTCTTAGGGTAAACTCTTCTCCTTCGATGACACCAATGAAGCCAAAAACTATCCCATCAAAGAATTGATGACCACCGTTTTTTGGGATTTTCAAGGTTTCAACTGCTCGTTTTTCTTTTATAAGCTTATCAGACTGCCTTTTCAGAGTGGTACCATTGGTTCAAGAGTCCAAATTGTGTCGAAATGTCAACAAATTTAAGCTTCACCAAACCGAGTTCTGAAAGAACTTATCTGGTGAACATTTGAATGATGTTAGCAATAAAAATGCAAACAACATATTCAAGCATAAATTTAAACGAAGTCCAAATCAAAATTAATTTTTATTGAAATTTACATGTGAAACCACAAATTGAATTGACCCTGAGAATTTTTGAAATTCACTGCAGTGATGGTCTGGCTTCTATTCCTTTCTGAAGTTGACCTTCAATTATTGAGACTGCTACCACGTAAGCCTTTAAGACACTAAAATCCGTGTCATTTCAATCCATTGAAGGTAATCATTCATCTTCACTCGCAATTCAAAAATATTCCACCGGAACATCAGTTCCATTTAAAAAAAAAAGAAAAAAGAACTGCAACTCATCGACATAATTAAACATTTGTTCAATTCGGTAGAACCATCAATTTACCAATTAACTCCCCAACAATGAGCTAAAAGTCTTTTTTTTCGACGCCTCTTCCCAAAAACCAGTCCAGAGCCCCACTCCACTACGTCCAAGTTCTCACACCAACTCTTTTGCATAGGCGACCTCCGCTGGCAGACGACGCGACTTCCGTCATAGTTCTTAAGTGCTACAAGCAATACGCTCTTCAAAAACCGATTATGAGCAATTGTTCGACAAGTCAAAAAATTCATCCGGCGACGTGACGCGTCGTCGTCTGTCTATAAATAATTTCGACAGCAATTCACAATGTAAACCGAAGATGAAACAAAAATCCAACAAAACCACTCGAGGCAGCGAGTCGAGAAGCAATTCATTAGAATTCGCGCATAGCAGCGACGTAATCACTAATTTTACCTGCTTAGCATTCAGTGTATCTAACTACTTATCTGTTCATCGAGTTGGATTATTGTTTCTCTTCCACATTTTATTATGTGCGACTTCTGCAATTGTCGAGAGAGATACAAGTGTCTCGGCCCCCCTCCCGTTCCAAACGCCTCTCTTAATGGCATGCCAATTGAATTAGATTCGGACTTTTGAGAGGGTGAGGGTGAATTAGATCACCTTGGGATTTCCTATTCAACTATTGTTAAAAATAAGAATTGTGATAGAATTTATTTATAGAACCCCGCTCCGACTGGTGAGACGGCCGTAAGGTAGCAGGCACATTATGAACGGATTTAGATACAGTGTGTGACAAATCAATTAATTAATATGGTGGCTATGACAAGTGCATGCCGCGGTAACTGCTACAAACTGAATTGTTCCTCAGGCAATGCCGAGGCGGTATGTTATGGAAAATTTAACGTCTCTTGGCGACGGCGATGGTGTCGTGGAATTCTTAAGTTAATTTTATAGAATAGATACTGTATCTGGGGAATTCCATGTGATTTCTTGCTTTTTTCAAAGCGCCAAAGCGGATTTTGTTTATATTTTGGTTTGGCCCCACCAAGCATTGTGATGTGGAGCTGTTGTTGGAATGTGCTAAATTCATTTGTAAACACCATAAGAGTTTATATTCTTAATTGATCATAGAATGCTGATGCCGATGCTGATGAGAGGTTGCTGCTGACGGTCTGAGATGTTGCTTCTGATGATCTGAGATCTCACTGCGTGACTTGTTCGCACAAATAATTGCATTCAGGCACTTAATTGCTCAGATACACGATACCTGTGTCTGAGATTCTGTGTTTGCTGATATGAAAACAACTGTTGTTTGTTCTTTGTTCGCTCTGTCCAATGCTTGTGTTGTGTCATTTGAATTCAGAAGGTCGCCTCAATGAATCAACCAACCAGCCAGTTGGCTCATTCTTAAGACCAGACCATGAGGTTTTCTTGGTAAATGTACGGTCATTGCAGGAAATGTCTCATAATTGCAAAAAGACATCTCCCCTGGTAGTGGTTACCTTGGGATTTACTGAGTCGTGAGTTGCAACATCGATTCTGACGTTGTCTTGCGATTGAGTGACTCTTAAGTGGGTCAAGGAATTAACAATGTGGGGGGAGGGGAGGGGGGTTCGTATTTTCCAGAGGTGCAAAGTAATATCATATTTTCAGTGATTTTCGTGAGAATCCAAAGCTTGATGATGCACCCCCAACACGAGGTGGGACTTTTTGACATTTGAAACACGTTTTTATGTGACACCACAGACAAGATTGACTGTGTGGAAACTGGCCACTGATATTTAGATCACGTCCTAAAGGTGTGATTTGAAGACCACAGCTTTTTGCGTGACAAAAAGCAACCTATTTGATTTTTAAATCGGATGAGTTTGACTAAATTAAAATAAATGGAAGGAAGAGAAGTGGATAAGAACATATTTTGAACTAGATGAAGTTGTATGGAGGGCTCTGGGTACAAATGAAATAATCAATTGAACCGTCTTATATGAGAAGTGATCAAGCGACATTTTTGTGGTTCGCATTTTTAGGTATTTAAAGTTTTACGTATACTTCACCACAAACTTTTAGCTTACCACCCTGATATGTACACCTCAGTTGAGTCGGTTTCGGTTTGTTAGAAATATCGTTAAGATGATGGAAGAAGTGACTTTGAATCGTTCTTTATCTCGACCGACACAGAATAAAGCTGCGGCATGTGCTGTGATCTTAATTTCTTCTCCATCACCACAGCCAGTTCATCAATCCTGAGGATTTATATGAATAGATCTACTTTGAAACGGCCTAGTCTACTAAAATGAGAATTAAGCTGAAGCGATATCAAACTGCAAAAGCATCAGACGTAAAGTATCATTCATATGAGAGCAAAAAAGAGTCTACATTCAATACCAATCATCGATCATTTTCCAAGTCCAGGGTTAAATGTCAAATGAATTCCAAATGCTCCGATGACTCAGTATCGTTAAATTCAGTCAGTCACGACCCCTAACTTAGTCACAGTTTATGTCCAAGAATCACCTCAAGTATTCCAAAAACATTCAGTAACACATTAAAGCGGATTCCTCCATTTGTGAATCAGTGCATCTGAATCTAAAAACCGCTCCAAATCGCTCTGATTCATGATTGGAAACAAATCAATTTTATGACAACAGCTATTAATAGCTGCTGCACATTAAATAACACACGCATAGAGTTAGCCTTCTACGGGCTTAGATACCCCATCGAACAGCCACATTCGTTGAGTCTCAAGGAGAGATTCTTGGAATTACCCTCGTTTAAGTCTTACAATTTTTCCCACCTTCATAAGGAAAAAAAAAAAGCAGAACACGGAAGCTTGTTAGCAGAACAAAACCATTCTCTCTCCATCGATAAGCTCATAACAAACGCATGTACAACTTAATGAAGCATAAAAATTACGCGCATACGTGAAATGTTTGCGAGTCCTTCCTTTTGCAATACAAAAGAGTTGTCTAGCGAACTTCGCGTGTGTATAATTTTGGCATCAAAATGAAGACTTGTGTGCAATTTGTTGGCACTATTTCGAAATCTAATGAAGCAATTCGAATTTGCGAAGATTTCGCAAAAGCACAAATTCAACCTTAAACTGAATCGAATTGCTTCACAAGCAAACACACTTCGGGTGTGAAGCATGGAAAAGAATAACTAACAACACCTTTGGCTTGAAAACAGTTAATTTTAAGAAGAAGGTGAACAAATCACAGGCGAAAAAAGCAGCAGAACTGCAAAATACCGTCATGAATTATTCATAGCAGTCGATGGATATAAAATAAATTGCAAAACAAGAGAAGCAACGAAAAAAGAAGCACACTCACAAAACTGAACATGCTCGTCAATCGTTGTCGTCGTCAGTCGTATCTCTATCAACGTAATTGTGCGGTATTTGAAGAAGCAACATCAACTGTGAGATTGAGTCAAATCATAGTAATAACGTCATAAACACCTAGGAGAGCTCTTAATTCCCCGCGACGTAATTCGCATTCGCTCAAGAGCGTGTCTCGGCTCAACACGACTCTTGTGGGCAGACAAGGCACTGACTGAAAATAAAAGCTTCTAAGTCATCAATATGTGCACAATTCAACAATCGTGACATGCTACTAGTTAACACTCATACACATTTGGCCAGTGGAGGTTGGACGGAGGGTGGACGGAGGCGGGAGGTGGGGAGTATATCTCATAAACATCGTTTGTCGATTTATTTCAATCGCTCCTTTCCTTTCAATTTATTCTCTGCTTTTCTGTTTCGTGCTTAAGATCGAAATGAAACTAACAAAAAAAGCTGAGAATAAAACAAAAAAACACAAGGCACATACATATACTCAAAACGAACGTCTTATTGTTGACTGGTATCGCATGCAAAAATGCCGAGAGACAACAGCGAGCGACTGTCCAGAGACCAGACACTGTGCGCTGTGCTGTGCTGAAGAATAAAACATGAACAACCGGTGAGTTGGGAAATTCCCAAAAGCCACCACCACCAGGCCTGTTCACAGAGATACCCAACATACACTAGACGGGGATAGAGAGCGCGCGAGAGACTGCTTACTTACTTGCCCCGTGTTGTGAGCTGCTTGTACGGTGCGACGAGCCGAGTATCTGATAGATATTAGAGGTGTAACTTAAAGCTTTATTTTTAATATCCCGCGAGAGTTTGAAAGGTTCAGAGTACTTAGCGTCGCGGCAGTGGTGTTGTGTGTTTTTTTTTTCTTTTTCCGCGCGGAGTTACAAATAGAATACCAAATCGATTAAAAGCAAAAAAAAAACGCAGAAAAAAAAACGACACGAAAATACTCAGAGCTCCTGTCAGTAGAATCCAGTGTGTGGAGTCTGCTTTTTTGTTTTTTTTTCAATTTTGTGTGTAAATTAAGGTTTTTTTCCGTTGGATCGTATCGATTCTGTTTGTTTGTGTGGTGGGGGGATAGAACTATGCTAAGTTAAGAAAAAAACCCAAGCAACAACAACACGACACAAAAATTAAACGACAGAAATAGTAAGTTGGGATCATAATTTCACTACTAATCGTGCTGAAAAGGTGGTGGTGGCACTTCAGACGTTTGAAGAAGACCAGAAGGTCTTGTCGACACAATAAAACTGAATCTCGATTCACACATCCCTGCTCTTTTCGATGGATAAACTGGTGCAATATTGAAGGATCTCCTTTCGAATTTTAATAGAATTTCCTAATTTTTTTTTTGCCGTGTGTGTTCTTTTTATTTTTCAATTCTATCTGTGCTCTATTCCGATTTGTTTTATGTCGTGTATGGCACTGGTGGGTAGGTATCTGTGACTTAATTGATTGTGATTGTGGTTAAGTGAAGTTTAGTCGTTTTTATTTTTCGTTTTTTGAATTTTCTATCAACCGTCGAAGATTGTGTTGAAATTCTCTTGGCGATTTTCATTTGCTTTTAAATTTAGTGAATTTGATTCAATCAAAGTCAGTGTTTAGCCAAATTTGAGAGGCTTTGCCTTCGTCTTTGGATTGTTGGACAATTTTGAAAATATTTTTTTCGTGCTGCTAATCAGTCGCTTGCTGATTTGCTTCGTGGTGGATGGTGATCCGTCACAGATTATAACTATTTATAGTTCGTTTCTTTCTCTTCGCTCAGTTGTGCTGTGTGAACTGTGATTGACCTTTTGGTTGTCTTGAGATACGGAATTTAGTTTTAAATTTGTTTGATGGTGTCCCTTGATAGTTTTGAAAACGAGATTGAATTTGTACATTCTTCTTGAATGAGTCATTTATTGTGAGGGATTTGAAAGACTTTTGTGATTAAGGATATTTTTAATTTTGTTTTTTTTCTTGAGACGCGACGTTTCATTATATGAACTCTCTATTTCACAATCCATACGAAAATTAAGCTATCTCCAATGTAAGTAGTTTCTACGTAGTTTAAATTTTTTTAAGTACTTCCACGTTTGTGGATAGTTTTGTGATTGTTGTCCATTGAAAAGAGACTTCTCTTACATAAATTAATTTTTCTAATCAGTTTAACGGCACTTTATTAAAGCTTTCATGGGGAAATTCAACTTCTCCTTGATTGTGGGACAATTTCACTGAATTTAAGTATATACAGGATCAATTTCAATGGCGCGTAAATATGGAAAAAGAATTCTGCCTTTTTGGTACGCCTGTTGGTTTGGACGCTTGTTGGTTGATATCCAAAATCACCTTGGAGTGTATCTTCATATAAATATTTCGCATCTGTCATCATTACAATCTTAAAAATTCAGAAATAGATAGAAATACATTGAAATCAGGCCTCAGTTGACTAGAATCGATCATTTGTCCAAATCAAAACTTTTTGTACCTCATGAATCAAATACTTTTAAAACTCTTCCTCTCCTTAAAGCTTCATTTAAGGCATCAATTGACTCAATTTTACAAAGGTTGAAAAATGGAGTTGTCGATTCGTTTACATTCTTACATCTTCTGACAATATTTTCTTCTAACGAATTCTTCTTCAGATTAAGCCTTCCTCTGAATAAAGTCTTCACCTTTCTATAACTTCTACTATCGAATCATATTCCTTGAAAAAAAACTTCACCCATCTGTGTATTCATTCCTGCAAGCCTTTACCTTCCTCAGCTTTTCTCAGACCTAGCCTTCGAAATAAGCCTTCTCAGTCTCCATTTTGGCATACAGCTAAATTCAGCACTCGACAACCTTGAACATTATTTGCATTTCTGTTCTTCAAACTAACCTTGTGATTGCCTGGTCAACTGGCGGAAACTGTTTTCTAGCACTCCACGGACAGTTTTCCACCTAGAAATGCCCAAGAGTCCTTTTCGTTAAAACATCAAATCAATCTTTCTGTCGGACAGTTTGTTCTTCAAAGAAAGACAATGAGGAGTCTCGTTCATCCTATGTGTCACCCTATACGAAGAGTAGAAAGATGCAAAAATCCATTTTAAATAGAAATCTTAAAATCAAACAGTTGTTTCCTAATACAGCGCTTAGTTGCAACTTATTCCAAATTATAAACCCGTTCTGTTAAAAGTCACTTCTTCTTCAGTTAACTTAAACGTTAAACTTCATAGCTCTTTCCCAATTTTGAGCTTAAATGAACATAATCTCCGTCAAAAAACCAGTCAAAACGTCCCATAAAAACAACATACTCTAGACTATGTCAACTGCTTCAACTGAAAGTAAAGATAAAAAAAAGCCAATCCTACTTTAAATGCACATTCCTTGAGACAGTTTTCTCCCGTCGGTTGCTAGAGCCTCCATAGTCTGACTTAAATAATTTCTTTAGACAAACAACTGAACGTGCTGCAGCACCCACTGTTTTTACAAAGCACAAAAAACAGGCTCCCTCCAAACTTACAAATAACACTTCTCAAATCACACTCCTTCACATCACTCATCTTTTCCTTTCTCTTTTTATTTTCATTTCAGATGTTGCAACTAGTACCTCCGCCCATCAACAACACACCGTTGATCAGTCCAGACGACACATATTCCGCTTACGCTGATAACTTTGATCTCTCATTGCTGCCAAATGAAACGGAGCTTCCATTGAGTCCTCAATCGGATTTCTCTTCATCTTCCTCTCTATCACTATCGTCCTCAGCGTCAGTGTCTGCGTCGTCGTCGCCTGCATCTTCGTCTGCAACGGCGTCAGCGTTATCCCCAGCACAAGTCTCTCTGGATTACATTCCAACTACAATTTACCATGACTCAACTGTGACACAAATCAAAACCGAAAAGCCCTGGTCTGATGACACCACTCCTGCAGTCCCACACCAGCAAGGACTACCCCTACAACCTTCCACCACTCTGAATCGCACCAGTTCGTTTCTTTACGAGCAACTCCACCATCACTACAAGCTCTATCCGTCGCCGCAACCATCTCCGCCGAGCCAGGACCACTTCCATCACAGCAACGGTCCTGCCGCCATCTACCCACCATCGCCTTGCCCCTCAATTGATGCCAAACATCATCATCACCACCATCACCACCAGCCACAGCCACACCAAATCAAGCAGGAGTACCATATTTTGCCACCGTCGCCGCCAGAGTCCAGCTGTGGAGCACCCTCGCCGCACTCGTTTGCCGACATCAAGCAGGAGCCCGATGAGGCTCTCATCGACATCAACTCCCTGCTAGAGAATTCCCTGCGCCACGACCCCACCAACGGCGGCAACACGGCCGATTCCAAGCCCCAACAGGATCATCAACTGCTGCGCGAGTACCTCGAGGACACCACATTCCAAAAGAAACACAACCTGAAGCCCCTGGCACTGGAGTCTCTGATCGGCGGCTTGGGTGTGCGCAGTGATATTGAGCCAGTCATCTCATTAGCATTGGAGCATGCCAAGCGCGAGGCCGAGGAGACGTGCACCAAATTGCAAATATCTGCAGGTGAGTCAATTGTCAATTGTCAACTGTCAGCCATCAAACTGCATCCACATCTGCTCACCCACTTCCAAGTGCTGCCAAGTGCTGGCAAGTGACTAAGTGTGGGGAGAACTAGGTGATTTTTGTTTTGCGCCCTCTCGAGGGTCCGGCAATTAGCGAAAATATCGATTCTCAATTCCCGCGCGGAATACGAAATCAATTAATCTGCGCGCCCGCAGGTGTGGCGCGGTGCGAGGGGCGCAATGCCTTGGCTTGGCACTGCCCGCTCGGTAGGTCAGTGAGACCGAGTGGGAAATTGTTTTCTTTTTCGTTTCTCTATCCCTCGCTTCTATCGACTTGGCCGTACGCTTTCGCGTCCCATTCGTGTTACACAACAGCGTTCTGATATTGATTTTGCCTAATTGAACATTAAACATCGCAGAATGACATAAGTTAGCTGGCGTTTGCTAATGTGATCAGCGCTTCGTTTGAGACTTCATTTGAAATTCACTCTTTCGGGTGAGGTGATGTTTGCCAGAAGGCTAGGTGCTAATTTGATTCTCGTTTAAGGTTTCTAGGGGGAAGAACCTTTGGTTCAAAGGTTGTGCGCGGATACGCTCGTGTGAGAGGATTTGAATTTTTCTCTCCAAATGGAATCCCCTGCAAAGATTTTGAATGTGGATTACTCGCATTTGGGATAATAAGCGTCATGAGACTTTAATGAGTCACTTTGGTGTCATCCTCTCATTGTATCGGTTGCGTGAGTGTGTGTCATAAGTGTCAGAGGGGTGTCAGATGAATGACGGTTGTTTTTTTTTTTTTTGCGGTGGTGGTGGATTTGTTGAGATTTATCCACTTGAATGCCATTTAAGTCGATGGATATCATCACCGCTTACTTGACAGCTATTTTTCATGATGACTGATGACAGTTTACTGTTACTTATAATTGCCGCAGCTTTGTTTATGTTTTGAGGATGCAGTTGCGGCAGCAGTTTTATTAAACTTATTAGAGGTGTGACAGAGGAAATTGAAATGAGTTTATGAAAATTTAGTACATCGTTGTTGTGTTGTCTTTAATGGTCCTACTAGAAGGGAGTAAACTAAGTATTCGTTCGATTCTGGTGTTCAGGATTTTATTCAAAAACCATCCACTCCTACGAAACAATCGAAGAGTTTTGAAACTACAACAAGTACCTTGAAGACAATTAAATGTCTAAGGTAAATTATTAAATAGGTTTGAAAGTTGTGGCGGGAGCCTGATGATCCTGGAGATGATTACACCTAATGATCATTTCGAATGGACTTGTGAGATAGTCCTTGATGGTTGATGATCGTACTTGCTAATTATAGCTGATTAAATGATCTCGCCAAATAAGCGTATCTGGTGATTTTGCCCGCAGATCGAAAACTGTATTTGCAGTCAATTAGTGAAGAGACTTGAAGTCCCACTTCACATTCATTCTCCTTGTTATCTGACCGCTTAGTTTTCACAAAAGAGTAGCCCACAAAAGCCATAACTCAAATTTGAACTTAGCACTTGGCAGATTCGTGATATAAGGTTTGCATACGTGATTTCTTTGAAAGATTTAACCGTGGGTTTATTGCCCGATGAATCCGAATCGGTAAATCTTTAGAGTATTTATGCTCCTCGTCTCCTTTCGGCACTCTTCAAATCAGTCTGAGATCTCCAGACTTTCAACTCCATCACACATCATTTCCTCAACTTCCAACTACAAAACCTGTCCATATGATTTAAGACCAGGTCAACATCCTTTGTTTCATCACTCGCAATGCCGCCGGCCAGAGTTCATGTACCCATCGTACACCCTCAAAGTACATGCTAATAAAATTAACTTTTTGACACATTTCGCAGAATCGTTTTACGATCTGTTTACGATTCACAACCCCATCACCAGTTTCGTTGACCCGATGAACTAATTATTCACGCTGCCGATGCCGAGTGAATGTTTCACGAATGCAAATATGTACAGTCTTCCTTTCTAGGCCTCTCAGGTGTTACACACCGAGGACGACTGCATATTATTCACCTTATTATTCAGCTCTCAAGAGTAGTCATTAGAACCAACATTCTCTGTGCTCCATATACAGAGGAATAAAGATTATCTGGCGCATTGCGACAAACCATTCATTCAGTCCACATGATAAATCGCAGTCCCAGCTTAAGTCAATTTAGCACGCATTTAAATACAAAAAGCAGCCACCTTCTAATGCCCAATTAGTTGCAGTTGATTGGAGGGTAACAATCGCTTGCCGCCGCCATCGCGCTAGTTTGTCGATAAATCATAACGAAGATATTTCAAGGTCCGCCGGAGAATGCTAAGAACACACCACTTAAGGCACCTGCGTACTCGTATCGATTCGAATCGAGCCACAAAGTAAAGCACAACAACAACACGGCGACGACGACAACAACTATTAAATCAAAATTGTGCATACTCGCGGAAAGTCCACTCGAAGTCAAGCAAGACAATCGGTCCGTTGTGTGGTGTGTTGTAGGCTTCTAAGCGCGCCTGCAATCGTGCAAGAGTTATCTTTCTTTATACTCTTGTAAACTATAATCTTCGTACTGTGTTGTCTCGTTTATTGGTTTAGCAATCTGGGTTTTTTTTTCTCTCGTTGTTTTGTTGCCTCATTTCGAAAGCGTGAAACTGGAAATCAGATTGTGTCATGTTGCTTAGTCATTTGAGGAGGGCAACATAGACATTGCCCGGGTGGCGGCGGTGGATAGTTCTCCATACGACATACAGTGGGGGTGGGTGGACAAACGCGGGTATTAATTCATGCAAATGAATGGCATTTACAGACTAACATGGTTTTTAAGTGAAGCTTAGGAGGGGTGAAAGAGAATTGTGTGTGCAAATGAAGTTCTCACACCAACTCTTTTGTTTGAGAGTTTTGTGATTTTTGTTTCCCTGTGAGTTGGAATTGACTTTGTTGTGTGCACAAAAAACTTTCATAATTTATCAATTCGATCCGATAATGATGATAAAGATCAATCGTTTTCTCTGCGGACTACCTCAAAGAGCTGGAAACGAGAAATTTGGCAAAGTGCCTCAGAAGATGTCATACCAATTGGTCATCCTTTCAAACTGGTTATTAATGATGGTTTTGTTTTTTTGATATTTCCAATTAGAGTTTCTCATTTGGCATATGAATTTGTGCGGAGTTCGCTCTAGAACATTATCTATCGCGCTTTATTTGACATCAAATAGGCCTTAAGCAAGAAATTCAAGTGTATAACATCAGAAAATTCCTGCTCAACACCTTAATGATTCATTCATTATGCCCGCTGTATCGTGTAAGCTACGAACCATGCAATCTCCATCCCACTGAGGTTTGTCATCTGCAGGGAATGCAGCACTCTTGTAATTTTAATCGATTTTCTCAGTTGGTGGTCCACTCACAAAATATTTTCTTACACACTGCAGGCTTGCAATTTAATTCTCTTCTCTGCGGGATGGCATACGGGGGTGGCTTTAAAGTGTGCTTCAGTACTCACTCATCAATCATGTAGATTTCTGTCAGTAAAGTGCCAATGGCCTCCCATAGCCTCAAAATTTATGAAACCTCACAATAATGAACCATCTGTTGATATTCCTTGCCGCTGCATCAGAGATCATCAGTCAAGTCTTGAATCAAACTTCCACAACCATGGCCTCGTCAAATTTCACAACAAGCCCAAGAATTGCAAACATCACGACCAACCTATTCCACAGAACCCCCATGGCAGAGTCTCAAGAATCACTCGCATGCGCACCTCCTCTTAAGATCAAGTTCAGAGCACAAGAGCTGCGAATTTTTTTCGCAAAATCATTCTGCCTCTTAGCACATGAAAGAAAAGCTCCAACCAAGTGGGACATCTGTCCGCGTGCGTGCGGAGGGGTGATGGCCAATTGTTTTCTTCGCTGAATTCATAATCAATTAGCGCCTGGTGCCAACTGGTACCGCCACACACAGAAAACTCCTCTTCTCCTCCTTCAAATTGAGTTATGAACCGATTTTTAACAATCATTTATTTTTTTTTTGGTTTTTCTCTTGTAGATCCACAGAAATGGACGCCGACTCAAGTACACGCATGGCTACGATCCACCGTGGAACAATTTAAATTGCCGCCGATCAATGATTTGGAATTGAAGTTCCCAGAAGATGGTACGACCTTGTCATTACTCACCGAAGAGGAATTCGTGAGACGAGCACCTGAGGTGAGTTGCAAATTCGAAAAAAATTCAAAAACTACACACACATGCACACACGCTCCAGAAGAGTATGCTGACTGTAATCTGAGCCTAACTGACGTCACACAACTGATGGTGGTTGTGACGGTGATGGTGCGAAAAGAGAAAGAAGAAGGAAAACAAAAAATTGTTGGCCCAAAAGAAAAGTCTACCTCTGCCTGACGGTGGTGGCGATGGGGTGATGGTGGTGGTACCAGTCCGCGTTGCGGTCTCTCTCTCTTGTGGAAGAAAGTAGGTTTCGTTTAAGCCACACAGCACACAGTTGCTGTGATGGTGTTTGTGCATTGTTTTGTGGTTTTAAAGTCACTTTCACCTTGCAATGTCGTTTCTTTTTGCTGTTTTTTTTTGTTTTTGTTGCTTTAATGGCTTCCATGTTTGCTCTTACCGATTTTGTTGTTGTTCTGTTTTTGATTTTGGCTTATATTACATTATCGTATTATGTTTTCCCTCCCAACCTTCGCGCGACATTCCATTGCCGGTGCGCTCTGGTGTAAGAAGAAAAGACTGCGCATGCGCGCGCGCTCAGACCACACGTTTGGCTGCATTGGCTATGGCCATGGCTAATATCGCGAGGCATTATCAAATTTTTTCTTGTTGTGTTTTCTTTTGACATTTCTCTTTCGGTCTCTCTCGTAATATCACGAAATTGAATTGACAATCGATGAGTTTTCAGCTCTGGCGTACAAAAGGGCGGGACAGAATGCGCGCAGCGTGAGGCGTGAGCCACGTCTTGACCGGGTAATTAAATTGTGTTTTTGTCATTAGACATGGATGCTGATGTTTGTTGATGATAATGCCCGTTGGTTTGGTTATGCTTAGCCTCAATTAATTGATTGCATAACACTTTTGTGTCTTTCTGTCTCTCTTGCCCCGTACATGATGCCTTCATTCAATTATCTGACATTTATGACTGATCAGAGGTAGAAAAGAAATGTGGTTATTTGGAGCATTAAGGTGCAGAATTTGGCACTTGACTGGCTGTGTGATGTAACACGTACAGATGTGTGTGAATTGAATTCGAACACGATATTGTGTAACTGGCACTTTGTGCTTTTTGTGTCATTTGTCACATTGCTAGCTGACTGTTTGTTTGCCATGTGTGACAATTAGATTGAAACTCTTCACACTTTATAATTGATAATCGGTTTTGATCTGACTGATTTTTGGTTTCTTTGATCCAATCTTGTACAGAGCTGCGGAGATATTTGATGATTGACTTGTTATGTCAGATGACAATCTGCAACTGTCAAAACTGAGTTTTGTTGTTCGGATGGAAAATTTGTAACTGTCATCGACAACAAAACATGGATACAAATTTTGGGTTTGCTTTATGCTAAGTGTAGTGCAAGTGGCTCGACCACTTTCGTTTTTTTTTTGATTTTGGCTTTGTTGTTTTCATTCCCTTCGGTTGGATTGTGTTGAGTGGTGTATGAGGATGACATAACGAAGAGTGCAACTTGTTAGTTATGAAACAAGGCTTTATTTTGTGGAGAATGACAAGAATTTTTGTGTGTGGATTTTTGTAGTGGGCTTTGGAAGGGGATTTCCTTTTTTTTTCATGTTTTGAATGTACTATGACTAGACTTACAGCTTTTATCTTTTTTTCTCTTGAAGTGTCTTATTCTGATAGCCAAAACATTCTTTTCAAAGTTTCGGATTCTTGAAGTCCCTATAATACAGTATTTTTATTTCCAAGGACACTCTAAGCAGAAAGTGTAACATTCCTGGGCTTAAATAGTCAAGTCTTGTACACTTTTACACAGTCTCTCCCGTGATCTTAAACCCAATAAAAGACACGACTTGACACAAAACTTAATGACCTATAAAATGTAAAACATGATTTATTCTCATAGAACGGCCAAACATTAACACAATGACGACCTTTAAACGAGCTACTACCAACCTTGGTCCATAATTACCTCCTTTAACGATCATACATTATTTCTGCTTATAAATTTAATTTTTATGTGAAACTTCTAAGCGAATTTTTCACTTCACGTCCATGCCTGTCACACACAAAACATAAATAAATCATTTTATGAGCACTCGCTTCTAAGAACCAACCTATTATGCCAAGGAATAAACAAAAGACTTCTGGAATTCATGCCAGTGACTTACGCAACCCCCCACGTACACTGCTGCAGCAACCAAACAATTCTAAATTATACAATGCAACGTCGGTGTTAATCAAGCCCACTTCATCAGCAGTACCGCTGCATGAAGAAATGGCAATTCATTACCGTCACTCTTGCAGCGAACAATAAAAGCAACAACAACAGCAGCACGTAGCGAAACGTCAAATAAATAAATAAAAATTCTTACAACAATCTATAGAATTTATTAAGGACAATCTAGTCATGCATGCAAGCAGTGACTGGGCAGTGTTGTAAGATTGTGTAGAAAACGACAGCGCCAACGACAACGCCAGCAACAACGACAACTTCGTGACAACCTGATTTCTGCACAGATTTCCCCACACAGCGTTGCGTTGTGGAAAATTCTGATCTTTCTTTTTCGCGTTTTGCAGCGATCGTGAGATCTCTTGACAGTTAATTTGACGACGAATATCGTGTATTAGACACCTCTCGCCCGCACCTTTGAGAAAATGTTCGTCTTTTGTATGTGTTTATTTTTTGTTTGTTTTGCACCCAAATGACAGATGTCAGAAAGTAATGTCATGTCATTCTCTTTGCAGGCTGGTGGTACGATTCATGCTCAATTGGAAATCTGGAAATTAGCTTGCAGTGACAATTTCCCGAATGATTTCAACGCTAATCCAACGAACAATAACAACAATAATAACAACAATAGCACATCGAACACATCAGTTACAACGCCAACTATTCCCACCTCAGCCATATGGAGTCCTGAGTGCATTCAAAACATGGATATGGACGTCAGTGACGGTAAGTAAACAAAGCCTATACTCAACACTCACCTCACTCACGTCATTTGTAATTAGAAACAAAATAAAAAACTGAGCGAGAGAAAACCTATAAATACCCCTGCTTACGGCAAGTGATGTTTGTTAGGGGGCGGGAACAGGGGAAAAAAACAACCCGTCAAAATTTCAATCAAACTGACGTAGATACTTGTTAGATTCATTCATGAGTAGAAAATAAACTCACGGCCGCCACAGGTGGCGGTGGCATCATGTTGGCAGACATTAACGCCGATCTATTTTCTGATGTAAGGAGTTAAAAATAAACGGCAAACGCATCTTCAATTGAAGAGGCGTTTGTTTTTAGAATTGCTTCGTTTTTTTTCTCTTTGTTTCGATGGATGATAGTTTTTTGTTATTCTTCCTCTGTTTTTTTATGTGTTTTGTTTTGCGGCGCAGATTTGAGTGGCTAAAAGAATAATAAGATATAAAGCTGAGATGAATCTTTTTTGGCAATTGGAACGTAATTACCGTGAGATAATGTATTGAAGTTGAATTTGCGTAACTGTGAGCTGAAGTGAGGAGAATTTTGTTTTTAGACAAATGATGAGGGATGGAAACGGATGACGGAGTTTGAAAGAAGTGATGCTTTCTTGCAAAGTGGTGGCGGAAGAAGTTTTAAGATTTAATTGAGGAAATTGAAGCTGTATCCCAAAAGCAGGATCAGAAGGCATAAAAGTTGGTCTTCAACGGAAATTTCGACGTCAGTTATTATTCTCCATTCAAAACTTCATTTTTTAAGCATACAATATTCAACAAAAATCTAAGATCATGTTTGTTTTTTATTTTTCAGATGAGGATGAGGAAATCATTCCACCCGGCACAGTGAACAGCTCTCCAGCGATGGCCTCAACAACAGCCACCACTGGAGGTACATCATCGTCATCCGCCACTCCATCTGGTGGTGCAAAACCACCAACTGGACGTACCGGTGGATCTCACATTCATCTGTGGCAATTCTTAAAAGAACTTCTCGCCACACCGCATCTGCACGGAACGGCAATCCGTTGGATCGATCGCAGCAAGGGCGTCTTCAAAATCGAAGACTCAGTACGTGTGGCAAAATTGTGGGGTCGCCGAAAGAATCGACCAGCCATGAATTACGATAAGCTTTCGCGCTCAATCAGGCAATACTACAAAAAGGGCATCATGAAGAAGACCGAACGTTCACAACGTCTTGTCTATCAATTCTGTCATCCGTACAGTTTGTAGACGACAGTTGCGCAATGAGATGAAGAACAAAATATTTATTTATTTATTTTTGAAACAAACAAAGAGAAACAACACACACAAATGAGAATCAAAATGAAGGAAAGAAACACATGGACGTGGAACAATTATTTATATAATTTATTTATTTATACACTTTACAATTATTTAATATTTAATTTTCAGTGTGAGTGTTGATTGAATGCGCGCGCATTTTAAAACTCAATTCTGGTAGATTAGGACTTACTGTGTAAGGGATACAACAAACGGTACTCTTTCATATTTTCCCACAAATACGCGAAATGAGGACGCACCTCAAGGGGAAAATATCAAATGCAGTGCCAAGAACAAATGAAAAGGAATATATCAAAAGAAACACAGATACACCATAAAATCCACCTAAGACGCATTGCTGGCGGCGTTCCATTGTGCGTTCGTTTTGGTAATTTTTTCAGGCAAATGAAAAAAATCGCCAAACTGAACAACGCCCCACCGGCAAATGCATGAGAAATAATTTATTTAATATTATATATTTATGTATATTTATTTTTTTTTTTTCAATTTTTCTTGTATTTTAATTTGCTTAATTTTTTTTGCAAACAAAAATGGGCGTCCACGCGTCCATTTTGAAAGTACGTATATATTTATTAAAGCCGGAGGAGATGTCAAGGAGTCAAGACGGCTGATGCGGATCTCGTCGGAGGAGATGTGTATTTTTTGAGACAGTCCCGTACACCGGCAAGGTCTGGCAGTGATTGACGATCCTTGCTCTCCTTCCTTTTACTTTGCTCGTTTAAGAGAACACAATACATATATCTATGATATATAGCAGTACGTTCTATGAACACACAGATTATTAGTCAGTTAAGTCAGCAGCGGTGTGCATCTTCGATTCGTTATTTTTGTTGAAGATTACACATTAACATACTTATGTTACGTTCTTACGGTACGCTAGCTTTAAGCGATAAGATATTCATAGTTGAAAAGTCGAAGAACAGCCGAAGAGCCGAAGAGCCGACGGCAAGATGTTGCTTATAGCAAAAATTTGTTTCATACATATACATATGTGTGCGTATATATGTATATTTTAATTCAATTTTTGTAATTGAGAAATGCTCGTAAGCCCAATGGGCTTCATTGGAAGAATTCAGGAAATATTTATTTATTTATTTACAACAGAAACCGAACCGCAGACAAAGACACGCTCAAACTAGTAGGTCCCTCCCCCACCACCGTCCTGTGTGGCGTGGAGAACGAAAATAACTATTTATTTCATATTTATACTGTGAGCTCAAACCGCACTCACCACTGCGGGTGTGCAATTATGATTTTTTCCAATAAACCCTATTGGAAAAACGACGATACTCTGAACATGCGTGCAGCATGCAAATCTTGTTTCCTTTTCCCTTTAATTTATTTATAAACTTACACGAACATATTCAAGTGTTAAACACATATTTTGGGGTGTTGGTAATTAATTATTTTTTTTTTCTTTTTTTTTTGACAAATATTTATCTTAATATTGTATTGGGTACTCTATATATTATATACGAAAAATATATAAACATTTTTTTTATTTTCATATATTATGAACACACACATATAAAATATGCGCAAAAGAAAGAAAAAAACATAAATGTGATTTAAGTGCCTTTTTTCAGAAATAATTAATTATCTAGTTGATTGCAAAGCAAAGAGAATATTGAACGTGTAAACATTTTACGTAAAAACTTTTGTGTTTTGAAAACATTACTTTTTTTTAATGATGATAATAATAATGCATAATTTATTTATTTATTTAATTTTTAAGGCTTGAGGTACCTCAACAGTACATTTGATAGTAGTGGAAATTACATATGAATGTTAAACATTTTAATTTTTTTTTATCTTTAAACAATAAAACTTGTCGTAAAGAAAGGAACAAGATAAAATGGATAATTTAATAAAATAAACAAAACGGAATATATATTTATTTATGTAATATTTATTTTTGTATTTATTGCAATCTATTTATTTTGAATAAATATATGAAAATATTTGGGTGCTGTTATCTTTCTTTGGTTTAGATCGATGCATACAGCTTCGAATTCAGCTTAGTACACAATGGCGGAGTTAATGCGTGGTAACTCGAATGCTCAAATATTTATTAGAAATCAATACAGTTTATGTTTCGAGTTATTGGGGACTTAAAGTAAAGAAAGTTTGAATATTGTAGTAATTTACAATTTTCTTTAAGTGACTTTTTCAGCATAACATAATCCATCAAAGATTCAAAGCCATTGAGACAACGCAACAGAAGACATCCTTGGTTGAAATGACACATACAGGTTGAGAAGGACCTCATCCGACTGCATATGTGCAATTGGTGGCAGTTAATGAAAAATCGTGCCAGCTGCTAGGCATGTTAATTGAGGCACACGTCCATCTCGAACTGTACCACCAAACAAAGAAGTATATTAAGTTGTCTGGGACTGAGATAATAGCTTTGTTCGTCGGAAGATTAGGTTGAGAATAGGTGCAGATAATACGTTGACATATGTTCTAATGAATCTAAAGGAAGGAGAGTGAGTACAATCCACTTCTTCCTAGTTGTTTTTTTCGATTCTTAGAATCCACAATTTTACTCGTTTTATAAGCTTATAACGAATTTCTACTGACTGAAATTCGTTTTCCCGTTCGGGGTCCTAGATACCTTCTCTAATAATAGCACATACAACAGGAGTAATTGCTGAAGAACAAGGGATATTACTCAGTGGAGTTCTGTTTACATAGCTTGGGCTTGGTCTTTGAGGACTGTGTACTGCCACCCACTTTTTTATAAGTCTGTATGCTATAGGCAGAAATGACTGACGAATTAAATGTCTTAGGTCAGAGCTGATTTTGACTGTCATTGACCCAACAATTGGATGGGTTTCTTTAGGCTCAAGATGCGATTGAGTAGT
Source organism: Eristalinus sepulchralis (assembly GCA_944738645.1). NCBI lineage: Eukaryota > Metazoa > Arthropoda > Insecta > Diptera > Syrphidae > Eristalinus > Eristalinus sepulchralis. The sequence goes on along the minus strand of OX122885.1, from coordinate 5,442,695 downwards.
AGAGACCTCTACCGAAAGACCAAGTTAAGTTTTGTTCACTACAACACTGTGTTCATCCCCCTCTGACTGTATGGTGGAGATACCTGCACGTTGTTAAAAGCGGTTGTAATTTGAAAATTTCTGCCTGCGACTTTTGGTCCTGTAAACAGATGACAATATGTGTAGTTATGCGTCTACGAATACAATGGATAGAAAGGCAAGGTCATGTAGAGCGTATAAACAACACAGTTCCAACCTGAAGAGCCTTCAAATCCGAACCATTGGGGTTGTACGTAATATGGCGCACAACAGTGGAGAACTACCTGAACCAACTATGTGTTCGAAAGAGGAGGCAGCTGACGAGAGACCATACTAGCTTGATTAGTTTTTTGCCGACTCCGAACGGCGAGATTTGAGAAGCTTTTTGTAGGCAATTGATACTCTTTTAGTGTTGTCAGCATCTCGAAAGAGGTGGTGCCGTGAAAAAATTAGAGGTGTTCCGTGAGGGAAGCGTGTGTGTCGACGCACTTACCTTACACTACAACATGGTGCACACGACCTAAGCAACCTAAGAAGATGAATCAAATATATTTGAACTTCTGGGAATTTCGCCAGCCATCAATATTCTGCTGAAATAAAAACAAATAAAAAACACTGTAACACGGAAGTAAAGATAGAGGTCTTTAACTATCTATCCGCTTTCCTGTTTTCTGCTATATGTTTTGGAGTGTTTAGAAACATTGATTTAACCTGGACTCTGACAGAGATAGGTCGTCTTTGAAGACACAAACCCTGATGCCATAGAAGGCTATGAACAAACAGTACTCTGACTCCGATAGAATGACGACGTATTCGAGCCATGAAATGAGTGGATGCGCACTGGTGGAAAGGGGGTTCTACAGGTTGCCTGCTACAGTCTAGATGTTTAAGTTTGCTGTTCCTTGCAAATAAGTGGCAGGTGGTTTAATCCGTTCAATTGTCAGACTGTGGTCGGTATTGTCATCCTCTGTAAGGGCAAGCTAGGTTGTTGTCACGGCACTAGAAGTGCACCATTTGAAAACTTGAAATGTGTGATAACTAATTGGTTTCCAGCTACCCACCCCAATCTTGCAGGCCTATAGCAATGATGGAAAATGCAAGGTTTAGCAAAAATGGTCGACTTCAAGGTATGTACGCAACTGGAAGAGTTTCTGAGTCAGCGGAATATGCGTAGCTGAAAGCAACGGACAAAAGACCGTGTTGAGTGAAATTGCATGCAGGATGTTGTCCAGGTCCACCCTGGACTATAAAGTCAGTCAAAAAAGAATAAGGAAACGTGACGTTGTTGATGTATTAAAAGTCTGCTTAGAAAGTGTTCCCGAATAGCAGGCCAGCTCAAAAAGATGTCAAGCGAAGAAGGACGAGAATGGTAGCATTGCGGCACACTGTGGAAGTGGTGCTAACCGCCCGTCTGATCTTAGGAGAAATGACGAAGTCCTCATTCAATGATTTTTCAAAGATATGTTGGGTGACCTAAGCAAATGAACTTACCTACGTTATAAGCTCGACTAAAGGGCTATGGGTCGAAGACCTGGATTTGAATGCGCGGCATCGATTGCTCAGAGTCAAAAGCTTAGAATGATGTTTAAGGCTCGGATTCGATTTTTTGAATTCAAAAACACGACAGCGAGGCCGAGAATCGAGAGAGAGAGAGAGAGAGAGAGAGAGAGTTGAAAATTCACATCAATTCGTGCGAAGTAGAATGGACAATGGAAATAAGATGATGATGATGGGATATCTTTGCTTAGCAACAAGCTTAGACCCACATATTCGTAAATGGCTATATTTTGAATGCATTTTCGTTGCTAATTTTGAACTGTTTATCTGCTCTCAGTGCACTTTACTTATTCAGCGGCGCGAACCCTGTGACCAGCGTACAACAGAAGAAGTGGGTCACTGACGATGGCGGATTAATATCGAAACCCAACTTTGACCAAAACTAGAACAGAAAGAACTCCTTGGGTTTCTAAGGAAAATAATGAAGATGTCCAATTGTTGTTCTTCGTTCATTAGCGTTAACAGATGCATGAATTATTTTACAACCCCCATAACCTCTCGATCATATCCCAACATCCCGACAAAAAGGAAAAAAAATAAAGTTACAGATTAACTTTGGATATATTATTGATTTATTAATTATTCTATAATGATTTTGTTTTCATTTTTTTTTTTAACTTCATTATCGATCATGTTAACAAAGAATTAATTTAATGAATACAAAGGAAAAGAGTGCTGTCGCTGTTTTATGTTCCTTCTACGTTCCCAAAATGCAACTAAATTTAGATATCAACTAAATGTCACTCCCTTCGCTCTTGTTTGTCTACAATATCCACAGAGTGACTCTTCCCAGAGTACGAGATCGATATTGAGTGCGAAGGAAGTGACCACTAGCGCTTAAGACACATCAAATTGAATTTAGTTTAGCCACCTAGTGCAGTTTGTCAATTAACTCATCTTCTTTCACTCGACCTGGTTCCAGAGCCGGAACCGCTTCTAGTTCATTTTTTTAGAATTTGTTCATAACTTCAGAGGTGCTTGCGTTTCCATTGCGGCAAGTTTTATTCTAATTTGATTTCAGGTTTCCTTCCCATTCTCCGCGATTAGTTTGGTTATGCTGAAGAAAATGCATGGCTTCATTGTTTTTTGTTAAAAATTAATTTCGTTTGTTTTTGAATGTTAAAGAATTTGTTTGCTGTTTTGTTTTGTTTTCTATATGCTAATGGGGATGGTGGTGGTAATGGTGAGATTTGTAGTGCGTTCAATCGCGGATGGTCTGTTTGTTGAGGTAACCCATAAGAGCTTGTAATCGCTTCTTGATATTCTTTTGATCGTCAAGAGTGCAGCCCAGGAGGGCGTTTTCGAATTTCTTGTCAACAACGACATCTTGACTGGTCTCCTCTTCGGTGAAGTGACCCATATGACTGCCGTCGGATGAACTGCACGCGTTGAGGTATTGCTGACATCGTTGTCGTGAGAGTACTGGATCACCCAGGGTTATCATCATATCGATAAGCATATTTATCTGGCTAAGTGAATCTTCTTGAGAGTTGTCGCGTACCGTACGTACATTCAGTTCAACTGTTGAGAGACGGGAACTCACACGTTGTATGTAGCATGCGATCTCTTCGCGTTCAGCTGGAATAAAAAGAGGGACAGGAAAAAGGATTTGAGAAACACGCACACGATTTGATTTATAAATAAAGGAGTTTTGGAGATAGGGACTTGTTGCAATAAAGCAATCTCCTTATTTATCATGATACAAGCATTTTCTTGGTTGAGATGCAGGTACGTCACATCAAAGTCACATTCAAAAACGGTGTCACCATTTCCAATTAACCTCATTTCTCGACAAAAGTCAACAGAAATTCAGACTTTTTCGTTCGGATTCATCAGTCAGCACCTGCTACTTGTCGATTACATATCTTAGTCATCAAATTTGAATCAACTATGCCCTTATTCGGCAATAAAGCAGAAACTCAAACTCTGATTTTATTTCCCTACCAAACCACTTTGATTCGCAGCATACAAATTATCCCATTAAATCGTCACCCTGATCAGTGTTTCTGATGCGATTCACACAGCAGTCTTACATCCCACGCATTCGTGTTCCATAACCAGCATAATGTTTGTTAGTCCACACCATAAACAGGCACTAAGAATTTCTGGCATATTTCACCGAACTGTTCGCACAGGTTGTTTCTTTGATTCTGAGAAATTTTAACGACTGCTTGTGATGGAGGGAGAAGTGACAAGGAAGATGGTGTAGCTGACTTGGCTGCAAAGAACTTCAGCAAGAAGAATCGATTAATCTTGAGGACATTTGAAGAATTGCAACTGACTCCCAATTTTATGGTTATGCTACGTGGGAAGCTTTGAAATGCTTATGTGAATGGATTCATTGATCGATGGGAGTAAAGCAAAATATGTGGAGTAAACAAAGGATTCATCGGCGGGGTTCAATTGATCTTCAACATTTGACCCAGTTGCGAAAAAGAAACGAAAGGAGCTAACTCACTCAACTGACTACGAGAACTTTCCTCAGCTTACTTCCAAGTCTTATCACAAAGTCTTGATAAAACCTCAAACGACAATCTTATCAAACATCACTTCAACTCAATCTCATCATACTTACATTCGCTCATTCCATGCAACAAATCATTGGTTTTAATCAGGTCAATTGACATGAGTAAAAAGTCCTTCTTCTCCTGCAGACCGAGTGCATCCTTTCGGAACTTCTCCACTCTAGCGTCGAGCTGATCCAGCACACTTACAAATCTGCAACACACAAAGCAAATGAGAAAACCAACGAATTAGTGATCATCCATTCTCATCGGCGGATATCTGCAAAATTGCATCTTCTGCAGTAGTCTTTACCTCTCGTTCAAATTAAAAGGTCTGCAGCACGTGTGCAGCAAGACATTGGGCAAGGTAATGTATGTGAATGTGTGTGTTTAACGAACGAGCGAACGAACGGAACGGGAAAAAAGAAGAGAAAAAAAAGAAACAAATGAAAAAAATTAAAAATCTCGACTCGCTTGTGCGCCTACAAAATGGATCAAAAATAAAATCAATTCTTTGGAGAGAGAGAAAAAATTAATTAAATCATAAAATATAACAGTAGCCTAGAGCTATTCAATTTTGTTTTTTTTTTCATTTTAATCAGAGATATTGACCTGTCCACAGCTCGGTCATCGACATACGCATAACCACTGCCAGCGGATGAAGAGTCCAATCCTTTTCGGAACGAAGATGTTGTTGCCGACGATGTGTCCATTACCCCAGAGCCGGAGTAGGCATTCGAATTCGAGTGTAAACTAGATAAATAGTCAAAATTCATTGACGATTCAGAATGTTGCTGTTGGAATGGACTATCGGAATACTCTTGTGGCGGTGGCACTGGGGCAGAGTCAATTTCCATTGCTTCACTTTGATATCGTTGCAGATTGCTTGTTGCGTGCGACAACACAGCTAATTGTTGATTTTTCTCTGCCAGCTGCAACCTCTGCTGTTGTGGTTGCCGATGTTGTTGCTGTTGCGGTGGCTGATAAGGCGGTGGTTGTTGTGATGACGACTGTTGACAATGGAGTTGCGCTTGTTGTTGCCGAGCTTCAAGTGACACCGCACGTGCAAACGAATCTTGTGAATCCAGTGCTTTTTGGAGACACACAATATCTTACAATTTATTCTACACACAAGATATTTTCTTGAATTTTGGTTTTTTTACTTTTAATTTGATTTGTTCGCTGGAAGTAGGAGAAAGAGAGAAAAGCAAAAAAATGCTTCTTCAGCACACACTCTTCACTAGTATTTACCTATCGATTGTCGCTAATTGACGACGACTGAGCACAAGTAGACTTGAATCGGATTCATTTATTTGCATTTCTTGCGAGGATGTAGTACACTCATCGTCAGTTAGCATTGACGTTGGATTTCGGTGAGGAGACGGTGACTGCATCGGTTCTGTCTGTGAATTGCTGGTCTCCGGCTCCCCATCGACTCGTCGACGTTTTCTAAGCATACCCATAAAATTTCCAAACATTTCAACTTCACCTCGATTTATTTTGTCACACACGCTCTATACTTTTCGGTCGGATAAGAAAACCGTAAACGTTTTCGTCTTTTCTTATTCTTTTTGATTATACCAGAATGAATGAATGCAGAGATACCAAACTGCGCAGAAAAAGTACACTTTTCTTAGTTGCTCGCATGTATTTTTGAGAAATTTTGCATTCGGGAGAACTGAACAACACGTCGACGGGAAACTTGTGCACACACAAGAACACAGCGAGAAGGAAAAAAAAAGTTGATTGTCTTGTCTTTTTTTCTTTTTCGTTTCTTTTCTCGCGAGAACAAGATGTGAGGGAGTTGGGGCTTTTTTCGTTCGTTCTGACCCTCAACTCATCGCTTTATGTCCCGAGCACAAATAAACTTTTCATCCGATTCAAATCTATTAATAAATGCCTTTTCTCGAGGATTCTAGCGCATCAAGCACGCACAAGGCTAACAAATAGAATTTACCTGATTCGACCAGAAGGTTCGGTTATTTCTTTTTGTATATTTTTTTCTTCTCTTGTTTTTTTTTCTATGTTCGTCGGTTTTTTCAGTGTCTTCTGTCGTCACTTGAAAGATTAAACACAAAAATGCAATTTTTTGTAGTGGGAAAATGGATTTTTGCAGCCAGTTGGTCGAGTCTCGAATGTCAAAGTGCGACGGTGATATGGTGAAATGTCAATTTCAAGTGGAAAGAGTAAACAAAAAGTTCCAATGCGCTGGTATTTTTTTCAGATTTCCTTCGTTTTTCTAATCGATGATTGCTCCGATTTTAAATATTTGCACAGGTTGTTCTATGAGCTTACATAAAAATTTGGCAGCAACAAATGTCAAAAAAACATGAGTTTTCATGACGATCTAGGCCTGTTCATTTTCTCCAACCCCGAAACACCTCTTCCTATCAAACGTATCTTGAGTAATTCACCACAACTCTTAATGAATTTCCGAACACAGCACTCCATCTGACATTGCCTGGCATCACCATGTGTCATTTGTTGTTTCACAATCACACGTGCATTTTTGTTGAACTCATCATACCAAATCTCCAGTGGATTTGGTCTTTTTCACAAGTTTCTTTGATAGTCGGTCGAAAAGTGCACAAAAATGGGTAAAAAGACAAAAATTGGAAAGGCCCGTAAGGATAAGTTTTATAAATTGGCCAAAGAAACCGGTAAGTCGCCATAAATTCCATCGCAGAACCCTCCTTTTAATTTGCGCCTCAAAATTTTAGGGTTTCGTTCGCGTGCCGCCTTCAAATTAATTCAGTTGAATCGCAAGTTCGGTTTCCTCCAGCAGTCACAAGTATGTATAGATTTGTGCGCAGCTCCTGGTGGCTGGATGCAGGTGGCAAAGCAGAACATGCCAGTGTCCTCGATTGTTGTCGGCGTGGATTTGTATCCGATTCGACCGATTCCAGGTTGTATAGGCTTGGTAGAGGATATAACAACAGAAAAATGCAAAACTTCGCTCGGTAAGGAACTTCAGACATGGAAAGCGGACGTCGTGTTGCACGATGGTGCGCCAAATGTAGGTAAAAACTGGCTGCACGATGCTTACCAGCAGATTTGTTTGACTTTGAATGCACTCAAGCTGTCCACACACTTCCTTCGCTCCGGCGGTTGGTTTGTGACAAAAGTTTTCCGCTCAAAGGACTACAATGCCTTGCTTTGGGTTCTCAAGCAGCTCTTTAAGAAGGTGCATGCCACCAAACCAAGCGCCTCACGTAAGGAATCCGCTGAAATCTTCGTTGTCTGTCAGGGATACTTGGCCCCGGACAAGATCGATCCTCGCTTGCTAGACCACAAATACGTGTTCGAGGAACTCGACCTGGAAGGAAAGAAGCAGAGCAGTCTACTGCGTCCGGACAAACAAAAGCGCATAAAGGCAGAGGGCTACACCGAACAAGAAGTCGCTCTCCGCAATGAACTTTCAGTGAAGGACTTTATGGAAGCAACGAGTGGTTTGACGGCCCTGCAGGGTATCGGTAGCATTATCATTGACGATGAAGCTGTGCTTATGCATCCCAAGACTACACCGGAAATCATCGAGTGTTGTAAGGACATCAAGGTCCTTGGACGGAAAGACATTAAGGGTGTCCTTGCCTGGTGGAAGGCCGTCAAGGAGGACCTCTATAAGAAACCAGAAATGGAGGAAACTGCAGTGATCGAAGAAGAAGCACCAGCGAAACCACTCACGGAAGAAGAGCTTAATGAAATGGACATGGAACAGCTTGACAAATTGGTTTCCACTCTGGCCGATGAGGAGAAGAAGGATCTAAAGCGCAAGAAAAAGAAGACTCTCAAGGCAAAGGCAAAGTTGAACGAGAAAATGAACCTAAACATGGTCATCAAGGGCGACGAAGGACCTCATGAAGAGGGAGAGGAGGACATATTCGACTTGAAAAAAATCAAGACCGCCGAAGAGTTGGACGCAATGCTAGACGTTGCGCCTGACTTTGACATCGAAGGACCCGAAGTAGAAAAGGAAAAAATCCCAAAGTACAAGAAGTACGAGAAGGACGATCAGCGGCTGAACGACGACGCCCAATACGAGAACGAGAGCGAGGCAGAGGTTACAGAGTCGGAAGAAGAGAGTGACTACGAGAAGGATGGTCTTGGTTTGAGTGGTGACGAGGATGGCGGAGGTGGAGCAAAGTCAAAGAAAACAAAGAAAAAGAAGCGCGACGAGCATCCGCTCATTAAATCAGGCGACTTCCGTGACAAGGACACCAAGCGTCAGCAAAGAGTGCAGCTGTGGTTCGAGAAAGAAAACCTCCAGAAAGTCAACTCAGAAGACGACGAAGACTACGACTTAGACCGCTTGGCTTCAGAATACAAGTCCAAGGGTGTCGCAGTGTTGGGCAGCAATGCTGAACCAGTAGAACCAGCCGTCATGCCTCTGGGCAAGAAGGCTAAGCGCAAGGCAAAATACGCTGCGGAGAAAGAGTCATCATCTAGCGACAGCAGCGACACCGACGAGGATGAAGAGATCAACAATGAGAATCAGCAAGTCAACGGTGACATGAGCAAGGGTAAGTTAAAAGGTGTAGCCCCGCATTCGTAATTCCTGATCTTTTCTTGCAATTTGCAGATCCAAAGCCAAAGAAGATCCGGCTCACGGAAGAGGAACTCGCAATTGGAGCGATGATGATCAAGGGGAAGAAGACCAGACGCGATCTTATCGACGCCGCCTGGAACAGGTACGCATTCAATGACGAGAACCTTCCGCACTGGTTTGTCCAAGAGGAGGACCAACATATGCGCAAGCCAGTGCCGGTGCCCAAGGAGCTACAGGAGGAGTACGAGCGCAAGGTAGAGGAACTGAACGTTCGTCCAATCAAGAAGGTGATGGAGGCAAAGGCGCGAAAGAAGCGTCGCGCCGTCAAGAGGCTGGAGAAAGCGAAGAAGAATGCTGAGAAGATCATGGACAACGCCGACTCGAGTGCCCAAGAGAAGATGCGTCAACTGAAAAAGATCTACAGAAAGGCCGAGGAGAAGAAGAAGGAAGTAACATACGTGGTGGCGAAGAAGAGCATGGCCAGTAAACGTGCTCGACGACCGCCCGGTGTGAAGGGACGCTTCCGCGTTGTTGATCCACGTCTAAAGAAGGACAAGCGATCAGTGAAGGCGAAGTTGAAGCGCGAGAAGAAGAGGAGGTAAACGATAACAGAGTGGAGTTGTTGATATAGTAGAAATATATTTTGAATGTCCTTGAGTTTAATAAGAAACGAAATGTGTTTTATTTTTTCTTGTCATCTTCTTGGGAAGTTTCATATTTCAAGAGGTCTTTGAAGAACTAACATCTAAAAAAGACACCAAAAGAGATCTTTTATCAAGAAAGATCAATTTTATTAACCACCCTGCATCACTTTTAGCATCTCGATGTAACACCCACAGTATCCACCAGTCGATGGCAGTGGTCGTAGGCAAAGATGGGCGTCTCACTTGCCAACCACACGGATCCCCGAATGCCGAAGAAGATCTGATTTATCGGCAATGAACTGAGCGAGATAATCTCATTCCCTTCCGTCGATAGGCCAGACTTAGGCAAACATCTTATCACAGCCCCAAATTTCGGCACCAAGTAATACAAGATTCCAGCACTGTCGACGATCATCCCGCGCGGTGCGGCAATGAGATCCCCAAGAAATTCCGCCCGCATTTCGGTCCCATTGGATCTGAAGTTCGCAATAAACAGTTTCCCCGACGACTCACCGATGTACAGTTGATTACCGTAGCCAAATGCGATGTCCTCCGGGTGCACTGGGAACGACTGCTTAATGCTGTCGTACGGGCGGCTTGAGACGGCTACTTTCTGCCACGTGTGCCGCAGCAAGTCATAAGCGATCAGATAAGGCTTGTCCTTGAGGACGAAAAACGCCTTCTCCTCGAACTGGCAGCAGGTCGGTGTTGGTCCGATTTTCATAGTCACGATGTCGTGTCCCTTGAAATGGTGGCTTTCACTTCGAAAGACCTTTGGGGGATTAAACACTGTCAGTGAAGGTGAAAGAATGCACCATGTCACTTACCTCGACATTGTCGCGCAGTAGATCGTAGACAATAATTTTTGGATTACAGACATCGTTTCCCTTGTCCAGCAGCCACAATCTGTTCAGGCTGTCAACATGCGTTAGCATTGCCTGCTGAATCAGGACGCAGTCATGGGGTCCACGCCTACTTGCGTGCGCGAATGGATGAGGAAACACCCTCGGCGCTAAAGCGAAGAAATTCTCTGGCCAAGACGACTCCACCAGAGTGGGGTGTCCACCAAACGGCGTTTCGATGCAGAGGAACGCACGAATGTAATACGTCGAAACGTGACGCAATCGAAACGTTTCATTCAGCCCGAGTGGAGCCAAGTTCCACGAGTGGACGACCGAAGCAAAAATCGCGAGCAACCCTAGTGAACTGATCATTCTACGGTGTCAAGTGAATCACTGAGGGCAGCAGTCTGTCGGACTGCATCAAACATTGAACGACGAGCAGACTGATGAGCGAGCAGTTTTCTTTCAGTTTCGAGGGAAGCGTTTGTTTATAAACATCGACATTGAAGGTATGATGTGTTGACAAAGGTCAAAAGTTTGGTTTGTGGTCATGGTGGTTGCATGCTGCTGAGTTGGGCATTTTGTCTGCTTAGGTAAAGATTTTTGCTTAGTATTTCTTCGGATGGAGTGCGTTTAGCATCTTTAAGTCATTTCTAGTGATGAATGAAGAAAGTTGCAGACATATCAGTGGCCAGTTATCTACATATGTGTTAAGAACTCAACTTTCACCTTATTACACTCGTCTCCGTAGCACCGACCGCTAGCAGTTATCGCGGCGTTACCGCTTATCTGATGTTCCAAGAAGATAACATCCTGTCAAGACTTTTGGCCACTCAACTCCAAAACTTAGTCGGAACCATAACTTTTCTATGTAAGTTATAAGAGATTGAGTCGTGTCCTTTAATGACCCCACTGCCGGAACTGAAACCGAAGAGACTGTGGTTAGAATATATGCCGAAGACATTAAAACAGGAATCAGCCTTTGTCTTGTGCCGAACGGTCGTCTATCAATCTGAGGCTAGATGGGGCATGACCGACGTGTTGGGCGTGTACGCCACGAGTTAACCTTACTGCAGGAACACAATGATTAAAGCCATTCCAGAGACCAATACCCCACGGTATGATTACCCCACAATCAAAATACAATGGACTAAGTCATGTCACTCAGGCAGGAACTAGCCATGTCACTCAGGGAACAGCAGCTTGTCTATTTCGAATCCCCAGTAAACAGAGATATATGTAAATTGGATTGGCACAATCAAATCAGGATCACGCCGACTTACGCCTTGGATTGTATCCAAAATACAAATTCACAATCTGCCTTAAGGGACAGTTACTCATCCTTAGGAGAAAAGCATTTAAGTGCCCCATATAACCCGGTTAAATGCAGCTCCACATGGTGTTGGAAGGTGTAAGTCTAAAACCTCACTAGAGTGGATTAGATCCACTAGGGGACCAGCCACTCAGTCAAGCCAAAAGTTTGTTTTGACGGCTCTTGACATCGTGCAAGTGGGTTCCTATAAATTCCTTTACAATTTGCCGTATGGGCGGTTACCATTCTGACTCGGTGTTCAATAAACATTTTCCCACGAAAAAAATTCCAAATAATGTCTATAATTGATGTACCCGACTGACCATCCGACAGGTCCATCAGTGAAGCTGATGCTCTGAAGTCCAGAATGTCATTGAACAATTAACCCAGAAGACAACCTCAAAATCATACCGAATATTGGAAAAAATCTGACCGCTGATCTTGAATTATCTATGATCTCTAATTAACCCAGTAATTTATGAGAAGCATACATCTTGCAATCAGTTTTCAAAGGACTCCTTCGAGGACCACTTAAACAGGAAGCAGAAAAGTGACTAGGGACAACAACATCACTGTCGGAATGTAGCGCAGAATATCTCTATTTATAAGGGCACGTGTGGGTTTGTCGTTGCCGCCTTACACGTCATACATGTGAATATGTTTCCAGTTTCTATTTTTTGCGCCGTGACTTAGTGGGTAGGTGCGTCGACTCAGATGCCACGATCATAATATTCGAATCCAGGACTGAACACCGCGCATTTTTCACGACACCAGCACCTTCAAGTTGCTGATAAGATTCAAGAGTAAAAAACTTTCTCAAATCTTACCGTTCGGAGTCGGTAAAAAACTGCCAAGTGTAATTCAAATCAAAATGTAAGCAAAAATTCAACACTGCGAGTTCTTCAAACAAAGCCATACTCAAAAAACAAAAAAGCAAAGACAATTAATTTTATATAATAATCAATATAATATATATTTTCTTGTTTTGTTGTCTTCCATGTGTTTTTTTGTTTTGTCTGTGTTTTATTGCGATCACTTCTTTGAGTCTCATTATTTATTTATTTATGTAGATACAATATGTAATTGGTTTTCTTTCATTCTTTCACATCAACTTCCCTTGTCTCTACACGCTCCTCCACGCGGAATAACTCTCAACTCCACTTAACCTTAAATGTAATTATTTGTTTTTGGTTTTTCTTAAATTTTTGCGTATAATTTTCTTATATTGAAGCCAATAATCTCAATTTACTCAACGAAAGGAAAAGAAAAACGAAAACAATATCAACAACTTGTATAGACTTATTTTTTCCTTCACTCTAAAATATCCTTTATACAATAGATTTTTTTTCGGTTTGAAACTCGAATTGCTTTTCATTTGTTTTTCTTTGATTTATTCTTTTTACATTTTCTGTACGAAAAAATTTAGAAAAAAATGAAAATAGAAAATATAAACAATTTTATTTGCGATATTCTGTACAGTAACTGGATGCATCTTCTCACTAGTGTTTCCTCACATTTTTTACGCTAATTTTAGACCCCACTTTTTGGTTTTTATTTACACCTTCACACGCTCACTATGTCACGGATTTTTCGTTTCTGTTTTTATGTTTTTTTTTTTGCAACTCAATTAAAATGTAATAAATATGAGTAACGCTATGTATATTTATATATTTATATAATGCATTGTTGTTGTTGTCATTTTCGTTCATATTTATTTATGCATGTACGAGTATATTCAATTTCTTGGGGTATGTAGTATATATATCACTTGTTCGGTTGTTTACATTCAGTTTAATTTTTCTTTTTTTTCTTCTTGATAAATACATTATTCTAGATAATATTTTATATTCATGTGTTTGTATATGTATGTATGTGTGTGTGCGTGTGTTTCATTTTTGTTTAATTATTTGTCAATTGATATTTTTCCATTTCCAGGAGATTGCCGTAGAGGAGGTCTTCGTTTGGCGACAATCCGATCATGATCCAACCGAATATTGCACCAATACTCCGTGCCATCGACAGGCTATTCCAGATGCCGAGGACTTGATTGCTTTCCTGTGTGTGAAGGGGAGGGGGACAGAAGAGTTAGAAAATGCAAAAGCAAATGTGCGTGGGCCATGTGCCTTACCATTTCCTCCTTGAACATTGTCACATTTGAGTTTTTGGTCAAGTAGAGCTTTTCGTCCATAGATTCCGCACTCAGGGTGAGGATTATTGTCGCTATGTAGATCATTGCTATAATTATCCATCGAAATGATACTATTTCCGATGCGCTTGAGAATTCTAGATGACAAATGTCCATGCTGAAAGTGATAAGATAGAAAGCTTGTCATTTTATTTTGGAGTAACGCTTACTTAAAGAATGATGTTTCTAATCGATGTACAGTTCCTAATAATCCAATCCCTAAAGTCCTCTAAATAGGTCTCTACACAAACATATTCAGTATTCAATCATCAGAATCTCGGAGAATGGAAATTTTCAAAAGGAAGGACAATCGGTTGTATTTCTTCAGTGTCCACTTTCGAAAGACTAACAAATAAGACAGACAGTTTGGAACGATAAAAAATAGTAAAGTGCACGGTATCCTTTCAGAAATTCGTTCCCTGTTCAAACAAGGCAAAATATCGCAAAAATGACTGAAAATTTTAAATGTACACAAAATCCTTTATTCTGCGGTAACTTGTGATATTTATACCTGGGCTAAGTTCAAATACCTTATCATTAGCAACAAATTCACTTGAAAGAATTCTGTCGTTACTTTACACCAGTTTTCTGGTATTTCAGGTCAAAACAAATTTTGTCCAGACGAAAAGTTTTTAGTTTTGAAATATTAAATTTGTTGAAACATTTTGAATTCTGTTTATGACTCCTTAAAACCATAAAATCCAATCGGACACACCGCTTCATCAAAGCATTAACACAAACAAAGCATAATTTGGTTAAAAAAATGTCCTTAAGATTCCCCTAGGCACCCTCCGTCGTCTCAAAAGTCATCCAACTGTGCCCCTAAACGCACGCCCGAGCATGCAAATCGAATAAAAACTGTTCAAGTTGCTCTCTTGTCCTTACAATAGCCCACACAAAACAATAACCTTGAGCCTCGGAAACAATGACACCTGCGGCACCAGCGTCTTGGGACGCCTAATTCGTCTGCTTGTTTACAACCACACCCTCGCGCGCGCAAAGTAGAAAAAAAATCATATTTCCTTGGAATTAATTTAAGGCCACTACCTCTCGTAATATCTCACTATTTACTCACCAACACACCCGGCAAGAAAAAAAAAACATATTTGCCCAGCATTAGCAACCAAAGAAGCACATAAAGTTCCACATACGCCCCAGAGGCCCACATGGGATTCACCGACGTAATTCGAATTACGTATGTGCCCCTCTCTGCCCTGACAGCAATCTCGTCATCTTCTCCTTTCACCTTCCACACAAGAAGGCTAAAAATAGCCACAAAACACGCAGGCAAAGGCCATCAGACAAGAACGATGACACTTTCAAAGTATAAACCCTTCAATGAGCCACTACAGGCTACCCGTCATCAGCCTCCCGGAACCCATCTGCCACCTAACCGCCGCCGCACACAATGGCAAACGAAAAAAATGAAATAAAAGGCCAACACTTCTAATTCAGGCACGGCGACGGATGCGATACATCCTCTGCGAGTAAATAATGTGTAAACATGCCACTTACCGGTCGAATACGGACACCATGCAGATTATCGCCAAGCAGTAGAATGTGTTCGCGTAGGCCTCGGCGAACGAGGAGTACTGACGTATTGTGCCGTCGGGCCAGTCCAGCGGTCTACTTGTGGCCACGAACAGAAGATGCGCCAACGCCAGTCCAGCCAGCAGGCCGTGGCAGATATTCGAAACCATTATCCAGATTCGTTGGAGTGCACAGGCTAAGTGAACGCTGGTGGAGATGTTATGTCTGCAAAGGAAAACAAATCAAATTAACAAAAATGGCCGCTTCAAATTATGACACCAACAACATCTGCTCAATGAAACGTCAAAGCCACAGTGCACGCGTTTGTCTGTATATGTGTGGGTGACGCAAACAAAGCGTGGGTGGGGGGTCGGTGAGGAAGGGCGCAAGACGCCGAGCTGATCGATTAATCTCTGATGTGACAGGCATGCAAAGGGGGATGTTGCCCCCCTTGAAACGTGCAGCACAATCTAAAAATAAAACCTCACCCTCGTCACAGGAAGGGATGTCGGTTGGAGGAGAGTTGGAAGAAAGGACTGGACGATTGGGAGGCGCTACTGCTGATTACACACCGAAAAGGAAATTATTTCGCACCCACACGGCGGGGCGACGCGTGAGCGGCAAGTGTGTGCACACCCTCGGACGCCGAAGGAACCGTCGCCGTTGCGGTCCATGTGGGTGTCAGAGTGGCAGTCAGTGCAATGGGATGAGGTTCGATGGGAACCTCCAAACCTAAGACGTGAAATTGGTCGTTTTTCTTGGCAAATGGTTTTTCGGCTACGCCTATGCCTACGTCAGATTCAGAATATTTGACGACTCCGCACAAACATCGGCATAGGCTCGGCGTCAGTGTGCGTGTATCATTTGAATTACAAATCTTCATCACGACGGAGCTGCGAGGGTGGAGAAAATGATTTCGATGCTCCTTGGCACTAGAAGATGTCTTTTTTGCCCCAAATGTTTTGTTTTTTTGGGAAAATGAATCCATTTGGAACAAAAGTTTTCTCGGCACCATCATCGGGTGTGACGCACGAGTACTCCCACACACACACACACCCATGCACACATTGTCAGCTTATTGAAGGTAGAATAGAAGGATTTATTGAAGATGTTGTCACAGCAATGTACAAAACGAATACTCAAAGCCACAGGTAAACTTTACGTTTCCTTCGAGTTGATTGTGTGTGTGGGTGGGTGGGAGTGTGTATGTGTGTCGGGATTTTTCTCTGGAAATGTGTTGCTTAATGAATCGTGTTGTGAGAGAAGATAACGAGATGGCCGGAGCGAAAGAGATTCAGTCCCAAATGGGATGAGATGCAAGTCAATTCATCTGCAGATTAAGCAGAAAAGATTACTCCTGCAAATTGGTGATTTCTCCGGCTTTAGGGGCAATTAAGCAAAGAATTGAAAGGGCAACACGCACAGTCCTCAGATTTGAATTGGATACCGAAAAAAAGATTCGGAATGAGGTGTCCAATGTGATTAGGAGTGGAGATGATGTCTTGCTGCGGGAGCTTGTGTTGATGATTGAATTTATCGGAGGGAGGTAACGCACACATCACTGGCAAAAAGGAAAAACCAGGATGAACCATTGAAGGGGTCTAGGGAAAGGTTAAACGAAGGGAATACGGCAGAACTTCAGATCTGAACTACAAATAGATGTATTTTCCTGTTCGTCTCCGTGCGTGAATATAGATCAGAGAAAAGAGTGGAAACAGATTTACATCTCTAATGAAGCCTATCTCAAAGGCAAAGTATTTTTTCATCTCATCAGCTACAAAACAAGGTTCAATTTCCGTTCCTCCTAATGTACAGTCCACATACCCCCGTAATGTAACTTTTTACCGGAAAATCTTTGAAATAAACATGTTTCAGATGTGCTTTAGAAATTGGATATCTTTACTTCGTGGAATTTGAAGACGTTCTCGCGAATGGACAGAGTTTCAAGGATAATTTAAATTTCTTGAATAAGTTGGGGATTCTTTAATGATTCCTCATGAAATTTCGCTTCTTTGAAAATGCGCATTTCAGGAACTAGATTCAATTGCTTTAAGGATGTCTTGATTCGAAGAAGACTCAGGAATTGGGGTTTGCTTTAGGGTACAAGGTAGAGTGTTCTGAGGAATACACTGATTTCGACGACAGTACACGACGTCTGCAAGTCTGAAATTTGGGGAGAAAATTCTCTCTATGGCTAAAAGCTCCAAGCTAAACAAACATATTCACATTGTAGCAGCTCCTTCAAAATGGACCATTAATGCCTACATTTGGGCGAGTAGATAGTAGCACGGTTATAATTATCATCAATGTTTTCTGGGATAGACCATTCTTCAGCAACTGTCTGTTGCCAGAGCTTGACATATCGATATACTCGTGCTTTGGTTCGCACAAAAATATATGCCAATCAAATGAGATTCTCGGGGGCGTATACGTACCAAATTTAAATTTTTGTTTAGTTTCATGAAACACTGCCCTCCGCGGTGATATGAGTCCTATTGCTTTATCACAACATTCTAGTTGGAACCTCATACAAAAAGTTATATGTGTGACTAGCCCCAATTGTTAAAGTAAAAGAAAAACAGGTTAAGTATTTCAATTCACCCTCAACCTATGACCTAGTGATTGATTGATTTCGACAATTACATCTAAGCTGAATCTCAAGCACCTTTGCCACAATTTTGACATTTAACAAAACCCATTGCTGACGCAAACACCTCAAAAAGAAACGTCAAATGTTCCCAACGCACATTTTGCATATCAAAAACCCCATCCGCCTTACAAAAAAAAAAAAAACAAAAAAACCAAACAGCACGCAACAACAACCACTCATCCCCTAAACCCCGGAGAATTACTCTATTTTTGTCCACGGCAAACAGGACACACATTAATTTAGCAGACACGCAAGAAATTCTAGCACCTAGTGCCCCCGCCACCGCCATCGCCGCCGTACACTTCAATCTTAGAAAACAGAACCACGACACGAAGCCTAACTCACCTATTGCTCTCTGGATCTGATCTAATCGGATGTTTGTAGTAACAGTGATCCACCGGTCGATAGCCTGACGCTGTCTGTATGAACATTTTGTCAATTCGATGCGATGCCTCCTCTGTTGGTGAGACAACCGGTGTAAATGGATTGTAAATCTCCTCACCATCGGCGGGTATAATGTCATCGGAGAGCTCCTTAAGTATCGATGATAGTCCACCAGCTGTATAGAGTTTCCCTAAAGAAAAAAAAAACCGGAAGAAAAAGATGACACGAATTAGTTCGTAAGAGATTATTAAAACAAGTTAAGGAAAAAAATAAACAAAATACAAATGTGATTGACGATTGGATAGGGAAATGATGAACGATATGATCTAAACGACACGTGTACGTGGGGGGTCATTTATGGTGGTTGAGGAGCAGGGTACTATCAGTTGGAGATGAGTTGGAGTTAACGACATTTACAACTTACGAAAGTGGGGTATGAAAAACTGGATGAAAGGGAGGGCATTGAATGAAAAATTATCCAAGAAAATTGTTTTAAAATGGAAGCCCAACAGAATTCCGAACTTCAAAATCTCGATCATTGAGCTTTTAAGAATCTAGCCAGTTTCAGTCTGAATTCTGAAAAAATATCTCACTGACTAAAGCCTGATCTATATCTGCAAAATTATGCTCGAATCCTGCGTTGGTGATGTAAGTTTCGACTGAAAGACTGGGTTTTAGTTGAATAGAAAGAAGACAATATTTGAAATATGTCATTGTGTTACTTAATTCTGTATAAATTTAAGCTAATACCTTAGCTTCCTAATACAGTTTATGATATTCTCTAGAAGCCTTTAAATGGAAACATTGCAAATGAGTGTTAATGCAAGTTTGATTTCAATTCTGCTAAAAAAACAATATCAGTCTTTGAAGCATTTTTTCTGACAAGAACAACAACTCTCTAAAGTGTAATTTTTCTTCTAAGAATTATCTGCCACTCTAGTACCACTTTCAAGGAATCTACTCTTCAGGTAAATCCTTGACACAAATGTCGATGTCCTTTATGGAATTCCTTTGTATATTCTCCTTCATTCGATGAGACTCGTAGACATCCACGCCAATCACGATTAATAGAACAAAATAATTCTTGAATTATTTACAAACTAAGATCTTGCGAAGGGTTTTTGGAGACAGCATACTTTTGCGACTTAGATGATTGATTGGACAGATTATGATGCTTGTAGTGTAGCTAGGGATTTTTTCCTAGCAGTCGTTAGTTCTTGCTTTAAAAGTTTCAGTCGTATTCAAAAAAATGATCCTTTTTTGACTATCATTCAATGAAGAACAAATTTCGAAAAAGAACAAAAAAATACATTTTAACTTTTTAATTAAACTATTCAAACATGACGAACCTAAAAATTCAAAGCAGTTCAAAGTAACTTTTAGCATGTTGTAAGGAAACTGTGTGCTCCGTGACTGTTTTCGATACATTTTTTAAGCTTCTATCACACAACTAAATCTGTACATAGAAGAGAGATAAGTGGATTACCGCGACTTACTTTTGATGATAATATGCTGGAAATTGACGTTACGTTGTGACCACTCAAATACACTAAGTTTCCCGTACACATAAAAGACATAATGAATGAAATCAAAAAAAAAAAAAAAAAAAAAAAAAAAAAAAAAAAAAAAAAAAAAAAAAAAAAAAAAAAAAATTAGTTGTAGTTAGGTTAAGTTTGTTTAGTTGTTTAGTGGTAGGTTAAAATAAAAATAATTTAATTAGATTGCTAAGTTTTTACAGAACATTTTCTTAGTATTAAGTATCACATAGTTTAGTTCTTTACTTGAATATACATACAAAACCAAACACAGAAGCTGAAAGGCAATTATAAAAAATTCATAGATTAACTTAGAGTGCTCGCATGGAGCCAGTAAGATAGTTTTAATTAAAATAAAAGTTATTATAGCTAGTTTAAGTATTTTATATCTAGATTTAATGCAAATGAAACTCAAAATAAAAAAAATACTTTTTAAACTAAAAAAAAAAAAAAAGGAAACTGTGTGCTCCGTGACTGTTTTCGATACATTTTTTAAGCTTCTATCACACAACTAAATCTGTACATAGAAGAGAGATAAGTGGATTACCGCGACTTACTTTTAAAAATAATGTGCTGGAAATTGAACAGAGTGTTACCATTTAATTCAAGACATATGCTACCATGCTGCCATAATGCCGTCACGTTGTGACCACTCAAATGCACTAAGTTGTCCGTATACCATGATGAAGGACATAATGAATGAAATCACCAGAAGTCAGGATAATCAAGAACAGTACGTCATGTCGTAGCCAAATTTCTTCCTCCTATTTCAAAGAAAACTCTTCACACCGCTAGATCCACTCCAAATTAGACATCAACTTCGTCAGTCCAGATACTAATCGATCATGAGTGCCACTTAAATTTTTCAGACCAAACTTTATCATTCCCTTCAGCCCCCACAGCCACTAATATCTCAAAGTATCGTGCAACCCCTCTGTCTCTCTCTCTCTCTCTTTCCTTACATAACTCAATGGTCGTCAGTACAAAATGAAGACATCTTAAAACCGTCCAACCAATCAACCAGAAGGCGCCATTTTGTCTTCGGAATAGATTCTGCCACCTACCACCTTGTTCACAGGACCACAAGCACAACCTACGTCATTCGAGCCGTCAATCAATCGGCAAATAGGGCAAGGCAAGAAATCGAAATCAACGCGTGGGAAGCTGAACAAGCCACCACCGCCACCATCAACGGACACAATAGAAATGAGCAAGGAAGGGCGAAACTAGAAACTGTCTACTAACTGACCACTTGTCTTACTTATTAGATGGCCACGTTTGTCCCGCTGCGACTTTGTCTTCCGGTGCACTCGCCGCTCGTCGTAGTTGTGATCGATCTCCAGTTCGCCGGATAGCGACGCGTCATTCATTTCGGGACACTGCTTCAGGTAACGCATCAACATCTCGTTGGCCTGTCGCACCTCCATTTCACCGGCAGCGATGAGCTTGCGTTCTCGTCTTCGACGCGACTCCGATTTACTGCGTTTCCGACGCGGACTCTTCTCCAAACTACTGCGACTCCTTGTGCTCCTCTGGGCCGGGCTGGCCTGTGGGTCGGACAGGGATTGGGCCTTCTTTTGGATACCAGTCTTCAGTTCGCGGTCCATGAAGCCCAGGATGCCGCGATGTAATTGCGAGTGTGGCGGCGGCTGCGACTGCGGCGACGGTCGACGAGAGTGCTGGAGAATCGCGCTTCGTAGACTCATGGAATCAACGGAGCTCCTGGCTGTATCGCGGATTGACGATGTCTCTGGGTTATTTGTCGGTGTCATTGTAGGGTCGGGCTTCGTGTCATCCTCGCATGGTGCGCCATCGTCCATTACATGTCCGTTCACAAGAACCTCTGGGTTGCTTGGACCTACCACAGCGGACGCCTCCTCATTCTCTCCCGTACTGCCTGTGCTGATTGTGCTGATTGACGCGGTGTCTGGGTTCACAACGAATGCCGTGGCTGCTGCCGTCAGCGCCGATACCACTCTCCCACTACTGGAGCCGGCTGCATGTTCAGTCGGGATTGCTGTCGCTGATGGGTTCACTGTAACTGATGATGCAACGGGGGTTGCCTGCAACTCCGTTACACGGGACTCGGACGAACGACGTTCCGTCGATGTGTCGTCAAGATTGTTGCGTCGCTCATTCCTCCGCGAACTCGACCGCCTGTCCCGCCTGTGATGATGGCGATGCACCTTCGGTGTGGCTTCCATTTTGTGAAGTTTTCACTGCCTCCTGACTGTCCTATATTTCGCTTGGCACAAAATAACAACAAAATAGCCCGCACTCTACAAACTACTTTCTGATGGATGTTGTTGTTGTTGCTGGCACTGCCGTAATGGTATTGGTGTGTGTTGCGCTTTCTTCATAAGTGATGTGACCTAAAAATACACTACCACCAACGCACCGAATGACTACCACCTTCAGCAGCAGCTGCACCAGCACCAGCACCACCCTTAACCACGACCGAACTCTGGTGATAGCCCTGCACAATAAATCGTTCCTCCTGTTGTGCGTTTTTTCCCCTTCTCGTCTGATTTTCTCGAGTCTTCGAGTCTCTCACCACCGTTTTCCAATCGAAGTGACGTTTGAAAATCGAAAATAAATCCCAGCTCGATACAAAAATGGACGCGACCGTCTATTTCCAACGACAAACGCACCCAAAAATACTGCTAGTCTCCACTGAGGCTCCGTTTGCACTGGATGTTGTTTATTTTTAGAAAACTTCACTCGGGAAAACTTTCACGTCGTCGTCGTAATCTAAGCCACCACCGAGTCACTGTAACGCTTGACGACCGAACAACAAATGAATCACAGAATGAAATTTTGGCCACAAAAATCGAGCAGAACTTTTCAAAACCTGCCCGTCCAGATGAATTTTACCAAAAAAAAAAACACTGTGAGACAACAACACACAAGGATGGTTGGTGCTGTGGCTCTTGCTTGGCCCGTGGACTATGCTCAAGCTGTTGTTTCAAACTGTGTGTGGTGGTTGACTTGAATTGGATGGCTGACTGCTTGGCCTAAGCACACACGCACAAGTGAAATTCCAAAAAAACACGCTTTGAGTTGATGACGTAAGAACGAAATCCCTTTTGTGTTCATCTTCATCCTGTGTGTCGTTTGTCTCTGCTTGACAGGGTATTGGTGCAAAGCATCCACCCTCTACCAGCGACGTGAGTGCGCATGCCCCCTCACAGTGTATTCACAGGGTAATGCTTTCACTGTTGCACACACACTCTCGCAGGCAGCACACACTTCATGCACGAGTGGCAAGTAGGTATATGTAAATCTTAGATCGATATTTGAACAGTCTGCGTGTGTGTGGTGGGGGCTTTGCGATGTGTCCTTTGGTTTTATAACCCAAAAAGCGAAAAAAAAACAAAGAAGATGGTGTAAACAAAGAGAACAAAAAAAGAAACGACAAAACTATTACGTCGTTGCAAATGGGTCTTTGGAGCTCAAAACGGAGAACCGTACACGTCTGTGCATACATCTATATGTGCAAGTTTATGGCCTGATGAGTGCGCCCACATCGAATGTCCTCATAGTGTGGAGGGGAAATGTGGAAATGTTTGCTGAACGGATTAACCGCTACGTACCCCTGCTTTGTAATTCGGAAAGGTTAAAGGTGCCCTGCAATTATTATTTTTGTAAGAATATTTCATCCATTGCTCTTCCGTTTTGTTTTCGCAAATATCCTCTTGCCTCAGATGACATTTTAACTTGACTGTTGTTCTGAATATCCTTAGTTAACGGCATTTTAATGGCCATATTATGTGAGGGAATGCCTTTAATCAAAAGTTTATGGCCGAGGCGGAGAATGTAATAGATTTTTATAGCATCCGTGTGCTTGTCATTCAGAGGTTGAAGTGAATGACAGTTGGAGTTACAATTAATTCAATATTTTATCACATGATTCATTGACTTTAGAGAAGAGATGTTAATTAGCTCGGCAAAATGGTTGGACCGTTGGGTTGCCTTAAAAGTGGTTTGATATGATGAGAGATATGATAATATTCGTAATTTCTTTAAGCACTTGGACGTCACTTTGGCTAAGGGGTGGGGTTATGGACTTGAGTGAAAACTGAGTCAAACTGACCACTTTGGCCCTAAGACCACGCATTCTCAGGATATAAATCTGATTTCAGCGGGATTTTAGAGGGATTTGGCGAGCTTTGCCTTTTAGTTTAAATTCCGAGTTGAATTTATTCACTTTTCACCAGCGTATTTGGTAAAATTCAAAAAAATGGATTTCTCGGCAATATACATAAATACAAAATTACAAATATCTTTAAAACCGCTAAAAAGATTTGAATGAACTTTCGCACGAATACTGCCAACATTCTGAGCTTAAATTAGATGTAAAGATTATCTTTTAATCGTGTTTTGTTGATTATCGTCAATAATTGAAGTTAGAGATCAATTAAAGTTAGAAATTATAATGAAACCTTAAAACATGTCAAAATAAAAATATATTTAACATGTATTGCGCAATACAAATGATGTTATAAGAATCCTTCATAGACATTTTGTCTTGAGGATGGGTGACTTACTTTTATTTTTTCTAAAAATATGTTTACAACGAAAGTCAGATATTCCTAAATAATGTTTAATCCTCTGAAATTACGGTTCACTCAAGACGAAAATTATTTTCGCTGGAGTTCTCGTCTGTGGTGAAAAGTTGGTTAGAATTCAAAGAGCAAAGGTCGCCGTCCACTTTAGAAAGCCACTTCCTTCTTGATTTAACTGACCATGTCATGTGATTCATCTTCACCTCTTAAGCAACTCCCAAACATTAGTAAACAATTCCTTATCATATTCTGGTCCCCAGAAACATCCCAAGCAACCAGAGACTCTGATACAAAGGATCTATCTTAAACCTCTCAACTCAAAGCCTTTCCTCTCTTTTGATGTTGCAACATCCACTGCCATAGAAAGGTCTCAATGCTTGCCAACATAATTGGCTAGGAAATCAAAGAGCTGAAAAGGTTATAAGCCATCGCATCCCACACCAGCTCATGCACATAGGTCAAGAATTCTAATTCCGCTGCGAGTGCATCGGCGCTAGTGCCCGGCAAAATGCATCCCCCATCAAAAAACAAACTCAATTCGAACGAAAACGAAAAATACCAAATTGTACTAGATCGCTGCGTATGGCTCATCGACCCACCCCCCGCCTACGTGGGTGGCAGTGTGTAAGCTTTCGTCATGCTACTACTACTCCGCTCGTAGCTTCTCCTCTGGAGCGCATGTCCTTCGATGACGTCAATTGCCGTCTTCAACGTCGTTCGGGTCCACACCTGCAGTCGCAACAACAAAACGCTCCTCACATTTCACCCCCTCAGCCGTCGTCGCCGCAAACTCTCGTACACACACCGACCATCAAACCCGGTGTCGTCTATACGTAGTACGCGCATCCAGCCTGAGAATATGTTCTGTTATGCTCTGTGCTTCCCGCACACAGAGCAGAACCGCATCGTTTCGATGTGAAGCTGCTCCTTGTGGTGGTGGTGCTGGTTGTATCGAAGGAAAAGCGCGCCATTCATGAAATCTTGCGTGGGCATACAACGCCGCATCACCACAGCTCGGTGGGGGAAGCGGGCTGATGCTCGTCAGCATCGCATCGAGGGCGGGCGACGACGCTCGAACCCAAACACCCCAAGCTACTGCTTGGAGAATGGGGCAAGAAGCACGTTCCATTGTAAATGTCATCTGTGAACTGTACACTGCTGGATGGTGACGTCAATGCTGCTCCAGCTGCTGACGTCAACTGAAATGCTGCCAATTCCTCTTTCTTTCCCTGTTTGCCTGTGTGTGTGAGGGAGTTGCTATTTTTTGTACTCGGTCATTTGGTAATGGGTTCCATCCCGATGCCATGCACTCCCCCGCTCGCTCTCTCCCTACATGGGCTCCTGGCGCTGGGCGACAGCAGTGCTTTATATTCGTTGGGCGTTATTTCGAGCACTCACCACATTGAGACACTCGGTGGGATGTTGCTTGTGGAATGTCGATTGTTGCTGCTGCTGTCGTCCGTACGGGGTAGGTGGGCGATAAAAATTCGACAGCCCACGTTACGATAACGTGCACGAATAGTAGAACAGAGCAGTAGTGATGGGAAAAGTTTCTCGCTTTCTCGACAGATGGACAATTATCGAAATGCCAAGCGAATTCGTGTCGTTGTCATTTCGGCTGGAGCTGCTGCTGCTCCAGCAGCTGGAACTGGAAGTTGGTGGGTCGCAAGGATTCGATGGTCCTTGTATGTGACTTGAGTGCTTGTGTGTGTTTAAGGAGAGACTTTGATGAGGAATGCTAAATGGATCCCGATCGATGATGTGCCACAGTGTGGCAAGCGATGACGATGACATTTGCAGACGAGACATTTGCTGGTGACATGCTGTTGCAGAAAGTGACTGCATGTGAATGTGACATTCCTGGTTGGTGTGGGAGAGGGAGACTTTATGAAATTTAACTGTGAAGGTCATGAAAAATGGAAACTGTCGAGGTACACCACCGTACTTGAGGCTGATGTGTTCTCGGGGCATGACTGTGCCAGAGAAGGTGTGTTTGGGTCACGGAAAGGTAAACAGATCATCTATTATTATCACAGCCTTAGAATGTTGGATTTATCTTCGGGTAAAGGTTAGGTTCAGTCGAGTGGATAGTGACCTAATCAATCATTAATGAGAGACGGTGGTCAAATGTCGGGTACTTGAATATTGTGTCTGCTTGGTGGCTGTTGGAGTGAGAGGTGAAGAAATTCAGGTAATACTGGGCTGATAAATTTGAACAGGGATCTGAAGACAGAAAGCGAGGGAATTAAGAAAGCAGTGAGATGGGAGGAATCCAGAGTTTCTGTACTAGAGCTGGATGTAAGATGTGAAGGACTCTTTGACTTGGTGGACTTTTAAGCCTCTGTTAGGGAATAACAGATGAATAGAATGTTGAGTTATATGAATGCAAATAGGCTACAAAAATGTCAAATTCCACCACCATTTTGAAGGCTGTAATCGATAGGATGTATACAATGTATGCAATGGGGAGATACGTATCTTGTGGCCACACCGTCGAGGTATAGCCCTAGCTACTAAGCACATCTCAGCCTATACTGGCGACTCACTTTCGCTACAGCATGTATGATGGCAGCTAAGCGTTGGCCCTACCATCATTCGTGAAGCCCCTAGTTATTTCAATTTCATTTCAACAGGACACCATTGACTTAAGGTTATTGATTTACTATCGTTTACCCGAACACAGCTGCTACAGATGGTGTGTACAGATTGAACGACATTCAACAGGGGACCATCAATTCCATACTCCTGCAGAACAGTCCAACGCTTACCTCCAGGGACTCAGTCATATTCCTTTTCCAAATCTGCAAGACAACTGTGGATCGGCTAAGCATAGTCCCAAGCCTTATATGGTATCATTCTTGGAGTAAAAACCTGGTCGTTTGTGTCGGCATTTAAAATAATTCATTGTGTGGATGTGAGGACATCCCCAGTTCCAGTTAAAGTCATCTTACTACTGCAACATCCATTTATTGAATTTCTGACTTGAAAATCACTCAATTTGTCGGTTAAAATGTGACCAATTACTGAAGTTCCGCAGTTCATCAAGAGGTCTTAGAAGTTATTCAAAAACCAATAATCACAAAACCTTGTCTTCCGAATTGCAATAGTTTGCATCTGTAATCAATTCCAATCACTAAGCTCACAATATTTTCTCTTAAACCTACTAACAAATCAATAGTTACTTGCTCAAGAAAATTATGTATTCACAATCTTCAGATCGACCAGGGATCCAGGGGAGGCTACTAAAATCACGTTGTTGCCCAAAAATCTAAATATTCGTAGGAAAATAAAAACATACGAACATCGATCGATATCTGGTTCAGAACTAATTCGCAGAACTATTCCACATTCCATTACGAGGATGCCAAAAGCGGGAGGCAGAGCCCTTCCCTCACCTACAAAGATGTCCCGTTTGCGTCATTGAATCCATCCCTTCCCCTCTTGCTCTCTCACACACATCCCACACCAGCATTCTCCTGTTCCTTTGTCGCGCACACTGTTTACGGCACATTTAGGCCACTCACACTTGCCCTCCCCACCAGTTCGGAAGAAAGGAGGATGCAAATAAAGAAAAAAGATTCATTTTACTTTTATGGATTTTCCCTACCATTCTGGCACAGCTGGCAGAGCACGACCCAAGCCGAGGGGACGCTCTCGAATGTGCATGCACATCTTTGCCCACAGGGCCCTAATGCCTCCATCCACAAAAGACGAAAGGCCGCCCTTCGCCCCACTTTTCCCTCCAGCTTCCGACCCTTCCTCGCACCGCTCTCCAGCCGCCACCGAATGCATATATGCCAAATCGCCCCAATGTGTCTGTGCCTCAGTAAAGTGTACGGGAATGGGAATATTGGCCATGAAACGTACATTACGAGCCCGAGAGGACCAGGGATGTTTTTATGCGCTCCCTACATAATTATCGTGAGAGAGGTTACATTTAAAGTTCAAGTTTTTCGGGATACAACGAACGACGAGAGGGCCGAGGCGTGCTGTGTGTTTGGCATTCAATACGTGATGCGACTCGAAGACGACGCAAACGCGCCGCTGAGTGCCGGATGGCTGCAGCAAAGGGCATATCGGGTGAAAGTACTTGAATGTGATTTGCGCGCTCACGGTCTGGGGGAATGGGGTTGTTAGTCCTTCTGGCAGAGACTTCGTAAACTTACTTTCCACCCGGTGGGGACGATTGGGCGAAGTTCTGACATTTCGCCGGCACACTGAGCTGCGTTGGTGGAATGTTGTTTAAAGGGCACCACTCGATTCGGATGCCGAGAAATTGTCGTGCAGCATCATCCAATGCAAAATACAGCATCCGGGAGTGTATTGTGTCGAGGACAATACGGGATTTTCGACTGCGACTTCCGTGGCGACTGTCGCGTGTGGGCGAGACGCGATGAAGGTCAACTTCGAGTGGAGTTGGTGTGGTGTGCGAGAGAGGGGTGCAATGCTTGAGGGAGAGTTTGATGACTTTGCTTTGGCGTAGGCCAATGTTATTTGGTTCCTTTTTTGCATGGTTTCTGACGTCATTTCGGCTTGTTAATTTTGCAGAGAATATAGGGTGCGGTGGTGGTGGATGGCAAATGGAATTTTTGGCCGAGAACGTGCTTTAACAGTGGCCAGATGGAGCCCGGGTTCGTTGGGGTGGTGCGAGGAGAGTCAAAAGTGGGATTTCGCAAATATTTTAACCTGGAGATTTGGAAAAGGAGGAGGGACAAACAAACATTGGGATCAAAGTAACTCAAACTTCAGTTCTATAAACATGATTTTCCAATTTTTTAGGCCATCCATCATTGATGTGTTTGTATGAGATGAGTGTGCCTCTTCTTTCAAGAGTGTCCTGCTATATGTTCCAAAATTGTTCCCCACATTTTACACCATCACTTCAATTTCAAGGTTAAGTGTGTGGTTTTGTCATTCATCATTAAAGTGCTTCATCATTGCAGGAGTGACACGAGTAACAGGCAGGAGCCGGCATTTTCTCAAAATAGAATCGTCTATTCAAGGACAAAACACCACCTCGAGGGTAGCTTAAATCCAACGAGACAACGAACCGCCTTCCCAAAATTTGTGATACACATCTTCACTCTGACATTTAATTCATTACCGACAATTTGAAGCAAAGCAAGGACACGCATGGATTTGTAATCACAGCAAGTCGCTGACAAAAGAGGTGTAATAACGATTTCATGAAGCTCTGTAATAATCGACCGCCCAGTCAGAAGGCGGTTATTACCACCTTACGAATCTCACATCTGACGTCTGACAACTTGATAGGTGCTTTGAACGGGCCCATGTGGCATAACTGTAAATAATTACTAGAATTTCCATTCCATTGGCATTCAATAATTCTGTTTGTCCACAAATAACATTATTTTCTTATTTATTTTTCCCCCCTCACCAAATGTCGCTCTCTGTCTCCTGATTTCTGCCGTCTGTCTTGTGTCGCTGTTTGTTCAGCGGTCTCATGTGATTATAGTTCTTTCCCCGAATGAGTATGTCATGCGCCACGGACTGTTTTGATAGTGAAAGTTGGTCTCTGTGCAGGCGTGTTGGAGGGGGGTGCTACCAAAATGACCTTGTCTCTGGTATCCGTTGAGGTCTGCCTGCGTTTGATTGTACCGAATCGATGTACTGTTAAGTAAAAAGCCATAAAGAGGGCACTCGGTTAAGGTTATAGCTGGTAAGAGGTATGGTTCGCAAGTACGAGAATTGATGTCTACGGCGACGCTTGTATCATGGAGTTCGATGTCATTTAATGCGATCAACTGTCATATCCTTGACATGATTTTTCGTTAGTTCGAAGTTTTTTTGTACATGCGTTTATTTGCTCACATACAAGCCGTAGAGGAACGCCATCGTAAATGCGGTTAAAATGAGAAACTTTTTTCCAGACACTTAAGGGGTAACAATTAATCCCTTCAGCGCTCACCAATTATAATGATACAATTTTTGGTTCTGAAGCCTCTGCTTTAGGTGTGTAGATAGTTCCGGAACAATCTTGGTTGCGCATTTCAAGAGTCTCAGTCATCTGTACAACTCTTTTTTGTGCATATTGGAACTATTTGCTGTTCAGCATCTTACACTTTTAATCATGAATTCCCTTCAAGCAATGCTAGGTAACTAAATTTGTTCTCCCACTTCGACTCCCTGAGACGGGTCTTAGATTGAAAATCGGATTGGAGGTAAGATTGACTGAAGACCAAGACCATCACATTGAGGTACAGATTGAGTCCTAAAAAGAAAAAGACTGTGATTCAGTTGAAGTTCGTGCAGTTCGTATCATCATCAGGCAGTTTAGTTGAAGAAATTTAAAGCAGATTGCCACGAATCCCACCTTAAACCATCATCTGACATAAGATAATGACGTTGTAAGAGTATTTGTTAATTTGTTTATGAATTTAAGGATACTCAAACATTCGGTAAGTCTTGAATAAGAAATCTTAGAAACATTTCTTAATAACCGGAAATCCATCCTCCCAATGCAACTTCTACAGTTAAAGAAGAAGTCCTGTTTTACACATAATTCCCTTTCCGTGCCACCTTACAACACATCAAATTCTACAGAGTTTCGAATGACTTCATTTCTAAATCGCCATCTGAACGATCATATTTCTTCAGTCCTTCCACTTCATTCCTTTCTCTCTATAACATCACCTAGCGTGTTTCAATTACCCTGAGAACACGAGGAGTTACATTACAAACTCATAGTTAATCTTTTGTGCCGTTATTACCGGCATGCACGCATGTACTCATGATGCCTTCAATTAACCTGCACAATTAAACCATTACGAAGGTGGTACCTCCCTGTCATTAGTACATATTGTCGTAAATCATTCATTTTTGATAAAATTTAGAATTCATCCCACATCGGGGGCGCCCGGAAAAGAGGACACATGCAACCAATTTCAGCTAATTATCCCTGAAGGCCATCGCAATGGGGCACAATTACGTGTTTGCACATAAAACTGTTGACAATGTTGACTGTTCGCCCATCAAAGGGTAACATTTGCGAAAGGATCCCATCAAATATTTATGTCACAAATTAACGAGACTCGTTGTGGGTGGGTGACTCGGGTAATTTGAGTCCAATTCTGGCTTTGAGTTGTTGGCAGTGTTGATGGGAAATCTGTTGATCCAGTGAATGGTGGACATATGTTATTTGCGTAAGCTTGACATTTTCAAGCAGTTGCTGACGACAGAATCCTTTGTTGTATTTGATGAGATATTTGAAACTTCTTCGACTCAAATAAGGCGCAGTTCTACTTTAAGAATTTGTACTTCAACATCGACTTACATACAATCCTAGCCTCTAACAGTTTGACAACTGCTACTACACCCAGTATGATCAGTATTTTTGACACCAATTGTGCTTCAATTGTTGTCGCCTCATTCGACTCAACTTTTAAGTCTGAAATTGACCGCATTTGTCACTTGGACATTATTTTCGGCATCATTTTGTCATAATTTTTGACAGGATATGTTCCACGCCGAAAGAGAAGGTAATCCAACAGTCAGCTGCCCAGACTTCAGACTTCAATACCTTTTATCCTTCAAAAACATGTCAAACTCCACACCACGGCAACACATCCGAATTTGTTTGATCAATAGTCTTGTCAATTTCAAAACAAAGCCTTATTCTCTTTTTCCCATGAAAACATAATCCTTCATCTGCAACAATGCCGCTTGCTGAGGCACCACCAGAAGAAGCAGATACCTCCCCAGAGACATCGCGTTCTGGAGAAGCCCCCGGAAATCCGGAAGTTGTAGTGCCGTACGTGAATCCCGAACCGAATCCGAATGTAGAACGCATTTTTTTTCGACGTTCGTTGAACAATATCTTTCTGGATATTGATGAAATCGAAGAGAATGACTATCCTGCTCAGGCATATCTGCTGCCAGTTGTCCTGCCCACAGTCACTGAGCCAACTCTGGACGAGCTTCTGGTGAGAGTCCCTTCCAAGAATACACACCTTCTCACTGTATTACTTTCAGAGACGCGTCACTGGCCGTCAGGACATTGAGAACGTGGACACAGTCAAGCTGCGCGTCATCTCGTATATGGTCAGTCTATGCAGGCTGTCCTTGTTCATGCCCAGATTGGTGCGTCTGGATCTAAGCGGTAGTGTCCTGAACTCCCTAAGAGACCTCGGCTGCGGTCTGATGCACCTGACGCACTTGAATGTCAGCAATTGCGGCTTGAGCAGTTTTGATGGAACTAGTGGGATTCCGACGATAGAGGTTCTCATCGCAGACGGGAACATGATACAGCTGGTAGGCCCACTGACCAACTTGCCACTGCTGAAGAAGCTGAGCGCCAAAAACAATCGAATCAGCGATCTGGGCATGCTAACGTTCCTCGGAATGTGCCCCAACCTTATTGAAATCGAATTGCAGGGGAATTCGGTGACAAGCTTGGCATTGTACCGGCAGACAATGAAGAGGAACATTCCAACCCTCGAACTCTTGGATGGACAACCATTCGGTGAGGAGAGTGTCGAAGCAGCTGCCCCCGAGTCGTATGGAGACAACACTACAGACGCTGAGTCCTCACTATCGGATGAGATATACTCTGAGGGCGACAACAGTCTCGTGAGCATTGCTTCGGCGTCCTTTGCTGAGCGTCCTTCAACGAGTGGGGGGTTGTGCAACATTTCCATTGAGACTCCCAATCATCGACCTGCATCGTGTAAGGAATACATTTTTTGAATAATGTTCTTTGCTAATGGAAGCTTTCACAGCTTCGGCGGTGGCACCAAAATCTTCACTACAGGGTAATCTTGTGGTTGGCACTGTGCTCGGAATAGCACGCATGCGCAATCGGAGGCAGAAAACAGCCTGGGGATCGTCGAGCAATTCATCATCATCGTCCAGCAGTGATTTATCAAGGGAGTTTCCACGCAGATTGCCTCAAATTTCCTTGCCGGCACTTCCACCAGTGAGCAGTGCCAGTCGAAGGAGCGACAGTGACAATTTGTCTGACAGTGAAGGAAGCGAAAACTATCGTTAAGCAGTTGTTGAAAATTGTTGATTGCAAATAAAATTCTTTAGTTTTTGAAACGAATGAGTTTGAGGTGGGCGTGGTTGGCAGTAATAGGGAGTGAACTGTTGTGTAAACATATAGTCTCTAAGGACTGTAGCCCTAAAGGCTACCACATGCTCTAGACGTGGGTCCTTGAAAACAGTCAAGTAATTAAAGGAAATGTGACATTCTAGATGCCTTATCTAATTCGTCACACTTTAGAATACTTTCACAGACAGTGGAACATTTTTCATTAACTATAATGTAATATTCCCGCAGTTTTATCTAATCTGTCACACTCTCCGCTTTAGAATGCTTTCAAAATGATTACTGAAATTATCCATAGACAATGAGAATTTTTCTATTAGAGGCTCCCCTTCTGGAGCTTAGAAGCCGTAGTGACCTCCCAGGACACTCTTTACAGGAAACCCTGCGGACGGTTTCCCTTGCGGTCTAGTCCATTTTCGTGTTGCATGCTATCAGCTAAATTAAACTAGTAATTTGCACTAAATTACTTACCATTAGCTTTGATTCTTTTTTTCCTTGCTCACTTTCATTAGGCTTTCAGTGGCCGTGCAGTTGATATCTGAATTGACGTATTTCCGTGAGGCAATAGCTGGTGTTGAAACATGCATCTCAACTAATGAAACCAACTGAGACTATGGATTATGCATTAGAACCTTTTCCGATAAAGCGAAGGTGATAGTCCACAACACGTAAATATTCAATTCAAGCCTAGCTAACCACGAAAAACACGAAACAAACAACCAAAACACGTTGCAAGACTTGACCCACCTTATAATACTTACTGCAGCAGATGTACGGATAAAGTGGAGGAGGAGTCGCCCTGACGCCTCCTATGCAACTGGACATTCGTTCAGAGATCACAATAGTTTCGCCATTCCATTTTACTGATCTCTTGCAAATTTCGCACCCATGTTGCTTATGTATCAATTAAACCCCCTTCAGTTGGTCGTTTTGCAAATTAGGTGGCGAACGGAATACAATTAGCTTACATGTCACCACTTATCTAGATGTCACCAGGATATACATACCAACTGTACCACAATTTTTGCAAAAAGCGCAAAACCAACACACACACATCACATTGTGTTCTCTTCAATTATCATTGAATACACAAAGCCACCGGGCCTCGAGCAACCATACCGCCGCTGGGGCATGCAAGACCAGCTGCATGCCCCAGTCAACCACTGTCGCAGCCCGTTCAGGACATAATCTACAAAATCAACTCAAAGCTAATTACAAAGCAAACATTAACCACACCACGCGAGTTCGCCACAAATCATAAGTCATGAAGTAACACGGTGCGACCCCGACGTGTGTGAATGGCGGCGGAAGGGGTGCACCCAATCCCTAGTCTTTTTCTGTTCGTCCCCTGACCATGGGTAATCATTTCATAATAATTCGAGTTCAGTTTTCGCTTAGCCCACGGTCGGTACGGACAACCTGCTCGGACTCTTCGCCGTTGTGACGCTATTCGTTGGGACCTCGATCCAGGACCTCTGCTTCGCCGTATCTCGGATTATGAAACGCAATAAGCTCAAGTCGATCGCTGAGTTTCAAACTGAATTTGAGAAACGTTAAACGCGCTTTGCATCTTTTCAAAATGGCCACCGGTTTCGATTTGATTCTATCCGCAGTTCTTTGTTTCTCATGCAACGGTAGTCTTGAGGCGAACACGTCAGCGACCGCCACTGCAATGGCCAACGTAGGTGTCCCCTCAGACTTGAGCGTTGACC
The DNA here is from genome assembly GCA_944738645.1 of Eristalinus sepulchralis. Lineage (NCBI taxonomy): Eukaryota > Metazoa > Arthropoda > Insecta > Diptera > Syrphidae > Eristalinus > Eristalinus sepulchralis. Next base: position 5,407,644 of record OX122885.1, on the reverse strand, counting down.
CGACTTTCGCGATTTATAAAACCAAGAATGAAACCATGGAGAAACTGAAACGCTATGTCAATGGAAATCATTTTCGTATCGTCACCCTGGAGGACTACCCGCTGAGCTACACAGAGACGCTGCCCAATGGCACTGTCCTGGGGCGAGGAGTGTCCTTCGAGGTGATCGATTTCTTAAGTGAGAAGTACAATTTTACCTATGAGGTGATTGTACCGCAGGCAAACATCATTGGCTCAACCAACGACTTTGAGAATAGCTTAATTGAAATTCTCAACAATTCGGTATGGATGCGTTCGTTAATTGTGTTTTTGTTTAAAGAGTGTGTGACAAGAGTTGTATTTGGTGACAAGAATGTTGATTTGTGACATTTTAATATGCCGTCGGCGAGGAGAATATCTTTTCGATGCCTGTGCCTTTCAAGTGGCGTAATGTTTTGAACATAACCAAAAAAAAAATCGAACGCGTAACGTTTAGCTGAGAAATTAATAATTTTAATGCTACTATATATTTTGTGACAAATAATTCTGTATCTTTTAACAAAAATAGCAAATATTCTCGTTTTGGTGACGAATACATTAATGTCACAAGAACTCGTCTCTTAAACATTGCTGCTTAGGGTTAGAGACCAGAAAAATATTTCTGCAAAGTTATTCAAAGGGTTTCTTCCTCTTGATAGCACGACCAGCTGAAGGAGATGATGTCTGGGGATATTTTCCAACGCTCGACATTAGGCCAAAGCATCCTTGATCAGCATCAGTCAGCCCACTGTAGTGTAAAATATGGTTCTTAGATTTCCTCAGATATAAACTGCAGCTTCTTCCTTCCTGATGTGACCTTCTACGTTGATTCAGTTGTCCGCCTTGGAACTTGTAGTCTTAAAGTCTTACTTCAGAAACTTGATGGCTATGCGAATTCACAGAACGTAGCTTTTTCTTTTCAGTAGTCAATACCAGTTGTTTCGTTGAAACTACAGGGAGGGTCTTCCAGTTTTTATTTTGAAGCTGAGAGCTAGTGCCCACTCGAAACTTGACGAAAAGTCTATATCATACCACTGCGAAATAAAATGAGTCGCTTTACGCTTAAACAAAGCTGAAAAATATTTTAAACTAATTTCCAAAATGCGATTTGTTACTTTGTAGCTGCTATTTGATTCTTTTGGACTTTTTTGTGAAGAACCGCGAAGGACTGATGCCAGCAATCCGAAAATGGTTCAAGACTTTCTTTGTCTTTGAGTTGTGCTACAGTCAGGATAAGACACACCCCTCTTCAGCTGGTCAACACTTCAATTGCTCAGGCCAAGTGGATTCTTTTTTGCATTCTCCTCATTTTTCTTCAATCTAGGACATTCTCTGTTGTGGATGAACCTTCAGACTAGGGCATGGTTATTAGCGCCCTTTACATAACGAAGCCCCCTAGGTGGTGTATCCATAAACGTTGGACTAGGTGCTGGCCATTCTGCCTCTTCTGTTCGGCTTCCGAAAAAACTTAAAGTTTCCTAAGCCAGGGCTGTGATTATCTGCACTAAGCCTACATACTTGGATCTACTCAAAATCCACTTAATTACAATGTAACAGCGATTATCAAGAGTGATGCTGTGATTGAGGCACTGCAGCTGTCCTTATCTACAGGGGAGCCGAAGTAGACGAACTAGTTTACTGCCCGTTGTGATACACTGCCAAATAAGTCAATGGTGTACATCCTTCCACTATGAAAGCATAGATTTTGTTTAATTCTGGCCAGCTCCATTTTGGACACATTTATTTCCATGTGAGCGAACGCCTCATGCATGGCTCACTGAATCTGTTCAAATCCTTGAATGTTGCTTCCGATAGCTATTACACAAGCGGACATCATACGATTCCAGATTCGACCAGGATTTTACACTACAGGCACCTCTAGTGTGCCTCTGGTTTAAGATTGAAAGTTTCTGACAATATTCTAAGATATGATGGCGAAGAAGTCAGCGCGACGTTGGCCTCAGTAAGGAGGTTAACAACCTTAATGGAACATCGATGGTTTTCCATGACCGTAATATTCCGCCTTGAAATTGACAAATATTTGATGTTTGTGGAGTTGCACCTCAAGGATCCTTTCCAGGCTCTGCCGCAATAGTGCACTTCCCTGGGTTAAAAGCACATTGATAAGGACGACTTAATAAAGTGATGTCGCCATGCTATTAACCGCACTCCCGAAATTTGTTGATGCCTATAAGTGCCTGTTAAAAAACCGCTGAACCGACAATACAAATATCTGTGTAACATTTCTAGTGAAATCACGATGTTCTCGTTCGTTTGTCCGACAACACTAAATTTAATCAGTTGTCTCCGTCTCCTGTTGTGAGAAGGACAACCCCTTAACAAATCTCTTTACTACACGAACAATCAAACACTCAATTAGAAATTGGAATACACGGTCGAACGAACGAATTGAATGAATTGGGACTATGAACGAATTTGTTACGTATACGCCCCCGAGTACGTATTAAACGTACTTTCGACTTCCTTGGCTAGCAGCTTTTCGAGGCTTAATCTATATCAAACTCTTTTTTAACGAAAGCGTAACCTTCAACAAACAGATCCGAAGGTCTTAGGTGCTATTCCCGGTGGGAACACCTCGCATTTTCACATAACTACCTCTTTTGAGTGGATGACAACAGTCAAAGAGTTCTAATTGTCTATGAAAAGCTTCTCAAATACCGTCTCTTTCGGATTCGACAAAAGACTGTAGATTCCCTCTACTTGTGAGAGAAGAATAGCACACACAGCACGAGTAGATGCTAAAGAAAAGTGCCGCTTAATTATTATCAGTCAATCTAAAAATCCCATCTCTGGGAGACGCATGCATTTAAGTCCTTCAGGAACTCAAATAATTTTAAGTAAACAATTTTTCGCTCATTTCAGAAAGCCGACCTTGCCGCAGCCTTCATCCCACTCCTAGCAGATCCCCGAAACTACATATTCTACTCAACAACCACTCTGGACGAAGGCGAGTGGATAATGGTCATGCAACGGCCAAATGAATCAGCATCAGGCTCAGGCTTGCTGGCTCCCTTCGAGTTCTGGGTGTGGATCCTCATTTTTGTCTCTCTGCTCGCCGTTGGACCAATCATCTATGTCCTAATAATAATTCGCAACAAAATAACTGGCGATGATTCTCAAGCACCTTACTCCCTGGGCCATTGTGCGTGGTTTGTCTACGGTGCCCTAATGAAACAAGGCAGCACACTCTCCCCCATTGCAGGTAATTCTTCATTCACCTGCCGCATGAGCAATCAAATATTCCACATGAAATTGCTAGAGCTAGTATACGCGATGAGTTGGGAAAAAAAAATTTGTTTCACTTTGAAATCCATTCAATTCCGGAACGTGTTTCATTTTAGATTCCACGCGTCTGCTCTTCGCCACTTGGTGGATTTTTATTACCATCCTAACGTCCTTCTACACGGCAAATTTAACGGCTTTCCTCACGCTATCCAAGTTCACACTGCCCTTCAACACGGTCAACGATATCCTCAACAAACAGAAGCACTTTGTGACTCCTCGCGGTGGCGGTGTGGAGTATGCCATCAAAAATGTAAGTATCATCTTTGCTTCCTCCAACTTTTTCCCGTTTTGTTTTTTTCTCTGCCGAATGACGTCCCTCGTGAACGATGACCATCTTTCCCCCATTGGGGCACTTAATAAGGCAACCCTCGACATGCCGGAGGAGGGATGTACAGTTTCCAGGCTCCGCTTTGCGGCTTATACCCGCAGAATTTGAAGGATTTACGAACGACAATAATTGATGTCCATACGGCTGACCGTGCACAGAGAAAGTTAGGTTATGTGGGGGAACTGATGGACGGGAAAATACTTGATGCTTGTGGCGCTGGCTGGTGAGGTTTGACGCCTAGACGATGCTGCAGATCAAACTGTCTGAGAAAGCTGCAGAGTCCCTCAAATTCTTCTCTTCATTCCGTTCCAGATAAATGAAAGCCTCTCAATGCTCGGCAAGATGACACAAAACAACCGAGCGATGTTTACACCGATCAGTAATGACACGGTCACCCTGACTACATTTGTGGAGAAGCAGGGCTTCGTTTTTGTGCGTGATCGCCCGGCCATCAATCATCTTTTGTACCTCGACTACCGCTATCGCAAGTTGATCAGTGCCGACAATGAGAAGGTCCACTGTCCCTTCGCCATGGCAAAGGAGCCATTCCTCAAGAAGAAGCGTGCCTTCGCTTATCCTATCGGCTCCAACCTGAGTCAGATCTTCGATCCTGAGTGAGTATCTGAGATAGATTCATTACGTATGTACCTCTAATCCACTTCCATTTGTTGCAGACTCCTGAACCTGGTCGAATCCGGAATCATCAAGCACCTGGCAGCTAAGGACCTACCAAACGCTGAGATATGCCCGCAGGACTTGGGCAGCACCGAGCGCCAATTGCAGAACGGCGATCTAATGATGACCTACTACATCATGCTGACCGGCTTCGCCACGTCGATCGTGGTCTTCAGCACTGAGCTGCTCTTCAAGTACATTAACGAACGCCAGCGCCAGAAGAATCTGATCATCGGGCAGAATCAGGTGTTCCGGTCGAGTCAGCTGCAAGGATGGACTGCGGATAAGAGTCGTGGAGCGGTGGGTCGTCGCATAAACGAGGGTAGCAAGCACCTCTCTGATTTAACACCACCACCGGCATACGGAAGCATTTTTAGTCATCACCGGAACACCGTGATCAATATGAACAAGTGGAAGCAGGCGGCGGCAGCAGCTGTCTCCAACCACCAGGAGCAGGAGAACAAGGCTGTGAGGAAGTTCATCAACGGTCGAGATTACATGGTTTTCCGGAACACAAACGGAGTGAATCAATTGATACCGGTGCGGGCACCGTCCGCAGCACTTTTTCAATATTCCTACACTGAGTAGTTGACCTCTTTTTTTAAATGCCTACTTTTGCCAACATTTTGTGTGGAGTTTCTGTATTTATTTACGAAAATGTATTGTTGTCTGTTTCGTACTTTTCTTCTTGAAAATTAAACGTCTTATCACATGATATGAATCTTGATGATCTAATTGAAGTCCTGGAAATAAGTGAAGTCCTCTCTCATAGAGATCATTCTTTAATCCGGAAGATCCCAATCACACGTCAACACACTGAATATGGTTACCTTCTTGTGAATAGTCTAAGATGCTGTTGATTAACCGGTTTTGAATAAACTGCGTGTATAAGATATGGTCGAAGCCACAACAACTTGATGCTTTGACACGGTATTTGCTTAGATCATGACACCAACCAAGAAGAGTTTAAGCTACATAACGATTTCGGCTTGGATTGTCTCTTGTATGTTATTTTGTCCCGGCTCCCAGACCAAGGTTATAATTTTAAGAAACAGTCGGAGCCTGAGGGATGTCTTCGTGTGGTAGATGTGGTCGCAATTGAGTAGTGGACCCACCCCTCTTGAGTGGGAATACTCATAATCTTTGAAAAGGCTTGTGACAACTCCCCGTTTAGAGTCTGTATTAAGCGGTAGGTCTCCTACGCTGGTGGCAGTAGTTAATAAAGTGTTCTTAAATTGGATGCCGATGTGGTCGAAAGAAGGGAACACGCTGAGCGTGACGTTTTGCGGACCGCCCTTGATTCGCAGCGACTCCGACAGTAGAAAGAATCGTTATTCGATAAGTAGATCGGCAGGCACATTTAGATGAATATGTAGACAAATTTGAAGTAGGTGTACACCTCTCCCAACAATAAACATGTCAAAGATGTCTTGCAAAATATAGGAATGCGCCCATACTCGCTCCAAAATCTCAAAGTCCGAACAAATAAAATGTTCACAGCAAAAGTCAAGGCGCATTCTTTCTTTGGTGAGAAAAATGAGTTTATTTTAATATCTATAATTGATCCTTAAATAAAATTTAAATTAAATAAAAACAGAACATAGTCAATTGAGAAAACCACTCTTATTCTGTATTATCACGTACTAAGACAACACAATGACGATGCAACGCATGGTATCGTCCACTACATCGCATCGAAATGGAATCGATGAGCTTCGGCAAGCCGCTCCTGCTTATCCTCCTTCTTCTCCTTGATATACAACACAAGTATAATCAGAATGATGACTAAACACGTGCCACCTAGTGCGACTACGCTCATCCAAATCAACTTGCTGGGTGTGACAAAAAGCTGCGCCTTCCAGCGCTGCGGTTCATCAATTGGATAAGGCACAACGATAATTTGTGAATTCGGTATCAGTTGTGTCCAAGTGCGCGACTTACTCCCCAGGCCAACAGTCAGAGAGTCGACAAAGTTTGGTGTCCGCCCCAGACCGAAGGTTGTGTACGGAAGCTGAAGCGCAAAGTATGCCGACTGTGGCAGCTGTACACTGGAACCGCGTTGGATATCACCCTCCTGTGTTGTAGTGAGATATTCGATTCGAGGTCCTGGCAAATTCGTGCCGTATGTTCGCTTCTTTCGTCCGAGCGGAGTCTTCTCGGTTGGATTCTTCTTGTTTACCAGGCCGGTGAGTACAATTACCTTGACGAAATTGGAATCGTAGTCCAGAGTGTTGCGGAACGCCATCGGCCGATACTTGCCGTCTACTTTCTCTACGAGAATCACATCAAGAACACCTGCGAAGAGAAATTGGTTACTAGGACATCCCGTAGGAGTCTATTTCGGACTTACCATCCTGATAGAAATCAAAGAACGTTCCAGCCACCGTGTTGTTCCCCATGGGCCATAGTGCATTCCACCTTACCTCAAAGGTTCTCTTCAGTGGATGATTACACACAGTGCATGGAACATTTTCCAGCAAAAATGTTTGCATTCTCTTCGGACCGGTGATGGCCTTCAGTGTGACTATCAAATCCGGATACCCATCCATATTGTAGTCACCTCCCCTAGCGGTAATGGTCTTCAGGTATACATCGTCTTCCACGGGTTCCACAAACCCCCACAGGACACCTTGCGGATCCTTAAAATTGACATGAATATTACGGAAATGTTTTCCATCGTGTACCAGTATGGTGGAATTGGCACACTCATCCCTAAAACACATCGGTAATATAAGATTCTGGACTCCTTCCAACTCCACGTCCAAGAAAACACTTTGCCCCACATGCATTTTCGGTGCACCGACAATTGCCAAATCGATGTTGTGGTCGTACAAAAAGCCATCCTTGTCATGTCCGGACTTGCCATACCACACCTCAAAGAACTTATCAGTTTGGATAAAGAGATCAGCACTGAAGTCATGGTTGAGATCTAAGTACGCATTGGAATGAGGAATTGTAATGAAGGCTCCATTATTCATCTTATGCGGTGCTGGCAGCTGAGGTATGATTTCCGGAGGCGATCGATTTTTTTGGAATACCCAGAAAACCCGAGCCCCTTTGCTATCAACTCCGAAGAGATCAATAATCATGTCCCGATTGTAATCTATAGCTAACGGTTCGCCCGTGCTTGAAAATAGTGGCTCCGTTGCACAGGTCAGGGTATCTGAACCACCCCAATTAATGTAGATATCAACTAGCGTTCCGTACGAACGCGTTGTAATTAGAACGTCCATCAAGGCATCGCCATCAAAATCTCCTGGTACCACGCTGGTGATCACTTTGTTACTGAAATCGCAATATGGTCCTGGTCGTAGTAGAGGTTCTGTCTCAGCACCTTGAACAATATAAAAGGAATACAGTTATTGATGAGTATAAACAAATTCTAGACTTCTTGTTTATTTATCGTATCGTATTTGTGTGCACACGTTCTCTCGCGTGATGATGTGATTAATTTATTAAAACAAATTGCACACCTATCTAATCAACTATGTCACATTAGGTGAACAAAAGCCAAGTAAATTCTTACCCAATAATATCTGGAGTGTTGAAAATTCATTGCGAATAATGAAAACATCAGTCAATTCATCGGAATTGAAATCGCCAAATGCAGCGACCACACCATCGCGGATATTTCCAAATACTTTCGAGGTAATATCGTTTGTTTGACAAACGTTAATTACCCCGAACGTGAAGAATAGATAGTGGTAGAAATATTTCATTTTATTTTCTTATGCTTTCGATATTTTGTAATTAAAAATTGTTAGTTGCTCATAAACAGACGAATGCTCATTGTGGTTTATTCGTGTAACAAATCGATTTATTTGAAAAAGAATTACTGTACGCTAAATGTATGGAATAGATTGTCTAAAGTCAGATGTTTGAATTTTAAATTCGATATCGAATGCAATGAAAATGCAGCACAATTATGAATTTTTCCTTCAATATTTGTGGAAACGAATATGAAAATGACTCAGAAGACTATGGAAATTTGACATATTGTTTAGCTGTCAAATGTTAGTTTCTATGAGTGAAGTAGTAAGCAGTTTAAAATTTCGAGAGTCGATTGAATTATTAGACATTTGTAAATATTATGACAACTGATATTATTTGAAAAATGAACAAAATTCTTGTTAAATTAAAAGAAATTTATGAATAAAACTACTCCACAATTTCCACAACTTTTCAAGAAATAAGGAAAAGACAAAGAATTTTGAGAATATATATTTATTTTAACCTCCACTCTTTGAATATCTCTTCCAAAATTTCTTCACATCATCATGACCATTCTTTGTCACCACCATCGTCCGATTCCGTTCACTCTGCCAAACAAGGACATTAATCGACTGTGCATAGTCTCGCAGTGTGATGAAATCAGCTTGTGACAAGAACTGATTATACACAACTCCTTCAGTGTAGACGAAACGATTTCTTTCATTTTCCCACAACTTGATTTGATCCACCACTGTTGGAGGGAGTGGAGATCGAGATTTTATTGCGGACTCGGTGGTTTTCATATTAGGATGCGCATACTGTTCCAGATAACTAACAATCTGGTCTGCCGTGATGCCTCCGCGAAGAGCTTGGCGGACGGAGTCTCGCGTTAAAACTCCAACAACAAGATTGGGAAATCTGTAGAGTAATTCTGTGAACAGTCCCAGCAAAGCTACCTGCAAGTTGGAATCCGTGTAGGCGTATACTCGATAATTAGTTTCCACCACTATGTAGCCTGGATCTTGACTCTTGTCCTCTTCGTTAGTCACGGTTGGGACCGGTCCATTCTTGTTGGTCACATTCAGAGCCAAACGTGTGGGGTAGAAGCGTCCTTCTTTACGTTTCCGCTGGTAAACCAAGCCGAACTCACGCAGGTGCTGAAGGAATGTCAGCATTTTGGGACTGAGACCTTCAGAACTGTAATCTCTGCCCAACGTTGAGAAACTTAGCTGGAACAACATGGAGAGACACTCTGGCAGATTGAGACCACGTTCCTGGCAAGTGTCCAAATACTGCAACATAAAGTGCCAGACCTGAAATGGGCAATATTAAGTACAATGATAACAAGACACGGAAAAACTCACCTGAGACCGCGTATCGAGGAGCAGAAATTGAAACCCTTTACGTGTAATGCTTGGAGTCCCATCCCGCTCGTCCCGTTTCATCAAATTAGCATGCAACAGAATACGAACTGCATCGGGACTTATACCTTCACTATCTTGCCCCTTGCTCGTCGTTCCACCGCCAACCATGTAGTGCAAAACACATCGCCATCTGGCCATCGCGTAGTTGTCCAAGAACGCAACATCTCTCGGTTTAGCATCCTTGTCCATTAGATGTGACAGTGACCAGGGCTTTCCACCGCCCAGAAGAACAATCTTTAAATTCTTCTTGAATGTAGGACATAATTCCCATGCTGACAGTCCACCAGGAATCGCAGTCACACGCCATACATTCAACTCGGTGAGACATGCAGTTGAAGCTGCTTGTTCTCTGAAAAAAATCATAAGTTTAGAAGGATCAAATGGACAGATACGATCGCATATTTACTTTGCATAGTGTTGTGAGCCCCATGAAGCGACAACCGCTTGCGGAACTGGCTGCTCTACAAACAAAATGCGAATCACAAATTGTCTGGCTATCTCGGGAAGTTCTCTGGAACGAAGATGAGGTGAGAAATTTATATGTTGTGAGAACAACTTAAGTACCTATATACAGCCAAACAAATTGCAGGATAGTTGTATAGTTTCTCCAGGACATCATGCGGTCGAGATCTCAAGTAGTCTTGTAAGTTCTTGCATTCGAGATTCGCTGGCTTCGGTATGAGGGAATTTGTTTTACCAGATTTCGCGTCTGACATTTTTTCCCATACAATTAACAGAAATAACTCGGGAAACACTCTTATTCTTTGAATAAAATAACTAAACACAGGAATATACGCTGAAGCATCAGCGATTTTCTTATTTTGACAGTTGACATTGCCGGATTTTCTGAGTCGAAAATATGAGTGACTTTAACATGTCAGTTGGTTCTTGAGTCTTGGAGTTAGTTATCGATAACAAGTGAAATAAGAGAAGCTCTTTAGTTCGTTTTGTATGTAAATAAATAATACATCCAGATCATAAACAGAGTTGGACTGTAGACATATTACCTGTTTGGCTCATGCTACCTTATGAAGAAGGGAAATCATGGATATATCATGGACACCGTCAATACACTACACCAAACGAACAAGCCCCGATCTCTGTCAGCTGTTTTGTAATTCTTTTCCACCGGATTTTGTCATTCGTCTGACATTAGCAAATTTTTGTTTATTTCATTTTCATAGGGTGTGCTTAATTTATTTATCCATCCTTGTAAAAATTTATCACATTCGAAGCGTGAAAATATCACAGAAGTCCCGACCATAACACAATTTTCATCTATCTGGCGGTTCGTGCATGCTGTTCCTATAATGAATAGTTAACAACATTCAATCTCCCACTACGCATGCACATAAAATATTTTTCCTCTCGTCCTCGTTATGACATTCTTTTAATAGGTTCCTCCGCACACACACTCGTTCTTCTAAGCAAAAGGAACGAAAACATTTATCGCATTCATTTCGTGTGAAGAAAATCCTAATTGTCTAAAATTTTCGTCAAACAAAGACGAGTCTGGTGCAGAACAATGGCACAATTCCATCAGCGATGCGGGCGCCGGATAACTTTGACCAACAACAACCGAACGGCTATGCGAAGTGTGCGGGATTTTAGCCACGGTCTTGTATTCAGCGCGGAGCCCCTGCAGGATGATGTTCTGTTTGAAGTGGTCATTGAGGAAAAAGTAAGTTACTAGCTCGTCCAGTTTTGCCATGACTCAATTATCTTGACTTTAAGAACCACTCATGGGGCGGGACCATAGAGATCGGTGTGACTACAGAAAGCCCTGATAAGATAGAGCTTCCTTCGTGTGCGGCGGCAATGCGAAATGGGACGTGGATAATGTCTGGTATGGACATTCGACGAGACGGAATCTGTTTGGTGGAGTTTTACGGTACAGATCTGGAATGCTTGAACGAAGGAGACCGTGTCGGGGTACTCAAAACTTCACAAAATGAATTGGTTTTCTACATCAATGGGGAATCTCAAGGAGTGGCTGCGACAAATATTCCGAGTGTAGTCTACGCTCTGGTGGACTTGTACGGACGATGTGTTCAAGTGTCCATCTGGCCAACAGATATCGGTGTAAGTGTATAGCATGGATGTCCTTATACCCCCTGTCATGTTATTCTTGTAGGATTTTACATCGGAAGTAGCACAAGTTGTTCAAAATATCGACGTACCTATGTGCGTGGATGTCACAGTGAGCTCTGGCGGGGGAGGCAACGTCAATGCAACGCCACAATCCACAAACATCGGTGACTTCTTCGACATGAATGATCGCCTGCGTTTTCACACCCGCTGTGGATCTCTGGTAAAGTTATCACCGAATTGTCGATCGGCAGAGAGACGTCGGCCTCTCGATGAGTTCAACAATGGAGTCGTTATGACCCACAGGCCACTGAAGGATAATGAACTCTTTGAAATACGAATTGACAAACTTGTTGACAAGTGGTCGGGATCTATTGAGGTCGGTGTTACAACACACAATCCAGCTGCTCTCCACTTTCCCGCGACAATGACAAACATGCGCAGCGGAACAATTATGATGTCGGGGTGTGGCATACTCACAAATGGAAAAGGAACCCGCCGTCAATATGGAGAATTCAACTTGGACGAGCTGCGCGAGGGCGATCGAGTCGGAATGATGCGCAAGACGAACGGCAACCTTCACTATTTCATAAACGGACAGGATCAAGGTGTTGCTGCGAACAGGGTTGCACAGACCCTCTGGGGAGTAATTGATCTATATGGCATGACCATCAAAGTGACCATTGTAGATCGTGATGAACGTGAACAGCAGAATCTGGTCACGAGGCGGAACAACCTTATGTGTATACAGACAAGCACCAGTTCAAGTTGTGGAGGGGCACATGGAGGCAATCAGGAGCTCTCAGCCGCGTTGAGTCCTGAAATTGAGTCGGTTAGTGGCGCGGGAAAGAACGACGACCGGCTGACATTTCACCCAGTTTGTGGTTCACAAGCCACTGTCACGCATAGTGGCCGTACTGCCTTAAGGCCGAAGTACGTGTGTTTCTCTGTGATTTGAGAAACTTTACTCAATACCTTTTCTCTATTTCAGCGCATCAGATGACTTCAACAATGGAGTGGTGCTGACGAAACGGCCTCTACGGCCGAACGAACTTTTCCAAGTTCGTCTGGAAAGAGTTGTCACAAAGTGGGCGGGCTCCGTGGAAATGGGTGTCACAACGCATAGCGCCGATGAATTGGATTTTCCATTTACGATGACAAATGTTCGGTAAGATGCCGCCAACAATTTGCGGTGATCAATAAACTCACTCTCCTTACTCTTACAGCTCCGGAACGTGGATGATGACTGGAAACGGAGTCATGCACAATGGTATCACAGTGATCGAGCAGTATGGTCAAAATCTTGATCGCCTCCAAGTAGGCGACCGTGTTGGAGTGGTTCGTAAAGATGATGGAACTCTGCACTTCTGGGTGAATGGTGTCGACCAAGGGGCAGCAGCAGTCAACGTCCCTGAGAAGGTCTACGGCGTCATAGATCTGTACGGCCAAGCGGCGCAGGCGAGCATCGTTGACACATCCGAGTGCGGCAGCCCGGACACTGGGAACTCTACGATCTCAAATACTACGCTCTACAGCGAACCGCCACTTCGTTTCCATGCGATCCATGGAAAGAATGCGGGAATCTCGAACGGTGGCCTAACAGCCAGTCGACCAAACTCATTGGCAGAGTTCAACGACGCCATTGTTTTCAGCAACCGACCCTTGAGGCAAAGGGAGCTCTTCGAAGTGGTTCTCGAGACAATGGTGCGTCACTGGTCAGGAAACATTGAGATTGGAGTGACCGGTTGTCGGCCTGACGAAGTCAACCTTACAGCTAACGCCACAGACTTGGAGGGAGACACTATAATCCTCTGTGGATCGATGGTCTTTCAAAATCGCAAAACAATTCGTAGCAACATACTCTTCGATTTGGATACGCTGACCGCTGGCACCCGAGTCGGTGTCATGCGGAATGGCGACTTTATCCACTTCTTTATTGACGGAGTGGACCAGGGACCGGCTTGCGAGTGTCGACTACCAAATGTTTGGGCTGTCATTGATCTGTACGGCCAATGTGCACAAGTCACCCTAACTTTGTCACAACCCGATATGCGAGCGCCCTACGCCACGAGTGAAAACTCTCAAAGCTTCCAAGCCACGTCAGTGATTCAACCTCCAATGGAAACGAAGCATCGATGGACGTGCATTTCGGGATATGTAACCCTCTCCCAAAACTGGACCGTTGCGTCTAGAGTCACCGGCGCATCCGCGGCACTCTCCCGTTGCTTGGTCTTCTCCGAGCATCCCTTATCCGTGGGATCGCCCTTTGAGGTGAAGATTGTATCCCACAATCCACTCTTTGCAGGTAAATTTAATCGATTCCGGTTTGGTTTACGGATCTCACACTGGCCTTTGCAGGTTGCCTTAACATTGGCATCACGGACTTGAATTTGTCCGATGAGTACGTGCGAAAGAACATCCCCAATAGCCTAAAACGACTGCCAGCCAACGTGTGGTACGTCTCCGGTAATGAAGTCCGTCACAACTCCATGCTGATGCAGAGGTCTATGGCATCCCTGGAATGGCTGCGTGTTGGCGATCGGATCGCCCTCGAAATGACGCAAACTCGAACACTGCGAATACTCCTAAACTCCGAGGACATGAATATTAATTTCCAGAATGTCTCAAGCGTAAGTGATAATCTCGAGCGATTTCATAAGTCTTTTGTTTCAATCCAATCTTTGTGTAAGTCACATGTTTTAGAGTACTCATCCAATCGATACATTTTGTCTTTTCACCTCTCTTAATCATTTTTGTGTGTGTTTTTCAAGACTCATTGGACTGGAGAGTATTTCAAGCCCACAAAAGTAACTAACCAATGACACTCAGTTTCGCACAGTTTAATGATGATATCCAATCACTTTCTTTTCTTCATACGTTTGCACGTTGTTTTAGTTGGTTTTGTAAAATTTTAGAACTGCACTTTGCACACTTTGTTGTTTCTTGATTTGACTCTTGGCAGACCCGCAAATGTCTTTCTTCCAAGGGAAAGATAAATCAGGGTCATGCCTTCAACAGGTCTTTTCTATTTTCTGACGAGGCCGCCTTTTTTCCGAACTAGGTCCATAACCCAGATTATGAAATAGTTTCATTCGGGAAGCATCTGAAGACACTCTAATGGCTTGGTGATTAATCGCACCGCTTACCTCAATAAGACTTTTAAGATTCCTTTTCGTCCTGATTTGTTTTGGAGTCGCTTGGGACAGTCCTAGTTTACCACCAAACATGAAACATGAGCTCAAAAAGAATTCGTTGTTTCCCTAGTTTAATCTTGGAACTTTTAGTAAACGTCGTGTGTCACATTTATTTGTAGTGTTCTGTTGTTTTTATTTTGCGCTCTTCTCGTTTAATGATTTTCTTCTCTTTGCTCCGGTCCAGATGCAGATAAGTATAATTTCTCCTTTCTCGCCCAGTCACGCATACTTCATTTCCCACACGTTTTTAGAAGTAGCATGATGACAAGCAACGACTGTCACTTCTTTTAACTTCATCTCCATCTCGTTGCTTGAAAGCGAGCAAGTGCAGTCTTCTCTCAAACCACGCACGCGTAGTGCATGCAATTTTCATATCGCACTTGCAGCAGTTTCAAATCTACATTCACCTCGTCAATTGGTTTGCTCGTGAAATTCGGAGTTGACCTGTCAACTGGACAAAATGAAATCGTCACCAAGCCAACCCGAAGTGTCCTATCGCTAACCCGGTTCTCTTCTTCCTCTAGGACGTTTACGTAGTTGTGGAGCTGCAAGGATCAACAATGGCCGTTCAAGTGATATCATCTCAAGGGCCAACCTCACCCCTGCGGCCATGCAGCCTAAGGCTACAGGACTCTCTCGAATTCGGCGTGGATCCATTGAACAAGCAGGACTCAATGCTCGAGTCGATTGACTCTGAATCTCAGGCATTCGAATTCAGCGAGTTCCACGGAAAGAATATTCGCCTGGCCGACGAGCATCGGAGTGCCGTGCGCACACAGTCATTCAACCAAGCATTGGTTTACATTACCAAGCCCCTTTGCAAAGGACACAGTATCAGTGTAAGTACAAGTGCACAACAATGCCCCCAGACACAGAGGAGAATAAGAGAATATTCCCTTTTCAGATTAAAATTGACGCAATCAACACAAAGTGGAAGGGTACAATTGGCGTTGGAGCTCTTGGCGTATGTCCTCAACTGGCAAACGTTCAGTTACCAACATCAATTGTACTCTGTAAACGACCATGCTGGGTGGCCACTCACGACTACATAAACATCAACGGAAGCAGGATTGCCTCCAAGTACGGCGAGGCGTTAGAGCAGATTCAACCCGGAACAGTCATTACGATGTCCCTTTCTCATGCGGGAGCATTAAGTAAGTGGGAGATTCGTATTCTCAATCCCTTCACATTATCAGCTCCTCTTTGCAGCTATCATGGTGGGTCAACATAATCTGGAAGATCTAGCTGCCGGCCTGCCCAATCACGTCTATCCCGTATTCGATTTGTACGGCAAGTGCGAGAAGATATCGATAATCAACGGGGAACTTCGAAATGGGACGCCGATTGTTGAAGAAGTCCTTCTTGAGGATGACCAACAGGCTGAGGTGGACGGCAGCGTACCGCAGTGTGAAAAGGCAGACCTGGAGGTGCATGAGAAGGAAGAGGGGGCTAGTACTTCGAATGCGTAAGATGCCTCAGAGTCTTATGTAATTATAGTCTCTGCAAATGTCTTTTTCCCCTACAGGCAACGTACAGTGATGCAGAACTTTGCTGGGAACCTCCTCATCAATCTGTCAATAAAGTACCGTTCTAAGGAGGGCAGAAATGACACCAGTCCCTCATCATCGTCTTGGTAAGGAACATAACCCCCTATTATGAAACTTCTACTAACACACCTTCTTTCGCCCACACAGTTGCCTACGAGAATCCCTCCAACTGCAGCACAACACAAATCTCAATATTCAGCGCAGCCAAAGCACCCAGCGATTCACCAACAATCCATCCACATCAACCGGTAATACAGATACTAACCGCGAGCAAGCCGAGCCACCCTGTGACGATGTCGTGCAGCCCGCAATGATCAATTCAAAGGAGAACTTGTTGGAATACAATGACGAGAGCAACACTGCGATTCAGCAGAACCTCCAGCAGCAACAGTTCCTCGACACAAATCAAGTTCCCGAAGACCCACCAGTTGGCAATGATGCCGATGAAGATGACGAAGAAACACCCGTTCCTCCTGTCTGCGATCCCATTCCAGCCGACACGCAATTTGATTCCATCCAGTCGTTGCCGAGCCTCGACTCGACGAAAGATTGCGAATACCTTAAACTGGTTCGAGGCTTTAAGAGTTCCCTGGTCCTTCCGCACACATTCTTCCAGCCCAACAGTCCGCCAATTTGCTTTTGCCAGCAGTGCCACGCCAGCAACTCAGAGAAGCTCAGCGGCTGGGTGTACTTCAAACTGAATCAGCAGGCGGTCAACATCTCGGGAACTGTGCAGAGCTTTGATTCCGGAGACTGGGTACCCCTCTATTACATGACACGCGTCGACAAGATTCGGGCAATCCTGGATTACGGGCAACCGTTGCCCATCGAACAAAGCCACGAAACACACTCGGGTCCCAATCAAAAAGACGAGCCTGGCACTCACCTTGAGCTGCACTTCTCTCCAAACTCGCCGACAATCCAGCAGACAAACTCGCACCACAAGTACTTGGCGGCGATGCAAAGTTACACCATTGGCACCGCGTTCGAGGTGTACGTCAGAAGGCAGTCGCTGTGCGCGACGCAGCATAAAATCTCGCTCGATCAACCCGAACGGGAAACCGATGAAGAGCCACCAGCACAGCAGCAACAGTCACAACCAGGGCCTTCATCCGCACCACAGACCTCACTGAAGGACATGTCGTGGTTCACCAAAGAGACCGGGGCCTGTGTGCTGACAGCGCTTATTCTTAAACTGGACAAAGTAGAAAACCAGAGTGCGACCGGTAGCTAAGATGCCAAATCCGATGGCGTTTCGTCACAAACATATTTATTCCTAAGTTTAGCGACTGTAATTTTGCTTGTAAAGCGCATACACTTGTACACAGATCTTAAACTATACGTAGTTTTGTTGGCATTTCTGTTTTCAGAGAACATTCGTGTCTGTACCTCTGTTCCGAAATTGTAATCGTAGTAGATACACACACATTTTTTAATAGTTCCACCATCGCAAATAAATTAAATAATTGTAAAATGTTGTAGGGTTTTCATATTCATTCTCGATTAGTTCAGCTCGATGTATTGCTCTGCATTATTCTACACTCTTTTTGAAAGCACTATGGTTCGGGATTAACCTACACGCAGACATGTTGAATAATTTAAACGTAACTGCCTTTACCGTAAATCAACTGTTCCCAAAGTGTGTTGAATTTTATGAATTCCCCTCACACAATCGAACCTAATTCCAATTTGCGCCTATGTGACAGTTCACCCATCACGGTTCTTGTCCGCAGTAGGGAAAAGCCATATGTGTGCAAAACACATCAAGCTTCACATCGGTTATTTGACATTGACATTTTGAGATCAGTTCTCTGCTTTTAAGTGGAATTCATTTTAATTGTGCAAAATTAACAAAGTTTTTATTTTATAGAAAAACAATTCGGTAATTATTCCAAAGCAGAATCCTGCAATTTGAAATTGTCGCAAATATATTTGAAATAGAATTTTCTTCAAATTAGCTTCCAATTTGTCAAGGGAAAAATATAAAATAACATAAAAACCATCTCTATCCATTCATTATTTTTCTCCTGTGTGTTTTTCTTTGTGTGTGCTCTCGCTCGCTCTCGTGTTTCGTGTGCACGGTGCACCCCGTCCCCTTATGATTATTGAAATTTTTTGTATACATTCATTAAATTAAATAAGAAGTCAGGTAAGCCAAACGCCACACATATACCGCATTCGTTGGACTTCTGTGTCTGTTCATTTAGAATCGTAAATTGTAAATTGGAACCCCATAAACTGTTGTCTTTAGCTTTTTGTGTTTTTCTGTTTTTTTTTTGTCTTAGAGGAGGAGGTATACATCGTCTCGCTACAAAGTGTGTGCTTCTTTACAACAAAGAAAGTTAAAATCACGAGACGCAACACCAAATGTCGACACCAAGCAGTTCGGCTGTACGTGCCCTTGCACTGGAATACAAATCATTACAGGAGGAACCGGTCGAGGGATTTCGTGTAAAGCTCCTCAACGAGGATAATCTGTTTGAATGGGAAGTGGCAATCTTTGGCCCACCAGATACACTCTATCAGGGTGGCTATTTCAAGGCACACATGAAATTCCCCCTAGACTATCCGTATTCACCGCCATCGATACGTTTTCTCACAAAAGTCTGGCATCCAAATGTCTACGAGAACGGAGATTTGTGTATTTCGATTCTACATCCACCGGTGGATGATCCACAGAGCGGGGAGCTACCTTGCGAAAGATGGAATCCAACACAGAATGTCCGAACGATCTTGCTATCAGTGATTTCGTTGCTCAACGAACCGAATACATATTCTCCGGCGAATGTTGATGCATCGGTGATGTACAGGCGATGGAGGGATTCCCAGGTATGTTAAATAAATTTAAAACTTTAGCGGGAATCTTGTTGAGAGTCAAATTTAGGGTCACCACAGATAACACAAAACGCTCTGTCAAAAACAATATCTGTGTTGATTGCGTAGTGTGGCGTTCTCTGATCTTCGTTCTTCGTTCTTCGATCTCTGAATTCTAAATAGACCGTTGGATTGACGTTATCTCGTTGCCGAATTGAATTTGCCAGATTTCAATGAGTAGAGATTTTCCCCACTTGGCTGGCAATGAGCATTGTAAGCATACAGGCTTTAGTGTGATACTTCAACTATTCAATACAATCCCAGTATAAGCTCAAGGCAGACATCAAGGCACTTATCCGTCACAACTTTGTTTTTAAATTATCCACTCAGCCACTTCCTGAAACATTCCCACCCCCGTCATCATGAAATTCCCCTGTATGTACACATGTACGAGCCATATAAACAAATCTGTGAAGAGTGAGTAATCCCCCCCTGAATCATGTTCGATTTGCATTCAGTGACCTCAGACGTCACTTCCCGAAAAAAGGCAACGACAAGTCTCCTGCATGTGCACAACTTTAAAATAGTTTGCGCGTTACAACACCACGTAACAGTCGATAACAAATGAAAAACGTGATGATGCCATTTGAGATCACGTGCCGGGGGAAACTTATTCTCATCCAATGCTTTGTTGACAATGTGCGTTGACTGTTATTTTAGTTTTGTGTTAACTACTTGGTGCTTGTGCACTTTATATGCTTCAAATTAATGTGCTGAGTTGGGCTGTGGGAAATTTGAAACACGTTGCTCAAGTTAATGCAAATCATTTTTTTCCTATTGTCTGTTTACAAATTATGTAAACCAATTTCAGGGTAAAGACAATGAGTATCCAAACATAATCAGAAAACAAGCACTAGCTGCGAACGCAGAAGCTCGTAAGGAAGGTATCACTGTGCCCACTACCCTGGAAGACTACTGCATCAAGCCAACCCGAAAGAATCCCCAAGAGCCAACGCTGGATATGACAAATTTCTACGACGATGACTTTGACTTGGAGACCGAAGATGATCAACAGACAGACGACGATGATGATGATGATGGCGAGGAATCAGACTATGCCGATGGCGATGACAGTGGCAAGGGTGAAACATAATCGTCCTGTTTTGCGCTTCTTTCTTCTATTCAACCATCCATCATTGTAACGGCTTATTAGAGGTGTGATGCGAAGCTGGAGGCACTCAGGAGAGGAGATGTCTGATGGAGAGGACCGGAAAACCGCAGATGGTATTCTATTAAAAAAGTAGTTATAATATGCATGTGGTAAAGCAACTTTATCATCATCCTCTCCTGGAGGTCTCCTCTCTCGCGTGCCTTTCTCTCAATATTGTTCAACTTAATTCACTCTCTGTATCTGTCTCTCTCTCTCTCTCCCCCTCTCTCTATACATAAATATATAAATATATTTCAATAAAAAGCAAAAGAAAAAACTGAAGAAATGGATTAATCGTAATAATATAAGGAAGGAAAACCCGACTCATCAACAAAAGCTTTTATTTATTTATAATTTTAAACAACCAACACACACTTGAGTACGCGAGAGTACGAGGGCAATTTCGTTTTTCGTTTAGAGTTTGAAATTTTAATTGTACTTTCTGAAAATACTAATCAAAGTCTCATTGCTCATAAAAATGTCTCATATATACACTTTTTTTAAGGTCATGTCAAACCTGCAATACATCTGTGTTTCATTTAAAATAAAAAACAACAAACAAAACCATGAAAAAAATTATTATTTTTAATTTTTATTGACTTATTGTATGTAGATTACTCTGTACTTTATTTTATTTTCTGTATTCTCTTCAGACATAATGTAAATTTGATTTAAAAATTGTATAAAAATGAACTAAAATGTAACGGTTGTGTTTTTTTCTTTATGGTTTCAATCAGAAGAACATTTTAATTTTATTTAGCATCCTCTGCAGATTGTGATATGTGTGACATCTTAACGGAACGTTAGAGTTCATCGACCTTAAGGGAAATTTCCCTTTTGCGTTGAACAGTCATTGGGGGGAACTTGTTGAATTTCAGCTGAAGTTTTAAATTTTCAGAGGTGTTCGCTTCCCAATTACCTAGCGGGTGAGTTTTGGGGACTTCTATCTAGTATTGTGCGCATGCGTCTAAAAACCATGTCCATATACTGCAAGGTACAACCTTTGTTTCATTTGAAAGTCACAAATAATTACTTTTATCAGCCTTAAACCAAATTAAAAAGTGTTGGGTGCAAATTGCTTTGACAGATCTCATTATAAAGAGCAGACACAATTTCTACATATTGTTTCAATAAAAAATAGAAAAGCATCTTTTTATAGAAACAAAAAAAATCCCTCCCAAATAAATCTCCATCACTGAACACTTCTAAGCTGCACCTAAAATAAAAAATGTAACAAACGTCACTTAATGTCAAAATAATACGTCATCCAAAAGGTAGGAAGACCACACAAAACTGGGTTCCTAGCCATTACTTGTTTTGCCAACGCATTAGTTTTTCACAATTATTTCTTAAATAAAATGCATCCAAAACTGAAAATCTCCTCTTTCCTGCTAAAGGCAAGTATTTACACATCATTTCATACACATATAAGCGACAGAAATTGACGAATTCTCAACATCTCATAGCGCCTCGAACGTATAAAGCAACAATGCAGTGGTTGTTTATTTGGAGTGATGTACGGTGAGGGAACTCTCCTGCTACTTGGTTTCAATGTAGAATCAACAATTGGGCAGTTGAACTATAAACATATTCAATACAAGTTTCCAGCAGAGCTTGATCTTTGTGGTTTAGTGAAATTTGGTGATTGCTCCGATGCAGAGGCGCATATAAGTGAAATTTTAAAAGATGTTGACATCACAGACAACCCCATACTACTTCAACTAGATTTGGGTACGCTGGTTGGTCTAAAGGCATCGATTTTCATGCATGAAAAATTGGAGCCAATACCTTATGAGATCATGGACGATGCGGAGTTGTACAGCGATTTCTGTTTCACGCGAATACAGTGCAATTTGATAGTGTACACAGAGGCCAATGAAGAGTTGGTTAAGAAAGACATGCACACACTGAGAAAGACTGTAGCTGGTGGCAGGACAGCTTTTCATGTCAGAAACACTCAAGTGTACCTCACGGGAGCCGGTAACAGCCCAGCACAAAACCTAACCACCGAGTCTAACATATCGTCCATTGTGCAGCTGGTTTCTTCAAAAGAGAATGACAATTTGTCCGATGGGAAATCGAAAAAATCTGCAAAAGAAACCGCAGTCACAGAATTTTGCATAATTCCAATAGATGTGCTAGAGAACAAGACGAAAGAGCCTACCGAGCCAAAGGCACAACCACCGGTGGCGATGACTATGTGCGTAAATCGGGAAGAAAAAAAAATCGCAATCCCTCTGAATGTGGATGCCATGGCCATTCTCTACAAGAAAACGAAACTAGCCAGACTCTACGACATCCTTATCGAAAGCATCTGTCGGTCACTACGTCTGTTTGAATACGCCATCACAGAGCGGCTTGAGGAAGGTCAGTCGCCAGTAATTCCTCGTTGCTATCACTTCCTTCCACCGAAGTTTGGTCACTTTCTGACGTGTGTCTACCCGGAGGGTATTTCGGAGGACGAGGCAACCATGCAGCAGAAAAGAAAAAAACTTCACTACCACTTCGGGTTGCCGATATCGCGTCCATATTTCCGTCGAGCAAATTGCTTTGTGTTTCGCAATGAGATGAAAGCAGATGATCCTCTAATAAACACTCACATTGGAGTGCGTAAGAGTGGAATTGAAGACGCAAACGAAAGCGCTGGGGATGCGCATACCGTTCCCTGCAAACATTATGTTCCTGGTTCCGGTGGCAGGGCTATACTGAGCGTAGCATTCCCACACATCTGGAGATACAAAAGTACTTAGTGCGCATAGGCGACAAGCCGCAGTCGTTCTCCGGTTCTTCTCAGTGGATTGGATCAACAGAGGTTTCGATGTGCCTGCAGGGATTTTTAAACGTCGATTCCAAGATAATGCACGTTTCATCTGGCGCTGAAATGGGCACCATGGCCTCCGATCTAGCAATGCATTTTCAATCTCAGGGAACACCGATCATGATCGGTGGCGGCGTATTGGCCCACACTATCATTGGCGTTAGCTATAACAGTTCTACGGGACAGGCAAAGTTTCTAATTCTTGACCCTCATTACACTGGCGCTGATGACTTGTCGGTTATTCAGTCGAAAGGCTGGTGCGGCTGGAAGGGCACCGACTTTTGGGATAAGAAGTCCTACTACAATCTGTGCATGCCACAAAGACCCATTATGTATTGATTGTTTAACGAGTAATGATTAGCGTTAAAGATTTCGGTTATGTTTGGATTTTTTTTGTTTTTGTGTTTTGTTCAACGATTTAAAAGAAAATAATTTTTTAGTTCCCATACCACTGTTTGTAAAGAGCAAATTGTTTCAAAATGTTTTTTTATTTTATACTGATTAATTGTCTATGTAAGAGTAAAACAAAATAAATATTCGAGTGCGGAGCATTAAAGTGGACAATTTTAATTTTTAATGTAGGTTTGAATACGCTGCGTTAATGTTAGCTCGAGGCATTGAACTGTATGACGTCATATGCATCAAGGTCATCACAGGGGACTTTTAATCGACAAAGTAAAGGAAAGGTTGACGGATTATAGTTGAGCCTCTCTGTTTGTGGTAACTCCAAAACACTGCTTGTAATGATTTCATTATTTCAGGTAAGGAAAAACTAAGAAGTCGGGTAACAATGCATTCAATACAATGAAATCAAATTCAAGAAAAAATGCTAACCTAAGTACAGAATTTTCGAGTTATTTATTCTATTATAGAAAAAAAAATTGCAAATAATTTTTCAGTAAACGAAATTATTATTTTAAAATAGGAGTGTCATTAGGAGTAACTGCAACAACACACCCTATTTTCTCACGGACACTTGTTACAAACTGTCAGTCTTAGAACGAGTCTCGATGACATCAGGTTTTGTTTTGACACTTCAAGTTGTTTAATAAGCCGCGTAAACAAACCGAAAGAGATTTTGAATTTGAACTATAAATTTTCAGTCCTTTAACTCATTTGCACTTTTTCCTTTGCTTATATATGATCTTCAGAAAGATTGATTAACAAAATGAACCCCGATTGCATATTTACAAATCTCCGACAAAAACTCGATGTCCTTGGATATACGCAACCCCTGCCATTGGCTGCACTATCACTTGTTGGAGCACTTTTGGAGGACCTTATTAAGACCACAGAGAGTTTGCGCGATTCAAAGTTGAAAATAAGTCAATTACTCGAGGTGAGGTGCTAATTGGATTACTTTAGTGTGTGTCCTGAGGCACATCACAACGGTACCATAACAAAACGGAATCTATTTGTGCTCGGTCTTCAATCAATACATTTTCCACTTTTCAGGAGAAGCAATGTTGGGAGCTTGGTGTGGAACCGTACAAATGTGATAATTCACGGCTGTTAGCAGAATGTAATCAATTGAACTTGAGTGTGATCAAAATTAAGGAGGATTCCGAATGCAGGGTGTATGGTATGTATCAGGACCGACCGTTCATGTGATGTGAAACTAAACGTAACTGATTCCAGAGTTAAATCAGCGAATAAGAAATCTAGAGTCAGATAAAAACTACCTCAGTGAGCAATGTCGACATTTACAGGAACAAATTAAGGCCTTTGTGTCAAAGGGTATCGATTCCAAGGCTGTGAAAACAAAAAAAGACGGTGTCAACATGAGTAAGAATATGAAGCTAAGGTCAAATAGATTATTTTAATTTGTTTTCTTATTTTTTCTAAGGTAAGAAACCATTTGTGAGTACAGTTCGATCTGGAGGAGTCATACCGAGTGTGACGTCGGGGAATACTCCTATCAAATGCACTAAATGTAACGCTGGTTACTATAAGTCAAGTGCAACCGGTTCTGGCGTTTCTCCAGTGGCAGGTGCGGAAATTGAGAAACTGGAGAACAACATTAAAGACCTTACAGATCAACTTGAGTTTTATAAGAGAAAAGTATGCTTTTCCATGGTTCAGGTTTAGATTCTTATTCTCCTCTGATTTAGATTGAGGCACGTGATAGAGAAATATGTCGTCTAAATGACCTTCTCACCGGTGGACGTCCACCTGCAGCATTGGCAAAGAACTGCTGCTACAAAGACCTTGGCACCCTTTCAGAAGACATTGAGTTGCTGCAGAGGGAGAAATCGGAAAGTCTCTGCAAAATACGCGAATATCAAGACAAAATGCACGAAGCCATGCAACGGGCTATGGATTTGGAAGTAAAGAACAAGAAACTTCAACGTGAACTTGATGAATTGAAGGAAGCTGCACTCGCCGTTGAGTGTCAGGCGAACATTGAGATTGCAGAACGAGAAAAGGAAATCGAAGATCTCAAGGCAGACTTAATGCGACTTAGAACTCGAAGTGAAAACCAAGAGTGTTCAATGGCATCATCAAAGTCTTCCGGTGAAGAGAAGCGGAAGTTCAATGAACGGCTTAATGAATTGACTCAAAAAGGTGATTACACATAACACAGACTTACATAAGGCACTGGCCTACAATTTTCCATTTCCGTTGTAGAGTCAGAACTGACGTCAGAACTTGAGAAAATGAGGAAGAAGAACCAGAAACTGAAAGCAAAACTAAATGTGTGTCAGAAGGGTGAGTGTGGAAATCTGTATTTGATTGCGTGTGGCAAGTGAGTGTTTGTTTTCTCAGAAAATATTGGGAAATGCTTTAAGGATGAGGAGAAGAACATCGACGAGGAGCAAATACGCATAAAGTCGGAGAGGGACTTTTTTCAAAAGGAATACCTGCGAATGCTTGGTAAAGTTGGGTCCGAAAAGGTGAGTTGTAAAAGAAGAAAGGAGTGTATTGTATTGGATTCGTTAATATAACTGACTTACGCGGGACAGCAACACTCGGGTGTCTTTTGAAACTTTTTGAAGGTGTCATAAGATCAAACTAACTTCATTTTCAAAGACATTTATTAAACCTTTTTCCTTAACGATGCCTTTCGTCTTTGATCGCACAGGAAATAGAGTTTCTTCAATCTCAAATAAAATCAAAAGATGAAGAACTACGGGTACTTCGTTCTGAGCTATTTGCTCGCCAACAACCAGCCAGTGCACGATCGGAGAAGTCTTCAAGCAGTGAATGTGTTCAAGCCATGTTAATCCGTGCCGAGCGTGAAAAGGACATAATTAAAGTGGAACTGGAACGCATGCGAAATGAACGTGACACTCTGCGGGAAAAACTTCAAAGTACATCGCTCCTTCACATTGAAAGTATTCAAAAACTGCAAGAAAAC
The DNA here is from genome assembly GCA_944738645.1 of Eristalinus sepulchralis. Lineage (NCBI taxonomy): Eukaryota > Metazoa > Arthropoda > Insecta > Diptera > Syrphidae > Eristalinus > Eristalinus sepulchralis. Next base: position 5,381,154 of record OX122885.1, on the reverse strand, counting down.
ATCAGCGAACTGAACAGCAAACTGATCGCTCTGGAGTGTGAGAACCGTGATTTGTCATCCTCCAGAGCTCCGACACAAACGCAAATAGTACTACTCAAAGAGGAGATTGATGGGCTGAAGAGGCGACTGTTTACACTCCAGGAGGAGAACTGCAAACTGAAGGCCAGTCAAAGTCAGTTGAAGTAAGTGCTCTTATATGAAAATCAGACCAAATGTACTGATTTGTGTGTCTTCTAGATTGCTTCAAGATCAGACAGAACGGGCCTTATCTGAGTACCAGAATAAGTTAGCTGCAGCTGAGACGAAATTGAAATCCACAGAGGATCAACTCAACACCTTCTGTGATCACCAGGATTCATCCCGAAATCAAATAACTGATTTGCAAAATGAAATTGCATCCTTGAAGGCGACCTACGTGAAGGTGGAGACCGAGAAGGACAAGATTATTGTAAGTTGCATTACATCAATTAATGACCTGTGTCGTTACCTCGTAGTTTGTTTATTTTCAGGCCGAACTTGATGCGAAGACCGAAAAAGTTTACCAACTCGAATTTGATCTGAAGTCAACCAAGGATAAGCGAAACGATCTGGAGAAGCAAGTCAAGGAACTAGAAAGAAAACTCGAGTGAGTAGTTTTATTTTCTTTATTTGCTTAAATGGCACACATGAACATACAGTCGACTTAAAGATAATTTTGAGACGCTTTGCATGAATTAACTGGTTTAATGGATTTATTCACGACCATACGCAAGACTTATCCAAAAAGTTGGAGAATCCACCTATAAGAGAATTAAAGTAACAAACATGTTTTTCTATACCAATAATATAACGATCTATGAGTAAGTATTTAAAAATGAAAGGTGAAACTACAAGAGGTTTAATCTACGCATGCAATTGTTAGAAGCCGGTGTAAGTGAATCTGGTAATCACTGATACAAGTTTTTTAAATTATTCTGTTATGCTGTGACACGAGTATTTAATCCGTGATGTATCCAAAAAACAAAAATGTGCGGTTTCGTCAATCTATTTCGTCATTGATAACACACACTCAAAAGAGCAACAGCTTGTTTTTGAAAATATGAGTCTGTTCATCTCTTAAGTGGGAAATCGATAGTTAAACACATTGAGTGAGCTCTGAAGCAATGCCAATAACTTCTAGATTAACTTTGCGTTGTTTCAAATTCTAGTTCTCCTGATCACGCTTGAATGATAGAGCCCCAGTAGCAAAGTGTGTAGGTGTTGAGATCTCTGAAAATTAGACCATTATGGTTCATCTGTGAGGAGTCTATATATGGCACACATTCTCTTGCAGTCTCATTCGCTTACGCATTCAGCATTGCACCCCATTTTCGTCTTTAAAAATTCTAACTGCTCCAATTGATTTAGTTTTCAGTGCGGATCAACGTTAAATGCAGAGGACGCAATTACCAATTAGAATATTTCCCAAATATCCACTTCCAACAAACTTCTTGTTGGATTGGTAAGTTGGTAAAACACACTCAACCCTGCCTGCTCTAGTAATCACTCTTAAACTCGTAGGAGGAGATCTAAACAAAGAATGTGCACCGAGAATAGACAACTCGACATTCAACTGCATCAGGTCGCAATATTTCACACCAAAGTTTTATTGTCTTGCCCCCTGTTAGGAAAACAAGTTAAATCCTTAAGCAAAGTAAAAAAGTTGTCGATGTCACCACAGCTTTAGCAACTGCAGCACACAAGCAAGATCCAGTCACAGTTAAACTAAAAAGAAAAAACTACGAATGCAATTGCAAGATGTTGTTATTGTTATTATTTACTTGTTTCACAAATATAGTATAACCTTAAAAATAGTGCTTATAAGTTATGAATACAGTTACAATTCAATCAACGCAGCATTAGTCTCTTCTCGTCTACTCTAGACTTAGTTCATGCTTCATTCAAGGGAGAGAACCATTACAAAAAATAAAACTACAGCTACACGCATTACGAGACGCAACTACTATTTAATCAGTCTTTGGAAGAGGAGGTATGTGTTCCTGATAAGACCAGAGAAGAACCCCATTGATTACTACTATGCCTCAGGCGCTGTCATAATCGATATTGGTCGAAATTGATACTTTTGTCGATTTAAATACCTCGCTAGTCCAACTGTCGGCGCATTGCATCCAATGACACCCTTCTCTGTCGTCTCATAGCTCGTATAGCCAGGGCGACAGACGCATTTCGCCTTGCTCGTCATGGGAACAATTAAATACTCCTCCGAGTGCAGGGATGATGAGCTCTTAATTGGCTCCAGCCATTGACCAGGTCCACAAGGACCTCGAGTGTAGAGCTTGTAGCAATTTCCATCGATCTCCACCATTCCAGGAGAGGATTCGCATGTGTTTGCATCAGGATCTGTTTGCGAATGGGTGCACTGTTGATCGAGATTCATAATAACGCCTGAACATCCACACATCCCATTGTAAGAGACCCCATCGATAGATGGACGAGCAGTGAAATCGAAAACGACAACCTGATGGAGGTCACAGGGTCCCTGTGAACCGATTCTGTAACAGGACTTCTCATCTGGGAAATAGAGCCGATTCTTGCCACAAAAATTCCGGACGCACGAGGTGGCGTTGATGAGGAACTCATGCGGACCGCAAGGACCACGGGTGTAAAGCCGGTAACATATTCCATCATTCCAGAGAACGTAGCCCTCTTTGCACTGGCATTTAGCTCGTTTTATGTCACCCGTGGTGTTGTCAGGAACAATGAATATATGCCCTGGTGGGCATGGACCAGGAGAACCTGGAAATAAATGTCATTAGCAAATTATTGAAAAAACCTTGGGACCTCTCTTACCCAATTCAAAGCACATTCCATTGTCCGCGTGGTAGTGTGGAAGGTTTGACAAACAATCACATCGTCCACCAGGAAGAAATAGGTGTCCGGGAGTCGGACAAGGTCCCTTCGTGAAATGTTCATGACAGGTCTCTTCGTTGTCGTAGAAATACTCTCCCAGCTCGCCCATGCTTTCACACTAGAAATATAGAATCTTCATATCGGATTCAAAGAAGAAGATGATTAAACTTACTTTACACTGCGCCAAGCCATGTTCATCTAGAACCATAAGTTTTCCCTTCGGACACGGCCCCCTTGTATACGTGGAATAGCACTTTCCGTCCCTCGGCCAAAAGAGCATTCCAATCGGGCACTGACTTGGTTGTTTGCACGTTCCCCAGCGGTTTCCTGCTCTGAAAGGAATCCAATCAAAATTAGCATATCAACTTCGTGGACGCAGACTGTACCTTTTCTGATTAGGGTTGTCCTGCACTGGACTGAAGAAATGTCCCGCGGGACATGGTCCCCGCTCGAAAACTGGGTGACACTTATTTGTCTCCGCACTCAAGGCAGTTGCGGGGGGACATCGGCACTCGGCAGCTGGTCCGGACTTTGATGTGTACTTTGAGGTGGCCACTGGGCTGAGTTCCATTGTTTCCGGGCACGGAAAACCGACTTGAAAAATTTTAAAGCATTTCTTCAGCGGGGGCCAATATAATAGTTGCCAACCGCCTGGCATTGTGGCGCAGGGATTCTTCTGGGGATCACTCCAAGGTGGTGGAACTATGGCACTTTCGGTTGATTGAATACTGGCTATGACTATGAGAAGCAGCATGGCGGGAGTAAGGGCAAGGCAGACTTCCAGCGAGAAGGAATATTTTTTTCGCTTCATATTTGTTCTGAAAATAAAGTATTGTGGAAATAAGTTGTGGTGTTGCAGTTCTGTTCATTATGAGTGGCCAATTGGCCAAAATCAGACTAAAATTATGTAAGACTCAAGTAACTCAAGCTACTGACGCCAACAGGAGCATGTGACCGTGCCGATGTCTAACCTGTTCAGACCGATGTCCCACTTCTCTAAGTAAGGTTTTAATCTACACACGCAAATGTTTGGTTTCTAAAAGCGAAGGCCCGCAAATGGAACCACGTACCCCTGTTTTTAGATCACCAAAGAAGCCCTCCTACTCTATTGGAAAGGTACGCGTTTTGCAATACCATACAATTGACTTTTCTGAAGCCTGTAAAGCCCCTGGAGTCCACGCGTTGGTGGCCTGAGGAAACATCACATAAATAACTCCCTCAAATAATTTATGTCTAGTTGCCCAATGACACACTTCCTCCAGCTCACTGTCCTGTTTTCGAGTCATTAAATAAAAATCCGCAGATTATTTCTCCCAACTACAGCTTCCTGCAATTGTCCGCGCCTTCGCAACGCGGGTATGATTCATTGCACACTACCCTAGTTCATTGCAACCGCAGAGAGTCGACGACAAAGATACAGAGACACACAGTTGCCATGATCTTTGGGTTACATACAAAAGTGTATCCCCACGAGCACAGCATAGATTGTCAATTCTCCATAGGACTAGTCACCCAGCAAGACCGGCTTAAAAACCAGACTTCCAGCGTCACCAACCCACCAGCGATGTCTGCGCGTTATGCAATCTGATTTTATTTATCTTCAAATGGTTGGACTGGCTGTTTTTTTTCTCTCTTTCATTCTTCCTGTTCGTCGCTCTGCGGTGGCGGCAGCGGCATAAGTGTGTGGTATCGATGGACGAAATGTACTCCAGAAATTGGCAACAACAACGGCCACAAAGACTGTGGCCAATTGAAAGCGGATTAATGGAAACTAAATGCTTTTTTTGTCGAGTATGCGATCTTTGGCAATTTTTGGGTCAAATCGCCAACAATGCCAAGAGAAAAGCAATTTGCGAAGATAAAGCGAGAGCATCTCATCGCGGTAACAATGAAACGGCAAATTGGATTTCAAGTGATACAAGTGGTTAAAGAGATGCGTACGTCTAGTGGATAGTGGATTGGCCATCAAACGGATGCGAGATTGGTTTTGTATGAAATGTGGACGAGGTCAAGCGGCAGAAACGAGTTTGTGGATTGGAGACAGGATTAGCATACGTAAAGAGTGCATGAAGTTGATTCAATGACTGGATTAAGAGTCACACCGATTCAGTTCAAATGCCTTAAGTCTCAAATTAAGGACTAATCAAAAAGCAGAATTCCTTCGAAAGAAATACGTTGAAGCAACTGATGAAAGTGAAGCCAAGTCTAATGAATCACGACAGCTAAAAACGCAAACATCAACATCCAACGAAATCAAAAGGCTTCTCACTCACTTTCCCAAATGCTAATGAAACTAAACACCAGTGCATGAGCATTTGTTCATTACAATCACGAGGGGATTGTATTGCTTTTGCTCCGCACACTCGGCAATTAGAAGACACACGTCTGCTGCACGACATGCAAACAATCAAAACGTCTCTAATCTAAGTCTTCACTTTCAATGTCATGCTCTACAAACGCAGCCTTGCACTCATCTCTATCTTCATTGGCTTCGCTGCTAATGTGCCGTGAAGAAACTCAATCGTGCCTTGTTGAAGATGAGGTTGGGATTGGTTTTTCCACGCGACTCGCTACGCCTCAACTCCTGCAGACTTCAACTAAAAAGTTTGCATAACCGCGTGACGTAATGCATTTGCACGTGGTTCTGCCAAGGGCTCTGCCGCTTTGCATTCATTGCCAACAACTTAAATCCCTTCAAGAGACCATCCTCTACGTACCCCTTTCAAGGCGTTTCTCCGAGTTCATGTTAAGGTGCGACGGTGGCGTTCCCCGAATTCTCCAAATTTATACTTTTCTCGCCGCTTTTTCGAATTTTACTGCGGTGCTTCGCATTATTTTGCTTTCTTTTTTGCGTTTGTTTTCGCATTTATTTGCGTGCCTCTTATTGCGACTGCTTATTCATTTAGATGGCCAAATGAGCGGACTACCGACGCGGCGGCTGGTTGTGTTTATTTTTAGGTCAGGGTTATCGAGGCACGTTTTGCGGTCAGTTGCAGTGCCAAAAATGTATTCAAAAATATCCAATCGACTGTCGTTCGCGCCACCACTGCTATCAATGGCGTCACATGGTGTAATCGATTTTTGTTTATGCACTTAATTTTGAATTTAATTAGTGGACGTCGTTTAAATTTTATTTTTGAGAGGTATTTACCATTTACTGGCTTTGTTTACTTTGAAGTAACACACAAGGCAATATGGACGATGTGGGGACTGATGTGAGGCCATTTAATTCGCTTTCAAATTGGCAATGAAGGCATTGAACTGTGTTGGAGTTAGCGGGTACATACGTGGGACATTCACTCTTGTTTGGAACATTTTTGTGGTTTGTTATAGTGTGGTCATTAACTAAACTAGTTTTTCTTAAAGATGGCGATAACTGGTTGTTAGTGGCAGGATCTATAAGCTCCTAAGCTAGTCTCTCAGAAAATAAATATTTTCAATTGTATTTTTTGACCGCAAATCTCTTTGAAATTTACAATACATGATCTGATCTGATATCCGAAATCAAAATGCCAGGGCTAGCCAAGTGCAAAATGACTCTCGCCAACTTCTGTTTTGTATGTACGACTAGACAACTGAAACTTTCGAACAACAAGTCACAGCCAGCTCTTCCAAAGTTACATGTTTCCAAAATCATGCCGTCAGGTGCGTAAAAAGAGGGGAATCAGTCATAAGTGACTAGCATGCAGGAAGCACCTTGCCTTTCTTCTTTGGCGACACAATATTGTCAATCATCCGGTTCCAGTAAATTGGATACATCATCTCTGTTACCCCTGTTGCTGCAATATCCAAATTCTTCTCCTCAGAACTTAGAAAGCAGGAACTAGAAGAAGGAATATCATTAGGAGGAAGAAACTTAAATTTAAATTTCATTTCTATACATCAAAAGGAGCTCCTATTTTCAAATGCTGAACTGCACTAAAAAGGGAACAGAATCCCAATCCTTCAGCATTCACTTTTTATTCGCTCACAAATGAAACTAAAGACTCATTCTTAGCAATCCACAAACAGAACTTTAAGCAATGTGTCTTCTAAGTGTGCTGGCGTGTCTAAACACTAAAAGCGGAGAAACTCATTTAGGTGACATCATCTGTGATGTAATTCCAATGTTCACTAGTCTTTTTCTGTTTAAATTTAAGTACCGCAAACAAGGTTACAATTTTCCACAAGCTGTTACATTCGTCCGGCTACGAAAAGTCACTTACCTTGAAGTTGTGTCTGTTTTGTGTCAGCTCTCACTTACGAAGGGGGTTTTTCAAGCAGAAACTTTTGTTGTAAGATTTTACAGCTCAAATTCATTGCACTTAACACAAAAAGGCAGCTAGCTTGTGTTAAAAGCGGCCAAGGAATGAAAGAGGCACTGATTTTTGCAAAGCATTACTTAGATTTTTTTGAATGGAAAATGTTCGTCACTGCATCCGCAAATTTATTGCTTTCACTGTCCCTGTTGGGGCAACACGCATTTATTGTTCACGTCTTCTACCCAAAGGTTCACATTCTGTGATAGCAAAAAAAAAAAATTAACGCGGCAGTCAGTCATATTCCGCGACAGTTTATAGTGAACGTCAAGACTAAAGGAATCTTGTTTTGTTCCCAGTATAAGACTGGTCGCCGTGGCGTAGTGCGTCGACTCACATGCCGAAGCTCCAGGTTCGATTCTCGGTCGGAACACCTCGAATTTTTCAGGGCACCACCTTCTTCGAGTTGCCGACAACACTCAAAGAATACCAATTGTCTGTGAAAAGTTTCTTAATTCTCTCCGTTCGGAGTCGGCAAAGGACTGCATGCCCCTTCTACTCGTGAGAGGACAATAACACGCGCAACACGAGTAATTGCTAAAGAAGCTTGGCCCTGGTCCCTCTGAAATGATAACTGCAGACCTTCTTCTCTGTCCGAGATCAGAAATACATCCAAAATAAGTATTTATCCTCAAGGTTCTTCCCATTCTCTATTAGACTACTTTGGGTTTATCTAAACATACTTTTGTTTATCACTTCTGCTTTCTGCCGTCAATATCGAGTCTTCATGCGGTGGCTCAATTTACCTCACGATTAATTTGAGGAGAACCTAATCTACGGAACACTTTTAATTGCTAAGGATTTTATTTTCCGGCTGACATAACGAAGGTCTGATCTGCTGATAGCTATTTTCCTTTTGAATCAGAAGGTACGGATTGGGGCGGTGTCAAAGCAAACGCATCGGTTGAACTGAAAACCCACTACCAAATTCCTGAAGATTTCTACGTGGTGAATGTGTTTTTAGTGCATTTGAGGAAATAAAAGGAACCCATGAACATTTTCTTTAAATTATTTCTCCTTAAAAGGGGCTATAACTAAGTTGGCCAATCACACTCGTTTCATGTTACTCTTCCCCATTCCCATAGGGAACTGCAGGATCATGACTTTCGTGACAAGACGTAAAACATAAATTCATCAAATGTATTACTACTCGAGAAAAAATCCCTTTGTCGGCACATGACAGCGCACCAAATATGATTTGAGCAGAATTTTGTCGGTGTCGCTTTACGAAATGACAAGTCCTGTCATTCAAGGTGTGCCAAACTTACGCCGTGATATATCTCAGAAATGTGAATACTTTATGAGGAGAACAAAGCACAGGCATGTTGTGAACTTAATTCGGTTTGTCTTCGTCGACTCTAATGTTGACTGATCTCCGATGCTAATCGACACAAAAAGAGAAGCGTGACTGAAAATCTGGAGGAACGAAATAAGATTGATAATTCAATGAAAAGTTCATGACTGGCCGCATCATGGCCAGTCTACCGCATACCAAGACTACTTATCTTAATGATCTAAGCGAGGTCTAGACTGGCCCCTGGAAGCAAGACGAAATGGGTCAGTGGACAGGTAATTAAACGCACGCTTCGGTGTTTATTTTTCGGCGACCTGTTTGGCTCGAAGGTAATAACTAGCTGCGATTACTTGCAGACATTTGTGTAGGCATTGCGCAAGTGCTCTGAGCTTCAGCAATTATAAGCAGTTTAAATATCTCATTTGTGTCTGTGTCTGTAAAATAGAAAGTTGAAGTAGGCGTGGAAATGATTCTAGCAATGAACGCGAAATCAACTTCTCGGACTTAAAGAACTGTGAGAAAGACCAAAGAAACTTTGTTCTTTGTTTAACTCTTGATCTGGTTTCAAATGGAAAAAATTGAAAGAATGTCCCTGACGGATTTGATAAAAACAATAGAGCGTTCATTGAAAACGTATAATGGTCCTCTAAATGTTTTTCAAAGTCGATGTTCATTTTGTTGTTCGCGATATCCTGTTGACCCCAGGCTCTAGAATGCGTATCCAATTGAAAGTTGAAGCTGGAGGGCCATGGTATCGAAAAGACCATTAACTTAAATCAAAGTTCATCGAAGACTAAAGCAACGCTGAAGAAAAACTGAAATTCTACTACAGGAAAGCGATTTCCTTCTATTATTCAAAATATTGTAGCGGATCTGCATTGGACTTGTAATGAGTGCAAAGTTCACGGATGCTGTGCTCATAACAGAAGATTGTTCCAAAAGTTGAAACAAACCTATTCAAATATTCAGCTACCCCGAACAAAACTGCATTCATTTGCAGCTGTGTCCTCTTGTTTCATCTCAGTCCTTTCTGGCACATAAGGCCATTAATTGACTTAAAAAGAGGTCACCGGCTGTTTTTCTACACCCCACCAATCCACTGTGCTAACAAAGGATTTCAAATATCCATCACGTCCATCATAGATTTCATCTGAAAACCTTGAACGTGCATTGGTTTTGATTGATTGGCTCACACACTATCTGGAAACACCCGAACTCCCGAGATCTACGCAACATTGACCAAAAGCAAACATGAAACGCTAATGCCTGCGCCGGTAATTAGTTCACATCTAGGTACAAACAAGTTTTCAATTTACAGTTTCATCACAGCACTCGACAGGTGCCAATGGAACTCATTTATTTTATATTATCGCGGCAGCAGCCAACAACTAGCCACCGCAATAACTTGGGCTTCAGTCTGCGGACGCCGAAACTGATTGCACAAAACGCACCATCACGCAATGTGCGATGCAGTTGTTAACTTGTAAGATATGAATCTATAGGTCTGGGCAGAAGTTTGCAGGCAGGTAGGCCTGTGTTTGATTGATTTGTACTGTGCTATCTGGGCAGTGGCACTGCCGGTCAGTCTGGGTGTCTTCCGTGCATGGGAGGCATACAAATGGATATTTAAATTTTCTTGCTTCTTGTTTGTTTGGTTGCCTGTTGCGGCCGAACTCGTGTTTGTCGCGGATGTTACGAAGCATGAAGCAACGTGTTCGATGTTTATGCCGGACAAGTAATTTTGATTTTAATGCTTTTCGCAAAAGTTTGACGGAATTTGATGACGATAGCGGTGCGTCAGGGGGCAATTCTGGATTTCAGGTTGTTTAATATTTTCTTTTTACCCATTTTTGGTCCGAATGTGGAAGTGACGTGAGGTGTGCACCGGAAGGTGGAGTTTGGAACTTTAATTTCCTGTCGAATGGTAAAGGCTGACAGCTGTGTTTGACTTCAACTGCTCTTCAACATTGAAGTTGTCCCAATAGCCAAGACAAATGTTAGCAACAAACTAAACTGGCAATTGGAAAATAAATAATTCCTCAAGAGACCCAAATGAAGACATGAGACTTGCAGTTCAATATGAATATCAGATTTGTTGACTGCGATCGGCGTGAGAGATGATTAAAAAAATGAGTGCAACCATCAAAAATGCGAATAAACTTTCTGCAAATGGCGAACAAAACTCTACATTAGTAATATGAAGTAAGCCATTTATCACTGAATTTAGTTGAATAACAAGAACTGTTTAAAAAAAAGTGCTTGATGTCTTATATCACGGACGAACGCGAAAGACAATATAGGTAAACCACTGAAACCCATTATGCCTGGCAATTGAAAGATTATGCAACGAATCTACATACGGAGGGAAATGAATCTTCAGTAGCTGTCAAAAACATTCAGGCAAGGTTCGAAAGAAAGACTTTGAAGTCGCTGCGACTCTTCGAATTTATGCAAAAAATAAAGTTCTTTCCGTTGTGTTTTTGAGATTTTTAGCACGAACAAAACAAATGATTGCTGAAAAAGCTGCATAGGCACTGTCTTGCGCCTATAGCCCCACCTTATGTTTGTTTTCTTTTCATTTCAGAGCATGCTCTCTTTTTTTAGTTTTATAAGAAAACAAACATAGAAATGATTCTGAACATACTTAAATTGCTGATTCTAGATTACTGCTGTCGTACACAACGTTCAAGGTTTGTTTGCCTTGTTTAAGTTTACACCTTCAACAGCTACACAAGTATTCTAGCCCTTCAAATTTTTCCACTTTTTCGTCAATTTATTCAGTGTCAAGTAACCAAATGAAATGCAATTATTTAACTCGAACCCCTCATCCTAACGAGACTATCATGCAAGTTATTCGCGAGAGTTTTTTTCTACCCTCCCATGCTGCTGGAAACGAGACAGTTTTTTTTGCTCTGACTGCATACTAATCTGGAGCTAAACCTGCACACACAGAAAACGAAGAAAAACTAAAAGCAGGAAGACGGCATTATGCAAAAGCGAAAGTGTCTGCCTGTACACTCGTGACCCTGTCAAACAGAAATCATGGTAGCCAAAGACGACAGGAGCACGACAGCCACTCACCTCTTTCGGAAGCTCCGCTAATCCATAAACGATAAATCCTAATTTAATCCAACTATCTGTATCCTCTCCAGTTGTAATTTTTTATTCACTTAAAAATTGCACTTTCCGCGAAACAGTTTAGTGTACGCCACAATGACGCGTTCAAACACACTTATTGGCCTTGACTTCACAACACGCACCAGTCAGGCCAACAAACACCAACGTCAACCACCGATACACAACTGCGACAACGACGCGACACAAAAAAACGAATCCCACGTCCAAGGTTGCTTGGTCAAGTCATCGATTAAACAACCCGCATTCTGTTTACCTCAAAAAACATTCGTCACTCGGGGTAATTATTGAGAAAAAGAAAGTACAACGACCTCCTCCAAGTCCGGGCGAGTGTAAACAAATTGAAGAATCCTGCAAATACTCCTTTCGAAGGCGCACACCCAACACAACCGCCACTTAGTGGTCTGTCATAGTGCACATGTATACAAGAAGTGCAGCCGTCTAAATCACGCCAACAACTGAACGCCGCGCCGTCAACCGATCACCACGAATAAAGGTACTCATCTGGAGTGCCTGCACCACCACGCAATTGCCCAGACACCGCACAGACGACGAAGGCGACGGCGAACGAAACAACGAACGAAAGAGAGGAGATGCGAAAGAGAGACGAAAGGCAAACCCCTACAATCGTCTTAGCTAGGCGGTCTACCTGAGCGTCACGACGACGACCACGTAACTTATCCCTTGCAGCAGCAGCGCCGGCATACGAGTCACCAGCGGCGAAGGTTTTTGTCTAGCAATCAACGGGGCATCGCTTGCCTTGCCGCTTCTGAGGGTCCTTTGTTGGCACACAGCACTCCCGACGTGAGGTCTACATTTCAGTCGTGACTGACAGGTGACTTGCTGATGTCACAGGTCAGTGTCGGCTTTGACAGATGGACGCCAGCGTCAGAGGGTGCGTTGAACTGCTCGCAAAAATTGGTAAACCGCAGATCTAATGTATGCTAACTGCTAATCCATCACGGAGTCGAATCGATTGTGTGACTTTGACACATTTCAAGGCCTGCCCAACTTAATATGATCGCGCTACGGAGCGGAGGCAGCAGGTAGACAGGCATTAACCATAAATGAAAACTAAGAGGTAGATTCGATCTTGTCGCTGGGTAGTTGACCCTGTACGACGGCGCGGCGTGTGATTGCTGGCGATCGGGTACGCAACGGTGAGTGGGCTATGAAGACGCGAGCATTCACATCCGTTGGGGACCGCAGACGAGAGATTCAAATGTGGCCGGGGGAAGCTGACGCGTATAATTAGGTCGTCCTTCACGGTGGTCATTGAGATGTAACGGAAAGTGAAGCTAAACGTGAGTGGGATTTGAATTGAGATTGTTCGACCATGGGAGTTGGTGTGAGAGAAGCTGAAGCTAAAGCTGGTATCGGATTGACAGTAGCCTTCATTTAAAACGTTCAGGGTTTGTTTGCACAGTCGGAGCCACACAATGGCACGTAATTGCAAGCCTTTGCTATGATTAGGATTATAAACAAATTTATGGCACATCAGGGCTGAAAATAAGTCACCTCCCACTCGTACCCAGTTCTTGCACGCAAAAACATAGTGGGATGCACACGACATCTGGATTTGTTATGCAAGGCACCTCACTGAGCTGTCTGTCAGCAATGGACTATCCTCCCTTGGCGAAGATATTTGATTAACATGACTTGTGGCTTTTTTGTCGTGACGTCTCCCAGGCTGCCTCACCTCCATTTGACATTTGCTCAATCTCCCAACTTCAGTTGCGCGCACAAACAACGAACGCAATAGCACTCGTAATTCAAATTCAAATATCAACCGTCATCATCATCGTCGCCTGAAAGTGGCGGGGGAAAACCAAAAGTCAACGAATCACGATGAGCCAGTGTACACACTTGTAAAGTTCAGATGACGGTCTCCTTCAGTGGTTTCGATTGCGATTCGTGGCACTGTGCCACCGTCCCAGAGGTACACTTTTGCATTGAGCAGTCCAAGAGGCACGTAGAGGTTGAAATTATATATTTTACGGTCGTTTATTTCGTGTACCGCGAGTCGGGTGTTACCTTGTTGTTGTGAGCCTGATTCGGTCGTTCTCTTAAAGTGGGTTTAGTCATCCATCGATGTTTGGTCGATACAATTACGGATTGCTGCACGTAGCGGTGTGGCAAATGCCAGTGGAACATTGTGGATATATTCAAAGAACTGAGTGTCGGAGTATTTCACAGTGGCTTGTACGGCATTAACTTTTGCTGTTATGTAGAGCAAGGTTGTCCACGGTTCTTGAGGTAACAAAGCAATAGTGAATTCGATTTTGGAATTAAGTCAATGACAAGAGAGGAAGGCATACTCAAAGACTTTTTCTTATGTTGTCTCTCTAGTTTTTTAAGCAAATATTACATTTTATATCGTCTGGGTGATCTATTATGTGTTTTTTAAGATTACGGTTATCCAGCATTTTAGAACGATGCATCGCATGACTTTCAACTACTTCCAATTAAGCACACTCGATGATGCTGTAATTAACCTGTATTTCGATAAGTAACTGGCCTTCTTCTTCTAAGAGTTGCATTTCGTGTCCAGTGGCGCCACATGAGATTCACGTTGCGCAAATTCCCTTTTAAAGACATCCCTACTTTTTACCTATCCAGATAATATCGTTTATTACTGAAACGGAAGCGACTCCTTCTTGTAGTTTTCTGCCAATTTATCGTGACATTGATCTTGTCATTTCTCTACACCCAAATTATCTAACATCGACGCAACATAAAAAATATCATTTCATCTTTAGCGTTGAACTCGTATCGTTTGATTGCATGAAATTGGTCTCCTTTCTCTGGTGAAAGGCGTCATCCATCATCAGGCACCACCTCCACATAACTCTCTTATCCACTCGTAATGATCGTCAAATGACAGCTAATTGGTTACAAGGGTCCTTAGATCTACTTCGGTAGTCTTTATCAATTCAAGTTGCCGAAAAAAAATCATCATGCCAATGGAGCGAGAATCAATAAAACAGTTTGACAAACAAATTTAAACACGTTAGACGTAATTTTTGGCGAATCAGAAATTCACGCATTTCCAAACCGAATGATCACCCAATTCAGAGAGGCGAGCGCTAATGAGATAAGCCCCATCACATCATCTGCTTAATTTTTGTAACCCATAGTTATCAACTCACCATTAAACTGTTTCATGTAAGTTTCTGCTTCGAAATGTCAAAATAATGTATGCATCCGATTGTTCAGCGCACGATCAGCGAATAGTTTTAAACTCAAATTTTTGCATCACACGCATGCTTACACACTTATACACATGTACATCATCGCTAGAGTATGTTGAATAATTTGGCAATCCGCCAAGCGATGCTCAGAGCCTATTGACATGGGATTTGCAAATCTCTGCTCACCATCTGAAGTGAATAAAAAAATTTTGCAATCTCCGCTTGAAATAAAACACAAGGCAAAGTGCAAAAAAAGGTAAAAAGAGCAAAGAAATGCCATCCGAACGAGAAAAATCATGCAAATGTACGATATCAAAAAGCGATTAGTCGGCGGCAGCGTGGAAGTTCGGGCATTTTAATTACCTCAACGGTCGCAAGTCAATGACAGGAGCCTCGTTTGTTGTGTGGCTTTGTTTTGGGCAGCTTTAAAGCTTTTCGTTGAAAAGTAAATTGTATTCGGATTTGGATTTGAGTGTCATTCGAGAGTCGAGGCCCTCCTACATTTTTTATGCGCCCTCATCAATATTTAATCGAAAAACAAAATTGAAAACAAAGAATTCAATGACATTTAATCATCATATACTAGATATCAGATTGTATGCTGAGCACGCGCATGCGTGTCCGTCCGCCACCGGAACATTGGCGCACGAAAGAGGAGAGCTTGTGAAACAATAAACAAGACAAAGTATACAGAAGAAGTAAAAAACGGCAACATGCGAACAGCAAGGGGAGCGAAGAAGTTAAGAATTAATACACATGCTAATTGACTGTCAAAGGTTATTCACCTCGAAGTGGGATGGTGAAAATGAAATTGTTCTCTTGTCATCGTGGTTTAATGGTGGCGTTGGTCGATGACGCACAACGAAGAGTGGATGCCAAAAACAGGTATCTGTAACGAGGCTGTGACCTTAACAAACGCTTTGCTTGTGTTAACAGACGCATGTTCTGGCTTGTATTCATTCTATCGTACGAGCTTGCAATTAAGACATTCCACACGTTAACCAGTTGCTGTTTTTTTGGAAATTTCGCAAACACTACCAAAATGCAAGTGCTGAAGGACACTTTGGCTAAACATTCCACGATTGCCATGCATCTTGAAACTTTCAAAACATTTAACGATTTAAGTCATGCGACGCCGAAAATCATCCGAAATTCTTGCAGTGTCTTCTGAATTAATTTCGGATCCCTTTCACTCTTCGATTGCATAATGAATCCCACTAAATACGGCAACCGTCTTTACCTCCTTCTGAGTGGCTAGCTTCTCGCTTGCTCAACCCCGCGCCGATTTTAACCTCAAACTACGATGCAAATGAGAAACCGCTCCATTATTTTTCGCTTAAACAGTTTCCAGCACACATAGCATCTGAGGCTCGAAATCGATGCCCGCAGACATGTTGCCGCTTGCGAGCATGTATGCCTTGAGCATTTTTAATGTCAATTCAGATGCACTTAGCCTGTCGCGCTTGCTCGATTCGTCCTCCACCCACCTCGCAGCAACCGCATTAACATCAACCTTGCTCAATCGTACGTCTTCATCACAATCACTTCGGTTAATCCTCCTACACCTAGGGCAAAAGATAATAGCTGATATAACAGCCTGGCAGTTGGACAAAGCGACAGACGCCAGGCAGTGACTCAACTCCCCTCAGTCGGCTACAAAGGAAGTCGCCAGCTCCATTGTCTGGGTTGTTGAAGTGTAATCGATGGCACATACGCTGCCACGAGAATGAGCTTCGGCAGGGGTCAATAAAAGGTACTACTGCTGATAACTGAAAGTCGAAATTAGAACCGTTTGAGATTTGTAACCCCCCGACTTGAGGTTGGGAAACCTATTAATTGTTGTTCGAATAAAGCGAACGTGGGCGTGGGTAAACTCTTTCTCTCACTGCAATTGATGTATCGCACAGAGGATTGAAAATCACTTTGTTGTGGCGACCGCTCACTGCCTTTCTAACGAGGTGCGCTTGCGAGCTGAATGAAAACATGTGGTCTTGGGAAATAGGCAATTTGAAGGAAATGCGCTTGTAATGGTCTGAAATTGGGTGCAATGAGAATTATGAGATTAGCGGGAAAGCTGTGAAATCCAAATTAAGCATTATGCAATGAACGAGAAGGGGGCACTATAAGCCTATCGCGGAACAAACCACGATGAGCGGCTGTCTTGAGTGCATTTGGTTTTGGAATGACGTTCTGCTGGAAGCAGTGGAAAAGGTCAATGCACGCGATATCTTCATTAACTAAGGCTCCCAAAGTTTCTGTTGGTTTGTTGCTGGTCACAGCCTACAGCGATTTGGAGTTAATTTGATGGGGAAGGGAAATTAGCGACATCCCTGTTTAGGTGTTTTTTTTTCAGTTTAATACTCGTATATGGGAGAGTTTTCATTTCTGAACCTGCATTCCGTAGCTTTGAGGCAAATGATGCATATTATCACTTTTGCGAGCCGACAACTACTTTTTTCTTTCGTTACAGTCGCGGCTGGGTCTGGGCCTAAATCAACAAGCCTCTCCAGTTGCGCACACCAAGTTGGTTTCTTCTCCACTTGTGTACGCCATCACAAATGACAACTTTTTTTTAGTCGCCTGAAACAAGTTCTAGTCGTTTTTGATTAAATTGAATTTAGGTGTTTTTCAGTCGCGAATAGATGTAAATTCCCCACAGGACTTGACGTCCTTTTCGGTTGTAAATTGACGTCGTCGTGATCCGATGCAAATCGATGTCCTTTTTCGTTACGAATATACGTCGTGTTGCTTCGCGAATTGGCAGCTTATCGAAGTCCATTCGATTTGCGTTCGATTGCAAATTGAAATTGTTATAATTCTCTCGACAGAATCTTAAAGGTTCAAAATCCTCCACAAATTACTAAACATCAAATTGCACTCCAATTACATGAACTACATCACAACGCCGTGCAATTATTCAAAACCAATCCCCCACATTTGTCATTTAATTTCAGATACCTCTCCACGAAGAGCGCACGTCGTGATTCGGAACTGCAAGACACCTCGGCTGAAAGTAAGTCTTTACGTCAACAAATCGCCGCATTGAAAACCAGTCGTGAGCAAGCCATCGAGGAAAATGGGTAAGTCACACAGTGCCATCGATATCGAATTGCACCTCGCTTCGAATCACCCACAAGTCAAATGGGAATCAATCCAACGCCACTCTTACATCAGACTCACTCGGAGTCAGATCATATGTTGTGGCTGAGAAAATTTATTGCTGCTGGCCTGATGTACATCGGCTTTCTCCTAGCAGCAGCCGACCGCCCTGCTTTATATTAATATGCATGCCCAAATGTCTAACAGGCAGACGACTGTTTTGCCTTACCTCATGGAAATGTTACGTCTTTTCATTGCAGACGCTTGTCAAATGACTTGGCCGAGAGTCAAGCTGAAATCGCGACACTGAAACGCCGCCTGAGAGACTCCGAAAAAGAGATTGATCGACTGAAACAGCAGCTGAAGCAGTACGTCCAGGAAGTAAAGAAAGCCGAAGACTTACTCTTGCATAAGGTAGGCTCTAAAGGAACGACGGCGGTGGCGGCCGTTGCTCTATCAATAGCTGCGGCTAATTGGCGTAGAACATTAATCAATCATTTTGCATTGTTGTGTCAATTTATTTCAAAGGAAAAAGAGCGTGAAGAGATGCTTGACCACTACCGCAGTCTGTCGCATGACGCCGTAATGCTGGAAGGCAACAATCACAGCCTGGAAGCCGAGGCGGCTGAATGCAAGTAAGTTCGCAGTAGATTTCCTTTTTGTTGGAACAAAAACATAAGTTCAACCCTCATCTCCAGGTGTTGCTGCCGATGTCGACAGTAGTTTTGTTTTATTATTTTGTTTTTTGCGTTTTTGTTTTGCTTTTGCTTTCATGTCTTTTTTTCATACTGATTTTGCTTACTTTTGTAACTTAAGACGTCAAATACGCGAAGCGAAGGAAGAAATTGCGTCACTTAAAAAGGAGCTGGCGAGTCGAAAAGCTTTGATTGAAAAGCTGGAGGAGCAGGTAAGTAAAGCTGGCTGTTAATGGTTGAAACAGGTAAAAGGTCAACATCCAAATCTTCTTTAGATAAGCTCACTGAAAGTGCAGAATAAGGCTTTGGAGAATCAACTAGAGGATGCATACGATGAGCAGAAGCTACTCAAAGTTGACCTCTCAGCACGGAAAGAATTGTGCGACAAATTGGACATTCAACGGGATAAACTAAATGCGGAGGTGTTTGAATTGAATAGGATTCGCAAGAAGGTAATCCAGAATAGTTTTGTTAGGTGCCTTAAATGAAACTTTTCAGCGGACAGCAACTAACACTTGAAGTCGGAAATTTTTCTTCGCTTCCAGTCGGAAGTCTGTGTCTTTTGCAATAATTGTTGCTTTTTATGATGGGTCCCTGGTTTTTCATTTTCATTTTAGCTGGAACGTGATAATGAAATGCTCCGAGCCGAACGAAACGTAAGTGGACCAAAAGTCACCACAGATACATGTGAAGAACTCTTAAATAAGACACGCAGGGAGCTAGAGGAACAAATTAAAATTGACAGTAAACTCAGTCAGGAGCTTGTTCAGATGAAAAGGAATAATGAGGATCTTTTGGTAAGTTCTCTTCTCAACAGATGGTTGTCTACTAAATGTTTATGTTCACCGTGCAGCAACAACTTGATGAAGAACGTCAGAAACGACGACAGAACGAAACTCTAGCCCGTGAATATGATCTTCAAAATCAAGAATTGAGGCACAACTTAACAGATGATAGATTCCGACAAGCACGGAGCAGGGAGGCTAGCCCTAGATTCACGACGACGCTATAAAAGATTGTAAAAAATTATAAATTGAAATTAAACACCATTTTTGACATTTAAATATCTACTTGTTTTTCTTTAAAAGTTTAAGTTAAATGGATATAATTTGGTTTAAAAGATTTTGTTATTTATGGGACAAAGCAATATTTTAATTCGCCAAATTGACTGTGGGACTCTTTGGAAAGCGAAGGCGAGATATGACCAAATAAGACAACATAAAATTTTTAGAACTTGTTGACCATTGTTCTTATGAGGACATAAGTTGCGTGAACTACAGCCATTTCTGAAAGATTTGTGAGTTTATACGAGGACTAAAGTACAGGGTTATGGACAGTAGATGAAAAGAAAAACTCTTGTTCTAGAGTTATGAAAGTTTAAAAATTAAGTGTTTCTTCGTGAGCCCGTTTGGTGACATCCGAGAAAGAAGACCCACTCCCTGGGGCCATTCCTAAAAATTCCACAAAAGAAGGTAGTATGGGTCATGTTTCCTGTTGTGTGAGCTGGTGAACTTATTGCTGCAATAGTCGAAACCAGAACCTTTTGTTTTGTTTGTCAAAATTTTATATTCGTTTAAAAATTTATTTTTTAACAAGGACGAATTGTCAATATCTGAAAGGCGTATTAGTCTGAAGACCTAAAGAAAAAAGTGACAAGAGGGACTGCAAATAAAAATAATAGGTGTAACGCCTAATAATAACCCTGTATTTACAGAATAAATCGCAATTTTTAAACAATGTAAGAAAAAAGGACAAAGAAAACATTGTCACAGAAATATCGTCACTTAAAAATTTCAGAATTTTCATTGTGAAGTCACAGAACAAAAACAATAGACGAGCGAAGAATAAAAACTAAATTTCGGCTTTTAGCTGAAATCGACAAAAGCCTAAGGCACTTGCAGCTTCAAAAAGAAAATGTGAAAATGACTAGATCATCTCAGGGAGACAGAACATGGGATGAATATTTATCAGCAAACCAGTTCAAGACAGAAGACAAAAAATGTGCTAAAACACAATGTGACACCAAAGACAAAAATGTCTGCGGCACCCTGGAAATAGTATCTTCAAAGAGTTACTTTAAACGAACATCGTTCAAGTCTCGGAAACTTAGTAGAAACGCTTCTGAGAAGAACAATAAATACAGCAAAGGCCATGTTTCACTAAATTCGGGAAATTTTGAATTGGACAATCACAACACAGCAAAAACAAAAACAGATCCGGGAACTCATTCCAGGAAATCAGTTGAAACATTAACCAAAGTCAATCAAATTAAAAGGAGTGAGAAAATCTTTGAAAAAACGACACATTTGTTCTCACCTAAATTAAAGGAGACTAATGAAAAACGAAAGCCCGGAAAAGTTTCAAATCATTGGCAAGATGACAGGAAACAGAGGAAATTCGAAAAAATGTTTGATCAGTTTGTAACAAACATGTCTGAACTTAAATCAATCGGCAGCCTTGATATCACCACGGACGATGTTGAGGAAAGGGAAAGTGATGACTTAAAGGTTATATTTCAACGGCAGACTAAAGTGCGACGCAATAGATGGGATTCAGGAAAGAATGAAATTGACCTTTTGAAATACTTAAATGAGATGAATGAAAGTGAGAAAGAGACAGTATCATATCATTCACAAATGAAAAGAGTCAAAACTCGAAAGAACATCAAATCAAGTGACTGTGAGATTGCCCGAATTGATGGACAAAATTCGAAAAGTAAAGCCTATGACGCGAGCAAGTCATACAAAGAGTGGGATGCTCCATTGAAATCGCAGGCGAACCGTCTGTCTCACCCGTCATGCTTTGGTGTTGGAAGAGATCTTAAGTTTGTGAAATCCAATGTCATTGATGATAGCACTTACACACTCCCTTCGAATGAACCTGGACAAGGTTTCGTAATCTTTCCTTACAGAACAGCCGACGACGAATCCACTGCACGAACTCGAAAAGAAAATTATCTATACAAAATGCAGGAAACTAATATTAACTTAGAATCACAAGATCACGAGTTGAGGAATTCCGCAGAGAAAGTCATTTTCACAGCAGCGCTAAGTCAAGAGCCTAATGATGCTATAGAGCCTCAAGCCTCTGCAAAAAAACTGGAAACAAGACATGCAGGTATAAAGTGTACATCACCTTTAAGAGAACGTCTGAATGTCGAAACCAATGGCTGTGTGAACAATGTTCCAAGACAACACCCAATATATCAAGCTGAATCAAAACAAAAGAATGATCTGACAAAAACTGCATTCAATTATACCAAAGGATATACGATCTCGTCTTCACTGGCACAGGAGAAAGTCAAGGAAGTGTTGGAAAAAACTACCAACAAACGTATTTTCAAAGCAGATGAATATTCTAAAAGAACTTCCAAGCAGGAAGCCTCAAAGAAGGCTTCAAGTAGGTCTCAAATATTAAAACCCTCCATAGAATTGTCTACATCTGAAAAAAAGACATACGAGAAGAACATTGAATCTAAGGGTGCGCATAACAGGACACAATCTCAAAAGAGAAATTCAGACTGGAGACACATGAAAAAACAAGCTGCGGAGAGGTCTTCAAGCCACGGAACTCAGTTTACCTCACAGCGTAGAGAAAGTCTTTCCAAGCCTTTCGTATCCATTCCGGACGTAAAACCTTTTACATCGGTGAAACGGCAACAAAGACGAAAATCAGTTTCAGAGAACAATGCATATCCAAATGAGTTTATCGATCATGATGAAGATTTCGACATAAAATACGCCTTAAACTCTCCAAAACGAGAGTCGAAAGTCAAACCCCGATTGCCTTCCCATGAAGGTCGCACAAGGGAAAAAGTTCAAAGATATTTGGAACCAAACGACGATCCTAAAGCTTCTCGAAGATCATCTAATTCATCGGAGGATGCAAGAAATTTCTCTTACCCAACAAAATATAAATCAGATGCGAGAAACGTGGAGAAAGAAAGGCACAAAAATTGGCTATCCTCAAAAGGAAATGAAACAGGGAGAATCTCCTTAAAATCTGATTTAAGTCCTTCTTTCAGATTTCCCTCGGTTCAATTGAAGGAAGGATTAAAAACTTTAGACAATCCAACACCTGCAGTGATGGTTTCACGAAAAACGATTGATCCAAAAACCAAAACAAATTTCGAGTGGAAAAGGCTTAAAAGTGACCTATTGGAGGACGAATCGTATGTATCACCGAACGTACAGGAATTCGGCCAACGAATAGTAGGGGAACATTCAACTAAAAAAGAACACCAAGCAGAATGCTTTAAAGAAGAACCAAGTACATCTGAGAAAGGACTTCACTCAAATATGCAGAATCCTCTCTCTAGGCTTCAACCATTCAAGGTCACCTATGAAACATTGAATAAACCAGATTCAACATACTCCTTGGAACAAGAGTACAGCTTGTGCACTGACAGTGTTTCAGAACCGGACCTAAGACAGGAATCCTGGCCAAGACATGATTCTCAAACAGAATTTTCTAAAGATAAATCAACATTTTCAAAGTCGATGCCAGCAATGCCATTATCAGACGGACCCAAAGACGGTTTACCATTTAATCAATTAGAAACTGATCAGAAAGATGATTGCAAAAATCTGGAGATAGTGTATACACCTGAAAGTCTGCAGAGTTCAGTGGCTGCCAAATTACGAGACGAAGTATTTCTACGCTGCAAGTGCGATGATGTCCACGATTTCAAGGTAGACCTCAATTCAAATCCGTCAAAAACGAAATGCAAACAAAACCTTTGTGAATCATTGCCAAACAGTTCTCGAAGGCAATCACTTGGGCCATTAGAACGCTCTGAATTAGATCCTCCGGGAATATCGCCATTATGCCTCAAAACGGACCAAAACTCAGGTGAAGGTACTCCTGATTTTCTTTCACATGACCAAGGACGACGACTTGAAGAGATGCATAACAACGAATTGAGTACTTACAAACGAGATTCTTTTACGAGCTCTCCATTAGGTACGCCCCTATATTTCAATGAGGCAGACTCTTATAGTGATTATTCAGCGGAAATTTGTCAAACTTCAACGCCAATCAAATTTGATCAGAGGAGTTGTATGGATATGTCACCTGATCACGTCATAGCGAAGCCTGTGTTAGAAGCAACCAAAGGAAATCAGTTTTATTGTCAAAATCAATCTTCTGACAAAGAAATTAATGAGATTTTGAATCATTCGAAACAAAAAGATGTCAGCTTTAGTCTTTATGAACGAGTCCCAAAGAGTGAACCGAACAAATCATTGGAAAAAAAATCTGAGTCGTATATTGACGATAATTCTAAACCGTTGCATGTCGATCAAAGAGCAAATCCAGAAGTCAAAGACTTCAATTTCATTGGAGACAACGCGAACACAAATGTAAAAGCTCCAAGCTACGACTACGAACGCGATTCAGTGAGTGAATCACAAACGCTTTCCTTGGATAAGAACTTTTCTTCTGAAATATCATTTGAAAGGAAGTCAGAACCAACTCAAAAAGAAGCAAGCGATGAATCAGAAGTCGATCAGAGAACAAAACTCTCCAATGCAGAAAGCAACGAGAAGATATCAAAATTAAACTTTGAGATGCTTTTAGAAGAAAATGAGTCGCTTTCCCCAATCCAAACGACAATCAAAATAGAAAAAGATGCAAATCACACCGCAATCAATACCTCACAGAACTATTGCAAATTGAACGAAGAGTCAAAAATTCAAGGTATAGACTCAGAAGTTCATGATTACATACTGTATCTTCAAAACCGTTTGAAGGACTGTGAGAAGATGGTTCAGGAACAAATAGCTACCAGATGCCATCAAGATGGGATGGACAATGTAATTTCAAATCTAGAATCAGATGAAATAGAAAGCAGCAGACATTCCGAAGAAGAAAGCGATCCAGGCGTTTGTAAGTAATTTTGTGTCAAAGATGTAAAACAGGACTTGAAAATGGTCTATCCCATTTCAGGTGACTATTGTTGTTGCAATGAGAGAAGGGACGCAGAAGAGGATGTCGAATCTATAGAGTCACACGATTCGGATATACCACCATTCCGAGGCTGCGACTGCATGAAGGAGGACTATTACAAAATAATGCAATTGGCTTACAATAAATGAAGAGGGTGCTATTTAATGTTGTTATTACTCTTGAGATTGTATATTTTTTTAAGAGAGTATAAAATGAAATTACTAAGATTGAGTTTAGTTACTAGCAGTAAAGTAGTCAGTCAGGCATGCCTTGCCTTGGGTATATTCTAACCCCTACCCGAAAGGGTTAAATAACGTAAGGATTTGAAATGTCTGTACTACGTTAATTTTATATGATATCGGATGTAGAAATATTTAAAATATTTTTATGTAGTCTTAACACAAGTGAGAATATAAATGGCATTATTATATTAATTATGTTAGTCTGTATTTACTTTTTTGATTGAAGTTTGCTCAAAATGCAATGACGTCTCATAGGTAGTTGGTTGTTTTGAGTGTTCGTTAATCGAAAATCGAAAAAGAGACAACGCAAGCAGCTGAACTTAATGACACTATAAATTTAATTATCTTTCAAAGAATCTGTGGGCTAGGTTCCCTTAATTAATTCAGTTGCGAATAAGTAATTTAACTTGTTAAGTTAACGTCAGTTAACATAGATCATATCACTGTCGAAAGAGGAACAACCAAAAATGAGGAAGTACTACAAAATTCAAAGAATGCTGTCTACTAAATTTAATAAATAAAAGAAACTTGAAATATTTTCTTCAACAAATTAACGGCCTTCAATTGCAAAAATTCATTTCCTGTTCGCTGTTTTCCAAACGTACCCTGTCAACTGTCAGTTTTGTTTTTTCCGTCGATTTTTGCAAGTTTACTCCATTCGTCTCTATTCCACGCACTTTGTAGATCCCTCTCACTCGGGCTCAACTTTCAAATGTCAAACACTGTCCGTCAAAATTCTCTTTTCACAGAAGGAAAATATTTTTAGGAAAAAGTTTTTCATTTTAGAAATATTCAATTATGGTGAGTTCTTGTGCAGAAATTTCTAAATATTTTCAACGCCCAGGTGTTTGTGTGTCCTGTGAAGTGTGTGAAGTTAATTTCGAGTGGACTTTCTTTGTGAATTTTGCATCGAAATTTTCACATTACAAATAGTTTTGTGATATTTTTGTTTTTTCATTTTCTTTTTGCTTTAGATATCGGATGATTTAATCAAATAAAGCAATTTGCATTTTTATTTTTTGTTTCATTTTCAGAATAAATTGAAATCAACACAAAAAGAAAAGGTGCGGAAATTTATATCGCTAACGCAAACAGGAGAACAAACCGCAATCTATTGCCTAACATACAATGATTGGAAATTGGATCAGGCCAGTGATAATTATTTCCAAAATCCAGAGCTATACTATCGTGAGCTAGATCGTAAACGCATCGAAGCGTTATTCAATCGATACAGAGATCCCTGCGATCCACAGAAAATAACCTCGGAGGGTGTAATACGTTTCCTAGATGATTTGGAACTTAGTCCAGACTCAAAATTGGTACTCATAATTGCATGGAAATTTCGTGCAGAAACTCAATGCGAATTCACTCATACGGAATTTTGCAATGGTATGAGTGATCTTGGTGTGGATAGTGTAGATAAACTAAAATCGAAATTACCATTGCTTGAGAGCGAATTAAGTGACCCGGCAAAATTTAAAGACTTCTATCAGTTTACGTTCAATTACGCCAAGGATCCGGGACAGAAGGGAATCGATCTCGATATGGCAATTGCATATTGGAGGATTGTGTTGCAGGGAAAGTTCGAGTTTTTAGATATCTGGTGCAAATTTTTAACCGTAAGTACTCTTTATGCAAACTAATTTATTGGCAATTCTCGCTTAAAATGTTTATATACAAGACAACATTACATCCTCACATCCTCACGCGTCATCCGGTAGAGAACGAAGCACAAGAAATAATCAACTTGTTGCTCATTAGACTTATTATAAATTCACGTCCAGGGGTTCCTGTTTTATCAGAAAGTCAAGTTCACAAACTTATATTTTAACACCGTATTTTGCTAGCGTAAAAATTAAACTTTAAGTTTAGTGTTATCAACCGAGTTGGTTGTTCGGCTGATAACGAGAATTGCACTCGAATCTATGACGCATGAATTTGCTCTGGTTAAGCGTTCTTATTTTAGGGAATACCAATCTCTCAGTGTCAGCGCTTCCTATGAAGAGTTTCTGATTCTTAACGCTCAACACTTTTGTGACAAAATTAATGTTACAATTCTGTTTGTGAAAGATTACTTTAGGAAATGATGATTTGTTTTGTTTTGTTTTAGGAAAAACACAAACGATCCATACCGAAAGACACATGGAATTTGCTGCTCGATTTTGCCACTCATATTGACGATAACATGACAAATTACGATTCGGAAGGAGCATGGCCAGTACTTATCGATGATTTTGTCGAATGGTGTCACGAGAACAACTTCACCAAACAGCCACAAAGTCAACAGCAACAGAAAAACATATCTAGCAGCTTTCAAACATCGCATAGTACAAATATGAATTATGGCTAGCGAAGGAATAACTTGTGTTGATTTTAATTATTATTATTGAAAAAAGAAATTAAAAATTATTATAATTATAAATATATATAAAAGAGAAGTTATTACTATTACTGCTAGAAATACTGAATTCTTTTCTTTTTCTTGGGTTTTGTAACTGTCATTTGCTTTATTTGTTTTTCAAAAATCTCCTTTCCATACTGAACTTTAATGCATCGTTAGAATTCGAAATTAAATCATTAAGAGTTCAGCAGTGCAAAATAAGTTCTCCCAATCTCACACAGCTTTCCTGTTTCTCCCACTAGTCCTTTCTCTTCACTCTCTATGAATATCCTTGCAAAAAAACTCTCTTACGCCTCATAGTAGCTGGTCGTTTTAAAAATAATTTCTCTCTATCTCTCTTTTAATTTAGGCAAGAAACTAGCGTAGGGAATCCAACCTAAAAAAACTACAATAAATAAGAAAACAATTGTAATAACAAAAGAAGTTATTTCTTTTTTATAAAAATATTTAATAAAAGAAGAAAATCGAATTGTAATGTTCGTTGATTTAACTGCGTACTTTAGTTTTGATTTGTTTAATTGTTAAGCGTATATTATTTGTGTCAGAAAAAGAAGAAAGCATATATTTCCTAGGTTATATACAAAATTATCTTTTTCTTTTCTTTTTTCCTGTTAAATAAAAAGAAACATTTACAAACTTTTTGTTCGAAATTTAAAAGTTGATATGTTTGTTACGATTAAAGGGTCTGTTAATATGTTCTCTCACAATGTGTGTGAAATTTTATCTAGGTGTTGTTTATTCATCAATTCTGTGTTTGGAGCTGAACAATTCGGCACGACGCACCATTTCAAGCCATGCTGTAACCACAAAGTCAAGAAACCAAGGGGTCAATGATCGTTGATTATTCCTAGTTGATATGGGGGAACTGTGTAGCTTTAAAAGTGAGAGTGGAGGCAATAAATAAAGAAGACACTCCAACAAAGAACGCAATTTGAAGAACAAGAAGATCGTATCATGCCCCGATATTCCATTGCGCAAACAGTGGTTAACTCCAAACAATGTTAAATTATAGGTAGTGTGTCCTTACACCTAGACCTATACACTATTGGCCTTAAAGAGGGCTGTGCAACTAAAAACCTTGTATGTTGTATGTGTTTAAAATATGCGGAGAAATCACTACTACAGAGCCCCAGTAGCTGCCCTCCCAAAACGTTTACCTACCGGTTGAGGCCCAGGACCTGGGTACGCAACCTAATGACTCTCTGGTGAAGATGTTTAGCGGAGTGAGAACAACAATGACGACACAATGAATACAATTTCTTTACAGTCTGCGTTCATCTTCCCAAAAAAGATGAAGACAGATCTTTTTTCGGGACATGGATCGTTGGATTGAAAAGCCATCGTGTTTTTGTCAGAAACCATCGTTATAAACCAACAGTTATATCTGCTACGAAAGGCTTGCATAGACCCAAACCCTGCCAATTTTTCAAAGTACAAACTCATATAAATTAAAATTAAATTGATATATTTTATATTTTGTTTAAGAGCGACCAACTGACAGTACAAAGAATTTTAAAAATACGAGAGAGAAAAAATAAAAATAAAGAGGTAAAGAATTGAATTACAAAAAGGGAAAAGAAACAACTAAATAAAAACACTGAATTCCTTAAAAAGTGTAGAAAAGTAAATAATACATTTAAAACGTGGTTTACATTTTGTGCACGTGGTATAGCTCCTAAATTCTCCCGTCCGCGTCTGTCTTCTGTATAATCCTTAACTAGCTTGCATTGCAGCGCCAACTACAACTCCGCTGATAAAAAAAATAATAATAATAACATACCTAAACGTTTTCATTTGCTTGCCAACTTAAAATGATTCAAAATATTTAACAGTACGTAGATGAGTGTGCGAATGGCAGTTTTTCGTCTTCAATGAAATGATGGTGATTTTTTATACTTCTGGCTCTACGTGCTATGATTTATAAAAACAATTAGTAACAACTTCAAAAGAGTTGTAAGGGGACGCTGAATACTCGAATGTGCTGTTTGTTGCTTGTAAAATGTCCCTCTAATGTTGTCTCTCCTTCATTCTGGCTTATGGTACCTTCTCCTTCTCCTCCTCCTTGCCCTTTCTTTTGTTTACACAGTAAAACACAATAATATATAAAAGATCACCATTTCTATCTTAATTTTCCATTTTCGATTGTGTTTTGTTGTTAGTACTTTTTCTCCAGCATTTTCCGGAGCTTTTCATGGGCGTAACGAATTTTCTGATATAGATCCTTCGAGCAGCCGTGTGCTGTGATTGTCGGAAATTTGTATGTGCGGAAATTCTTCTCACCGTCCATGTAGGTGACAGCACTCATGCGAGGGCACAAAATCAGTTTCATGTGATCAGAGAAATTCAACTGGAATCCAAAGAGGGGTTAGAGTTTCTACGACCTTGAATTTCGAGGAGAACTTACTTGTAACGACCCGTTTGTGAGATGCATGATGACGGCGCAGGTTGTCCTAAACCACAAATGCAAATGTGGCAATCTTGAAATTTGATCGTTCTCAAAGACCACATTATTGGCGCCCGCCTTAACCAGATGCTCAGTCATGTAGCGCTTAAAGTACGACAGCAGCTTCATCTTTTTATCCAGCTGCTTCGGGTAGTCGCTGGTGGTCATGTAGGTTTCCTTGCCATCTTTATCGATGAAATGCACATTCCTTTAAAGGAAGGTTTCCACTTTAGCATTTATCACTTTCTGGGGGAATACACAAACATCAACTTACAGTCCATTCGGCAGCATTATGAGTTTCGTTGTGTCGTTGAACATCACACCCATACCCTCATCACAGAGTTGATAACCAAATCCGTATTTGTCGCTATAGTCCACCCATTTTGATATCCAGAAAAGTGGTTGTGAAGCTGGATCTGTATTCTCGTCTCCCAAATTATTTGGCAGTATTCGTGGCTGTGTTAAGAAAAATTAATTAGATGTGAAATTAAAATGAAAATACAAACGTAAGCCTACCTTTGAGTTTATTAGTGTCGTCAACTGTTCATAGAGATTCTCGATATCTGTACGGTAGTCCTCGTCTAGCCGGCAGATCTGTGCTGAAGCTGTAATGGCGTCGTGTAAGTGATTCTTAAGGAATGTTGACTCGAGTCTTGTATCGTCTCCTGCAAAAACATGACCTGCATGAAAAAAATCACTTAGATTTAAAATATATTCCCTTCACTTACTCATTCCATTTGTTTCAACAAGTGGCTTCCGTTTCATTTCAGTGTCAATCTCTATGGTCTCATTAATTCCTATTCGCGGTGCCATTGTCAGACACGAACTGGGCAAAAAGCTTGGCACTTTGCTAGCGGTTATGAATTCGAAATCAAGCAATTGACGTATGGTTGGCCGTTTGTCCGGGTTTGACTGAAGCATCGCAATGACCATATCGGCGGCAGATTTGCGCATGAAATTTGGAACTCTACAAAAATAAGTTGTAGTCACAATACCGTTCTTATCTTTAAGATCGTCCACCGCTTACCTATATTCACATTTCTTGATCTTAGTGTAGGTGTCCTTCAGCGTCTTCGTTTCAAACGGAGGCTGACCCACCAGCAACGTGTACATCACACAACCAATCGACCATATGTCCACCTCGAAAGAGTGTCCTTTCTTAGTGAGAATTTCGGGGGCAATGTAATTTGGTGTACCGCAGAGGGTCTTTTTGCGTTCACCCTCGTATTCGATGCGTGTGGCCAAACCAAAATCACCGATTTTTACATGCAGCAGATCGTTAAGGAACAGATTACCAAGCTTCAAATCACGATGAATAATGCGATTATCGTGGAGATATTTCACTCCCTCGATAATCTGATAGATGTAGTAGCGACACTCGTAGTCAGTGATAACTTTTCGCCGTTTGTGTAGCTCCATCATGGACTGAAGGGTAAAAGTTTGAATTTATCATATTCTGCCTCATTCCTTTTTAAATCACTTACTCTCTTTTTGCAAAGCTCAAGAAGGATGTACACATTAAAGCTGTCATCGAAGAAGCCATGAAACTTAACGATGTTCTTGTGATCCAGACTTTTGTGAATTGTTATCTCCTGTGTCATCTTTTCCTTTTGATTGTGCTTCATCATCAGTTTTTTCGATACAATTTTTCCGGCGTACACATTGTTTGTTGCAATATCGATTATCTCGTAGCATTTTGCAAAACCGCCCTATAACGAAACAGGAACAAATGTGAATGTAGTTCCTACTTCTAAGAATTTCATGCTAATGAAAATGTTTTCAAAATCTACTCCGTCTATTAGTCGGAAGGCATTTGTGCATTCTTTTAAAAACAATTTGAACGTATTTTCAGCGTCGGGATACATGTTGGTGCCGGTTATCCATAAAGAGCTGTACCATGAAGACAATGGTAAAGCAATAAAATTTGCCTTTGAAATCAGGAAAGTGTTCCCTCGTGTCTCATTTTTGTTTCCACTTGGCGTTCAATAGAAAACATCGCGGATGAAGAGAAAAACAAGTTACATGTAGTTTAAACAAGTGTAAGTATATTTAGCCTTAAAAATGAAGTAATTGATTAATTTTTAAAATCAACATTGCACGTCTTTTGTTTGAAAACGAATTAATTGCGTACACTGTTTCTAATATATGTATCTCCCACTTATAAACCTTAACATCTCAGCATTTAAATCGAAGCCACTTTACACATGCAAAACGAGCATCTTCAATTTCCACATACATAAGTAGTACCCCGTGCAAGCATGGACATATTGTCAACCAAGAAGCCACACTCCTAATCATAACTGCCCAGAATTTAAATTAACTGGGTGCGCGTCTTACCACAACAGTTCAACAAACTCTCAATCGAAGTCAAATCCATTCGGAAATCTATGTAGTGAATAAACAAGGTAAAACAATTCAAATATGTAACGAACTATTTTTTCCGCCCTCAAGCATGGAAAAAAGTTTGACACTCGAAAAAAATCTTGCAACAGGTCTTCACTCATCTGACATCTTTTTGTGCAACATCTGGTTTTATAAACCAAAAAAATGTCAATTGCCCTTACCAATAACATACGCATTCTTTAATACACCCAAATTCATTCTCCATGAAATGCCCCAATGTGTCCCATATGCTTCAGGTGTCAGATTTCCTACAAGAAAGTCACTGCCCATGTATTAATTACTAAATTTATATATTCTCCCCGGAGAAATTTATTTGTCTCTACTCAGAAATCTACTATACAATAAATTGTTACGTCAAAGATAATTCTGGCAGTGCCTCCTCGGAAACAAACTACATTCTGAATCGATCCTTTATACATTTTCCGTATTTCTTTATGGTCCATTATTGAAGAAGGATTGTGTCAATAACTCCTTCTTCCCTTCTTAATTTATCACACATAAAATTCACTCGAATCTCTGCGTTCTCATTTGATGAGAAGCAAAAAATGAACCCATGAAAATTCCTTGACCAATCTACAACTGCAAATAATTGCAAGAAACGTTTACCTTGCCGAAAAATCTCATCCTTTTGTAAGTAGCACCCGTCGTGGAGTCATAAAGTCTTTCAGGAATATCACTCGCTTTATCATCAATTCTATTCGAAGCCATTTTTTTGCCTCAATTTTTTCGCGAACAAAAACTGTATGTCGTGCCGATCGCAAGTCTCAGAAAACCCGACTAATTAGAATTTCTAAGAAATATAATTATCAAACAATATGAACAGCCACTAATTGTGTCGCGTTATTATTTCTTTTTATCGAAGGATTAAACAGAATGAACGGTTGCACACTTAGTTAGAAGAAATATTAAATAAGGCACGACCAGCAAGTTGCAGTTAAACCGACACAAAACCGTTTAAACAAAATTTTCAAACAGGAGCAACTGGGTATTCCGATTGTTTGATTTCGAATAATTTTATATGCTCGTCTCGTTCTGATGACTTTTGACAGTAAAGGTTGTCCTCTTTCGATTTGAATTTGAGACACAAACATATGTTTCGAATTTGATCGTCTTAAGGAGTGATGCCAGCTCTTTGATATGTTGTGCGAATTTCACGTCTGTAAGGATAGGATTATATTTGGTGCAAAAAATTTCTCATTGAAAAAAAAAACTTATTCCTCGTGAAATTTCAAACTTCATCAAGAACTATGCAAAACTCAGTTGCAAATACATGTTGAATTGTTAAATTACTTAAGACAAGGTCTTTGCAGCAAATAACGTTGGAAATACTATTTGTACAACACTACGAAAATAAATATAAAAATATATATAACCAACTGAAAAATTATTCCCACCTCT
This sequence comes from Eristalinus sepulchralis, assembly GCA_944738645.1. Classification (NCBI taxonomy): domain Eukaryota; kingdom Metazoa; phylum Arthropoda; class Insecta; order Diptera; family Syrphidae; genus Eristalinus; species Eristalinus sepulchralis. The sequence goes on along the minus strand of OX122885.1, from coordinate 5,347,720 downwards.
TTGGTAAAACAAAATTTTTAGTCTCATATGTATAAGTAGGAATAAGAAACTTTTTAATCTGATGAACTAGGCATCAAGTACAATTTGTTGAGCTCAAACTTAACAATGTTATAACTTAATTTGTTTCCATTCGTCGTTTGTGAATGATTTTTAACCTTCTTCCAAAGGGAGGAGAGATAAAAATAACTTCCTTGGTAGCATTTTATACTATCCTTCTCATTGTGGCATCACCCCAAATTAACATATGGGCCTGATTATCTACTAACCTCAAGGTTGACCTTCTTTCTCACTCAGCTCAATTAACCAACTCCATCTTGAAATCATTTCTTAACTTTTCCAAAAACAAATCCCCCAACTACCATCAGCTGAATGCAGATACAAGCGAGACGGAGTAACATAAACAGCAATCTCAGCTCCATGCCAAAGACAGGGACAGCAGCAGCGGTGAGTTTAAAGGAACAACAAGACCACACAAACAAAAAAAAACTTAACTACGAACGAAAAAAAACAATAATACTTCTCAAAAGTGCACACATAAACTATTCTGCTCCCTCACACGCTACTGTTCGTCATATTCACCTCCTTGTTGCCCCAATGCAATGACAAGTGCTAACGGAACCACAAAATTTCTTTGTTTCATCATAACACACAGTTTTGTGTTGGAAAAGAAAATAGAAAATTAGAAAGGAAAGGAGAACTTTTTTCCCTCATCAATCGTATCATTCACTTTCTTCGTCGTCATCATACAGCCGAGTAAAGAAAATTTGGTAATTATAGTGCAAGTTAAGTGCGTTTCCTCTTCGTCACGTCTCGTCGTCGTCTTCGTCACTAGGAAGAAGGCCTGTGCAGATGACCATCGAACAGAGAAGATGGCAAATTCACAAACAAATTCAATAGAATTCTTCTAATTGATAACTTGGCAGTTTTCGAATCAAAGCGTAAGCATCCAAACATAAATAAATACAACATAATTTTTGTGTTAACACGGTGCAGCGGAAAAATACTAAACTTCTTTCAATTCGTATTATATTTTTTTTCTTTCATTCTTTTTTCACTCTCATTTCCTTTTTTTCTCTTCTCTTCCCTTTCATTTTTCTTCTTGTTTTTGAAAACGTCAAAAACCTCGAAAAACCTCACACTCTCGCAAACAGCAGTGGAGAGTACTGTGTGAACAGAAGTGAGTTTCTTTTTCCAAGTTACTTTTTATTTTTGGAAATCGACGAAACGCAGACAAAAGGAAAAATAGAGAAATATTATAAATACGAATCTGAAATACAAAAGGCGAAACAGAGAAAAAAGTGAATTATACATTCAACAACAATTTGTGTCACAATCAAGCAGAGAAGGAGAGGAGAAAATACACACGGAAAGACGGAAAGGAAAGAAGAAAGCGATATTCAGCTGTTCCCCAACACAACCACGACGTACGCGTACAACGAAACAAAAACAGCAGATAGCTACTCGCTGCCTGCTGGCTGTCTATCCTCCCACTGCTTGCTGCTGCTGGCCACCCCCATCCCAAGGTGTTCCCTTAGTCCTCATCGTTTAGACAAAGACACTCAAAATTGATAGAAATAACAAAAAAGCTGCTGCAACTGGTGCCTCATCTGAGGACCAGCCGCCGCGCAAGAAAGGACGACGTTCGACTTCGGCAGCACAACAAACCGTAGCCTCCACTTCAAACGCGTCGTCGTCATCCTCGTCTTTTGTGTCTTCAGGTGTTAGTACAGATAGCGAACAGCCGTCATCAAGTAGTGCGGCAGCAGCAAGAGCTGCAAATCTACAATTACTTTTAAGCGTAACTGAAGGCAGTTTGGGAACAGTGGACGATCATAATCAGTCGCAGAACCGCCACCACCACAGTAGCCGTAGACATACAAAGGGCAGCAGTGCCAGCGGTGGTGATTCCGGGGCAGAAACGCCTCAGCAACCAGAGCTTCAACAACAGCAGTACCAATCGAACATATTTTTACGAAATTCTCCGCGGTCCAGTAGTAGTGCAACAGCAACAACGACTGCTGAAATTAGTGCAGAACGTAGCATAGAAAGACGGGATAGCAGCAGCGCCAGTGGCACTGCCATGCAACACGCCAATAACTCATCATCAGCTGTAAGTGGTGGACCAGGACCAGGTGGCGGCGGCGGCGGCGGCAGTGGTGTTGTTGGAACCAATAGCAGCAGCAACAACAGCAGTGGTGAATCAACAAACGGACACATCTCTGGTGGGCCAACAGAAATCGCTCAAAATGGGACAACGGTCTCTGCGTCGCTACCGATACAACATAGCCAACAGACTAATGGCACGCTTAGTGGCCCACCGTATAATACTTCGACGAATCGTTTGCATCTCGATAAAACCAACCAAGAGATGGTACGTTTGATCGGTCAGTATTTACAGAATGTGGGCCTGGACAAGACTGCTGATCTGCTGATGCAAGAGTCTGGATGCTATTTAGAGCATCCGGCAGCAACCAAATTTCGGGAGCATGTATTGTCCGGTGATTGGACAAAGGCCGATAGTGATTTGAAGGTGAGTTTATTATTATATTATTACTACTACTCCATTAACTCCCCCAGTTGCGCACCCCCTCCCACTTACCAACCCATTAGAGTTGCCATCCAATTTAAAGTCATTCACTGTACATATGTGTGGGGATATGTATATATCCGTCTCCCTTTCGCCGTGTGTTGTGCCTTTGTTGGGAATGTTATTTTTCTGTAATGCGTGTATGCGTTTGTTGTGTTCTCTGTCTCATCAGTAGCAGCACAGCAAAAGCAGCAGCAGTTCAGCCCCTCCCCACCTCTTAAAAGTGATCACCCCGCGCGCAAGACCAATGATTCCGAAAGACTTCTCTTGAATGCAAGACAAAGAAGAGTTCAATTGCCTTCGCTCGTACATTCTGTTTTGTTTGGTTCCTGTGTTCCTTCACATCGCACATCTGGAACCATTGACTTTTGTATTTTTATATACAAGTCCAAATGCAGTAAACAACGCACAAGACCCCATCCATCTCAGAAAGGGAGAATGCGGAGCGAACTTGAACGTGGAAGAATATGCGCTTCAACTTCATACAGCTCCTACGCACTTAATTTTTACTTTGCTTTCGGACAGGGGAACTGCGATGAGAGATTCATTCTATTGTTGTTACGTAAAGAAACGTATAAATTTGCTTTAACTTCGAATTTTCTCGGATAGGATAATTGACATATGCTTTGCGGTCTTGTGTGATGTGAATAACTACTCGCGGAGATGTTACATCACTCCCAAAAAATTAACTCACATGCAAACGTATGCTGCATTCTGCCCGTACAAAGGTCATCGGCGATATTTATCATGTTACGTATTCTGTGCTGCCCAGCAGAAGTTGGCAGTCTAATCACTTAATGAACAAGTAAACAAACTCAGTGTACATCCATCACTTGGTTCGGAGCTTTTAATAAGTGTTGACCACTTTGTTGTGAAATAGACAAACTCTTCCTTTCTCATGCCAACTGCAAGCTCATTCTGCCTCTAAGCGAGATAGGAGCCGTGTTGACTTTTTGCGAAAAGAGTTTACGTGCGTCGATTCCAGTTGAAATGACAAAGCAATTATCACCTGTCAATCATGGATGGCGGGAGTACATCGCCATATCACTGCACTGATTTAACGTTTGCTTGTTTGCAAATGAAGAAACTTTGAGTTTTAATCTTTGCATTTGGCCTTGAATGAAGTGCGTGATTTCTTTGATAGCGGTGGTTCTCAGTGCAGCCCTGGCTCTGGAGCATTCTATGTTGCCAGCTGAAGGAATAATATTATTCTCAGTTCCTGATGGAATATTACACCAGGACTGCAAGATGAAACTGAGAGGGGTCCACAACATTATGAGGTTGTGGAATGCAACCCCGATTAGACAAAATATGTTGAAATTTAACCTAACCACTTCTATAGCTCATGCAGGAGTTCAGCGCTCCTTCAGTCATATTATCGAATGATCGGATAATTAACCTTTCCCCTCCATAAAATGACGTAAAGTCAACTGTCAGTATTATCTCTCCTCCGTAACATCATTTAATGAATTGATTTTCTTTTTTGCAGGAACTAGAGCCGTTAATAGAAGCGAAACATGCTAACATCACTGAAATGAAATTCATCATACTCGAGCAGAAATATCTTGAATACCTAGAAGACGGTTGCCCATTGGATGCCTTGCATGTTCTACGCAACGAATTAACACCACTTCAGCACAATATCACACGTGTTCATCAGCTATCCTCATACATGATGTGTTCGAACAATCACGATCTCTATCAACGTGCTAAATGGGAGGGCAAAGGCATTGTCTCACGTTCACACGTAATGGAGCGTTTGCAGTCATTCCTGCCACCATCCGTAATGCTGCCACCACGTCGTTTACGTTCACTGCTAACGCAGGCTGTTGAGTTGCAAACACAACGTTGTCCGTGTCATGATATGGCATGGGAAACAAATCTCGACAATGTATCCCTGTTATCGGATCACTGTTGTTCCACAGAGGGTTTCCCCATGCAAACGTTACAAATTCTCACCGAACATTGCGACGAAGTGTGGTACATTAAATTCTCACCGAATGGCTTGAAATTGGCCTCAGGGAGTAAAGACGCTAGTGTCATCATATGGGATGTTGATCCGTATAAACTCGTACTGAAGCATCGACGCACCCTTGACGTTCAAGTGAGTGTATCGTTTGTATGCTGGAGTCCAGATTCAAAATTACTGCTGGTTGGTGGTCCGGATGATTCGCCCGAAATCTTCATATGGAACGTGGATGAGTGTAATTTGATAGTTAAAATGTCGCATGCCATGGACGACAGCTTGTCGTGCGGGGCATTCAATCCGGATGGTACGCGTTTTGTGACTGGTGGTCTTAAGGGTCAGTTCTATTTGTGTGACTTGAAGGGAACCATACTGGACAGTTGGGAGGGAGTTCGGGTGAACTGTTTAGCATTTCTTTCCGACAACAAAACAGTTCTAGCTTCAGATAATCACTATCGCGTAAGAGGGTAAGTACAAAATTGAATATTGTTTTGGAAAAACAGTAAGAATTTGATAATTTAGGTTTCTCAAGTGATAAGACCTGTCTTATCGTTTATAGTGATTTCTGCGTCGTTGGCTAATCAATGAATGCTGATTAAGCAACATGAAATTTCTTCTTTGTGATGAATGGAATGGTGTGCTATGTGAAAAGTTGCATTGCAGATGATGAGTTTTAGTTTTCTAGAGAAATTTCCTTTTACTATAACCACATTTCTCCTAGTTACTTCTAAAGAAAACAAGTTTCTGAGAAAATAATCTCAGCGTGTGTACTCTGGCAAGAAATTTGGAGAATTGCTTGAAATTTTGATCCCATTTTAAAATTGGTAACTCAGTATAGCAATTCGTTTGGCTCGAAACTATCTACCTGCTATTAACTTTATTGTGACCTATGCACGATTGTGTGATTAAACACTCTTCATCGGATACCAAAAATGGGCATACATTTTTGCTTCCCTTCTTGTTCAATTTCATACCGTATCGTAATGAGTGATTTTTGTCTGATACAAGGTATTTACTTACACATGCAGCGTTTCTGCCTTTACTTAGTACATCCTCCGAATTGCCACAGAAACACTCCGATAAATTTCTAGTGCAAGTTCGTTGCCAGGCTATATTTTGTTTATCTTGCTGACAGCTCATCCCTTTCTTCGTTTTGAAACAGCGTGTCTCCATAATTTGTGACCTCGTCTAGATTAAACACAAGTCTGAGTAATGTTCGGCACTCATGTATATTTACATTCCCCTCATTATCTAGAATTCAAAGGTATTTCAGTAATGCAACCACTTTATTTACAATCTCTTTTCAGCTACGTTTTCGACAATCCACGCAATGACTATGACATTATTAAAGAACCTCATCCTGTTATGACATTCGCCGTCAACTCAACCGAACGTTATGCGCTACTAAATATCGCAACTCAAGGCCTTCATTTGTGGGACTTAGAGGATAAAACCTTAGTGCGTCGCTTTCAAGGTATACGACAAAGTAATTTCGCCATACATTCATGTTTTGGTGGCATCAATGAGAGTTTCATTGCCAGCGGCAGTGAAGATAATAAAGTATGCATTTGGCATATTAAGCGTGAAGAACCACTAGCCAAACTTTCTGGTCATACAAAAACTGTTAATTGTGTTACATGGAATCCAGTATTTCCGTCCCTGTTGGCATCGGCGTCTGATGATGCAACCATACGGATCTGGGGTCCGAAGCCGCAGACACTTAATAATTCACCAGAGAGTGATGACTGTTCATCGTGTTCATCATCATCGTCGTGGAATGTGACATCATAATAAAGCAAATTTATTATTATTTTTTTTATTTTATTTTTAATTTTATAATTCTTCTACACATTTTGTTTCTCCTCCTCCTCCTTCTCTTCGCTCGCATTTTCTATTTGCTCGTCCTTCTCTGATGAGCATAATTTCATTTCAATACGCTGTTCTTCGTCCTACATCCCCTTTAAAAACACAACGTTACCGCTTTGTGGAGTGTTTAGAAAAGTGAGAGATACCACAGAGATTCATACTGAGGGGGAGGGGGTGATCTATAGAGAAGAACAATAAGCAAACGAATCAATATCAATTTTTTTTAATTAAAACTTAATGTGCGTGTTTCTTGATTAGGATGGTGGTAGTAGAAATTTTCCTCTTTGTTTTCTGAGTCGAGTTAACAAGAGAAAACAGGCGTGCCTCAACGCCGGCCACTTCGATTTCATTAAATTTAATCTGTGTGTGAGATTTAACTATAAACAAACAAGAATAATACACGATTCTTCTTCTTCATATTTCTCCTTTTTTTTATTCTAACGACGAATACCTTCATTCTGTCATGGTTCTAAAACTTACCTGCCTCCCTCCAGCAAAGCCCTTTCGCTGACCAATACAAACTTCAATTCAACGGCACCCATGCGAATGCGAAATATATAAATATAGGCAAACAAAATAAATATATATTTACTACAAATTAACTAACTGAACTAAAAAATGGACACAACAACAGCAATAACAAGAAACAACATTAACATTTACAAAAGCAAAAAAAAAGAAACAAAATATCAACTACCTTTGTTTTTTAATTTACATCCAAAATAGACACAAAAATAACGTGAAAAGAAACAACAAAAACAAGTAAAAAAGCAACTTATATTAACAAATGGGTCATAGAAATAAATAGTTAAACAATAGATATAAAGAAACAAATAGAGATATATATACTTATATACATATAAAGAAAATGAAATTATATGATTGATTATGTAGAAGAAAGAAAACAAAATATTTATATACGCAATTGTGTTGTCAGAGTAAAACAAAAAAACAAAGAATACAATAGAAAGCAAACAAAACAAAATAAACTTTTTTTCTCCTAAAAAACAAAAAAAACAAATGAAGAAAAATTATTTAGTATAAAAAATTTTAATTGCTAATAAGGTTAAAGAATTACAAGAGTAATAATAATAATTAGAGTTCGTTTTAAGTGGAGTGAAAAGAAAAAAACAAAAACAATTACGAAATAATTAAGGAAATACAATATATATTATAAATGAATGAGAAAAACAAAAATACAAACAAACAATTTTAACGTATACATGTAGGTTTGCAGCATCATATTAATAATTCAATTTTAAATGAGCGTTTTTTCTTTCATCTAGTTTTTCTTTTAATTCTTTTTTTTTTTTCTTATATTTTTCCTGTTCGTTTCTGTTTTTGTCCATTCATGGGGTCAGCGTGCCTGCATATTAACATGGATACACTAAGGACATTTTACATATATATATATATATTAGGTATATAGTTAAATAAAAACAAAACTATAACAACAACAAGAAAAACAAAATCAAACAAATCGTCTAATAAAAGAGATTTTAATAAACCAGTTTAAATGTTTTATTTGACTCTCCAGTTCTACTCCAGTTACGTATATCGTGTCCAACAGTCAATTTGAATGTACTTCCGTTTTGTCATTACAACTGGCACTGACAGAAGCATAAGTGCTGTTATGCATTCCTGACTAGAATCGCAATGGGTGAGTCTTGTATCCAGTAGAGATTTCCCTGCCATCCCTGTGTTAGGGAAAAGGTCCGAACAAATGGTCGATTTTGAAAAATCTACATCGAACTTCCAAGGCATTGAGCGAACAGGCAATGTAGTTATATCCTGAAAAGGTCATGAGGCAACAAAGAAGTACATGAATGTGTGTCATTGAATTGCGGTGGTGGCTCCATCGTTAACACCTCAATGATTCTTTCCTCAATTTCAATTTTTTCTGATTTGTTAAACACTTTCCTGCATATCAGCAAGATCGCTACCTACTTCAACAGGACAGAAAACATTCAAGAAATATATGGCAACGAACTAAGGACTTTATTTTAACAGCAAATCAATAATGTAAGTAGAAATCCCATTTTTAATGTATTGCTTAACCACAAATAAAGGCAATACAGTAAAAGCACTCTGCATTTTCGAAGTCCGGCTTACAACTGTAATTTAAAACAAAAAACATCATTGACGAAATTGGGTGCACAAACAAATCTATTACCTACCAGAATAAATAAATATCGATGACAATAGATAATGCCCCATAACTAACATATGATGTATGTTAGCCCCAAATTCAGTCGTGTTTTCTCTCCAAATCATAATGGGCAGTAAGAAGAATTTCGAAAAATTCGCAATTGTTATGCCTTTGTACATGTTTAGCGCTGATTTGAATTCCAGCTTGCTTTGTTTCATGATCACGGAGCATAGAAACAGAAAGGCAAACCATATAATGCTATCTAAAATAGAAAAGGTTGTGATAACCACTTTTGTTAGTGTATGTTCTTTCCTTACCTATGATATTCTGAAGGCAACACACGTAGAAGCCCTTTTCATGAACCATATCGGTGTGTCCTTGAAAGCCAACATCTTGTCGTTTTTGTCGCCACAGCGCGAATGATTCAAGAAGAAGAAGAACCAGCGACAATTTCCAGTGCAGCTGTAAGGGAAGAACTGTGATCACTCGAAAACATAAGATGACGAGGACTAACCTTAAAATCCTGATTATAGAGGACATGTCGAAATGCTGTTTCTGAGAGTAAAACGGAATCAATCAATATCACAACTGGTTCATATTCAATATATTTGTCGACGACTCCATTGCATTTGTCCTGGAGGAGATAGAGAACCGCTGTATGTGATCGAAATACTAGTGGGCATAGTTAGATGATACGTACGCAGCGAACAACTTTAACAGACGAACTAAATTTCTTGTACAACTCTTTAGTGGGATGCCCACAATTGATGCAAACATATTGCTTTATATTTTTATTCATCGTTTAGTTTTCTTAAGCATTTTTCAGTCGTGAGGGATGTTATTTTGTAAACAAACTTGAGTCCAGATTGTCAACGTAATCAGCTGATTGTAAAATAGGGTGGTTGTGATTGAATAAGGTGGTTTTTTATTGTCAATAATTGCGTCTAAAGGTACTTATTATTGAAATGAACTATTATTGTGAAATATTACAAAATTTAAGAAAAAAAATTACATCTTATGATGATATAAGAAGACAATTAATATTTGGACAAGGAAATAATGAACTGTTTCGTTGACGCAACGAAAGTGAGAAATGAAGGCTGAATTATGGAAAACTAGTCTCCTTGTATCAGAATTAAAACAGAAGAATGAATACATACGCCTCCATGTAACAGCATACGTACGCAAATTCGAAGAGTTGTGAAAGAAGATTTGATTCATTTGAAACAATTAAATTCTTACCACAAATTCGCAGCACTTCCACCTTAATTCAAAAGTCGTTCGTTAAATATGCTGAATAACGAATGTCACTTGACATTTTCGTTCAAGTCATATGTCCAATTTCGATCTAACGTCAGTCATGTGACAACTTTTTTCACTGCATAGGAAACTCCTACAAATTTTCTTTTCGCACAAAAACATTTCCTCAAAAGTTCTTTATTTTAACGCACAGTATTAACTTTAATTTGCTACAATGGCTGCTGCTTTTATTCCACCAACTATTATAACAGCAATATGGGCGATTGTTGGAATCGTATGTCCACTTTTCGCGAAAGGACCCAACAAGGGGTATGTAATGCAGTAGAAAATTGCAAAACGGAGTATTTCAGTGCAATTTTCTAACTATTACACTTTTTCTATCTGCAGAATTGTTCAATGTTGTCTTATGCTAACAGCAGCGAGTTGTTGGTTGTTGTAAGTATCATGTGATGTGTGCTTTTAATTTTCTTATAGAATCAACAAGTGACTGTTTTTTTCTTCGTTTCCAGCTGGCTGTGTTGCTACATGACTCAAATGAATCCACTTATTGGACCTAATCTGTCGCGTAATTCAATTTTGATTATTGCCAGGGAGTGGGGCAATCCAATCATAGATGGTTAAGGACGCCGTTGTACATATTAAAATCTAAACTACACTTTTCTTTTTTCATGCTTGTTTTTTCGATTTGATTTATTATGTATTGTGCCTTTGATATGCAGACAAATAAGGTGCCTTATCCGACTATATTATACAATCATATTTACAGTACACAAAAAATATATTTTGTCTAAGATACCTGTTGGTTGTTGAATTTGATTTGTTTTATTTTTAACTCAAAGGTTTGAGCAAAATCGTAAGCCAATGTTGATCCCGAAAGCCACAAACATGTATATACTGTGACAAGAGAAAAACAAAATCTGCAGAAGAATGTTACTCATAATCCGAGTTCAACTGTAACTCTCTCATACATAATCTATTGCACATGAAATGTTTGACATTCACTTCGTCGTGATAATCGTTAACGCAACTGTTGGCGGCCACCAAGCGAATAATTTTTATTCGAAAAGTTAGGACATGACCTACTCTCACTAGGACTCCGCACATATCAACAAACTGAAAAGGTAAAAATAAGAAAAACAAACACATTTAGCTTAGTTTCAAGTAACTTTTTATTATACTCGTTAAAAGCTGGTGACAACTCGCCATTGGATTGTCAATCCGACGATAATTTGCCACTTCCCAATTGCAGACAGTACACAAAAGTATTCCTTGTTATTGGGCATCGACTGCCCACTCCTTGGCGATAGGTTACGTTTAGTCGAAAAGACCGAAGCCCATGTCATCGTCTTCTTCCTCTTCGGACTCCTCCTTAACAGCCTCCTTGGCGGCGGCAGCTGGAGCAGCCTCGGCAGCAACTGGAGCTGCAGCAGCGGCAAACTTGCTGGGATCCTTGATGAACTCCTTGATGGTGGTGGCTTCCTTGAATTCAACCTCGGTGGTAGCGGCGATAGCCAAGAGGTTCCTGAAACCATTGGCCACGCTGTGAGGCACGGAAGCGATGGTTGGGTATCCAACTTGCAAACAAACAGCAGCCAAGTTGGCAACTCCTGTCTGGAACTTGGCACGCAAGTCTTCAGGCTTGATGTCCAAAATCTCCGGTGAGAAAATTGAGCCAGAGTCGTACACTTGCTTGATGATCAGACCGTATGAGAACGGAGAGATGTTCAACATGTTGAGGAGAGTGGCTTCTGAGGCACCGACCTTGTCGCCGGGCTTCAAGATGGGCACATCGTTGATGATTTCAATAGTACCCTTGGAAATCTTGGTTGGGATGGACAGAGCCTGGAAGAAAGAGGTCTTCTCAGGACCCAAGCCGGTGTTCTGGGCTGGGATGATGACCGACAATGGGGCAATGGCGCCAGCACGAGCTGGGGCACGCACTTTGCTTTCCATCAACTTGTCACGGATTTCGCAAAGATCCTCCTTGGTGAAGACGAAGCCGACGTTGTTCTTGATGTGCGGCAACAGTTTCTCCAGCTGGCTGTTGTTCTCCAAATGTCCGCGAATTGCTTTGCGGATCATGGTGTTCTTGCCCATGAGAACAACACCCTTGCCACGAAGGGATGTACGGATGTTTTGCATTTGACGCGAGCCCACATTGTCAGCTCCGACGATGAAGCATTTTGGGTATTCGTCGAACAGTTGCTACAAAGAAAAAGATCGACATTTTAGGACATGCTTAATGTGATTTCGGAAGGTAAATAGATGCAAAAGTAATCAGACAGCCTTCAAGGCAATTCTAAAACATTCCACGAACCAGGACACCAGGGTTCAGCTATTTCTAGCCAGAGCATCCAGACGATTCGCGTTCAGACGTTAAGTTTTTTCATCACAAATTTAAATTGCGTATCTCAAGCAGTGCTGAAGTACTTACCACGACTTTAATGAAGTAGTTGGCCTTCCAAGCGGCTTTGTTCTCCCTAACCATCTTGAATAAGTGTAATTAGGGACTCGGGAGAGAATTTAAGAACTGAAATATAAAAATATCCATTTTAACACAGTGCCGGTCATACAGGTACATGTTTGTTGAAATATTCAAGCACAAATAATTAAGGATGCGTAGTAAATTTAAAGATTATGTTTCTTGAAAGCAAAAAATTTCATTATGACCTACCAAAGCACAAACGTTCACGTTGATGTCTTTGACAAAAATGGACGATTTGATGTCACTTCAAAATGGATGCCAAACTTTTGTTGTGTTCGCTTATTTCTTAGCCGTAAGCCTTGTTGAATCGGTAGTGTAGTCAATTTTACACTGATTACCGACGGATGCAATTATAGATTGTAAAATAATAAACAAGTTGAAAAATTCTTATAATTTAAAGAAAAAGTGGTGTAAAATTCCATAAAACAAACTCTTACGTACATAATGGAAACCTCAATCAATTTTGTTCACCATAATAATACAGATTACAACGGTGTCGGTATGGTAGTGAATAATCACCACTCAGTACGGTGGAGTAGGAAACAATTTTTTTTTAGCTAGAAGTGAACTGCGATTTCATCTTTAATTTACAAGAAATATTTTTTTTTGTTCAAGGCTTACAATAGATGCAAGTGTAAGGCAGAAAAAAAAAAAAAACATTTAGGAGCTAACTATATGTCTAGGGCACCATGGTAGTAATACGTATATTATCTGACACCCTGTCCAAGAAAGGGGCATCAGCATTTTTGGAAGGCCCTGAACCATTCTGCGTTGTAGGAGACTACGTCATCAGCGAAGAATTTATGGAATTGAAAAGAAACAGCCAGGCAAAAGCCTAAAATACAGCTCATGACATGAGGAAGACCAATATCCTATTGGATCAATATAACCGAAACTGGTTTGTGGCCAGAGTCATATTTCCACAAATATTGCAGGTTTAGGGGGCACTTAAGAAAACTTGGGTTAGAGAGACCTGAATTAAATGAAAGAGAATTAAATGAAATCCGTGAACATGTACTCGGATTTTGTGAGGTACTACAACACCATGATACATAGAGTAGTTCTTTTTTTATCTGGCGCTAGACTCCGGTGTGGATTTGTGCCTCAGTCCGACTAACACGGTCTTGACGTGGTTGCCTTCCTTTCCAGGTATTTAAACTATCACATGCAAGACCTTTCCCAACTGCGTTGTCCCTTGGGTTTGAAATAAGATTCTAAGAACTTAAGCTTAGTTGAAGTCCTCTAGGTCAAAACAATTGGATTCATTTGACTAGGCCAATTTCCACATACAGAGCACATAGTAATATGTTTTCGACTTTTAAAAGGACGTGATGTATGTATATAGCTTTGAATGGTTTTATTAACACAGTCGTGATTCAAATTGTATTTAATGTGAAATAGGACTCTGTGCAGAAATTGGTTTCAGAACTAAAAACCACAAAAGGAGACCAGTAAAAATAATGGCGAGGACGTTCATTGCGAAAATTCTCTTGAACCAGGTGGAAACCTTGTTTTCCGTATAGCATGAGTCTGCATTAGGTTCTCATTTTGTATAGAATTTTGAAACAGTTTGTTTTCGGTTTGGCATCAAATTCTTTAGAATACCGAAGTATTACGAAAAGCGAATTTTAAGGAATCGCATTAGTATGTTCAGTTTAACATTTTCAAGAATGGTCAGAATAAAACGAAATCCTTATCGGTGTTTCTTATCATAATTTTATTTATCACATAGCAACTTAACAATGTCAAATACATAATTTTTATAAATAGTTTGAATAACCACTTATTTTTTGTTTTTTCTTCAATCTCCATGTAGTCTTGGACATTACTCTAGTTCATCTAGACGAGACTTTCCTGCAGATTGTTTGTTGCTTTTATGAATTAAGGTTCAGCTGAATTTGGAAGAGATACATCGTAAAGTTCACAGTTGGCAAGAGAGTGTCATTGTTACAGGAACTCCTTTTTCGAAATACTGTAAAAGACTGAAAAGAAGAAATATTCCAAAAAAACTCAACTGACTTAATGAATAAAAAAGACTTTTGAACAATAATTATATCTGGGACTAACGTATAGGCCATAATCTCCATAGTCCTGCCTTCTTGGGCGGAGGACAGGTATGACGCTTTGTGTCTTTTTACTTATGCCATTAACACATTGTTTTTTCACGTGGTGTTCGTGATCGATTCATGCGCAAATTTAATTAAATTTGTAACTTTAGAGAAAAGAAATAATACACTTTTGAACTTCAGAACATCATTCAAGATGAGCATCCAAGCTTTGAAGAGTTTTCCTGCTCCTTAGGTAACTAAGGATGTCAATTCGGCAGTGAATAGGCTAGAAGATCTGGAAGAGTAGAAAATATTAAAATATTAAAAACCCATGTCGGTCGCCAATATAGCTGAAGTCTTCATAATTTGAACCCTTGTTCAAGTAAATGTGGGTAGAGATCTGAAGCTTCTTCTATTTGTATTAAGCGAAGTTCTGTAAATTCCTTCTGTACTTCCCAATACGAATCCTTGAAGAGATTAGGTTAAGAATAAGTACTTAAAAGTTAAGAAGTCCCGACTTATCGTTCTCCTCCTCAGATAATAGGCGTAACAAAAATGCATTTGAAGACAACTAACAAAAGCGACAGCGTTCTTGATTGTGTAACCTAGTCCAGCCACTTTATTACCTTCCGTGCTATATCTTTTTAAGAAGTCCCCAAACAAGTACAAAGGATTTAAGGTTTGAGAATGTCATTGAAACACTAACATTGCTTCTGAATCACCCATAAACAGCATTTTTTAATTTGCTTGACCTAAATTTATTACTTCCTTCTTTAAATTTCTCTCCATCTCTTTCTTACCAAAGAGCGACGAAAAACATCAAGGGCTTCATACCGAAAATGTTCAAATGCGCATGACGAAAATTTCGACTACTGCCAACCGCAATGCACTGCACACTTGCACATACACGCGCAGATCACACAATTGAGCAGCTAACAGGGGAAATCCTACAAGTGTCCACTTGATTCCCTGCGGTAACCACAAATCTCACACACTGACACATCAAATTTTAAACACCAAACTGCACAGATGAGAATTTCAATCAAAAGCACTGATTTCGAATGGTGCTAGAATTTGCAAACGCGTTAGATTCATCTATCCACCAACCGATCTCAGTTCTTCATTATGAATGGGTCCTCGTTATATCCTTTGTGATGGACTCCTTGCTGCAGCACTGGCGACAGCTGTAGAAGTGGGTATCCATCGTAGATTGACACACTGTGTCCAACTGGTGGTATGAAACACCAGGGCAGAGCTTAAATGTGAAAAACCAGTTACAGCTGAGGAATCTTCGACAAAAGACTTCACTCCCGCTCCGCACCTCCTGGTAGCGATGGGACCGGTGCACTGACGTCTTTTGATTTGCGTGCGAGCGAATGTTCGTCACCTCGATCGCAATCGCAATGACGGTGATGAGTCTATTTGGAGAAAGGTAATTTCGCCTCCGCAAGTGGCGCATCCGATCCCTCGGACATGGACAATGACTGAAGCGCGACGCAATTCCTAAGCACGGCGTATTGTATTACACTGCTCAGAATGGAAAGGTGGGAACTGAATGGCGATGGGATGTTGGTCACAGTTTCATCAGCAGGGCTCTCTTACACACTGTATATTACTTTTCAAACACTTTGCCCTGGATGACCACGGCGAGGCACAGGCACAATGAAGAACCTTCGTCCTCCTTGCGCCGAACGGCGAAGATGCGCGCTGGGTGTCGAATTACGCACAAGGTGTTTTGTGTCGTAACCGTTTGCTGCTTCCTAATTGGGTATACAAAGAGATGAGATGGGTGCGTAAGTAACCGACGCGACGGTCAGTCCTGTGTCCTTAGGTTGCACGGCGGGAGCTGCTCGTGGATGAGGCCATCACCGGTAGCGATCTCAAACCGTACTGAACGATGACTGCCAGGATTTTCCAGAATGAAACAACCGAGAGAGTTTGCAAATGAACCCGAACGAGAGGTGATCGATTCCGCAGACCTATTCGATCGATTTCAGCGGCGATACTTGATACGTCGTTGATACGACGATGGTGATGAGTTGTGGTCCAAGGGAAAGGTGAAAAGAACGCACAATCATGTGATACATTTAGTAGACCACGATAAGGCATGAAGGCGACAACGATGACGCGTCTGCGGAGATGGTTGCACGGATGACAAATTCAGGCTATGCATGGAAATGTGCATAAAGGAGTGCATACGATTGACAGCGTATTGGTGCGACCCGCCTGGAACAGCGAAAGTTGTTGCTGTGTGGTTACACTGCAGAATTAAATTTTGTTCAAACGACTTAAAGCTTAAACTCAGCCACTATGGGCTTGTTTGATGGGAATGTTTGTGGGTTTTGTTCTTAAATGTTTAATCTTTGAAACTTAGATTTCGAAAGCGGGATGAAAATGGAAAAATGACCGCATTCATCGATGAAGTAGAAGAATGTCCTAAAGACTGATGCTGGGAGACGTTTCTATGGCCCACAAAATGTTATTAAGCTCCCTGAATTCCAGCGGTTTCCAGGCTTAAAGCCAGTAATATGGTTTAATTAAATGAATTTGTAAAAAGTTCAAAGCATCATGTTCTAAAGTCTAGGAAAATAAATTTTTATAGAAATCCGACTTGAGGAAGCTCGAGTTATGGAAGTTCTACCGTCAAAGAACTCCTCCCTTGTGTAGCAGAACCTTTGATAGTAACCGAATTTTCTTATCCATTTTTAAAAAGGAAATATCATAAATATTGTATTGAGTTCATGTTTGGCAGCTCCTAAAGCTGTTAAAAAACAACATTGAATGTTCAAACCCGCGCCGAAATCACCTTTTCTAATAAAGTCCCTGCAAAGTTCAATTTTTATAAAATCCATGATTTCCCAGCCTGGCTAAATCCAGGTTGAAAAAAAGTCCAAAATGATACGCCTTTGCAATGGTGTTCTATTTGCTTCGTTTCCGCACAGAAACTTTAACCATCTATCTTTCATGACCCCATACAATGTTAAATTGTTTTGTCCTTGTAAAACTCTCAAGTGCTTGCCTCATCCACACTCTACACAAATCTTAAACCAAGTGAAGTGTGTTAAAAGATTTTGTATATGTCAATGAAATTTAATCATTTTACGTGTCTTGCGGTCGTCATGTACCCAGCGTCATTTGAGCCACCACCGCCAGTCGATCGTATTATTTCCGATCTATTTTTAATCCGACTGCAAAGCCAGCTAATATGAGAGTGGGGAAAACAAAAACAATAAAAGATTTCATTCATAAAATCTGCATCTATGTGTGGTGTGGTGGCAACGATCGATTCAATTCCGTATACAACCCACCTTGATGCAAAGTCTGCTAACCCCAGGCCACTGCAAGGGGTGAAAGTTACAATCTGAGAAGAGTAAGTATGAGCTTCAGTAAGTCTGTGACTTAGAATTGATCTTTCCTCGGTTAAAATGCAACTTGATACTGGTTTCTGAGTTCGAAGACGAGGTGATTGAATTTCTTGTCGGACATTGGCATCAAGTGTCTGCTTAAATGGGCTATTAGAATGGGATGCTATGCCGTTGAATTTGTAGGACTCTTTTCAATCAGAGCAGGGATTAGGTTTCCATTTCTTGGTGCGACAGGAAATTCGAAAAGAAAAAAAGCAGTTGAAAACAGAGAAAATGAAATGAAGTCGATTGCTGTCAGCCAAAACATCACCCAACCACTTCAAGATGTGTTTAGTAAGAGACTCAACTAGTGTTGCCAATGGCATAGGAGGTGTGATTGAGTATTAACATTTGTTAAAATAGAAGAAGAAAATGAAATAGAAAAATAAAGAAAACTCTGATAACTGCCTTCAAAGAATGTGACAAAAAAAAATCATTTCTATTTCCAAGAACAGCGAGAAATCGCTGTGTTTTTTAAACACAAACGATTTAGCCATTTTGGATAACTGTGTGTTCGATTGCGCATTCATATGTTCAAACAATCATTGCAGACGTGCCTTGGTTGTAAACAATTTTGTGCCGAAAATAGGTTGGCTTTAGACATCTGCAAAAGTACATATGTATACTCTATGAATGGTCAGACTTAGCCTTACTCTCAAGAGACATTTCCCTAGCTATCTAATCAGATTAGTACTTTCGTTTCCTCATCACGGTAACACTGTCCCTCGCATCAGCAATTCAAGTGAACTGTCAACCATCGGCATCTTGCTCAGCTGATTGGTGGTCTTCTCTTGCGATTTGATTTTCTCATTTCTTTTGTTGTTGTTTGTGGGATGTTATTTCTCTTGTGTGCAAAAGGAGTTTTTGAGTTTTTATTTCGTTTGCAATTTCTCAATTTTGGTTTATCATAAGCAATGGAATTTGAAACATTTCAACAGCAAGCACTAGAAGTTCGTCAGCCAGATAGCGACTTTGATCCAGCTTTTGTACCACAGAATGGTGAGGAATTTCTAATGAAAGTCATTTACGAGAGAAAACGTTGTCCAGCCGTTATTGTCAAACGTCCACAGGGAAAGCATTCTAAAACAAACACCGTTACAGTTCCGGAAATTACAGAAATGGTAAACATGTGATTGATGTTCTCATGTGGAATTAAATAATTTGTCGGTTCACTCTTAGGACTCAATAAACGATATTTCGCCAACGTCCTTACGACCGACAGTGCAGTGGAAAGCAGCGCAGGCTGAAGACTTCATAGAAATCATGACAAAGATCGATAACATGAGAAAGAGAAGACAGCTGACAGAATCGTCTGACACCACAAATTTACCGGTTACGGATGATGAAAATGAATGGGAGGCATTCTGCCGCAAGAGCACTCCACTGCTGAGCACAATTTTGCAAATCAATCAGCGTTCGTTGGAGAAACTCCTTGAATTCGAGTCGGAATGGTTGCGGGATGAGGAACAAGATGAACCTGTAGTTGATTTGTCGGGCAAGGATGCCTGGTTGGGATCGTGGATATACTCGTGTTTGGCTTGTCTCCGTTTGCCACTGGAGCCGGATGTGCACAGCATTTTAAGGGATATCGCAAGGACTTGCATTCGGTTGCGCAACAAACTGGGACCCAACGACGTTGAAAAAGCTGTTCCATACAATTTGTTCATTTTGATTATCTGCAAAGTTTTCGACCAACTGGACTTGGCAGAATATATTTAAATCTTGCGCTTTACTTTAGGTGAAAACAAATAAACTGACATTTTCAAGTATTTACATATTTAATTAGTATCGGGGGTGCTAGAAGTTGTTGGCTGGGCTGAAGGCTTTTCTGTATGACTGGCAGATGTCACAGTGCCGTTGGTGTTCTTCGGTGTCTGATGGGTTGCTGAATACGTGGGAGCACTTGCTGAGATTTGAATCAGTTATGAAGCTACAGGCATTGCTGGTTGTTGACCTAGAGCAAAGATGAGCACGTAAGCGGGTGATTTATCGTTCGATTATTTGGCTTACATTGAACAAGATGACATCCTTCTCGAAGGAAGTCTAGGTTCAGAAAGCGACAAAGTTGAATCTTTGCTCGAGATGCAGTGACTTTGATTGTTAAAAGTTGATACCGAGTTTCCTGAAGGGGGTTTCACTTGCTGTGGACTAAAATTAGGACTGTCTAGAATTGGGTACGTGAATGTTGTACAATGGAGTTGTTTACCCAAACGTCTTTGAATGACAAACAGGTCTTTGTCGTCTATGTTCGAAACTTCGTTGACGTTCATCGGGAGAATGGAAGCTGGATAATGAGCATCCGCTTCGCAAATTAGATCCGAGAAGGGAATAATTTGAACCTGCCCCTATGCTGCATGTTTCACCGGTGCATTTTTTATCTTGAACGATTGTTCGTGCTGAGATTTCCAGCTTTGGCGCAATGATTCCCTGAAAATTAAGGAACGAAGTTTGAATTTGGGATGCGAATGCTTCATTAAAGAACTTACTGGAAAAGCTTGCGATGGGTTCATAAGAATTTGGACATTAACATTATGGAGGCATGTTAGTTTGGGTACCGGGGGATTCATAATATCAGACAATTTTCCCACATAGTACGCCAAACGTTTTCCATTTTGCCAAAGTGTGATTTCAATGTTCTCCGCAGCCAGTGCTTGTTCGAGCTCCGTCATGCATTGCACTGACTTGAAGTATCCCTCCATCACGAACTGATCATGACAGAGCGCAGGGAATCTCGGCTCCATGGCGCCTGTTTTAAAAAAATATCCGAGTGTTTTGATGGTTGCTTCCAAGAAACCACTGGAACATAACCATACTCCGGGACACGTTATCTGAAAAGAAATGCATAACAAATTAGTGCCCACTTGGTGGAGTCCGTAATCAAACCCACTGCGTGGAGTTCAAGAAGAATTTTCACATGAAAACGTTTACTCATTTTGTTTAATTGTTTAATGGGGTCAAGGTGACTGTTAAAGACTGAATTAGTAGAAACTACTAAGAGAGGTTGGTTGAGGGGGATTATGTTTCCATGTGCTTGCGCTGTGCCATATCCAAAGGTTACCGGCTTGGATTTATTTTCTTGTCAACACGTGTGTGAGGTGTTTGCTTGTGTACAGGTGTTGCTAAGGGCTGAGTGACTAGTTGGTATGTTGTGTTGTTGAAAGTGGTGCCCTAAATATAGATGGGGTGTTAATTTTATATCAAATGGAATTGAATGAGGGCCCTTGTGGACTTGCGTACATAGAGAGTTTCAATAAAATTCCTCCCCTGACTTTGAATTTGTTTAGAAAAGAAATAATCCCTGGTCTTAAAAGATTAAGTAAAACGAAAGAAATGCACATCTTTGAAAAGAAAAAAATCCAATTGGGGGCTGCACATCCTATACACCGTTGATTTATCTTCTTACAAACAACATTAATCAAAACTAACCAGAACAATAAAACAGAGCTCAACTATTATTACCGAATATGTTCCACACATTTGTTTCTATTCAAAATCTCCAAAGCACAGGACACCACAAGTACGAGACTGACCAACAACACACCGCTACTGTCGAGGGAAGTACTTTTCACAACTAAAAATAAACTGAAAGAGTATCCTTTTTGGTCAGCATAACTCGATATATTGATTTGGTTGCGACATACTGACTTCATTTTACAGCTGTGTAGTGTGTACTCCTACTTTTTCGGCTCTCTCTTCGCCTTCATTACTGTTTCATGTGCTTTCTCAATTTTTCTAACGGTTTTTCTATTAAACCTGTTGACTACACGAGTAGCAGCTCCAGGACTTAAATGAGCGACATTGCGTGATGAACCGATCTGAGTAACTGAAGGACCTAAGGTGTTATTCATAAAATTCCTATTGATATATGTTTACCCGTTGAGAAGATACGTTAAGTTAACATATTTTATAAGTGGTGTAGAAATGACAAGAAATCATATTTAACGGCTTCCTAATTAGGTATATTTTGTCATGCACCACTCCGAGTATTATTAATCATCTGCGGTCAGTAATCCGTTCGTAAAGCTGCCGGCAGACTTTTTATATGCTACGCTGTCTGCGGACAGTCACTCTCAAGTCTCCCAGGACATGTAACAAAAAGCAACAATTAGATTAGAAAATATCTCCACTTTTAGCGTAATAATTTATTTCACTTTTCTTTTTACATTTCCTTTAAGACACACTTAAATCCATTAGAAAAGGAATCAACAACGATATCTCATTTTCGAGCATACCACACACGTTCTCCAGCAATTTTATCACACCACAACTCACGCTATATATCCATTACAAGTCCATGACGTCCCACTCCTCGTTCAGATAGTGCATGATCGCCTTCGGATGAATCTTATCGCCGAAAGAATCGATAAGCATTTCCACCACACGGTTCTGGATACTGGTCACTTGATTGACGGGGCAGTAGTCATCCTCTGAGGAACGTGAGATCGTTACAATCACCGGTGGGCTTGGCAGATCATGCAAGAATTCCTTGAACCGCTTATAGTGACCCTCTAGCTCTTCATCTGTGCATACATGATTTGGAAGACCATCATTATCAGCTGTACAGCCGGCATCATACACCAATGACCATTCGACTTCGTCGAGGTTGTAATGTTCCTCAATGCTTCCAACAAGATCCTGTAGTGCTGTGTATGTTTCCTCGTCCAATGTTGTGTTCTCATAATCTTCCAATGACTTGTTATCATCGAGATACTCGAAGACCTCCTTTAAATTGTCCAGCTGCTGTCTTCGCTTTTTGGACGCATCCAATGAAATCTGATCCTTTTCGTATTTGAAAATTGTTTTGAGTCGCTCATAGCAGTTTGCATTCTTGTACACTTCAAGGAAGGGATTCTTTGTACTAAAGAAATCCAAGTCAATATCGAGAATATATTGATCTAATGTCAGACGCTCAATGCCCTCATCAAGATTGTACACATCGAATTGAATGTCTTTGGCATTTTCCAGATACTTGTCCTCACAGTAGCTACCTTCTGCGACGAAGTAATCAACTGCAAAATTGACAAACATCGAATCCTGATGCTCACCAACTTTGAAATTGTATTTCCCAACTGGAATCTGCTCACACCATGAGTTCTTTATCCACACCAAGCGTGTGATTTGTCCCGCATGCAGGGTTGGCATAATCCAATTTTCAATGCTCAGCTCATTGAGCAGAAAGTCCTTGTTCTCCACACAGGCAGCTGGAATGTTACTTGATATCACCATATCGGGATGTGAATCAAAGTGAATTAGTGTGTTATTGGTTATCGGCAGGTGGCGGGATCCAAAACACCGGTAAATAAATTCGAGCACATCATTGTGATAGTCGACAATGAAAATTGGGATTTTGCGAAATTTTCGCAAGGGTTTCGGTTCGAGGCGACTTCGTTTTTCCTCTGGTTCCATTTTCTCGTTTTTACTCATCGTGTGAAAGTGACTGTGTGTGCGTTGTGTCGGGGAACTGCAAAAATTTACAGCTTAGAATTTTGAATGTTTTTGAGATTATTTTTTTTAGTTTATTGTGCCCAGCGTGAGGGTGGACCTATAAACAAAACTGTTGAGAACAAAGAATACAGCTGACAGAGCTGTCAAATGTCGTTAATGGTGATTGGTGAAATTTTCATAAAGCGACATCTTGTGATAGGTAGATCTGGTTTGTGGAGAACTTCTGAGGACGGAAGCAGACGATGGCTAGTTTGTTAATTTTAAAATGCCGAATCGAGGTTCTTAAATAATTATTTTATCAATTCATCAATTGTTGAGGAAATTTTGCTTATTTCAACTCAATTCTCCTACTTTTCAACGAACAACCAGTGTCATCAAACAGCTTCTACTTCTTTGTATTCGTATCCTACCATCTTTCTAGAGCTTTATCATCCCTAGGGGTGATGTTCCATTATCACTGAGGCTTACATCAGGGGATTACTTCGACAGAAAATTTGTTACCATTACGACCATTATGGATAACAAAGAAGAGAAGAAAATTTTTAAATTTCTTAAACACCACGACAAGCTGTCAACATAACTCAAATGCGTACCGCAATTGTCTATGATTTGCTCCAGGCGGAGATGCTACTTTTTAGAATCTCTGCGAACCCCAAAAAGGCAAACCTAAATCCCTTCCACCATCCATTCAAACTCCATTACGCAAGACTCATTGTCAACAGAGACCTGTTGTCATGGTCTTCCAGCGCTGAACGCTTCGTAAGGTTCTTAGCCACATACGAAAATTCCCCTCCATTACCACTTTTGAGCTCTCTCACCATTTCGGAATCCCATTAGCCATTATGAACTTGACCTAGTTTCATCACAACATCCATTCGAGGCAATTCTTGCTCACAATATTCATCCATCCACTTGCGGTGGTTGTTCACTCCTCAAGTGTACTAACTCGAGGCAACTTTTCTTGTTTCGTATGTCGAAGAACAGATAAGACGCCCACAACTTGCTGCAGTAGCTCCCATACATTAAACGGCATATACGCCCACGTTGACGCCATACACACAAGCTCACGCACACACTCACACACCCGCCCGTACACATGTACCACCGAGCTGGGATGAACCAAGCCAAAATGAAGCTTTGGGCCCAGCTGGGTTCAAGGTCATGTACTGTTTCCATATCCCTACCTTTACACATTGCGCCATCAGGAGACAACATCAGCACCAGCTTGTAGCAGTTCTTCCTTCTCTACTGCCCGAAACAAAGCGCCCCACCTCCCCCGCACGGTATGTGGGTGTGCTGCTGAATGTGGGCCGAGATCGATAGTGCCGCGAAGAAGGACACAAAGCACGGAGAACTTGGATTCCCGTGAATCTCTATATACCGACAAGCGACGACGCCGCCGATGAGCGTACGAGCGAATAAGGGCTTCAATCGGAATTCATCCAGCGGGCGGCACGCTGGCAGGGGTTCGCTGATATATTTACTTTCACGCGGGGACAGTGCTGGCTCAGTCCTCTGCTACGCAGTGTGTGTATCTGCTGGATTCATTCATAAGAAATTCAATGTTACCTCCGTTCTGGATTTATCGCAGGGGAATGGGGGGTAGGAGAGTGAATTTGAAAATAACTAATAGTCCTGTCGGTGGCGGACGGAGGCGTCAGGACGCTTAGTAAACTGGGTACCTTCGCTTATCCGCAGTATATGGAGGCGTGGGCGTCTCGGGCTTATCGAATGAATACCCCCACCCTCACAACATTGGGCGGAGGCGGTGAACAAATGAAAGGCTGTTAAGTTTGAGTGACGTAGTTAATTGATAAAATTATTCACCTTCACGGGGGTAATTTTAAAAAGTCTGTGCAAGCAAGTGAAAAAATGGGGAAAACCAGTGGATTCCACTTGACAGAGCGGCTACTTTTGTATTGGCGCCCACACCGGTGTGCCCGAAAAAGCTGCGTTTGAGGGGATTGAAATTTTAAACGCAAAATACGTTTGTTCCTGTTCAACTGTTAAGCGCAATTCGGTGTTGAAATGCCATGGCGTTCGCATAAACACAGGAAAGGATAACGCTCAAAGAGGCTACGGAGATATAGAATGAGCTAATTTGAGGAACTAGGTTTGGTACTAACTCACTAGTATTGAACTTGTATTGAAGTTAGATTTAGATCAAAGCTTTGATGGTAAGAAGAAAGACACGTTGAATCGTTTTCGCCCTGCAGGAAACGTAAACGTGAATTTTACAACTCCAGACTTAATTTCGTGAAGAAAATGCGACTAGAGTTAAGGGCGGGACATTTTTCAATAAACTCCATCAACTCCCTGGAAAGTTAAGGTTTATCCATCTGCATTCTTTGCACCTTTCCTAAGATCTTGTCGATCATGGTACTTGGAACATGTAGAGCTTGTTTTGAAAATCTGGATGGATGATTTTGTCGTATCTTTCGGCGAGATAACTATGAAATTACTAGGTGAAGGGCTATATCAACCGTTTGATGCAGTATATGGAAACAAAGCTGATGTGCTGGACGGCCTGTATAAAACAGCTTAACGTGTTTTAATTAGGTTCATATAGTAGTTCATCTGTTAGATATGTTTCAAGGAGTGCATGTCTGATGTGTAAAACCTTGTTCAGTTCACACGACAGGAGACCTCTTTTGACTACGTTGACTACTGAATGATTAGTTTTGCGTTATTACCTGAAGTTCTTGTGTGTATATGCTGATGGGCCAGTTTTTCAAATACTTCCGAGTCTTGGAAAGGGCCTTAAGGAGTGCAAATCAACGCCCACCACCATTTTCCGATTTCAAGGCATATATTGAAGCACATACATTTGACAGCATATATATCTTGTTTTGGTATTTCTATCAAAACTCATCAGATTGTGTAAGATGGCGATGAAGAGCTGTCAAGATCGCTGTTACATGTTGGTTTTAAGTTTTAAGAATGTGGGAAAATACAGGATAAATCCTCCCTCTCTCTTATTCCCTTTGTTCCTCCGATTTAAAACATCAGTGCAATATTCATTCCCATCACTAGCAAGATTTGCTACATCAAGACTCATTACAGCTTCTTCTTCTGATGTCGCTACAGTCCGGGGTGGACCTGGGCCTCAACCAACATGTCTCTCCAGCTAGCACGATCTCTTGCCAGCTGCCTCCAATTGCGCACGCCAAGTTGGTTGAGGTCCTTTTCCACTTGTGTGCCCCATCTCAGTCTAGGACGTCCTCTGTTGCGTTGTCCCTGTGGTTCGGATTCGAAGGCTCTTCGGGCCAGAGCAGTGTTGTCCATCCGCTCTACATGGCCTAGCTTCGCTGGACCTTAAGCGTTGTATCCGTAGACCCTTGACTAGGCTCATGCCGCCGTACAGCCCATACAGTTCGTGTTTAAATCTTCTACTCCAAATGCCATCAACGCAAACAGGACCAAAAATCATTAAAGTTAATTTCTGAACTTGACTGGACATCTAGAAAGATTTAAAAGAACCTTCCAAAGGCTTACACTTCCCCCACCGCCACTTTCAGGCAATATTACATTTATTTACCGAAGGCTGAATTTCTCGTGAATCCAGGTCCCATTCCAACTTTCACGGATGGAAAGACGCACTGTGTGGGTGTGTTTCGACTCTAATTCCTTTATCCTTCACCTGTAATCCCCTCGTTTCGACTAGGTCCCTTTGTCAGATTCTTCTTTTCATCGTGCGACGAACAGCACGAAGCCCCACAGAGAACCGCACCATGGAAACCCAACCACAGACCTAACAAATCGATTTTTCCATGAATTTTTGTAGGCTGGCCTGCTCCCGGACACGAAAATTCATATCAAGGGAGACCAGCGAAGCTTCGTGTGCGACGAATTTCATTTCGTGAACGAATATCGAATCTACTGGCGCCGGATGAGAAACCCCAACAGCGTAGGATTTCTTATGCCAATTCGACTGTTCGCCTGTTTGTCTGCTTGCCTGTTCGCCTGCGTGGGCAGACATCCCTCTGCATAAAGCGCCACCGACTGTAGGTGGCCCAGAGAATGGTCGATGGGGGTGTGAGTGGGGAATTATGGAGGAGGAAGAGTTTTACTTTGTCGTCGTGAATGAATGATTCAGTAAAGGGTCCCACGCAAAATAGTATGCTGGCCCTTTTTCCTCTCTTCCTCTCACCATATTTCTCTCACTGTCTCTTTCTCTCTCCTACTCTCAATCTGTTTCTCTTTGTCGGTTTTTCGTTTATTTTGTACCGAAGGAGTGAGCCGAGGGGATTTGAGAGGATGAGTGACTTGGCTTCCCTTGCGTGGGTGTGTACTCTGAGTACATAGCAGTTCAGTTACTGCGATAGTAAGCACGACAAGTACAAGTGCTGTGCGCGTCCTTTTTGCTGGCGAGTGGTAGAGCCAGTAATGAATGAAAGAATGAATGAAATTTTTTAAATAACCCTTTTGCGACTAACCCCTTCCTTTAATGAAATGGACTGAGGGATGGTTGGCTTCGAATGGACGGCGTTTTGGTTTTACTGTTGATTGGGACATATCCTCATCTGTTGCGAGACACGGAATTGTTATGTTTTCGATAACTGTCTGGAGTTGAAGTGAATGACCTTTTGCCGAAGCTGGGGATGGTCATTTTCGTAGAGTGGCATTGTTAACACCGAGAGGCAGGAGGGATTTTCTCGAAATGCTCAACAAAATGTCGAAGGTGAGGTGTTGTTGACTTTTGGGTGCGTCCGTAATTGGAATTAAGGGAAACACAGGTTTTTCTTCTGAATTTTTATGACATTGCTTTCAACTAATTGTTGGTTGTAGGCACAAAAAAAAAAAAAAAAACAAAAGAAAGTTTACCTAATAATCTTCAACCGTATTGTCGAATTGACATCTTAATGGTTAAGCCGTCAAAGAAACAAATTAATCTGCTCGAAAAAAGCTCGAATTTGTACTTGTGATCCTTTAGAGGAAAGAATTTTCAGAATAATAACCAATCACCTTGAAACCGAAAAATGAATGCCGCAAGGTGCAGAAGAAGAAAAAATTAATGAACGTTAAACAGCAGCTATGACTTGCTTGTGATAGCGAATTATTTAAATAGAGCATACTTCGTGTATATAGTATGCTCTATTTAAACAATTCGCCTAAACAGTTCAGCACCAGCCGATAAATAAATATAAGGTCTACACCTCCCACGTGGAAAATAATTCAGAAAATATTGTTGGCCTCTTCACGTTGAACATTGCTTTTCTTTAGTCACTCATTTATCGAGTTATGAAGAGTCCAGCGACCCATACACGTCTTGAGCGTTTGCTACCTTTCAGTTTGTTATACCCAAATCAAACTGAAGAAGACTCCAAGAATCCATTGTGCCCTAAAAATCTTATCTACCCGCCACCGTTGCTCAGCTGAACCGTACAGGACCTAAGCAAATCTTAAAATGTCCCCTACAAAATTCCTAGATATCAGATTTAAACAAAATCCGTCAGAACCCGGCTCTTCTCTTTGTGCGTCATTCGTGTTGACACGTATTGAAGACTCCATTGATACAAGTATCCACTCGGATTATGGATCCCGAACAAAATCCCTACACCCTCCACCCCTACCCCGGGCATGGTCCCCTTCTGGCTTTTCTGACTACAAAATAAATAAATTTGACAAACAAAACTCTTGAATGAACACAGCAACCCCCATCGACAGCGTCTGTGAGAGGGCAGTGAAAAGAGCTGCTGACTCGCTCCTCGCGCTGTCCTGGCCAAAAATCTAAGGACATTCCACTCTATCCCCGCCCACGGCATCCATCGGATTTTCTCAATGAAATTTCCCATTCACGATTCACATGCGAACCAACGCACACACCAACGCCGAGACGTACACGTCCACGACAGTTCCTTCCGAAAATATAATCCCCCTAGTGGGTGCTCGGCCCCCTTCCTGCACTGCACGCTCAGTCAGCAGTCACCCCGAAACGATTGCCAGGGCCAGTGGCGTTTTTATTGCTCGGTTGCTATTTTCATGGTCGACGGCCGTCGCAGGGATCCTAGGGATGAACGCCGCAACGTAAATGGGATTCAGGACAGGATTTCCACTTGGTTTGAGTGACTTTCGGAGCGGAGGCGGCGGCAGGCTTTTTTTCCTCTCGTTTGGGTGGCGCGTGGGTGATGTTTTAATCTTAGGGCCCGAGTCAAAGTGCGCACAAACACGCCCACAAATTTTTCACTTTCGGGGGGAGCCCACGCCGTGCTCGGCTGCTCTTCACTGCGCTGGCATGCTTAGGCAGCTTGGTGGGAGTTGGGAGCGGAGAGAATGTCGAGGCGAAGGCCTGATTTTGAAATCTGACATCCACCGTGAAGTGGATTTTGTACTGCTCGTGCCTGCTTGAGCAACGAAATAAGCGCTACTCGTTGCGGGAGAGAGCTGCGTTCACGGGACTCCATATGAATGGGGTTTGAGGCTGTACCTCGTGGCCGTGGGTGAAGGCGTGGTGCTTTAAATACACCTTCCAGGCGAATGATGAATTGTTTGTCGTTCCTCTTCGGAGTCGAGAACTGGATCACGGACTGGTGGCGTTCCTGTGTGTACGCGCGAGGCAAAGGGAACGTGGGAGTGTACACACATCAGAGGGAAATAATTGAAAATTAATATTTGAAGATTTCGGAGAAAACCCCATTTTCTCGAATTCCCCTTAACATCCCTTGCCCAGGCCAACCGGGCTCGCAACGATTTCGCATACATTTTTGAAGAGGCTTGTGTCGTGTGCTTGAGTGTGGAATGCAGCAGGGGAAGGCGGTGGGTGGGTGACTAGGTTAGTCTAGGGGCTGGTACCTCGTGTGATTTCCTCCTCAGCTCCCTGGAGACAGTGTTCACAGTAGAAGCGACAACGGAAAGTAACAGCTTCAAAGGCGACGCAGATTAAATTACAGCACAAGCCTGGATTTGGAAGCTGCTGAAAATTGTCTGTCAGTTTTTTTTATCGTTAATGGAGGCTTGAGATTTACCGAGGAAAAGTCATGGAAGAGTTAATTGAAATTAGCGACTGAGTTGCCATGAGAAAGGGCAGAGTTTGGGAAGTCCTTTGGAAGCAAATTTGTTTGCAAATCGGAAGTTGTTGAGAAGAGGAGTCTTAGAATGGCTGAAGGGGATTAGACGAAGCGTATGATGAAGTGTGTTATAAGGATGCGAGAGAGGGTAGAACGTGTGCAATCTGGGAATACTGCTTATGGTCTCTAGTGTTGCTGTAAGTAAATTTATTCAGAAACTCATAGAAAACACTTCCTGCATGACGATTTCTAAAGGATCTGTAACTTCGATTTTTTTTGGCTTTCTTGAGGATAAGTTAGAACTTCCAGGGTGCTGCGATGTATAACTGCGAGGAATGTACTTTTAAACTAGATGTCTTGCAAGTATTTTTTTGTTTGAAGGTAACAAGGACTTTCTCACCCGCTACAGCTGGACGGGATGGATTATGGTGCTGTAAAAAGCCAATTGGTTCTTTCGAGATAAGGTTCTATTGCTCTCTCTTTGTGACCCTATCTATACTAGCCTTGTTTTCTCTATTTCTTTTATCCTGTCTGTAATGAGGAAACGATCCGAATTTACATTGACATCTAAGAAGCTTCGAATACCTAAAATATCGAGTGTTTGACGTTATTCGCAACGTGATCGCAATTGTTCAGAAGACTGCAAAGTGACTTTGGAAATCCTATGCTAACGATTTTGTTACATGTTCAGTTTATAGAACTTGATTGCTATCAGTTGCGTCCCATCTTGTTCTCCATCTTAAAAGGCTAAAAAGCTTCAAATATCGCTTCCTGAGAATATATAGGAACCGATCTGCATTGCGTTTGCGATCACTTCCTTCCTTTACCGAGCTTCGGTCTCTCTCTCTCTCTCTCTACTTATTGGATCTGTCCAGGCAGTCTGCCCAGTGTAAACAAGCCCAATACTGTCAATCTACTGAAGCCGAGGAATCAATATTTTAAATCAAGATTCACGAGTAACTTGGGCATTACGTTGATTTGCGCAAGACTTTGCCTTTCTTCATAGCATAGCCAGACCAGATCTTCATACCACAGCCTGCACTTCAATTAAATTGGCAATCAGTCCCAATTATTGACAAAAGTCAAGCTCCACGCATAAACGATCCACATGCCACTTTAGCGAATTTACTGCATAATGTTGCCAATCCTCTAGAGCCTTCAAAACTTCTGCAAAGAATACTTAAATTCATCCAAAGATAAGAACAATTCAAGTCGTTCCACGTGGCACACACTCCATTGCCATTTCCATTGAAATTCCCACGCCAAAAGCCGTCTCACTCCGCCTTCTTCACATCGCAGCCCCATTTAACTGCCCGCAGGATCCCTAACAAGGACACAATGAATCAAAACAACGAAAATATACGAAATCCTCGCTCAATCAATCAACAACAATTAAACTTTCACACAGCAAATGAGGCCTTCATCGAGCAGGAAACTTCCACGAAAACCCATTTCTCAAATTACTACCAAGCCAAGAGGGGAAACGGCAACTTCTGTCACACCTACCGACAACCGACCTACGGTCCCCATCCTCCTCTGCTTGCGTAGACTTCCACCGTTCATCGATGTGAACTTAAAGAGACTTGCCACAGACGCTGACTTTAAGTGCCCGTGAAATCAAGACGCCCGCCGACGACGACGTCAACGGTACCGGGACGGGGACAGGGGCGATCTTAAGAAAGGGATGAATGTTCTTTTTACTGCGTCGATGGTGGGGTTGGTGGTTTACTTTCATTTTCTCTATTTTTAGGCTGTTTTCCCAGCTTGGCAACATCTACCTCCGACAAGGCGCGGAATGATGTCGATTCCTGGGATTTTAGCTTTTTGTTATTTTTACTCTCCGACGCACGTGTGGGTGGGTTCATTGTGTTTTTCAATTCCTTCTGCCTACTGACTGACGACTGTCGACTGCCGACTCCTTTAGGCGAACGCACATCCACCCACACCGTGGATGTACTGTGTTCCGGGGCTGTGGGGTCCATTGCGTTGTCTCGCGTTTTCCCGGGGGAAGAATGAATGAATCGAAAATGAATGAGGCCCAACGCGGTGTGGGCGATTGTGAGCGTTCAACCGCCCACGCGCCGCTCGTCTCATCCTCCAAGGATGTTCTATTCCGCAACTGACAAAGCGCGATGGAAACGCGTACATCTTCATCGTTCGTTGCTGGCTGTTGCTGGTTCGGTGTACAGCCGCAAGGACGAAAATTGTTTTTCTGTGGGTGTATCAATGATTACCATTATTCGCCATCGACATCGTTTCATCCCACATCATCCCATCCTCCCGGATGGCCTGCAGATACTGCGTAAGCGGGCGGCAGTTGTTGCTGTCCCTATGTTGGTGGGCCAATTCGCGAAATATTTAACCTGTGAAATGGGTGGTGCGTGTGGCGGTGGTTATTGTATCAGTTTTTCAAGGAGTTATATTTTTAGGAATCCGATAGAAGTTGATTTGGATTTTTCAGGTTTTCCGAGGAAGCGCCGGAATAGAATAATCTCAAGAAATTCAACCCCCAACCTAGGATTGAGTTAAAAAATGTATTATATGACAATTTGCATATGTGGGTGTGGAAGTTTGTAAGAGAAGGGGTGGGAAATGTAATGTCTAGTCTTGGGACGATGCTATTTTTCGATGCTTCCATTGAATATGTGTTCTTTGATAGGGATAAACAGGGATTTTGGGGGGACATCCTACGGGGGGAACAAATTTTTCGTTAGTCCTGTCGAGGCTTAGGTACAACAATTTGCTCCGCCCTGTTGGTTTCTCTAAATCAAATGCTTCTTCTAGGTCTTAATAGTATATCTCTGGAACATTTTTCCAAGCATTTGCAAGAGTTGCACAGCTGCCTGTGGCTGCATCTGTGCAATGAGTTTTGTAAAGATCATGATCTTCTACTTTGAAATGCCCAGTGGTTGTTAGGTTGGATTGAAGTGGCTGGTTGTTGACCTTATAACCCCACTTGGGTCCGTTGTAAAACGGCATGAATACAATCTTTTAGAAAATTCTAAGTCAATCTGTTGAGGCGTCCTTTATCCATAAGTTCTCCTCAATACTTCCACAGACGTTTTTCCTTCTTTGCTAAAAGGGATAAGCGTTTGTTGAGGAGGTAAGGAAAAGATATCATTTTTTACTCCTGCGGCGCAGTAATTTTGCGTTGACGTGTCGATCATAGCTTTTTGAAGTGATTTTTGATTGATTGTCCTCTTTGGAGAGAGAGAGAGAGAGATAGGGTTGCATGCTGTCGTCAAGGAATCAATCTTATCTCTGTCAACTACAACTTTAAGGTAGCTAAGCAGTTTGTCTAACGTGAACTCTACACATGACACCTTAATGGAATTACCCTTGACAATTGCTGTTATTTTGGACTGTCGAAACAGCTAGAGTCAAGGTTCCTAACTCGAAGGACGAAGGTAATATTCTACAAGATACTTATCCTATCGGTAGTTCTGGAGCCGAGTGCTGGACTATAAGCAAAAGAACAGAGAAGATTCTTGGTACCTTCGAAAGTAAAATTCTGCATCAAATATATGGTCCTGTTTACGAGGAAGGCGAATAGAGGGGAATACGCAACAGCGATCTCTTAAATTCATTTTGCATCGAATTTTTTAAAGTTCACGCAGCAATGAAGCAAACATTGTCAGTTCAATGAAAAAAAACGTACAACCGAACTCAGTGATCCACGCTCTACATCTGTCCCCCATCAATGCATTTCTCGGCGATTGATCTCATTTAACGCCGTCAGACTGAAATAATAAAAAATCGATTTGCCACAACGGCAACGGAAGTCGCCGTCAACCCCGGCTGGCCTGTGCGAGTCACGTTGCTCGTTTCTTTGATAAAAGAAAGTCACTTCACCCTTCAAGTGTCTCATTACTCGCTCGCCTTAATTAAAGACAAATCAATTATTCACAGTGGTTGAAGACGATGGAACGCCTCCTTCTCCGGCTTGTCGTCGTTGTCGTTGTCGGCGACCTATGCGACCCCGCGCGAACGTTCGCCTAATTTATGAATGAAATTCCAGCGGAACGATAATTTCTCTCACTCTCTCAGCTTTATGAATGAAACCAGTGAAATGGAGGAGAAAACTATCGCATCACACCCGGCACCGTGCGCCAATCTCAATTTCTCATCAATGACTCTTGATTGAGCCTAATGATATTGTTTTTCAGTTCTGATATGTGTCCGATATGAAGGCCGCCGCACATGCGAGCCGAGCGAATCAAGCGCGCCGAACGCGCCCAGCAAGAGCATGCGAGAGGCTAACTGAGGTTAATGCGAGACTCATTGACCGAACGGGTCAATCGGCGCACAATCTAGTGCCGACTGGTGCGTGCACATTGGAGCGGGGCGGCCAGGCCCTATCTGTTGGTTAATTGGTTTGAATTAGGAGCGATGGACGGAACGGGATGATGATGAGGGAAGTGAATTTGCACAGGGCGATGGGGTTGCATCCAACCAACCAAAGGCGTCTTCAACATGGCAAAGATGGGGTGCAGTGACAGTGGCGGTACATGATGAGGGAGGCGATTAATTGATCGAAATGGTTATGCGGGCTATCGTCTCGAGTGTAGGGTGAATGTAAATGCCACTTGTGGTGATGAGAGTTAATTAATTGCAAGCATCAAGGAGCGAAGATGATGTCATACGCTGCGACAGTCAGAGAAAAATCAAGTTGGGCATAGCAATGGGATTTTTTTATGACTCCAACTTGAAGTTGAGTGGATCTATGAAACGAATAGTTTGGGAATTGCCCGAATTACTTATAATCTCAGCATAGTTGTCTTGTGCAACTAAATGCTTTTGATGGCAGGTATTCTTTGTGTGAAATTTTGGAGTTAGGACTAACTGTAATCAAGAATGCCCTTAAACAGACGACACTTATGAATTGACTTTCAATCTTTTGATGTTGCTTGCAATTTCCTCATCTTACTCCTCAATCATTTCAATGCAACGTCATCTGTGATCTTGTTCAAGGACAGTATCTTCTTCTCATTTCCCACGAGAAAATCCAGGGACCACACACTTTCATTGCAGTCTGTTGATGTTTCCTTCCGCTGTGACGTTAATCCAAAGAGGTCGATCAGCCCGTAAAACATTAATTCATTCAATTCTTCCCTCCACCCCATTTCATTCCCTTGCGAGATTAATTCGCACAAAAGTAAATTTCAACACTCCGCCCGCTACTAAAACCGACCTAATGAGATCAATTTGTCTCAATATAAACGAGCCTACGCGTTAAACCACCATCAAGGTCATCTAAGGCCCCGCCATCGCTACAGCTGCCACCACCGGTGTGGACCAAGTCGACGACATGACGTCACAGGGAATAAAATTTATTTAATCCAGCGGGAAGGCGAAGTATCACGACCGCAATAAATTGGCCTTTATTAAAAGCAGATAAGACACATTTCACCATTTGATTAAATCCTTGGAGGACATCCCTTTCCGCAAACACGTTCAAAGGGGGGTTGGCGTACCGGGCGGGCGTCAGTGGACAACCGACGGATGTGCGGAGTGGCATGGCGTGCAGCGTATTGGCCATCACCTCGCGTTTAATTACGTTTCATATCAATTTACTCCTTGTGCGCCCCTTGTGTAAACACAGAAGGGATGCCACCACGCCGCCGTGACGACACAATGTGTCAAACAGGATAAGGCGCAGCTCTGGGATATCACCACACACGCCATGTTTACCATCAACTTTGTTTTATGTTTGTGATGTCATTGCATACACTCACTTTGTAAAAGATGGCATTGGGGGTGGCATTTGTCGCACGGTGACGTCACCCGAACGGAAGATATCCGGACACAGACGACACAGCGCAACGCCTTCAATCAAATTCACATAAAGTTCTGACGAAGAAGAATGAGTGAGTAACCGAGTGGGCTGAGTCTTGGCATTGCTCGTTTCGCCTGTTAGGCAGGAAGCGTGTTGGTGGCGATGTTGTTGGTTCGTGTCGGTTCGGTTCGCGGAGTGGAGGACTGGAGCATTCGATACACTCGTTCGCATGCTGTCAATCTATATTTGATGGGCTTGACTTCTGACATTTCGGAAAGCAGCATAGTGATGGCGGCTTTGATGATGGATGTAATGTCGTCGTCATAGTGGACGTGCGTTAGATGTTGTGTAGGCTGAGCATATGTTAGATGAAGTTCGTGACGGCTTAGCGGCCAATAAATTTCCACGTGAACCCGAGTTCACGGAAACGTACGTAGCGCCAAATGATTTCAGCTTGGACTTGACAAACGTGGGCGACATTGACGAAGGGACATTTGGCAACG
The DNA here is from genome assembly GCA_944738645.1 of Eristalinus sepulchralis. Lineage (NCBI taxonomy): Eukaryota > Metazoa > Arthropoda > Insecta > Diptera > Syrphidae > Eristalinus > Eristalinus sepulchralis. Next base: position 5,311,224 of record OX122885.1, on the reverse strand, counting down.
TGATGAACGATGAGTTCTTTTACTTGGCGGTAAGGTAGGCGACGTCTTAATATGAGTTCAATAAGAAGTTCTGACGTCAGTACGAAGCACGCGGTGTGAGCACGCCAATTTTATATCATATCGTTCACCTTATTTACTTTTTCGACGGTTCGTTGTAGCGGCAGCATTTCTTGCATGTGACTGAATATGAACTGAATACATTTTAGTTCTACATTTAGTTGTAAGGGCAAAGGATTGAGGGCAGTGGCATTCAGAGTCCGAACATGTGATGATCGATGTTTGGCTCCCAAGAAGGTTTGAACACCGAGACTATTGTAGAAAAGCTCATTTCCCCCAATATCACCCCGGAATTCATTCTTCTACTCAACGAGACTCACGCTTACACATCCCTACTCCCAAACACAGCTCAAACATTACTGATTCATGATCAAAACGTCTCACTCTTTTTTTATAAACCGCCACCAAATTTCCGTCACACGGAGCACGTGTGCGCGTACTTATCGTAGAACTAAACTGAAACGGTACTCCCAAGACGCCGACACCGCGCCGTTTATATGACGTAATCCACGAGGTCTTGTGCAACACTAAGTTCCCTAACCTCCGTCTGACTCATTCCGTCGCAAATTTAACTAGAATTTAATGTTGCTAATCGATGACCCGCTGGCTAGCCGATCTTCCACTGCTCAACCACGAGAAGACATGAGTCATGCGACTTTTTTTAAAATCGCCATCGTGACACCGCTGTTGTCGTGAGGGCGAACTGATGACGTTTGATGTGCTATTGCGGACAATGAGTGGAATACGTTGGAATGGATTTGGAATTTCTTTTGGGATTACTGGGCTTACAAGTTTAGAGGATGAGGTGTGGATAGCAAATTTCCGAAAATGACAGAAAAGCAAAATTGGTTCTTAAAAGGAATTAGAGTACAAGAAAAGTCAATCTCTTGCCAAATAGTGCAAACAAAATAAAAATACCCGAAGTCTGAACAAAAAATCCCCTCGAACCATGACCTTGATAACTCTCTGAATCCTATCCAAAGCACGTCCAATTTCGAAATTTTCGCAACAGCAAATACTTTCATTTCCGGCTGAGGTACTCATTCCAAACGATTTCTATCTCCATCCCAAGAGTAATTTCTCGAATACAAAGAAAAGCGAAAAATTCATGCGAATTTTCAAATTCCCTCATGCCTTCTGTATATTTACAGAGTGTTTTATGCGTCTGGTCGCCAACGCCCACGTTCAGATACGTTCGTTTCACATTTGCCTCCAGGTGATCTCACACGCGACGAACTGATGTCACGCAGTTCAGCGCACAATCTGATCCCCGTTGCATACGATGCACTCAGCGCAGTCAGTGCATTCAGCGGAAATGACGGACAAGCGATCATTTGATGAGATCGTGAATCGATAGTTCAAGAAATCATCCTCAGATACCTCCTCCCCTGGTCAATCGACGAAGTGACCATTAATCTGTGTCGTCCCTTGTCGGAACGATGTTAGTCATCTCGCTTGCCGGCGATTAATTAGAATTTCGCTGCAGTGGTGGTTGGTGCGAGATCGTCTGTGTGGGTTGGTAGGCGGCTGGCCGTCCGACAGATCGCGCATTTAATCGGTTTTCCGGAAGTTTAACTCGTAAATTTTTCTTTTCTAACGAATTCTCACTCACACTTCAGGAGAATCCGCATCGGGACGCATGGGCATGTGATAATTGATGTTTCCGGACGCGTTTGGGGGAATCGAAATACAATCATCTGGGCAGCGATTGAGTTGTTTGTGTTCACGCTGTTTCAGGGGCCAAAACTTGTTGTGGCGAGAAGTTCTTATGGTGGACTTTAACAGATGTTAATTCTTGACGATGTTTTCTGATGAAGATATTTGAATAAATTTGTCACGATAGACAGTATGGTGTAGAGTAGTTACGATGGCTGGGGAGAGCTCTCTTGGAAATATTTAAGAAATGTGTAAGCAAGAGTTATTGAAAACTGTAATCTTCTTTATTCAATTTTTTACAAATTAGAATTCAGTGTTTTTATTTGTCTTAATTTTTGTGAAGGCAAATGAGCTTGCTTCCTCACCGAGTGTTAATAAGGTCGACCGATAATTTATTTCAAAAGGGACGTCTAAACTTTGACAGCTGATAACAGACCTTTTGTTGATGTGACTTTTGTCAAGTTGACTGCCATTTCGCAATTCACAACTTGATTCGTTTCTTAGACGTACACATATTAAAAAATTCAACTGATCTAGGATTTGAAGGCAAAGACTCACATCGAATCCGTGTCACTCAAGAAAGTTACGGTGCACTTTTAAACGATCGTTTAAATTATTTTATGCCTAATGGCCGAGGTGGACCTGGGTCTGAACCTCCTCCAGCTGCCTTCAATTTCTCACAGGAAGCTCTTCAGGAAGGACACTTAAGTTCAAATTTTGCGCAATTTTGAAGTCATGCATGCAAATCTCGTTCATGACAGGCATTTCAATTGACACCCTCCCACATGGGAAATTTCCTTGTTAAGCTGTTCATTTCGTTTTCATAACCATATCATTCGTTTAAACAAAAAACTTACCATAATGTTGAACGCCCACAAAAATAGTCGGATTTACTCTCGCTTCCCTGTCTCCCATGACAAGGAACATCAGCACCGAACTTCCCAACCCCGTCAGTCAGACAGTCGATGATAAGCGCACTAAAGAAGTGATTCGCGCCAGCAACCTAGTGGCGCCATATCAGCTTACCGCCCTCTTTCCGGTCGACTCGAAAAGCGGAAATCGCCAGCACAATTGTCACGTTGCGCGTCGCTGAGCGTCAATAAAACTGCAACAAAAACTGCAAGTGTTACGACACTATACGACATCGCCGCGAATTCGTGTGATGAATTCTACGAATTCCTTTTGCATTGCAGACGCCCTCCAACCACCGCATCGTCCGACTTACGCCCTCTCGCATTCACTGCGCCATCCGCGATGCGCTTGTGGATTAATTAATGAAAGTACATTCACTTCCATTAACTCCTACTTGTTCCCATTCGTCGTCTTGGTCTTCGACCGTTCGTGGTCGTCGTAGTCGCGGTGGTAGTGGTGGTCGTGGCCGTCTCTGGCTTTGTCTTCTTGCCCCTCCTTCGCCCGCGAACTCGTGCTATGAGCCATCACAGGAAATTGATATATTTGAGAAGCGGAATGTAATTATGCTAATTAAAGTGCACGCCGTCGTCGTCGTCACCGCAGCACCGCATCAACCGCCAAACTCTAGCACAGCACCCCTTGGCCACATGTGGAATCTGTCATTCGGCGGGCCGTCCTCTTTGTAATATGAGAGTGCCGCCGCTGTTGCCGCCGACTTGCTGTGATGTTCAATTGGTCCTCCCTTTGATGGACATTGTTGAGCAGGAAGAAGGAAGAAAGGGAAGTAACTACAAACTACCGCCGTCGCCGTCGCAGCCCCAGCTATGGCCACCGCTTCAGCGAGTGGGTTAATCGAACGGAAGACGTTGCATTCCATTGAGTGGTGGCGGGACGTGGCGCAGATCGGTCATCACGTCAGTGGTTGCTTTAAACCTTCGTCGCTCGTCGCCGTTCGTCGTTCGTCGTTAGCGCGCAGTTAATTATGCATGAGACATAATGGGAAGATTGTTAGGGCTAAAGACGATGCGGCTCGACTTGGGTATGTGGCTGGTTCCCATTTCCAATTATTGCAAATCGCTTGGCGACATGCAATCGAGGGCTTTTACACAGTGCACGGCTGGACTGTGAAAATTCCAGAGAAATGTAAGTGGCGGGGAAAGGGCACCGGAATAGGGTGTAATTAAGTAATTAGACGGAGAATTGGTTAGGGTGCGGGGCTATTTTGGAATGAGAGCACATTGTTGACATAAGTTTAAGTGGCACTGACACTTATTGTTAATCTTCAGGTTGAGAGACATCCCAGCTAAGCTAGGTACATGACAGGATAAGTTTGACTTGATAGTTGATTCAAGAAGATGCAAATTTTCAGGGGAACAGTCAGCAATTGATTCTGCAGGCAAATTCAAGTTCAATGCATCCTAAGCCCTCCTGCAAAAAAAAATCCCCCAAAGATCGTCTGCCCAAGCATTCATCCTTCAGTGTGCCTTCCCCATGCTACGCAAATGGATTATTGTTCACCCATCGCAACAAACACACACCCACAGACATAGCCTCAAATCCAGATTCAATTCTCATTTTGCAATACAAACACTCGCCCACACGTGAGCAACGACGCCGTTTGCACGTCAACAACAGCAACGGCGATTGAATTTAGTCTGAATTCAGTCACGAATCCAGCGCAGATACGAATACTCGTGCATACAAGTATTTCCATTCCTGGCCGATTTCCACGTGGGTGCTGTCATTCACTTTTCTCCCAAAAGCAGCGATGTGACCACGCTCTCCAGGGCCCCTCTCCCCCGGCAGTTTCCCGGCATCCCGAGGCAGATGCTAACTACACTCAAAGCCCCAGTGGGCATTTTCAATATTTAGTTCAAACAAGCCATGAACAGCATCTGTAGTGAGCCGCCCAGCACGGTGGCGTGGGATGCAAAATAGTAGAGCCAGGCTGCGGACCTCACTCTCTGCCCACAAATAAGCGGGGGCTTACTACTGCTCACTCCAAGTCCAGCTGTCGGGGCCGTGCGGCAGGCAAAGGGGATACAACCAGTAAGCGCAGCCATTTGGCCACAGGCCGTGCATAGTATCTCCTCCCCAACTACTACGCTAGCTGCTGCGGAGTTGTCATGGCTCGGGGCTGTGTTGTAGGCCAACGCTGCGCGGGGCATAGCGGTGAGTGTTTCATTCATGAAATTTTTTCATGCGCACTAACCCAAAGCGTAGTAGTGTGTGGGCGAGGCACTTGGACTGGGGTTTGAGGTTTAGGCGGGCGGCTGCCTGCTTGCGCTTGTTGTCTTGTTCGTGAGCCCACGGCTGGGGTGGAAATAAAAGGTTCGAGTCTCGACCGATGGGCAAGCGCTTCGTAAACAATTCGTGCCTGCTTGGTTCGGGCTTTAAGAATATAATCAACGAAATGGAAAACTGCTTTTCGGTGGGGGAAAGACGAGATGAGCTCGGTGGACGTGCTGGAATGTGAGGAAAGTTCAGTGGAAGATGGGATCTGTAATTGTTTGTTGTTGTGGGCTGTTCAGAATTCAAGTTCATTAGCGATTGCACTATGGTTTACTCTTCATTGGCTGTGGGCGATGTAAATACAAGCAGAGCTGTCATATCCGTCGTGGACAGGAGGTGATTTCCTTCCTTGTCCTGCCTTACCTAATTGACGGCAGGAATTACAACCACACTGAAGAGGCTTTGTTCAAGGCACGAATATGGGGGAGATGGTCTTAAAGGTATTGTGTTTGTGTGGGCGAAGAGTTGGAATAAGCGAGGCCGAAAGAGAGCAAGAGAGAGAGAGAGGAATTATCTTGGCCGGATAAGGTTGGTGTTACATTTAAGACGTGATTGGGATTCATTCTAATTGGAATTTGGTTGTTGAAGGTCGAGTTGAGTCAAGAAGTTTTTGAGACTCTGGAACGGCAATGCACCCATTTTTCGAGCACTAGATATGGAACAACGAGTTAATTGAAAACTGTCTTCGCCACTATATTTATTGGTGCAATTTGTGTGCCACATCTCAAACGAAGGCGCCCTCTGTTGCGCTGACCCAATCGGCCAGAAGATTTGTTGTTCATGCCCTCCACATGCCTTAGCCATGACTAGGATCGTGCTGCTTACATTTGTTGTAATGCCACTCCGAAGATAACCGAATAGGACCACAGATCTCAAACAGAACTGTTCTGTTAAGACGACCAAGAAATTGTGGCTGTTTTTCATTCCTTACTGTTGAACTTCAAATTATTTGTCATATGTACATATGAACAAAACAAACCTATGAAGGTCACAAAATCCCGTTTATACAGAGATTAAAATCGCAATTAGGAGCCTGCCAGTTCTTAAAATTAAATTTAACATATTTTATTTTATTTTTACGCAATTTACATGAACCTATTTTCTTAGTTCCGTGTTGCCAATAATGAAGCCAAAAAGTACTAAGAACCGCACTTGTATTTTAAGAGACACAGCTCAAATTTAAGAGCATTTCCAAAGAGATCAATCCACCCCCACACAAGAATATCTCCTTCAAATCCCTACACAACACCCACAACTACACAATCAACTTTTCAAATTCAATGAAATCGCAGCCGTCTCATTCTGACTGCCGCTCTTCACCGACGATTTCATTCAAAACCAACCACTGCATGAGTCGTTCTCTCTATCAACCGCCAATTCTAGCACCCACACATACTCATCTCATCCCGCCACCTTACACAATAGTGAAAAAAGTCTCCATGCGCAACGAACAAAAAAAACCCACTCTCTCAGTGTTCTTCTCTTTCTCTCTCTCTCTGTTTCAGTCACTCTCTTCCTATGCCGTAGAATGACACGATGTGGTAGAGTGGAGTGGACGGCGTTGGAGCTGTGCTATGTGGATGAGCTTTGACTCCCGCACCCTTCCCCCATTTATTACACGTTCTTTTGTTCACCTTTTTCTTTTCACTCTCTTTCTCCTTCACACTGGCACACACACTAGCGAGCTCCACCTCGCTTGCTCACACTGGGCCACCACCACACCACACCATCAACACCACCAACACCACCACCGCCGACTACTGCTGCTGTGCTCTGTGTGCTGATGGGGGAAATTTCAGAATTTTTCATCGAAAATCTCGAATGGACTCATCAGATTTTGTTAGACGGTCGTGTTAGCAAGTCGTGTCGTTTTTCTCTTTCTCCGGGAACCTGTCAAGAGGCGTTTTTTTCCTCATCATTTGGCAGAATAGCTCTCAGCTTTTGTGTGTTCCTCGTTTCATTTTAGTTGAATTTCTGTGTGTCCGTAAACGCGATCGTCTAAAACTCCACGAGTCGGAAAATCAAAAAGTGAACTTCCCAAAGTGTCAACAGAGGAAATTAAATTGAAAAAAATAAAACCAAACGTTTTGTGTGTTTTCGCAGAAAAAAAAAATAGAAAGAAAAAAAAGGAAAGGTAAAAAAAAGAAAGAAGAGGGCGCTGTGTGTATCAAATAAAAAGTGAAAATCGCCTCCATCTCTCCTCAGATATACACACATCCCCGAATAGGTACGAAGCAGCAACAACAAATAAAAAAGCAACAGTGAATGACCAGGAAGACTCGGAACAAAAAGAAAGAAACGAAAAAAGAGTAGAATAAACAAAACAAACGGGTGAAAACTGAAACTGAAACCGAGAGAATATCTCCCCGCCCCCTCAGTGTGTGTCCTTTTTTACCTTTTAATTGGAATAATTCCGCTGATGACAGTCGTCGATATGTCGAGATTTGTGTTGTCCTTCGGACCGAGATTTTAGTCAAAATAACAGAGCGTTACATAAAGCAAACAATATACGGCGAGTGAGTGGTGCTGGTGTTGGTGTTGGTGTTGACTTGGTCAGCGCGAGTTAGTTTATCGTGTATCAAAACAGACAGCGGCCAGACGAGCCACAAAATGCCCGAGACCGAGTATGATTTCATATCCAAGGAGTGCCTGCAGGCCAAGTTGCGATCGGAAGCCAAAGATCTGATCCTGTTGGATTGCCGGAGCTCGAACGAGTTCAGCGAGTCGCACATCCGATCGTCTGTAAACTTGTCCATACCGACCATAATGCTGCGACGACTGGCGGCGGCGAAGATTGATTTGTTATCAACAATTAAGTCGCCAGATCTTAAGGAACGCATTCAGATTGGATATAAAATGAGTTTGTTCGTCTTGTACAATTGCAGTCAGTTTGGTGGTAGTGGTGGTGTAGTGTCATCGACAACGGCATCGGAAAGTGGTTGTGGTAGTGTTGGCGGCGGTGGTGGTAACAGCAGCAGCAGCAGTGGCAATGCAGTTCGCGGAGGCGGCGGTGGTGGCGGCGGAGGAGGAGGTGGTGGAAGTGTTGCAATGGACATTGGTGGTGCTGCAGCAACAACTTCAGCACCAACTGGGAATGGCAGTGATGCGACAATCAACGTGTTGCATCGTCGATTGAAACAAGATGGCTGTCGGGTTGTTATACTGCAAGGTGAGTTATCTGTTATTCTTTCTTATTTCACTTGTGCATTTGTTTTCTATGATGCGAGTGGGATATTGAAATCTGTTTGCCTCTGGTCCTGGATAGGTGGATCATTGACAGGAAAGGGAATCTAAATTGATTTGTGGTAGGAACAGAAATAAACGTCTGTAGGGGTTCTTTAAAGTTGTTAATCGTTTGGTATAAATTCAGATTCTTGAGAGCAAACATCTTTTGACTTGCCTTTGTCCTGTTAAATGTGCTACACTTCTTTGAATGACTGCCACTTTGGCGTTGACTAGTTTCGAAAGACGATTGAAGTCATGTATTGTTTTCGGTTGCAAAATTTATTGAACTTTGGACTTACCACAAAATTTACTTTTTCCGCTCATAGATCTTAAAATGCACTCAGAATAAGCGCGGAAGTCTTCTTGCTCGCCAGTACTCAGTAAAGGCTTTGAATTTCAGAAGACTTTCAGCCTAGAGGACCTTCACCTTTAATGATGCAAACTTCTTAATCTCTCAAAAGTTGACGAAAATAGAATTGTTTTAATAGCGCCAGTAATGAACAAATGTTTGGTTTTGTCTTCGTTTACACTGAGATCAAGGTTATCATTTGTATCTCTCAGGGGTAATGGGGTGGCTTGCGATAAATACACAAGCGGAGCTTCTGTCAATAACATACTTTCGACATCTCGATTTTGAAAGTTTAAGGAATATGGTTGTTGTAGCTGCAAAGATGTACACTACCATGCATATGGTAGTGATGACTTCTAAGCGAGTATCCTTAAATGCTAGATCTAGCAGATGTGTGTTTTAGATATTTAACTTACCGAATGTGTGTGTTGTTTTAAGTTAGCTACGATGAAACTAAATTTGAATTGCAGTTTGTATGGACGTCTGTTCTATGGGAAGGAGTTAAATTCCAATGTTAAAGCGAAACAATTCTAAACAAGTCTGTCACAGCAAGCGAGTTTTCTCAAATTTTGCTTTACATTTGATGTTCTATCTGTTCTAACCCACATCTGCTAAGATGGCAGCATTAAATCTTTCGACAAACTTATCGCCGCCTCACCTTCCATTCTAACCGTAGGGAACATAAGCACACATCCAATAGCGGAAGTAATAAACTCCAGTTGGGCATGGCCTTTTTTTCTTCTAAAAAGTCATCACTTCCGCTTGAAGAAGTGTATCCACTTGAGCTAAGAGCTTTCACACACCTTTGAGTCACTGTGTCTGCATACCCTCAAATATATTCAGTGAAACCATCCAACAAAACGACATTCCTAGATTCCATTCGATGACGATCAATAGCTTCCCAATACGATGGCCGATGAGTCATGCGATCGTCACAAGCCACTTAAACGCTTCTAAATATGGTTGAATTAGATAAGTTCCTATTTGAACAAGTCTCTCCACGTTTATCCCCTTACCCCATATGTATGTCTGTGCACTGCCTATAATCGTAAACCGAATTTCGTGACAAGAGTTATTGAGCAGAAGCGATAAGATATCAGATACAACCGCCGACCAAATGACAACTATCACTGACGGTCAATAAAAGAAAAAAAAAAAACCAAAATTCTCTGAACGGATTAGGCCCCAAATGCCTGCACAATTTCGCACTCGTTTGAACTGAAACTCGGTGTACGTTGGAATTTCGCGAGGAACAGTGAATCGTGACATCCAGTGGAATGTCAAACTTAAGGGGGAACATTCCTAGTCGCAATCAGTAACGGCCTTACCCAACAAATCGCCCCGTAAACTCTACCACCTTCCGTCACCTACAACTTCAAACATATTCCCCACTTAGTTCATATTTATTTTTATCGCTTTTCGATTTCCTGTTTCTCGTTTTCGAACACAGAACACAAATCGACACGAGAGAAGCTGAACAGAAAAAAAAACAAAAACATACAATTCACGGTGTTTTGAGAGCCGAACACTGAAGAGGTTGTGTTGTGTGAGAGAGGAGGAAGACAAAAAAAAATTATCATACATCGCTCTCCACATAGCCCTCTGCTCCCCCTCTTTCTCTGACCACGAATCGCTCTAGACTTGTCTCTTCCACATTTTATTTACATATTCCTCCCGGTGTCGCTATCGTATAAATATTTGCCCATCGGTTAAGTCAAAACCAAAAAAAGAAGAACATTTTTTTGAAAGTATTTTGTCGCATATTTTTGTTGAAATTCACCACCAGCCAGCTAGAACCAGAGAGTGTGTGGTGAGTTCGCCAAAGGTTCACTGTCATCGCGTCGCACATACAGCGACGCGTGCTGATAGGAAGTGTCAGACGACGAGATAAAAATCGATTCTATTTCATTTTTGCTTCATTTATTTTTTGCTTTTAATGAATGAATTAATTATCTGAGGAGAGCCTCTCATAGAATGTGATGACAAAAAAAGGAATACAGAAAATAAACAAATAATAAATATCACCTACTGTATTCAATGGCAAGAGATAAGATACGCGAAGCTGTCAAAGTGTGCTTCATGCTGTCAAATGTGTTTTGTTTGTTTATTTCGCGCAAAAAATACTGTGGAAAGAGGACAACGAAACGAGAAGCAAATGTGTAAACGTGACAGATGGGAGGTAGGTAGTGAGACAACAATTACAATGGGCCTTTGCCCGCACACGATAAGGAGACGAGAGGTTAGAAGCAGTGTCCCCTACATTTTCGCCGTTCCATTCTCTACTTTCTTTGTGTCACACAGAGTGAGAGACCGACTGCTTGTCTGAGGCTTTTTTTGTCATGTGATAAGAAGACGAAACTGACCTGAGAACAACAGACACAGGCCGGAATAAAAATCAATTCATCTGTCAAACAATTGACATTGTTCCGAAAGGAGAAAGGGAGCACTTGAAATTTAAACATTGCCAACAGAAGACGGATCAATAGGCACACACGGACCACATGATGGGTTTTGAAGATCGCTGCAGTTTCGGTACACCAGCGGCACGAAGGTTCTTCAGAGAGATCGCACATCTTTAAGCGGGGGACAGTGAGCGGTGCGTTAAAGTGATTAGTTCTGATTCATTGTTGCGCACGCATTCATTGTCTCACTTGAGAGGGGGGCAATCCTTTATCTTGTCAACTTAATGCGTAACGCATTGTGTCGACTTTTATGAACGGTTATTTTGTTTTAAGTATCGTCTTGGCCTTTGTTGTGTGACCTTTGTCTAGATAGTTTTGAATCTTTTTTAGTAGAAAGGGTTTAACAGCTGAGTATGAGTATATAATGCAAGAAATATCGTTTTACTTTAGCCTAAGGTTCAGACGTTTGCCAAGGACCCCTGCAAAGGCGACGTCACTTTATGCGACGAGCACAGTCCAGCATGCCGCCATTCTCTTCCTTAACACCGAAACTGCTAAGAAACACATAGAATTCAATCGTGTAGCTTAGTGAAGGGATATAAAAAAGGAATCTAGGATTCTCAGTAACAGTTCCTGAATTCACCACCTACTTCGTTATTGAATGTATCAAATGAAGACTGTATCGGCAATTAAACAAATTTTTCAACTCCCCTCTGAAATGGTTTGATTACCATCATTAATTGTTACATTTTGCAAAACAACAGGTAAATTTTTTCAACACGACCAACCAGGTTCAGTTTCCCCCCACCCCCATCGCTGTCGCACCGGAAACTCAACACCGCCACTGCAGAAGTGATAAATAGGAGACGGAGGCTAAAATATGTGTTTGTCCTTCGACTTCCACAGATGGAAATCCTATACACCTAGTCGGTTAGTGATGCAGTGTAGAGATGTTGTCTAAAGTGACATACCTCGGTATGTTCTTCTCTCCGCCGCTTCATCGGTGAGCAAGGAGCAAGTTTTTTAATTAAATCTCTTTTTGCCTTTGTCACCGCTTGCTCTGTGTGAGATCCGTGAAAGGTGGAAGGTGAGTTGACAACTCCTGAAGGTAACTTTTAATTGATATACAGCAGTCCCTTGAGGGTGGGATAGACGTGTATGGTGCTGTGTGCTTCAGTTTGTAGTCTTTCTCTTAGACGTAGCTAAAGGATCAAAATTTGTTGTGTAATAAGAGTCAAAGATTCTCCGTGTTAGATGACATATGTCATTCTAGATCGTGATTACTTCGCGAAAAGATAAAAAAGAGCTAAGGCAATGCCCAAAATTGACATAACAAGCCTTAATTACCGCTTTAGACAAACTCTACGTCTCTTGAACTGCTACAATTTAATGGCTTAAAAGATTTTACAAGTTTATCCCATCCGTTTCCAAAATTTCATAATCCGAACTTAAGTCAAAAATCGTATCTCAATCAAAACCATTTCTTTGAAAATCCAAAAAAGGCCTCCTTCATAATAGGATCCCACAAAGAAAAAGCGCCGACAATAACGACCGCTCAAAACTTTAACTTTAAAGTTGCCCACCTTGTTGCTCACCTCGTCTCCAATTTAGCACGTGGCCAAACGAAAACGAACTTAAAACCGGAAAAAAGTGCTTGTAAAGCAGCTTATTGTTCGCCCCACGGAAAAAAAGGGTCAGACCTGACGAGAACAACTGCAATAGGAGTAGCGCACGCCAACAACGACCGCTCCATAATCTTGAGTCCATGCCTTAAAGTCGGTCTCTTGGTCGTTTCTTGACCGACGTCGCCGTTGCTGGGCTTTGTTTCCTTTTGACTCTGTGTGCGGCTTAGACGAACGTAGTTGTGGTTCCTTAACATAAATGGATTATACTCTCTCTCTCTCACACACACACTCTTTCGCGCTCTCTGTCCCCCCTTTTCCTGTTTGATTCTGTTTTCAGAAAGAGTATTACACAAACACATTCATGAAGCAGAAACTGAAGTTATTGGAGGCCAAAGACGCTGCCGGCGAGGCAAGTAATATCGGCGGTGGCGGTGGCGGAGTCAACAACCGCGAGTTCAATACAATCATCACCCGTTCTCTCGCTCGCGCGCAAGCGCAAATGTCGGTGTGTGTCGCCCCCTTTACGCGGTTCTTGGAGTCCATGTGTCAGGATGGTCGCTGAAAGGTTGAACAGACAGAGAGAGAGAGAGAGTTGAATGGAGTCAACCATTTAAAGATGGACACGGACATGGACAGAGGCTCTTTCTTGCGTTCAATGCAACAACAACAACGGGAACAGTGTGGCATGCATTCCTCTTGTTGTTTGCGAGAGAGTTTATCCAATTCTCTGAAAAGACGGACAACACTCTAGGGTCGCTTCGGAGTTATCAGCATGTATGAATGCACAACGCCGACGACTTTTGCCTTGCGAAGGGGGTGCGCGAGATGGATGACGAACATACGGATGGATGAATCTTAAATGCACATCCGCACTGCGCATACACGGGAAGCGATTGAGTTGCTGTGCATGACGTGTGTGCTGGCGGTGCGCAACGAGCGAGAGGACACTGTCTGATGCAATAGGAAATTCAAGACCGAGTGGACATTGACGCTTGCGATAGAATATCATAAAATTGAGGGTGTCCGCAGCGACGTAGAGAGCAATGGACAAATTAAATTACTTTCAGAGAGGAGACACAAAAGAGTGGGGTTCTCAGTTTCCTTGCCGCGCACCGATCTGTGTGTGGGAACTGGGAAGCAAACTGAGATGAAATGAGACTTTGCTCCCCCGATTCAAAACCCTAGTGCAACTGAAGCGCAATGAAGCGCACGACCGAACATGCTCCAACAAAACTCAGACTCCCACTTGAGCGCTGAGTGCTTCTCATACACAATTTGCTACATTGAATTTGACGGACGGATGTTGCTGTTGTTTCGATGGATATCTGTCAGATGGCATACATTTTTGTTGTTCGTGTGCGGGGGCGGAGGAAGTTTATAGACTTCATCCCGTAAGGGCGGACTGTATGCAGGAAAAGTGTAAGTCCTGGCTTTTTTTTCAAGGTAACAACAGAGGCAAAATAGTTGGGAAGCTACTTTATAAAGCTGAACCCCTATCATGTGGGAATAGGTAAATTCGATCAAGATATCGGTGGTTCATTTGCTTGGCAGAAGACAGAAGCAAGTGCCAGTTTGAAGGGGCTTGAAAAACTTAAATGGGTTTGACACCTAATGGTCTCATTGCAAAAAAACTTAACTTTCTAGGCACTGTCCCCTTCTCTCACTAGGCCGTCAGATCTGTCAATTTCATGAGAATTCAATTCACACCCACCTGGCAATCTTACAGATCAAAGTGCAACTTTCAATGCAACACACACACACCCACTCTCTCTCTCTCTCTCTTCAAAAGCAACCCCTAAGCGAATTCCATTCATTGACACCTTAATGAATGGCATTTTCGCTTATATAATCTAATTGAGAGTCATTATCTCAAAGCAAACAAACCATCGACTTACGTCAAACTTTAATTAGAACCACTGTTGCATGTAGCTCGCCCGGTTCACGTGACAATATTGCACGAGATAAAGGCCTCAGCGATATAATAATCTCTCCATAAATAGCCCGACGAACAATAGCTTGCCCTATTCTAATTAGATAAACTCGTATCCTCACCGAATGCATGGCTCTGGCTCGTTTCGGGACAAAATATTGACTCTTTGATTAGACCGAATTTGCGAAGTCGTCGCAGTAGTCTTTCAATGCTGCCATCGGAAATCGTTTTTCTGCAAATAGATATCGAAAATTAATTTTTTTTTCGGCACTCTTCGCCCAAAACGAAACTACACCCAGCCATATGGAGACACCTCAAAGTGCCGTTTAGACAATAAACCACTTCCTGTGTTTGTGGCAATTTAGAAGTTCGAAAAAAAAAGCATTGAATACGTGAAGTAATAAAACCGCCAAAATTTGCCACTCTTGGAGCAGAACAAAATAATCCAAAAGCAGCGTGAACGAACAAACAAACAGACAATTAGAAGAGGAATACGCCGCACAGTTGTTGGGGGCGGCAAAAAAATTGGTAAACACATTCCACAGATTCTTTTGTGAGAGCAAAAAAACGAGCATTCTTTGGTGTTCGGTTTCTCAAAGCAGAAGAGACCGATTCCATCCATTCATTATGCTTGTTTGGGATAGCGATGAACATGATTCACTTCATAGGTGCTCAGTCAAGAGTGAATCCCTCGCGATCTTATCGATTTTAGCCGGATCAGTTGACTTTCTTTCCAAGTCCGTTAGAAGCTGGAATTTGGGATATATTTATAGTGGTTGTCAATCTCTTAGACACATTTGATTGCTGTCACATTTAGTTGCGAAGCGTGTCATTCTTTTTAGGGGTTCATATATAAAACTAAATGTGTTTTTTTTTGTATAGGCCGACATATCCTTGTGACAGACTGATTTGTCTTGAATTTCTGGTAAACTCAGATGAGGAAAGGCATTTGGAACATATTTGCTTCACTCATCTGTTGATTTTTTTGTGGTCTGCGTAGACTTGAGACGCCTACGAATATTTTGACGTTTAGGTTGACAACTCTTAGTAGAAAAGCTGACGTATTGAATTTCTGTCACATTCTGTTTTAAAAGGTTTTATATAAAGTGAACTTCGGGTATTACATGTATGCATATCTTTCCAACCAACACGTTCTTGGGATAGATGCCTCCAGATGTGCATATCGGGGTTCCTTGCCTTGTGGACCTTCCTTCCACGTAAATGGTAAATTGTTCAAACTGCTGCACTTAACGTCATCAGCAAACCTCATCAGGTATTAAAACTGGTCATCACTGGGGGTATTCGTCAATTAATCTCTTTTTGTTATGATCACAATGCACCCATCGGTTTCCTGTCAGTTTTTTGGTCCTTCTCAGGAATCTGTAATATTCCCTGTTACAAAACAACCCAAAAACAATTGCCAATTCTTCAAAAATGTCATATTGCAGACTTGACCAATAGATGCGATTAGGTATAGTAAAAGCTTGCGAATTTAATTGACACCCCCTGGGGCGCTTAAAATGTGCTTTTCCATGTATTTGGGGAGCCCGTTCAAAGCCATGTGTGACAAATTCTGATATTCGTTAAAATACAAACTTCAAAGCCAATTTCAAACACATGAATGAGAAAAAAATGTTTCTCCGACAAAGGGCGTTCCCGTTCATTGACAGAGTGATTTATTGAAAACAAAAACCTGTCAAAACCAGTTTGAACCTTACTCCATGGACTAATAAAACAGAGAAACATAATTTCCTCAACGGGAGACATAAGAAAATATAATTCAGCGACCTTCAAAGGTCAGCGATCAGTAACCAAATGACAACCACATGTTTTTTTTAATGATCAGACATTTTGTCATCAATTCTTCTCTTTCATTGAACAAACGAAGATAACACAGGAAAAAAAACATAAATGAAGAAGATCGAATATCGAAGGAGGACAGTAAAATTTGACATAAACCGGAATTCATACTGTCACACTGACAGATCAAAACATCATAACATCAAAACGTACTAAACTCCTCTGCAGTTCTGAAGACATTTGCACGTCGTTAATCCGATGTGGGATGGAATTCATTTAGGACTGGCTTTGCCGCAATTTAAGGAACAACAGGGTCTATTCAACACACCCGAATATCTTCCAAACAACATTGCAACTAAGGAAAACAACACCAAGAGCTATCCGTATTTCTTTTGTCTTGGCACTCTCCCCTCTTGCGAGTCATGCATTGCTTGATTTAACAGTGTGTGTGTCTTGTTCTTCTTCTTCAGAAAACCCACGAGAACCTAAAAGCCGCCCACGTGAAACGTAGGCACACACCATACATCGTGTGCGATTTAATAAGTCGCTATCTATATGCCTGCTGTGAGTCTGAGACTTTTGATGTTTTAACTTAATCATATAATTTGTATTCATTCAAAGATTTCACTGTTGTCGTTTGGGGATACGTTTTTTTTGTTTTGTTTTTAATAAGATACAATTAGTTGCGAGGGGAATTAAATAATTTCAACGAACGAACGCAGTTAGCTGCGGTATCTTCCTCTGTGAATGTGGGTCATTAAAGTTGATGGTATGCTCTTGACAATCTGATATTTCTAAATTTGACAGATGTCATCCGGAGAACTTTTAAAACTTTTTTATTTTGAAGCTAAGCTCATCATTTGCACAAAAGTGTGTGACTGTCTATGTAAGAGATTTTTTTCTGTATTAATTTTTCTATTTACATATTACAGTAGTCCTTTCTACGAAACCTTTAATATTCGGCCCAATTCTCGAAACTCATGCATGCTCCTCATTGCTCACCAGCAACATCACTGCAAACTGTTGTCATTTAATTACTCTATCCCCCGATTGTCGCCGCATCAAAAGAAACTTGTTAAGAAACAAAATAGAAATAATTTCTCCCGGCCATATACGAGGAAATGTAGGAAAAATCATTATCGAGGAAAAATCCCGTCTTGGCCAAGTTCATCGATGAAAACCTTGATCATTGGCACGCCACACGACACACAACCAGATAAGCAGCAGACAGCAAAGCATCTTGATCGATCTGAAAAAGGTGTGGCGGACAAAAGCAGCATTCAGCGGGTTCATAAAGCCGCGTGCATGTTGCGGACATCAGTAGCGCAACCGGTAACAGACACAAAAATCTCAAATCTCCCGTAAATGGGTAAAATATTTATTTCACGATCTTTTTCAGATCGCAATACTTTTTGTCTCTTTATCCGCTCGCCGTCCTGGTTTGCGCCATATACAGATGCGCGACAAGAATGCCCTCCATTCGTGAGATCACAACAAGATCGAATGACTCTTGGGCCCTTGGGTTTTGATTCCTTCCCCGACCTGCGTGCCAAATTAACAATTACTTAACTGATCGTTGATCGCGGTGGGCACCCTGTCACGTTCGACGTCTCAACGAATGATCAACAGGGGGCGAAGAACACCGATCATCTGTGTGCGCAGTGGCGGGCACAAAAATAGAACTCTCCGCACTCAGACTCGCCTTCTAAGCTTCTAAACAGACACAATCCGGTAGGAGCAACAGCCCCATATTGTGCCCGCCAAGTTGGAAAAATAAACTCTGAACGCATCCGGTGGGTGAATTCAGTGTGGTTGGCTTTTGTGTGGCATGAAGGAGAACAGAAGAAACCGCCCGAGAATGGTGTGTCTGCGGGTTGTGTTCTTCTATTTGTCTGGTCTTTTGAAAGACGTCTGTGATGTTAGCGATGTCTGCCCTTTTTCAAATGCAGACGCATACACAAAGACGTCCGCATCACAGTAAAATTAGAATTTGCAATTTGTTGCTGCCTCCATTGCTGGAGCCATGTTCAAACCCCCTTGACGTATAAATGGGGATCGTAAACAGGAAAATGAAGGGCGACGAAGAGGACGTGCATGAGAAGAACTAATTTTTGAGATAGATCTGACGGCTGCTGCAATGCACGCAGAGTTTTATTGCACAATTAGCGCTAATGATCATTGAGCAATACTCTCTCGTGTACTCTCGTTGAGTTTTATTTTGAGATATCTTCAATTTTGTTTACATTTGGCGTCGTGGTTCTTGATTCTAGAATGGTATTGGGCGACGTAAACGATGCTGTGGGGGCTGTTGTGGGTTGAGTCATAGCGTCAGGAATGTCTGTTGTTCAAAGTGTGAAAAGGAAACGCTTGTAAAACCGAAGGCGTGTTGCTAAGGTGAGCGCAAATTACGTTTTTGTTTTATTTCATTGATCTTGTGAAATGTAGTAGGTGTTGAAAAATTGATATGTTCGCCTGCAAGATGGCGACTTTTTGTGGTGCTCTCTTTGGTTTCGAAAAATGTGTGCGGTGACGAGTGTTGTTGGCAATGAATTCAACTGATTTTGCAATTCGGTCATTAACCTGTTATCTGCACGATTAATAAATTTTATCAACATTTTTGTTTTAAAATGATAAAGATAGGCCCTGCTTCGGGAGGTGAATTTTATGGCTTTAAATACGCAGTTTAGAGTATAAATGTCCGTGAGTTCTTATTTTCAAGCTGTCGACAAATATTTCTGATCTGTATAACTGTTCGTCAGTCATCATCATCTTTGAATTGAACACTAAAGTAGATTGACAACTTTTGCCTCAAAATGGTCTAAGGAGATATTTGCTTTGAACAACACGCTGCCCTGTCAATCGTTGCTCATATTTTGAAATATCATCAATTTCCTGCCACTTAACAATATCTTCAATATGTCGGAAATGTCAAATAAAACTTCAAAGCAACATATTTGCCGTCATCTCGTATTAAATGAAAAAGAACAAAAAAAAAACCTCACAGATGTGAGTTTCCATTTGGATGTTAAAAAACTCACCAAAATTCATTCAAAAAGCACGCAAAAATAGGCCACAGACAATGATTTCAAAACAGCTCTGAATGAATTTCATGTGAGTGTTTAAAGACTTCCGTTTGTGCCCATCTTACGACAGCGACGACCAGTCATCGAGACGTGATGTCTCATGACACAAGTGGATCAGAGAGCATCCTCAAACTGCGAAGATTTATCGTCCACACGCTGTCAACACACATTTAATTTGTGCATCCAGCCGTGTGTACGGGCCCAATAAAATCAGCCTTAACGGCCATCAAGCGGACACAACACTTTTTGATAAACTTTTATCGCGGCGACCATCTGAAGGGGATTACTCAACCCCGTTGGCCGGCATCCTAGGCCCTCCCACTGGCCAGCTGTCATAAACAGGCAGGAGGAATAAATCGTCGGCAATTTAAAGTGTCTCGTTCATTAGAGGTGCTAGAGAGAAGAAAAGAATTTATAAGCTAAACACATCTGTCCCAGATCCGCCGCATCGCCGCCATCTGTCATCAATAACTGTCAGCGGAAATTTTAATGGCGAAAAACTTCAAAAAGCACTCCACAGTCAGCATATCATAGTCATCATCGTCACCGCCATCGCTGATCACCCACGGAAATGAGAAATCAAAAGCGCTCCGATCACCACGCCGACAACGACGACAGGCCGACCATATGCTACACGTTCCACTTTTCGATTTTATTATTCAACTCTCAGCGCTCAGTTGGCGGTTGTGGCCGGCCGAGGCGGCCATAATATCCGCCGGCATCCTCGCGCGGCTCGTATATGGCGCGCATAGTTTGGGTGGCCACATCCGATCTACTTAATTTGGACGGTTATGTGCCCACCAGGCCAGACCGTTTATGATTAATTCATGTCTAGTGCGAATGTAGGCTTTCGAGTGTGGCTGTCTCTCCGTGTGGGTACTCGGTCCAACATGACCAAGTGTGGAGCAATCCCCCAATCGTGTGGGGCAGACTTAGACTAATTGGAGCCCAAACCAAGGCTGCGTTGCAGCACCCTAAATGGGCCAAATGGCCCACACGAAACTGGACTTTGCGGCGCACATGGCTACGCTGTGTGTGCGTCGAAACATGTTTCGTGCTTCCTCCCTTCGATTTGTTTACGAGTGTGCTCGAGTTGGAATGTATGTAGCTGCAGGAGGCAAGCAAAACAACGCGCCGCTGCCATTCACCGACAATATTGAGCCGCGGAGGAGATACTACTCACTTATCCTCTGATGGGGCTTCAAGGGGCCACTCGGCGCGGCGAGAGCGGCTGCGCCTGTGTGCCCGCCTGCGATCGTAATTTGCATAACAAAATTTTAATAAACAATTTGCCATTGAGAAACGTGTTCGGAATTCTGGACGACTGGGCACATGGGGCACCGTATAGTATACACATACCCGTGCATCGTCTCTGGACACGTTGGACGTTAAACGGATGCGGCGATGGATGTCGACGAACGACGACGGCGGCGATGGGCACGATGGCGGCACGGCGGATGGACACCGGCAAAGGCTTGGATGGAATGAATTGAATTGTGAATCGTCGTGGATCGCCTGGATTCCAGGAAAATTTACGCGTCCGACCGGAAATCTCAAGACATGAGCACATTCGGGCGGCCACAGCGTACGCGAATGATTTAATTTTCGAGCTTATGGGATTCGTTTTGGCGTCAAGGGAATTAATTAATCATCATCACTGTAGTCATCATCGGCTGCGGCAGCATTTGGTGGAGCGGAGTGTGCAGTCGGCGATTTGTTGTATTTGGTTTGGCCGGACGATGGTTGGTTGGGTTTGTCGGTTTTCTTGGAAGAAAAGGGTTGGCACGGAAGTACGACTTTGGTTCGAATGAATGAGGGTTTCTGTTTCTGCGCGGCTACGAGCTGAGTGATGTTTGCTTTGTTGGATGTGATTGTTTGATCAGAGTGTGTTCGCGGAAGGGTCTACGGATGGGTTTCAGGGGAACTGACGATGAAAGGAGATACGGGGAAATTTTGTGGTTGCAAATGGGAAGGGAAGGCAGTGTTTAGAGTTTTTCTTAGAAGTTTGCATTGGTTTTGACTTACTTTCGGAGCATTTTCGAAAGAACACTAAATAAATTCATGTAAGACACACATGTCCCATGAGTAACAAGATGCATTGACTTGCCAGAGAGTGTTTGCAAAGAAAATGGTGTCTTTCTTGTGAAGTGAAATTGATTTAGAAAACTCCTACAATTTATAAACTTCTGAAATTTTTTTTTCTCAGAGGCTGAAGCTCCTTAAAATGGAAAATGCTTGAGATTGTGGTTTTCTGGCTTAAATTCATAGAAAAAAAAAGCGCGTGTGTCTTTTAGAAAGACTGTGTGCATGTTATTCCTAGAAATTCGTTCGACTTCTATCAAACTATCCTCGGATTATTTCATAGCCAACTTATTTCTACCTTCTCTTTAACTAAATCTGTGTCCATAATAAAGTATTTTTTTTGTATTTCTTTACAGGTATGTACGCACAAGACCTTGAATTATTTTGAAAAAAGTCCAAAAAAGTAAGTTCGTATTTGTTGAAATGTCTTCTCAGTTCAATTCCCATCATGCATAAAGATTAACAAAATCCGGGCCTTACATTTGTCTCAAACCTTTGCTTCATGTTCGCAGAAGACTTCTTCCCTCATAGATGACATTCTTAACCACCCAAATATCTTAAATCAAACCCAACTCCGAAAAACATCGTCACCCTCTATACACCGTTCTTTTGATGACCCGGATTCAAATACAAAAGAAAACATGAAAAGCAAAAAAGTAAAAAAAAACAAAAACAACAAGCCCCTCTTTTGAATACACATCCTACGCACAACACATAGCGCCTTTTTCAGTCCTCCACTTGTGTTCCGTTTGCACATTCATCCACCCACCACATGGTGTCATACCAAAAGTCATCCTTCAACTACCGCCTGCACCCCACTCTCGTCAGGCGGCGTGTGCCAAATCGGTTTGTTTTTTTTCTTCTTCTTTTGCAATTTAGTCAAGGCCGAGGAACAACTTTATCACATCCTTCATGAATGAAGAACACATCCCACACACACACACACACACACACACGCGCACAGCAAAATTGATTATACCCCCCATCCACCTGCATTCACAACAAGATCGATCGAAAGAAGGGTTGCTGCTGCTCTTTGAAAGAAATCGAAGCAACGTGTTTGTCATGCACCATTGGCAGGCAGTTCGAGGTGATTGATGAATGGGATACATGGGCCATCAGCATCCAGAACTTTCCACCTGTATCCCCGCAGATGAAAAATCAATAACGACATACATACCCACACACACTCGCCTAGCGGAGGACAGGCGGGGTTGAGCGCATTTTCAACAACAACTACAGCCCTCTCGTTGCCGCATTTGTTGGCGACAACGGCGGTTGGTTGTGGGGCGAAAAAATCGATCTGTTTAACGAAATTCGATTTAAAAGAGGGACCGACAAAAGGCACACCTCGGCATCGGTTTAAACCCTGAATAAGTCGTTTCCTGGTTTTCTCCTTCCCCACACCCCTTAAGGTAACTCTATTTAAACTTGACCCCAAATTTTGCCATGTATCCAATATTTTGCCATCCATCCTCTGTGCATTCGATTGTGCGTATGTGTGTGTTTAGAGCATGGAGCGTTGTCTTATGGGGTGTGTACCGCTGTTCGGGGAATTGAAGTTTGTCTTGTTGTCGAAAAGTACTCTCCAATACCGATGACACCTTTACCATAGACAATGTGAAACTGGTGCTGCTGCTCTCCGGGAGAGTCTGCACAATGAGTCATGCGCAACGCAGACTCCCTTGCGAGTATGTTCACAAATTGCCATCAACTTCCCCACAACCATCATAACTACCACCGGGATGACTGTATACACCCGTTTTTCAGTTCAGTGTCAGGTTATGCCTCGGTGTCCTATATACAATTCCACCCCCCATTCTTGAAGCGCGGGACAATATTGCTCTGCATTCATTCACAAGAATAAGCTGCGAAACGTTTGTTTTGTGCGTGTGCATGGCTTGGTTATGGGTGGGGGTGTGTTCACAAGTTGTGGCCATGAAATTGTGTTGTTTTTCGTGTGTTTTCTGTTTTCCTTTCGAGTCTCGCGCTGCTCGAGTTAGTTGAAAACTCAAGAAAAATGTGTGTATACATTCCATTAATGGAAAACAATCTAGATGGTCATCGTCTTTGTTATTGTTATGGTGAAACTTTTGCGATACTCTTTCTGAATTAATGTGTTTGCCTTTGACGATGGATGTCGTTATCCCCCGCTTCACGGTGTGCAGCGGTGTTGTGTAGTATGCGCAGGGGATGGGTAGATAAATTCATGATTAATTATTTAATGTAAAATTCATCTTGCCTTCTACAGAGGGCGCAAGGACATACAATGGGTGGTGGGGAGATATATATAGATATATATTTTGTTGTGTTGTTCTTCGTTTTTCAAAGGGCGTTTCCTGGTGAAAGCGGACAGAACAAAAAAAAAACACAGACTGATCTCTCAAGATATGGATTCAAATTGGGGGAAGCTTTTAAAAAATAAACACAGTGTTACTTACTGAGTTATGCCTTGAGATTTGAATACACATTTCTTTATTTGCATTGGATTTGTTTTGGTATTTGAATTGGTTGATTGTGTTTTGAGGGGTTCAGGTGGTCCTAGAACTACAAAATTTTATATTTCTTATATTTGCATTTTTATGACAGCTGTCGAAATCAGACAGAAATATAACAGTTCGAGAGTAAAACTTTCAAACTTAAAAAAAAGTATGTTTCCATGACGAAATTGGCAGAAAATTATAACTCTTTTAGCTGTAAATTTAACGTTTTGTTTGACAATCGTCATAATTATATCACTTCCTTGCTTAGAAGTTTGTACATACAACATTTTACATGTTTTGACAGATTGCTGTTGAATTGATTGATTTGACAGTCATTAAATTAGACCCTTCAATGCATTCATCTGCATTCACTATCCAAGTTCTTTTAAATTCAGACATCATTTTAAAGCATATCTCCGATTTCATTCGTAGTAACCTACTTTTATCTGCTGTCAAACAACTTATCATATTAAAGTCATATCCTATTTTTGTTTAACTCCCGTTCGAGGCGCGTTTATCTCTGCATTCATTCGGCCCACTCTTTTAATTGAAAAATGAACGCAAGAAAATCACTTGATTTGAAGAACTTATCCCCACATACAATTCTCGAATGGTGGCTTTGACGCACAAAAACAAACATCAAGATCCTATTTCCGGTGCCCACCTACTCGAAAATTGATTGCTGCCATAAACTTGTAGCCCAGCTACTGCAGCACTATCATCGCAGCCCACATTTTATTGATTTACATATGGTATCTGTCCGACTTGTGTATCTCTGCCATCTCAGGGAATCGTAGGAATTGAAGCCAAAAAAACTTTATACGTGGGGGTGGGGGTTCATTCGAAAACCATATATCGCATGAGATTCGTTTACACCCACTGTCACCGGCCCCCGACATCGGCCAGTGGGACTACACGGACTTGGGGAATTCCAATGAAACTGGCAACATCCTTATTCGGATAATAGGACGACAAGCGAAGGCGACAACAGACATGCTGGACAATGTAGGTGGATCCACACAATAGACATCGTTAGGCTTAGAGTTTTTGTTGTTGCTGTTGTTGTTGTTGTAGTAGTCATCATCATTATTATCGTTGTCGCCGAGCATGTTGTATGCCCTGGTATCTGTAGGTAGAAGTGGAGGGGGAGAGGAAATGCAATCTGCACACACAGCCGTCATACACATTGGCACCAGCAGTGACGGTGTACGGTGCCTGACATGTGGCCAAGTGGGCAGATTTATGTTTCAATTGATTAGTGCGGGCGTTGTTTAATAAACTGTATAAACAATTTTGTTTCCACACTTATTTCCAACTGTTTCTTTGCTTCTCTTCACCTACTCCCTGCCGCCCAGTTGTGCCAGTTGGTGGTCGGTGTAGATTAAGTTATTTATTGATTTTCTTTTATTGAGAGTTTTGTTGTGTTTTTATTTTTGTGGCAAAAACGGCGAGAGATGATTAAAGAAAACACTTGCGACTGTGGTGGATTTTCGGCTTTGACCGTGAAATTCTTTATTTACTTCGTTCTCCATGTTTGGTTATTATAAGTGAGTGGATATATGTTTGAGGAAATGAGTGTAGGAGAGAATGACATCTGTGATTGCGATGGTATTTGACGTGTGAAGGCGTTCGAAATGAAAAACAAGTGGCTGGACAAAACAAAGTGTTTTTCTCGTGAATTCAGTAAAAATGTTGCTGATGTGTTGGTATTGGGAGGGCGATCATAAGATCTTGACTATAGGCTGCGATATGCACATTGCAGCTGTCGATTGCGACAACGTTCTTATTCAGTTTGTCGTAATGATATTATATTTACCTGGATTAGGTATCGATTTAGAGTGTAAAGGTACAGTGCCAGACTGCGTTCACGTCTCCATTGCATCCCCAGTTCCAGTACAGCCCTCCACTCGAACAGCAATCCTATGCCCGAACCCATTCGCAGTCCCATTACAACTCTCCACTCGAACTCCAATCCTTAGTCCCCATCCCATTTTCTCACCTCGAACTTTCAGTCGAAATGTTTGTCCTGCTCATGTCATAATAATTTCCCTACTTCCTATTGTCTTCATTCAACTTTCACCTTCTGCGTTCAGTTTCACACATAAAAACCGCTTAAAATAAATTCATTGCTCATCAGTTGCGAATATCTGCAAACCAAATCACCCACATGATTAACTGACATTATAAATTATTTAATTGTCACTTCCATTTCCCATTCTAAATTGCGAGCTGTTGAAACAAAGCGAACTTCCCTTGTCCGCGCGCACATCACGCACACCGCACATATGCACATAGTCTAGATATGACTCAGTTGCACATTTGTGCAAAACGAAATTTTCCTTTGTCTAAGCCTGTTTAAGTGTCAGAAATGTGCATTTTTGCAGTATGGTCATAATACAAACGTCATCGATGGCAATCGTAGAATACATGCATTCGTCTTCCTTCAACAGATCATGACTAACGCGCCCGATTGAAAGACACAAAACAATGACTCACATTCGATGGGTGATTTGATGGATAAAGTGACAACGTTTTTCTTATTCCTTCCTGTGCACTGCTTGACAATTTGATTAAAATACGGCAGTCGTATGATGGGGCACGTGCAAAATGTCATCGCGTTGAGTGATGTAAGAATATTATCTCAATCAATCCATCCACAAGCCGGGTGCTTAGCGTATTGCCTGTCAGTGTGTTACATAATTGTGCAGAGTTACCACAGTTTGTCAAAAACTGTGCAGACACTGGGCCACGTTAGACTGCTGGCTGTTGTGAGAACAAAATGTTCGCGCAAAAGTGAATGACAATTATGGGAATATCGTGCGAAAGGAAGCGAATTATCTATTGTATGAATATGTAGGTTTTACGTTGTTATTTTTTGTGGATTGTATGAACCGCAAATTTATCTCATAATGCTGGAAATAGATATTTTATTTCACATGGCCTTTAATTGACTGCTGGCGGAGGGGCTTTATACTTTTGACAGCAGGAAAACCACAAATGATTGCCGTGTGTGTATATCAGTTGTCGGAAGTGACATTTTCTCATTGAGGGATTGTTTCATTTGCTGGTAAATTAATGCAAGGGAGATCTTTTCGAATTGAGGGCGAGGTTAATTGTCTTTTTTACGTTTGTCGGATTCTTTAACCCGGAACCTTTCGTTTAAAAAGTATATTCCTCTGGATTAATTTGCATCACGATGATTTAACGCTGAGAATGTTGACGTTTTGAATGTGTCCACTTCGTGTCTGAACGTCATTAAATCGAGATTTGCAAAGAGAAACAATTTCAAATCATCTTTCCATGACCAAATGCAATATTACACTGCACAACCGCTGCACACAGTAGTAGCCATTCATTACGCCACCAATTAGAATGCATTCCTCACATGGGTGCGCACAAGCATTGTTCGTTCTGTCCTCCCATATGAGTGAGTGTGGCCCTCGCCCTGCTGCTACACACAATGCACAGGAACCTCCTCATTTCCTTCTTTACCCAACATTTTTTCACAAAGTCAAACACAGACCCATGTGTCGTCTGTGTATATTTACCTTACGCTTCAATCTCTAGGTACTTTAAAGAAGAATAAAACCACATGAACTACCTCCTCATTAAACTAAGTAATGACGTAACTCACAACAGAGTGGATAATTACCAAGAAAATCATAAACAACTAGTTGCACCCAATACGACGGAATTTCTTATTTCTCACACAAACCCCTTCGTTTTCCTGCTTTTAGGTCGTTAAAAAAGAAAAACTTAACGGTAGCAAAAAAATGAGTGAATGAATATACGTCTCTGAACGCACCCATTCACAAACTGAATGTTACGGTGTGTCGGTAGTGCAGAACGGAGTTTTGGGATGGTACATAAAAGAGGAGGAAGAGAATACACTGTAAAACAAGATCTAAAACTTTTCTTGTCTCGTTATGAATGAAAATTTTGTTTTTTTCTCATCTTTCTACTAAAAAGGGGGTAACAAGAAATTATTCAAAACAACTGACGACAACAATTTTCATTTTAATTCGACATGCTACACTGGTCTAATTTGACATAAGCTCGTATAAGATATTATATCGTTCCATACCTACTGTGTATCTACAGTGGACGGGACGTTTGTGATGTCGTGTTACTGGTAATTCCAAGTTTTGGAGAGGTATTTTGATATGAATTAATAGTTTATGCCAAAAAGGCTTTTCAAGGGCTGTAGGCACAAGTCTTGTATCAAACTATCTTGAAGCCAAAATTTCTATTGCCTTAAGTTGTTCGTCTGTAATTTTTCTCCGCCGTTTAGAAGTTTCCGTCACGAAAGTGCAAAAACACTTTTAGCAGTCAGTGTAAATCAAACGGGAACTAACATGATCAGCGTCATTGTGTTCCTTAGGTCAGTCAGATTTATTTTTACTTTTTTTCAAGAGGGCCTACGTGCGTCGGCGGCGGATACAAGAAGTGTGCGCGAAAGACCAAAGGAGAGCACGACATGAAATGAAAGTATAGAGGAAATTGAAATTTAGCAGGAAATCCTAATAAACATAAGTTACGCGCACACAACACAAATTGCACAATTCACAATAGCAACACTGCAGAGCAAACACATCATCCTCGTCGTCGTTCTCATCATCGTTGGCCACGTTTGTCGTCATCCCCGGACATCGCGTCGTTGTAGGCTTCGTGATGAGTACGTAAACAAATTCACATGATGTGACAGCTCGTCTGTGTGTCTACGATTTAATGTTTGTTTGTTGTTTTTTTGTGTCAAACTCGAATTGCCAACGAAGAAAGTGCAACCCTCCTGGCGTTTCATTCAGAGAGGGTAGCGCAAAAAATTCGGGAATTTGTGATTCAAAATCGTATTGATTTTAGAACACTGCATTGGGTCGGAGTGTGAAAATCGGGTGAAGTTCATTGTTGGCTATGCTTTGGTTGGTTGAGCTTTAGTGCATAGCTCACACTTTCATTGAATGACTCGCAGAAAAATGCAGCTTTTATTTTTTTATAGCACAAGACCACTCTTCACTTATCACACATTTTTACAGTATCTCATCAGTTTGCGGACGAGGACAGGATGTTGCTAATTTACGAACGCACTCGATTTAAAGTCCAATCTTATCTATTCGGTTCTGACAAAACGAGTTCAAGGGCAAACGATTATACGATATTTTGTGGTAGGAAATGACAATAGTAAAATGCGAGTAAAAGTAAAAATAGAAAGTGAGACGGACGTTGATAGCGTGAGCTTGCGATAAGGATGCAATCATTGGAAGTCATCACGAACTCAAGACTACATTGATTGCATTGTTGTATGCCATTATATGTTGCCGCCATTAAGCTGAAATTCTATACCGCGACACTGAAATTTCCTTAAATGAATGTTCGTTTACCTCACTCAGAAAGTTAATTGAAATCAAAAGTTCAATGAGAAAACATAACCTCTCCACCACATCGTCACCGCACTCCAGGAAATGATGGGTTTTCATTTCAAAAATAGTCTCGTTAGAAGCGATACACAATCGTTGCGATGTCATCACATTGCCACTAGTGAACATTGCATCAATTAAACTCATTCACTTCCTGTTCAGTAAAGGGGAGAGAGTGCGCTTGGTGTTATCTGTCATCCGTCACCCATCACCTTTCGTTGACAGGGAAACGGTAAAAAATGTGTGAACAAAAAAACCTTCAAGTAAATCAATTCTCCCGCAATTGTAATGCTATATAGAACAAAGCAACAGTTGTAATTTGTACATTACCTAATCAGAGTGACAGACAACCATTGTGGTTACAAAATGGCATTGAGCTGCATTGACGTTTATTTGATAAACATTTGTGCGAATAAACTTTAGAAGTTTCGTTAAATCGATTTCAAACAGCTTCTATAATTTCTTTCTATCCATGTTCTATGACAAAGAACTGTCAGTTTAAATGTGTTTTTGCACCGAAATACATGCTTACAAAACGAATAGAGCAATCAATGTTCGTGACTTTTTCAATGAGCAAAAAAATCCTTTGAATGAATTTAAAATTGACTACAAAAGTTGGGACTTTTCTTCAAAATCTTGCTAGATCCATTCACAATGATCGAAACTTGTATGAATTCAAGTCAAACTAGGCAGTTTCGACATTTATAAATAAATGTAAATATTCTGGAGAATCGTCACAAATAACTGCGGTTTTCGTTTAAAGTAAAAATTAAGTTTGGTTGCGCTCCAGTCGACCAAACGATAAACTGAACTGAGGTCGTTCAGTCTGTCGCGCAACCTCACTCTTTACATTGTTTATTGCCATAGGTAAGCGAATAGAAAATGAAAATCAAAACAGAATTGTGACATCGCCAGAATGAATCATTATTTGCTGTTTTTTTCGCCCCGTTTCTCGGTCGCATATTTGCGAATTTATCATTTTGTCCCCCACTTTAGTCGGTGCCCGTCGAGGGAATCTTGTAAATGACTAGATAAATAGACATAGCGATTTTTGTTCTGTTCGTTTTTCGACAAACAGGAAGCACTCACACACCACACACACACCACTCATCGCAGGGGTATGCACAAAGTTGTACCTCTGTTTAATTGATGAATGAATGTTTGTTGTGTACGCGCCCCTCAACAGTGGAGTGATACATTCCATCACCACCACTACCACCCACCCAATGAATGAATGCACGCTACCTTCAGGGGCAATAAAGGAAAAAAAAATTAATGCACACAAAAGCACACACAAACGCATAAAGTGAGGACATCATAAGGCGTTGGAAAGGGAGAACAGTGAGAGGGGAGAAGAAAAACGAAAAAAGGGGAACAGCAGCAGCATGAAGCAACAGTAAAGCCTAGCGAACTACTTGAGAAATATGTCACTTCCGGTCGATTAATTTGTGAATGAAAATCGCTTTCGAATGAGTTTTTGGCTGTATACACAATGCACACTGCTAACTGACACTTATACTATCTTACCGACACATTGTGCGGTGGCATATGGCTTTGTGGCGAAAATACGAGAGGGGTGGCCGCGAAAAGGAGGAAAAAAAATGCGCCTACCAAGCCTACAATGTCAACACATTTGCTGTGTCATTTGGCAGAATGCGCGATATCCGGGGCAGTGGGGGGAGAGGAAAGAAGATGATGACAATCAGGTTTATGGTGTGAATAGCACAACAGATACGAGAGTACGTTAAACGATTGTCCGATTGTATTGCTTCATTCGTGAATAATCTGTTAATGAATTTGAATGGCGACTTCATCGTGAATGAAGGCTATTACGACCGGCTTACGAATATACTCGCTTTAGTTTAATTAATATACATACATACGAGCATGCATGCTGAAAACGTTGTTGTGTTCACGAATCTCGAGCAATATTTTGTCAAATTCAAGGTCCGATTTGGTGGTTGAGCGTAGGCCATCAATTTCGTTTGGCATTTGTTAGGGATTTTCGCTTGAATGACAGTGGTAATCTGTCAAAAAAGTTTTCCGAATTTTTGTTCCCTCATTTGACAGTTGCTGGAATGGACTATTAGTTTTGGGGGGTAGATTGATGGCCGTAAAGAGGAGGAGAATTTTTGTCTGAGGATGTGTGTGCTTTTGTTGTCCTTGTTTATGTGTGCGAGAATGTAGCTTCTGTGTGATCTTATTGTCCCTCGGTGTGTTAAAGAATTTATGAAGACATTCCACACCTAGGGAATGCTAAACTTTTTCTTGTCACATCTCTGCAATAATATCCTGCAGTCAGACTTTCTGGTAGAATGTGTTGTGGGAAAAGTGCGGTACGTTCATCTAGTTTTCTTTTATAAATAATTGATACTTTTGTTAGGAGGTGTCAATGTGTATATCAGCCTTGAAAACTAGACTAAAGGATGATCATGACATCGTATGTCTTTCTATCTGAAAGCTTGATATCAAACGTGTGCTCATCTTAGAGCGCAGATCCCACTTATTCAAGATCCATAATAAGCTGATAGATAAAGCAACTGGCGACAGATTGCTGTCATTGTAGACGAGTTGAATAAAACCCTGAAAAGTCTAACACAGTTCAATCTGCACTGAGTTCCGCGAATCTTCTCTTCACATTTTGATGTGAATATGGAATTTTGCGTGACAATTGTGACAGAACAATCAGATGCTGACAAAGTGAGTGACATCGCGACAAAATGTCAGCAAGTTTTGTGTGATTGGTTGACGGAACTTATCGAGAAATGATTGACGTGAAATTGTTAGAATAAACATTGTGTGTTTATAAATATTGTACGAGAAAGTGTTGCAACTTAACCAAATTAAAATATAATGCATTTTTTATTCCAATTTTTTGTCGGCAATAAATTTTCTATGCTAAGTCGATTGTATGAGTGCTAAAATAGGCGGAAAAGTGCCACGCTTTTGGTTATGCCTACCCTATTGCGTCTTCTCACCAATATGTTCATAAAGTATCTCAAACTACTCACTCAAATAAAAGTGAAAAGTGAACTACTGACAGGTGTCAAAGCGAACTGACACATTCAAAATCTGTGAAAAAAACGGAAACCTCGAAAAGTCAATTACCACATCTGATGTATTGTTTAGTTCCAACAGCCAGAGGTTAAAATTTTAATAGCGCACATTACCGTTATTTATTTACTTTGCTTTCATCTTTTCCCATCTGTTAAATCATCTGTCCATTGTCTGAACATCAACCCCAAAATCCCAACACCCGATTCCAAAATCCACCAGCTCATGACTCATCTAGCAATTAATTTTATTATAAACAAACTCCCCTACCTCCCAACCCCCTTCTCCTTATCAAACAAAATATTTGTTCGTTCAAACTGTTTACGCCTTCTCCAATAACAAAGCGCATCACCGTCACCATCTGCCAAAGCTGCCACATCACCAACGCACACTTGCCCGTTTACAGAACCCCCAAATGTCTCGATTCCGTCCCCAACTTTTAACTCTAATTTTATCACACAAACACACATTTGGAGCGTTCTGTAGCTGCCAATGCTAGGAGGAGGAAAACAAGACTCTAGAATAGAAAACTAAGGCATCAAAGTCCATTGAACATCAAGCAAAAGAATACAAAACTGTCATGAAGAGCACTATGATTGTGATTATGATTGTTTCTTTTTCTCCGTCTTCTGTTTAATGGATTCCGATGTTGACCTCCAGCATGGAGGGGGAGGACAAGTTCAACGAAATCCATTCACTAATGTCTAGACTCCCCTGCGCGACGCGGCGGAGTCTACAAACTGTGACAAACTAGTCTAATGTCACGTGAGGAGTCAGCAGCAGGGTGAATTTTGGTACGTAGTCCTCCTGAATGAATGAATTCCTATGTGGGGGGAATTCCAAAATTATATTTTCACGAAACGAACGTGTGATATGCGTGTGTGTAATTCTTGGTACTCCGTTGTCGCTGTCAATACCAAGTTTGACATTTGCCACCTAAAATAACCGAACGCTCCAGCAGCTGAGGCAGAACGGAATAATTAATGAACGTCAGTTTCGACTGATTTGTCTGACTGACAGAGTGGGTGACAGAAAAATCTGTCAAGAAGGTCAGCAGCAGGTGAAGCGAATATCATGAAAATTGTACTTTGCGGTTTTGTTTGGTGAATTTCGTAATTAAATGGAAATTAGTAATTTCACGTGTTCCCTTGGGAAATTTTACGCAAACTCGAACGGGAGCTGGAGACGGGTCTTAAGGGCTTAGAATATTCAAATTCTCTCATCATTTGATAGTTAAAATTTGCTTTCGTCCTCTTGTTTCTACTTGGAATATAATTAACTTTTTTTTGTGGAAGGGTGGTTTTTCATTTGTCTAAAATGACTGGAGTGTGGTTAGCCAGGGTATCGAGGTTACCTTGACGATGGGGCGGTAAAGCACCTCCGAGGGTAATTGGACGGATTTACTTTTCAATCCTCTTCCGATTAAAATTTGCATTTTTTTAAGGAATGGAAGGGATTTTAAAGAAGTAGACATGTGTCTGTAAGCTTGTCACTCATTTTAAGCACTTCACACTGAACGTGGTCGCACGTAGTCGCACCAAACATAGACGTCCCTTCACAATGTCTTCAGACCTCAGCTCCGCGTCGTCTCAACAGAGTCACTCTTTCAGCAGCAGCAATTAAAGTCACAGTTATAGACAGATAAAACAAGGCGCAGCCGGCGCCGTACTCGTCGCCACAAGCCTCTGCGATAAGCTACTTCATTACAATGCTTCTGTCATTGTTAATTTTAAACGGTCTCCCACTCCTCTCGCTAAACGCCGCTAAAAAATTCAAGCCTTGAATGTCATACAGATGTGTGGCGCTTGCTTTGTAGAACATTCCGAAGCTATCACGTACGGCCACTGAAACAGTTTTCCTCATTGCCTGACATATTCGATAAGGCCCTTCATCAGATTGCTCAAAATCCCCTGCGCAGCTTGACGTTTCACCGCCAGCCGCAAGCCACGCATTTAGACCAATTAAACGCGTCCACTCATAAAATTTGGTATCAAAACAGAGAAAAAACGAAGTAAAGCAAACCCAGCAAGCACACAACAACAAACCGAAGAGATCCAAGCAATTGATCGCCTGCTGTTCCAAGAAATTAAATGAAATAGAGAACTATGCCACGCCAATTTCAGAGTCAGTTCAGAGCTCAACCGATCCGATGTGGGGCTTCGAACAATCATCTGACTGTCGGGCAAAGCTAATAAAGTTTATTAATTCCGCGCACTATACCTTCTTTTCATTTTGTCGGCTGCTGCTATGTGCTATTCTATATCGGCCCAGATGGAATTTTATTTAAGGCGATTTATGAAACTAAATGCGGGCGCGCACAGTGACAACCAAAGAGTAGTTTTTGCACAATAAATAAGAATCATGCTTCTGCATTCGATGAGAGTGACTAATCATCGGCAGCAGCAGCATCAGCACCAGCAACAACCATCGTCATCGACAGCGGCAGTGGCTGCTACTTGCTAGCTAGTGGGTTGTGTTGTGCTGGGTTGTGATTAAGACGCAGATGGGATGTCGGTGGAGGGGTGGGGGTGGCAAAAAAAGAAATAATTTATTTGCGATCCGCGTCTCAATTTATCATGATCGAGCAATTAAGCGCAAAGCGATGAGAATAAACCACAACCAGAGTGATGCGGCGAATGGTGTGCTCAGATGAAGATGAACGACGGCGCGACAAACGAGAAATGCTAATAAATCGGTCATTTTAATTGAGGTTTATTGATACAAACACAATTTTTGTTTTCTGTGTTTTCTTGTTGTTTCTTTGGGCTGAAAAATCAGAAATTGAACAGTTTGAGAGGAAGAATTTTAATGACAAGTGGAAAATATTTGTTACACTTGAGAGTGTTGATATTTGACGTTTGTTCATTTTGTCAGAGCTTTATTAAGTTCTTCTGTTATAGACCTTTAGAATGGAATTTACGCATTCACGCATTTAACAAATGACTCCGAAGGGTCTCGTACATTGATCGTTATGACAGTCATAGTCGAACCTTAGTCTACCCACTGGCAGAAGCCAGTGCTACTGAAAAACTAAGGATGCTGTCAAAATGCATGAAAGCAGCTGAAAAGTAGAGGAACGAAAACGCTGATGGCAGGAAATTTATGCCTGAGGAAATTTATGACTCTCACCAAGGCTCCCATTTGGGTGAAATCCCAATTTTGTAGAGTACACGAACATGGACTGTGTTCTTGCGTAACCTAACTGACCTTTTAAGGGCAATTGTTCTACTGAGCTGTTTTTGAGCATTTATCTGAAACTATTGATCGAGGCGACGTTCATAAAGATTTGCCCATCTGTATTGGTACAGTGGTTTCCCCATATAGTGAGAAATTTGGCAGTTAACGACGAAGGAGAATAGTGCTACGTTGGCCAAACAGTTTCTTCAACCGTTGTTAACTAAATCCAATAGTAGAACTAAACAACTTCCATTGGTCACATACTTATGGCGTGAAAAATATTACCACAATCGTTGTCGTCGGATGGATATTTGATGGAAATTTGCAGATTGTATACATTAGATGCTTTTGTCTCATAATTCAATACGCATATCCTGCTTGCAAAAGATTCTCTT
Organism: Eristalinus sepulchralis; assembly: GCA_944738645.1. Lineage (NCBI taxonomy): Eukaryota > Metazoa > Arthropoda > Insecta > Diptera > Syrphidae > Eristalinus > Eristalinus sepulchralis. Next base: position 5,275,288 of record OX122885.1, on the reverse strand, counting down.
TCAGTTGCTTACCCCAATCTCTGTATACGACCCAGACAGACCACAAATTTGTTTGTAAATTCATTGCATGCGCAACAGATTCTTTTTTTTCGATAGTGTTCTCTGCATTTGAAGGCGATGGCAAATGGTCTACCCGATTGTTGCTTACTATCTTCACTCACAAATCTCTGAATTCACTTAATGGCTGTGCGACGTGAGTGGTTACAAAGAAAAAGACGCAGGCGACCCTGAAGCGCTTGTAAATTGTAATTCGCTGTGCATTAGGGCGTCAATTAGAGCTACGTTTCTGAAATTCTCAATTTCTTTATTTCATTTTTTGTTACATTTCCAAAATTAGATTGTCTAGTCATCCCATAGACGTCTGCAACAATAAATTTCCAATCAAACAATCGCTCATTAAGCGACTGCTTCACGTTCTTCGAAATTCTGCAACCATTCAAATAATTATTCAGTTTGCATTCCATAATCTCTTGATCTTTAAATAGAGAAACTAATTACCTCATAGAAGTTGTGCAATCATAATATTTCTGTGTCAGAGAAATGTGTGAAATTACGGGGTAAGTCGGATGAATATCGGGCATGAGAGCGAGAGAGAGAACGGAAACATTAATTGCATTGCTTTGAAAATTTAAAACTTTAATGGATCGTTAATCATATTCAATAGCGTTCGGCAAGAAGTTAACTGTCTTCTGAGTGAGTCAAATTGAACAAAATCAATTAACCAGCCAAAAATGAAGCAAAAAAAATTCTGACATAAAGAAAACTCATTAGCTCATGTCTTCATCAATTAGTGAGAATCAATACGCCGCACCACCTTACAAGCCATAATCAGGCACGTAGCAGTTCTTCCTAGCTTGTCTTGTGTGTGTTGACAGGAAAAGCCAACTTCCCTTTTCCGTTTATTGTTTGCCATTTATAACTACCACGACTATAAAAAAAAGAAAAGAAAACCGATGAATATCTCAACTCAGTGATGTTTTCATTCCACCCTCTCTATTCTATCCGGCCGACGATGTTGACGACGCCGATGACGGCGACAATGATGAATTTGTTACCAAGTATACAGTTGTGTATTTGAAGTTTCAATTTCAAAGTGAAACGGTCTCCAAACCGCACCGGATGTCGTTTTGCATTTCCGATTTAAATTTCGTTTTCTATTTTATTCCACGGTTGGCAGTCTGCGTCTCTGTCTACCTCCTCAACTTTATGATTATTATTTACGATTGTGAATTGGTTTTCCGTTTGCTTTATTGAATTTCGTTCGTTTGTTTTCAGATGGATTTTCAAGTTTCCGGGATGCATTTCCGGAATGGTGTGAAGAGGATAACAGTCAGAATCAGGAAATGGAATCTAGTCGTGGTACACAAGCTGATCAATTGATGGGTTTGAGGTATGCACTTAGAAATCAGCTCACACGAATACAAGAAATGAAAAATAAATGGACGTTTGTATCATTTTCAGATCACTACGGATATCGACACCACTTTCGGATTCCGCATGCAGTAGTTCAGCTGAGTCATCCGATTGTGAAAGCACAACACACCACAATATGAATGAGGCACCGGTTGAGATAGTTCCGGGTTTGTTTTTGGGCAATGCATCACACAGCGGAGACTCGACGGCATTACAAAAGTACAATATCAAAGTAGGTCTAGCCCCAGATTTTGTTGTTTCAGATGATTTATTGATTGTTTCGTTTATGCAGTACGTTTTGAATGTTACACGGGATCTTCCAAACGTTTTTGAGGGTTCCGGAAGTATAACGTATTTACAAATTCCAATAACGGATCACTATACGCAAGATTTGGCAACGCACTTTCCAGCTGCTATCCAGTTCATTGGTAAGTTAATCATAAATCATCTCCCCTTCTGTGCGGCTGTGAGATTAATTATGTGTTTTGATCGCTTTTCAGATGAGGCCCGTTCTAAAGATGCCGCCGTATTGGTTCACTGCCTGGCTGGTGTTTCACGTTCCGTAACCGTAACACTCGCCTATCTAATGCATAAGCTTGCTCTCTGCCTAAATGATGCCTTCGCTTTAGTGCGCAATCGCAAACCGGATGTATCACCAAATTTTCATTTCCTTGAACAACTTCATTCATTCGAACAACAATTGCATCTCAGTTCAAACGAGAGTCTGATGGACGCCACAAGTAGTTGTGATCGGTACACCCGTGATGGTAATAAATTCACCTGCAATTGCATTACAAATGATTGCAAATGCATGCAAACAAGCGGTTTCATTGCGAACGCAAAAGCGACCGGTGTCTCACCAGATTCCGGCATTGAATTCGATCGATGGGCACCGTCCTCAGACACTGGACTTAAATGAGATCAACTTGTAGGAAAGAGTTTTGTTCTGCCGCCTACTGCTGGTGGTGAAGAGCCTGTAGCATTAGCTCCAGACAATGTCTCACCCGCGTCAACGACATCATCATCAACAACAACAACCGCTGAAGCGATATCTGTTGTTGAGATAATAGCCGCAACTGGTTCACCACCACTACGATCACCAGCAACATCAACAAATTCAACATTAATACGTTCTAGGTTAACGCCAGCAATAGGTGTCGCATCCACATCGCAAGATGCTGACGATCCAAAGAGACCGGGAGATGACGAAGAAGATGACGACGAGCAGAAGGAGCAGTAAACAAAACTTTTTCCTACTCGATTGGTTGTTGCTTGAAAGAGGAAAACATACTCTATCCCAAAAGATCATACAACAACAACATGAAATTCATAAAAACCAGCATATATTTTTAAATGTTCAAACTTCTAAAAAAATATAAGAGAGAGAGGGAATTTAGAAGCAAGCAAAAAAATATATATTTCATATATATACACAAACTCCTCCCCCGCCCCATACCACCCCAAATGTTAGCATTGTTAAAGAGAGCAAAAAAAGAAGATATATTTAAATACCACAAATTATACAAATATATATATAACCTATATAAACAAATGCAATTGTTAACTCATCTCAGTCAAAAGGTCGGTGAATGTTTTAAAAACATTAACACCCGGCCACTGTTCGCGTTTGGAGCGATGAATTTTGTTTTTATACCACACGAGGTTAAATGAGAAATTAAATATTTTGTAAGTTTAAGAGAACAGCCATATTACTATGTATAAGTAAGCATTCATTCATTAATTGTCACAATTTGTTCTTTCCATGTGAACAAAACAAACGATTTCATATTTACGCATAGGTGAAACTGAAAAGCCAATTTTTATTAAGGAAACTAAACATACAAAAAAAAAAACGTTTTTATTAATCTTTGTATCTCTTATAATCGATAGATCTATTTACAAAAGTCACTTGAAAAGTATTTCTTAGGTCTTTTTTCTCTTTTGAATTTGTTTGTTTATTTCTATGACACGAACTCCGCGAATAGGTTTATGAGACGATACGTGGAAAAACGTACGTTTTCCTGAAAATATTCGCGGTGTTAATGTTGATCTTTAAATGTACCTTATGCAGTCAAAGTCACCAGTGGTTAAACAGGTTTCATGCATTTGATGATGAACTCTGGGAGAAAGTTAACGTGAAGCTTCCTAGAGGCATTTGTTTTCTTTTTTCTTTCTTCCATGGGCTAGAAACTTAAGAACAGCAGTCACTGTAAAGCATGAATCAAGCTCATAAAACCCATAAATGTTGCCAAATCCTACCTTATATCTTCCGTTCCTTGTTTCAATGCCATTTCGGAGACCTGTCTTACTTATATGCAATTTGCACATCGTTGATTTTGACTGCAAAAAAAAAAATGAAATTAAATGAAAAACCATAATCTTACCTTTGCAATAAAACAACAAAAAAAAAATGTCTTTCCAAGTCTAATTTATAAATCATTTTAACTAGAAGCTGCTGTTAAATGCAACAAAAATAAGCAACAATCGCACATAAAATTCCACAAATTGAATTAATAAACACACACACACAAATGAAAACTCTATGAATTAATAAGAAAACAAGAAGAAACTAATTAAATGTTAATTTCAATCTAATAGACTGACTCTTAGTTATGTTTATAAAAATATTAAACAAATATATATTGTAAAAATAATTCTTTTATTATAATTATTATTATTTTTTAATTGCTACTTTATTTTTTAAACAAACTGCAAGTGCAAGCAACATATCTTTAATTTTGTTTGTTGTTAAGAACTTTAATTAATTTGTATAAAGAAAACAAAAAATCATGAGAGGCGAAAATACAAAAAATATTGAATATTGGACGAAGAAAAGAAAAATGAATTTGAAAAATATTAATCAAATGAATAAAATAAAATAATGAACATACAAAACAAAACCAACAAAATTAAATGCAATTATAAAAACTTCCAAATCTTTTATTTTCTTTTCTCCACAACATTCTTTTACATTCTCATTTCACTTTGCTATGATTTGAATTGGTTGCTGCTCTGAATATAGTACACGTTAATGTGGATTTCATTTTGGAAACTTTAGAAACAGAACGGGACTTATTTAAGTACTTGCTGAAACCTGTCATACTGCCTCAGACCGAAGAAAAGTAAATTTTCAAGAAAAAACTACTTTAAAATTCATAACTGGAATTTTCTTTCAGTCAATGGGGAACAATTGTCATAGAAGATCAATTCACATGTGCTAGGAAAGACAAATGTCATAATGGAGCTAAACAATTCGGACGTTTTTAAACTCACACTAACAAAATCATTGATGCCGTGCAAATTCTGAATTAGGTCAGAATGATGCTGCCCTTTTTCTTTATCCACAATTCAAAAGCAATAATCAAAACCATTGCTCCAGCTTCGATCGGAATCTAATGGAAATAAATTATCATCCAAGTTAGACACGGACAACACTTTCTGATACAGATATCCTTGGGTATTTGTTTTAATGATTTTTTTGGTGAATGTCAAAATATTGTGATCAAATAAACGTAATTTGCATACATGCACAATAGAAACTGTCTGGAAAGTGATGCAGCTGCATGAAATATCACACACTGCACCATCTCTAAATACTAATCATTGTCTAATCTTACAGAAAATTGTCTTGACATAAGTACCCCTATTTGGCACATCTCTGTGATAAGGAAAAAATCACAACGGTCATTAAAGAGCATTTTTAAATTGCAAGCTACTCTAATAAAAAATTAACTATGCCCTGTAACAGGAACGATCAAATTCGTGATGAATGAGACAATTGGACTGAAGAAATGTAAAATATTTTTATTCCTATTTTAGTTTGCGCAATTCGCAGTACATATAGTGTTGCGTTATATTTTTCTTGTTTGCGACTGGTACGGAAACAGTCCTGACCATACACAACGCTGAATAAGAGAATGGCAATGATTGTCCGTAGAGAAAAAAGTTATTTAAAGTTAAGTCCTTAAAGGAAGAGCATCAGCATCGAGTACCTAGTTTGCTACTTAAGTTCGCCCTTAAAATGGTTATGATGGCAACAAATCTTAACCCAGATAGAAGGAAACGAAATGCATATTTTCATCGAGCGATGAGAAATCGCGTAAGTACAATTTAAAAAAACAGAATTACCCTTTCAATTTGACCTACCACACCTTCGTCTGAAATAAAACTTAAGTTCCGGCCGGCCATACTGCTTCTACTTCCAAAGATCAAGTTCATGGTATACTTGGGTGCTTGCATTTGGAAACCACATTTATCTTAATTTCTCCATCACAGGCCACTACATTCTCTCATAGTACAGTTTTTCACTACGCTTGTACATTTTGATTGTGTTCAGAGCTTAGACTAAATCTGTTTTTAGAAAAAGTTCGATCATCTAGCAATCTAAGTTAAATAAAGTTCACTTGCAATTAAGTCTTGTGCGTTTTGTGGTCGTTGGGAAAAACTCACAAAGAACAGAGGAACATAATTGCATTAAGCAATCAGCGGCAGTACTGGTACCCCTACTTACCAATGTTATAAATAGAATAAAATGAAAAAGTACTAAGTAAGACTTAATTACAAAAAAGATTTATGTTACAGTTCAACGATTCGCATTCAATGGCTTTACACACCCAAAGCAAAACATTCACTTTTCTATCTATTTCACTTAGATCACATGTTTGAATTCATTTTTTGACCTACTTCGTTCATAAACTATCGTCTGCTGCCTAATTTCCGCAACAGATGATAGATGCGAGCCTGTGTTTCATATACTTGCCTTGAATCTCACATACGATTTCAAAAGAATTTTATTAGTGAACACTGTTCCTAAAGTTTTGTTTTCCGTCCATCAGTTCCTTGTCGATAAGCGTTTCAAGTTGCAGTCTAAGACTCCTATCGATAAGCATTTTCAGTGGCAGCTGAAGTGCATATATTGTGATACCAAGATCGTAAGGTATACGAGCATTCGTCGGCCCTATCATTCCTGTTTTTTGCTAAAATTTTACACACACATTACAGAACGCTATGCAACGCATCATTTTCTTACAGTGCACTTGAAAGACACTTAAATTTACAGTACTGCGCTAATAGAACATTATTGAACTATCCTATCTCCAGTAGTCGATACTGCTACCAATGAATAATTTCAAGGTCAGGATGTGGTTACAAATAAGGAAAAATTAAAATAACACAATGACGCGTTAAAGTAGTGTGCTAGAAGGGCAGAATGCATTTTAAGATTGTCTGAGAATGTCTTGAAATGTGTGTAGTCAGCATCTTCTGCACTTAAATATGCAAGTTGAAAGCTTTTTTCAACTGGCACGATGTTTTGACTAACAGTAATGATTTTAGCCTATAATTCCTTTTTTTACTATGTGTTGTGTCGTTGTTGTAAACTTTTGAAAACATTTGTTTTTGTGCTTAAATTAAGGTAATTTCAATAAGAACATGCCAAATTTATTGTTAAATAAAATATCTTATTCTTAAGTCTATAAGTATCTGATAAGTAAATAAGACGAACTTTACAGTAGAATATTCAGAAATGTCCAAAAAATCAAGTTGAACTCATAAACGAGCAACCACAAACAGAGAAAAAACAATGGAAAAACGTAAATGTGCAACATATTGACATGGATTTTAGAGGATTCTACAATCAGGGCTGTGTATAAAGTAAGTAGATAGATTCACCAAAAGAAAAAAGAAAATTTTCTTGAAAACAAACATAAATTTCAAGGCATTCAATCCATTTATTATAAATGGAATGCATAGAGAAGGTTTGAAATACAAAAAAAAATGTATATATATATATACATAAAACAGAAAACCGTTAAGTGTTGTACTTGAACACACGTTGGAGAGTACAAATCGAATTGGTGTACGAATTTTGAATAAAAGCAAAACAAAGTCAAAGTTATTTTGTTTCCTTTATCAAAGAAAAGAATATATACATACATACTTACCGATATAAATATGTACTACATTTAGGTGTCTCGTTTAATACATATATAAAAGAATATATTTAAGATTATAAATGAAACAAAATCTGCTAGTTAAACAGAGAAAACATTTGTACTTGTATTTTCATACAAAAATAAAATGAATCTGCTTAAAGAAAATGGTTGTAAACTCTTCTTAATTTGTCGTTTCTTTTAAAATCTAAAGTGAACAAATAGTACCAACAAATCAGATCTGAGAACACACCTAGTGATTTAAAAAAAAAATAACAATAACATTTGTCAATATAATCTGTTAAAAAAAAACAGAGAAATCAAACTGATGAATCCATTAGATTTGCAGAATAATGTTCTTAACCAAAAGCAAGAGATTAACTCTGACGACTTGTTTTTTATTGGGAAAAAATATGAAAAATATTTGAACAAACGAAAATTTTGTAAGTCTGCAATCACAATTTGTACCTTTTATAGAGTATGCAGCAAAGATGTTTATATCACGAAAAAAAACAAAAACATTTTGTGAAATTTCATGATAAAAAAATGATTCAATGGACGACTATTTTTTCTAAGACAAAAAAATACTCAAATGAAAACTGAACTTCAAACAACAACAAATGTATATGTAACTGTCTTGCACTTACTTTTAATTTGTCCTTTTCTTAAAACCAAAAATGCATAAGATTTATTGGACTGGTGGAAGTCTTGTCATTGCCTAGTTTTCCCTGGAGGAATGTGAAGGTGAAATAACATATTCGATTACACATTTTCCTCTAGAGACCACAGTTTTTGCCCGAAGAAAGGGTTTGCGTAACTGGAGGCAGCTGGCGAAAGATCGTGTTGGCCGGAGAGGCTTGTTGGTTAAGGCCGGACTGTAGTGGCAAATAAAGAGGAGGAACATTTTCTTCCTTCCATTATTGGACCCATCAGAAAATAAATTGAATGGCACTAAAGTCAGGGCCTAGAGCTGCTTCAGCAGCCATCTGGAATGTAGGTAAAATTGTTCTCTAACGAGTGATGAATTGCCAAGTGGAAGATATCTTTTTTCCACAGTTCATACTCTCTGAGTGTGGTCAACATTTCGATTGATATATAACCAATGAATGAAATTTCAGCTTAGAAATCGACCTTAAACTGGGGTGAGGAGGCACTTACGTCTCAACTCTGGAATCTTCCCATTTATCTCAACTTGTATTTCTTCTTTCTCTCTTTTGTCTGGTGGAACAGTCTGGAGGTAAAGCCTCACGTTAACTCAACAACCTATCCAGGCCAGTTGCTAAGTTCTAAACCTGTCTCCATTCTTTCAATTGAGGACAATCTTTGATGTGTTACCGTAATGGTTCCATACCAATGCAGTAATACAGCCGGTACTTTGGTATTCAAGAGTATTTAATTTACGTAAATTATTTGCACAGAAAGAAAAAGTGAACAAAAGCAGTCCTTTTCAAGTCCCTTTTACTATAAATATTTACTGGATGGTTGACTAAATTTAAAAGTTTGGAGAATGTTTTCGTTTCAATGTTGTCGCATCAGTCCCAAATTCCATTTCGCATATACGAAGTTCGTGCAGTAGAAAAAGAACAAGCAAAATAAATTTTGTAAATTTCTTTGAAATAAATAATTGTCCAATTTTTTTACTGATCACGTCCTTTAATCAAACCAAAAGAGAAAACTGTTATAATGAAACTTAAATAAGAAGTACAACAAAAACCGAAAATAAATTTGATATTTTTAAACATTGTTATTGGAAAATGTTTTCTTTTTGAACTTAAATCGTTGAAAATGTAATAGGATTAACCCGTAAGAGAGAAGAACAGTGAAATACAAAACTGAATTTTAACGAAATTTTTAATGCAAATGTGATTGTTTTACGTGTGAAAAAAAAACAGACAAGATAAAGTAAATTTAATTGCAAATTATTGAAAAATAAGTAAATCTACAGACACACACACACATTCAATTTGTATGCATGGATTATTAATGTATTTTAGGATTAAAATCAACACAAAAGCAAAAGTAAAATACAAAAAGAACTTGTTCTCCATTTGTTTTATTATTTGGTACTTATTTTTGGTGAAACGATTTGATTTCTTTGTTCTTCTGGTTCAACATGGAATCACGGACCTGCTGCTATTGGAGTTATATCTTCTGTCAATGTGGTGGAAAGCAGTAGTTCATATATGATCATCAGTTGGACGCCATTTATAGTATCATATGCCGATTGCGATAATGATGATTTGTTTGTGCAGTTTGTGTAGTGAGTAGAGTGAGTAGACGTAATTGGTACGTCAACTCCCATTTCGGTCTAGGTTTAAGCCCATTCTCCTTATATATATGTATTTACTGCTCCACATCCCCTTTTTTGCCTCTGAAATATTTCTTGACTCCTTGTGATTGTATACATCTGTAAATACTTTGAACAGCTGAAAGTTACCCGTCAGTATCTGAAATATTTTATTTTATGGTGATCTCTGTTGCACCACTTGACTTCTTCTTTTCCTCAAAAATTTTACGAATTATAAAGGTGTTTAAGGACTCTCTGGTCAAATTACAGGAGAAGTTTCATTTTTTTTTTGAGCAGATTGTGGTGTCAATCCATTAGAGAAAATATTGTCACTAGGTAGGTATGACATAGAAAACAAGGCTAGCAAAGGAGTCTGTTTTTCGTCTTCAAGGATCAAGAGGTACAAAAGGTGGCATACATAAACGGAATATATGTACGATCTACGAATGATCCGAAAAATCTTTGGCGCTAGAAAGTGTTTGCTTCGATTTTGTTTATTTATTCTGTAAAACAAAAAATTACGTTCAATACTTTTCCTTGTTTCGTAATCAACAAAGTAGGAAGAGTGGCTTTCTGCATACCAATACAAGATTTGTAATGACGAAATTTAATTCTAATTGGCTTCATTTCAAAGTCTAAAAATTCGGTTTATACGTATATATCTAAAAATGTAAAATGGAAAAAAATATTTTGGAAATTGTGGGGCGCAGAGTTGTAGTCAAACCTGGGACCTTCAGCGTGAGTCGACACATTTACCTACTACGCCAGGGCGAACAAAGTCAAATTTCAACCAACCTAATCAATCGTGCTGGGACATAGAAGGATGCGCGCGGACTCAGTTTCTGTTGAATTATTGACGCAAGTGCAGTTGTAACACTGCGACTGGAGTCGAATTTGACTATTAGATACGACAGTCGTCGTAATTAGGGTGTTTGTCTCTTGTTAAAGCTGTTGCTGTTCTTCCATTCAAACAGGCGGTTATTTTTATGCGCTGTCTCACAAGATAGGTATATGGGAAAGGGGGGAAAAATGATGAAAAATAAAACACATAATTTAATTTTTGAACAAATATTTTGTATTTAGGATCTATTTGTTCTTTAAATTATTATTTTAAGTTTCTCTATTGCTTAATTGGTTTGGAAAGGAGGTCAAATAAATAACATCAAACATACACTTTTCAAAGACAAATCAAAATATACAATCACTTTTTAATCCTTAATTCCTGACACGTATTTAGAAAAATACTGAATTCCAAATCACATCTTATCTACATGCCCTGCACACATACTCTTATGTGATGGCTTAAGAACATAAAATGCACAAATTACACAAAACAAGAAACACAAAGATACAGTCTTAAGCTAAAAAATGAGGTTTCCCTGATGTTCCTACTATAAATGCAAACTTGTTGGGGATCCGATTGATAGATCCACTACCAAACACTATCCCTAATGTGATGAGTAATTGATATTGTCATTTGAGAGATAGTTTCTGTTGATTCGCTTAAATCTACAGTCTCAGTTTATAGTCCCTTATTAAAGTATACCTTTTCAGGTACATTTTCCTTCGTATTCTTCACCATCTCATTGTAGAGTTCCGGTTCGAAACGCTTTACTGTTGAAGTCTTGATGCTGCACATTTGTGGGAAGAGAGCGCATGCAGTTGGAACCATAAAAACAAGGCTAAAACAGAAATAAATTCTCAGTTAATTGATGGTGAAAGGGTGTGATGAGCTCTGCGACTTACAAGCAACCGACCAATGACACTTGGAACGGTGCATGCATGAAAGTCATCTTCTTAAATGCTGGGATCTGCTCAAGTTTTTCCATAATCACAGGCAAAACTAACATTCCGGGAGCAGCCATTACAATCCGTGACAGTACAACTTGGGATATGCCCTTGACAGCTGCTAACCGACTCTTACCGATCACGTTTCCATTCTCGTCTTGCACTTCGACGCCGTTGGTTATTTCGTTTTGTCTCATCAATGGGATGTTAACGCAATTGGCAGCAGCTACTGCTGCAAATGGAACATAGCGCTGAAAAGACAAACGCATTTTGTTGACGGCCGTGGTGATGAAATGATTATCAGTACTTGAAAGATGGGCGATGCTCGCTTTGTCCAATAGCTTTTGCATCCCAAAGCAGCAACCAGAGCACTTGTTGTTGCGGAAACGTAGGCTACTCCCAGTTGAGTCACGGTGGTGGGTGAATTTGCGTTGCGATTGGTGTAGTTGACAACCGCGTTGAAAGACTGATTTACAAACTGCCAAAACACCACTGCTGGAACTGTCCGATAGAATTGAAGCATTGCTCCGGTAATCAACATTCCACCAGGAACCTAGGAAAAAATACAAATAGAGAAGGCCAGTATAGAGATATAGAGAATAATAATGGATAATAGTCGATGAGCACGTGAGCTTCAAGAAACTTTAGTCAAGTGTTATATGAACAGTTGACATAAGGTGAAATGAAGGAGTATGGAAATATGTACCCATAACGTAAAAACTAATAAAGTTCAGATTAAGTTTCGGACTATTGCGGCTGAATTTAGCACGCCAGGAACAAATTATCGCAGAGAACAAATTAAAAAAAAAAAACAGTCAAAAAAAGTTGAAAAACAAAACTGCATTCAATCGATCTTTGACCACAGAACTGTTTTCAGACACATGTGCAATAGGTACGTTTCCGCCATAAACAACAGATAATAATATCAAAAATAAACCTATAATCTAAAGTAGAACACATCAGACAAGATGTACCCCACTCAAACCACTTATCAGACAATCAATCGCTTAATACATAATAAGGCAATCGTAGCGACCAAGACAGCCATGCAAACATCTCACCACTTCGCGAAATATCACGTGCACACATGCTTGCCCATCTTCCCTCTAATCACGCTCTACAACAAAGTACGACAAATAGTCTAAATAGATTAAACTAATTAGAGATCACTTGTAATGATGTCTTTTAATAGAAACTCATGAGAAGACATCCGGCACGAGAGTACACACCCACATGGCAGATGCCGTCACGACAAAAATGTGTTCATACGGTCGTCTACCAATATATTGCTGACCCAAAGCAAGGACAAACCTGAAAACTCATTCGTCCACAGAAATTCTGCAACTCTCCGCTGTCTGGATGAAATGCTGACGTATAGAGTTTCATCGCATATTTCACATCCTCCGTCGATGTTCCAGCTGGTTCTCTTCCCAGGCGATATTCTTCCACAAGTTTTTTTGCTTGTAAGAGTTTCTCACTTGACACCACAACAGTTCTGGGATCAGTCATCCAAGCGAAATGCTTAAAACGTCCGATGAACGAGTCAAGATCAAACAGAGGTTTGTCCACATTGAGGCGTTCTGAAACGAAGAAGCAATTTTGTAGTTCATAAGACATTTTTTATTTGTGATTTTTTATGTAACCTGCATGAAGCATTATGACGTCGAATGAGTGCACCAGGTGGTCCCTTGAAAAGTGTTACGTAACTTTTTGGAATTTGTAAACCAGAATATATCACACTCGTTGCAATGTGCAGATGGCCTCTTTTCACAGTACACAATTCTCCTTACAACACAAATGATTTATATACTTCGTCCGATATTAATTGATTGGCCACTTGCCAACTTGGATGAAATGGAAAGTTCTTTAATACTCTTGCAATCAGCCTCGTCTTCTGAATGAATGCTACAAAAGTGTATCACCGTGTGTAAGTGAAGATGATGACAGGCAAGGTTAATACTTATGTTAGTTCATGGCACAAATCTGGATGAAAAAGACGAGGTAATAAACAAATTGTTTCTTGTCGGCGCAGACAAAACTGAGTACTGCACCGAAGCTCAGCTGACATATTCGCATATGACAGATTGGTGTTGTGGCTCACAATGGTGTGTAGTGAATAACAATCACAATAGTGATGAGCGTTCAAGAAAAACTGCATGCAACGGTTGTTAAAAGAATGGGTGCGATTATATTTGGAAGCAAACTTTCTCAAGCGCAAAGGTTAACAATTACGAAAGGTGGTGAGAAAAATCTTCAATATTTTTTGTATGCCGTTAATATTGTTTATAATTAATTAACGCAAAACTCACAAATGAAAGAAGAAACAGACAGATAACATTTAAAAGAAGATGTCACGTGTTCATATTTATGTTAGGGAATGTAATTCATATATATGTACATAATTTAATTCATTCGATTATTAAATTCTTAACTATTACAAATAACCCTACCAATGGGATGGCCCCACAGTCAATTTTTAAATGCAACGATGCCTTATTTTGAACTCTCACCACTATGACAACTATCATGCGAATCGCGGAAGTATCAAGATCATAATCACCTGTCAAATGCATAAATAATTTACACAAGTAAAACATTAAATGTTTTCGTTTTAGTATCTTGTATTTTGGTCCATAACTTTTTTTACACTGTGTTCTGTTGTAAGAAATAAGTTCAAAGTTCACCAAGTCCAATAACTAAGTTGAAAAGCACTTCGAAAATGTTTTACAATTAAAATGTCTATCCTTTCGCAATGCAACGCCGCATTCCTGTCCCTATTCCTACCTGTTCTCCTCAATTTAACCGCTTCACCGATATACGGAGCTAATATTTTAGCGGTATTCCCAAGTGTATGGAAGTCGCACTACCTCTTTGGCAGGGCAATCCTTGAAGAACTCGTCACAAGACAGCATCATAATGTAACACTTATAAGTGCCTTCAGAACGATGACTGATATCACAGCTAGTCAACTACCTCAGCACGAAAACCAACTCACCGAAATTCAGATCGATGGGATCGCACAGAATTGGCAAGAAATGGGATTGAGTCTGCAAATCGATCAAATGCATGACAAATCAATTATGGAAAGGTTTACGAGAATGGTGTACGCCGGAGCTTCGACAACAGATTTGGTTTTGAGCAGTAAACAAATGAGGGATATTCTACAGAGCAACCTGACGATTGATTTATTGATTGTAGATATGGTCCTTAGTGACGCATTACTGGGGTAAATTGTTGGTGAAATCGGAGTTAGGAAAAATGTTTTCATGTGCTTCTTATCAGTTTGTCTCAGTTCTACAAAGTTCCGACGATTGTCTTAAGTCCAACTGGGCCAAATACCTGGCTAAATCAAATGACAGGTAATCCGCAGAATTCCGCTCTGGACTCAAGCAATTTTTTACCATATCTTGAACGCATGACGCTATGGGAGCGGAGTGTAAACACTCTCATGAGTTTGTTCGAAAAGTTAACATACAAGTGAGTAAGCCTCTGACTCTGTATTTTTTATATTGTAAGTGTGTCGTTTTAGTTTCTTTCACATGATCTCGCAAGAAGCAGTCTACGCGAAACACTTTGAAGCTCTGGCAGCCGAACGAGGGGAATCGTTGCCACACCACCGTGAGCTGACCCACAATATCAGTCTTGTTCTCATGAACTCCCATCCGATTGTGCAGTACCCGCGTTCGTTTCTGCCCAATATGGTTGAAGTTGGCGGAGCTCATTTGAAGAACGAATCATTGCCGCAGGTTTGTCCTAAATCCACTTTTGACCCTCTCAATCTTTACAATGTATCTTCACACTTAAGCACCTTTCAAAGTTCATTGACGAATCCCAAGAAGGGGTAATCTATGTAAGCTTCGGTGCAAATGTTCGTACGTCTGACTTCTCGGATCACAAACTCGATGTTCTTTTTCATGCTTTCGAAGCACTCAGCGACTCAATGCGTGTTCTGCTCAAGTGGGAGGACCCGCAAATCGATTACAAATTGGAAAATATTTTCATCAGTGAGTGGTTTCCCCAACAAGCTGTCCTCGGTAATGTCAAAAAATACCCATTTTAAAAATGTATCCTGCTTACCATATTTCTTTGCAGCTCATCCGAAAGTGAAGGTTTTCATTACGGCAGCTGGAATCCTGAGTGTCATAGAGGCGATTCATTTTCATACTCCGATGATTGCGATTCCAATTCTACCCGAACAGGAAGTGAATGCGAAGCGTCTTTCAAACCGCGGTTGTGGTATTCATTTACCTTACGACGATCTGTCCTACGAATCGCTTCTGGGAGCCATTGACAATGCTCTCTCAAATTCCTCTCTTTCTGCAAATATTGTCGCTGCTGGCACTGTCCTAAACGAGCACCTTCAAGACCCCATGTCTCGTGCCATCTATCACATTGGCATGGTCTTAAAGACGGCCGGTGCCCCTCACCTTAAATCGCATGCTAATCAGTTGGGTTTCTTTAAGACAGAACTAGTTGATGTGCTGTTAATCATTCTTGCCGGCGTTTGTGTGATAATCGCAGTGCCATTTCTCGTTATTTGCATTATCCTGAGGAAGTCTTACAACAGCACTGCCCATGAACAAGCTGGACCAATTATTCGGCGGCGACGATCCTCAGAATCGGCGAAGAACAGAAGGGAGGGATTCAGAAGGACCATCAGTAATACGATGTAACGATGCTATGGGCAAGTGTACTTATTGTTGTTTTATTGAAGATTTTCATTTTGTTTGTTTTGTGCAATGTTTTCGGCGGTACTGGGTTCGAAAATTTGTGATATATTAAGAATATATTGGAAAAGAAAATGGAAAGAAACGTGTTTTATTTATGTATAAGGGGATATATAATATTATTTCGACATAGGGATAGGAGGTCTTTATGGCAGACTGTGCCCATGTGTTGTTTGATTCGCATTTAAGACAACTTCAAAGACGTTGGCGTCATTCGCAGATTTTACATAGCGAGAGAGTGAAATACTTGCTAAAAAAATTCGGTAATGGCTATTACGATAGTTGTGGTTGGAATCGAGTTCAAAAACATGATCCAAGGAAAGACAGACTATCAGATGTTCCAACCACATCCACGCAATAAATCATAACGACTGTTCTTTACTGCGGTTTCGAAAGACACAAACATTTATTTGTACTCACATGTTGCGCAACAAAAGTTGCGGTTGTGCAATACCGATTATAAGGAGGGTCTTTTAAGGTAAATATTAAGCTACATATAGAAAGAGAGTGACAGAGAAATAGGGAATATTGGACTTGTAAGAGATAATGCCCCAAAGTCCGATAAGAATAGATGTCTTGGGCCACCAAATCTTGTCTTAAAAAGCATCCCTGCTCGGAAGCGAATGATTAATTTCTTACACCTCTGCCATTTTTTGACTCACAGCTCTCGATTGCAATGTAAATCCAAAATGAGTCGAAAATAACAACAACCGTACGAACTGAAACGAAATGTGGTATTCGGGCGTATTCAAACGTAAATAAAAATGTGCCGAAACTGTGAATGTAATCTACCTACTGCACTGATTTTTGTTTTCTCCTTTCCCGTCCTTCTAATTAGAGTGACGCTACTTAGCAATTTTAAGCGTCGTTATCGTACATAGGTGCTCGAGTAGGCGCATGCTATTGTATAAACCAAAGAGTTACGTAATTGTTGAATCTGCTCCTCCCGTCACCAACAACGGTAAAATGAGTAAAAATTTGACACAGAATTTCCCTTTCATGTCTCTAATTCGCTTTTCTGCTCGCCCTCATTCAAAGACCAATCCACTTTTAAATTATATATTTAGTTTATTAAAAAATCATTCTATGCATATTATTATTTGTTATAGACAGGTTTGGTAACATGTCCACAAAACAGTAGAGATCGTGTTTCCTTTTCCACAATTATGTAGGCGAACGGTCTGTTTAAGTAGAATCTTGGCGGCGATGCCTTGTTGGAGAATGTGGCGGAAGAAATTGCAGTCGCTACAGTTCCCTCCTCGTTCACCTCAATCTTTGTCTGATGAATCAGCTGCGACAGATGAAGCTTTTGCGCGGAGATGTTAGAAAGATCAGCTAAATCCGGTTGGAAGACATCTTCTATGCCCATCTGAAAAAATTGACAGCCGTTAGGTTCGTGCGCATGTGAATTTGTGTTCAGTAAGCAAACCTGGTCGAGGATTGCATTCATCACCAAACTTGTGGTTGTTATGAATTTCGGCAAGAACAACTCAACTTCACTGTCATCCATGTTCGTGTCGTCCTTTTGAAGGCTGTCCAAGATCTTCTGTAATCCGACCTTCCGTAGGTTGGAAATGGCATCATTTAGACGCGTACCTGTAAATGGGAGACTTAACATGAAACATACTGTTACAAATTAACTTTGGGTTGTACCTTTTTTGGGGACAATCAAGATCATCGATAGGCGGTCCTCCTTGCCGTAGGGCAACTCCACAACATGTGCCTGCATTTCAACAATCGGCGCGTAGTTGAACGGGGCAGATAGGGTCATCATTTGACAATCGCCAATAATGTTCTCATTCTCGTCGTAGAAATATTCCACTTTCGTCTGTGATGGTTCGAACGGCAACTAAATTGGGAATATATGGCTCAGTACTCATCCCATCTAATGCGGGATTCCTTGTCGCTTACCTTCCATGCCCCTTTAAAGTAAATTGATGAAATCATAACCATATCAGCATCTTTGATGTCACTGGGTTGCAAGGCTGGCTCAATCAAACCCCTCGTTGCGTATTTTATGTATGAATTCATTTCATCGAGGGCAGCAGAAACCTTTTGGAAATCGATGTCTTTCAATTGAGCATCGTAATCCTTTATGACGTCTAAATATCCCTGTTTAATTCTATTCCGGTTGTTGTTGAAAATTGCTTGTGACGTTGACACTTCAATTGTTGAGGTGTTTACCCTGCAAAAAATTAATACAATGATCTTGTATGCAATAGGAAAATGATCTTAGCTTTAACGTACGTTAGAATATTCTGGATGTGTTTGAATCCGGATCGAAGATTTTTTGACGGGGTATTTTCAATTCGCAGAGCCTTTTCCAATTGCGTGCGTGTTTTATCATTGGCACCTTCGGTGATAAGTAGGAGTAACGCCCAAATCGAGAATGGCGATATCATGCAGTTGTTCTTTTTGCCAGCGATTAAGTCTGAAACTTTTGCGAACAGTTCGAGAGAGAAATCTTCTGCAGATTTTGAGAGATCCCTGATGATTTCTGACTGCGTTTGTGCATTCCTTGCGCTGGAAAATCTTCGCTGTGCGGAGATTGTTGCAACAAAAGTTAATAGAAGTATTATGCCTGCAAATGAAAAAGAAATAAACGAAAAGTTACATTTCAGATGACTTTTGATTCGATTTGATTATTTTGGTTACTGCTTAAATGGAGGGGAGCCCTATTTCATGCCAAATTTGAATGGTGATGTTTGAACATTTTCTCATAATCATATTCTGATTTACCTTTGGAGAAGGTGAGTGAAAAACTAACGAATCAGGTCAAACGAATTCTAGAACAATATCTCTTTTTCTTCTTTCCATGGCGCTACGGTCCGGGGCGGACCTAGGCCTCAACCAACATGCCTCACCGGCTAGCATGGTCTCTCGCCAGTTGACTTCAGTTGTGCACTCCAAGTTACTTGAAGTCCATCTTTCTCAACCGTTGAAGTCCATCTTTCTCAATACGTCATCTCAACCTCAGCCGTCCTCGGCTGCGGTGCCTAGCCATCTTAAGCGTTGTATCCGAAGACGCTTGACTAGGTAGATGCCCCGGTACAGCCGTTGAATCTTCTCCTTCAGACGCCATCAGCGCAAACAGGAACAAAAGTTCCGCGCAGAACTTTTCCCACGAAAAGACTAAGGACTTCCTCATCCGCTCTTAGAAGGAGAGTCTTAAGTCAGCCAATGAAAAAGAAGATTTATTTCAATGAAGTTAGTTTCGATTTCCGTACTGAACACCTTTAGAATTGCTGACAACACTCAAAGAGTTTCCATTGTCTGTGAAAAGCTTCTCAAATCTCGCCGTTCGGTGTCGGTGTTCTCTTTACTCGTGAGAGAACAATAGTCCCTTGTGGGCTGTAGTCTCACTCAAGTATTATTATTATATTCTTTGATGCATTGAGGCTTTGCTAGACGAAGAAAAACTCGTCTCTCGAAAAGACCATTAGGTTCCATCCAACTTCCCAATTCCAATTATCGTTCAGATCCTTTTCCGTCTTTGTATGTTTTTGATTATTTTCATGACATGCAGTGATAACTGTAAAATTATGGAGACATATTTCATACACTATCACCTAATTCTAAGATTCGGCATTCCTACGACTGAAATAGCTTTCAAAATAGCTGTCAGATTTACACCCGTAACTCTAGTAGGTTGATTCTTAGTCACCCTGGCACAGGAACAATACAAACTTTGCGGGATACCTAATCATCGTAATTGAAAGTTTTATTTTCATCCGTTTTAGCTCAAGGCTTTTATTCGTTTTACCTCCAAGCACTATTGTTCACAGAATATATGAGGCATGTCTTTATTACTAAAAAAAACTACTCTATTTGGGCGCCGTCGATGAAACCCCTACCGGCTTGAAGGACGGTGCAGTCCTCATGTATCACTAAGAATTTTAGATATCATAACAAAGAGACATGATTATTTTTGTGGTAATTTAGCATTTATGCCATTTTCTATAAGATTTCCATAACAAACCAAAGATCATTAAACCGATCGCGGAATTTTGCACTAATTTACTCAATTGTTGTGTAACACTGTTGAGAGAGTAAAAACAAAAATCTTATAAACACATGCTCCAAGAATGAAATTAATTGAATAACCGTGAAAAGAGTCCGGAAGTGAGTCTCAGCCGTTAAATGAAACAAGGAATGAAGCATACCGTTATTTAAGATCTCAACAAATAAAACAATTACAATTCAAAACATCCCAAGTCTCTTCAATGAACAAATTTAGATCGTGACATCGATTTAAAGGATTCGCGACTCGCGACTTCGAAACACATGTGTGCATACAGCAGGTTTTCTCGTCCAATTTCACAGAAAAATAAAATGAGAGTATGTTGATGATTCATTGCAAGAACCACTTAAATGATACTGAGATCGAAGGAATGTGCATATGTGTAGATAAAAATGTTCATATTTCACTTTCTTTCAAAACCGAGCTATGAGAAAATGAGAGCTAACAAAACTAAATTTGTGATGAATCAGTTTTGTATGAATGAACGCTTATGTATGTTTTTCCATTGACGCATTTATTAGAAAAGATAAACTACGTAAGCAGGAATAACCAGTTTCCTCGAAAAGTGACTGATTTTTTTTGTTAAATATTGGTTTCGTTTTTTTTTTTATTATTTTCTTTAACGCGAGGGACATGCATTCGCAGTTTTGTGTTCCTTCAATGGATTAATTCTTCTTCTGTGCGATTCTGTGTTGAAGGTGGGGTGAAGATTGAACACCAGCCAGGCGCATCAACATTTATTGAAGTCCAAGAGTCAATGAAATCGTGTAAAATTTAAAGATTGAGGAAATAAAATTGTACGATCTTTATTGGGAATAAAGCGTTTTTTCCAACAGCACTTTATTACACCACATTCTGCGCAAACAATTAAATGTATGCTTGTTTCGTCATCAAAGTTACGACAAGTCGTAAGAAACGTTTTTTTTTTGATAATTCGAAGGGAGTTTTTTTGCTGCTTAATATTTTCGAGTTTCTGTGTGCTTTGTGGCTTGTGTTAAAGGCAACCATTAACTTTCGTTTTATAAAAAAAAAATTGCTAAAGATTCAATATATGATTGCAACACGCCGAAATCCTTCCATACCTTGTCGAATTTCTTAAAAAAACAGCCTTTTATGCGAAAATATTTTTGGCCGCTTCCAGGTAAAAGTTGTTCGCATTTGACCTATGTATGCACTCTTTGTCGACTCAGCAAAGTCCGAATGAAGAGGGACGATTCCATTGGGGAAGTCGTTGATTAGCTTGACAAAGGAAAATATAAGGAAACCAATAGAGTTGGCGTGACCAAGAGATCAAGTATGAAAACGGCAAGAGAAGCATGTCTGAAAGGGATCGCAATCAACTCTAATGGTATACGAAAAAAGAGGCATCTCGCACCAGACGTGTGTCTGCAGAGGACCACATTCAAACCGAACTGCAGCACACGTTGGAGAAAAAGAAAAGTTTGCAACTTCCTCATTTTAACTGATACTGAATATATCTCAGCGGTTTTCCATTTCTTATGACTGATTGCTTGCTTTGGTTAATAGCATGGCGCCATTATCGGATTTCAATTTCTTTTGAAATACAGTAAGTTGACCGTCAATATTGATAGGCGTAACAACATCGACACATCCGTAGTACCTACGAGGTCATCATTACATTGTGGGTAAGAGCGTCGACTCCTACATCGGACTCTTGACTCTTATTCATCTTTCATATATTTCACGGTTCCAAATTACTACAGTTGCTTGCCTTGAAGATAGCCCGCAAGGTGTAAAGGACGACTTGATCATTGCATCAAAATCCAGAAATTAAAAAAAAATCACTCTTCTACAGAATTTCGCAGAGATTGAGTTTAACGGTAAATGTGTATAATCAAGTTTCTTGGACCCTTTAAATTTTCTTAATTATCCATCAAATACGTGAAGGTATTTATAGACAAATAATAATATAAATGAAAACACGTTTGTCTTCTCAATGACTCGTTCCTTGTGAATTTTTAGCAGCTGGAAGTTTCCTTGATAACTCGTTTCGCTGAATTATGATCGTCAAGGGGAATTACAACAAGAATTGAGAGTTTAAAACTTAAAATTCATCACATTGTAGTAGTTTAAGGTATTTCTAAGCATGTGAGCGGACATTCATTAGAACATGTTATAGCCAGCACAAGCGTAAGCGCCGGAAAAATACCTTAAAATGTCTTGCCATTTTTATCTGCACATCTACAGACGGTGCTCATCGATGCAAAACCAGTCGTGGCATTGAGGGAAGCCCAGTTCATAACCGTTGGCGTTAACGAACGTCAATGCATTTCTGCTACCAACAAGTAATGCAAGTTTATTTTCACATTTGTTTTTTTTTTCACTCTCCCTCTCTCACTCTCTCTCTCTCTCTCTCTCTCACTCCCTTTCGCAGCCTCTTCTCCACGCGTTTTTTTCAACGCTTAATGTGCGCATAAATGGATGTGAGCTATTCGCAACCGATCAAATTGAAGAAGTCTACAACTGCGTGAATATGGAAGACCTTATTTTCTTATCGCCCAATAGCATATTGTTTTTCTGACCTCTCCGAATTAAAAAAATGTGATAACATATAAACATTTTTTTCCAATTTACCAATACCATTTGTTTTTGCCGCAGCAGACAAGTTTATTCTCAAGTGGTTATCATCTCTACATAAAACACAAGATTAAAAACTGAAAAAAGTTAAAAAGCTACAGCCAAGCGTCAAGGTGAACTTCGTAATTCTCCAGTGAAATACTCGTTTTCGTGAGCAGAGCGTAGCAGTAGTGTAGCACAACAAATCTTCAAAAATTCAACCTGACGTCATGTGTATACACACATGTATGCATATATGATTCTGCTCCTCATGGGTTTTTCCCACTCCAATGTTCCACACACAATACTCAAGTTCGTCATGCCGCAAAAGGTCAGAAGTGTGAAGAAACAAAATAGGCAGAATCCGACAAAGGCGAAGTATATTGAACGGATGATCTTTTAATAATTAAGCTAGTGTGCGGGAAGTTCGCATATTTCTTTCTTACCACGATTAAGCAACATTTTGTTTGGCTTTTGTACTTGTGCCGATCACAATTAGAGTATTTTCTGTGGACGTTTTCCAAACTGAAGTTTTTCTGTTTACATAAATAAATTCACAATTAACATGCCCGACAACGTAAGAACGGGAACACAAACAAAAATTCACCAAAAATCTCGTTTAGATTTACACAAACTAGACACTAGGGTCATTCATGGGTTGAAGCGCGCGCGCACACACATACACATTAAGCACTGTACCACTGTATGGGAAAAGGAATCGAGAAATTGAAATAATTTTGCCAATAAGAGAGATTAAGACACGAGCTATTCTGAGCAGTCCAACAAGCGGTCACAGCTCTCCTCCAAACACCACTGCAAACTGACGGCAATACCGGAATGATTGGAGATTTAATACGAGAATGATGCACGACCGACTAACCAGACCAAGTTTGCGATAGCACTTACTACACACAAGCGTATATAGCCCAGCTCTCAGGGAGATACAGAATAGCTTGAAACGGGCTGAACTTGGGTCAGACCAAGGGGTAGAGCATGACTTTTCTTTAGTTTTAAGTTGTCTCATAAGTTTGTTGGCTGTATAGTTTTCATTACCAAATCATTCGAATTTTGGACAGAGATTTTGATTAGAGCCGTCGAAAGTATTAAAGCGGAAGTCGATCATTTCGGTTTTGATTCACTCGTTTTGTGCTGTGTTTACGTCTTATCACTGAAATGCTCGAGTATGTACATACATATAATATGTATGAACTTTCTGCTGGTATTCCCGTATTAATTTTTGCACAGATAACATAATAGAAACGACGCGTCGTCGACGTTCGGACTCAATGTCTGACTCAATGTTTGCGTTTGCAAGGTGAAATTTTTTGACGTTATAAGTTTGCTTGGAAACCTCAAATTACTTCTATGTAAACTGAAAATACGTGTTTGTGAATTAGAAATTCCAGACTCAGCAGCATTTGGGCTTGCAGACGCAATTAAAATGTTTATGTGCCCACGTAATGTGAGAAAAAGCAAAAGATCATCACAACCCCTTGCACGGCTGTGATGTCACATCAAAAAGGCAAACCTTGTTTTATAAATCTTAAATGTACTATAAATATGATTTCCAGGTCCAGATATTGAAAAACGTCTTTTTAGAAGAAATATCCAAAACGATCTTTGCAAGCAGTGCCACTCGAATTCTAGATGTTGTCAAAACAGTTTAGATGATGGCCTTTACCTTTACAGCCTACTTTTAAGCCGGCTTTCATTGCTGTTGAGCTTTCGCCTGAGATTGATCAAAATGGGCAGATTTTGAAACAGATGTTCTTAGAAAAGCCAAGCAAGTGGTCAAAGCCTTATTTCATATTACCTCCAAGTCTTTCGGAAACATCAGCGGACGAGATGGATTTCTATGTGCTGTTGTGGGAGTTCCTTGCAGGATCTGAAACGCAGTAGTTAGGTATGCTATGTCTCGATGGTTTGGTAGCGTGGGACGAATGTCTCCATTAAGCCGACTTCCCAAGTGAATGTAGGCAATAGCTGGAATGCACTATACCAGCACTATGAAGATGTCATCTCGACATCAAATAAAATAGTCAGCGTTCTCAAAATAACAGTGACAAAAGAGATACCCCAGTGAATTTGTTTTTTCTTCGTCTCTAGAACGCCTGCAGAAATCGATTGCCGATAGGTTTAATCTCTTAGCTGTAGCCTTTACGAATGTGTAAACTTTTCCTGTTGTTTCTTATAAGGGATTTGGCTATATTTGGGTCATACGTATTTAGGCCGCAGGCAACACACTTATGGGCGGATGGATAACATTGTCGTGTCAGTTCATCCGCTTTGGAGCATCCAAGGACCCTGCAGGTAACAATTTTCCTACGTTTCGGGCTGTTTAGGTCCTTTATGCTGCTCGCCGACAGACTTTATGTCAATAAGACGGAATTCAAAGTCTTCAAGGCCGATTGACTGTTAATACAATTAATTTTCATACCACGTCTATTTGTTGAACAAACTGTTCATCTTTCTTTATGGAAAGATTTTAGTTTGTAAGACGCTTAGCCGATAGGCATTGCTTATTCAAAGTGTCTCGCACCTGTTTCTTCTGTCTTCAAGTTTTCACCGAAAATTGGGATTTTCCGAATGAGAGTTGTTGCAAAGGTTGAAGGTGAAGCTTACATGTAACATAAATTTAAGAAATGAAGCAAGAAGATGTAGCGTCTGTGGATACGAATTATATGATGCAGTATCGTTGCAGAACTTGTTCTCGAAATATGATGACGTAGAAGGAACGTAAAGATCTTATCGATTAATTTGCATATAAAAAGTGTTTAGAAGACAAAGAGATGTCGTGCAACTTATTTTTGGAAAACCCATAAAGATTATGCGTAACGTCGACTCAGAGGCATTGATATCATCAAACGTATAAAACGAACAATCAGTTTTGTTCTCGTGAGTGTCAAGAAGGAATCGTCTCATTGTTTTTATTTTTTTGTGGTTAATGTAAATTCGACGAAGTTTATGTTTATGTGTACTGTTATCAACATTGAAGTTGTAGTATGAAGAAATTCAAGAGACTCGCTGGGATAGAACGGAAGACAACTGCTCTGTGTCCAGTCTTTGGTGGCAACTAGAAAATAAAGTTCTCTTGAGGATGTTAGCCATCACAAAATAAGGCTTCGTTCGCTTTTGTTCATGAGACAGACGTGCTTTGTGGAAAGGAAAGCCATTAAAGTTGTACTCGGACTTGGCTTTATTGTGGAGAAGAAAACTTCAAACTGTACAGTCACATCGAATTTGTCGAACGAATATGTTCTTATTTTGTTCTCAACAATGTCGGTTAAGTCATGTAAAAGAAATGTCGACCAACGGTTGGGCTTGGAATGTCTTCGATTCCAAAACCGAGACACAACATTATAAAAATGTATCTTGTTTCTGTTTTTGTGTCCTGATGGAAAAGGGGACACACGTATAGCCGCTTAACTGAAGACTGTCCTTAGAAGGAGAAATGTCTTTATATGAACATTTTTTCCAGGTACTAACGCACACCGAAGAAGATATTTCGGTTTGCAGTCGTCGCGTTGCGTTATGTTTGTCGAATTATGCCAGTTTTACTCACGAATATTTGTAACGCACTCATTCGGATTTCTTCTCAAACTTGTCATTCTGAGTTCGCCTTAAGCTGCCTTATTCTCTTTTGAGGGAATAATAGCTGTCTCGACACAAGTGGTTCCTAAAGAAGCAAGGAACTGGTCCTTTATGTACTGTGGTGCCATTTCGTTTTCATACAGACTTTCAACGAAAGTCTGAAAATTGTTCAAGATGTCGAACAACTTGTCACTTCAATAATAATGAACGTTAGTTAGGTTTTACAATGCAACGCAAGAACTAGATATTTACCAAATTTGCAAGTCATGTCGAGTTCACATTTTCGTTCACCAACTAATAGAGTCCTCTGTAATAGACTTCATTCTTGATCGAATGGTTCTGCTTTTGTGCAAAATTTGCACTTGTCTGATTATCTTACTTAAAAGAGCGCTGAAATGTTAGTAAATATTTGAAAGAAAATAGTTGTTATGTAGATATTAGTTTTATTTTATCCGGATTCAATACTTAAGGGTTTTACATTAAATGCTTGTATCGCACTGCTGTATCTTTGAAATAGAATTCAATATGCATACACTCTAGTGTATTCTCATTAAAGTATTTAAGAATTCGTTAAATGTATCTCAAATATTTATTAATTAAAATTCTTCGTGTCCTCATAAATGCTTTAAAATTTCAAATTTTTGAAAATAAAATAATCAAATGAGAGTCAAAATATGTTTGTCCGACTACAAATATGAGTTTTTTTTTTTCTTGCTCTTCAATTTTGTGTTCAGGCATAATTGATAAAGAGTTTCACTAAATTGATATCTATGATATACATTTTTTATCTATTTAGCATGTTGCAAGTTGACTTAGATTAATTTTGTTTCTTGTTTCGTCGTTTACTCACTTCTTCTTTTAACTCGAATAAGATGTGTTTTCTTATGCGTTTGTATCATGTTTTTATTATGGAAATTGATTCTTAAATATAAGAATGCGTGTTTGTGTATATGTGTCTGTGTTCAATAAAATTCGCAATTTGCTTGTTTGTCATTTGTTTGTATATACTTATGTTTTTTTTATTTAGAAATTTTCAAATTGAAATTACATTAAATTATGGAATATATTTCAGTTATATACGAATATACACTTATATTTTTTAATGTGTTGCATGTTTTTTTTCATCCATTTAAACCTTAAGAATTAAAATAAAAAACAAATAATGTAATAATAAACAACATGACTACACCTACGCTGAGAGAGAATTTAAACAATTTCTTGTGTTTATTTGTTAATAATTGTATATGCTTAACAATTAAATAAAAATTCATTAACATTTAACGAAACTATACATACATATAAAAACAAGGAAAATATATTCATATATATATTATTTTCAATACTACATATGTATTGTTGTATATAGTAGTAGTTGGTAAGCTATGCAAGTTATAATCATGTTTAGCAACTTTATTTTCATCTCAATACCATTTACATGTATTTTTATTTATTTTTTTTTCTTTTTATTGAACAAGAGATAAGCACGCGCAACAGAGGTTTTTGAATCGTATGCACATACAAAAACAAAACAATCAATAAAGCGTATAAATACGTTATTGAAGGAAATTAGAAGCTTGTATTTTGTTAATCTTTTTTCAAAAGGTGATTCGATTAGTATAATTGTGGTGGGACAAGGGTTATAGTGAAAGACCCTCTGTGCTACACCCATGCCTTTATAGTATTAGTACAGTTTCGAGAATATTTACTTTGCATATATGTATGTAATTTTCCAAAATTCCTTAAAAAAATCTGAAAAAAATAAACGAAACGCCAGGTAAACAAAAAAAAACTTAAAAAAAACAAACATCCAATTTTGTCAAATGTTGCTTATATGCTTTTTTTATGCTCTGTATGGTTTGCATTTATCTTATTCATTTATGAGGAGATGAGAAAAGGGGAGAGGAAAATAAGGAAAAGAGAAATTTATCGCAGATCTGGATCTTCGTTGGCAGCTTTCTTGATTCTTAACAATATGGTTGTGTACCACTGATCAAGCCGTGAAATGCTGTCGTAATCCTTGACAGCATCAGTGAATCCTTCGATATTTTGCTCTTCCAAGTGTTCAATTAAAGTCTGTAAAAAGTATGTAAGTAACTGCTTTACATTTTATCAAGCCAACAACACATATACCTTAACTAGTTTGTATTCTCGTGAATCCTGAAAAGCTGGATATTGCTGGGCATATTTCTCAATTGCATGTTGAGCATTCAAAAGATCAACACTGAGATGACATAATGCAGCTCGGAAGAAGTATTCTTTGGCGCTGTATTTGAGTAGAGAACTCTCCAAAGACGATGTAGCCACCTAAGCGACAACAAGCAAATTAAATGCGTAGACATTTATAAATAGATCACAATGTACCTGTTCGTAAATTTGTATTGCCTTGTCATAGTCCTCTAATTGAGCAGCGTACTGTGCGACTTTCAGCATGCATTTGTTTGCTGAGCTAACAGACTCCTCACCGCGGAAGTAGTCAGCTGCCTGTTCGTAATGCTGAATTGACTTTGCCTATCATGTTTTAATCTTACAATGAATCATTCACATCCGCGAACAAAAAAATTGATTAAGTCATACCAAAGTATTGGGATCCGTTTCGTACATTTCAGCGATACTTTGATGATGCTTGGCAGCCATCGTGAAGCGTCCCATGTCAGTATATATATCGATTGCCTTTAATAGGCAAGATACTGCTTCTTCAACATCCGACTAACAAATAAATTATTGACAAATTTTCAATTTTTATTTGGACAATTTTTAATATCACACTTTACCTTTTTGTAACAATTAGACGCATCAACATACATTGTGCCAGCGTCATGACGGCTGCCAGCTCGTGCATGTAATGTTGCTGCTTCGCAAAATGCCTGTCCTGCTTTTGACCAGTTTTTGGCCATCTTAAACATGTTTCCCGCACGTTGATAGCATTCGATTGCATCTTCAACCTTATTTGAGCCACTAAGTACGACCAATTGGAAAATTGCGATTTTAAAAATATCCAATTAGAATAAAAGGAAGGAAAAAACAAGGAAAAACACTCACCCAAACAAAGATCCAAGGAAACCTTTTTGTTGAGTTAATTTTTTTTCAGCCTCAGCCATTAGCTGCATGGCTTTTTGTTCGTTATCTGCCATCGTTTATGAATTTATGGAAAAACTGTGATGTTTTTTAAAAGAAATTTTCCCCTTGGAATGATAAGAAAAAATTTTCTCTTTATGACACACAGAACTATTGATTTCTTTTCACTTTCTTCTTCTCCTTATTGGATGAAGTTGACAGGTCAACTACAAATTCGTTGATGGCGCTGCCGTCTGGTGCTGGTTACTTGCAAAAGGGTGTGTTCGAAATTATTGTTTTTGCAAACGTCGTATGTCGTGTTTAATATGTGAACTTGGAGGAATCAAGGATGTGATAAATGATTAGAATCTTGAAAAATATATTATATCCAAATTGATTCAGCATAGGTGAAGTATCCAGATTCCCTATAAAAGGTATGAGTCACATCTCTATCAAATTCTAATAAATAAATTTGTCCCTTATAAATTCGGTTTTAGTGGATTTTCGTCTTGCATTTATTACTATTTACTAGTTATTCTTAACAGTCACAGAAATATTAATTAAAAATAAATTATAATTATGTTGTAATTGGTTTTAAATTTCAGAATACAAACAAACGAACAAACCTTCATGCTGTCATAGACAATATTTGACATTTCTTAAGTCCTTCAATTGCACATCATGTCGGTCAAAGTGCCACTTTGAAATATATTTTGTTTGTTATTGGTATAGGAATTCTGGCTTAATCAATATAGATTAAATATTAAGGAACCGAATAGACCTGAGGTGAGACATACTTATCTGATACCACTTGAGATAATCAAACTAGAAATTACAGAAATAATTCTAAGGTCTACAACTATAAACTAGACCTACGTATGAAAATAATACTTTTTTTATTGCCTTAACGTACTAGTCTAACCGCAATACATGTCCTCTTAAAACACACATATGTAAATGTAAGATATGTATGAATGTTAATAATTTAACACCTTAATTTCTCCCTAATGGCAGTGCTATTCATTAAAATTCTACCTGGAAGTTGGTGACCCTACAAAAAACAGCCAAAATGTTTTCAAGCATTCGATCGTTCATATCTCGGCATCGAAGGAAATTCATAGTGACTGGAGTGGTGGTGGGTGGATCATTTTTGGTTCTTAAGTACGCTCAGAAAAAACTACGAGATTTTCAAGAGAATCAAGCCCGAGAGTTTCTGGAACGAACCAGACGCATACAGTATTTCGAATCGACAGAACGTAATTGTAATCAAGTAATCGTCGGTATCAGTACTGATCTGTGTAAAGAGATCATTGCATTTGATAACACCGATGAAATTCTGGAGAGGTTACGACGAAACCCAGAGAATAAAGTCGAACTCTGGGAAGAGCTTAAGATCATTGCATTTACACGACTAACCGCATTGATTTATGCCACATCCATGCTGAACATAACATTGCGTGTTCAAATGAACCTCATTGGCGGCTATGTGTATAAGGACACTGTGAGCGAAGAGCATAAAATAACCGACAACATAAGGGAGGAGTATTTGTCGTTAATTCAACGTTTCTTAGGGGAGGGTCTGGTAAACCTGGTCAATTTGATTAGAACCAAAGTCAAGAGTATTCTTAAAACACAATCACTAACGACCAAGCTGAGTCTCTCGGATTTGGAGCAGCTTTTCTGGTCAATTCAGATGTCAGTCAATAGCGACGTGAATGATCCGAATAGCAAACTGTCCAATTACATTATGCCGCAGCCGGTGAGCGAGACTGGAGGAATCCTTGATAAGATGATAAGCGAAACTCTGGACCTGCTGGAGAGCGATGATGTAGCTACAATATGTTCGAATAACACTTGTCGCGGTTTCTCAATTGCTGTTGATAGCATTGCGGAGTGCATGGGCGAAACAGTAAAAACGTCGTTGCAAAACAGAGAGCAAGCCTCCGAGCAAGTGAACGGGATAATTGATGTAAATAAAATCGAACTGGCACTAGCAAAATTAATTCCCATTCTAAATGGACTCACGTCGAGGGGTGTAGACACTAGCAGGAGACCGCAGAACCTTGCCACATCGCTTGTATCATTCTTCTTGGTGTCGGAAAAATGCAAGACGTTAGGAGCAAATGTTTATGAAGTTTTTAGTACATAGGACGGCGATTGACAAGACATAGTCTGTGACTCGCTAGTATGGCGGATGACTACGCACTGTGCATTCCTTGATGTATTTTGCTTTGTGGAGAAATGATTCTTCTTTTTTTAGTTTTTGTATCTGTCCTGGGATAAGTTGATGTGATGGTTTCTTTAAAAAATAAAATTTGAGTTAATTTATCATTGTGAATGGAGTCGTTTTTCTTTGGAGAGTTCGCAAAAATTTCGCATTTTCCACTAGTGAGGATTGTGATGTTAGGACAAGGAAAGAGGAAGAACCAATACGGCATAACTAATCAAACAAGACAAATCCATCTAGGTTTTCAAGAAGATTTATTGTTATTCGACTGGCCAAGATTGAAGAAGTCCAGCTTTACGCATTCTTTCTGCAACCGCCTCTCCATCGTAATTCTTGTGAAACTCTGCTACTCGCCTTTTCCTCGGCTGTTGTCTAAATATGATATAGATGGAACCAGCAGCAATTGCAGCAGCCAAAGCACCATAAATATCTCGCTTTGCCTTCGCCAATTGTAATCCTTTTAATTGGGGTTTTCCCGATGTGACCATCGTGACTTCAATTTGTTTTTGAGTTTGAAACCTGAATGAATTTTGCATCCGTTTTCAAAAAAACAAAAATCAGGGCATGCTGAGTTTATGAGACAAATTTGTCTGGCTAGTGCGGTTGAGCAAGTTTTGTGCGCCTTACCACCTCAACTTGCTGACAAATAGGAAGGTGATTAACGAAAAAACAATGCATAGGCGGAAAGTGTGAATTGGATAGATGGACTTTCCCTCTAATCAAGACAAACAAGATCCAGAATTTAACGTGACCACATGAGAATTAAATCAACAAACACTTTCAAAAATTTGTCGTTCAACTTGCACATGATGGCGCATGTGCTGTCTCTATTGATACAACGCAATTTTTCTGCATTTTATAGGCTCCTAAAAAATTAAAACTAGAGTTTACAATTTTATTACTTTATCAACTTATTCTTTTATTTTTGTATTATCATACTTGAAAGTAATATTTTAACAAGATTGGAATAGGCCAGCATCCTTCATCCTTTCAAACGACTTCTGAGCATCGTAGTTTTTGTAGAATTCAGCGTACGCCTTTTTCTTGGGGTCGTTCACTAGAATTTTGTAGGCTACTGTGACTGCTGTGACCAAACCTAAGGCCACAATTAAGTTCTTCTTGATGGTAGCATTATGCAATCCCTTCAAGACGGGTTTTGGAATTGAACTAGCAGATACTGGAGCGTTAGACATTCTGTAGAACTTTGCGTGACAACGACTGAAATAGTAATATTTATTTAGATTTGTTATGTAATATATGTAAAATAATAAAGAAAAATAAAATTGAAACACACACTTCACCTGCGATTAGAGCACTCAGAATTTCCTTAGAAGTGTCAAGTTAAAAAAAAATCTGGCACTTTAAATGAGTGAAGTTGTATGCAATTGGGTTTGTGGATATCATTTGTAGGATAGGGTGTGTTGGGCAGTATTTGTCTTTTGTTAGAAACTTAACCATATGAAGAAGAGTATGTAATTTGTAAAACTTAGTACAATAAGTTTTTTTTTACTGAAAACTAAGCGCAAAATATTCATGCAGCATTAACAGCAAAGTATCAACATGTAAAATCTTTTATTTCATCAAACAAAATCCAATTTGAAATGACAGCGCAACCAAGTAGCATTCATAAACACTCCTCGCATATGGAGAAAAGTCACTTTTATTTACTTTAAAATCAAAATTAATTACCTCAAGTCAAAAATTTATTTTTTGTAAAAAAGAGGCATGAAAGCGGAGTGTACCGATGAAGTATCTAGATCCTGGACAGATGACCTGCCGAAATGTAAAAACACCGGAGTTGGAACTGCAACTCGTTGTCCACTGTGGGATGGAGAAAACGAACCTAGGAACAAGAGAATAACAGACTGCAGCTTCTACTGTGAAGTGAATGAAAATACAAGTCTCTATGCCATATTCTCCGGACATCAGGGCCATAAAGTTGCAAAAATGGCAATGGAACGTATCGCTGCAGAAATCATCCTTGGCCAACTGATTGACAAGCGAACTGATGAAGAAGTGCACGAAGTTCTGCGACAAGCATTCTATTCCGTTGAGAAATGCTACCAGGATTCGATTGATGGTCTGTTGGCAAAATACGCAGTGCTTCGGTGTCAAATAGCTGAGAACACAGGAGTTTATGAGGATATAGTAAGAAATATGGAATCGATTGAAAAGGAACTGGCTATTGGAGCAAGTGCAGCAATTTGTTTAATTTATAATTCGCGTTTATTTATCTGTAATGTTGGTACTTGTAGGGTGCTTCTTTGTCGAACCGACGAGAATCAAACGTCAAGAGCAATTCAGTTTTCCGTTGATCACAATCTGCTAAACGAAGATGAACTTCTGAGACTCACGCAACTGGGCGTCGATGTTACACAGTTGACACGTTTTGACATGTTCAATACACGATCGATTGGATACTATCTTGGAAAGGGCGGATACAAAGACTGTCATTATCTGGCGAAAGCTACCGCTGAACCAATTACTTCCAAACCGGAAATCGTTGGCGGAATTACCATAGATTCGTCATTTCAATTTCTGCTTTTGATGTCAAGTGGAACGTGTAAATACTTGCAGGATATATATGCTGGTGACACCACACAGGAGAATCGCCAAATCGTTCAAATGTGTGCCAAAGAATTGCAATCCAATCCGGAGAACCTAACCGATGTAGCTCAGGCTGTGGTTGATAAAATCGTGCAGATGCACAAGGAAGCCCGTAACGGTGACAAGAGGACAAATGATGATCTGACCATATTGTTGAGAAACTTCAATATCAAGCGGAACAATCGTGTAATGTTTAACTCCGTGGTGCAGGAGATTAGGCATGATGTTGTGAACTTAACAAACGCCAGTTCCATTTTTGAACCGTCCGAAATGGGGACAAACTTGACAGAGACGAGTTCGGTTACATCGCAGATGAGTTCCTGTAGTAATTCAGGAGCAACTCGAAAAGTTGCGCCTTATGTAGATTTTTCACAGTATTACGAAAATGTTAAGATTGCTCGACAAAAAGGTATCCTGCCGGAGGGTATTGTTTTCGATTGATTTACGTCCTGTGTATGTTTAAATAAAGTTGGTTGTTATTGCTTAATACGTTTGGTTTTCTGGTTACTTGTACATATATGTCTTGTTAGGATTTCTTCTGACTGTCTTTCGAATGGAGAATCCATAAACAAAAAAAAAAAAAAACAAATTAATTGTTCGCATAGTGCTGAAAATCCGTTCTTTGAATCCAAGCCTGATGATGATCCCATTCAACTGGTCTAAACTGAACGAAGGGTGTCGTTGTCTGCCTGGCAAAAGGGAGATAGGGACATGTGCTCTGTTCAGTTTCGCATACAATCCTGGGGCGGATTTTCTTATTCGCATGTGTAGAAGGAAAAAACCACCCCCTTTTCCAGCTACTGTCAATGTTGTCAGTACCAAAGAAATTCACCAAAAAAGGACTCGCCATGCTCAGCTGTGTCGTGCAATCAGTACTAAAGTTACGACAAAACCCAAAACACATATCGGACCGCGAAACGTAAACACAAATAATTCAGTTCCATTAGATATACAGTTTTCTGAATAGAGTTACTTTCGGATATCCTTTATCTATATGAAGAATTGTTGGCCAAGTTAGTCTTTTCGAAATGGAATTGTTTTGAATCACGGAAAAGGGTGTAATAGCGCTACCCACTGACCGTTTGTGTGTGGCGGGTGAGAAATAAATTATTGAATTTTCAAACATACATCACCGGAGTGGCGCTGGTCTGAAGTTCCGTACGAAGGGGCGATAGTGAGTTGATTTTTTTTTTCCATTGTGTGAATTCCTATTCAGAGATAAAGTCGGAACTAAAGACGGTTTCGTGTGTAAAGTGGAAATTCTCCTTCGGAACTTTTCAAACAAATGTTGTCCAAGCGTCAAAGCCCGCAGAGTTGTTATGTAAGAGAATGATTTTTCGTTTTTTTGCCTTTTTTTCTTTTTTCTGTCTTGATTTGGTTTTGTAAACATTTGTTTAATGTCTTCTCTTGTCCTGATCCTTCTGCTGGGATGAATGCATAAGTTAGTGAAGGAAGAAGGATGTTGTGTCCTTTTTGTCTGCATAAGAAAAACGATATTGGTGGGGTGGGTGATTGTGACTATTCAACTATTCCCCATCGATTGCAGGGGTTGCAAGGTTGCAGTGGTTTTTTGTTTTTCCTCTTCAAAGGAAACAACTCAAGCAGTCTTGCAAACCGTGGGCATTGTTCTGCTCTATGATGAAATTGATAATAATCTGTGTTTGAAATATGGATAATCAAAGAAAAACCTGTTGGCCGTTAATTAAAATTGTCATTGAAACGGTGATTTATCTTTTCATTAAGTATTGGTCGAAAACGAATATTGGTCAATGTTGCCTATAAATGGTTGCGCCCTACATACATATATGGGGCTAATAGTTAATTTGGTTTGAGTTTAAAGACTGGGTGAGAAGTTGGGAAGTATGAGCCACGTATTCAAATAAAAAATAAAAGAAGACACACTTGTCATCGGTGGCTCGTCTTCCGTGGGGTAAACAAAAAGCTGGATTCAATATGTTAACCCATATCCATGGGAAATAAGAATTGTGAAATTGAAAAACTTAACTCGAATTGTTGTGTCAATCAGCCACTACTCTATAAACCATTTTAAGAATTGCTAGAAAGTAGGGACATCAGTAGAAGACATCAACATCAAGTTCGATCTCCGACGAAATATACAAAGGAGCACATTAAACAGTTTTTCGTATTCAATTGGATTTAATACAGAAACTCTTCGGTTCAAGACTGTATTATCCAAACTCCCTACATGGCTTAGCCAGGATGAATGGCAAGGCCAAAGGCTTTAAATAGTATTCATGCCGCCTAAAAGCTTCACTTTTTCTTACAGATGTTTTCATCACAACTAACTACTAAAAGGATAAACGCACGCAGAAATATTTTCTCAAAAGATCAACAACAGATATACGCAGAAATATTTTCTCAAAAGATCAGCAACAGATATAAAGTAACAATTCCCCAATATCTGATCAAAAGCTTTCTAGTCAGCAAGTACACGAGATTATGTCCGTCCCGTAAAGCAGAACTGCTAATGGTTTCAATTTCTGAAATTATTACCCCTATTTACTGCAGTGCCGATGTAGGCGTAGCAGGTAAATATTTTGTTTTGTAGAAAATTCATCATAGCCACCGTATAACATAATAGACTAATGCCGCTCTAGAAACGTTCCATCCACCTACCTACCTAATTGGGATTTCCCATCTTCGTGAAACCCTTTGATTCAAGCATCGTCTTATTGGATGTTTGAATGCTCTCTGACCACCAAGCTATTTATCTATACAGCTTCATAACAAACTAAAATACATCGACCTCTTGCCTTCTAGCAAATGCTTTGATACTCTTTAACTTCTCAGGACAACGATTCTTCACTGTCACTAAGGTATATTCGTTTTTCATCTTTGACGCTGCTTCCAGTCCTGGAGGACAAGTTGTCTTACAGCCGCCATCACTTAATCTGATCTTGACGAACGAGGGGATTCGAACTCGAACCTTCTTGGAGAGCTCGCTTAGCTTATTTTTCAAGCAACTGTTAATATGGCGGATGTTGAAATGAAGCTCTTTCGATAAGGGCGATGGTGATTGTTGTTTTTTTTACATCAGGTAACGATCTCAATGACATCCTCCTCTCGATTCTTGCAACCCTTGATTTCAATTCAGTGTTTTCATCCTCCAGCTGATTTAGCTCACTAAGAATATCGGAATTAATAAGCTCTTTAATACTCAAACGCTCTTCGTAAAGCATCTGCATGTGAAACTAAATCGCACCCCACGACGCAGAACTGAGTTCCGATCTCAAACACTTTACCTGTAAACCCCATTTTCATGGATAGTTTCCACACATCGACTATCCACTATCCACAATGCAAAATCCTTTACTTATAATTGGGTGACACTACAGTGCACAAGGGACTGGAACCTTTTGCATGTGAATTCACTACGAATATCCACAGCTGTATCTCCAGTTACGCACAGAAAGTTTGTCTTCGTCTCAACCATCTCTTCTCTGTTGCGTTGTTTTACCGGTTCGGCTCCGAAGACGCCTTGAGCCAGTGCAGTGACTTCACTTTCTCACTGATAACACTTAGGGAGTGCAAAAAACAACTAAGCATTTCCTCGTTCGAAATGGGCCTTCAAGAACCACTACCAACCGAGAAACAAAAGTCAGTACAACACGCATTGTATTTGGTTGCACTCCTCTTCGCTTATAAACAATTCACAAACAAGCAAAACTGAAACAGTTCAATTCCCAACTTCATCCCGCACCTACCTTTAATCGAACACAAATAAGGGGATTACGAGATATCATAAGTCAAAACACAATTTCACGCAATCTCCCCCACTAAGCCCTCCTTACACTGCCACCTGAGCACTAATGCTTGGCTTCTTATTTAGTAGTTCTGTTGTTTTTCCATAAATCTTATCCGCCGTTGTCTCCTCAAAGCTCATTATCTTATTAATTAGTGTACAAAGTAATAAAACCTTTACAACCGAACTAAGCGCTGAGCATACTTAGCGCGGTTTATTTTCGTTTTCCATGTCGGTTGTCGCGTATTCTCTATTGTTTGACGTCTACTTGTGTGCAAAAAGCAACAATTGGCTAAGTCATCCCTCATACTTCACTGCACGAAAGCTACAAATTTACAGGGAAGTCCTAGATTGTTAATTCGATTTGTGCACACGCACCGCTCTCCTCCACCCCCCGTCAAAGAGGGCCGCGCAAAGTTCTTATCTTATCAGCACTCACAGATGGATTTAGCCGTGAACGTGACACTTATCACCTTGGCTTCGCGGGGTGATCTCAATTCTCCTGCATTTGTCTACCGGTTCTTGGTTAAGACCCGCCGACTAATTGACACCTTGAACATTCATGATTTGCTCATCGCGTTGTTTCTCTGCGGAGGTGTTACATCTTCTAGCATTTCGGATGCATGGGTTTGATGATCTGCTTTGTTGGCCAGCGTGGAACCAATCGGCCAGTACGGTGATCTTTGAAGCTCTGGCTGTGTTCTTTTCAACAGATTCTATTAGTCGGTTAGTGCTCTC
Organism: Eristalinus sepulchralis; assembly: GCA_944738645.1. NCBI lineage: Eukaryota > Metazoa > Arthropoda > Insecta > Diptera > Syrphidae > Eristalinus > Eristalinus sepulchralis. The sequence goes on along the minus strand of OX122885.1, from coordinate 5,236,565 downwards.
GGTGACATGTGCTTCGATTGGGCTTTTGTCGTCGTGATCGTATTTAACGCAGACGCGAGTTTTGTTTCAGATTTTGTAAGACGTGCGTTCTGGATGAAAGCGAAGGCGCTGTGTGGGTGTGTTTAGTGGTCGTGAAAGTGGAAGAAAAGGGATTACTCGGAAGGTGAAGCTGTAACAAACAATGAATAGGGTTTATTGGCAAAGCGACAAGAAGCGAATCTATGAAGAAACCGTTAATTCCCATGTGCTGCTAATTGAGTTAATATCGATTAGGGATTGTTCGTCAACTGGTACCGCTACTGTGCGTGGTGGACTTAGGTTAGTGTGTAAACTTTACGCTGTGGTAACTTATTGGGTTAATCAAAAGTTATTTGAAAGATTTGCTTCATTGCTGATTGACGGGATGCATTCTTCAGGAATGAATTTTATGTTATTGGATAACAGTGAGTAGATCTTTTAAAAATGTGTTAAAATTTACCTAACAAGAATAGGCTCAGTGTGAACTTCAAATCTCTTGAGTTTGTAGAAGAACTCCTTGTCATATCAATTACCTGAATGCAAATGTTCGGCTTTCCGTATTGATTCTGAAACTTATATGTTAGAGGTAGCTGAATCGACGGTTACACTTCGAATATAAAAAAAAAAGATGGTGTCTTCCATCTAAAGGTCGAACATATTTATATTTTTTTATACTATACTATACACATGTCTATGCATACTTACCGTTATCACCTCAACTTCGTTTATAAAATAAAATAATTCATTACACAATTCGGTATCTCTTATTTATTTTATTTTCGAATCAAATTGGTCAAATTTCCGTCCACTTCCACGTGTCCTTAAGTGAGTCTGGTAAAGCGTTTTCCGTGTTTTATATTCCCTCCCCCCACCAAAGACAGGCATGTGATTGACAAGCACTTACTTCTTTCGATGTGATTCTAGATCTGAGTGCACACGGGATAACTTTCGTCCATTTTTTTTGGGTCACAAACTTGGTTTCTCACTTCTTTAGGTGAAAGAGATTTAAGAGGCGTTTGTTATTTACGCAAAAAGTTTCAAATAAAAAATAATTTCCTGATTTCCCTGACATTTCAATGTTCTCAAAATGTAAGTTCGTTGGCACTGTCTAAAGTTAAGGGCAACTTTTCGTTGACTGAAAGTGTGTCAGTGTGGGAGGGTGTCACAGTTATTTTCAGTCCGAGAAAAACGAATTCAACTCAATTGCCTTTGGTAATCGATGTTTCACAGTGACGCATTTTCAGTTGTATAAATAGTCACCTTCAGTGTATTTACATGCAACATGGAACTTCAAAGTTTGACATCTAGTTGTTTGTTTGTCAAACAACTGAGTTTTGTATTTAGTGTGCAATGAACTCCAGTCTTGTGTTTGTTAAACAAGTGAATTAACGTGCACTCAACCAAAAACGAGGACATCCCCTTTGACACAATCTTTGCTTGAAGATTTTATAAAGCATCCAAACAAAGAGCTTTTGTTTTTTTTTTTTCAAATGCAACTGAAATGTTTTCCTCATGTGTCTGCAATTGATTCTCTGTTTTTCTCCCTCCAGCAACACACTTGACACAAGCAACACTTTCACCGGTCAATAGGTGCCACATTCTCCCCTTTAATTGTCTCAGATCGCATCGCACTCGCAAGGAGCACACACAACGAGGTCCTCAACTAGTGCCAATTCCATTCAATTCATTCTGTCAACACAGTCATAATCCATCATCTCTCCACCAATGGGGTCAGTCATATCACCCGAGCCTATGCTCTAAACCCATTACGGTCTCTTCAATCAGTAGTCTATGCAAACAAAGGCGAATCTAGTAAATAAGGCTACTTTGTTGATTAACTCTGCTGCTGACGCTCACCCGCCCGCAATTGACGGCTTTCATAGCCAGTCACCAGCCGCATTCACTCCCATTCAACCGCACCGCACGCCGCCGCTGCCGGGCCCCTGCGTCATTGCGCCTTCCCTAATGCACTTTACAATGTTTACGTACAAAAGGACCTACTAACACTTCACTTATCCAGCCTTAAGTCTGTGTGTCTTTATTCCTTTCATTTAGTGTATCTATTTTTGAAACCACACTGCAGATGCGAACGAGTGCGCCGTGTGGCACATCCGTGAAGAGACAATCGGTTTTTTTTTCGTGACGTGCATGTCAGCATTTATCACTGCTGAAATGGGAGCATACAAATAAGACACGACACACATATACACACCGGCACACCTTGAAATGAGGAAGAAAAAGGACTGCCCTCCCACTTTCAAGTCATTCACCCTTAATGTCTTCAGTTCAACAAAGTTTAAGCTTCTTTCGGTTAAAGGGTATGTCCGTAGCGTAGATCTTGCCTAGAATCGTTTACCGCTAAGTCAACTACCGAGCAGGCGAGCGCGCGACGGCTTAACATTATTGCCATGAGTGGGGCGTGTGCCAGTGTCAGCCGTCTGTTGTGAGGGGGCGGAGGCCGAAATAAATGGAGCAGTGATGGAATGCCTTAGATTTATTAATGAACACAACCGGCGCATTCACTTAGGTTAAATCTTATGAATATCAAAGCAGCTCATATTCGTATCTGTGTTGATACAGTGACGATACGGCGAACGAGGAGACCGAACGACGGGCGAGAGCTTTGTGCTCAGTCATTGTGCTTTATTTTGTAGCCTCTTTTTCGGGAAGATTAAAATGCGACATGTCTGTCTTCAGGTGAACACACTCGCATGTGGGAGAGCTGAAAAAAGGAACGTTAATGTAAGTCCCCGGGTACGCGTAGGACACTTGTCTCGTGTCAGGCTTAAATGTAGCATGTTAGCTCGACAACATCCCTGAAAAGGATTGCTGTAAAAAAAAAAAAACTGAAACTGGAGCATGGTGCGTACATAATTGATTTCGTACTAATTATCGATCCATCGCGCACTGCTTTCGGTACAATCGTGAACACTTGTAATCGTGAATATTTATATCCTCGTATTTGGGGAATTGGTTCAACGTAGACTAGGTGTAGGACGTCACAAAATTGTATTTTAATGATTGTTAATCAAGGCACTTGAATGTTTACTGCTGAGCCAGTAGGCAGCCAAAGCAAACAAGGACACGGATTTCTTGGAGTAAGTCGCATGTGTTTAGGCGTTATGGAACGAATTCCATCAAGTTTCAGCCGGACTTGTAAAAGTGTTAAATAGGACTTTGGAACAGATGGACTTCGTCGAAGCAAATTATACTTTGTCATAGAATGTTCATGAATAGTACTCAATTTTTAATCACCGCTAATTGTTTTAAGGATGTTTGCTAAGGCACATAGGTTTTCAGCCCTCTATATGGTTAAGTTAGGTTAGAGCGGTTGGTTCTTTGTGAGGCGATCGAACTTAGGCCTTTGAATCCGTGTGAATAGCTTCCTATTGTCCGTTAAAATCATTGGAAGGTAGTTAAGTAGCTGTTGAGGTATGCTCGTCTTCGGTGTGCCTCGTGGCTGATGATACACATTGAACAAGAATTTCCTCGCTCAAATAACCTGTTCTCTGTCAAAAGAATTGTGGCCGGCTGAAGGGAACTCTTCCGTTTGCGGCTGATACTTAGTGAGCTGCGGTTACGTTCTCTTCTAGGTTACTTGATTTGGAAACTTACTAAGGTTTTCCTTCATACCACCACACACACGCATACACACTCGTCAAAGTTCTCATAATCCACGAACATATTATTCACAGCTTACTCATTAAATGTATAGAGGATGTTGTTGCCATTGTCAGTTGTTGTGGCTCTTGCCTTTGGAAAACATGGTAAAATCCGAAGTCACTATGGATTTTAGTGATAAACTTCGCAAATCGTAGACTTGGGAGCCACGAAATCATCCATAACCTATGCCCCCACTCAAGACAACCATGAGTGAATTTTGATATTTTCCTATTAGTCATTTTGGTTGGAAACGAATAACTTTTACACGCATTTATGGGTTTTTTTTGGCAAGCGTTCTGCTTGAATAGATAAGGTTGAACAATGACGATGAATGATCTTTTATTTTGAAATTATTTTCTATGGTTATAGTACTCCTTTCTTTCTTTTAAGAGATAGGCAAATATTCCAGCAACAATCGTAGGTAATGTTATGTCAATTGATGCATCTGTTACTGAACTGAGTTGAATATCTCTGAAATTAATAATCACAGAATCGTCATCTTGTATCGTGATGATGAGCAACATGAATCTCCATATTTGATGTACATTGGCACATCAATATAGACAAATACGGCTTAACGTGAATTTGGTGGGTGAACGACCAATACCAGAAAGTATTATTCAATATACATGTCAAAAGCCGAAATTTGTTGGGCAATGATGTTAACAATGATGTAAGGATTTTAAAACAACAACGAAATGCTAATTCATGAATTGTATAAATCGCAGTACTGAATAAAGCCGACAAATCATTTAGTCATGACTTGCATCTAGTCATTCAACTTTAGTCATTAAGTGATTTTCAATACGATTGTACTTACTTATCAAGCCAACGATAACAGCTGTAATATATATTCGTAAGAATTGAAAACAAAGGCATCAGTATACTTCTTGATTTCTCTTTTTCGATTGTAGTGACTTCTCTTCTGAGGTGAACCCAGTTGGTGTCTTTTAAAATCTTAGCCTATGTCACTAAGTCACAAATCATTTTATTAATCGTGGCCTGCTGAGGAAGATGCTTAGTTGAGGAGTATGACATGATAAGTCGTACTATTGAAGGAGTGAATAGCTTGCCATCTCGTTAAGAGATATGCGGCACCACTACGGATGTTTTTCTGCTAAAGGTGACAATACCCAGGGCCAATACCCAATTCCTCAATATACGTATGTAGAACATCGAATAGATGGATCCTTCGTTATTGATCTTCGTCACATTTATGATTTTGACATACACTTCTTATCTTGCGCTTGTGGGTATCTGCACGTGTTTTATATTTCGTCAAACAACAATATCACGATCGTAGTCGAATTTGTTTAAGTTTACAAAACCCACCAGAATTTTGTGCAATGTAAGCACAAATTTCCAAACGTGATCAACTGAAAAACAAACTGTCTCAACGTTCTGTTGATTACACAAATGCTTAAAGAATAGAAATGGAAATTCAAAAATGAGCCACGCATCATACGAGTAGATGTTCTGATATTGTGGAACATTCACAATTAACTCACTCACATTGCTTCGGGTGGTTAGTGTTCGACTATCAAGGGGTTGCTAAGGCACTAGACGTTCGACGTTGTTTGGTGAGTAAGGTTAAGCAGCTGCGTTATTCATGTAGTCTCTTTGTTTGTGGTGCGTTTAGACTTTGCTAAGAAATTGGGTGTAACACTATTTTGAGTGACAAGTGATATGGTTATCTTAATGTATACGTGTGGCAATTATAATAGAAGTACTCGTTTAATTACCGTATCGTCCTTGACTAATGCGTATTTTACCGTTGCATTTTGTAGAACACATATGAACGGTAGTCTGGGAGTCATAAACTCGTCATTAGGTAGGCACACTTTGCCCGGTATAAAAAATTAGTGGCTGCTTGAACGTGCCCAATTGTCGTGTGCACTCCAAAGTGTATTGTTTTCATATTTTGAAATATAGTAACGATTTTTTGGATATTGTGATTTGATTTTGTAGGTACATACGTACCGTGAGAGAATAATTTCTAAAGATGGTTAAACAGAGCTGTTGTGCTTTGGTATTTTAGGTGCGACAAATAGGAGTTTTGTCTTAGGGGCAAGGATTCGGGGAAACTGCAAGAATAACAATGAAAAGTGAACCAAAAATCGCACGCAGAGCATTTCTCTCAAAAAGATTTGGGGCTTCTTCACCCGCTTTTAATAGCGTCAAAGTTTCTGCGCTGTAAAGAAGGACTGGGATGATCAAGCTGTTGTACAAGTCAGTTTAGTCCTTTGAGAGTGGACACTATTACTCAATAGCCTCTTGAGTAATTGAAAAAAGCAGCAATTGGCAAGAGTGATTCTACGTTTGATTTCGGTGCTGATGACATTTTCCGCGGAGCCGAGGTAGGCGGAATCCTTGACTACCTCGAAGTTTCTGCTGCTTATTAGTACGTTCTGTCCGAGACGTTGATGTGGTGTGTCCTTCCTCGATAACAGCATATACTTCGTCTTGCCCTCATTTATTGCCAAACCCATTTTAGACGCTTTTTGACATAAATTCGAAAATTCCCATTCCTCCGGCTTGATGTCAAAGCTTTCAGAAGACTGCTCTTTTATCAAAGTCCAAGGATTTAATTGATTTAGTAGATCAAAAGCATTTCTAGAATTTTTTTGCCACCTACTGAAATTTCCTATGGCCTGGCGTCCGGAGAATGAGTCGGGGTCCGCGCACACAGCAGGTGCACACAGCGGGTGCCCGCATTGTTTGATTCTGATTTAGGTGAAGTTGAAGAGTTTTGCCGCCCGGATCAGTCTGCGTGTGACAACGTAGATTCCGTATCTATCTTCCGGAGGGCAATTAATCAACGGCAATGTCAATTCGCCCGGGACACAGAACTTCAATCCGTTCAATCATATACATGCATGAACTGCACTCGCTATCGGGCATTATCTCTCAAATGCGATACAAATGCTTAATCAATGGGCAATGGCGGTGGTGAAAGCATCTACATCACAAAATCCAATTGCTCGTGGAAATAATAGCGCTGTGTTTGTTTTGCTTCGTTAATTACCATGTTTTGCTGCCTGGCCAGTATGTATCTTTAATCACAATTCACGACAACTGCCCTGCTATAGCAGCTTACTTGTTGACAGCGAGAAAATAGATAATTGATCCGAATCAGAGAGAATGGGAGTGCGATTGATTGATAGAACAGCCGCCTTCGCCATCGTTGGCGCATCCTTCAATCGAGTCAATAAATTCAAGTGGGATTCCGAAAATAAAAGCCCTACAATAGCTGCGCGGAGGTAAAAATAATTTGTTGAAATATTTCATTCGCACATTTTGACTGAGGTAATTGTGCTGTTTGCGACACACACGCCCCCTCGATAGATTCGCATCGAGTGGTCTATTTAGTAATTTTGAATGTTTTTTATTTCTTCGGGAAATCATTGCTTTAACTGGGATAATGAAGTGTGGGGACGATAGACGGCAGCAGCGCGCAGCGGCCGCATGCGTTCGATGTTAATTGCGGGCGGATACAGCATTTCACAGATAGTTACGACAATACCGATACACAAAGCGAAGCGCCCAGCACCCGCTGGGGCCATGTGCTGTGGCCGCCAAAAAAACAATTCGGCCAGATAAAATTCCACTAGAGTTTTTGTTTCGTTTGTCGCGTTTTTTTGTCTTCTTTTTGTTTGTATCTGAAAATATGTAGCGTCTAACTGTGTGTACTTTCAGTGAAATGACCACAGTCGCAACAGACACAATTTAAACATGCGACGCCCAAAGATCTCGCTGAAGAAGTACTTCTTTCTGTGCTCGTTCTTTGCCTTGCTTCTGATCTTTGGATTCAACTTCAGGTGAGTGTGTGGCGTGACACGACGTGTGTGTGGCGTTTTGTTAGCATTTTTGGCGTTTACAGAGAACGCGATGTATGGAAGCCGAAGACGTTACCTTCGCAGCTGTATCAGCAGTACGTGTTAACCGAACCGGCAGATAGTAACATTCCGCCCGAAGTCCAGAACTCGGTGTTTGAGGCGACCGAGGGCAACCAGCAACAGCAGCCGGGCGATGGAGCCAATAGTAATCAACAGAACTACGACAGCGAACAGCAGAGCGATCAGCAAAGGGCGAGCGGCGAGCCGGCGTCCAAGGCATGGTTTTTTAAGAACGGCGAACGGTACCCCCTGCCGTGGCATCGGACGAAGGGAAGTATGAAGGTGCCGAAGCTGCTGCCGCACGCGGATCCGCATGGCGACAGGATCATGAATCAGTTGATGTTTGTGCCGCCGAACTATGAGCAAATTCAAGAGAGTGGCCAGATGAAGCAGATTTTGCTCTACAATGGGCTGGGACCGTGGAATGTCCGAAGCGGTAAGTTGAGAGGTTGACTCATTTGGGGCATTCATGTGAGTGTCTTTTGTCCTGCAGGAAGAGATGTCTTCTTCAAGTCAAAATGCCCCGTGGATACTTGTGAAATAACAGCGAACAGAGATAAAGCGAGCACCGCTGACTTGGTCCTGTACAAGGATCACTACATTCCGACGGGTGTCCGGAGACCGCCGAAACAGGTGCATATGCTGTACTACCTGGAGTGCCCGTATCACACACAGAATGTGAAGGCTCCGGACGCTGTCAACTGGACTGCTACTTATAGGTAAGTGGTGTCAGAGCTCCGTGATTGTATGCAAAAGCACTTATTGTAGCTTTGACATCCTAAAGCAACCTACAATGCCAAGATCCAAGAGTGCTATTGTTTATCCTTCCATTAAATCGTTTCGTCCTTCTTCCCCCTTTTCCAGGCGAGACAGCGACATTGTGGCACCGTATGAAAAGTGGCAGTACTACGACTCGAACATCAAGCAAATTGAGCAGGACCGTAACTACGCACTCAACAAGACGAAAAAAGTCGCCTGGTTCGTTTCGAACTGCGGCGCGAGAAACGGACGCCTGCAATTCGCTCACGAATTGCAAAAATACATCGACGTAAGTGTATTCATCTCAACCCGTCCTTGATTCCTCTGACACTTTGCTCTCCCCCTCTAGGTCGACATCTATGGAGCGTGTGGAACATTCAAATGTTCCCGAAGCACGGCTGATCGATGCTTTGACATTCTCGATCACGACTACAAATTCTACCTCGCATTCGAGAACTCCAACTGCAAGGACTACATCACGGAGAAGTTCTTTGTGAACGCGCTGAACCGCAACATTCTGCCAATAGTAATGGGTGCCCGTCCCGAGGACTACGAAGTCTCATCGCCGCACCGATCGTACATACACGTAGATGAGTTTGCTTCACCGAAGGAGCTGGCGGAGTACCTGCACATTCTGGACAAGGACGATGAGCTGTACAATTCGTACTTCAAGTGGAAGGGCACCGGTGAGTTCATCAACACCTACTTCTGGTGTAGGGTGTGCGCGACACTGCACGACGAGGAGGGCCTGCGGAAACCACGCTGGTATCCTGACATAAACGATTGGTGGCGTGGCGCTGGAGTCTGTACAAATGGTTCGTGGCGAAACTTTAAAGCGCGCAAAGACATAATCACTGATGATTGAGGTGACGCCAGGTGGAATCGCCTTTGATGAAGAGTACACGTTTAGTTTATTCCATTGCTGTAGGCTTAAGGTTATCATAGTTTCTTATCCATGTTTATTTCGTGCCGATATGTGTTTAAGCAGAGCCGAATGATATTTTTTTTGTTTGTGTTGAAATGTGTGCATGCCGGGGATATTGTAGACAGGCAGACAAACACGCGGGAAGTTTTTTCTCTTCTCCCTTTCTCTTTTCGAAATAGTGTTCCTCTAGTGTTGTATTTTATAGTTGGGTGTTTAGTCCTTGCGTCCATATTCGATTGTTTCAATTTTAAATCTCCGAAGAAACAAGGATAATGAAACATTATAAGTGTTCGAATTCTGTGCATGGTATTTTCCGGTCCGGGGGTAGACAGATTAAGTTTCGGAGAATATTTTTGGGTTATTCGGGAAATTCTAGACATTTTTCGACTATCCGTTATTCGTCCGGATAACTTTCCATATAATCTCGCACATCCAGTTATTTGTTATCCGTCCCGATAGCACTTTATATAGCCTGTACGGTTCTCGGATATTTTTGTCCATATGCAAAGTAGTTTGTAACACATCCTACAGCAGACTAAAGGGTGTGAGATCTTGAATCTTGTGGTACAGGCAGATGAATAGAGCTAAAAGGAAATTGCAATAACTTTGCTTACTGAGAGAATTTGGGGGGAACGTGTTTTTCCACATCGGAATTTCCTTGGATCTTACTGTGGCGCGGCACCCATATGAGTTGATTTTTCGAGTACTAAGCCAAATTTTCTGATCTCTTAGTATCGACTAGTCACAATATAGACATTGATTTGAGATATTCTTTGCGATGGAATCCCTGAATTTGTCGAGGATTTGTCATATTCACTTCAATGGTTGACTAAGAAAGAGCTGTATGGAAGGGAAGTTCGAGTACAGGTATTCAACAGGCGATTGGAAAATTGGTACAAATTTCTTGCTCCTTTGCTGAGATTGTGGAAATTTCCAACGGAAGAAAAAAGAAAGCACTTCAGTAGTGTCCATCATTGAAGACTTTATGTATATGCGGCCTGCCTACCATAGCAGATGACTATATCTTTCCTATGTACAGGACGGTTTCGGAAAGAGCGGTTAGCTATGCAAAAAAAAAATATCAATTCGTATTCATTGCCTGTGAGGTGGGACAAAATTTACAGTCATTACGTTCTCAGTAGCGGCTGTAGAGCTTCCTGAATAGGAATTTTAGCGCCATGTGATTCTCGGGGTGGACACAGCATTTCTGTCCCGATTTATTGTGGGTACTAAGAGTCCTTAGGTTTCTAAAACTTCGCCGTTATAAGTCATGAAACTCGCTCACCTTGAAGTAATCGTGCTGCAAATCACACCAAGGTGAACCAGTCTTACGACGAAGGAGTGAATGCTTTGAAAACTTGACATGGCTTTGTCGTAACGTAACTACGTCTTGTTTACGTAAGTGCGACAATACGTACACAGGATGTCTAAGTTGAATTTGAACGGGTCTTTTGTTAATCTTGCATTTCCTCAAGTTGCTGCCAATACTTAGGGAGAACTGATTGTCTGCGAAAACATTTGTCTAATTTTGCGTTCAGAATCGGTCCACTCTAGTCGTGAGAGAACAGCATTATCGCTCAGAACGAGTGAATGTTGAAATAGTTAGGCAGTTAGGTCTGTTGTGGATGTTAGCAGCTCATAGGCGTAGACATGGTTTTTTTTTTGAAGCCTATGCTATAATTATGTAAGTCAATAAGTTGTGGTGGACTTCAGAGAATGACATTTAATGTACTGTCTGTCAAGAGAACATAAATTCATCCTACATTACATCAACTTTTCACGTTGTGCTGCTTTCACTTTTACGAGTATATTCCTTGACTTCGTGCTGTGCAGTGAATTTGAGTCCATTGAACAAGGAATGATCTCTTGCCAGCATATGTACGTAGATTCCAGCGAGGCTTACTCTTACTCTATGGTCTAATAGTTTTGCATCTCCCTGCAACTTTTTGGTCAGCTAGCTGTCTGGCCTGCTAACTGACTGACAAGTTGATGAATGATTAGCTTCCTAATAGTGTTGTTGGACCGGCTTGGTCTGTCATAATTGTTACAAAAGAAAACACAAATCAAAACGAAAGCTATAAGCACAAAACAAAAATTAAGATTTTACTTAGAATTTGTTTAGGTTTACGTACATACATTCTCAGACACTCACACAAACACACTAGTTCATATGATTTATGAAATACATCAAAGAAAACTAAATTATTAGTTAATCGTTCAAGATGTTTCTTAAAGTAACGAAATGTAGTAGATATGTTAAATTGGACGAATCAAATTATGAATTAATTGAAAAAAATGGAAACAAAAACAAAAGATAGACAGTAATTAATTATAGGATTTTTTGTAGTATATAAGAAACAAAATACAACAACAAATAACAGAGTAGTAAACCATTTTGATAAGTAACCATTTGTTACAAAATACACACACATAAACTTTTTGTACTAAATTGCGAGAACATTTTGCAGGAGAATTAAATTTAAATGAATTACCGTTATGTTATTTATACAAACGCAAACGAAACGTACATACACAATTCAAAAGAGACACTCACGGGCGTCATCAACACGTCGCCGCCGTTGTTCATCAATTTTTCTGTATTCCTATTTTTAAACGAAGTGTAATATATTTTTTATATTTTATTTAAACTCCACAGTGTACAGGTTAACAAGTGTACATAAGTTAACGGACAAAACAGCTTCCAGAGTTTTGTTGTTTGTCAGTAAGACTCAGCCCAGATTACGCGTATAAATTTAATTGAATTTTGAATTTATTTTATGTTGTGTCAATGTGAATCAGTTGTGAGTCCTATTTACGTATATGTTGTTTTTTTAAGTACATTATGCTTTTTTTCTGTGATAATTGAAATAAAATGATTATACGAATTGATTCTTATGAGTGACATTTTATTTGATAGTGATTGGACCAATTGGGGGAAGTGAATTTGAACTTTTCGAGTTTGCATTAGATGGTGGAAAGACGCAGACCTGACACCAAGAACTCTGCGCCAGTTAGCAGTTGATCAGCGATTGTGTCCGTGCGTCAGCTTACAATTCTAAACACGTACCAAGCTATCTAAAAGCTATGAGCAGCTTAAGATTCGATGAATTTTGAAAAATTGAGCTTGACCTAGACAATGAATAGGGTCTCTGTGCTAACTGCATAATAGTGGCAGCCAAAAAAAGCTGCTACTGCATAATAGTGGCAGCCAAAGGAAAACTGCCACTAGAATGCAGTCTTCTGTGCCACCAAACCATGGCTTGACCACGAGTATGTCCAAGCAGATCTGTAACAACAACACGAAATGTGATCGAGATGCAACCAGTATAGTCTGAGTTAAAGCAAAACGGTAATCTTTTAAGCCACTTTGGTAAAAACAACCTGAAACATTCTACGAGGAATTTATTGAACAAAACAAAACATTGGTGGGTATAACGAACATCAATAACAATCAGCATATCAGCAGAGAGAATGTTGAAGGATTCAGTTTAATGCACCTTGCAGGCATTCAGTTGTGTAATGAGATTTTTGATAACCGAGCTATCAGATCCCGCAACGATTTTCGACGTAATTTTCCTCTTCAGCGCAATGGCCTCCACTTTTTTCGAGAGCTGAAACAAATACTCATAAACACACACTCTATTAGAATGGAACAAGCAACCTTACCTCATAGGCACGCTTAATAATCGAGTGTGACATTCCAGCCAACTTCGCCGCATTGAAACCGTACGATTTTGGACAGGCTCCAGATGAGTACTTGTAAAGGAAGACAACAGTCTCTTGGGTTGGATCTTCAGTGTCTTCGTTCTCCACCATACAGGCCTAAGAAAAAACAAAAAGGTCACAAGTCCTGTTCCTGATTCTCAGCATAGATTAACAAACAAACTTACCATATGACCCAACACAATGCGGTTATCGTTTTGGAAGAAATCAATTAAGTTGTGATAGTGCGTGGAGAAGAGCGTTCTGCACTTGAGATTCGCCAGGAAGTGAACTACCGATGCCGCGATAGCTGTTCCATCATAGGTAGCAGTTCCTCGACCCAGCTCGTCTAGAAGAACCAAACTATTGATGGTTGAATGCTTGAGAATCAACGAGGTTTCGCTTAGCTCCACCAGGAATGTGCTGTGACCCGACAAGATGTCGTCTTGAGCTCCCAGTCGTGTGAATATACGATCAACCAAGGATAATTTGCATCTTTGTGCAGGAACATGACAACCCTTTAAGGAAAACAGTTGAAGCAGCACTTTGAAAAGCACGAGCTTTACTTACAATCTGAGCCATGACAACGAGCAGACCAACTTGTCGCATGAGAGTACTTTTACCACCCATGTTGGGACCAGTTAGGATAGCTAGCGGTGCTGTGCCGGATGATCCGAGTGTGATTCCATTTGGAATGTACGTTTCAGCAGCAACACAAGGATGATATCCTTCATCGATTTCTATAAATGGTGTCTCAGCATCCTCCACCAGTTCTGGAATACAAATCGAGTTCTGGTTTCGTGCGTACTCTGCAAGAGAGCAAAGAACGTCCAAGTTGGCCACGTTATCGATGCACTGCTTCCACAGCTCGTAGTGGTTGGAGAATTTTTCGAAAATTCTTCTCGACAAATCCTTAAGCACATTGTTGCGATTTTCTTCGGCTTCTTGCATTTGTTTCAGGAAATTCTGAAAGAATTCGTGTCATGAAGAGTGTGGCCTAAAGAATCTGGGATGTCACTTACTTTTGTCTCATTGGTATGAAAACGCCGTACGGGCTTTGAGCCCTTCTTTTGGCCTTCTAAGAAGTACTCACTTCCGGCTTTTCTGGCGTTGCTCTCAGGTACTTCCAGTTGAAAACGTTTCTTGTCTGTGCCAAAGTAGGCGAGCCTACAGCCAAAATGCTTCTCTTGCTTTACAAGGTATTTCTTCAATTCTTCATTGATTTCTTCAATCCTAGCCTCAGTGTTGTCAAATTCGGGATCTACTCCCTTTTCTGGAGCGATGGAACCGGTTTTCATTGCTTCTTCATGATCAAATGCTTTCTAAAAATAAAAAAAAAAATAAATTGGTGCGAAGTAAAACAATGCCAAGCATACCTTAAAGAACTTCAAGACTTTCCTCATGTTTGGAAAGCTGCCATCTGGATCTAGTTGCGACAAATGCTTCACTAAACCTGATTCGCACTTCTGGAAGATCTCCGGCACTTGGGTTAGCACTTCAAAACCCTTCAAAATGCTTATGAAGTTCTGAAAATATACAAGATTAGTTCCCATTTGATCGGTGTGCCTCCTTGTTACCTGTATCTTTTTTTTATTGTAGGTTTTCTCTTCAAAGAAAATCGCTCTTCCATCTGGATGATTCTCAGCAACTGCCTTGTTGCCAAACAAATGAATCTGAGCTAAATGCCTTTCGAAATCTGGCAGAGGAGCCATCAGGGCTCGGACTTCTTTCAGCACTTCATCGTTAGCGATCAGATCAGAAATCGCTTTTTGTCGCTCGACAATCACATCACTGTTGCAACTAGGTGAACAAATCCAATGATGGAGCAGTCGCTTCCCGAACTTTGTACAACAGTGATCCAGGGTGCTGTAGAGGGAATGTTGCTCCCCAGTGATCCGTAGGTTGGATAGAGTTATGGAGTCCAAGACCATGTGATTCCTCAGTTGTGACTTAGACGCTTTTGACTTTGGTGCACTTGTTGTTGAATCACCATCAAGAAGATCGGGTGGAATATATTGATGATAGCGGGCCATGAGCATTACCTTCTCTTCGAGGTGGCACTTCTTCAAGTAGTGAATGCAATGACCGAGGGCCTTCAGGGCTAGCGTATACTCTTCACCGGGAGTTAGACCGAGATGATCGTCCTGACTTTGCATAGACTTAATGACTGGCGGCCAAGCGGTTTCCCCAGATTTACAGAAGTATTTCTCTCCGAGATGCTTGAGAGTTTTGTCTGCTGTCCAAGATTGATTTCCACTGGGTAGGTATTCCTTTAAAACTCCACTCAAGATGGTTCGATAAATTTGCTGGGTTCGAGAACTAAGAGAATTCCGCTCCGTAACAAGCTAAACAAGACAAAAGCGGTTTGAAACTGTCTCACGAAGGGTTACAATAACCTACCAAAACAGGTAAATGGTGTGACAAAAGAGTCAACATGCGAGAGCAGCTCTTATCGTCATCAAACTCTCCGATGTAGAAATCTCCAATTGATGTATCGATGAAGCAGACTCCATATCGACTCGATGAGCCTGCATCCTAAGGGGAGAAAAAAATCTTAAGATCAGATTTTTCCTCAGATTTGTTCCTACACACACCTTCTCCACAATTGAAAGCATAAAATTCGGTTGATAGTTTGGAGTGATGGAGCATTGCGATCCAAAAACCTGTGTTCCCTTATTTGTGATTTGACAGATTTCCCTTCGGACAACTTTGTCGAATTTTGTGGTCTTCGCTTGCTTCTTGCAGCGTTCAGCCATCATATCTGGAGTTTCTGTTTGTTCAACTCGAGCAACCTACGAACGAAAGCAACTCAAGTCTGATGTCAGTGGATATCAAAACTTACTCACTTTGTAGCCTCGATCAACGAGGACTGTGGCCATCTTGTCGAATGAAACCTCCGGAAAACCTGAATGAGCAAACTCTCCTCGCATGTAAGTAAATCCAAGCTCATTGACACCAACATCTGCATCCATGTGATAGAGCTCATAAAATTTGCCGACTTTGAAGAACAGAACACAGTCGAAATTATTCGACTTCAAATCCCACCATTGCCGAACACCCTGTAATTTAAATTTGTCTTCAAACACAGTTCGTCCACTTAAATAATATCGTCTTACTGGTGACAAGGAATTGAGGAAACTATCAGGAACCATGAGAGTGGTTGGATCATAATCTGGGTCAGACGGACGACGCCCTTTCTTGTCTTTGATTTTCTCCGGTTTAAGGAACTCCAATTTGTTGTGTGGCCATACGACGGGTTCGTCTAAGGTTGATCCAGTGTTCACAATTTCCTCCAACTTCTTCTCTTCTTTCTTGGATTTCTTTGCCGGCTCGTCTTGGAAATTTTGTAACTTCTGTACGAGTTCACTGGGTTTCTTCTCATCTTCATCCTGTGTGCGTGCGGTTAATGAACGTATCAGTACCAAATTGCGAATGACTAAATGGAGAGAAACTTACGTCTTTGTCCTGTTTATTGTTGTTATCATTCTCACGATCCGAGTCATTATCGTCGGACTCTAGGCGTGCAACTTTGTTGCGTTTGGTTTTGTGAGCAATAATTGGTTCATCGTCAGAGTCTTCCAACTCTGATTCCAATTGTCTTTTAACTGCAACAGAACAGGGTATTTTAAAGTTTACACTGGAGTGAATACTTTAATTTACTTGGTTTTTGTGAGGGAGACTCCACCACCTCCTCTTTGGGAATCTTCTTTGGCACCTCTTCGGATTGTGAGGATTTCTTTCCTGATGTGGCAGGTGATTTGCCGAAATATCTGAACAAAGTGTTAGTTGGTGTACCAGTGATGCTGTTACGTTTTGACATTATTGAAAAGAAAATTTTCTTGAACTGAACTTATAACAAAACACACAACAGGAACAAGACAATGTGGGATGAATCGATAATAGACGCCTTAATTGGTTCTCTTTAGCGCCAAAAGCTGCCCATTCTCTACCACAATAAACAATACATGCGTAATTTTTTGTTTGCCGGCGTTTGCCAAATTTTGATGGATCCATTCAAGTGACAGTTTGTATAGGGCTGCATTACCGACGGTTGATTAATGTAAAAGATACATGGGCACTGTTATGGTATTTATGATACATCACAATTGGTTCTGATTTTGTCTTGGTATTATTGACAGGGTCGATTCCTTAAGAAATCGTCACTGTTAATGCACTAAAGTTGTGTTGTAAGAAGCAAGGAATTGGCAAAGTCATGTACACAGGAAAACACAGCCCAAAGGGTCCCCGAAACTGAATCAGCAGGACAACTCAATAGAGAACTGTCACAAAATCGATGGCGCACAGATGTGGAGGATGCCCTCAAACAACTTGGCTTGTGAAATTGAGACTACTCGCTAAAGAACGTGGATAGGTTTGTCGCTTGAGGGTCAGGTCCTCAACTTCCAGGAATCAAGTCGTTTTGTAATGCTTTCAATTAAATGACGGAATATCTTGTGAAATATATTTCCAATTTGACAGCAATTGGTGTAGTTGGACATACCTTGAGATACAAAATGTTCAAGTCGTGGTGTGCTTCGAATGGATTTCAATCCTTAAATGCCAAAATGGTTGTGACGTTTTTACAGCGACATTATTTGTGCAAGAGAAAAGAAAGAAAAAAATGGGATGCAAATACAATATTCTTCCTTTTTCGAATATTCTCAATATTTTTTCATTTACATTCTCGATATCAGACTGTGGTTTTGAAGCACAAAGCAAATAATTTTTTGAACCGCAAAAAACAATTGTTGAAGTAACCGCAACAGTAACCACAGTAGTAACCGCAGCAGAAACCGCACTGTAGCCGCAACACTTCCGACAGAAAAACCACAAATCAAAAATTTAACATAATATTGCTGGAAATGTGAACAGAAAAACATAAAACTGTGATTAGCACTCACACAGCTTTCGTTTCTCAAAAATCTACAGAGAGAAAATTAAATTGAAAATCCACCAACAAGAAAAGATCAAGAGCACTTATCCCATTTTCCGACTTTCACCAAAAAGTAATGAACAAAAAAGTTGTGGAAAATAATTTATTTACATTTTCATAAACTTATGTTATAGATTTATGTACAGAATAACACTAAATTGTATAAATAGATTTTACTTCTGTTGGTAATTAAAGCCTCTACTTAACTGGAAAGAATGTGCAATTTATGTTTTTTCCTGGATTAAGTGCTTACCTCTCTAGATATATGTGAGAATTGCATCTGCGTATTTATTGTACAAATATTTTGAAATTCTGGAACATCTATTGTTGTTATATATTAATCAATATCTGGGGGTCTGGAGTATGTGTCTTAAGCCTACCAATATAACAATCAACTCAAAGCAACACACTCCTGTGTGCATCTACGTTCCCTATAATATGTATTCTTAGCTAACATTTCCCTAGTCTATCTTTAGATTTATAAATCATTTGCCAATAAGTTTGAAGCGTATTCTTGTCAAGCCCTTAGCTCTGAAAGTTTTAATTTGTTATGCATTTTGATTATCTTTGGGATCATAGCAAGGGGAGAAGTATTTAACAAATTTACACGTAAATATGTATATAGCCAAAGGATCTAATTTTCGAAAGTAAATAAATATCATAGATTTGTGTGTATATTTTAGTTTACATAAATATTGCGTACTCTTTTTTTTCTTAAATAAAGCACTTGAGTTAAGTGGTCCGAAGATTTTGAATTCAAAAGAAAAAATCAAACGCGCTTGAAAATCAGTTTGCGTTCTAGAGAAAACGAGAGAGATATAGAGAGAGAGAGAGAGAGAAAGAGAGAAATCATTGTCGGAGGGGTGGGTTCGAGGACTTCTATGGCAGTGATACGTATACGAGGGTTTAGAGAGAATATATTTTTTTCTGATTTGCTGTAACATTCATTAAATATGGATTCCTTTTGGTTTTTGATATTATTTTTCGTTTGAGGTTATGTAGTACATGCTAATGTGTGTAGAACTCTTAAACAAGTATTTGGTTGAATAGTTTCTCTTAGAAGGTACACAGTTAATGATGATATTATGCAGTAGGTGAGTTACAAAAGAAAGTATCACTTGCGATGTGCTTTTGGAAAGAAGATAAATAAAATGGTGTAGGATTGCATGTGCCTTTTTGAGGTTACGTGTGTGGAGGTTGTGTATCTTTAGAGACTTTGGACGCAACAGAATTGCAAAAGGACAAAACACTTTTCATAACATTTCTGAGTGCATCCAAAATATCCAGTCTTCACCTTTAAGGCTTTTTTCAGCGTCTAAGACTTCTGAGTCTTTCTATGACTGCAGGGCATTTGTGACGAAACCGATTAAACGAAATAATTGCCGGTTCTTCTTTTTTTTTTTTTTAACATGATTTAAGTCCTTTGAGCATTGGCAAGCCAATTGGTAAACGGTGAACCTTTGTCTGAGACCATAGGTCATTGGGAACGCCACTGAATAAGTTCATGTATTACTCACGAAGGGTGTCCTGAGACAGTTCTTATGTCCGTTTGGTCTACTAATTGTGTCTAGCCCTTTGTCTTAGATTGTATCTGATTGGCGATCCCAGAAATCTATCCAATTAGAACGTCTTTCTACCCAGACAGCAGAGAGTGATGAACAACCTCACAGAACAAAACAAAAATCGCATCCGCTTTATTTTATCCCCTCTTCCTTCCCATCGCAGTGATTCCTTTTTGAATTGAATACAATATGTGTGTGCTTTCCTAATTAGTCTACTTAAACCTAACCAATATAAGATCTACTTAACGGTTATATGCTCTCGTATGTACAACACCTCAACTAGCCTACCAGCCTGTCAGGGCGGCAAAAAGATCTATAGAGCTATCTGTTCTGTGCTGGATGCAATCGATTGATTATCAATGGCCACCGTCTTCAAGTAACTGACGCGAGGCGCTAACATTTTACTCTGTTCGGCGTCACTCTCATCGTCGGCGAACTGAATGTCATCCATTTCGTAGAAATCCTGCAGATCGCTAGGCGACTTGACCACCGCGGTTTCCTTCTCTGAATTGCAGTCCGACAAGCGACGACACTCTTTCTCATGACCGGAAGATCGATTGGCAGTCTTGTTGTTGCGTCGAGCATTTAAGATTGGCGTCACGGAATTCGCAAGGGATCTCTGTATCAGAACATTTTTGAGATTTGTCTCATTTGGCGACGTGACCGGCTTTGAGGTGCCACTACTTTGACTGATGTCTGAGTCTGGAGTCTCTGTGTTACTGCCTGGACTGAGGCTGTTCACCCGTGGCAGGATCTCCTCGTAAATTGGTTCGGGAGTCTTGTTCGCGTCGTCTATTACCGTTTCATCGTCCATTGGGGGGATCCAAACCAGATAGGCCGGGTCCATGCCAAGATATGAGCCTGGGGCTGCTCCCGCATTGATCACGTTGTAGTCGTAGTAGTCCAGTTCCAATTCCTCGGGATTTGTAAGGGAAAACTCCGACCCTGGACGAGCTAGAAGCTTCTTGCGGTTCTGCTTGTCCTTACTCTCCTTTTGGTTGGTTGTGCGAATGGTGGCTGTGCTGATGATGCTCGCTGCTGGCGAATAACAACCCTATACGAATAGAAAATATGAAAAAAGTTCAAATTCAGATTAACATGCAAATTCACAAGGGAAAGTTGAAACTCACATTTGTCAAGGAAATCGTAATGCTCTTGGTGTCCAATTGACTGAATCGGTCACTATCCTTGATTGAGTGGGATCGAATGGATGAGCTCTCGATGGAGTCATCGTTGGGGGAGAGGCTTTTTCTTTTCAGTGTTCCATCGTCCCTATCGGGGTATTTGGAATGTTTACTTAAGCGTAACGAGTTACTGGCGGATGAACTCACGCCGGACAAAATTGACGCTGAGTCCTTGGGATCTTCCGGACTCTCGGCGGCACTGTTTTCAGCTATGACTTCATTGCGAAGGGTTACAATGCTCGAATTGCTGCCCATTTCGTCACTAAAATTAAAATTTAATTGATCGTCGATGTAATTGGCACTAAGTTCTAGGGAATTACCACTTCTTCAGTTTGTCTGAGTCATTGAATTCGGTCTCCTTGGCTAAGTTTTCGGCGTCGACGCTCTCCCTCAAGATGGAGTGCCGCAGCTGCTTCTTTGGGCGCATTTTCACGAGATATATCACCTCTGAGAGGAGCGTTGTTGTTGACACTGCTCGGGAGGGTGGATTGTGAAGGGATGCCATGGAAGCTCGTGGTGTGTGAACTGGAGATGTGTGGTCATGTCGTTCGCTGATTGCCAAATGATACTTCCTGTACCGCACGATGTACTGCGCTCCTTTGAAAAGAAACATGGCTTAGGGGAGTTTGAAATTTTGTATCAGAAACTTACCTAGAAAAGCACTGATCAGGATAATGATGCTTGCAAAAACAACAGCTGAGAGGTGGACCAGTGTGAAGTTGTTTCTAATCTTCGCTTGTATAACTGCTCGGCTTCGAACGACTACTTTATTTGTTTGATTTGCTGGAACTACAAATTGATGCTTTTGAGTGGGTAATTGAGCGCAGGGTTTTGGCCGTGGAACTCACCTATCTGTTCCGCATTTGCCAGGAAACCTCCAGTGCAACCGGCTTCGATAAGATTGCTGTCGCCAGAGTAAAACTCCACCAAAATGTGCTGGCCTGTGGACTGGAGAGTGGGCGGAACTTCAATGGCATTGGTACCCATCAATTCAATCAACAGGGTTGATGAGAGCGACGGCCCATCGCGGATTTTAATATATTGTGACATGCAAGGCAATCGCAGGAAGCTTATGTCGAGGGAAATCGTATCATCGCCATCCACCTGCGGATTGAGATCGTTAATGCAGGTTAAAAGGAATGCGATTGCCGACAAGGTAGTTTCTGCAAGGGAAATGAATAAAGCAAAATAACTGAGGAAGGATGAATTGGCGTTGAGGATGGCATTAAGTTTCAAAATCATTTCTAATGAAATCAGGACCACTTAACAGGAGCATAAACACATCTGGCTTGGTAAGTCCTTGCCACTTGAAGTGACACTTGAAACAGCTTTGTCATAAATTAACAAGCCACAGGCTCTGCCAATGAATTTAATATTCCATTAAATTTCATTCATCAAGCTTCAATCCGATCCAGCTTCTGGCCATACCAATGGTCTCACATGGATGCTTATAATAAGGACACTCCTCCATAAGTTATTCTTCCTATGAATCCTATATCCTGTTGTACACGATTAGACTGGCAACGTACATCCTCCTCCTTTGGTCGGTCCACACCACATCATAACCCGAAAACTAACCAACCAACCATGCAACTAACCAATCCAGTGAACTCCTCTTCTGTGTTGTTCCTTTGACAACCGAATCAATAAACCTCTTACCACTGGCATGGGGCTGTAGAAACGAATCAATTCAGAGAAAGGTTTAACTTTCTTCAACCTCTATCCACAAGCTTGATGCAAATTGTGACCTCTAGGAAGTTGCCAGTATGTCCTCAAATGTATACACTTCCAATTTGTCTGTGTCGAGATTCAAATCAATAAGATGGCATCCAGTTGTTGGTTTTTCTTTCACTCTATGCAAAAAACACTAAAGAAAACAAACAACTAACCCAACCCCACCCCACCCAGCAACGATGTGCTCCCCAGCCATCGTCATCTCGTCGCCGGAAACAAAGTTTTCCTCCGTCTGTCTTCGTGTCTTTCTCTTGCTCTGCAAAAAGATTACACTCCGCACTTCTTTCAGGCAATGAAAGAAGGTGATAAGGATAGATGGGTTGTAATCTATCGTCTCTATCGACACTCGAGTGTTTTTTTTTTATTATTGAAATGTTGGGCCATAACCTAAAACTAGTTAACCAAAAAATTTCAGATAACTTTTTCCATTACGGAAACTCCATCAAATCCCTAATCGAGTACCAAGTTTCCACCTGTAATCAGATTTACTTCAGCTGAGCAGAGTGTGTCCTCCTTCCCTTTCGGAGCATCCAATCCCACGCCGCTGCCGCCGCCGCCATCGACAACGTGCCCAAAACAAGTTTCTTGAAAATTGCCATTTGAAGCAATTTATAGTCCACCACCCCCACTATCCTCTCATCCCCCACACATACGATTCGATCCACACCTTTGTGTGAGGGTGGGTGGTGAATGAAATGAAATTCCCCTCGTACACGCTCGATAAAACTATTTCAACTTAACGACCCGCCAAGTAATTTACGGTCTTAACCTAGCTTTTTTCTATTACCGACGCGTAAAATTTATAATTATCGAGTGGTCGCTAGAGAGTGCCACAACGCACACACACACAAGCACTTTCATTCCGTTCCTCCACATGGCCCTCGAATGACACTTAATTGCGTTAAAATCCAAAGGCTCCGCATCCAAGCAGCCCATCGATGCCACCACAATCCCTTGGCATTCATTGGGGTGCACACGTCTGTGGCGGGTGGCTCTTCGACACCCTCTAACACCCCCCGACAGCCTGTGACACTCTCCGCATTCGATTCAGTTACCCAAGACGGGCCTTAATGTGATTTTTATCGGTTGGAAAGTCAAATACGATCGGAACCAAGTGGGGCGGCGATGATGATGATGGGATGGCGGCGACGGCAGCGGTTGTTTTTTGGACCGCGCCATGCATGAGGGCGGCGGGTGGGGTGGCTGTGTGTGTGACAATTTTTTTTCCGGTCTTATGAAGGTATTTGCAAAATGCTGGGATTCCGCGAAATGATTGTCCCAAAACCCAAAGCTACCCTCAGCGCTGTCATTCATTTGTTCTCATTCTTCAGTGTGCGCACCAACCCCCTTGAAGGGTGACAGTTGGACTGACGCCACTGGCGGGCCGCCTCTCAGCCTGGGGTCGTAGACGACGACGAAATCACTTTCCTTACACACCACCGATGACGATGGCATCTAGGGATCATTTATTTGTATTTATTTATTTACGTACGCCTACGAATGCTTTGTGGGTGGGAAGGGAGGAGACACAGGGAGAGGGAAGCAAGAAAAATTTAATAAATAATTTTAAATTGTAGTACTCACTTGAATCAGCCAAAATGAACGACCGGGACAGCTTTGTGTTGCGCCAGCAATGATACGCTTCGGCTTGGAGGATCCCAGATGCACGATACATCCACAACGGCAGCCAGGACCGATTTCCTGTGAGACATCGGTGCGATTTGCTATTGAGGATTTTCCTGTTGATTCGTAAATACAATCCCAAGTGTCTGATATGGATTTTCCGCATTTTTCCGTTTCCACCGAGGGACCCTTGAGAAATGCAGGGAGAGGCGGAGCAAGAGAGAGAGAGATGGGAAGAATGAATATGTGTTTGTGTATGGGCGACAAATTGAAAAATAAGTAGATTAAGGGTAAGGGGGTGTCGTTTCTCTTTTTTTTTATTTTTTATTTTTTTTGTTCAGTCATTCTTTTCGTCCTTTAAAGGAGGTTAAGAGTGCAGAAGAACGCTCGAACACAAGCAAACAAACAAACAAGCGCACCGTGAGTCAATCAATGAGGTTATTCATCGAATTGTACACTCGCTGTGTGATATTGACAAGGAAATTCGTCCTTCTCTTGGACGTCCTATAGTTATCCGTGCAGAGTGAAGGGAGATGTTCGTAATCCAAGCATTCGTGGAAGATGTAATAGAGATCTCAATTGTGTCTCATGAATGGGGGTGCTAGTTGACTTGAATTTCATTTTGACCGGCGTTTGTGCTTGAAAATTGAGTCCTTCTCTAGTGCACGACTGCTGCTGGAGACAACCAACAAAGTGCAAAAGAGAGACGTCTTCCTAGATCAGAAGTTCTTCTGGTGATGTTGTTCGGTTTCTTGTTGTCATGACAATGCCAAAGCAATTCAATTGGCTACTTTGTCTCCCTTGAATGGTCTTTGTATTGTCAAAAGACTTTTTGCTCTGTTTAACCGCCTTAAGAAAATTGTGCGGCTCAGGACTATTGGCGGGAGCTTAATTCAATTGAAGGTGTACAGGATGAAAAAATGTTGTGGATGTTGTCTCGTGAATTTTAATGGAACACCTAACCCACCTTGAAAAAATTTAAAACAAACACATTAAAAAGCGGACGTGCAGTCAATTCTCGTAAGGAAAAATGTAATTCCAATTAAACCTACTTGAGTCGAAAAGGTAACTCTCATTTTAGAGCCAAACTCTGCAGAAGATATATCACCTAGAGCAGTTTTGTAGAAAAAATAAAAACTGTCGGTTAAGTAGAAAAATCTGTGAAAGTCACAGCCTTTATTAAAAAAATACAAAAAATTCGTAAATTCGGATAAGGTAACGTTCAATAGAAGAAATGTGCAGAATCTTCTTCCTCATATTCCTCGTATTCTTCTTCGTCTTCAACCTCTGCCAATGTCTCCATTGAAGCTGGTTCTACGTATGTTTCAGATGTTTTTGGTGTCGGTTCTTTCACCCCTTCTGCTGGCAGCGGTAGCACGGGGCCTTGTCCTGTGGTAGTGGCTCGTCTCACCGATCGCACACTCTCCCCCGTGGATGATGATCCGTAGTCGCCACCTTCCTGCTCATCGTTTTCCTCCTCCGGTGGCAGTTCGAGATCTTCCTGCGTCGATGCCATATAATAAGTGGATCCATATTCCACGTCCAGCAAAATGTCTCCATCAACGCTGTGCTCCTGTGGTGTGATCTTTCCCACCATACCCTTCTTCTTGAAGTCTGGTGAAATCCTCTCAGCTGAAGTTACCTTCCGCGCCTCACGCTTGAACACATCCATCAGGGATGAGCCAGATCGTCTGAGGAAGCCCATGGTTCCCGGCCGATAAGTGGAAACCTCGGATGACATTGTCGGCACCGATGGTACAGCCAACGGAGTTTCGGTGTATTCTGCAAGGATTTCCAGAAGCTCCCTAAGTAGATTCTTTCGCTTAATGCCAGATATAGGTTCATTTTCCTCCATCGCGGCCTGGACAGTCAGTCTTAGTCCATTGATTATATTGTTCAGCCTCAGTAACTCCATTTCGTGCTGCTGGTGCATTCCGATGAGCTTCGCCTTCTCCATCTTTAGGGTTTCTATGCGCTGCTTCAGAATTTGCGTCTTACTGAGCATGTCATTGTAAATAAACTTTTCGCAGATGTCCTTCTTCACTTGGTTCTCGTATAGCCTTCGATACTTCTGAAGGTTAACATACTTCATCTTGAGGGACTCGTAGGAGGTGGTGAGTCTCTCGATGATCTCAATCTTATTCTGACAGCTTATCAGCAGTCGTTGCTTCATCTCTTCGTTAGTCGCCAACTCCTCATCCATCCGCTTGGCCTTCTCCATGGCTTCGGTATGCTCCTGCAGCATTTTCATCTGCGACAGTATCAAGCTGTCGATTTCCTTTGTCAAAGATATGTTCTCCCTAATCAAGCGGCGTGTGTAGCCTGCATTTCGGATCTCACTTGATCTGGTGAAATCTTCGGACAGCTGAAGTAGCTTGCTTTCCACCTCCTTCTTCAGGGCGTCCTTTTCGATTATCGCCTTCTGCTCCATGCTGTTCATTGCCTCCTTGTGCATGCGCTGGTGTTCCTTTAAGTCGGCCTCCTGCTCTTCGAATTTAGCGAGAAGGAGGTCTCGTTGCACACGGAATTCCTCCAGTGATTTCAGCTTTCCGTTCAGCAGCTTGATCTCAGATGTCAGCTGCTCGTCCATTGCCTTGTACTTGGCTTCCCATTCCTTGATGCGTCCAGTCAGCTCTTTGTTCTCCGTTTCGCGAAGTTTCGACAGCTCTGTGATTCGCTCTTCCATTTCGTATATTGTGTCGATCTTCTGCGTCAGGGTGCGATCCAGATGGGCTGTCACATCGGTGCGGTCCTCGTTCATGGAGCGAACTGTTTCCGTGAGCTCTTCATTGGTCTCCTCGAGTTTTGCCAAATGGCTGCGAAGGTGGGCTAGCTTATTGTTCAGATCTGTGATTGTCAACTCGTAAAATGTCCGATCGACTTGGGTCAGCTTATCCTCCCCTTTGTCCTTGTTCTTGTTTTTCCCACCCTGTCCCTTCTTTGGAGGCATTTTGCTTATAATGTGCTGCTGCCAGTGACGACTAACGTTGACGTGCGATTGACGGAATTCTCCGAACTTGCTTCCTTTGAAGTCAACTAGCTCAACTCGACTGAGGAATGTTGCTGGCGGAGTTGAGGGAATTGGAATTTCTGTTTGTTATTGATTAGCTTGTAACTACGGCGGGTTGCCAAAGAAGCGATATGTGGAAAATGAAACAGGGAAAAGGGGGATATATTTCACCATCGAGAGAATTCGAAAAAAGAAATAAATATTCGAAAATATGAAAAGATTAAGATTCGGGAGGAGGTAATGTGAAGAGGAATTTCATGAAATTCTGGATTTGATGTGGTCCTATGAGGTAATGCTTCATTTACGCTGTAGTTCGTGGCCTCAGACAAAATCCCATTTATAGTGCGGACTCGTGATAGATGCTTTTAGGTCCACATCTTCACCTGAATAGGTTTATTTTCCGATTGCGCCCTGTAGGCTGTCTTCATTGGCCACTTTATCCCTTGAAAGTTGAAGTCGAAGTCGTAGACTTTGTTATCCATTCAATGTCTATTGTGAAGACATCTTACGCTAGCCGCAAAGTTCGTCGTTTAGCTTTTACATCCAAAGTGAAAATTATTCAGTGGAACTGCAACCCGCAGGAGATCCAAGCTCGTTCAGCCGCTCGTTTAGTCGTGTTGTGCGAGATTCCAAGTAGAGAGGACCTGCAATTTATCTGTGACTCCGAATGGCGAGAAGTGAAACTCATTGATTGTTTGTCAACAACTTGAAAGAGGTGGTCCTGTAAAAATGGGGTGTGTCCAGACCAGCGCATGTTATTCGACGCACTTAACCACAACATTTCAGTATAATATTTTTAATCCTCAACAGTTGGTACAGAAGCCCCCAAAAGTTCAGCAGAGGTCAAAAGTGTTACCGGCTCCTTATACTATGCCACCATTAAACCCGGCCGAAGGGTCTGCTAAATTAGCAGGTTGTCTTTGTGCATTTAATTATCGCACAGATTAACATTTCCCAGATGACGTCGCGTATAAGCGATCCCCAGGATGGATGACTTTCATTCATAGACACGCGAGCTTCATAAAATACTCGATGAATAAGTTGTGCTCTCATTGAAAATTAAGTCCTTCAAGAGAGATGCTTTTGTTGGCCCGTGAGCTGCCCTAAAAACTTACAATGCAGTTTAACACGTCTCTCTCCTTTCACTAGATTCTATCGCATTCAACAACACCATCCACCACCAACACCACCTCAACCAGCGGGATCAACAACAGCAAGAAATATAAAGCCGCTTCAACTCAATCGAAAAATTTATATCTGCAATTTCTTTAGATGCAAAACTCTCACAATAAATGCGGTGGGGCGGGAAGAGATGCATTTCCACCACACGTTGATTATCCCCTTTTATCCTGCTTAATAAAGGGAAACCACCAGCAGCACACCATCAGAAGAGCTGAGCACAGGCTTTATCAGGAATATCCTGAAAAAAAGCACACACACACAAACACACAAGCCATGAACTATGCACTGTGCGATGGAAAGTTATATTTTTTTCGTCAGACAAGCAAACAAAGGTTATGCTGCCACTATTCGAAACTTGACTCTCCGCCACTCCAGCATTGTGCCCCCCAGTTCCGTGCTGACGGTGGCGCCCCCTATAAACAACTACAAAGTATTATGTCAGATAAGGACTGAGTGCCCTTACCGTGTGTATGATTAAAAATGTGGAGAACACTCTTTGTGTGAATTTTAAATGCAGGGTGCTGCGGAATGAACTTTAACAGGTCATCGGTAATCCATTACGTGGTTATGGTTGCGAGGTGGGGCCGACGCTCATCAGAGGGATGCAACCAATTGGTCGGTAATTCGATTGGAATTGAATTCCCGATGAGCTGAGTGCTCAACGCTCGCGGGGCATCTTAATTATGAGCGCTTTTGAGGGAAATTTAATCTCCTCCTCATGCTGGTGATGATGACTTTGAGTGGAAGTGCTGAATTTTTCTCTTGCCCTCGGCACAGTATGTCTGCGTTGGATGTGTTCATTAATGCTGCTGAATTGTTTTCCATCAGGCTTGGTTATGCAGAAGGATGTGCATGTGTTTCTAGGTGTGAGCAGGATGAGGTGGAGTATCTGTTGACATGAACAAGAGAGTTGATCCGAAAAATTGCATTAAATTCTTATTTATTTGTATTCGATTCAGGGGTGATTTCTGACTTGGATTTCGGACTGAAGCCTATCAGCGTATAGATTCATTTTGGTACCATTTCGAAAATTGTTTCCTTTACATTTTGCACGAACTTCAACTGGTTAGGACAAGTCCTATCCATTCAAGACAAAGGATCTCTACACTGCAGTGCGTCAGAAGTCCTTCTCTTCCCGAACTTGAAAGCTGAACTTTAAAGAGCCCCTTAGTTGCAGCACTTTTGTACGTGTCCTTAAAGAATGTCAAATTATACTAGCCTCCTATACACATAACCGAAATGAAAGCGGGAGTGCTGACCTATTTGGAATAGGGAATGAGAAATACCAAAACGGAAAAGTCCTCAATCCCTGGACAATCCTTAAAACCATTCCCAACTCTAAAAATACACCAACAGACCAACAAAGTAAACACAAAAGCTGTATGTCACCACATTCCTCTATTCCTGGATTCACACACATCCTTTGTCAGATTCCTTGCCTGTCAAAATCCTTGCACAGATAAATAAAAGCGCGCCATCCTTCAAATCCGACCACACAAACCCCCCCAACAAACGCCACTCCAAAATACAAATTTATTCCACTTCCATGTGCGGAGTAGGTGACAGTGGAGTGGAATAAATTAAAACTGCACAAGACGGCCCCAAATCCAAATGCAAGCATCCTCAAATCCATGAATTTTGCGGAACACCCTGTCGCATCGGTGCAGGTCGGCGGTGATTCGTATCAAAAACACTGGCACCGGCAAATCCGAACAAATGCTGTCTCATGGAAAATATGTGTTTGTTCCACACGGAGACCTGCACAAAAAAAAACCAAACCCAGAAAGAGAACAATACGTTCACAATTGAAACACCCATCAGGGCGGCGATGGTGGGGTCGTGACTGTAAACAAAAACTTTTCATAACAGACCGCTGCACACACACTCCACATCCAGAGAGCACACTCACTTACCTCGCAGAACTTCGCCCCGTACCGGGGAGGCGGTGAGTCGCAAAACCTATATCGATTCCTGGTGCCGCCCAAACAATTAGTCGAACATGCAGTCCATTCGCTCCACGGGCCCCAGCCGCCGGTGTCCGATTCTGCAAGTGTACAAGTAATTAAAAATCACATATCCAATTTGATCTGGAGGTGCTTCATCACCCACCGTCGCCGCAGTCACTCACCTTTTACAGGCAGCGTCGGCACACAGTCCATGCGGACGTCGGCAACGGCCCCAGATATGCCCTGACTGACATACACGAAGCAGTACTCGACGTACTTCTCCGAGAAGAGGTCACAATTAAAGTACAACGAGTACTGGCTCTTTACCACCCGCTGCTCGGCCACATAGTGCAGCGAGGTGGGCGGCTTCAAGGACGCCACATCAGCACGCAGCTTAGCAAACAAACGCACCCGGTCGCCCTGGTCCAGGATACACGCCGGGTACTCGTACAGCACGCCGATTCCGGTGTGCGGGTCACAAGGAAATATACTCCTCGCGTACACATTGAACACGAACTTATCACTCCAATCAACACTGATGTACTCGACGGCCGTAACCTCGGTCGGCGTGGGCGGAATGGGACGCAGCCTGACCGCATAATTACCAGCTAATCCGAACAGCTCACAGCGCAACTTAATTAGTTTGTTTTTGGGAAAGCCTCTGATCTCCTCCGCGTAGAGGATATTGCCTTTCGAGTCGTTATGGCCCGTGCACGTAATCTCCTTGCCGCAGTAAATTAATTCCAGCCAAAACTCGGGCAGATTCATCAGAGTCATCATCCTGTCGGGACCGAGATCACATGCCACTTGGTCAAAGGACAGCCTGACGTCGACCGTGAGCTCTGGGTATGTGACGAGACGCTTGGGACTGACTTGCATTTCGGCCACCGGCCACCGAACGTCCAATTGTTGTTTCAATCGTTCGTCATCGTTCGCACTTGTCGTCGGCCCACCGCTGCTTCTGGATACAACGTGCAGCGTGTACATGCCTCCCCGGTAAAAGGTCTGACATGGCACTGAGATTTGTGTGACGTTGTTCCTTGGATCCGGGAACAGGGTTATGTTTGCGACGGTCTCAGCGGCTCCATTTTTTGTCATTAGGCTAATGACAAGGTTCGTTAGCGCATTATCCTGCTCCTTTATGGCGCTCAGGGCATGGCTGGTCGTCGTTGTCGTCACATTTGTAACGGTAGCGGTGGCGGTGGCGGGTAATGATGGTGCAGCAAGGGTCGTTGGCGGTAGTAGCTGCGTGGCGTTCATTCGATTCAAATGCTCCGTGGCGGTGGTGTATTGCAGCTGAACATGTAAATCTCCACTCAGTGCAATGAATGAGCTGGGGCACATTAAACGCCCCTTTCGTATTGCCAGCACGTGACCTAAGGATAAATCGGAGAAAAGTTAAAGCGGAGGAAAACCGTCGGCAAAAGCGCAGAGTCGCAGTGAAAAAGATTGCTGCATGAATGCCGAAAGAATGGAGGCGTACGGCACACCAGCCGGCAATAGAAGCACGAGCAGTAACAGCAGAAAGAAGCAAAAAACGCTGAAACATAAATCTCTTTTGTCATTTTGTAATTGCGAGTGTTTCCTTCGGGCTTCCCGTGTCGAGTGTCGACCGGGTGGGTGGCGGCATGGCACTGTCTGTGTGTTAGGGTTGCCGCCAGAGCTTTGACAGGAACTGAGAAAAGTGCAAGAAGCGTAATGCAGTTTTCAGTTTTTTCTTTTTTTTTCCCGTGAGACCACATTACTTTCATAATCGGTTTGCTGTGGTAGCGAGGGCGGCGTGGCATAAGTCTTCGGGTAACCGTAAACGGTGGCTGATAGCCCCTTTGTTAATGACATTTTGACCTTCATAAAGGGGACCCATTAACTTCTCCGCTCTTAACAGGGTTGTTGTGAAATTCTTTTGTCTAATGTTGTACATTGTGTATGACTGGTGGCTTGTAACGGTCATTAATTTGACGGCGAGATGTGGTTTTGAATGGACAAAGTGAAAAGATGAAAGAAAACTACCGGCGGAAAATAAAGTTGAGTCGAACTGGCGCAAATGGCAATTCATGGCAGTCTCTGAACATAGTGAATGGTCGACATGTTTTTCTGGCACTCAGAATTGACAACTGCTCAAAACTTTGAACTGAAATCATTTATGAACCACCAACTTGTTTTAAATTTGCACTTGCAACTGAGTCTATGGCAAAACTAAAAAATACTCTTGAAATATCTTTGCGCAAGTGTGTTGAAAAGCAGGAACATGCAGGAGCGGATAACCGCCGTGTTTCTTTCCCAACGGTAATGGAGAAATATGTTACGAAAAAGTTTCCATGAAATTTTCCGGGAGAAAACAAGTGCCTGAAACTTATTTTTATAGGTTCATAAATTGTTCTTGCATCTTGCTTGTGAACTGTGTAATGGGGTAACCAATATGATGGGTGAAAAGTTGAAGTATGACAATGTGCTTTCATTGGCTGCAAGGAAACTGTGCACTGTTGTGTCTCACAAGAACTGAAATGAATTTATTGAAGATAATCTGAATTAAAAAGATCAATTCAACACAATCACAGAGGGGGAATAATTAGCGGGAAAAGAAGATCCTTTTGAACCTAATATTGTTGCATTTCATAGGGAAGATCGTACAAAGAAGTTAAGCGCGAGGACAGCGATTTTGTTTCTTCCCTTTCATACTTCGAGGCGAAGTTACACATTAGGTTATCTTCGTACAAAAGTCTGCCTGTCTGTCTGTCTATCATCCTATGTCTATCTTTTTGTTTTATTAAATAAACAAATTTTCGGTGACGCTACAGGGACTATCAGAGGAGTTTAAAGCAAGTGGAAGTATGAGATGATGAAAATCTGGGTTCAGGTTTCTATTCTAGAACTGTAGCTGAAGAGTCGACGTATTTAACCAACTCCACCACCTCTGCCATATATTATAATAGTGTGGTGTTGTAGCCCATTCAGCTTCAAATATGGACTTGTCGGTAGGGTAGTGTGGATGGTTACATAACTTTATGTTTCCCCATTATCCTTGCTTTTCAACGCTGAAATTTTACCTTTGTCAAATAGTCCTTGTATTGACTTCGATTTGAGGAGCAGTGTACTTAACATCCCCAAGGATCTAAAGTTCTCCCTTCTGGCTACATACTTCCTGCCTGCTATCTATGTAATCTATGTAAATGCATTTCGAGTCACCTACAGAGAGTTGTATGCTCTCGTCCTTTTCAGCTTTTACTATCAAAAAAGTGTTTGCTTACTCAGTCAGTGAAGTCAGAAAAGTCAGGAGAAAACAAAAACAAATGCCATCGCCATTTGCTCTTATCCCCCTTCACATTTAATGGGCAAGAAAAAAAGAACACCACAAAAAAGCTCATTCTAGAACCTGTCAAAACAAACTCCCATTTCTAATGGCAACCCTATAGACCATTGTTCAACAGCACCTATTGTTGTAATACGAGAGGCAGATTATGAGAATCGTGTAACCATCCATATCTACTGGAAGAGCATATCTCGCCGTCTATCTCTCGTAACCCTCCAATATTCTCAGATGGAACTAATTCCGACATGGTATTGTTTAGGATTCTGCTATCCATTCTCCTCCCGCATTCATTCTTTTCATTCAGCGCAACTCGGCGCGCATCCTTACCGATCCGACACAGAGCAAAGATAATTGATGATAGTATCACAGTCCATTTTAGTCGTGTCTTATGAAAGCAGCACATTTCGTGCGCTCAAGATATCCTTGTTTTGTTTGATTGTATCCGCCTCGTCTTCGCCGCTTCCAGCAGTGGCCAGTTCACCAGTGTGCGTGTACCATCATAATGAAAAAAAAAACGGAAAATAATGAAACGACCCAACCAGGACGAGCACTTATTTCGAGCTGAAAGTAAAACAGAAACAAAAATGAGAGAAGGCAGAAAAAGGATAAGAAATTATTATTAATTTCACAAGTACTCATAGACGGCAGTCATTGTCTAATTGCTTAATCTCACATCCCATCGAGATGAGGATACTGTGGGCGTAGGGCAGTGGGGGTGTGGGGCGTGTGGGTGGCGGATGCGCGGTCCTTTGGTAAACCATAAATTCCAATGAATTCCTGTGCGAGATTTCAAAAGCCATTATATCAATGAGAAGTCATGATAATCGTACACGGGTAAATGAGGGTGGATGGGGGTTGGCAGGGGCATCCTACTACAGACTCGCATAAGGACAACTCCATGGAGTTGTTCAATGAATCATCATACACCCTGGACTTCCGATTACTTGCGAAGGATGAAAATTTATGGCGTTCCCTCTTGGACGGTATCCAATAAATTTAGAACCAGGGTGTTAACGGTTTTGAAAAACGACCGATTTATTGTTTTACCATCGAAAGAGAAAAAGAACAAGCGGGACCAGCGACAAGAGTGTGAGTGATTTTTATGTGTCCTGCTCTGGCTTCTTCCTGGAATGTCCTTTTTCTGTTTTTTTTTTTTTTTTTTTTTTGCTGGCGCTGCTTGTGAAGAAAAATTGCTCACCATCAGTGGAGGATACAAAATACTTGCACTTAAGCATGAGTACATGATCTCTCAGTTCATTGAGTCCGTGCGGATGCTTTCTTCGTTTTCATTTCTTGTGTACCGATACACAGGAATACACAAGTTTACAGCTTTATCTAGATAATTTTTATTCTGCTTGAGTTATATTTAACGGCAGTACGCAATTCCCTGACCTTCAAAAGGGACCCAGAAAATAAATTGCCGGCTTAAGAGGAGCGAACGACGAAAAAACCCAGGCCTGTGTGTCGGGCGTGGAATCTCTCTAAAAGTGTCACGTTTGATTATGGCATCTTCGGGTGCGTCTTTGTTTGTTGTTATATTTTTTTTGTGTTTTTCTTAGCGTTGGGTTTGGAATAGAAAAGTCATTTATCTTGAGGTTGCTGCCTGAGCAGCAAAGCTGGCATCGTTTCTGCGAGGGTATTGAAGAGAGGAAGCCTGTTCTTTATGATCGAGGACATGATGCTGTACAACACTTCGGATGTCCTCCATGGGCAGCGCAATAAAGACATAGACTTAGGATGATGAATGGGCTGATGGAATTAGCTCTGAACGAGGACGCATGAACAAGAAACGTAGGCGAAAATGAGGAAAGAGACCGAAAAAGAAGATTCCTCTTGCTCAAGTCATGTTGTGACTTAAAAAAGGCTTCGTGTAATACTAATGAGGAAGCACTTGGAATGTTTCCAAACAAATATTTTTTCATCAAAGAAAGTTGCGACAGTGTACGAATGAGAAATTATGGAAGTTTTTATGTATCTCATTAGATTTGGTCACAAAATTCTGCAATTTCTTAGGAGATCACAAAAAAATGTGCATCTGGTTGATTTCACGTCGTCTTGTAGAGTTCAAAGAAATGTCATACTATTAGATTTTCTAAAAAAGCTTTGCGTAAAGGGTTATCGGAACAGAAACTCGAAAATAAGTAGTGAGACATCAGACTACTATCTGTGCTTGTACGTCCATCATGAATTACTTTTCTCTTCGCCAGAAGTTGACACTGCTGAATGATAACATCTTGCACGCGGTCTTAGTGTTCACAATACAGGTCCGAATTTAGAGATTCCGAAACATACAGCAACACTTTTCTGGCCCATAGTCCTGGTCTGTCCATCATTCTTTCATGAGCAGAGAGGACTTGTGCTTGATTTCCCACTCGGAGCGGCAAAATTTTACAAACTTTTCATTCAATAACGCAGAAGAGGAATGTCCAGTCCAGGAATCAAACCTCGCCGGG
The DNA here is from genome assembly GCA_944738645.1 of Eristalinus sepulchralis. NCBI lineage: Eukaryota > Metazoa > Arthropoda > Insecta > Diptera > Syrphidae > Eristalinus > Eristalinus sepulchralis. The sequence continues at coordinate 5,200,665 of OX122885.1, read as the reverse complement.
GCTGCGTGAATTACTCACTTAGCCACGGCGAGGTAGCCACGCAACAAATTTCGACGTTTTCCGACGTTTACTTGCCTGGAATCCGTATATGGAGTTTCTTTTTGTACCAAGCATTGTTCCTAACGGTTTTTTTAGAAATACTTAGAGAAGTGGGATATGAAAATGGTGCATATGCATATGGCGGACGACATTCTCCAGAGCGTGGCTTTTTCATAATCTATAGAAAATAAAAATGACTCAATTGATACGAGAATTCCCATCCAAAAGTTTATCCCAAAGACATTTGTTTTACCCATCCCCACTTCCCAACATTACGGAACATCAATCCCTGATTTGTCATCACTATGAACTGAGGTTGTTAACTGTCACCATATCGTATCCGTCTGATCCACTCAAAGTCTGAAACAACAAATTTCCCGCTAAAGGATTCAATCGACTATACATAAATCTCCACCGCAAAAGTATCCGAAGAATTTATGCAAACTTTGCATTCCTGCTATGGCATCCCAGCGAGACCCTGGCAACATTCAAAGGAGCAGAATGACTTGCCACACACTCATGTGTAACGATTAGGTAAATCTTCTCCTTCGGTGACTCAACACCGATGGTATCTTGGGTTTAATCATGATTGATTCGATTTCACGTTCCACTGCGCTCTGCCGATGATAAAGCAATCCGAAAGCGCAATCCCACCATCCACTGGGGCGCGGTGAATTGCTCATTTCACCTGATGAAAGTTATTCGAGGAACTAATGTCCCAAGTCATTGCCCATGCGTTTCACCTGCCGAAGATGATGATGATGCTAGTGCATGGATGAGCTCCCCTCCCCTACCCATCTCATTCATCTGCCACTAAGAGCTGAGCACAAACACTCAGAATAACTTTGCAACTGCCAATCTTCTGCGAGTTGCGCGATACGGGAACACACCGTTTAACCCTGTTAACCACCTATCAATCACTCACTTGGGTTCCACCAGCCACCTGATGCCAGTCCAAGGAGTTCGCATGGATTTTCAATCAATCAGTGCGGTTTAGGCTTCGCCAAGCGTCATTTATTTCATTTTGAATCTTCAGGTAACTTCGCGCGGAAATTCGTTTTCCAAATTCAATTCCGAACGGAATAAATCAACTTGACATCTCTCAATGACATCATTAGTCGACCGGCTAGGGAGGGAGGCAGGGTCACAACCAAAATGGCCATCTAATGTGAATCACCGGTTCGAGTCATTCAAAAGAGGCCAAGGGCGGGGTTTAGTGATTCCATTAATCAGGGGCATATCGAGCATTACTTTTATCTCTGAATTACTTACACAAATAACTCGGTACACATTCAAATTGCACGCTTCGTCCAGCCCTTACGCTCTTCCCCGTCAGCCACATGGCCCACGCATTATCTCGGCCTAGACAGACACACGCAGGGGGACGCACACACAAATTTTTGGACGGTTTTCGACTTTGCTCTCGAAAAACGTAACAATATAATTTATTTGCCTTGCAATTATCATCCCCCTCTGACTGACAGGCAGACGCAAATACACACGCACGCTGGGTGGCGTGGCGGTAAGCAGGCAGCAGAGAGAAAGGTTGACGCCGCAATAACTACGTCGCCAGAGGCAGAGGGAATTGGGGGCGACGGCAACGAGAAAACGACACAGCGTCGTAGACGACGAACAAACGAACAAACCTCTGGAACTACTAATGCCATTACCCTACATTGAGTAAATATTCCCGTCGATTCCCGGAACGAAGAGAAGAAAAAAAAATTCATCTACCAAAACAAACGAGAAATATCGATCAGTCTCCCGTTGCCACCCCCTGTCAGTGTGGTGTCTTTCGCTCTGTGCCTAGGCAAATTCAAAAGATTGCCTATCCTCGTCGCCGCAGTCGTCCTCGTCGTTGGCGGCGGCGGCGGCGGTCGCCTTCCTGGAGAAGGAGAAATCCAGCAAATGCCATTATAGTCCACACAAATGGTGAAGCAAGTGAGAGAGTTCACATCATCCCCCTTCTTGTCCTTTGCCATCGGGTTAGGGGTGGTGGCGGTGGTGGTGAATGGTGATGGTTATGGCATGCTTATCCTGACACACAGGGGTCATAGAGTTCGTTCGGATGCACGCGATTTTTTTCCTTTCCATCTCCCTGCCTCGGTTTTGTTTAAAATCACGATATTTCCTCTACCAAATTCGTTCACACTCACACAGCAACAGCAACAGACCCAAAATGCACAGATCTAAAAAGTTACCCTTCTGTTGCTGTGTCCTTCCGCTCAATGACCAAAAATGTAAAACCCACATTGCCTTTGTGGCGGCGATGGTTGTGTGTTTGCGTTTTCGTTTGGTGTGTGCATGTGGGCCGGTGGGGGTGTGTGCAGCACCACCAACAGCAACAGCAACTTGTGCGATATTTTACTTTCCGTGAAGTAAAGGGCTGCCGGCACGGTTCCTTTGAGACACCTTCCCCAAACACACACATGCACACACGCAGTCAGAGAGCGAAGGGATGATAGATTTTGCCTCGTGCAACCCTCATAAGTCACCTTCCACGCTCTCATATGTAGATCTGACACACCGCACGCCCTCTCTTCACCATCGCTGCACTAGATGATTATCCTGTCTCGCTGTATGCGAGTCTATGTGTGTGAGTGTGTGTGTTCGTCCCGACAGACCAACAACCCCCTTCCCGGGCGTTTTGTTTTTAAATTATTAAGTGCTATTACCCTCTGTCTGTCGCGTGCTTGCATGTCGTCTACCTTTAAAGGGACGACTGTGTTTTCCCCTCCTGCAACTCTAGTATCCATTTACGTTTTGGTCGTGAATTTTTGCCGTTCTCTCCCCACGGACTCGGATGTGTGTGTCTACTGATGAAAAGGAGTGTAATTTATGTGCACTGCCACCGAATGACTGAAATTATTTGACTAGCCATTATAAAAACGGGACAGAAATGCAATTTTTCCTGAATGAAATCTGAGACATGCGAATGTGTCCGTGTGCAGGGAAGGTATCTTCTGTCTTTGAGGAGACACTACTCCTGCTGTTGCTGCTGTTAGTAAATCCAAATCCAAACTTCTACCCCCCTTGTGCACACTCGTTCAAACACAGTCTGCCAGACACACAGGACTTTCTCATTAGGTTCGCTATGAAGCAAAGGACGCGAAGAGGGCGAGCGCACAGGGTTGACAGTTGGATTGAGACGGGTGTCCGCTTCGTTACTAATTAATAAATACGAAACTTAAACTGAGAAAATGATTCGAGCGGGAGACTAAGTAATTCGATATTTGAAGGATTTTCCAAAATTATTACTAATTAAAAAGCAGTTCCGCACCGAACGAGCTGAGGGAGAAGCTTAACAGCTTTGCAGACACAGTATGGCACGGTAGTCCGACGACGATGGCGGTTTCAGCTCAATGACATTTTAAACTCCCCATTCCAGGCTTCCCCTGTTCGGGAGCGAAAGGGTTACGAAATGGGAGGGGGTTCTATACTGTTCAAGCAGTAATTGGAAATATTTAAGCGAAAAGGATACGATGGATATTTATGAGAGTTTCGTCGAAGCCTTTAAGGGTTAATGAGTTACGATCGTTGTGTAATGGGTCAGTAACTGGATGAAATTGAGCAATTAGGGAGCATCGGTTGGGTGTTTTTTTTTGTACTTGGTGGAAAGGAGTTTATTATTTAGGGCCCATCGAGGCTAGAATTTGGGGAAACCTTATTTGGAATGCGGCCGGCGATACTGTGGGCGGAAGAGTGTGCTTGATAGGCAGGGAAACGTGACATGAAAAGGGGGATGTGATGCTTGGTCGTGGTCGGCCTTAATTTGAGATACGACATCTGCATTAAAATCAAGAGATGTCTTACCCCCAGCCGCACATTTTGTTGCAATGAGGTCGTTTACGTGACCAAGGGCCGACTGTGCGGCGGAGAAGGGATTCGAGTGGACACTATGGGATGTTGAGAATTTTCTTTTGAACTACTTGCTGCTGTGGGGATAAACAATGTGCTTCTGCTAGAGAAGAGTAGTTTAGGTGAATTGAATTTTTTCATATTAGGTAGTTAATTTCTATAAAGAATAGGTTTGTGTCCAAAATGTCTGGAGGGCAACGCGGAATCTAGATTACTCAGACGTTCTTTTGTGGATATTTCCAAAATACTCCCCAAGGATTTTGGTCCAGTGGTTTTCCACTTCCTCTTTATCCATGAACTCGAAGTCTTTAGGATAAATTGAAACGATTCTCAGGCTACATTGAAGTTTCTACGGACTATGCATATTTGTTTCACGGATGCAGACATTTTTAAAAGAAGGATTGTGTAGGTTACCCATCTTCCTCTTTCTCATTTCCCCTATATGCCTCACTCGTTTTTCCTTCAAGATTCAACAAATGTAAATTGGCTATTCGACAAATAAACCAATGTCGTCGGTAATGTGGTGTTTGATGGAACTTCGCCATTCACAAATCGCCCTATTCTAGAACTGCCTAAAATTGAAACCAGTAGCTTTTGGTAGGCTTCCAATTATGAAACAAATCTCTCAACTTTCTTACGGTGCCGACGTTAAGCCCAAAAAGCTGAGGTGGTACAGTCCAGACATATTAATCCCACAAATTTCATCCTGATAACCAATTTCCATCCGACAAAAACTTTGCGCACAAAATCCATAAACATCATCCCTTCCAAAGGGAATACATCCTATTACACCAACAGTAAAAATATCCCCAAATTTACACGATTCCTATCGCAATTCTCTGCAGCACCATGCCGGAACTAAGCACATCGAAACCACACCAAAGAAGTCTATCCTTTGGAAAATATTGCCGGGGTAAGCGTACACGAAGTTCAAGAAGCAGAAAACCCCGTCAAAGCCGCTTCTTCACGGTGTTTCGCTTCACAGAGTAGCGCAGCCCAAAACTAGTGCACAGAGTGTGAACTGTGAAGTAAACGTATCCATTCGTAATCCAAAGTTCACTTAATGAGAATCCCTTTCGCTCTCAGGTGCCAGGAAAGTTCTACTGATTGCTTCACAGATTGTCGCTTGTGGTCGCACATCGCTTGGAGATTTGCAAACACCATAATTTGTGGCGTACGATAAGGGATCTTCCCCAACACCAAGGAGGACTGACTTTCAGAGAACTTTACAAATACCAGCAATGAATTCAAAATTCCCTACACCAATACCACTTAGTTTAGGGCTTAGACGGGAGATGAGTTGCTCCTTCGTTTCAGTCGTCTGCAGTCAAGAAAAAACTTCTTCGCAAGAACCAGAGACAATCTCTTGGTGACGCCAGGAATAAAATGGAAAATTACGAGCGACAAAAAAAAAATAATAAAGGACGTGAAATGAAGGAAGGACTTTTCTGGAAAATGAGTTGCTTAAGTTACCGTAGTTGCACAGGAGTTACTGTGAAAAGCAGTTAACGAAGATGACGGAAGTTCCACACAGGCCCTGGTAATGAACTATTTTCCATTCATAATTTTCTCTCTCGTCCCTCCCTTCGATGTCCTGACTAAAAGTGATCTGTGACTTTTCCAATTTAATTTACACAATCCAAGCATTACACTAATAGACAATTTTTCCACTCAAAATAGTTTCTCTCAAACAGGAGCCAGAAGCCAAAATCAACATGCTACCGGAAAAAGGACTTCTGCCTGCAAGGAACGTCTTCGTCCCCGACGACTTCGCACCGCATCACACCAATTGATTGTAGGGATTAAATCCATTTGAAATGCAAACAGTATCCTTTTGCAACAAGATGATTCCCACTAAGGAACTCAAGAGCTGACTCATCGTCTCTGTGATTTTAGTGCACTTCACTTGATGTTCCTCAGCTCCTCCCCCTCCCACTTCTTCAGCAGCATTGCAAGCGGGATAGAAATAATACCAAATAGACGCTAAAGGCTCTCTGCAGAGTTGCCACACCACTACCACCACCATCACCGGAACCAGCCAGCTGCCAACTGCCAGCCGGTCGTGTGCGCCCGCCTGCCGGTGATGGCTTAGACAAATATTTCAGTGTTGCATTCCACTTGAATTGGTCCTTGTTGAAATATGCAAAACATCTCAATATCGTTATCCATTTTGATTGTAGTACATTCGATAATCCTTTGTCGGTGACGGAGACCCGTGCAGAGGCTGCGGAGAGCGGGTGATGTGAAGCCGATGGAGGTGCCAGAAGGAGCGGAAGAATTTGCATATTTATGAAAATGGCTTTCAGAACTCCTATCGATGTGTATCCTTTTTTTTTCCTGAATTTGCTCCTTCTGTTCCCGCACAATGTGCGCGGGGGCGGACGAAATTTCCATTCGGGATATCCAACATACTTTATAGTGGCAAGTCGTTTTGATGTCCTCTCAAGGGGAAGACTCATAAGTCACATCTAATGTAGAGGAGCGCGCCTGTGACATTTCTCCTTGGATGACGGGTGAAATGTTATGGAAATTCCGTCTTCCAGATGTTTGCGCAATTGGTTAGCGACAGCGGCACCCGAAACCATTCACGCGTTTGATGGATTCCAAGACATTGAGTGTTTAATAAATATTTATCCTATTCCGATGTGACAGTGTCATTGGAAAATTTTGTCTTTTTCGAACTCTGGCACAATGGGCGTGTGTTTCGAGTGTGAACCCCCGGAGCAACTGAATTAATTCATTGAATTCCCTGAATTCCCTGAACTCCCTCGAGCGTGAGTTCGACTCTCTGTTTTTTTTTCTGGCTAAAGAAATTAAACTCAAACATTGTTGGCAACAATCTTCTTCTGGATTAGCAACAACCAACACCCACCACCCAGACACCCGAACTCAATCCATCCGAGAGGACAGTCAGCATACAATTGAATGGATGCATAGAACATCCTTGTTGGAATTCACTTTACCAACTTGTTAACCAGATGAAGCACGTGACACTGGAAGAGTAATTTGATGGTAGTTTTGTGCTGTGCTATGCTCCTGTTGTCGGCAATTGTCTGGTTGTTGACTCCATGGCAACGACGACAACGACAACGACAACGACTACGACGACGACGAGGAGAACAATTTAATGAAGGTTACATTTCGCAACGAGCAGTCTGAAGTTGGGGAGCTGGGTTGTGCTCTATTTACATGGATTGTCAATTGCTTGCTGGAATGCTGCTCGGTGTATTAAATGGTGACGACGAGCAGGAATTGAAATGGATATGTTTGTGACCTTATACTTCGAGGAGATGACAGAGTAATTCGAATCTGGGTGATTAACATGGGAAACTTGTAATGTCTCCTTTGGGCGGAATATATAGTTGGATTGTCACTTCCAAAGAAGACGTGGTTGAGTGGAGAAAAGACAGTTCCTGGAATTGAGCTGAGATTTTCGATTCTTGGATATATGCAAGACACTACATCGGAGTGTACTTGAAATTGATTGGCTTATTGCTTGGTTGCCTGAATAGTTAAACGTGATTAAACTGCTCAAATGGAGCAACATCAAATTAAGGCACTACGAATGTTTGTCAGAAAAGAGGTCGATTGAATGACTATCGTCTTTTTGACCTTCTTCTTTGTTTGGCTATACGATCTTTCGCCAGCTGCCTCCAGTTGCGTTGAGATCTTCTTCCACTTGTATGCGCCGTTATACATCCGAAGAGTTCGTTATTAAACCTTCTCCTTTAGACGCCATCAACAAAAAATAGGACCAAAGTGGCCAAGGACTTCTTCATCCACTTTTAACTGCCGTATTCTCTGAGATGTTAAGAGTCACTAGAATTATTTAGACATTCTAAAAGATGGTACTAACAGCATGAATTTGATTTGATTTCTCAAAAGGTATTTGTCAAGCGTCAGCAAACGTCTAACCAAGAAGATGCCTAACTTCAGAACTGATTTAGTCAATAGTCTACCTACAAATTAGATGGATGAAGTTTTGAATTTCACGGTCGCCAATCATGGCATGATATCGAAATCAATGACGCGTTTGTGTCAGTATCTCTTTCTACCTCGAAAATGGCCGTCTTATTTATGTTATCATTTTTGATCTACGAATATGCGGCGAAACAGTTGAGCAAATTAAAACTCACAATCTAATGAGAAAGGATACAAAAAGGATACGAAAAGATTGCCTTGATTGTCGCTTTCCCTAACTTTGTTTCTGTCAGTACGGCATTAAAGGAATGTCTTCAAATACAACCCTTTAAAAGTCCTTGACAGGTGGTAATTTTATTAAAAACAATTGATCCTCTGAAGATCTATCACCTACCACTCCTGACTTATTTCCAACCATAGATTTGTCGAATATTCATCTTAACGTTAACGAGCTAAAATACATTACCGCTATCGTCGTACATGTCACACGACACGAAGAACGTGCGAAAAAAAACTCATAAATAAAAGACAAGACCCCAAAAAGGTAGAATTCACCAAAGGCTCCAAAAAAGATTTCCATCTTCGGGTCGGAGAAGGAAAAAAAAACCCAAAATATCCTCCGAAATTACGAGTGACAATTCTGGTCCTGGCTTCTAACCCATCCCTGGCTTATTGCCACTCGCCTCACTGTCCTCCACAAAATCCAACACCACCCAGCCCACCTAATCTCTTCAGGAATTTCCATCACAGAACAGGAAAAACAGAAAAAAAACACCGTAGAGTTTCACAATTTATTACCGAACGCATAACAAGGATATCCTGCTTAAGCCTGTGACATTAAGCATTCCCACATATCCGCATTCAATGCCGATTAAACCACCCCCGCAACACAAGCCGACACATAGACCGCCAAGCGATCCAGGTAAACCGCAAAACACACCAAAAATGACAGTTTCAATAATACCAAAATTGGAGGTTCCCAGCAATAACAACAGATAAATTTTCACAAAAACAAAAGATATTTAATTTAGGCTACATGTCGAGTCGTACAGGGTCGTCGGTTTGGCTCGGTAGCTCGTCGGGTCGGGTGGTGGCGAAAGAAAGGTCAGGCAGACCGTTTTGACATTTCAATTCAAATCACGTAGTTTCAGTGATGCCACGTGGATTATTGCGGTGACACGGGGGAATTAATCGTTCATCATGTCTGTCTGGTGGAGTCTATGTGGGTACATGCACATGTATCGACAGCCAGAGAGAAAAATCCTAAAAATTTCCTCCTTTTACTCCCGCCCTCCTGAAAGCACAATGAACCAAACACAGAGGAAAAAAGAACTTGAAGTGAACATTCCCACGTGGGCATTTTTGCAGTATTATTATTATTTTTTTCTTTTTAATATATTTTGACAGTTAAGGATTACTTTTGGTAATATATAGAGCTTCCCCGATTGATATTTATGAGTTTTCGATCTGGTTTGACTGCTTGAATTGGTTTTGGGGCTGTCAAATTTGAATTGTCATTTGCAATAAATAGGTTAGGTCTCTGACAGGTGTCAGTGATGAGAAGGAAATGGAATGTTATAATGACATGATGATTGAGGGTTGGGGTTGGGGTTGGGGTTGAGGCTGGCCGTGTGTATGCGTGGGTGTGGAAATTGAATGCAGATGTGATGATGACGATAAGTTGGTAATGTTCTATGAAATTAATTTCTGAATCTCTCTCTGTCTTTTGAAACGATTTTGGCACACAGCCATTGGTGTAGGCGAAAAATGGCAAAGAAAGGAATGCGAATGTGGGAAATTGTGTAATTTAGATTAGATAATTATTTGCACTGTCAATGCATTCTCATTGCATTCTCAAGAGAGAGTTTTCCAGAGGTGACGCAGCTGGAAGTTCCAAGGCGAAATTCTTTTCAGTAGTTAAGTGGATTTTAGAGACGTTTCCATGCAGGCTTTCAGGATGTCTGGACCATTTAGATAATTGTCTCCACTACCCATGGAGATACAGTTCAACAAGAGCATATGCCGCATCTGGCAAATTTTCCTTTAAGCATCCAATTGGATTTCTTCTTAGGACATGAAGAGTTGGTTGCAGAGAAGATTAAATTTGTACATTTCCCTCTTCCTCACAATCCACACAATTTCATGACAGACTGAAAGAAAAAGAAGAATTTCGTTTGTGCTTGTGTGCGCTCGGACACTGCGTATTAGTGCTAGGAAATCCCTTCACACCGGAGCGCATTTTTGAAATTCATACCTCAACAAACTGCAACTACATGTCATCTGAAAGATTTAAGAGGACTTGTCATCCAATATCCTCACACATCTGTCCTGATAAGCACCGACTTCCACTTAAAATCCTTGTTTATGTGCAATGTAAGAACAACAATCAATATGCCGCCACCACTCCCAGCACCACCATCAACGTTTCAGTTCCATTTCTGCCAATCTGCCGGATGACATATCCACAACGAATTGAGGGCATCGTTACATTTCTGTGCATCGCTGCCAGTAAGTTTCATCAGTTGTCCCATCTGTCATTTCCTTTCGATGTGCGTTTTGCACTTTCCCCACGACACCGACGACGACTGGACACAGCTTAAATGTGGCATTTAATTCTTGGCCGACAACATGGATGAGTGAAAGAAAAAAAAAACTTAAGAGAAAATATGGAAAAACTCCTTAACGGAAATCAGTTAAATTCATTTCTCGTCTTCGTCCTTGGGGCTGTTTTTTTCTTTGCCTTGCTTCTGCCCCCACTTAACACCCCATTATAGGATTGAAAGATATAGACAGCACAAACTTCAGTCAAAGGATCTCGAAAAACCCACAAAAAAGAGAAGGATGAATCTCATTTCACCATTTCACGATTTTCACCCCCCATCTGCCAGTCACATTCTGACCTCATTAGATCGTTGCTTTCAGATTCTGCAGATAAGATCCGGAAATCACAATTTCCCATTTGCCGCGAAAGCGTACACACGCACTACACCACATGTGACAATCAGTGTGTCAATTTAAAGTTTCTCTCTTCCCAGGCGCACACACATCCACCCCCGCAACAATGGGAGATTTCTAAATTAATCAACGACAAGCCTTCGAAATCAGCCTTTCAGCTGCATTTTCTATCAACTTTCTTTTTTTTTTTTGCTCGTTCCTCGAGCCAGAAAAGAAGGTAAATGTCAAACACAAGTCAGCCAACAATCCCTCCTCTTGGCTGAGAGCTGCTTATGAAGGATTTCATCTGCTCTCGTGGGGGGGTTTGGGGAGAGGAAAATTAGAAAAAAAATTGAGAAAAAATTTAATTGCATGCCACCCGCTGTAGCGTTGTCAAGGTGCACATGTTTCACTCCCCCTATTCACAGACTCATAGTCACATACATACATACATACATTTGTATCATCTACAAGCGGTACACCTCAGAAAGAGGCAGCGGCTGGAGAAGAAGCAGGAGCAGGAGGCGAAGAAGTTATTAATACCAAAGCAATGGAAAGCATAAAACATAAAACGGAAAACGGAAACTTTTCCATTCACCTAAAACAGACCCCCACTGTAGGTGGCTGGAGTGTGTCTTCGGCGAGCAACAACCTTCAACCCAGGGCCTCTTCCAAAATGTGTAGGAAAAAAAAACTGAAACGCACAGAAAGAGCTACTGCTTTCTCAAGGTGTTATGCAAAACACAGAAAAAAAAGGGAGAGGGAAGAAAGAAAAAAAAAAAGATGAAAAACCAATTCACCTCCATCGTCATCTTCTTCCCACATTGCCCCCACTGCCTGTTCTCCATCGCCATCTGGGGATCTTTGATTAAAAATTTTCCAGCTTTCTCTCCGACGAAATCCATGATTTATTTCCTGAAGTGTTTCATAGTAATTTTCATTGCTCAGCACGACGACTACGACGGCTACAACAAGTGAGACGACCGACTGCGACCGTTGGCGGCAACGGTGGCGATGGTGGCGGAGAACGACGACAGGTTTATTCTGTCATAAAGGATACACAAATACACGAGCGCCTCGTTTTCTGTATTTAATTTGCATTTTGCACGCTCCTTGGGTCTGGTTTGCCATCTCTCAGCTCTCGGCCAGCACAAATAGTCGTCCTGCCTGCTAGCCGGTTGTATAGCCTGTGCTGCTTAAGGTGGGTTGTGTTGGATGTGTGGCAGGCAGTATTCCTTCTTGCCTCGGTCGTCTTTTTGGGTTTCCTTCGTCATCCTTCTTTTTTCCGTCTCCAAGGAGTGCTCGCTCGTCGTCGTCGTCTTGGTATCCTTCCTTATCCTCAAACACATAATAAAACGCAATTTCTCAACCCAATGGCTTACATTGTAAATAAGCATTTAAAAACTCGACTGCAAGGATGAGTTCACTCGCATTGCCACCTCCGCATGCCTGCCGCTGTCGACGCTGCTGCCGTCAATACACTCTCTCGGTGAATTCAAGCACTCCTGTTTCCTTCCTCGATTACATCGAAGCACTACAAGACTACAGAACACCGCGCCGCCATAGTACTACACCATCGTCGATACCACTGGCACAACCGCCGCCGTCGTCGCCGCTACAGGCACACCATCGGCCCACCACCCTCGCACCGTCAATCACATCGCATTACACTCCCCGCTGCGACGCGCCTTACACAAGACGCTACATGTGTACAACTGGGTACACCCCGCGGTTGTTGGTTTCACGCCGTAAATGCGCGGGCGAACGGGTGTTTGTGTGTGTGTCCGTACAATTTATGCCGTGAATGGCGATAATTTTCAAAATTAAAATGTACGTGTTTAATTTGAGAAAAAACACATCAATCTGATAAGGAACCCGGGCTCGGAGTGGTGTTTGAAGAGGATCCTTCTTCTTCAATAAGGTGTATCCTTTGTTGAACACAGCGTGAGGAAATGGGGAGAGGACGCCCGAAAGTGGTGGAAGGTGCGCGCTCACGCGAAGGATGGTTGAAGCTGAGTGTGCACATATGGAACAGTGATTAAAACAAAAAAAAAAAAACACAAAACACTGAAACAAAAGTTGTGTGTGTCGAGTCGAGTTTAAGGCGTGTACACGACCGCCAATCGACGGGGTGGGCTTTGGCTTTTTGGGGAGGGCGGGTGCGGGTGTGGTTGCTGTAAAGGAGATGCAATTACTTCAGATGATGCTTTGTTTGGTGGCATAAGGAGCACGTTTTAATGCTCCACACTAACTGTGTGCTTTTGACGAGGACTTCTTTGTAACACTCATCGTCCGGTGTGGTAGTTTTTTCTCCTACATTGTATTTTTTTTCTTTGCAAACTCTGTAGGCTCCTTAAGTCATTCATTGTCCTGGACCGAAGGTATTAACTTGTTACGTACGTACGCCGAGTGCGTCGTATGCCGCAATTTTCTGCTCATTCAGCAGTTTTCCCTTCGCAGTGCGTTTGACGGCAGACGGCCTCTTGAGGAGTCTTTGATTTGTCTTGCAGTGCTCTACCACTTTGTGTAGGCAATGTCATGGATTCTCGGTAAATCACATCGCTTACGGCTCTGGATTCTTGTGTAGTGTGGAATGGGGCATCGTTGTCAGGGTAAGGAGTTCATTTGCCTTCGCCGGCAGTAGGAAGCGACTCGTCTTTGAGATTATCGTTTTCTTCTCGACAGGTCAGTGTACTTAGATACTTGTCTGGCATTTCCTTATGGCAAAATGTCTGTTATTGTTGATGCTTGTTGGAAAACTGGTCCCATCCTACAATCCTGTGAATTCGTTTCTGGTGTGTAGCAAAGTCTTAAGAAATGGCGATCTTCGCTAATTTGGATGAAAGAACATTCGCGCGGGTACAGCCTACGGCGAATCAGGGTTTAGTCAGGAGGCCTATGTGAAGAAGCAAAACAGCGAGATTTTGGTTTTTTGCAGTAGGACGAGAAACTTTACAACCCAGGGGAACCTTGGTTTCAATCAGCATGTCTCTGCAACGACTACAGTCTTCGATTACATATGCCCAGCAAGTCTCAAGATGTCATTTACATCTAAACAGAAGCACCTTAGAGTCGCATTCATATCCCTCTTCGATGTCTAAAACATAAGCTGATAAGCCTAAGTCCAATAGAGCCAACATCTTATATTGAGCATTAAGACAATTTTCACTTCCTTCTTATGACCAGTCTGCTGCATATTTGTTTCATTCGCTTGACAGCTCACCCACCACCGACCCTCTCTTCACAGGTCATTGCTCCATCGATTTGCTTGCAATTCCCACTTCCCACCCATGGCCAGGTCGATAAATACGAAAAAGATGTTCCGGTCTGGTCATCCGATAAAATGAAAACATTCGAGGGGACGTTCCAGAGATAAAATCAACGCAGGGGGATGCTTTCAATTGAATGTCACTTAAGTTCCAGAATTAGACCAAGTTTACGCGGTGATGACAGATAATTCTGCCAGATAACCCACCCAGATATCATCAAACAATTAAGGAGTGGTCGAATGAAGTAACACGAAAGTGGGCGAATACGCGAGGTTACGGCAGTCCCCTTGGAATGGCGTGCAATGGCACACAAATTCCTGGAAAACAAAGCGACAAGAGGCTGCCAGGAATTTATTTGTTTACCAGAAAGTTGATAACTGTGTCAGAACCTCAAACTAATTTATTTTATTTGTTTTAGTTGAAATTTCAGACATGTGGGCGGCTTCTTATTGATTGGATGGCATTTGAAATTCAAAAACGGCAAATGAAGGGACGGTAAGGCAGTGTGAAAGTGTTTCAATGATGTGTTCATTTACGCTTCCTGGGCCAATTCCAAGTCATCTACCATTGTGTGAAAATTTGTCAGATTCTCACGACCCAAATCTGTATCCAAAAGGACAACTGAAGAAAGAGAATTCCACAGAATTTATTACAACACACCGTCGACGACCTGAAAATGTCCCAAATTGCGCTCACTTTAGTGTGCTGTTCTCAAGCAGTGGACGATGTAGTGTCTATGAATGTATCTTATGAATAATTGCATGTTTACACCGAATTCTTATTGATCCGCATAATTTCACATTGAAATGGTCCTTTTCGCCCTTGCACAAGGCCCCAGGACGACATCATTGAACAATGATTGAATATCATTGTTCCCCACGACATTTATCCGGCGTTCTTTTTTTTCGGAGAGCAACGTCTTATCTGTATGTGAGACATAAATTTGTTTCACATTTTCCACAAATTTTGCGATGCTCCAAATAGCATCGAACACAAAGCGGAGATGTCATGGCACGAGCTTAAAAAAAATGGAACACAATTGCGTCACGCTGCAAATCGCTTTACGAACTGATCCATAAACATTTTTTTACTGCTTAAGTCGTCTAAATGAATTATTTGTTTGTTTTCTCTAATGTATTGTGTGCAGGGAACGCCCCGCCACCGTTGCCGATACTGAGCTGCTGAGTTGGCTGTTTCATGCTGTGGCATTGTAAGGCATCGTACAATTTTATCGCTGCCAGGAAATCCAACAGCGATGTACTTCGACGGAGTTAAGAGATCGTAAGAGTTTCAAAATTGGTCAGTAATTTTAAACTCGGTATTTTAAATCGCAGTCGAATTTTGGGGGCTTTATCTTTATAATGCCTTCAACAAATCATAGCCTGGCGAATGCCGTGCAATTTTTTTTTGGCATGATACTATCTACGAAATTGATGTTTATGTGAAAAACAAAGGGGGAATAAATGAAATCACTGAAGGAATCACTGAATCAACAACGTTAGTTATGAGTATGTGAAGAGGGATGGGGAAGAGTGCGAATTTCTTGGAGGAAGTTTTTCGAATTACAGATGTGCCCATTTGAAGGTGTCGGCTATGTAGTTTCCTTATTAAATTAACCATAAAATACTAGATCATGTAATGCTACAAATACTCGACATTTTCGGGCACAAATTATGTTCTTTAAATCATGAGTACTTCAAATGTGGTGAAGGCTCCAATGAGCCGGCAATTTTAGGCAAAAGTTAGACCGTGAATGTTCTCATTCAAAACCATTTCGTTGCCACACTCTGATCTTAGCCTTAAGGCCGAGAAGATTTTAAACTGAAACTGAAATTGAAAACACTTTGTTGCCAATTAGACGGAGTTTGGTATGACACAATTATTAAAGAAGACCGTTGATTGGTTTTTTTTTTGTCATCCTGGGTAATTTTGCGGGTGAATTTTGGTTAGCATTTGTGTAAGAAAAGGCTACGCAGTGTCAGAGGATATAAATAGGTGACACTTTTTACTTCTTCCTGGTTCTTATAGCTTCGACGGAAGCCATTGTGGGAAAGTCCTTATCTGCTGACAGGCGGGCTGGTCTGGTGACGACACTAAGAAGTAGTTGAATCGCTTATCAATCATTTTGATCAAGTTCTACGAGTGCTTTATATTTAGTTTGGAACAGACCAATTTCACGATATGGCCAAAGGCGCTTTCGGATCATTTAAAATTCGCGATTTTTCCAGCTGAAAGGGGATTTTTATTGCGGCGTATGGCATGAACAAGAAGTGAATCTTTGCGATGATGACGCTTCTGGCGAGCTCATAGGCTTTGCAACCGCACTGAATGTCTCACCGTCCCGGTTACTATAAGGCATTTTGTTAACAGACAAGCGACTCTATAGGGATGTTTTGGAATTGAAGGCAAAAGGGTGTTAGAAAAACTTTGCAGGCACAAGGGCTTTCTCTTGGAAGTAGAATGAACCCCTGTGCGTTGGAGATAAAGAATTTGCCAAAACACAAAAATAAAGAATTCACATTCTCCAGAGACTTGAAAATGAGTTTGAAATGATCCTTAAAATTAGCAATTCATAAATGAAAGTTTACTCATTTTTGGATGCGACACAGTGTCGTCCCCTGTCCTTTTTTATGATTTCTTTCCCATTTTCTCTCTTCCATAATTAGAAGTTCTTTTAAACCCTTTCTCCCTCCCCCTAAAAACTTAACTTAATGCAACTCTATTCATTACCGTTCATCTGGAAATTTGAAGGACACAAAAAAATAAATCACTTAAAACACCAGTAATTGATCCGATACAGAAAGTTAAAAAATTCGTTGTTGAACGATGTAATCACCCCGTAAAACTCTTAACTTTTTAACAAACCAATTTGAATTCAAGCCTCCCTCCTTCCCCACCAAAATAAAAACGCAAAAGGCAAAAGAAAAAATCCAAAGCCTCAAACAATTCCTCCATCCACCCACTCACCCTTCAAACCACAGGAATCGCAATCTCAACGAAACATTCCTCTGACCCACTGTATCCTCATTCAATTTAAATTTAATCAGAACTTACACAAATCTCCTCGTGCTTGTATCCATTTAGTCACGACCACGACTATGGCAACAGCGTCTAGTCAAGAAGCTCCTTCTCAAGCGGCAGGCTCAGTTTCTGGCGGCAATAGAATAAAGTTAAAATGAAAATCCCCCACCCCTCGACACGGTCAGAGAGTATCCTCTTGAAAGCACACCGTGCACTCCGCACGTAACTAGTCCAGAAATCTCGTCTTTCCAACTCGCGAACGATGGTGCACTAGAATCTCATCAAGACCTCGACTTACACTTCAACCGTTTAAAGGTAAACAGGCTTTAAGAAAAACGAAATAAAGACCGGCAGCGTGGAGTGTGGAGTATGGAGTGCGGATTTAATGCTGTAAGCAGTAAGCACACCTGAGCGAACTAATTCACTTGTTTCATGGATACCGTGTACGTCTACGTATCCGTATCTCTCGCTCTCGCACTGCACTGCAATCCGATACGAAGCCGTTCTAGTTGAAAAAACCTCCTTTTTGCGATGATTACTCAGTCGGATATGCACAAAGTACTTGCTGCTGCTACTCTCGTGCGGTGGCGGCACCCGACGGGGGGTAGATGGCGACAACAACGACGACACCGATACCGATACCGACAACGATAACGAGAACTACAACGGAGCGGACGCTTGTGTGTACCGCGAGAAAGGTCTTCCACTTTGAGGTCTAGCACTTGGAGTGTACTATGTCACCGCGAGAGCGCTTTTCACTTTCTTTCACTTTTTTTTTTGTTTTCTTTTTTTTTTTTTGCTTGTCACAAGTCCGGTGAGGGAGAAAATTCGTTAGAAATTTGTAATCCAATGCCTGGCAGGAGGAAGCCTTCACAAGTCGTTAGATATTAATTCTGTAAATATTTATATTGCGACACACCGGCGAAGGGCGCTCCTCCGCACATGCGACGTTTACGCGGTCACCAGTCAGAGGGTCAACGGTGTGAGGCCAGCTAGAGCAGGCGAAATGTATTAGAGCAACGGGCGTGTAACAAAGAAAGGCGGTACTTGCCGACGGGGGTTGATACCCGAATTGGAACCGAAGGATTAGGCAGTAATCCTCCACGCGGTTGAATTATTCAAAAATTTCGAATTTCAATTCCGGGAGCTTCGCAGGGACGAGTCACATTCGCCCATTCGTGGTGGCAAGGCAACCCACCCGTGGACGCCGGGTAAAGCCTTTCTTAATCAGTTCAGTACGCGCGGGCCTTAATTAATTTATGCTGCTACCACCCCCGTGTGAACTGTGTAATCGAGCTTTGTGTGCTCTCCGCAAAGTGCCGAGGACTACTAGGACGCGAACGAAACTCTTGGCGAATCGCGTGATAAACAACGGAGACGGTACGCGTGTCTCTCTAAACTGACGTGGACGAGTGCTAGCAAAGGACTGAAGGCAAAACGCTTGCTGCTGCGAGGCGAGCACCACTAACGACAGACAGACGACAACGACAACGACTACAACGTAGTACGCTCGACGGTGGTGGCGGTGGCGGCGGCGGCGTCGTCGGCAACGTCGGTGGTGAAAGTGTAACTCGGGAGGGAAAACATCGCTTCTTTGGTGTTGCTGCTGCTGCTGCTGTTGGTCTGGTGGTGCGCTTTGCTTGTCCCGTGCTGCTGTTCCTGCTGGGCGGAATGGATGGATGTTGTGATGTTATTGCTGGGGGTGGTGGCTATTGGTGCTGCCAGTGAAAGCTATAAATTCTAAGGGTTGTTCGGTCTGTGTTGTGTGTGCCCCGTCGCTTGTGTATGTGAGACTGTGGCCGAGCTGAGTTGTTTGTGTTCTTCCCATGTTGTGTGTACGAGTGGTATTGCCGTGTACTCCACGAGGCGACGGCGGCGGCAGTGTTGGCGAGGGTTGTCTGCGCTGATTATTGCAATGCGGACGGAAGAGGGAGGGTGGTTGATTTTGCGCGCATGCCTTTCTGGTTGGGTGAATAAGATGTGTGTGCTCTGGCTGTTCAACTGATATGAATTCCGAACAGTGGCGTGTAAAGGTTTTACATGTTATTCTTCTCTCCGGTTGTTGTTTTGTTTTTTTCGTGGTTTATGGGGATTAATTTTGGTAAGTTGACCGTTCATCTGCAAAACGAAAAAAAAACGTGCGGCGACACGACACGATAACAGAATGTGTCCAGCGCGGTTGGATAAGGGATTTTATTTCCTGGATGGGTGTGTGTGTTTTTCTTGGGGCAACGAGGAAATTGCATGGACATCGTGAAAATTTGAATGCACCAAACTATAAAGGGATTTTCGCTGGTTTGGCAATCATGGCGCACTTTATTCGGCGGAGTTCTCAAATTGAATCTGTGCCTACAGGGGGAACCTTGGAGGAAGGTGTGTCAACAGGCCATGACATAGAAATGACTTTCACAATCTACAAGTAAGTGAAAAACAGATTCTGTAGTAGCGATGTGGGTGTACTAGTGGGAGGGTGAGCCAGGCACTTTTACAGAATATTGATAACTCCCTCTTGATTGCCAATCATGTGTTCACTTTGAAAATTTTTTCTCAGAATTCAGAAGCAAAATGATTTCTATGAATTTTCAGATATTTTTGGGCTCTCTGCAACTCAATTAAAACCTCAAAGAAGCAATGGATGGCTATGGAGTGGAGGACTGTTCTGTTTCATGTTTTTTTCCAGGATTTCCTCCTTTCATGGATAAGTCTGCTTATATTAAACAGTGTCAGTATTTTACGACACACAAACCACGAGTGCCGCTTGTTAAGCACCCTTTATGACTACTCACGCTTGCTTGAGTTCAAGAATGGATTTATTTTTAGTGATGCTTGAGAGTTGGATTCTGTTTCTTGGTACAACTTCCAAATCTACGATGATCGTAGTCTGATTTGATCAAAAACTTTTATACCGCTAATCAAGAGATTTGCTAATAAGAAACTCATGACAAAAAGACGCGTCTCTACAGGGAAAATGATTTTCCGGCCTGAAGCAGAACTAAGTTCCGGTTTCCTCGGTTTTTTTTTTATCTCAATAGCAATGAAAAACGTTCAGCTTATCGGCCCAAAATAGCTAGAGGATAATTTACATTAAGGCCTTGTAGCATCACTTCAAGAATGCGAGAGATTTAAAATCTGAAATTGTTTAAGTTTTCTATAACACGACCAAATCAAGCTTTTTTCCAAAACAAAATTTTCTTTTGAAAACTTCGAAATTTTCCTTAACCCTTTTTGGCTTTTTTTCGCCTCCCAATTAAATACTTTCTTTTTACCAGCGCTAAGTCGATTTAAGTCGCGTAGACACGAAATCAGCCCGAGACGGTGTTGTTTAACCAAACACAAAATTATTTCTACAGTTGCTGAAGATCTGTTGCATTGTGCCAATGGTTCGGATTTAAACACTTTTCGGGCCCGAGCGGACCCGAAGATGATGGATGGCCTAGCCATCTTAATCGCAGTTTCCGAAGACCAGGCGCATACAGCCAATAGAGTTCGTCATTGTATTTTCTCCTCCAGATGCCATCAACATAAACAGGAACAAAAATCACACTCAGAACTCTTCTCTCAAAAAGACTAAGGGCTTCCTCATGTGCTTTTAGCAGCGTCCAAGTTTCTGGGCCTGCTGAGTCATCTTGAAGCCTTGAATTTTCCACGTGAATGTAGGTGTGTGTTCACAGTAACATCAACAACAAAAATCTCCATGACCGAATTCTTTTCCACCCCACTGTACGCCACACACAAGCATAGGAAACCGCATTATATATTTATAAGGCGATATTGTGGGTTACGTCGAAGTTGCAATGCAAACCGAGGAGTAATATCCCTTAACGATGAATGTGAAAATATTGAATTTGAATTCGATCATAGATTTTGTTTCGCAAATTTAAATTACATTCCTTTGTTCTGTTTCCAGCAGGACAAGCACTCTCTCACTCGCTCGCTCGCTCGATCTCTGTGCCCGTTGCAGTGTCTGTGTTGGCTTGCACAAATTATAGTTTAAAATCGCTTTTTGATTTCAGATTCACCAAAAGGATGTCTCTCCTTGTCTCCCTCTCTTTCTGTCTCTCTCTCTCACAGTCTCACGCAGTGAAATTAATCCCTTTTTCTGTGGAATTTTAAAATCGCAATACCCTTCAACAACAAGGCTATTGTTTCACTACGTCCCCCCCCCCCCTCCCACGCCCACACACAGGGAAGCTACTCCAACTCTCGTTGACTTCGTGCGACTTGTCCCAGAAACAAAAGCCACCGGAACTGCGTCGCGACAGCTAACAGCTAGACGACATTTAATTGCGTTCCATTCAAGGCAAGAACGAGCAAGCAACGAGTTCCGTTGAAATTTATGCACTTCCAGCACTCTGTCCTGCCACCGTTGGCTCTAATAGAGCCGTGTTTTTGGTGAGAGATTTTTGACAGCAAGTTGTTGAGGGAGCAATTTTCGAAATAAACACATTCAAATGGCCGGCAACGAATGGGGAAGGGAGAGACGAGACAAAAAAAAAACAAAACGAACAGGATAAAGGGAAACTTTTTCAATTTTAAACGGGATTTGTGTAATATCTCATCTGTTTCAGTGCTCCTCGTAAGTTTGAGGCACTCCTTCTCGGTTCTATAGTTTGGGCACAGATTATAATTCTTTGTTGTGCCGGATACATCGAGGTGCCGGCCGAGGCAGCGGCAGAGAAGTGCAGATGTATATAGGTATGGTTGGGCAGACGTGGGTAGTGGGTAGTGGAGACGAGGTGGCAAAGGCCGAAGTATTGCACCTACCTACTAGGTGCAAGAGGACAAGCCGGGTGTATTTTCAGCAGCACCAGCACCAGCACAAGAGGAAGTGCTCTTCGAAATGGAAGAGCACACTATATCTGGAACTTACCTCTTATATGAGAGTATATGTGGTTTTGCGAAGGAGGTCGTTAGAAGTGTTACCATGAAAAATGAAAAGCATCCTCGAACATACACAACTCTCCCCCGTACGTGTGCATCCTTCACACAAAAAAAAAAAACAGCAGCCGAGGACCGAGAGAGAGAAACTCTACTCCAGTAAAATAACAACAGCATCTGAACGGGGAGGAAAAAAAATCCTAAGGATGACACACCTGTGTGGCGGATGATAAATTAAGCTGAAGGACAGTGTGTTAATTTTTCATGCGTTTTGTATTTAAAGGGCTTAAGGTGATTAAGGGCGAGAGCAGAAAAAAAAGGAAGCGACTCGGAATCACACACGAAAGGTCGTGTACATTTTAGATTAGATACATATGCGAGAGATATCGCTTGAAGGATTCATTCACTCGGTCTTTGAGTTTTTGTCTGCTGCGAGGATCTGCAATTGTACAAATGAGACAGGAGATTTCATTCTGTGGACTTTGCATAGATTAATAGGGGTCTGGTCTGGGGCGGTTATGGATATGAATTCCAGAAGCGCTCATGTTTACGATGTGTTAGATGCCCTGGCTGGCAGACGAAGCGGGTCCGTGTGGGTGTGTTCACAAAAGTTAATGCTTGGATCGGAGGGATTGCCCATGCTCGTGATGATGATGTTTGAATTTGTTTCCCGGAAATCCATTGAAAGGGTTGATTGCTACTTGAATGGAAATTGTTTGTGATCTCCCATACAGGTGGGGTGATGAGGAGGGAGGGAAGAGATTCCTTGAGAGTGTTGATTATTCAGAGAAGCCCCTCGAATGTCTTGTTGTGGGAGGTTGGGGAGGTGATGGCTTGAATTGAATTCGAGTGATTAAACACGTTTCGGGTGAGGTTTTCGGAGTGTGGACAGAGCAATTAGGTGCAGTGTGGGATCTCTTCCAGGAGGGCGTATTCGTCTAGTGTGTTGAAAGAGGAATTCAATTGGGGAAATACCCTTGCTGCTTGAACTCTTGAACAATAAGCTCTTTAACTTATGACCGGTATTTCCTTATTAAAATTTTTGCATGTTGTTTCAACTTGAGAAGAGCAAAATTGTGATGGTCATCGAAAAACAAGGAGATTACAGTCACTTGAAGTCCCTCTTCTGCACACACGATGCCAGACGAAGCAGACGAAAATATACAAGCAAGGACAACTCATTCTGTTTCTCCTGAAACCTCTGGTAGCAAAAACGATTTACTGAATTCAAATCCTTTTCGCAAAATTGTAGTCGCCCATCACGCTTATGTTCACCCTCTGCCCACCACGCCTAGTCTGCATTCCTGTACAGTGATAATTTCCACAACAACAACCACAAGCCAACAGAAAATGTTCCGCCCCATCACGAATATGTACCCACCAGTACCAGAGAGTGTGTGCATACTTTAGTAAATTTTGATTTGATTCTCACTGAGATACAAGGGTACAAGGGTTGTTGTGCCATTAATCAAATGAATCAACGAGTCAGAGATTGCAGAAGCAAGCGTCGCGAAACGAACGGAAGGAAGTTTCTTAATTGCATTCGCATTTCTTGCAGCTAGCAATGTGATGCGATGCAGTAACTCTTCTTGCGTGGCGCCGGGAGGAAAAAGGAATTGTCAATGAGCACAGGAAAGTAGAAAACTTACAATTATTATTTTTCACTTTTTTTTTCTCTCTTCTTCTGCTAGCTGCCTTTACACTTTCAGGCATCCGCGCTCTTTGTGTGCAGGAGTGTGCTGAAATCGCATGAATTATAAATAAATTCCCAGCAGAGTGAGGAAATCGACAATGGAGTGTTGTGGCGGATGAAAGGATTGAAAAACACAAATAATCAGCAGGGAATTTTATTACTGTTCAATTCTCTGAGATTGATACGAACTCCTAAGGGATGGATCTGATCGATTGGGAGACAGATGGGATGCTGGGGAGTTGGTGGAGTGGAGAATTATATTTTAATTCATTTCACTGCACAGTAACTGAGGACATAACTCACTTTTAAATAAGTTATATGAGCCCTACCGTGGGACGGTTTGTTTGGGTTTTGAAGTACCACATGACGCTATCCAAACTGCACTAAATAAAGAACATCAACCTTTTCCCATTTCGACTTTTTTTATTTTCTTAAAAAAAAATTCCTATTTACAATATCTATCAGCTTTCATCTTACTCCGTCTGTCCAAAAGTGTCTCATGAAGTGTTCCAGACTCCTTGGCTGTCTCCAACTCTTTGATATCATTTTTGTTTATCCGCAATTTCTTGTCTTGAAATTTCTGAAACTTCTTTCTGCAAAAAAAAAACAAAACAGGTCTTCAAATGCTTACAATCTACACTTGTGCTCAACTTACACATAATTCTTTTCAACTTCATTTAAATCGCCCTTCTCCTCTTTGGGTCCCTCTTCTTCAACCTGCTCTCGAGGAGCATTACAACGAATCACAGCAATCTCAGCTGGTCCAACCTTCTTTTTCAAAGCCACACAAGCATCATCCTCTGGATCAATTGACATAAAATGCCCTGTTTCACTCAGCAAAGCCATCTTACCATCCTATCAAGTGGAATTCATTTATATTAAGTTTTCCTTTCAAA
This sequence comes from Eristalinus sepulchralis, assembly GCA_944738645.1. Taxonomy (NCBI): domain Eukaryota; kingdom Metazoa; phylum Arthropoda; class Insecta; order Diptera; family Syrphidae; genus Eristalinus; species Eristalinus sepulchralis. The sequence continues at coordinate 5,176,156 of OX122885.1, read as the reverse complement.
ATAGTATAGGCTTTACTTGAAAGATAGGTTCCCATTGTTCCATACTGCCGACAGCATCCGATCGTCCAGTCACCACACCATCTTTCTCAATCTTCAAGTACTTTCCATAGCCCGACTTGAATGCCACTTTGGTATCGTTGATTGGAAACGCGGTAAAGATTTCCTCTGGATCGGGTCCTTCTCCATCGTTGTGCGGTCCACCCAGTGTGAAGAGGCCATTGTCCATTGCCCTCACATAGGATCGTTCCCCAAATTGAATTGCCACTGTTCCAGTGATTTCGTTGACATTCTTCGCCGTCCACCAGCCACCGTGTTTGAGAGCATCCTCGTCAACTTCAACTTTCCGCTTTTTGTCTTGTTTTTGTTCCTTGTCCTTCTTTCGCTTCTTACTTGATCTGTGAAGTGTGTGCATTGGTTGAATGGAAGTGAAAAATTTGTGTTTTATTGCTTACTTTGGTTTTTCACCCTTCAACACTAATTTGCCAATTCGAACTCCTTCATATTCAGACATTTTCTTTGAAGATTGGTTTTGTGAAACTCTGTGCAGTAAACGTCTGTTTTTATTTTCATTTGAAAAATGTCAAAATATCTGGTGTTGGTGACAGTAATGACAATACAGATATGGCTGCGAGTAGTTAAAGAAATTTTGCTTGTACCTTATTTTATAAATTTCCTGTACACACATTGTTTCCCTATTCTTGCTACAAAAACACCTCAGTTTTTATTGCAAGCTTAGATGATCTTCATTGCGTAGAAAGAAAAATACAAAATATGGCAAATACAGCCCTTATTGGAAAATATCTCAATATGTTTAAATTTCAGCAGTATACGGTTTATTTCCAACCAGAACCCGGTAAATATTACAGCGATGGTAAGGACTGAACTTTAAAATTCTATTTTCTCATAAGATCTTTAATTTTTACTTTCAAAATTGAAATCATTTGGATATTGCAAAAATTTTGCTCCACAAACGCTACCTTATCCCAATTATTTGAAATTTCATTTGACAAAAATCAAACACAACGAGCTGCCCCCAGATAATAAACGAGTCTCGTTCGTAGACCGAATTCGGAACAAAACCATCCATCACACACCACAATCAAAAAAAAAAAAAAAAAACGGGAGAGAACTTTCTGTCTAATTTGTTGCTGTTTTAACAATTCGCTATATTCAAGGGTAATGCAAAAAGTTATTCTAACAAATATTAATTAAAATCCCTCCACACATCCTGCATTTGTACAATTTTTTGCGAAATTCTACTTACTTTACGTTTATTCGATTTTCGAGAATTACACACTCACTCAATCCCGGAGTGCGAATCGGGTGCGAATCAAACAAATTTCTCTCCCTATTGCTGCTGCTGTCAAAATCCAAAAATCGGCTTCGCCCTGATAACTTAATATTTTTTCCTGCAACGGATTCCCATTCGCTGTTTGTTAATTAAGTTAATTATATTGCCGCGTACAAAGTATTGTGTTAGTATTTCCGATTACAAAGGTGCTCCCATCCTCCAATATCTTGGGGGTTTTGTGTGTGGTTTTTGGGGTGAACCTAACCTACGCAAATCCTGCCTTGCATAGTCTTTGGTGTACCCATTGAAATTTGCCGATTAAGTTCAGTTTCCCATACCAGCAACAACCAATTGTGAAATTTCGCAAATTTTGCAATAAAAAAAAAAACGAAGAGAAATCTCATGTGTATTTTGCACTTTCGTTTCAGGATAATTTTTCTATATTTTGTAGAACCTATTGCAGAGGGAGAGACGTGAGTGTGGATTTTTTTTGTTTCGGTTTATTTTTTGAGAGGAAAAAACGAGAAAAAAACATCGGAGGTGCCCTATTGGAGTGTGCGGAGGGGAAGGAGTGAAGTTTACATCCAAATTGGAAGTTTGGATTAAAACACCGATCGCAGAGAAGACAAGGCACACGCGGAACTCCGCTTCTTGCCATGCCCCGCGGTAAACGACGATCGAATGTTGATATGGGTCCCGGTGATGATGAACGACAAACATCCAAAAGACAGAGAAATAATTATTCAAGGTAAGAGCAGATTTTTGCTGGTAATGATGATGATTGGCCTGGAAAGTGAGTGCTTGGAGAGGGGTGATGTTTCGAGTTTCGCAAAAAGTTTTTCTTTCTTTATTTTTGTTGTGTTGCCTTCGAGAGGAAACTTTTTTCCTTTAAATTATTCCGTGGATAATCGATTACGGCAGCGAGGGTCATTGTAGACAGAATTTCATTTCTTATCAGTGGAGTTCAATCTGTGCACGAGTGCCTGCAGATGCAAGTAATTATTCATATAATGAACTGGCATGTTTGTTGTTCGGAGAGTGAATGATTGTTTTTTTTCTGGAGTGATTTTCAGACAGACTCGTCGGCAAAGTGTCCTTGACACCTGAATGCCGGTGTTTGTGGGTGATGCTGTTGTGGAAGCAGATGTTCAGGGATGTGCCGGCAAATAATGAACATTTTTTCACTTTCGGTGCCTTCGTCAAAGTTGATATTTTAATAAGTTCGCGCGTGTTCGTCAATCGCATAGTTTTTCCGATCAAAATCTCTTGACATTGACTTTAATTAGCACGTTGTGTGCTTCCTCGTCCTCCAATTCATTTGCATGCCTAGAGCTTCCAAATCTCACAGCGTTTCAGGCAAAGTACCAACGATTTGTTATGACGAAGATACAAATCGCGTATTTTTACGCTGCAGCCAAAGATAAAACAGAAAAAAAAGCTTCAACCCCAAACAGATGTTCTCTCTTCAGTTGTTGTCGTCGCGCGGAATTTATCGAGACACTCGAAGGTGGGCCAATCTTCTCTCTTTGACGGTCTATTAATAGACAGCATCAGCCCGTCAGCGAAAAAGAAAAAGAATGCCTTCTAATCTAAAATAAAATGTATAGAAGTGCAGAGGACACTCTTTTAACTGTTTAGACAGATAATTTCATCGCTAGAGGAACGGGGGAATATCTCGAGATGGATAAGGAAAAGTAAATTTGTGGAGTAGACGTTGTTTGTTGTCAGTTGCCCGTTTTTGTTTTTAGTTCATAGCTAATTGTTTTTTTCCTGATTATTCATACTTCTTCATCCTTTAAGTTCCAGACGCCACATTAAATCTGAAGACACATTTAGCTCAAAACGATGCATTGCGTGGTTCAGAGAATACACAAATCCCGACGAACCGGACACATTAGGTAAGTTCAGCTCCCCTCTCCAAAGGATCCAAACCAAATTTGTGTACGATCATCTTGTGTACATTTCATTTTACAGGGCCCGATGGGATGGAGAAATTTTGTGAAGATATTGGCGTGGAGCCAGAGAACGTAGTCATGTTAGTTTTGGCCTACAAAATGGGCGCCACACAAATGGGATTCTTTAGTCAATACGAATGGTTGAAGGGACTGACTGAACTGGAATGCGACTCCCCGGCTAAAATGCAATCGAAACTGGAATATCTGAAAAGCATACTGAACGACTCGAACATATTCAAAAGCATATACAGATATGCGTATGATTTTGCCAAGGTATGTCATTCAACGGGGCAGAGAGTGTCGATATATTATGTGTTCTTTTTTGCAGGATTCAGATCAAAGGAGTATGGATATTGTAACAGCGAAGGCGATGCTGCAGCTGCTTCTGGGCAAACATTGGCCATTGTATCCACAGTTCGCACAATTTCTAGACCAGTCAAAGTACAAAGTTATCAACAAAGATCAGTGGTGTAATATATTGGAGTTTTCACGAACAATTAGTAATGATTTGTTGAATTATGATATTGATGGAGCATGTAAGTAGATTTTTTGAATTATGCTTGAAGTGGCTTTGCAGTTGGAGGGAGGCGGGTAGTGAAGCATTCTACTCTAGGCACTTTCCTGCTCAATAGGGAACTTCATGTCTCAAGCTTCTTTAGATGGAGATGAAATAACGTCGTCAGTAGACAGACATTAAGTGAGGGTGATGTTGCAAGGGAACAGGATACCCCCTTCAACAGTTTTTGCAGGCAGACTTCTTTGCAACAAATTGGCGGTTTGCTACCGAACGTTTGATTTCCCGCCACGAGCCTGTATACAGATATTCAGACACACATATGGTAACCCAACCTAAAGTACACCGAATGGCACTCCTGTGTGGATGGAGAAAGTGTGGTTCGCTGATCCACACCCTCATATGCCAAATTTCTCAATTGAGAACTTGTTCCTATTGTCTATGAAAGGTTTCTCAAGTCATTACATTACACGCACAGCACGAGTAGTTGTTGAAGAAGCTAGGCCCTGGTCCCTTGTGGGCTGCGCATTGCTTCTACTTTGAAGAATAGAAAAATGAATATGAAATTGTTTGCCCACAATGGTCTGTGGTATGTAACAGACTTGTTTTACAGGATGGAGCACTTTTTTCACAAGAAGTGATCCGACCAACTGCATAGTTCACACCTTTTGACTTTTCCCACTTGCACGAAACTTAGCTCAGTTCTGATTTCTTACAGGGCCAGTGATGTTGGATGAATTCGTCGAATGGTTAAGACAACAGCGCAGTTGCACGAGCACAACATCAAGCTGAAACTAGAGTTAAGTCGTCGTCTGCCAGCAGCGCAAAGAACTATTCAAACTTTACGGGGTATAAAAACAAAACACCTATTATGTTATCAAAAACTATCGAAATCTTTAACATATTAAATTGGTAAACTACAAACAGAAACTGCATATATAAATTATAAATGAAAACAAAAAAACAAAATTAAAAGAACATAAGTAATCAATTCACCACCACAACTTGTACATATTCAAGTGTCCACATCCATCCGCGCATTTGAGAATGACTTAAGACACCACACAAAGCGAAAAAAAAACGAATTGTATCTTTTCCCCGCCCATAATCATGTTATTTATTTATTTATACTTAAAAGAGGAGAAATGTGCAGATGCAAGAGCATAGATTCGATTTTTCGGACGACGATGAACGAGGATGTTTGTGTAGATCACGAGCTCAGCTCATCACTTTCCCCATTCATTCGGCATTCCCATGTTTTTTCCACCCCGATTGACTCTATCCCTCATCTATCCAAACGCATTTCATCTCACATTAGAAAACTAAACTAAATTTTCCATGCAAGTAGAAGTGTGGATAAGCCAAGGAAGGACATGTACTTTCCTCTTTTTTAAACTAACTTCAAGTACGGTTTAATCTAAGACACCAACCAGTAAACAAACATATTTCTCAAGTGATATTATTTTTATTCTTACAAAAAGCAAAAACGATTGAATACAAATTTGTGAGCGAAGAAGAACTTAAAAGTAAAAAAAAAAAACAAAAAACAAAACATGCCATGTGTAAAAAATGCAAAAAAAAAATAAAAACAAAAACGAACAGACACAACACACCATCGAATCGATTCTAATCATCTATCAACAGTCGTCAGAGACTGATACATACTGCAGGAGGAGGAGGAGAAGCCCAGCAACCTACTGATAAACACACAATACAACCAACAAAAGAGAACCATTAAGATAAATGCTAATTTGATAAAAATAGTTAAGTTGATTATTTCTTGTTTGTTTTTTTTTTTTTTTTAAATATCGTCTAGTTTAAGAAGACTCGTTTCTGTAACACTAATGGAAAACCTACTTTAATGATTAAAACAAACACAACTGAGAAAGGCAAGCTAAAATAGTAATGAAATGTAAAAAGATATTTTCAAATAAACTCAAAATAAAAATCAAAAAAATAGTAAAAAGAGAAAAAGAATGATAAACAGTAAAATGAAGCGAAAGTTCATTCTGAAGGTTTTTGCATAGTTCCTAGGTACACCTGAAAGTAACCTTAAGATGGTCTGAGTTTCCTCTGCTAGTCGCGATGATATTAGTTATTCACGGGTCACAGGCTGGGCGGAGGAAAGTTTGTACGACCCTTTACAGACCTTGAACGAAATCAAAAGTGGAATGACAGCATTTTTTAACTTTGACTTCCCTGGAAAGACTACGTTCATTACACTTCCTTATTGGTTAATGGGAAGCAACACACTCCTTCACGAACCTTAAATTTTAAAGCTGTCACCCCGAATGCGCTACCTCTTTCCAAGATGTTGCACTCAATCAGTCAACTGAGTCGACTTCGATATGAATTTACTTGCTGATCACTGAAAATGGTGTATTGACAGCGGCAGGACTTCGTCTAGTCCACATCCCTTCACATTACATTCTCATGACAAGAATTGAAATAACAAAATACAAACCCAATCACATTCGACAGACAGAAACAACCGTTGTACTTGGGTTGAATGACATATTACGGCAGAAACCATGACGCGCGGGTTACTTCGAACTCTGTGATAAAGGTCAAAATCACGTTGTCATCTAAATGCCACCGACACCTCCTTGTCAACTACCAAGTTTTCAAAGTCAAAATGTTGTATCTTACATTACGTATCTTGTTTTTTTATTTAGAAAATTGTTTATAAAATACAAACGTTCAACAATATTTAAACTAACATCACTCACTGTCCTTTAAAGTTTCGGATCTGTCCGGGTGGAGGGAGCGCGACAAATGTTCTACAAAACCACAGTTCTCTACATAAAACATACAATGGCGTTGGGTATCGGAAGAGGGAGAGGCAGAGGAGTAGGACGACGGGAAGTGGGACTTTATAATTTACCTACATTGACAAACGAAAACAGAAAAAAAAAAACTTTACATAATACTACACATGCCGTTCTCATTCTTGAGGACGAGCTGCTGCTCTTTGGAGTTCTTCCTGCCAGCAAGAGCATTGCCGTTCCGAGTGCTATTGCTTATGTTGTTTGCCATTGCTAGTTCGGTGGTGCTCATGCGCCGCACACTCTCCGTGCGTTTCTTCGACTCAATCCAGTTGGGGTTTGTGGCACTGTTGTTCACGCTGGTGGGGGTGTCGAGACTCTCTGACACGTTGTCGAGGGGCGAACTGTCGCCGGGGGAGGGTTCGTTTTCTGCTTTCCTGGTGGACGATTGAATGTACTGATCGAGGAGGTAGACCTGTGGCTGGAGGGCTATCATGAATCCACGGTAAATGCACTGCTCCTCGAATGACCACTGGGTGATTTTTTTGAGAGCCTTCTGAATGCGATTGCAGGACGCTATGGACTCGCTGCGCACCACGAAGTTGATGATGCGGCCTATTGAAGCCGCGTCGAAGAGCAGGATGGAGAGAATCAGCGCGTAGTCGATGCAGTTCGCCTCAATGAAGAGCTGCAGGAGGTAACGAATCTTAACACTGAGCTTCTCGGGAAGCAGCTTCCCTCGGCTCTCCGACTGGAAGTCAAGGCCGGCGAAGGTGATTTCTTCGTGCTGCAGCGAGGAGAACCTCCGCTCCGGGTAGTTCTCGTCGAAGGTTTGCGAGTTGGAGCGGGACTTGGATACTGCGATGAGTTCGTCACTTTCCTTGATCGCCGGGATTGAGTGGTGGTGGTGAGTATTGTCGGCTAGTGGTAGACTGAAGTACCCAGACTCCGAGGTCTGGCTCGATGTGTTGCGACATTTTAACAGATCGTTGTTTGGGAGCAGGCTGCTGTCCTGGATTTCGTTGCCGTTGTTCACGTAGGGGGGCGGGAGCTTTAGTTCCTTATGCATGAGTATTAGGGCCGACACGAAGTCATCCAGTTTGGCTGATCTGTCCTTCTCTTGGGAAAGCCAGCTCACCAGGTGGAAGTCGAGGAATGCACTCATGTAGCCCAGGTCGATGAGTTTGCAGTTTTCGAGGAGCATTCGCGCCTGCCGTTGGAGTATGGTTTCAATGAAGAAGGTTTCTCGTTTGTCCTTGGAGACGCTTCGTTCTGATTTGCGACGGAATGTGATGCCTGTGGAGGGGCCAGACGTGGAGTCCCTTTGTGATGTGGATGTGGGCGTAGTTGGTGGCATGCTGCCGGATATGCTCTCCCGCTTCTCTTTGTCCTTCTTCTCCTTCTTTTCGTTGCGGTTTGTGGTGGCTATTGTGGTGGAGAAACTCCTCTCTCGCGCAATGGATCCGAGAATCAAATTGAAGACCTCTGGGTTAGAGTTGACTTGGTTTGGCTGCTGGGCAGGAGCGATTTTCTGATTGACGATCATCGACGATCGGGGAGAGTCTATTTCATTGGGGTCTATGGACTTGAGAAAGCGAATCAGATCCTTGGCTAACTCCCACTTGCGATTCTCCAAGGCTATGTCCAGGAGGAGAGTGGCGTACTGTTTGCTCACAGCCGATGGTTCAAGGTTCTGGAGGATGATTAAGTAACTGGCCGCGGTGTCGAGTTCTTCGTTTTTCAGGCACTGCTGAAAGAGGTCCTTCGGTTTTCCGGCCACGGAGAACAGATAAGGCCACAGCGCGATTTCTGTCTTTCGGGCGCACTGCACTATAGTCTGCATGTGCACGGGGAATTCTCGAATAAAGTCCAGCACACTTGGCAGAAGGGCATCGGGGATGGGATCCTTGCTAGTGGCCTCCTCCTCGAGCACTTCATGCAACAAAAGCTCCAGGGAGTGCGGGAAGTAGGGCAGGCCTCGACAGGACTTAGCTATCTCCCAGGCGCTGTAGCCGAGATTCCGCTTGATTAATTGACGTAGTATTTTGTGAAGGTACACCTGACTCTTGCGTTCCAGCAAGCTGAAGGGCAGCGAGAAGTTCGAATTCACTTCGTTCGTGTACAGGGTGGTTTCGTTCTCGACTCCCAGCACGATGACGTTGTCAAAAAGGATGACCAAGGGGTACAGCTTCAGCGGGAACGACAGCATGATTCGCTTTGACATGAAGGAGTGCAGCCGGTGGGTGTCTCGAACCTCCTCGTTTGGCGGGAGAATCGGTAGCCAGACGCGCATACCATGCGCACCACTGTACAGCCACAGGCAGTCGCCCATGGGGGTTCGTTCCGAATTCGACAGCCAGAAGCACTCCACACACGAAGCTAAGCACGTCGCCATCAGATGGTTTACGACGTTAGTCCTGGCGTCCCGCTGTACCATGAGGATTCGTCCGCTTACGTTGAAAATGATCGTCTCTGGGGCGTTTGCCTTCGAGGCAAGGTCGTTCTTCAGGTTCGTCACTGTCAACGAGACTATGCACGCGGGGTGGATGCAGATTCCCTTGATGTCCATTTCGTAAATGCACGACACGTCCATGTTATAGGCGTTCACTTTTTTCAGAGCAAACGTGCTCACAATTCCGTCAGCGGTGAGGCAGATTAACTGATTCTTGAACATGTTAAGGGAAATGACTGGCGCACGAACCTGGATTTTATTGCCAAACTGGTTATCCAGCTTGCACTCCTCCGGGTAGCACCTGATCTCGTCCGTTCGGTCGAGAAGACTGAAGCAGCCCAGGACGATGAATCCGCGCCACCACATCAGCCCGCCGGTGACGACGAAATCCTTCTCTTGCGTTTCGTTTCCAAACAGCTTCCACCGCTTACTGAGAAGCGAATAGTGCGCCAGACCTGTCCGACCAGCCACGGCTATGTGGAGGCCTTCGTTGTCGATGGCCGAGTAACGAATCGGCCAGTTCGTCGCGGCGTAGGTGAGCGGTAGCTGCAGCACCGTCCAGTATTTGCTCTCGGAGAGAATGCTGGAGATGTCCACGGACTTTTGTACTTCCAAGTTGTCGCTGCACGTCGAATGGTTTCCGTTGCAGTCCGCTTGGTTATTGGGGAAGATGAACTTCGAACCGAAGTAAATCTTCTCCAAGTTGTCGCCTTGGTTTAAGTACAAGGTGTCGTCACCCTGCAGGAGGATGTGGGATGTGGACGCCATACAGGGGTTCATGGTGAGCGAGCTCTTCACAAAACTCAACTGAAGGACAGTGCCTTCCCGTCGAATCAGGAACAGTTGATATCCCTCGGTGGACCATTCCATGCGGTCGACAACAAGCGGGTTGTTGCGCAGCAAGTCGACATGAATGCCAAAATCCCAGCTAAGCGATGACATGAGCATTGTTCCGAACGTACTCCAGAGCGAGATGCCTCCGTTGTCCCAAGCTACGATCAGCACACATCCGTCCGGCGACCACTTCAGTTCGTTCACTGCACCAAGCATTCCGGGGAACTCCTTTGAGTTCAGAGAGAGTTTGTGGCAGAATTCCAGTCCTCCAGTGGAGTCCTCAATAGCGTACACGGCCACTTCTGAGTTTCTTCTACCGTAGGCCAGCAAGCGGAATTTGTGATTAACACTGCAGACAGTGGCATCGTCCACGTCGGGCACCCAGAAGCCGTGCATGTTCTGGTGGACACTGAGAAACGCTGCACGGCAGTCGTTGAATACCACCCCAAATCCACCGATGAATGGTGAGTATTCCATTGCCGATATGAACGAGTTCCTTCCAATTGGGGGCAGGTTCTTGAGGTTACTGTTTTGATTCAAGTAGAATGGTATGCTTCTCAGGTCCACTGTGTTCTGGTTCTCCTCAAAATCGTCCCACTGAGTGCGAACGAACTCGCAGTTAGCCGTAGTGACAACGACTTCCGTGAGACTTATACAACAAAATGTGGTAATTACGGAATCCATTGCTATCGAGCATATCTCCTTCAAGTACAGCCTCGGTATCACCTCTTTGATGAAAAGTTCAGCTGAATCTCTTTTCAGATTTGTCAACGGTGAGTCGACTTGTGCCAGCACCCCTGAATTATTCCCATCCACTTCGATTTTGTAGAACAACAAGTGCCCATAATCTGTGAGCACTGCCAACTTACTCGAGTCCGGTTTCCATACAATCAAACGATTACTTCCATGCTTCTCAACAGACTCTCTTGTCCGCTGATGAAATGTGATCGGTATCAGGGGATTTGCATACCAAATGCCGAGAAAATTTTCACCAATCGCTGCTATGAGAATTTTCACTGCATCACATGCTATGTGGCGGATGCTATTGGTGTCATCGCTGTTGTTTATCGACAGATTAATGGCCTTTGGCCAGCCCACTGGAAAGTACATGATATGTGCAAGGAATTTTATCTGCAATGGGAACAGAGAAACACATAAATTTCAACATTATACTTTGCTTCAGTTTGTTTTCGCATTTTTACGTTTTTTTGCTCTTATTTGGTTTCTTGTATTCTACAACGTCATCTTCTTTATTCTGTTGTTCTGTGTTCTTTATTTTTTTTTTTGTCTCCTTGATTACACCCTATTTAGTTGATTGCTTAATTAAATTATAATTTCCTAGTTTAACTGTGATATAAATAGTAATATCAAATTTGGCATTTATTTTATGATGTGTACAAGCAATTTTTACAGCGTTCTTATGTTCAATTAATTGACACTAAACCATTTTAGGTGCAAACAAAAATTTTAAAAATCTCTATTGGGAGCAATTTGTGAATCTTGTGTTGTGAACGTATTTTTTTTTCTACTTGCTGTGTGACAAGTGATGTGGTTGACAGTTGTCATTTGAAGTGAAAGTGGCAGGTGCCTTTCCTATTGTTAAGGTAGTGCTCGGTAAGGCAGATTCCGAAATTAATTTCGGATGAAAATATTGATAAACGAATTTAAGTGGTTTATTTATGAATATATGGATTTCAAAATGTTACCTGATTTATAAAAACGAACTTCGTTACTTTCCTCGCTTCAACAAGCGCTTCGGTAAAATCTTCGGCTGTTCCGTCATCTTCTCTGCATCAATTTTGTCTACTTATATTTACATACGAAACGTACCCTCACTGTTAGTCACAAATGTCAAAGAGATAACATCCGCGCCACGAAAGCTGGACAAAACAGAAAATCTTTGTAATTGTTTTCATTTTTCCTTTGCCTTACGAAATCGCTTACATCTCGCAACGGGTTTATATTGCGTTCTTTATATTTCTGCAATTTCCTTGAAGTATTTTTAACTGTCTATACAAATAAATAACACATTACATCAAAAAATGGATTTACATGCATTCGATGCTGCTGTTACGTCGGATATAGACGTTGATAAACAAAGTATTCTGCGCCAACTGAGTGATATGTTTCAAGGAACTGCATTGGTAAAGATTCGCGCAATTTGTGATGAGTCACTGTGGAATGGTGAGTTAACAACAATGCACAGATACTTTGTCTAATGCAATAGTGCGCCAAAGTATTTTTGCTTGCTTCCCGTTTTCTAATGTTTTCCCCTCTCTTTGTTTGTTTCTTTACGGGCGCTCAGTGGAGGCGTGCATTGATAAGCTTATTACATGTGATAATGACAACGTCACAGTTAAACAACCGAGGCAGTTGAACCCAGATGCTGACAGCTTTTCTTTGGTAATGCGTAAGAAGGGGGGTGCTGTTCCAAAGGGCATTCCAACTGCATCACAACCAAGAACGAACAACCAAAACGGACAAAATCTGCCCCAGCTGTATGAACATGTGTACGAAAACATCAAGAAGGGATATAAGGTGCTCGTAGTGTTACGTGGTCCCCCAGGAAGTGGAAAGTCTTATTTGGGAAGGATGATTATCGAGAAACTGCTGCCCGGAAGTAATGTGAAAGACTTTATCATCAGTGCGGATGATTACTTCTATGATTCCTTGGGACGATACAAGTACAACAGGGAACAGCTGAGTAATGCTCATGCATATTGTCAGACAAGAGCTCGTGAAAAGGCTTCGCTTGGATGGAGCCCGATAATAGTTGACAACACTAACATACAGTTATGGGAGATGATTCCGTACATCCAGACCGCAGTACAAAATGGATACATGATTGAAATAATGGAGCCACAGACTCCGTGGCGACACTCTGCCGGTAAATTGGCGGCAAAAAATTCCCACGGCGTGATGAAAGGATCTATACAACGAATGTTGGACAACTACGAGTATTGCAGAAATAAAGACGTTCTAACGGTGAGCATAACTCATTTCTGATCATTGTTGACTAATTTGTGGCGTTTTAGCTTCTGAAGGAAACCAAGTATACGGTATCGTTGCCGCAGATGAGAACATATCCACCACCACCATCAGAATCCACCTCACCACCGCCAGAAGAAACCTCTAATCAAATTAACATCTCAACCTCAACCCAAAGTACAAAAGACGTGTACAATATGGACACGGATGTAAATCAGCAAATTGAACAAAATATGCAAATTGAAAAACAAACAAGTTATTCGCCGGACACCTTCGTTCAAACGACAAGTTCGTGGTTAACTTCGGATTTCCTCTCAGCGACGAATACGGAAATTCCCCGTCCAAGATCTCCGAGACAAAACCGTCGAAATAAGCAACAGGAGCAGCAGGTGGAGTCGCAGCAAATGCCGGAACATACCTTGTGCAATGTGAACGCAAAGCTCACCAACTTTTGGGGCATTTCGATATCAGACGACAAAGAGTACGCTGACGATAGCCTGCTGCCGGAGACGTTTCCAAGCGTTCCTCTAGTTTGGAATAACTATGACAAGGAGGCCTCCACTTTCTGGGGTGTTCCCATAACAACGTCCACCAGTCAAGGTACAAACGTCGAGCCTATGAGTACAGATCAAAACGAAGAGTGCGGTCTGCTGCAACTGCTCAAGGAGGGAGTTCGCTCGATAAACGTGCCGCCGAAAGAGACACAGGAGCCGAATTCCTCGTCAAGTGATCTCAAGCGTCACCGAGTAGGGTGCGAGAACGAAAACTCCTCGTTTATCCTGTTTCGGCAAATCTATCCTAACAGGTCCATTAGCGATTTGTGGGATTTGTTTGTCACCTGCAAGGGAGACGTCGACTGGGCCGTTGATATCCTCCTGAAAGACATGGACACTGGCAATGTTTACACTTCCGAAGGCATTCAAAGCACAGACACATATGAGTGCGACTGCAATAATCCGGTTGTGGATCCGCCAACTTTCGCAAGCGCTCCCCTTGTGGATATGAGTGTGAAGCCACAGAGGCAAAGACCTCCAAAGAACCGCATTCCAAAGGCGGACGCAGTCCAAGTGAAGGAAGCCATCGAAAGGAGCTTTGTCCTGGGAGACGAACATTATTCTAGTCATGTAAAGAAAATCCGTGCAAAGCGAAACGCATCAGACGAAGTTTCCAACCGCAGGCCATGCTCAGACGCACAAATGCAAACCGAGGACGATGACAACGAAAACAACGACAGCGAGGAGAGCGGCAATGGGACGGATATACTTGAAATTAATCTAGGGGAGCAGTTGGTCCTTCAACTGATGGACATTTTCAAAGCAGAGAATCCAACCTTGACAATGCCTGATAAGTACAAAACCAATGTGTTCATGCCAAAGTCAATCGCCCGCGAACTGTACGTGCTCTGGATGGAGTCGATGTATAATCAAGTTGAGGAACAGCGCCAGATCTCCCTGAAGGAGGATGAGGACTTTGCCCGCCTGCTGAAGAATCCCAAATACGAGGAGTGCAAACAGTCGCCGGAGAACATAAAGGAACTGCTTGACATGGAGTACGCGTGGATGATCTACAACACGGAAAAGGAGTCGTGTCGTCCACTCATTGAGACACAGCCCAATGACTTGGCGTCACACCTAACCAGAATGAAACTGTGCGAGATATTTCCGAATATTCCCCGGGAGACACTGCTCGACATTTTGGCCGCCCACGACAATAAGTTCGGCGAAACAGTGGAAGTCCTCAAGAGCTCCATTCCCGCAAACCTAGATCCTCAGATCTCCACGAAGAACCTCATAGAGAAGGCCAAGAACGAGAACGAGAAAGTAACCTACATTCCTTGCTTGAAAACTCTGTGTGTTAATCGAATTTTTTGCAGTTGAACAAGGAGGCCGAAAGACAGGAACAAGTACAAACGAATAAAAGCAATGCTGCCAAAATACATTCCAAAGGTGATCAGGATGAGGCGAACACCACCAACACGCGCAGCAGGTCCATATCGCCAGACGAAGCCAAGCGTTTGGCTCTGAAAGAGTTTGAAGAGTCCCGCAACTATGCAGCTCATCACTGCCAACTGCGGGCTGAGTGCTATCAAAAGGCGAAAGAAGCAATTCAACGTGGCAACAGTGGCGTAGCCGTCTACTATTCCCAGATAGCCAATCTGCACAAAAAGAAAGTCGACATTTACAATCACAGAGCGGCGAACTGCATTATGGAAGTCCACGACCGAACACAGAATAACCCCGACTTCATTGACCTGCACTACTTGCACGTGGTCGAAGCCATCGCGTGTCTGGACATCTTCATTGACAAGCATATCGCAAAGCTGCGAAGTATATTTCGCAGCTACAAGCACGTGTTCATTATTACAGGCCGTGGTCTGCACAGCACCGGTGGAGTTTCGACGATCAAGACGCGTGTGAAAAGCCGTTTAAAAGAGAGGAATCTGAAGTAAGTACCTGTTCTACGTGCATTTGAACTGTTTGCTGCATTGAATTCCCTAAATCCTAGGTGGAGTGAGGTCAACCCAGGATTGCTGAAGGTCAAAATATTTTCCGCATCGAAGTTTGCAAAGAACTTATAGTGGTCAATGAGCGAATGAATGGTGAAGCTGCTGAAGGGCGGCGTACCTGATCAGACGCAGACTCCAAAGTTTGCACTGTACAATGACGAAAGCCACATCAAGGAGATTATGATTTGCGCAACATGTGGCCATTTACTTGACCATGTCTCTGGTAGTTTTTTATTTTTAAAAATTGTTACTGCGATTTTGTTTTAATAAATAATTAAGGGTTTTCTAAGGTGCACATAATTTGTGAAGGCTTTTAGGTAAATTAAGATTCAACTTCCTCCTCTCTGTCAGATGAGGACAAAGAAAACCGAAGGAACCTGCAATCTAACTACAGGTCCACGCACCTGTTCACTAACTGAGCGAAAGAAAACGACCAACCATTTGCTGTTCATATTCACAAACGAAGAATAAAATTTATTTTTGTACGAATACAACCTTAAAACATAAAAAAATCACTACTACGTCTAATCGTCTATAACTTTCTACTTGGAACTGAGTTCGTTTGGCGTTTAACTAAGTCTCCGTTAACTTTTCATGTGACTGCCGCCGTATATCGGCGGTGTTTTCTTTGTCCACAGAACTCAGGCGATTTATTGCGATTTTCTCCAGTAAATTACTGCGACTAATACTGCTAGTGCGACGTTGAATTTTCGGTCTTGGCGGTGTATTCAGGAATACACCTTCGAAAATGGTTTCCAAGTTGTTCGCTCGATTACTGTCATTTAACGGAGTGCTATCGGTATCGCTTGGTGGACTTATCTGTGCGTTTATATCGTGAAGTGTTACATAGTCTTCGTTATCTTTGTAGCTAGTTTGTGGTCGCTTGGATGTGGTCCTGGTCGGTGTAATGCAGCTATGCGATGAAGGCGATGTGAGGAAATCAAAGTCACTGTCTATGGGTGATGGTGTTCGGCCGAGCGGTGATATCAGCCGTATTTCGAAGGCTGGCAATTCATCGGAATGCATTAAATTATCGTAGGACTCAACCTCCCGGTCGGAGGATAAGGATGAAATTTCACTATCACATGAGATGGAAGAAGCGTTCGATATTTGCAAACAGTAAAAATCACTTGTGGCTGATGATTCTTTGTTGGTCATTATGTTGTTATGAGCTGCTGTTGATGACTGAAATCTGAAGAAAAGAAACAAGTTATTGCTTTGAATTTCCATTGGCGTGAATATTTTGTTGAAAAAACTTACGACTGGCAGTGGAAAAGGTGTGAAATGTGAAAACAAAAATTATTCGTTTTCAAATAATGCATTTAATTGTTTGACAGTTAGTCCTGTAGCAGGGCTGTCATCTTGAGAATGAAAAAAAACAAAATGGCGTTGAAGAGTGCATGGAAAAATTTGTCAAACTGCTTTAGCAACGTTTCACATTTGCCTCTAGGTTTATGTCGGTTAAATTTGAAATTATGAAAAATTGAATGTTATGGGATTTGTTTGTTATTATCTGTGGAGTAACTTTTAAATTTTTTATTGATTCGCTAGGCATTTGTTTTTTAAAATAATCTTTGGTCCGCTGCAATGGTATAATTGCTTTCCAAATGAATGAAGGCATTTTTGAGATTTTGATAATTTGTTGGTATTTTCGCGTTTATCCGAAACCACGAGGGCTTGCATGAATTTCAGTATAAGCAAAAAAAAAAAAAACCTTTGATACAACAAATAAAATAGAGAGTGCATGAAATAGACCAAGACGCATGTGCCGAGAAAGTATAGTATATTCATGGTTCTCTGGCATGATTCTTAAAAAAATTGACACAATGGTTTGTCATTGATATGAGGGATGCATCTTATATAACATAAAACGTAAGGGAAACTTCAGAAGATATTTTTTCGATTCCAAGTTCTGCATTTTTTCATCCTGCAGAAATGTCAAGCGTATTTTTTTTACAGATGAGATGAAGAATTCCCTAGCCAACCCAACATACATATAAGCTTCGTTTCCAAATTCACAGCCCGGTGGCGCATCTTATGGCCAACAAAACAAATAAGAGATGGAAACATCCGCGGCACACATCAACTTAAATCGAAGTTCTTTAGAAATCAAAAATTCTTATTCTCCTTTTTTTTCTTTGACGATACATTCCGGGGTGGACCTGAGCCTTAACCCAAATGACTGACCAGCAAGCACAATCTCTCGCCAGTTGCCTTCAGTTGCGCACTCCAAGTTGATTCCTGTTCTTCTCCACTTGTGCGCAACCTAGGCCGGCCTCTGTTGCGTAGTCCCAATGGCTTGGATTCACAGACTTTTGGGGCCAGAGCAGTAGTGTCCATATGCAATAATGGTCTAGCCATTTTAAGCGCTGTATCCGAAGACGCTTGACCAGGGGTATGCCGCCGTACAGCCTATAGAGTTCGTCGTTAAATCTTCTCCTCCAGATGCCACCAACGCAAACAGGAACAAAAATCGAGAACATACAACTTTTCTCTCAGAAAAGACTAAGGGCTTCCTAATGATTGCTAAATACACCCAACCTCTTATTTGCTCCAAGTCCTTTTTGTGTCCAAGTTTCTGGTCTTTAAAGGAGGACTGGGATGATTAAGCTGATGTATAAAGCCAGTTTAGTCCTCTGAGGGATTCACTCAATTGCCTCTTGAGCCTAACTAATCAGTGATTCTGCCCTGTTGTCCCTATTATGATAGACGAAGTCCTTGACTACCTTGAAGTCTATGCTGCCTAGTGAGGCACTATGTACGAGACGTCGATGTTGTGTTTCCTTCCTTAATCACAGCATATATTTCGTTTTGCCTACATTTGTCTCCAAACCCATTTTAACTACTTCCGCTTCAGTGCTAGCATACGCCTCTGTTCGTCCCATCACGTCAATGTCGCCCGCGTAAGCTACCAGTTAAACGGACTCTTGGAAGATCCTGTCTTGCGCACGGTTTTCTCAAGAATGATGTTGAATTGTATGTAAATGTCAATTTTAATAATGAATTTGTGTAATCTTGTCGCAATCGAGCAATATTTCTCAAAATTCTTCCGCTGCCCCTAGAACCTCCATTACTTTCCTTAGCTGCAATCGCCTAACACAGGAATAAAAAAATCTCAAATTAGATTTAACATTTTTCAAGTTCCTGTTCCTACATATGTTTTATTTTCTTTTCCCATGTTCCTAGGTGGATTAGCCATCAGAAGCTTGCTCTCTCAGTCCTTAACCTCACAGGCACTTTAATTTCATTCATTATTCGTGGCATTGTTTGCAGCATCAGTGATTTGTTTCTTTGTTCCGGCAAATGTCTGCCGTTGTTACACATTTCTACAACGCAGGTCCTTGTTATGTTTTCACTCTTAAGTAATCTCTTATCCGATTCCCAGAATCCAACCAGTTGTGGCTGACCTAGTGGGACGTCCTCTTACCCCCCGCCAAACAAACCGTCCTTCATTCCATTTGGTAATTAATTCCATTAGACCATTACCGTTTCCTAGAATACAATGAAAATCTTTCATTTATTCCAAGCGCAAGGACGAAGAACAACTCTGCTGGATGAAACTCAAGCCTTAGTCTCCGGCAAAAACCAACCTCCCTTAAGCGTTAAAAATGATTCAACAGAGCCGAGGAATCTGCAGAAAAAATTTTTTGAAGCTGGCACGAGGTGCGATAATTAATTAAATTAAACTTTCATTGATTGAGGAGCGGCACACAACTATTGAAAATGCTCGCTGCGCTCAATCAAAAACACTTTACACACTTCAAGCGAAGGAATGTTATCGAACGGCGAACGAGAGCCTCAAAGCGTCCTTGGTCGTGCCACTGGCAGCAGGGCCTGAAGAGCCATCGACCACAGAATTTCCAATTATGAATAAATAGCTGAGGAAATACGAGAGAGGAAAAAAATCACACACACACACAAACAATGACGATGGAAATTGTTTTGGTGACGGAGGGAGTGGGCACGCTTCCCCCTCAAGGCACTGGCAAGAGCATTGTGAACTGAAAAATCGTTACAGGATCGAATTTGTTCAATCAGCTGAACTGGACAGGTTCTGTGTGACGACGCTGGTGGCACACCGATTCCGTTTTTGGTTCACTGTGTATCCCGTTTTCTCGTGAGGATTTATCGCCAGCAGTGGACTTACCAACCAGACGCACTCTACTGCGAAACATTGAAATTCGAAACGACCGAGCCTTGGGGGTGGGTTTCAATTCGTTTTCCGGTAGAGACACTTTTGTTTGTTTGATAATTTGTTGCTGTTATTGGTGCTGTCGGTGAAGGTATGCAGTGTGTGGGGATGTGACGGGGTGTGCTTCTCATACTTCATCTACTTTTCATAATGAGATTGGATGCGCACATGGACGAGTTGTGTTTTGATTGAAGACAAGACAGACGTGTGTTTGCAACTCCGCTTGTCCTTGAATTTTTTCATAAGGAAATTTATTTCTAGACGATATATTGGAGTCCTTGCAAGTGTTGTCCCTATGGATATGTGACATTTGGGGTATGGGGACCTTCGTATGAAGTCACCTTTACCGTGTGTTCGATATGTTGTTTTACGGTCTGAGGGGTTTGTTTCCTGTTTTGCATTTGCAGAAGAAGTATGTTGATGGAGTTGAGGGTTTCGGGATAATTTTATGGAAATCACGGGAGAGGTCTGAGGACAAAAGGGGAGTAGTCCGTAAATAAGGAGGATTTTTGAAAAGCTCTTGTTACAGAGCCAGCATTGGGAATGATGTTATAATTTATGTCTTCATAAGAAGAGCAATAATCTTTTATAAAGGAATAGACAAGATACGCCGGTACGTTACTTTTATCTAGCCTGAGGTTTTTTCTCCGTGTTAGTCTATTACTGCTTCGATGAACGGACTGTGTCCAATTTATTGGTAATTCGTAGCTTTGTTTTTACTACTTTCATTTGGAGTTTTTGTGGCCAGACAACAGCGGCAGACCCGCGTGTTTTCTTACTTATTTATCGACATGTTCATTTATGCCCAGAAGCCCAGTACAACATAAGAATACATCTAGCTGCTTCTTCATTGAGAGATAGGTAGCTGAGTTAAGCCATCCTTGACTTGTAGCGTAGTTTTCACAGTCTCTTTGGCAGCTTGCTGTCTATGTAAAGCAAGGTAAATTTACTGTCCATTGACATTGAAGCGCAAGGACTCGACTGAAAACAACAAAAATAAGTGCGTCGGCTCCCCCGACAAAACTCTAGCTTTCACATTCATTACTCTCGAATTCTTCAAGGCAATACCTCTTTTTAAATTCGTCTTCTGGGGTCGCCTACATTAGTTCCGTCGATATCCATTTGCGTTAATAGCATCTGAAGGAGAAGATTTTACGACGAACTCTATGGGCTGTACAGCGACATGCGCCTACTCAAGCGTCTTCGGATACAACGCTTAAGATGGCTAGGCCATGCAGGGAGTATTGACACCACGGCTCTTCGAATCTGAGCCATGGGGTAACGCAACAGAGAAGGGCCCAGGGTAAGGTGGCGCACACAAGTGGAGAAGGACATTAACCAACTTGGAATGCGCAACTGGCGAAAAACGGGCTGGCGAGGCATGTTGTTTGAGACCTAGGTTCACCCCAGACTGGAGCACCGCAAGAAGAAGACAAATAATCACTTTTTTGCTGACAACACTCAAAGAGAAAAGTTCTCAAATCTCACTAGCCATAATCGGTAATAACTGTGATCCGCTTAAATCGTGAGGGTACCGACAGTGTATACATAGGTCCTGAACCGTTAAGGCCTCTAGAGCCACTCTATAATAATAACGAATAGCGAAATTATTTGTAAGCTTCTAGCAACCTGTTGCTAAAAACAACTTGTTCCTTCACTTCAGCAAACTACCTTTTCACTGAAACTGCATTATCCCTGTTGCACTATGTGCAGTGCAACAAAAAAATATCATATGCTATCGTTTGTTCATCATATTTGTTAACAAATGAACGCCCCACCCTCCATTCGAGGTATTCAAACATTGTTTTCCAAAAACCGACATTCTTCACAAATCAACAATGGGATCGCTTCTGAATGTGGGTAGCTGAATTTCTGTGTGTTGCACCAAATCAAAACAATGCTCTTATACGTGCTCGAGCCAGTGTCAATTGAGCAAACTAATTAAAAACCTGCTGGGGAAACAATTACGTTCAACAAAATTGCATTTCTAAATTCCCAATATCAGAGATGCTTTTGTTGCCCCCGTAAAACACCTCCGAAACACCCCCGAAAACTGTGACGTTCATTAGTGTCAAAACGTAAATTGGACCGGCGTCACTACCGTGCCCCATACCCCATCACTTTTAAACCACAACAAAAGCCAGTACGTTGAAAACGTAAAGTATTTGTATATCATGAAGAATTCAGCGGGTCGGTATGTACACCCGTGTGGATACCCTATTTGGCAAGCTGTCTGTGCTGGGCCCGGCGTCCTGGCAGTGATATGGCAGGATGCTGTGTGCGAGTGTCATTCGTGATAATATAATTATCATATTTAATTTGAGGTAAACAGCGGCAGAAGCACTTCACCCGAAAATAGTATACGCTGGCTAGAAGGAAACGAGGAATAAAGCATTACAAATCCTTTAATTATGCACGAGGTTTGCGTTTCTTCCTGTGCAGCGCTTATTTTGATGTTGGCTATTGTTTGCGGAGCTGAATGGAGACAAATGTGGACAGGGAAATAATTCTAATTGGAATTAACGAGGCAAATTGCGGAGAAATGAATTTTTGACTTCATCCTAAGGAGCTTTTGGGACACAATTCGAATTGTGTCCTGTCCCTAAGAACCTGTCGACTGCTAAAGACTTTGTTGGTTGAAATAATAGACCAGCAATTAGTGTGTGGCTTCTCAAGGCATTCTCCGTGAAATGTACTTGGCTTCTGTTCCCTCGTTAGTTTTTATGGCGAACTGATGAAAACCCCTGATGCTTGATGAGCCATAGGGGGCCATAAGTACCGGGAATTGTGCTCTGATCCCTTCTAATGCGTAACCCTTTCAAAGGAATTCAATTGTTCCTCAAGTCGTCCTGCTCCTCTCCCATTCACCACACAATCCAAATCCTACCTGAAACTTTTCGCATTCAGTCAGTGACGTGGAAGGGAAAGAAATTCCACTCGGTCTCTCTCTCTCTTATTGTGTTATCAGAGAAAACAAATCATCTAGACCAGCCTTCGGGTTAAGTGATCCATTGTCCCATTCACCCCGAGGTCTCCTCGGTTCGCTCGGTCGATTGTTATTTTATTAAATTGCGTGTGTGCACTTGTCGTTTTTGTAACTCTATTTCAAGGACATGGGTCCCTCGTGCTCTGCCGGCGATTGGAAGTCACAATTTCTCTCATTTTCTTCATTTCCGCTTTACAGGAACGGTTGACTGGCTGCAGAGCGTTTCGTAATTTTATTCAGGACTCACTCATCCTTGTCTCGGTAATGTGTCTCAAATGAAACGTGAAATAATTCCTAATTGATAAAATCATCGCCTTCTCCTCTCTCCCCCTTCCTGCTTTCGACGAGCACGGAGCAAGGATCTTCCGACACTCCACGTTAACTGGTTAATTATGAACGGGAAGGGAACGAGCCATCCCTCGTTCAAGGATGTGGAGGAATTTAATGCTTTTTTTGTGTTTCTTTTGGAAGGCTTCATGAAGAATCCTTGCCCTGAATGTTGTTTCTTTTGCTGTCCTGACACCCTGGCGGATATTAGAAGTGTAAACATTTGCCCTTCCGTCTGACAAACAACAGCAGCCATGGGCAGGATAACCAAGCGAGAGAGAGAGAGAGAGAGAGAGAATTAAATCAATTCACTGAACTGTGTGTTATTTGGTCAAGGCCGCTGGGGCGGGACGCGACAACGACGCACGGTGTATCCGTCATTCGTGAAGTGTATCGATGGGGGTAATGAGATACTGATTACACTGATGGGTGATTTGCATTGGATTGGATTGATTGTTTTTGTGTACCACGACGCCACCGCTGCCATATTCAGGACAATGAGAGTCTTCAGCGTAAAAATTGTTAGCACGTGCGAGAGATTGTATGAAAATTACTCAAAGCATTGTCAGGCGAATGGGGGCTCTTTGAATGATATTGTTGGTTTCCCTTTTGTGTGCACATAATGAGTGACTAGGAAAAACGGAAGAAAGGATTCCGAGCGGAAGGGAGAGGGAGTGAGTGTATTGTTGTGTGTTCTGCTTGTCTGTTCATCAGCTCCGATAGAGTGGGAGGAAGCAGTAACACGTTCTTTTCTGCGAAAAACGAAGTCTATTGAAGAACGCAGCCAAACCCTGAAATACTTTATGTAAATAGATCAAGACGGGCGTCAGAAATGGAAGTCTATTGTGGGACATTGAGGAGGAGGAGGTTAAGATATTTTTATGAGATCTATTTTGGGACGTGGGAGTTTTATTAATGTAAAGGCTGGTTTCTCGTTCTTGTTCCCCAATCTCTTTACATGTTCTTGTTCATCGTTCTCGTTTCCCGCTGGCCTTTCTCGTCTTCGTTAATTTGCCTTCGTGAGATGCTTCCCTCTTGTCGCCTCTCACTCTACGCCCGTTTTTCTTCATTGTTCTTCGTTTTCTTCTTTCCACATTTCCCATTCGTTGTTTGGCATTTCTGGATTCGAAGATGATTAGCCAGAGCTGCTTCCTTTTATACCCTCTTCGGCTCCCTCAGCCCCTGTGTGTGTAAATCAGTCCCCTGCCTGTGAAACCCAACCACATGCCTGTGGAACTCCATTCTCTGATTGTGCTACCCTATTCCCTGTCCCCATCCTTTGTCTACCAGTGTATCCCCATCCCCTATCCCAGCAACGCCGTCACTACCCCTTTCGAGTGGAGTTACGTTTCAGCAATTTTCCCAACCCCCGTCGTGTGGCATCATTAGTGAATGCGACATTAATGGTATAATCTCAGCCCTTATTCACAATGATGCCGCAGAGCCAATCAACACCTTCAGCCTCTCCCCCACGAAAACCCATTAACGGAAGACCCACGATACTACCCCAAGAAGCCGTCACCATTCAGCCGTAAGCAACAAGTAAAGTAGGTAACTTCCGTGCCTTTTTCCATTTAGTAATTAGAAGAAGAAGAAGAAGAAAGGAAGAAATAAGAGAATTGAAAAGTGCGCCAACACGTTCAATCTAGTCGTACCTTTACACATCGTCGCCTGCCTGCTTCGATTGGGATGATTCGCCGGCAGCACAGTGAGGAATGCAAAGGAGTACCATGCTTTGCACAACTCCCCAACGACTTCAACCACTGATGTGCGGGCGCAACAGATTTCTCCCCCTCTCGGCATCTTTCTCTGGCAATTATCATTAACTTTTAATTACAACTTTGACTCCCTGATATCTGCTGCTCTGGCATGCGGTGCTTCCATGGGCTGCCAGTGGGTGCTGTCCTTCGTACCGTGCGGATGAAACAACGCGACAAAATTGCGTACAATCCATTTGCTGACGGAATTCCGTTATCATTGGAAAAGCGATTTTTCGACTTCCAACGGTAATTTCTGTGGTTGTCCTAAATTAGGGGATATTTGTTTACATGCCCGAAATCAAATTGTGTCCCTGGCCCAGCTGCGAGGGCCCCAGAATTGTTGGGAGTGGCACCCATAAATTCATGTTGCCAAAAGGACACAAAACGCACGAGGAATGGGGGAGGGAAGAAGTAAATATGCTTGCAATTTAATTAAGCAATTACCATTCGACTCTCGTAAATCTCCCCCAGTCCTTGAAGGCCATGTGGGTTTTCGAGGATGAAGTTTGTAGAGCGCGTTCTGTAGTTGTTTGTTTGTTTCCCCGCCGCGCCGCGGCGCACACTGCTCACTGAGCGAATTGTGATAAAAGTTTCTTAATGAAGTCTTTTTGGTGCCTTAAACAATTAAGCTTGAACGCGCGTTCCGTTTGTTTTCTTCGTTGTTTTGTTGCGGGGGGGACAAGTGGAATGGATAACTTAGTTCTTGGTTGGCATCATTCCAGAGGATGGCGTGAGTAATCTGAAGAAAATTGAGGTCATGTAGAGGGACAAGTATAAATAGACTGTCTTGACTTTATGCGATTAAGTTACACTGTTTGATTTATGTACAAAATATTGCATTGAAGGCATTTTCTGCGTTTCCAATTTCATTGGACATGATGCAGGATTACTGTAGAGGTTCGCTCCCAAACGAAAATGAAGCACCACACAAAGTTGGGAGCCTTCAAGAGAAGTAAGTATCCTTGATATTTCATTTTTGTCGTTCCCCTTATCATTTGCGGTTTTTATTTGCCAATGTCAGAAGACCGCTTCGTTAACTTTTGACAACCATGAGAAATTTCAACGAAACTGTAAGTAAATCCACTCATTTAAGAAAATCCAAATCACATCCCTTTTTTTGCAAAAGCGTCTCTTTGTGAACGCAACCCTTCTCCGCCACAAAGTAAATTCTCTTACCAAAGTAGTGTAATTTTGTTACACAGAAACCATTTCTCAGTGCGCCAACGTGAGTCAGGGATTTATAAGTTTACCTTGCACACAGAACAGAACAGAATCTAATAAAAATCCCTTCACTGATTCCCACAGCGAATATCCTAGCAGCAGTCCTTCCAGACTTTGTAATTTTTGCTCTACACAAGAAGGAGGCAACTATAACACGTTCACGAGGATGACACTCCGGCAGAACGTTGACGGGGTAAATGTCAAATGAATGTAGGTCAAGTGCATTAGAAGCGCGCGCTGTGACCAAACCACGAAACTCATTCAGACTGGTATTGCCATTTACACAGTGAACCTGACAAGGATCATCCTGTAGAAACCGTATATCACTTTGTTTTAATGAAATTTTCAGTTAAAGAAACCGAGAACGACTTGCGATAGACATAAACGACAAGTGCACACAGAGAGGGAGAGGACAACCGACGCGACGACGACCGGTGATGGAGGTAGCATTCGTACTCGAAACGTGAGTACCTAGTTCGGTTCATCATGTTATCTGCCCCTCGGGATGCACATCACGTTGCTTAGGTTAATTCAGCACGCGAGCGTGTTGCTGAAATGCCATTTTTATTTCTTTTCTTCCTCTCTGTCTCTCTCTGTCGTCTGCGATACGATGCAGAAGTTTGTTAACACATCCCAGTCAGATGGTGCCAGCCTCTGAGCACTGGGAATAGGAATGCTCACATAAACAGTCGAAGTTTTGTCTTGTGGCATACCTCTTATTTCAGTCTCAGGAGGATGAATTCTTATTTTCCTTAGCCACCCGACTTCCTTTCATTTATTCGGCTGCAATATCAAAATTCCTGCCACTTCAGAACTGTAGGGGATACTCTCCACAAGGAATTTTTGGCCCGTATTTGTGGCAAGAGATATGCACTCGCACGGAATTCGATTATGGAAATCCGCAGTTTGGGTGTCATTTCGTTTAGCGGTAAATCGGAGAATGTAGGCAGTAGGACAAAGTTTTGCGGAGTTATCTTAGCAGGAAGTGGTCATAAGGGAAAATTGTATGTTCCTTCAGGCGACTAGTTTTGTTTCACTAATTGAAACCGAACTCTCCAATGTATTGCGAAATGCTGTTAGAACAAGTGCTCTTGCGAAACTTGTGACTTCGTCGTCGTTCCCAAAAGATTTGACCGGAATGGAATGAAATAAGTTATATCATGCGATTAAAAGTTTTGCTAATCAATTCGTAGCAATCGATTGTTGTGACATTTATTGAGTGGTAAACGATGTTAGAAGTTTTGACACTTGCGTGGGTGGGATATTGGTTGCTTGATTAGTTAGGTGATAAGTTGCCTATGAAATTGTAATTTGAATGGCAATTTCTATTTCTATCTTTTTGGAAGTTATTACGAGTTATCGACTAGGTCCGGTGCCCACACGTAACTATTGCGGCACCGCTGCAATAAGCACAGACCCTGAGGGTGTGTAGGGGACAAGCTGTTGAAAGCAATTAATTGGAAGGGCTTATCGGCGTAGACCAGGAACTTCATATTCCCACTGAAACTAGACAAGCGGCGTTAAATCCCCATCTGTAATGGCCTTCACGAGATGTGCGACATGTTGCACCGTCATGTTGAAACCACAGCTCCTTCACAGCATGGTTGTTTGATGAACAATAAAGTCAGTAATCATTGCTTTATGGCTATCATGTTTTTAAAGACATACAGACCAATTATTCCACCAATCCATATAGCACACCAATTAGTCAGTTTTTCTGGATTTAACGGTGTTGTAAAATACACTTGAGGAGCTGCAGTCCAGGGTGGATCTGGACATCAATCAAGAAGCCTCTCCAGCCAGCACGATCTTTCGGCAGCTGACTTCAGTTGCGCACACCAAGTTGGTTGAGGTCCTTCTCCACTTGTGTGCACCATTTCTTTCGAGGACGTCTTCTGCTATGTTGCCCTAATGGTTCGAAATCGGCCGGAATCTGTGGTGTCCATTCAACCTACATGATGTAGCCATCTTAAGCGTTGGATCCGACAAAACAAGATATCGCCAATGCTCTAAGGTAGATCATGACTTTTTGCAGGCAACTTTTGACAACTTTCATACAACCGGGGTGTGGCTCCAACAAGATGAATGCGACTAGGCCCGGTTGTCATTATATTCCACTTCTTTTCAATCGCCACTACCTAGTCACCTTCACTCTGATAGACAATTTCAAGTTTGGACATCTAATTCCTTATCATTCTCGAACAAATCGCTGTCAACAACTAACCACATAATTATTTCCCCTTTCCGTATCGCTGCCGGCCATGAATGTCCTATTTGCTCATTTCATCAATAAAATCAGCCAACGACTTCAATCAAATTCAATTCATATTAGGAAGCTCCATTAACATGTTTGTCTTGGGCAACAAATAGCCTCTCTGTCTTATTCACCGCTAATCCTTCTGCGCTGGCTGCCAGAAAAATGCGCCCCGCCACTGCCAAGCAAATACGAAGAGCCATTAACACATCAAAAATAGGAAATCCAGTTGACTTTGGCCGTGATTTATTCACGACGTCAATTACGGATGATTATTTAGACGTTCGACATGAACATGCATTTTGAACCGAATAAATACTAAAAACACGTACTCACGCAACCCCGGGGAATGTGAAACGTGCCTAAACGGGGCGATTTTGTGAAGGCCTCGCGGTTAATTGTTTGTGCATGGCAACTGAGATTCAATCCCGAACATTAACTCGTTTCTTTGAAATTTTCATGAGCAGCATTTCGGGTGTGTTACGCGTTCACGTCCTGCACTGCCTGCTTCAATGTTTTATTTGACAAGACGTTGCTGGCGGCAGGCATCGCCAGAGTGGTGACGTTGACATGTTGGCCCTTTTATGAGGCGACACGAGCAGGTGGGCTCATGTTTTATGGTTTGAATATTAAACTTTTTCCTTCAGTTTTCTGGCAGAAGGTGGAAAATACTAGACGACGGCGAGGACGACGATGGTGATGACGATGATGTGTGTGCATGGTGAGTTAACTTTTTCCATTTGAAACAAAAGGTTTTGGATCACCGAGACGTGGTTTTGTTGTCGATGGGGTGGGGAGTCTGTCATAAACAGTGTGTTACGCGGAGATTGCTTTTGTGCGACTTTCCAGTCAAATTTAAACTCATTCATTATTTTGTAATTTATACCATGCAGAAAGGAGGCAACGGAAAAGTTTATTGAATGCGAGGGGACGAGAGTGTAAGTGAAAGTCATTTAATAGCAGTCATAATCACGAGAAGAAATCTTAAAGTCATCATAAAATTCAAAATGGAATCGCTGAAGTCTGGCAGGGGCTGACAAATGGGCGAGAGGGATGCCCGTTTCCTTGCTTGTGGTTGCCCTCTTTTTATGATGTGCAAATTTAAACTTCAATTTAAGAATCGTTTAGATCGACCTCAAGGTGTGACTTTAACAGATTTTTTTTTCATCTTTTTGGCTGTGGTAAGAATTTATAATCCATTCACTAGGCCAGGGATTTTAAAGCCTCTATTTGCTGCAATTCATGACTTATTATAATGACTTTAAATAAACGCTTTAACATTTTCTAAGGCGGCTTGCGATGATTTAGTAAAGTACATCGAATGGAATAAAGGTATTCCCAATCTGAAGGAAGCAGAACCTTTGGCATGGTTTGGAAAATCACATTTAAGATCGTCTCTTTCGGCTTTTGTGAACATCTCAAAAGCGAGGACAGGTCAATAAGATCTACAATACCTGTTGCTCCATCAATGTCATTAAGAGCTTTATCAAAACCTTTGTTACATAACTTACGGAATGTAACAATCTTTTCATGGAGTCGCGTTCTTACTAGTTTGGCTTATAATATCTTTCATTTTTCGCCTGAGCTAGCTTGATCATGTAGAGCGTTAAGATGGCGATGCTTTCACTCCAAAAAATCTTTGACTGCAAGCACGATTTGCTTACGGGCTTAAGTAGGACCATACTTCTAGTGGCATAGAGGACTTCATTCAGTTCAGTATAATTGTAAGCAACTTGCACTAGACTGTGATAAGTTGAATAAAGGGAAAACTTGACTAAATTTTGATTTCAAGCCAGACTTAAGCACAACTCAAGAAGACAAGGACACAGTCCACAATCGACAAGGTCTCTTTCAGTAACTATTTTTGTTGCGCGTGCTTGCGTACAAAATGCGTAAAATAAATTTATAGCCGCCTCCAAGCAACTCAATTTGAAAAGTTTTTCTAGACAATTAATATTTTTTGATTTGTTGATCAGCAACTCGGCTCATGAAAATATACAAGATTAACGTTTGGTTCAGGAAATTAACGCAGAACCCAGTCGACACACTCATCTGCTATGTTAGGACGGCTTAAAATACTTTAACATATCAACCGTTTTCTAGTTTAGAGCATTGTACAATGACCACCTTCGTATTTAGCTGGCGCTAGTGTCCGGTGATGCCTCTCCATGTAGTTCAGTCTTATTCAATAACGTTAAACTGATTAAAGTCCTTTTTCAGCTGCGTTCGCTGCCGGAGACGTGGTCTTCCTTTACCATATTATGCCTCTGGGTTTGATTTTTCCGGACACTGAAACAATGGTGTCCATTCTCTCCACATGAAATAGATGTCTGAGAAGAATGACTCAAGCTCGTTTGACCAGATCAGTGTCACTGTCCAACCCGTACAGTTCGTCTTCGCCCACAAACACCATCAGCACATGTAGGACCAAAGATAATTCATTGAGTTTTCCTCTTGAAGCGACCAAGAATCCCCTTGTGCGCTTAGATGGTGTTTATGCTGGGAGGACGGGGACTGTCAAGGTCTTATAAAGAAATACGAGTATCATGTTTTTACGCGAGATGGCTTTACTCCATAATGGCCCCTCAAGCCATATAAAAAGCGATTGGCAAACGTGTTTCTTTGTCTTACCTCTGCGAAGGTGTCGTTGCCTTCGTTAAATTCTTTTACTACTTCGAAATTTAAGCTGTCTATAGTGATGTCCGAGACGTTGGATGTTGATGAACCCCTTTCGTTAACCCTCATCGACCAAAGGATCCATCTTTGCACTATCATTGTAGTTGATGTATTCTCAAATAATTTTATTGTTTTCAGATCATCAGTTAAATATGTTAACTTTAACTTCTATTCTATTCTGAAAAGAACGAGATGCAATTCAACTACGTTTCAACAAGAAATATCTATTCCCTTTACACTCGCAATCACCAGTCAAATCACAAAGCCACCGAACTGAAGAAATCCCCCCTTGTTAGTGCCGATAAGGTAGTGCAACGATTTCATCTCTAAGAAAAACTGGCATTTGCTAAGCTCTTAAAAGAATGTAAGAACACTTTCTGAAAACCAATGCAAACATTTGGAAAAAGAAAAAAAAAAAACAAATGCTTTGAATTTCATTAGGATTACATATTTTTTCTTCTGTTTTTTTTTTTTATTTCATCTTTAAATATTGGATCCTGTGTCTTAGGTAATATTTACAATTTAATTTATCACATTTTTGATTTTAATGAAAACAGTTTATATTTATAATTATATTCCTTTAAATTTGAATTTCAAGTATCATTAAGTAGGTTTTTCGTTAAATTTTTTTGTTTTCCATTTAACACGCAATTTACAGTAAGTTGTCTTACACATTAAAGTCTATGCTTTGGTTTGCTTTCTGAATTAACAAATGAATTTGTCTACTTAAGAACTATGTTCAGTTTATTTTTGTTTCTTTTGCCTTATGCACTTAGTCTAGGCTTAACCTCATTAAGTAAAAAAACAAACACAAACGAAAGTAACACGTCGTATATATCTAGAGCAGAGATCTCCCTTAAGATCCTCGTCCAAATACAAATAAGAAAACAAAAAAGGACATGTAGAAAAGGAGAAACAACACTAAGAGTTAACAAATTCTATGGTTTGCTTTAACAATTACAATTACACAGTTCAATTGTGTCTTTTATCTGTTGTTGCGGTAATATCGTTGGGCGGGCAGGGCTTAACTTTGAATGCCCAGCAGTCGCTTGAACGCTCGCCTGTAGTCCAAGTTGAATATGGTGTAGATAACCGGATTGAGGCCGGAGTTTATGTAGCCCAGCCATGTGATGAAGTTCTTAAACTTATCTGTGGGGCAGCAGGAATCGCAGAAGGGCAGAATGACGTACATTAGGAAGAATGGCAGCCAGCATATGACAAACACTCCCATTATTATGCCGAGGGTGCGGGCGGCTCGTCGCTCCTTGGAGAGGGAGATCTTTTGCTTCTCCTCGATGAACTGATACACACCGGTCGCCCTCTTGGTGGGGATTTTGCTCTTCGTGCCGCTCTCCACGAGGACGCTCTTCTCCAGCTTGTCGGGATTAACCGTTGATCCACTGTTGTTCGCATTCGGCCCCGACTCTGAGGAGTTCTCCGGATTATCGCTTACATTGGATATCTCGTTGCGTAGGCTGAGCTGGTGGTTGTTCTCGGGCGGTGGCAGGAGGCGCTCCTGGATGATTTTTCGATTTTTTCCATGTTTGATGGAGTCTTTGATTTTGGGGCGACGTGATTTCTTTGTCGGCTTTTCGGAGTTATTCGACTGGGAATTGCTGGAATTGTCCTGGTGTGCATTGGGATTGGCCACAACATGATCCTGGGGATTATGATGCGATTCGTTTACGTTCGTCTCACTGCTAATGGAATCTTGATCCTGTTGCACCGATGTCATGTCCTTGTCGATGGGATTGACTGAGGAATTGCCGCCGATGATGGCGTTGTTATTGCCGGAGCAACCGCCGCTGGTCGCCCCTTTCATTGTGACGATGGTGTTAATTTTGGATGCTCGAGCACGTTCCCGGAGCCGTCGCTTCGTGGCAATGTAGATTTCGATGTAAACAATGGTCATTATGGCCAGTGGGATGTAGAAGGAGCCAAGGGACGAGTATATCACGTATCCACGGTTCGAGGTCAGTTCGCATGGGGTGGCGCTGGTGAATTCCTCGGGCCAGTCATTCCACCCGACCAGAGGCGGTGAGCTTATAATTAATGAAAGGATCCAAACGCCGGCTATCAGCAGGAGTACCCGGCCGACAGTGCGCTTCTGTGCGTAGTTTATGGGATCCGTAATCGCCCAGTACCTGTCCAGTGCAATGGCACACAGATTGAGAATTGACGACGTACAGCAGAGGACATCGCAAGTCAACCACATCTTGCACAGATGTATGCCGAATTCCCAGCGGCCGAGAATTGAGTAGGCCACATTGAAGGGCAGGACAAGGAGCGCAACGGTTAGATCGGCTACGGCGAGCGACACGATGAAAAAGTTCTGAACGATTCGCAGGGGTTTGTACGTGAATACGCTGAGAATCACAAGGATATTGCCGACAATTGTGAGGACGATGATAATTGAAAGGATGAGGGCGGTGAGGATGGCCTCCCATTCGGGTACGGCCAGATGAATGCCAATGTGACTAGGATAGAGGACGAGTACCGGCACTGTACAGCCATTACCGTTGGTGATGAGCGGTGGTGCTTCAGTCGATGCAATGGGATACAGCTCTGTTGTGGTGGTCTCGTTTATGGCGGCTGTTCCCATCTTGGTTTGTATTTGATGTTTTTTTTTAAATCTTTTTGGTTTTTATGTTTTTTTTATTTTGTTTTTCGATGCCTTAGTGGTATCTAGCGTGTTCGAAGCGTCATTTGGAATCTTTAAATACGTTGAGCGTGCATAGTTCTTAATCTGTTTGCTTGGATAGATTTTATTTTTGCTTGGTTTCTTCCAATGGGTGATGCAGCTTATCTGGAAAAAAAGAAAGCAACAGAGTGGCGTTAGTTTTTCAATGAAGGCAATAAAATGATGGGAGTTTGATGGTTTCCAAAATATATTTGTGAAATTTGAGCTTCACAGAGCACATTCAGCTCAATTCAGCGCGGCTTAGGACAATTCAGCGGAATTTCTTTGTATTCAACTCAACTCAACTAGGTCCAATTGTTAAAACAAAACGAAACATTTTTACATTTCACAAAGACAACAATTCCCCAAATATCATCAGGGATACAAAGAATGAGAATGAAAGAAAAAAAAAACAAAAAACAAAAAGTTTCCTGAACAACCTCTAACTGCTGACACTCCGCACCACAGCCGCAATCGAAATGCTCAACCATGTGTGTATCCGATATTTGGATGTCGTCCAGGCAAAGTTCGCAAAAAGAAAAACGAAATATTGCGCGTTTTCAGCGAAATCCAATTCTTTCCCCCCTCTGCAAAGTGAATCACAGAGTATTTTCATACGGGCTTAAAAATCAATTCAATATTTCATGGGAAGAGCTTATTGCTGCAGTTTTTCACGATGTGCAATGCAAGTGCCCCTGACGAATATCAAAGAAATCAGATTTTACGAAATTCAGCAGAGACGGAGTTCGATGCCGTGGAAATAGAATTTAACTTCGTTTGACATTCACTGGAGCGGAAGTGAATGCCTTAACACACAGGCCTGCAATCAAACACCTCGATGCGCCCTGTCAAAAATGCAAACATTGCCTTGAGGGGAGAATTAGAAATATGTAACTCCCAAGTGCGTGTGATATTTTCAATCAAAGTTGTCAGTCGATTTACACCGTTAGCGAATGAAAAACTGTATCTGTTCACTCAATCATTCCGTCCCGAACAGAATCAAAGCCACAAAGGGTATTCAAAAATCCTTCCCCTCAACTCTGCCACTGCCACTCCGGCCTGTGTGGGATGGCCCGTATGGCGAAAGGGATAGCAAATCGATTTGCCGGCGAAGGCTAAAGCAAATAGAATCCCGTACACGTGTCACGCGTATCTGTGATTGCCTTTCCAGATGGCATATCGGTTTGTCTCACAAGGTGACAATGGGTGAATGGCTGTATACAGGGAGCGTGTTCATCTTAAAGGATATCTTTGTTGCAAAGCCTTAAAGCCTGCATACAGATGACGGCTTTAAGCCTATTAAATGGCAATTTGCTGCTATATACGTCTGTAAGGATGTTGTATTCGTCTCTTCTCTCCCGACAGCATCTCGAATTTCAATTAGCGATAGAGTCGCTTGCCGTGTGCTCCCCGCATTCCATTTGACAGTTGTCGTTGTTTGAATACCAAGCAGAAGAACGTCTTGTCCTTGTGCTGATTATGTCCTCGTGACATGGAATATTCTATATGTGCTGGTGAATGCGTGCACGATTCGTGACTGAAGAGAACTGAATGGAAATGAATTTATCCTGTAGCTTGTTGTAGGTTTGACAAGTCATAAATCTCGTGTCGTTTTTCCTGACATTTCCTGTTTCGATTCAAGCCTGACGGGTCTTGTCCTGGAAAACATCATCGGTAGATGATGATGGAGTCGAGGAAGAGGCGGGTAAGGTTTTTTGGGGAGTTCAAGACGAACTGTTCGGTGCCGTGTGAGGACATGAGAAGAAGAAACTGGATTCCGGAAGAAGATTGTTGACAAAGGGCGGTAATTGTGAATCTTGTAAAAGTTTTGACAGACTCATTTTAAGCTCTTGTGGTGTGACAAATAGCGGAAGGATATCGACTTCTGTTTTGCGGAGGAGTTAACACAAACTGTGGAATGATTTGATTGCTTGAGAGAGACCAAGAGGCAGTAAATTGGGTGACAATCGGTGAGACTTGATCTCTCTTTTGTCTCAAGTGAGGGACAGTTAAAATTTTCAGCCCACAATACAAAGAGAATTGCAAATTGTCTTCTTAATGTCGAATATACGGCCCTGAAGGTATAAAGCACCGGCTGGAGCTTCGTCTGGAAGGATTTGAGGATAACAATGTCATCTGTAGAAAGAAAAGACGACTTAACCTCAAATCTCTCGCGGAGATAGATGATATTTCTAGCTTTGGTTGTGCAGCGACATCCAGAAAAGAGGTGAAAGATGTTGATTTGCGTTTGTTGCTACAGGTTTGGAAATAACCCCCAACAGAGACCCTCCTTTAAACCGAAAATTACATTGGGGACCACAACGTACATATGTCCTTTCGAAGCCTACAAAACAGCTGCTTTCAAATATTCTCAAGTCTTGTCAAAAACGGTTCGTAGAGTGAAAAGCTTTGAGTGTGAGTAGAAAAGAAAATAGACATAGGAATAAAATACTACAGTCCTTATGAAATGATTGAAAAAATAGTTTCCATTATTTCATCACCAACAAAACAATTCAGCTCAATTCAACGCGATTGCTGTGTAATCAGCATTTCTCATGCAATCCAAATTGTTCTAAGAAAAAAAGAAAGCTATCATATTTCAGATGTCAGTTAATGTTCTGTCACTTTATGTCATGTTCATGCGGAGAGCAAAAACAAGTGAAAATGTGCGCTTCCATCAGCAACTCAAACATCCACACCACTGACAAAGAATTGACAACGCCCGCTGACCTATTTCGGGCACATAAACATGATGAAAAAAAAAAAAACATAGAGTAGGAAACAACATTTTGACGTTCAACAAGTGACAAGTGAATTTCTATTTATATCCAACGCGTCCCATACTTGACACTTCCTAAGCGCTTGCAGCTCCGCCCTTTTGTTTGGTTGTGAAATGCAAACTCATCATCGCGTAAAGCGTTCCCTCTTACGATGCCGCAACTTTCCGTCGAAAGATTCACATGAGAATGCATTTCTTACATTTCGACGATGACAACTGTCACGTCATGCATGTCAAGCAAATAAGTGACTGAAATCGCATTAGCTCCTGCTCCCGGAAGTGGTTTTAGAAGTGCAAACAAACTGCTGAAGACTGCATACATCTTGTATGCGCGACTGTCCCACTGTCATGTATTCATTAGTCAAATCAAATCTATTCGGGTGGGAAGCATCCTGACACCGAGAGTATGCGGCCCAAGAACGTTCACCCTAGCGAGGATGTCTGTTATCACACGCAGACGGCATGTCCAACTCCTGCCTCCCGGACATAGACCCCATTCACGGAGGTAGTGTATAAAGTGCGTCGTAGCTGCAAACCTGGCACGGTCGAAAGGCCATGAATCATAATATGGTTAAGGCGGACTGCCGGGGCAATGTGAGGAAGCAGCAGCAGCAGCATGTCGAGAACGTAAATCATCACATCACCGAAACCGGAATGCGAGTGTCATGCCAAGGAGGCACACGTACACGTATTCGTGTCAGCAACCTTCGGCTGCCGGCTGTTGCAACCATTGAACTTAAACTGAAGCCATTATGTCCTCGTTTGCATGTTAAAACTTGAGCCAAGGATGTGTGCGGGGTAATGGAATTTTCCAATTTTCTTTGACAACACGATGTCTATGAAATAATTGGCAATATCTTGCCTCTATCATAGGCCGGCAGGAATAGCGGCAGGAAGCAGCAAAACGACATGAACGAGGATGCTTCTAACGATGAACTGAATGAAAGGCGATATAAAAGTGTTGCGCCTTTGATCGAAATTCCCCTTTAAACTCAGTTCAAAGAGTGCAGCATGGATGCAATAAAATCGATACAAAATTGCTGGCATGTACACATACGAAGTTTTTTTTTTTGGGGGTGGTTGGTGTGTTCAGAAAGGTTCACTTGTCTCGTGGGAGACCGGTAAACTGTCAAAATATCAATCTGCCAGAGGAATTCCGTTGAAATATGTTCGAATCGATAAGTAAAACAAATATTGGATGGTCTTAATAGCTGTTACCGTAACGGTACATCGGCTGCGGCACAGCGGCACTGTACCTCGATCCATCGACTGAATTGTGAAAACGAGGCAGAGCGTAAGAGAGACAGAGATAGAGAAAAAGTTTTGTGTTCTTCGTTGATTTTGTGAAAGTTTGACAGGTGGCCAAATGCGTCAGCATTTGGGAGAGATAAAGCATACAATGAGGAGGGGCGGTTTGGTGAAAGTTCTTGTCTTTTTTTGTTGTTGCCTACAGCTCTGGATGATAGTGGAGAAGGAAAGCAAGCATATCACTGACATTGACAGAAGACAAACGAAACGTGGCATTGAAAGATAAGGAGAAAGGAAATTTAAGAATTTCTTAAAGAAAGAAATTGTTTTCGAATCGTCGTCGTCGCTTTAAATCAGTCCCACAATGGGGAGTAATTTTCGCGCTTCATTAATCTTCCGACTCTCAAGGGAGCAGTCATTACAATCCACAACCAGTCAGCAAGTCTTTTTCACCGTCTTCACGAGGCAATTAATACATTTTCCTTGAAACTTCTTTAAATAGCTCCACCCCTCCCTCGCCCATGATGACCCTCTAATGTTGGTCCTTACCAGTTAGCACTTCAGCGACACGCAATCCTTAATCATCGTCAAAAATTCGCCTTAAATTATATTCAGCTACCAAAAAGTGCAAATATTACAGAGCAGCAACCGAAGGAGATGGTAATACAGTGTAATTAGAGCGTGATGGTAAAACTTATTCATTCTTCATTCTTCTTCGTTCAGAAAGGACTGCGGCAAGGTCCTTTTCCGCTCGAGAGTATGCGGGTTTTTAAAGTGTTTTCAGAAAAAAGGTTTACATTTTCATTATCCTTGGCGTTATCCATACGTAGTTGTTGTTGCGTTAAGGACGTGGATTTCGCGCTACACATTCACGTCTATGAAAAGGATTAGACAGTTTTGTGAAAGGGCTTGCAATGTTATTCCCGGGGGAAGAGTTAAGATCTGGCCATAAAGGTAAGAGAGTTTCAAATGACCGTTTTCAAAATGGAGATTTTCACGCAAGAGATGGCAGTAGTTGTGAGATTAGGAAAATAAACCAGTTGTGATGCACTTCCTTCAGAGATTGTAGAGACGAAGGGCTGTTTTTTTGGGGTTTCGCTGTCTGTCCAGGGCGGCTTCGAGGAGCTTCATCAAGTGTAATTCAAGTGATTTAATTTTGATGAATTCCTTTGTCTGTGTTTGGTTCTTGATCCACAAAAAAAGTCTTAACAGTTTTTTTTTCCTCATCAGGTTCGTCCGTTTTTCAGAATTTGTCCCAAAGGACCCACACATCTGGTCTTGACTCTTTTCTCACGATTGTTGCCAACTGACTGCTTCCTTAATAGAGCGAAACACATCAAATGCGATCAGGATTAGGGAGTTGATTGATGGACAATCCTTCGAGTCACACGCACACTGCCATATGCTTTCCATCAAATTGAAGATAAAATCTAATCCATCAGACGTCTGACCCATTTTTCTTCGAATCTCCCATTTCCCCCCCACACACAAGGTCATGAACTGAACCTACTTTCTCAAAGAATCATCATCAAGGACATCCCCGTCGCGTCGAAGTCAAAGGCGGTATGGCTTAAGGCCATTCCTCTACCTTCCCCAACATCATCCTTAAAAAGATGTTAAGACTCGATTCTTTGTTGACACTTTAGATGTGGCCCAATGATATCCTTTATTTGCTCATCGCATTAGGGCCATTAAAAATCTCAACAGAATTTTCAACACTCCTCGGGGCCAGCCCGTTTTCCGTTTTACTTTCACACCCAATGCATCGGTGACAGAATTTCGTGAAGGGGAGGAGGCGAGTGCGGCGAGTGTTTGGCTCGGGCAAACGCTCTTTGAGACCGTCAAGGACGAAGCAATGATGATAAATTTGCCGTAGGAAATAAAAAAGAGGACACCGAAACTGCTTCCCCTGGTATTTGCACAAGTCCTCTTGCCTTTGGCACTGTGTCCACCGACGTCATTGCTTTGGTGTGCGTTCTTGGTTTTTTTGTGGGTCCTTCATCAATGGCACGAGCTAAACAGGATATCCCACGACGAGCAGCAGCCGCGCCGCTACTGCCAGCAGCAATGGCAGCGATTCTCGCTGACCACAGAGCGGACGACGGATGTAATTTTTGTCGTGTGCTCTAAATCAACAAACTCGCTGGTCGCCGCGTTCCATGTCGAGGACATCTGCAAGCGAATATAGACAATTTAAATATTGAATTGTGGCCACCAGGGTTGTCGAGAAATCAATTTCGCTTTGAAACAGTGATGCATACAGTGTGGTTGTACCCGAAGTGATGCACCCCGGCATCAGACGTGCTTCCAATGGCAGCTCCCTCCGTGACTGATTAATGAATTTGCACTCGATCCTGGAGCGGAGTGACGTTTCATTCTTCATTGCAGTCTGGAAAAGCAGTCAGTTGCCATTTGAATTGCTCTGAATTTGAGTGGGAATTAATTAGAATCTGGGATCCTTGGGAGGAGTGAAGTGCGCGTTGAATTCTGGGTAAACTAATTTTCAGTTGAGACAATTAATGTGAGCATTCGGTGTGATTACGGAAAAACAGTGTCTTGAGGGGACTCAGAGAAAATTGGATTCAGTTGAGTTCCTTGAATTCGTTGCCCCAATTGCGTTGACTTCATACGGAATCAGTTTCAGTGATGGTGTGGTGGGAAAAATTGTGACTACATCGCAATTAAGAGTCAAGTCGGTGCATCCACGACATTGAGGAAACATTTTGACTACACACGACTGTGTGTGACTGTATTGACACGTGGGCTATGCAAACCGCAGATCTATGCAGTCGCGATATGGGGA
Organism: Eristalinus sepulchralis; assembly: GCA_944738645.1. NCBI lineage: Eukaryota > Metazoa > Arthropoda > Insecta > Diptera > Syrphidae > Eristalinus > Eristalinus sepulchralis. Next base: position 5,135,925 of record OX122885.1, on the reverse strand, counting down.
TAAAATTGTGATTCCAAAGTATTGGCGGTCTGTCTATTGAAGCCACAAATCTGCGCGCCAGCGATACACTAAATTTGTGACAAAGGACACCACCCATCTGCTCTAAGCAGACATGAGTGTTCATTTCACAAGTAACTGCTTCGAAAAACACATCAAACGCGATCAGGATTTCGGAGTTGATTGATGGATAATCCTTCGAGTCACACACATGGCCATATATGGTTCATAAAATTTAAGACAGAACCTAATCCATCAGACATCTGAATCGGTTCTTCTTCTAGTCTTAACCCTCTGTCCCTGCACAAAGTCAAGAGATTACAACGCATTTTGACGAAAACAACTTAAAGGACATCCTTCGAAGTCGCGTGGAAAGGAAAGGGGATTTTTCTTTACGTTTCCAATGACCATTCATGCAAGGACTCGATTCAATTTTAACATTTCTGATGTAGCTCAATGATGCCCTTGTTTTGTGCATTGCAATAGAATCATTTAAAATATCAAGCACCTCTCGGCCCTAACCCGTGTTTGCTCCCTGTATAAGCTACAAATTTTCACTTTCGCGATAAGTGACCTCCACACCAAGTGGTCTATTTTGTAACGCGGTCTATTTTGGCCGCAAATTTGAACAGCCGCGATGTGGAAAAAAATTTCGACGGCATGGTAGTACCATAGCAAAGCAGTGCGGTCTATTTAGACCGCATATCTCCGAAACCACGATAAGGAGTCAACATTCCAACCACATGGTACTTGCGGATGAAATTGCGACCACTTTTCATTTTTGTAGCATTAGCGCGCACCCCATTTAAGCCGCAAATTTCCACCGTCACAATATAGAGTCGAAATTGCGGCTAAAAAGCCGTGTGTAGCATTGTCACTTGGCCAATTTAAGCCGCCAATCTCTTAAGCGAGGACAAAGTGCCCAAAACTCCGGCAGCAGTGTAGCCGCGATTTATGTCCCAGCACAAAACATCTTGAATTCCCGTCCACACAACAGAAATTCAAAAGAAATGATGCCACGAATAAAAGTGAGGCGTGTGCGAAGAATTTCAACGCTGTCGCGTCTACTCGTAAAATCGAATCAACTTCTTTAACTGGAATCGTCCAAAGCTTAATCGTATCACCGATTCATTTCCGTTTACTTTACGCCTTAGCCGATCCCGCTTGTCCCCTGTCCAGCACAGCAGGATATCCTGTATGACCACGCAACACAAATCATTTAAAAGCCGGAAGAAGTGTTAATGCATTCTGTGCGAACAGTGGTAGTGGTACTTTTGTTTTTAGCTCGCCCACCCACGCAATCGGCATTCGTTCCAATTGTTGACTGCTCACTGCCGTCCTTCCTCGGGCTGTGTTCGTTTTTTATTTCGGTCTTCGCTTTCGCGTGACACAGCACCCTCCCCGGAGATATCAAATTGAACGGAACGGCTCCGCTTGTAATGGGTTCCATGACAGGCAACGGAACTAGATGGTGATTACATTATTATTAATGTGGTTGTGGTCGAGAGGAAGGGCAGGCGGGCATGCGGGCATGCGGGCATACGAGCGGCTCTGGTTTGTTGCTTTGCATCGATGATTTTCATTTTAAATCGATATAACCGATCACTGAGTACGGCGGCGAGGAGACGACGCACTAAGAGCGAGGTGCGTGACGTGGCGGAGGGGAGTGAGTGTAATAAATCAGCTTATTGGCGAAGACTAGGGTATAGGCTCACTTTCACCGCAAACTTCACTGCGGGCGCTTGTTTATATTGGCTTGTGCAAAATCAATTTCGGCGGTCTCTTGTAGGAGGCGTTTAGATTGGCGGTACACTTCTGAAGGAAAGTTGCTGTAGCGTGGAAAAGGATAGGGAACGCCGCAAAAATGTATTCTCAAGGATAATTTATTGCGAGTTTAAATGGATTTGTGTCGTGGGCGGTTGGTGTAATTCGATGCGTAAATTAGTGATTGAGCTCGAATTCGATTAGGATTTAGTGAAGTGGAGCTAAAGCAGAAGTTGGGTTAACGCCGCTCTGGCAGTCATCGCCGGAAGGCGGAGGTGTTTATGATTCATGATCGAAGAGTTTCGTGCTGTGAGGGGGTCACTGTGGTGATATATCATCGAAAAATTGTGTTGCTCTGATGGAGATGACGTCGTTGTTGCGAGTGGATTTCGAGTGAAAAACTACAGCAAATGGGGTTAATTTTAAGGAATACGTGTGTGTTTTTTTATGCTCGACAAAGCATGGACAGTTCCGGTTTAACTTGAGCCATGAATCGAGTTGCAAAGCCAATGCAATGATGCAAAGTAAAGATTGCGGATGAATTTCTGTTCAAATCGTTTTATTTGCATGACAGTTCTCAACGTTAACTTTGCTGCTAAATCATATCGCCCGAATTGCAGAAAGGTAGCATTGTCACGTTGTGCCACAAATTTCACGGTATTTACCCAGTTGAAGGATTACGACCACATTTCTGTTAACAGAACCTCCGCGTCGCCCATTTGAAACGCAAATTTCAGTCGCAACTACACAGCTTAGTTCAAGCGAATGCATTATGAATGAGCGTGTCCTAGATATTTAAATCGCAAATTTATTAAATAGTGATGTAGAGGGAGGCAAATTCACTAGGGTACCCGCGCGGCCAAATTGCGACGGTAATGCAGTTTCGCAATTTCGGGTAAATTATGAATTAAAAGGGTACCTACATACGTGGCGGATTTTAGCCGCAAATCTCTACACAAATAATTTGGTGAATGATTGCGTCTATGTTTTGCGGCAGAAGTATTCCTACTATGCGTATTGTAACGGGAAATCCTTTGAGCAAGGATATGGAGCAGTAATTGCTTTTACATTATGAAGCAATGGCATTAAAATGAACGACGACGTGTGCCTATGAGTTACAATGAACGGCAAGGAAAAAAATGACAAAGAACGACAATAAGTTAAAATACTCTAAACTAAGACTAACAATAATGAACGGCAATGAATGTCCAACTAAAATGAACGGTAATGAACGAAATTGAAGGATACAAAATGAATATGGATGAAAATTGACGAAAAGTACAATTACAATTGAGTGACAATGAGGGTAAGAGCAAGTAAAAGAGAAGGACTAAGAATGAAGAAGAAGGATGAAAAATGATTAAAAATGATGTTGAAAGATAACGAACGCCAAGGAAGAATGCTGGATATCCATGAACGACAATGAACAACGATGAAAGATGAGATTGTAAATGGCCGCAAACTAGTCTTCGTCGTCGTGTTCTTGTGCTGCCTATTTTGCAATTCTTTGGAGAAGGGTGAGAAAGCTGATTTTACATTGCGATACATGTACAATGAAGAATGTGATTAGCTGTGAAGAATGTGATTAACTTAGATTAGTGATTAGCAACAGTGAAAGGTAATAAGCGCAAATGAACGATAGTGCTCGACAATGAATGACAATTAGGGCAAGATTCCGATACTTGCGGCCCCTCGATTGAGTGATGCAGTTTTGTAGATCTTAATGAGACTAAGAAAAAATTGTATGGGTGGGGGGGGGGGGTCTAATCGGCTTAGTTTAGACGGTATTCGTGTTCAAAAACTGAAAAAAGTCCATATAAAAAAACGCCGAATTCTTAGAAATATATTTTTTTTGAAAACTATTTTATGTTTCTGTTGCACACATTTTGGCAGAGATATTAATGATCCATTGAAATTGCCCTTAGAAGGGCTTGTGTCCTTACGAAGAATATACGTTGCATTGCATCCTGTACTACGACCTTTATGTTTGCAATTAAATAGAATTAATTTCGTGATGAAATATTACCAAATTTATGATTAGGATATGCGCGTAATAAAGGAGTAGATGCATTTTAAACAAAAACAGATTATTCATTTCCGAATAATTTACATATGTGATTTACAATTTAACAATCTACAATAAGCTTATTTGTAGGTGGGTGGTAGAGGGGAGATTGAGAAAGGGGCAAATTGGTGTAAGAAACGATTATCTTAAGAGGATGTATATATTGAGAGGAGATGTTACTATGGTGATGGGGATGAAGTGGTTTACGGTAGCGGTAGCACGCTGAAGTGGCACCCAATTGCCAACCGCCATGCAGAGTTCTTCATCTTTAAAACGTCTTCGTACAACAAAGTGGTCATCACTGCTCAGAGAAGAGTCAGTCACTCCACTGCGAGTAGCCTTCAGTGTATGAATTCAAGGCACAAAGCGAGTCGAAGGTATAAAGGAAGAAAGTCTCTGTGACTTGTGGCACATTCGCTTGGACTTTTGACTTAAGAAAACCCCACAAGGTTTAGAAGAATCAAATTCGTTCGATCTTAGTAGACTGTTCACATCACCTCCACATAGGATGACAAAGTTCTTACATCGTTCTCCAGTGTAGCAGGACCATTGAGTGTGTGTTGTGTGGCAAACCCATTGAAGGCACCTGCCACTGGCCCTGATCAATGCCTCGAAAAAAAGAGTGTAGGGAAAGGAAAACCTTCTATTGGTGAAAGAAAGGCCATTATATTTATTCATGTCATTCCGTCAACTGCACAAAACAATAGATTACGCCACGATTTCCGTATATATGTAAGTCTTGGTGTTTCCAGGTCCCAAAGTAAGTGTTAAGATCTGCTCAGATTTCAGGAATATGTCCAAAAACCACTTCGAATTGTCACAAATCACCTGAAAATGTTTTCAAAAATGGCTAAGATCACTAGGCAGATCTCCCTGCATATGGCCGCAGCAATTTTTGAGTCTCCGACAGTGCGAAAAATACAATAAAAGGGCCAAAATATCGAAAAACACAAAAATTTAAAGGGAAAAAGGTGAAAAAAGGGAAAAAATATCGGAAAATTAAGAGCGGCCGGAGAGGCCGCTCCGAGGGTATATAAGGGGGTCCAGGCGCGGGAGCGAGTTTAGTCTGTCGTGAGTTGTCCTAGAGTGTACATCGGAGGTAATTGGAGTCTACTGATTTTTTTTCCCAGGTACTCATGTCCTCGGGTGCATGTTGGGGTCACCACCACCCACCAGTGATGTCTGATGGTTGATGGTTGGTGTCTTCGATGGTGACTGATGTCTTTGATGATGGGTGACGTCTTCGATGGTGGCTGAGATGGTTGATGGTGTCTGATGTTTTGAATGGTGACTGACGTCTTCGATGTTGGTTGACATGGTCGGTGGTTCCTCACATCTTCGATGGTGGCTTAGATGTTTGATGGTGCCTCCTTTCTTGGATGGTGGCTGATATAGTCCATGGAGGCAGAAGTGTTCGATGGTGCCTCCCATCTGCGAAGGTTAATGGTGGCTGCAATAATGGTGGTGTCTGATGTTTTCGATGTGGCCTGAGATGGTTGATGGTGCCTCCCTTCTTGGACGATGGATGACATGGTCGATGGTGCCTCACATCTGCGATGGTGCCTCACATCTGCGATGATGCCTCACATCTGCGATGATGCCTCACATCTGCGATGATGCCTCACATCTGCGATGATGCCTCACATCTGCGATGATGCCTCACATCTGCGATGATGCCTCACATCTGCGATGATGCCTCACATCTGCGATGATGCCGATGGTGCCTCCCATCTGCGAAGATTAATGGTGGCTGCAATAATGGTGGTGTCTGATGTTTTCGATGTGGCCTGAGATGGTTGATGGTGCCTCCTTTCCTGGATGGTGGATGACATGGTTGATGGTACCTCACATCTCCGATGGTGCCTCACATCTGCGATGCTACCTCACATCTGCGATAGTTGATATTGACTGACGTCTTCGAGGGTGCCTGAGATGGTTGGTGGTGCCTTCTTTCTGGATGGTAGCTGACATGGTTGAAGGTGCCGGACAGAAGCGGACTACAAGTGGCTTGATGATTGGTGGGATCTGCTCAAATGAGTATACTTAAGTAATTCTTTTCTATGCACAATAGTTTTCTAATATATACACATATTATATATGCGCGCATACATATACATTCGTTTGAGTCATGACTACCGCGTCGAAAATTTACATGCTAGCATGATGCGGGCAGGCGTGCTTCGTCGAATCTTAGGTTCTTAATCTTCTTCAAGACACGAACAGGTGTTCTTGGGTTAGGTAGGGCTTTCTCACTTCTCTCTCTTTTCTGGTCTGCTTGTTTTATCGTTTTTCAGGTTTGTTCTTCTACTTTCAGTTTTTTTTTCTTTCGTCTTAGGTCCAACTTTCCGGGCGAGTCGTGATGATAGTCGTAGTATTTAGTTCCCTAGTAGTATTTAGTTTCCCTTGCCAGTCTTGTGGTTGATAGCATCAGGCTTGTTTGCGCAATGGGCTCGTCGTGCGGAATTGCACTTCACCGAAGATGCTTGAATAGAGCTCGTGCGGCGAGAGTTGAAAAGGCGCTTCCCTCGCAAACGTAGTGTAGACAACGGACGGATGATGTGCATCAAGTTAAGATAGCCAACATCCTGTTCGTTAGTAGTAGTTGGAAGCCATTCAGCGCATTCAGTCGAACGAAGTTAGAATGGAATGGACACTTCTCTCGTAGTAGTTTATTAAATGGATGATATGCATCGTAATGACACTACAACTACCGCACGGTCAGTGGCCCAATCCATAGCTACAAGAATTAGCAAACTTACGTTCTTTTTATGGTGGTGGGATAGTAGTTGCAAGAACGTTTGAAAAAAAAAATCTAATTGGGTCATTTGATCCGCTCGCTGTAGATTGAGTGTTAAGATAGACAACATCCATTTTGTAGAAATGTAGAGTAGATGACGGACGGATGATATGCATCGAATTAAGATAGACAACATCCTGTTCGATCATATGAGTCAGAAGTGTTCTCCTTCGACTTCCGCTGAATTACGTTGAACTGAGACTTCCCTCGTAGAGTAGTAGAGTAGACGACGGACGGATGATATGCATCAAGTTAAGATAGACAACATCCTGTTCGTTCGTAGCGATCGGAAGCGCCATCCTCTAAGCCTGTCTGGGCCTTCAACTCTTCATGTGAAGTTGCCTCCGCCGTTGTTGCTCGTGACTGTAAACAAACTGGTGCTCCTCCAAGATAGCAAATAGATGATTGCCTTCGAGTTAAGACGGACAATCGTATGCCCCCTTCGTAGTGTAGATTGCAGAGGGACTCAGATTTCCTTTTAGCGTGACTTTCAGAACTATTAATTTATTTTGTGGCAGTTTGAATGTCATACGGCGCTTCTTAGAGATGTTTGGGTTACCTCTCCGTAGATTCTTTCTTGTAGTTGATTTCAGGTTTAGCAACTATTCGAAATCTCGCAGTAAGCATCAGTAGTTAGTTGTAGTCGGAAGACTTCTCCTTCGTGCTCGTCGACGCTCCCACTTCTCGGTGTAAGGTTATAGTTCACCGAAGTTGGTGGTTGCAGCTAGACGAGCTGGAGTTGACGAGAATGGCTTCGCTTTGAAGTAGAGTAGACAACGAACGGGTGCTTTGGCTTTGTTCGTTTTTGTGCAGGAACTCAAATTGATTTAAGCGCGATCGGCTTTTAGAACTATTGATTGATTCTGTGGCAGTTCGAGAACAGCCCCTCGGCGCTTCTTAGAGTGATGTTTGAGTTTCTGCGTAGATTAGTATAGACAGCGAACGCTCTTAAGTTAGAAACATTTTTTTTTTCATTCTAGAGCTTTAGCTTTGCACAAGGGGCTTTGGAATGGATCCCTAATTTTTCGAGCCTCTTCTACTTAACGTGAATTTTTTCTGTCTCCTGGGGTTAGTTTGGGGAATATCTTTTATTGCCGGGACATCAGTTTCGTCGGTTTCATCGGTTTCGTCGGTTTCATCGGTTTCATCGGTTTCATCGGTTTCATCGGTTTCATCGGTTTCATCGGTTTCATCGGTTTCATCGGTCTTCCTCCAAACTGAGAACGATCTCTAGATTTCGGTCTATTTTGTGGCTTCTGATTTGGGCACAGTTTTGTCCTCGAGATAGTCTTCGTTTAGTCGCGGTTTTGATACTTAATTCATCCTCGGATCAAAAACTTGCTTTTGATTGCAATTTCGTGTCCGCAGAGTTCGAAGAAAACCTCACTGCTTCGTCTGAGGTGATCGGTAATGGCCAAGGTTTCCTTAATGTGCAACTCGCTTCAAGGGCCAGGTCAAGAAGATGTTGCCTTGATTTTGATTCTGGTTTCGTCTGCGATTTGGAACTCGATGTGAATTTTGATCGTGATCCACTTTCGTCTTCTATTTCAGAGGTTTTTTGAATTTATTGCTGCTATAGTCGGTTCTGTAGAGACTTAAGAAATTCGCGATCCTTTCGGGTTCTCCTCGCTGTCGAAGACATTCGCGATGGTGTTTGACTGCTGTATTCCTCAAGATCCTGTATGGCAGGCAGCGCTTTAGAAATATCCATAGAACCAGATTAGCAGTAGTGAAGTGTTGTGTGTTGCAAGCAGATGTGGTGGCTTCTTCCCTCTGGGAGGAGGCTGAAAGTGGTCTCACGATCTACCACATCTCTTGCGATTTGTGTAAGGGCTTAAAAGTGTTTTTTTTTCGTTGCTGATCAGAAAAGATGCAGGAATGCAGCTCAACAATGACCACAAGCGGTCCAACAGAAGCAAGCCGTTTCCTCAACATATTTATTTATATTTTTCTTTTTTTTTGTATTAAGAAAAACACAGAAGCTCCATTTGTACAGAAGTGTCTGAGGTTTCTAGTATACTTCGCGACTCAACTTAATCTTAAACTTAGTTTAAGGAGCTTCTGTTAGGCTTTGACTTGCTTCGCGTTGCTTTTTAAATTGCTTAATTTATTCTTAGTTGTTCGACACTTTCCTTGCAATCGTTGCAAACGCTTTTCTTTCTGATATTTTTCAATGCAAGACCTCAGACTTAGTTTCTTTAGATTAGGCATAGCTAGGGCTTAGAAATTTCGTTCAAAACACTTGGGAATCTCTGTCCTTATCACGGCCTAGGACTATCGTTACTTGCCTTTGAAAATGAACTTTAATTGAGGGTATGCATGCACTTGGTTCCGGGATGTCTGTTCCCCCTGGATTGTTTCTATCAAAGGACATCAACAGATCGGGTAGAATACCTTAGACAGGATGGTTAGGTTAGACAGGTTAGTTAGGATAGCTAGATGCGATGCAGATTTTGAGTAAATCTTTGGACAGCCAAAGAGCTAGGCATAGATAGGGCCGTCCTTAGACAGGGAATAGTCACTTTAAGTAGGAGATACTTAGTCAGGCACTTAGCTTAGATAGGTAGGGACTCAGAATGTTTTGCTTTTTTTTTTTTTGCTAGTCCGGTGTAATTACTTCATTCCAATATCTTTGCACAATTTTTGGTTTTGCTCGAACGCAGACCAAGAGTAGGTTTAGACAGTTTAGGAGGGAGATAGCTAGGTAGACAGCTTAAACACGAAATTTTCTTAATTTTCCAAAAAATTCTCCCACTTTTGTCGATTTTTCAAAATTCTTGTGCAAAGATCTAGGGTTTAGAAATTGAAGACTTAGCCACGTAGAAAGCTTTTATCGCTGTCAGTACATTTGCGTTATTCGGGCGGGAGGATAAAGGCGGTTGTTTTTTTTTTTTTTTTTTTTTGTGGCGGTGGTAAAATGCTCTCTGCGTGGAGAAGTCTGTATAGGTTTAGCTCGCGACTTGGTGTAGGACTTCGAGAGCCAAACAGGAACATGTCTCTTTGAAGTTAGGTAGGGGACCGCTCAGCGGACCCGACAGGTGTCCCTGAGGATAGGTAGGGAGACCCCTTGAGTGCTTCAAACAGAAGTGCTTAAGGATAGGTAGGGGACCGCTCTGGAGCACAGCAGGTGCTCCCGAGGATAGGTAGGGTTCTAATCTTTTCCCTTCTGTTTCAGCGCAGAATCTCGTTAATGCAGCTGCGTTCTTAGATTAAGTCTTACGTGCACGTGTCTTTCATAAGCATTCCTTGGCCATTTATTCTCGTTGTTAGCCGTTTGTTTAGTCGGAAATTCTCGAAGTTTGCTGTAAAGCATTTTTTGGCCTTTTGGCTTCGGTCGCAATCGATTGCGAGAATAGCGTTTCATATAAAGAGGCGAGTCATTTAGAATATGGAAGCAGCTGAAGACGGTTTCCGATGCTCGCCCAGGGCCAGTAAGTTGGATATAAAATATGTAAATACATGACCAGGTTAAGCATTTTATCTCGTTTTGAGATTATAATTCACTGATATTTCCAAAATAAAATGCATTAAAAAGAAGAAAGAAGAAGACGGTTTTCGATCGACACATTGCTCGGCGGACCGCGATTGGCGTTGAAGCAGACATCGATTGAAGCGGACATCGAGTGAATCAGAATCCGGATTAGATTCCAAGTCCAGAAACCAAGCTCCAGCTCGTGCTACTGCTCCTGCTCCTGTGCCTGCTCCTGCTCCTGTATTGTGTGTTTGTGTAAGTGAAAGTGAAAATGTGAGCTGATATGGTGGCTTCTTCCCTATGGGAGGAGGCTGAAAGTGGTCTCACGACCTACCATGTCTCTCGCATATGTGTAAGGGCCCAAAAGTGTTTTTCGTACGATGACCAGAAGAGGTCCAACAATGTCTGCAGCTTTCCAGTTACGTGGCACAAAAATGCAGGGTAAGGCACTTCGGTGCATACAAAAACAATCAGTAAGAATTTTTGTTCTTTTATTTCCTTACCTTACTCACTTCGGTTCTCGGTTGAAAGCATGCATACCAAACTACACATTTCTCGGGAAAATTTATTTCCAATTAACCCCCTCAAGACGGCAAACAGCTGTCTCTGAGGCTAGGTAGGGGAACCCTCAAGTGACAGACCGGTGTCCTTGAGGCTAGGTAGGGGACCCCTCAGGACCCAAACAGGTGACCTGAGGCTAGGTAGGCCTCTGCTCTGCTCTTTTCAGGTTTTCTTATTTCGTTTCAGGCGGGCGCGACGCGACGGTATTATATTATTCTTTAGAAATCATTTGAGGAATCAAGTTGAGGAATCAGTTGGGGAAGCATCTGAAGAATCAAGTCTGAAGTCATCTGTGAGGAACCATTTGAGAAATCATATTGAAGAATCAGTTGAAGAAGCATTTGTCTCGTACATTTGTGGATTCATTTGAGGACTCATATGAGGACTCACTTGGGGAATCAATTTGACGGATCGCTTGAGGAATCACTTGTGGACTCATTTGAGGAATCAGTTGATGACTCACTTGACTTCTAAATACTTTAAATTTGCTTTAAATTTGCGTTAAATTTGAGGAATCAATGTTGAAGAATCAATGTTGAAGAATCAGTTGGGGAAGCATCTGAAGAATCAAGTCTGAAGTCATCTGTGAGGAACCATTTGAGAAATCATATTGAAGAATCAGTTGAAGAAGCATTTGTCTCGTACATTTGTGGATTCATTTGAGGACTCATATGAGGACTCACTTGGGGAATCAATTTGACGGATCGCTTGAGGAATCACTTGTGGACTCATTTGAGGAATCAGTTGATGACTCACTTGACTTCTAAATACTTTAAATTTGCTTTAAATTTGCGTTAAATTTGAGGAATCAATGTTGAAGAATCAGTTGGGGAAGCATCTGAAGAATCAAGTCTGAAGTCATCTGTGAGGAACCATTTGAGAAATCATATTGAAGAATCAGTTGAAGAAGCATTTGTCTCGTACATTTGTGGATTCATTTGAGGACTCATATGAGGACTCACTTGGGGAATCAATTTGACGGATCGCTTGAGGAATCACTTGTGGACTCATTTGAGGAATCAGTTGATGACTCACTTGACTTCTAAATACTTTAAATTTGCTTTAAATTTGCGTTAAATTTGAGGAATCAATGTTGAAGAATCAGTTGGGGAAGCATCTGAAGAATCAAGTCTGAAGTCATCTGTGAGGAACCATTTGAGAAATCATATTGAAGAATCAGTTGAAGAAGCATTTGTCTCGTACATTTGTGGATTCATTTGAGGACTCATATGAGGACTCACTTGGGGAATCAATTTGACGGATCGCTTGAGGAATCACTTGTGGACTCATTTGAGGAATCAGTTGATGACTCACTTGACTTCTAAATACTTTAAATTTGCTTTAAATTTGCGTTAAATTTGAGGAATCAATGTTGAAGAATCAATGTTGAGGAATCAGTTGGGGAAGCATCTGAAGAATCAAGTCTGAAGTCATCTGTGAGGAACCATTTGAGAAATCATATTGAAGAATCAGTTGAAGAAGCATTTGTCTCGTACATTTGTGGATTCATTTGAGGACTCATATGAGGACTCACTTGGGGAATCAATTTGACGGATCGCTTGAGGAATCACTTGTGGACTCATTTGAGGAATCAGTTGATGACTCACTTGACTTCTAAATACTTTAAATTTGCTTTAAATTTGCGTTAAATTTGAGGAATCAATGTTGAAGAATCAATGTTGAGGAATCAGTTGGGGAAGCATCTGAAGAATCAAGTCTGAAGTCATCTGTGAGGAACCATTTGAGAAATCATATTGAAGAATCAGTTGAAGAAGCATTTGTCTCGTACATTTGTGGATTCATTTGAGGACTCATATGAGGACTCACTTGGGGAATCAATTTGACGGATCGCTTGAGGAATCACTTGTGGACTCATTTGAGGAATCAGTTGATGACTCACTTGACTTCTAAATACTTTAAATTTGCTTTAAATTTGCGTTAAATTTGAGGAATCAATGTTGAAGAATCAATGTTGAGGAATCAGTTGGGGAAGCATCTGAAGAATCAAGTCTGAAGTCATCTGTGAGGAACCATTTGAGAAATCATATTGAAGAATCAGTTGAAGAAGCATTTGTCTCGTACATTTGTGGATTCATTTGAGGACTCATATGAGGACTCACTTGGGGAATCAATTTGACGGATCGCTTGAGGAATCACTTGTGGACTCATTTGAGGAATCAGTTGATGACTCACTTGACTTCTAAATACTTTAAATTTGCTTTAAATTTGCGTTAAATTTGAGGAATCAATGTTGAAGAATCAATGTTGAGGAATCAGTTGGGGAAGCATCTGAAGAATCAAGTCTGAAGTCATCTGTGAGGAACCATTTGAGAAATCATATTGAAGAATCAGTTGAAGAAGCATTTGTCTCGTACATTTGTGGATTCATTTGAGGACTCATATGAGGACTCACTTGGGGAATCAATTTGACGGATCGCTTGAGGAATCACTTGTGGACTCATTTGAGGAATCAGTTGATGACTCACTTGACTTCTAAATACTTTAAATTTGCTTTAAATTTGCGTTAAATTTGAGGAATCAATGTTGAAGAATCAATGTTGAGGAATCAGTTGGGGAAGCATCTGAAGAATCAAGTCTGAAGTCATCTGTGAGGAACCATTTGAGAAATCATATTGAAGAATCAGTTGAAGAAGCATTTGTCTCGTACATTTGTGGATTCATTTGAGGACTCATATGAGGACTCACTTGGGGAATCAATTTGACGGATCGCTTGAGGAATCACTTGTGGACTCATTTGAGGAATCAGTTGAGGACTCACTTGACTTCTAAATACTTTAAATTTGCTTTAAATTTGCATTAAATTTGAGGAATCAATGTTGAAGAATCAATGTTGAGGAATCAGTTGGGGAAGCATCTGAAGAATCAAGTCTGAAGTCATCTGTGAGGAACCATTTGAGAAATCATATTGAAGAATCAGTTGAAGAAGCATTTGTCTCGTACATTTGTGGATTCATTTGAGGACTCATATGAGGACTCACTTGGGGAATCAATTTGACGGATCGCTTGAGGAATCACTTGTGGACTCATTTGAGGAATCAGTTGATGACTCACTTGACTTCTAAACAGCACTAATAACGCGACAATTTGAGAAAGCACGTGACTTTTAAATTTAATGAATAAAGACGTTATTTAACGAAGGCTTAGTCCATAGCGCAGACGAGGATACGTTCGAATCTAAATCTGCACTCATAACCATCATTCTTGTCTCAAACACTGTCTATCACGGCCGTCAATGCGTCGGAATATGTCCTTTTCAGGGCATTAACTGCAACTAAAGCAGGACATTGAAATTGTGATTCACAAAATCCCCTTATTCTTCCTCATATTAAGTGGAGATTTGAATTGCAAACAGATGCTGCTTCAAATGATGACTGAAACCGGCTTAGTCAAAACTTAGTAGTTCGGTAAGGAGCATCATTTTGAAGCACTTGTTCTATCGGAGCGCGTTTCTTGGAAAACGAAAAGTTATACACCAAATGAAATAAAACTTATAGCCCTTGTCAAAATAGAGATCTTGGCATTAAATGTGGGTCAAAGTTCAATCAGAAAAAGACGAAGCTTACTATCACTAGTGTGAGAAGCTTATTTTGATATCAAGCTGAAAGTGATCCATCGCACAGCGACTTTCGTTTGATGGAGTTTTTGCCTGTCTTATGAAAAAGAAATTGGTACAGAGACCACAGAAACCGATTCAAAAATGTATCTCAAGCCACAAGAAACCTTGTATTTAAAGGCGTTTTGTTTTTTTTCATAATTCTATACGTTGAAAAGGGGGAACAACTATCCCGAAGTTCCCATCATTCGACAGACCCGAGATATACGCCATCAAACTTAACTTCTACGATTTCACTCATTTCACTCACTTCGTAGCTCAAATTCTGAGTTGAACTCAATTGGTTTTCATCCAACTTTATTTCACACCAGGAACGATTTCGAATTCAACTGAAAGCTTATTCTGTCAGAAGCCTTGTCTCGTCTATCTTGACAACAATACCGGCAGCAAAATTAAACGCCCGAGTTCCCTTGTTAATGACCGTCCCTCAAAGGGTTAAATGGTAAAGGACAAGCCTTTATTTGAGTACTTGAATCAATCCTTCCTTCTAAATTATTTGCTTTAAAATTTCTTGGTGAACCTGCTGCACTCCAGCTGCCAAAATAATTTCCCATTCACTTCCAATTTAAATCGCCAAATCGGTTGACGCACCTCTTTGGAATGGCTCCTCGTGCTAAATTTGTTCCATCTTAAGTGTTTCATGTGTTCACAATTCACTAGACACTCGCAACACAAAATCCAAATATCTTCAAATATCGTCAACGCCAACAGAATCACAAACCTAACAAACTTACCCAGAAACACTTCCAAACTGCATTAACCAAACCAAACTAGCAAGTACACTCACCAAAAGTGCCCAGACGATATGAAACGATTAGAGCAAAATCTTAGGCTGAGATCTGTTAGAGGGAAGAGTGTGAATTTACCAGGGAAAGTCCCAAAGATAGAGGGATGTGATTTAAATAGAACAGGGTACGTTCTCTGTTGGGAGTTTCATGGGAAATACACTTTGAGCTAAAATCTGTGCAAAACGTTCACTGATGCACTCTCCGTCCGTCTAAATGGCTCTGGGGGCAGTTAACACTTCGGAGATCTGCCAGATTTAACACCCGTGTCTTAGATGAGGATTCTGTATTGGGCAGCGACTGCTGCAGAGGCAGTGAGCGTGATGAAAGCGACAACGACTGAAATAATGAGAACCATATCGCAGATAGACTTAAAGCATGCACACACTAGAAGGAATGGCCGCCAAGACATTGAAAATTCAATCACTTTGAAAGAACTCTGTGTGTTGTAAAATTGTGCAGAGAGAATAGAGGGGGAAACAAAGTCACTGTGGGTGATGGATGATGGATGTACGGAAAGATCGGGAAAACGGAGGCATAAACCCTTTGATAACAAATCCAAGGATCGGGGGATAGTGACAAGAAGGAGGCGAACAAACATTCGGTTACGTCGAAGCCAAATATATCGGTGAAGGCATTCTCAAAGCAAAAGTATGATGACGGCAACTTGGACTCTCGAATGGGATGCAAGGAGCTTTCACAGGTGTCATTCGCTTGCAGTCATGATTGGAGATCGGAAATCAAGGGCAAGGTCAGAGTCATGAAGGTGATAAAGAGAGAAAAAGACTGTTCCTGGGGTAGCGCGAGTGCATCAAATCAAAGATCTGGGAGCATATGAAGTTTGGATGTAGTCGAGTGTGTTGATGTGAGTTCGATGAGTTTACAGAGTGTGTAAGATCAAAAGAAATGCGACTTATATTTGAAAATCTCACCACCGAGCTCAGATCAAATCTCTCCAAAACTCTTCAGAACAATTCAAGTGCTCTTTTGCAAAATTCATTTATCAGTGGCTTGCACCGAGGAGTACGAACATTGTATCCAGCACTTCTGAGAACGCACAGTTTCATCACTTATGTACATTGACGTTATTGTATTCAGCTATTTTTTTATTAATTTTGCCGCAGACTTTTTTGCATCTTGCATCACCCCCATCACCATAGTAACATCCCCTCTCAATATATACATCCTCTTAAGATAATCGTTTCTTACACCAATTTGCCCCTTTCTCAATCTCCCCTCTACCACCCACCTACAAATAAGCTTATTGTAGATTGTTAAATTGTAAATCACATATGTAAATTATTCGGAAATGAATAATCTGTTTTTGTTTAAAATGCATCTACTCCTTTATTACGCTCATATCCTAATCATAAGTTTGGTAATATTTCATCACGAAATTAATTCTATTTAATTGCAAACATAAAGGCCGTAGTACAGGATGCAATGCAACGTATATTCTTCGTAAGGACACAAGCCCTTCTAAGGGCAATTTCAATGGATCATTAATATCTCTGCCAAAATGTATGCAACAGAAACATAAAATAGTTTTCAAGAAAAATATATTTCTAAGAATTCGGCGTTTTTTTTATATGGACTTTTTTCAGTTCTTGAACACGAATACCGTCTAAACTAAGCCGATTAGACCCCCCCCCCACCCATACAATTTTTTCTTAGTCTCATTAAGATCTACAAAACTGCATCACTCAATCGAGGGGCCGCAAGTATCGGAATCATGCCACAATTAGCGACCATGAACGTCAATAAACGACAACGAGTGACAATGAATGAAAATGAATGAAAGTAATTGACAATTAATGACAAAAGAAGAAAGCAAAAGTGAAAGACAAGAAACAAACAATGACAATAAGGGGCAACAAAGGACAATGATTGGCAATGGATGACAAAAAAGTATGAAAATGTACAAGGAACGATGCAAAAGGACGAAAAAAACGATGATAAAAGACAACAAACGAAGCTCAAAGACACTAAACGACGAGCGGCTATGAATGACAATGAACAATAAAAGCCGAAGATCGACTATAAGGAGTAGAACGTACGGAAGACTCAGGACTCAGGAGACAGGGAATTTTTTTGACTCCTCTAGATATGGGTAAACAAATTCAAGAAGACATAGCAATCCTTTCATTATTTACAGACTTCAGATCCAGTCTCCCTTGTCAATCATCTTTAAATGCTGCCTTATATTTCTCATTCGTTTCCTGACTCACTCTTTTTATTCCTGAGACCAGGAAACGTAAAGGTAAGAACAACAAAAGGACAACTTGTCGTTCCACAACAAAAAAAAAAAAGAAAAACCGAGAAAGAATGAAGAAAAATGTCTTGAAAAATAAATCCATAAATAAACATAAGCCCTTCGCCTTCCCAACAGCAGTCTCAGAGAATGCCACAAGCAATTTTCAAGAAACAAGATGTCTATCATCAGGACGAACAGCACTCCGTGGGGACTCAGCACAATGATTGACAGTCATCATCTCCAGCAGGAGAGCAATCACTGTTTTAAATTAAATAATTCATGGTGAGCAATTCGTTAAACGTGCCAGCACCGCACAAGTACACCGCAATCTATCCTCGCAGTCACGGGAACACGGCAGCGCTCTTTGCAAGGGGACACGGAGCATGAGTTGATCAATATCGACGTAGTCGCCTGTTAGGCTAATTAATTATTGACTCCGCGATCCGTCAGAATATTGTGCTCAGTCCGGATGTGGCTTGGAGCTCAGAGTCCCGATGGATTTGTCAAAACGAAAGTTTCACTCAGTCAGAGACACACACAAACACATACAGTGCGCGCTGCGGAAGTGGTTACGGAATCAGTGAAACAGCGGCGAATGGGCTTCACGTTTTTGTGGCGGGTGCTGCTTCTGCTGCTGTTAAGTAATTAAATCCTTCTCCAGCGTTTATGTCACGACGCACTGACGTTACGGCAGAGAGCATGGCTCGCAGCGAAATGTGTGAAGGCAGAGGAGAAACTAAATGGATTTGGCAGAGTTTTTGTGGCTTTGAGTTCGTTGTGCATTTCGTTGGCACCTTGGCATGGTGCGGCTGGGGAGGGAATTCCGAATTCGTTAGCTGTGCAGGGGGCCAACAGTGGTGCTAATACTTTGAAAGGGTGATAAGCTTCGGTGGACTCTTAGTGGAGACTTTTGGAAATAGCAGTGCTGCTAAATGAATGGATTAAGTGGTTGAAATGTGGTTTGAGAGGTTTTCGAGATAAGAGCTGAATGTGCATCATCACAGAATTTTGAAGCTTGCATTCTTTGATTAGCTCTTTTACCAGCACAAATTATTTCAGAATAAGCGCCACACAGAAAAGAGAAGATGAATCGGTATTAGTTCGCAAACAAATTGAGCAGATTTTGAATTTGCTTGATAGTTTGACATTTTCAGAAAAATGCTGCCAAATCTAGCTTAACGACGAGGATGTTAAGCTCGTCTATAAGTCAATTCGACATTTTTTAGTTAATCAAATGCTCTTGGCAGCAGTCTATCGAAAGTAGATCGAAATCGTTAACCGACTCAATTTGATGTTTAGATGAAAAATGCTGCCAAATCTATCCTCAACAAAATGTCAATAAATATAATATTTCATGTACAAGTCAAATCAAGGACCTTGCGTACCAAACACATTCAGATTTCCCTCGACATCCGCTTTCTGTAAAAAAAATTCTCCAGGATAAATCAAAAGTCTGTCACATAATTCGATCTTAAAAAGTGCCGTAAGTGTAATAAAAAGAAAAATCTACATAAACTCTCACGCTATCCCATATATATTCAGCGTCCTTTCTCATATCCTAAACAGATATTCAAATCTGCATCCAATTCGCAAACACTGTGTCGCCGTTTATCAGAATCGCACATCGAAAGTGCCATATCCACCGTTTAATGCCAAATTTTACGATCGAATTTTACGCTAACACCGCATGTGCACGCATCGAGCACACCCCCCATCATCGAGCACACCCCCCACCAGTGAACATTAATTTTCCACAGCACATTCCATCCAGCCCGTTCGAAGGGAGGCCCAAGGATATGAGTGTTAGCACAAAGTATTGCATTTTCTAAATTTAAGCACAATCGAAGGGCCCATACGGCAGGCTAATGATAAGCAGCTAATGTCCCCTTTGCCCGTCGCGCACGCTGACATAAGTCTGGGTAATTTTGTGAAATGACACAAGCTCGACGAAGGACTCTAATTTTACGCCGAAACGCAGTCGTTTTTGTGTTGACTTTACGCAATCTGGCGTTCAACAGGAAAAATTAATATGGTCGATGTCAGCTAATCCGCGATGACAGATGACATTTGGGAATTTAATGAATACGCTTAACACTCACCGAAGCTAAGGGATTAACAAGCGTCTCCCACGCGAACACAGACAAGGTCTAGGACAGGCAAACGACTGACAGTCTAGGTGCGCAGAATTTCCCAGTTCAAAATTCAGTGGCTATCTGCCTGTGTAGTCGGAATCACCCAGCGGTTCCGAGAACAATTGGCATCGATACCAGCTAATCATGGGCAATGAATCGCAGTTCAGAGAACGGGGTTGACGACTTTATCTTGACATGTGCAATGACAGAGCGCGTGTGAATCAGCGGGACGTCTTGCGCCGGCGGTGGTGCGCTGGCGGCCGCGCTCCCCCACCTCTGCGCAGTGGGAAGCGGAAGCCGAAGAGTAAATACCGCCAAGTGGGGCGCTTTGTCAGTCGTGTAGTGGATTTGCGTTCATTGAGTGCTGGTATCGACATCGAATTCTTTTAATCGATATGTATTCCTGGGTAGGCAGGCTGCGTGCTGCGGGCAGAGCAGGGGAGCAGCGGGTATTTGCTGTCAAGGTGAAGGTGCTCCACTTTTTGGTTGTCGTTGTGCTTTTAAGTGCTGCTGAATGATTTATTGCGACGGATGGGATAAAAGTGGCATTGGAACCGATGAGGGCTGAGTTTGAAGTCGAGACGACAACCGTCGTCAAGGATGGTCGGGAGAGGGATGGTGTCCGTGTGGGGGTTTTGTTGAAAAAATAATTTATTCAGCGTGTGAACATTCCCACTGGGATGTGTACAGCTCACGTTCAGGGGTGAGCTCTGTTTTGTGTGAGGTAGGCACTGGTGGGTAGGTCAGGTTACTTATTGGTTTTAAATCGAGTAATTTTCCGGTAAAAGGTATCCAAGGACATAGATTTGATGACGAATTGGAGGAATGGAGGAGGCAAAGGTGAAGCAAGACAGCGAGCCATGAGTCATTAGGTAGAAGATAGAAAACAGAAAACAGAAAACACAACACAGAAGACAGAAGACAGAAGACAGAAGACAGAAGACAGAAGACAGAAGACAGAAGACAGAAGACAGAAGACAGAAGACAGAAGACAGAAGACAGAAGACAGAAGACAGAAGACAGAAGACAGAAGACAGAAGACAGAAGGCAGAAGACAGAAAACAGAAGACAGAAGACAGAAGACAGAAGACAGAAGGCAGAAGACAGAAGACAGAAGACAGAAGACAGAAGACAGAAGACAGAAGACAGAAGACAGAAGACAGAAGACAGAAGACAGAAAACAGAAGACAGAAGACAGAAGACAGAAGACAGAAGACAGAAGACAGAAGACAGAAGACAGAAGACAGAAGACAGAAGACAGAAGACAGAAGACAGAAGACAGAAGACAGAAGACAGAAGACAGAAGACAGAAGACAGAAGTCAGAAGACAGAAGACAGAAGACAGAAGACAGAAGACAGAAGACAGAAGACAGAAGACAGAAGACAGAAGACAGAAGACAGAAGACAGAAGACAGAAGACAGAAGACAGAAGACAGAAGACAGAAGACAGAAGACAGAAGACAGAAGACAGAAGACAGAAGACAGAAGACAGAAGACAGAAGACAGAAGACAGAAGACAGAAGACAGAAGACAGAAGACAGAAGACAGAAGACAGAAGACAGAAGACAGAAGACAGAAGACAGAAGACAGAAGACAGAAGACAGAAGACAGAAGACAGAAGACAGAAGACAGAAGACAGAAGACAGAAGACAGAAGACAGAAGACAGAAGACAGAAGACAGAAGACAGAAGACAGAAGACAGAAGACAGAAGACAGAAGACAGAAGACAGAAGACAGACGACAGAAGACAGAAGACAGATTGTAAAAGGCGGATGACGGAAGACAGATGAAGGATAATAAGTACACGGAAGTTTGCTTCTGGTATAATCTCATGCATCAAAGGAAGTGCCGTTAATCAGTCTGTGAAAGACATTTTAATGGTTGACGCCAATTTTGCCCAATTTCCTCTGTTCCCACACACGGCAGCCGTTTGTTTGATAAATATTTTATGTAGCCCAGCACGTTGAAATATATGACCCACTTCAAACGGCTGCCCCACTGACCTCCTGAGGGCACTTTTACCGCTTGACAGACAACTGTAAACAATTAGGCAGTCTTATAAATCAAAGAAATCACTTATCACATCGTTTCTTTCACTCAGGCAGTCGTAATTAAGTCACACCCGCTGTTTCCGTTTTGAATTTCAACACAACCTGTCCACGGCAATCAGGGAATTGCCTGTGTTTAGAATTAAACCTTAGCCCCACGTCACATTTGTCTGCGTAAAGCATAAATTATCACCAGCAGGCGAATATTTTGAGTTTTCTGAGAAAAATTGATCAAAGCTTGCCACCAACTCATGGGAATTCTAAAAATACTGTCGCACTGCCTAACCGACATCTTGGATGGTAGCCGTTGTTGGTTGTTGTTTCTTTTCCTTGATTCCTCTTGAAGATGTTTAAAAAGAAAAAAATGCAAGAACAAGAGACTTCAATTTAGTATCCTTCCATCCTCCATCGATCCTTGAAACTTTTTGTGGCAGCAAAAGGATGTCGTGGAAAAATAACTGAAATCTCTGCAGTCAATGGGGTGTTTGGCGTTTCATGCACCAACCATACGCAATACTTCCGATGCTCTGTGTGCCGAAGAGAGGGTGCTGAAAGGGGTGGGGGGGGGGGGGACAGACGGTAAGATCCCTAAAATATATTGTTCCAGATGGTGGCGAATGAATGGATAGTGTGCTGTATTCTATTACGAAGATTACCATGCTCGTTATGGGGTTCATAAATATTAAAGATGGACAATAATGGTTCTTCTCCTCTTCCTCCATGTCTTCCATCATCACAACTTAGACACTAAGGACTGCGATTCGTGGGAAGATGCACACCCGCCAGAGACAGACACCCAGACAGAGAAAAGAACTGCTGACGATGAGAAATGTGTTGTGCTTGGAATCAAACTGAAGATGTTTGTCAATAGATTTGAAAAATAGACAAAATCCTCACTCCCGGATGTGTGTCCTTGTCAAAGGTGTAAGATGGATAGAGAGCGTGATGAGCACAATCTACATGCAGGCAGTGGCAACGTGCATATGGATGAGGTACGTGTCTACATGGAACGTGCACACACCCCGGGGATGGCACTTTTACGAATTCATCCTTTAAGATGATTTGTAGATGGTCTCTGTGGCATGGCTGCTGGAGGGTAGTTTATATGATGTATGATCCTGGTCTGATAGAGACAAACGGTTTCGTAAAGCATGCATTTGAATGTTTACCGGAGATCTGCTTGCACACCACACCAGCAAGGAGGGTGATGATGCACATGAAAGCGATATGAGTTTGTATCTCATTTAAAATCCACTTAAATTCACAGACAAAACAAAATGCATCAAAATCCAACTTACACATCTCTCCTTTAAATATTTTACGTTTCAATTAGATAGACACAGATACACATCGACCCCCCCACGCACTCACTACAAAATACATCCAATAGCAATGAAAATAAACATCGATCGACAATCAACCGCAATCATAGTGTACAACGCGATTCGTATCTGTGAGATTTATTCAGTCGCCGCTGGCCACCACACCACCCGCACCACTGCTGCCCCATGGAGGGGCTGTAAAATCAATTAAACGCGGATAACTAATTTTTCAGATTTATCTTGGCGTTCTTTTATTCTATTTTCTCGTAAAAATAGACAAAAACAAAAAATCAAACCAATCGATCCGAATGCACTTGTTGTACGTCTGTGTGTCTGTCTGTCTCCGATTTCGTTTCGTTTGCTGTTGTTTTTCCCTCCGATTGAACTGAATTTATCTCTCAGTCAATAAAAGTTTTATCGTCAACTATTCGGACGCGTCTCGTCGTCGCACTTAACGCTTGATGGACCGTGTAGACGCGTGTGTCCGCTTCGAAATGATGCACATCCCATTGAACCGACATACAATGCGAATAATTAAAACCGCCACAGATACTCTTTCGTGGCTACACTTGTCGAACACTAGCCGCTGAACGGTCGGCAACAAGACGGAAAAACGACCAACACGCCGGGAGAGTAAGCGGATTTCAAATTTGATTCACGGATAGCTGGTGAGGTGAGGCCACAGTTGGTTTCCTCCGTGCGTCGTTGTGCTCTTGTTGCTGTCAGTTGTTTTGAATTCTTCTGTTGTATTCTGGTTTCGGTCGTTTTTTGTTTCCTTTTTCATTTTTTTCATTTTTTTCATTTTTTTAAATGTTTTTTTTGTTGGTTTTTTTGGCTTTGAGTTCTTTTCTGTTCGGCTTTTGAGGTGGATTTTTGACGTATGAGTATTTTGTTGATGTTTGAAATGTACGGTATCAGGTGAATGGATGAAAAAAACAGGGTGCCACGAGATGGGTAAAACAGGAAATGTTGTTTGCTTAACAATAAGAATGCGGAAAAGTGTAAATTGTGGCTATTTCTAGAGGGGCTGATGTTCCCCATTTCTTGCTAATTCATTGGCCCTCTTATTGTCCAGGAACCCAGGATAAGGTGCGGTTGCATCTATCAGCTATTTCCTTAAGAGATCTGTTACATAGTCCTTACATGGCTGATCATCGCGTTTGGCTACCAAACCTGACAGTCATTGATATGGAAAGGATGGGTTTTGTCCCAAGAAATGCTTGAGTACATCCCTCTATTAACCTGTTTAAATGCGGACATGTATCATGAAACGAACGTGAGCAGAACAGACTGCTGATTGAGCCAATTCTTTGGTAATTCATGGCATGAACTTTGAGAATGAGTTTAAATTTCACACCATTCAAATGATCAGAGGAGGACTCGCTGAAATGGTTTCAAATTGGCAAATTAAACTTTTCGAGAATGCGATGTTGGATTTATTGATCAACGATGTGATGTGTAAGACGGTGGACAAGTGACCCCTCTGCGCGGGGCAATGTGCTGAAACTTAGTTTGGATAATCTCCAGCCAACCTGAGCCATTCCTATTCAAGGCAGAAGGTTAAGCGACAAGGGTCTTGTATTCTAATGTCGCTTACAGGCCCACCAAACACCTCAGTTTCCTGTTCATACATTAAGGAAACAACACAAAAATTGGTCTGGGAGTTCCACATTCATAACGCTACCTCGGCCTCATCAGATTAGGCAAAATACTTCTGCGGAATATAACAGGCTCTTGGAGCGTACGTCCCCATTTTCGGCATCTCTCGCAACGACTTCTGTAGGAGCTGTAGAGACGAGAAGGAGATGGAGTCCATCCCTCATCTCCTCTGTAGTTGTCATGCTTCTGCAGGAACTAGAAATGAACAGCTAAGAAAATACTTCTTTGACATCTTATCTGAACTCAGCGACAGTTGCGTGGAACACTTCAACAGCTACAGTAATCTTAGAGGACAGTGCGACAACTATTCGCGCAGCGGTAGAATGCCCACAATGGCGGCCTAAGTATGGTTGCCACTAACAACCGGCCGCTCTTACCTTACCTGCACAAAGTTAAGTGCTTCCCACTTTTCATCTACACCCTGTCCCCGCACTCATTACTGCCAAAGAGAACAACAATCGCAATCCGATTCCATTAAAACAAAAACCATTCGTCATTTGGCACAATTCTTTTAAGTTCATTCCATCAGCAGACTGATGAGTACATCGCTTGTCCTGGTTTTTAAATCAATCCAATCCGATCACCTATTTGAAACACCTGCCAATCGTAATGACCCACAATCCTCAAAACGCTTCTGGCCATCGTCACTTGAGACTTTCTGTTGCGTTTGTTCGTGAATAGAGCACCTGTGTGCGGCTGTGAAGTGAACTTTCAAAGAATCGACGGCCTCGTGGACGTGGACGTGGAAGTGTTTATTTGACGTGGTTGAAGTGAATTGGCATCTATCATGTGGCAGATTTCTGTTTAGTTGTTATAGGGAGTTTGAGAGCAGAACATTTTGTCCGCAGAAATAAATTTTCTTAATTCTGGGCCAATTGTGCTTCTTCAGCTTGGCAGGTTTCGGTCCAAGCCTTGCACAGACGTTTGCTTTGGATTTTGATAAAACATTCGGTCTTCAACCTTACCTTTACACTTCTCCATCTGCCCAACTGCGTGCTTGTCTAGTTCCTTCTATTTCCCTTTGAGTTAAACTTTTGTGTTCTTAAAGCTTACAAACAGCTCTCGTCTGCCTAAGCGACTTTGCCTTATATGGTATCTTTTTTTGCCTAAATACGCCTCCACTTGTCATCAAATCAAGCTTTTTTTCTGATATCTATCAACCAACCGTACAGTTTCCATGAAATCCATTCCCGTCTTGAAGCCACTAATTCATTTCCACCAAAGAATTCTTCAAATTTGCACGTCTTCGTTCAAAACTTCCTCTCCTCCTCCTCTCTTTTACGCTGAGCCTTAACAAATCTTCATTAGGAATCGCGTCAATTATTGTTCACTCATTACAAGGAACATACAATACATCTTGTATGTCTCAGGAATTTACAACACAATCAACAACTCCCATCCCTCTTCAATATCCGCTGGAGCCACCCACTCTTCCCATTTCTGAAATTCCTCATTCCCCCATTGAAATGTAAAACAAAACAAATAAAGCCATGCAATGCGCACACATGTGCGTTAAAAAAATCCCAAGGAGCACGTCAAATCCACACACACACTCCTGAACAGTAAGGATTTTCGACAAAATCCCAGTCCGCAAAGCCCCGGTATTTGGAATCGAAGCAAATTGGGATGTAAACCGGATCGAATCCTCAATAATTCTAATTATTTAAAGGAAAATATGTAAGATGTGTATATGTGTGTGTTTGTGCGGAAGCGGAGAATGGTCCGTTTGCTGCGGCATGCGATGATTTTTAAGGATTCGTCGAGGGAGAAAAAACAAACAGCTTTTGGCCAGGATAATCCGATTTATGGCAAATTAGTTTTGATTTCTTGTAAGTGAATCCCGAAGCCGTTGAAGGGAAAAGTTGAAGCGGATTGGATTTTAATTATATCGTTTCTCGTGGTACGAAGGGACGGATGGACGAACTGACAGCGAAAGTCAAACAAGACGAGGAACTTTCTCCGGAATGGGGTTGACGAAGTGAGATAACCTTTCGGATTTATTGATTCCTGTGAGGTGGGGGTGAGAAATGAACTTGGGGATGTGTAAAGTGGAGGGTAAGTGTTTATTTGAGGAAATATTTTATCCAAACTTCCTTTCAGGGCTTACTTGATTACTGCTCTGAATACTATAGCCCCCGTGTCATTGTTTGTCAATTTATTTGCCTACTTAAGTATTCACCTCTTCTACTTTTTCGCCAGTTTGTACTTTGAAATGCTTAAAAATTCATTCCTCAGTGGCTGTTCCTCCGGTTTTGCGCTTATCCACATCTGCTAGTCAATTTAGTGGCTTTGTTACTTTCTTTGTCGAATGGTGGGCTTCGTCGCTCGCCTCGCTTCCTCGTCTATTCGTTAGTTTGGTTCGCTACTCGCTCTCTTGTTCAGTCACCTTATCAACTATTCGACTGCTCGTCTATATACGTGTTTACTATACTATTTGCTTCTTTGTACATTTGTCAGCTCGTCCATTCGTCAGGGCTTTAATTCGCTTCCATATTTATTCGTTCGCCCGCTTCCTCATCCATTCGTCAGTTTTGTAATTTGTTTTGTTTTGCATTTTCCATTCATTAGGTCGCTTCAATCCAATTCCTCTTGTCCTGCCATCCGCTTACCCACTCGTCAGCTAGTTCAATCACCTCTTAGTCTATTAATCTTGGGAAGCACGTGCTCGTCTATTAATCTACTTGTCCATTTGTCTGCGGGTTCGGCCAGTCATCAATTCATTCTTAAGCGTCAGTTATCTTCCCGTGCTTTTGTTTTATCGTTTTGTTGTCACCTGCAGATTTACTGGCGTGCTCGTCTGTTTATCTCGCTCGTTTGTCTCGCTATCTCATTTGTCTCTCTAGTTCAGCTGATCTTCAATATATTCCCATTCGTCAGCTAGTTTCATCTCTTTTGATTTTCCTCTTCTCGCCCAATCTTCTCCTAATCTGTTCGCCTACTCGTTTATTCACTTCGTTTCCTTGGTCATTTGTCACACGCTCGTAAGTTCGCTGCGTTGCCCATTTGCCTCCTTGTTTATTGAAGAACTAGTCTATTAGTCCTCTCTTCCAATTATAAGTTTGTCCATTTGTGAACTCGTTTCTCATACCTTCGCATACTCGTTGCTCTGCCTACTCATTGCTTTGCCTACTCACCAAAGTCCGGTATATCTTGTTAACGAAAAATCAATGTTCCCGCAAGTGAAGTTTCTATCTTCCATTTTATGCCAAGTTACTGCCCACGAGTGCTTACAGTCCATCTCCTCATAATCTCTTCATAATTCATCAGAACTGCTCCAGATACCAAAATTATTGATTGATTTCGCCTCCGTTCGAAATTCCTCTCAGATCCCACTCCTTGGTTACAAAGTTATCTCGCAGACAACTCCCATCCTTAGATGTTGTAGCTAATTAGGTTGCCCCCACACACGACCAACTTGCAGCCTCCTCCACCTGGGACACTCAGCCTGAACGCTATGACAACTCTAAGGACCGTCGCATTCTCGTCAAGGCAACTGTTTACGGTGCCCACCACCGAGGAGTTCTCCGGAAAAAAAAAAACAATGAAAAACATTCGTTAGCCTCGAATACTTCGCCCCATCACCGCAGTCGAGGTGGCTCTTCGAGCGCCCTCTCATCATTATTTCGTCGCAGCAACTTTTCCACTTTGGCGTGGCCAACAATGTAGGACCCGACTGAGCTGAAAAGAATAAATCACAACTAAACCCGCCTTTGGGACGGAGAAACTTCTTCAATATTTAAAGTTTGAACACGTGCGCACATCCAAGCGTTGGCAGCGGCGAATTCCACATGCACACGTGCTCTCAGGAGATGGGGGAGTCACAGGCAGAAAGTAATTAATTTCAAACAATGCCATTGAAGAACGTTCAAGGAGGTGGAGAATGAGGATCCTTTCACCTCACTCTCACCACCGTGCGTCGCTTCGATTGTTCTTAATTATTTTTTTTTTCTTGCTATCCTTGAGGGTCTACGTGTGTGTGAGGGTATTAGGTGGAAAGGGAAACCGCCCGAGATGTGTGCATTGCTCATGCTCTCGAAAATTAATTGGTTCCCTTACATCCTTCCCATCAGCAGCGGTTTTCGCTTACTGTGGCGTGAAAGCCAACCACACTTCGATAATCTACGAGAGCATTGATAGTTTCAGCTCGGGATGGAGGCATCTGGAAAATGAATTCTGAAATTTCCCTTCTCCCTCAGTTCACGAATTCAAGTCAAACGGTTAACAAATCCTTTCAAATCCTTGCATCTGTATTATTTACATCGAAATGCCTCCCAGATGCTTGGAAATCCTCTCCAGCTGAATTGTAAGCCCATTAATTGAGTTCCTACTTCGCATGTTAACTTGTCCGCTCTCGATGCTAGATAGACTCTCATATCTTCTGTGAGCATGAAAAACACTCCCCACTTGGTTGGGGGGGTGGGCTGTTCTTCCGAACGAACACCCTTCCATTACCATTCGCTCTGCAAAAACAACTTGACCCAATAAGTCAAAATGTATCCGAGCCTGAAAACGATATCCCCCTCCCTCGCCCCTTCCCTCACTCATCCACTTATTTCCGGGAAAACTTTAATTAAATGCCCCCCATCTTCAACTGACCCGGATGCTTAGGCCCATCCGGAGTGGAGAACTCACCACACACACACAACACACACTTAGCATTGAATGCATAATTTGTGGTCAAGATGAAATGTGAAGCAGCAACCCTTCCTCGGCTTTTGGTTCCCTACCCTCTCTCCTCTGCCCGCATCCAGCAAATCAGAGATCGACTCGACACGTTGACCCTTACGATTGCCACAGAGATTGTGACCAAGGGTGGAGACATTTTTGGACTGCTTTGACCAGAGGCGTTGGGATCGGCACACAGCCAGAGTTTGATTGGAAATTTAGTCAACCTCGACAAATAGAACACATCCTTGGGGTAGAAGTCGGCAGCGGGGCTGCTGGTTGCTAGCTGCTGGCTGGTGGCGACTGGAACAGAGCGACAGATAAGCCAGAGGGGAAATCGGAATTTGGTGTGGGATTTGCGGATTTGCCACCTCATAACTCGCATGCGGATTTCGGGGTGAGGATTAAGTGCAGATAAGCCGACCACGATGATGCGGGGGACTGGGCGGGTGTTGAATTGATTTCAACTGCAAGCCCTCTGTGGATGGGGGTGAACACTAAGTCGACCTATTTCCGAATCCCCTCAGCTGCCGGGAAGTTAATTGAAAATTTATCAGATTGGCAAACAGAAGACTCGTGATGAAGGACACGTACTTTTGTTGCCTCCCAGATAGACAAGTGACTTGTCACACCCCTCGTGCTCGTCATAAGGATTTCAATGACGTAGTCCTCAAGTGGCAGCTCATCGAAAGATCCGCACCACTATTTGCAAATGTGAA
The DNA here is from genome assembly GCA_944738645.1 of Eristalinus sepulchralis. Taxonomy (NCBI): domain Eukaryota; kingdom Metazoa; phylum Arthropoda; class Insecta; order Diptera; family Syrphidae; genus Eristalinus; species Eristalinus sepulchralis. The sequence continues at coordinate 5,106,051 of OX122885.1, read as the reverse complement.
ATTTCAGCCCCAACACACGCTGTTTCTCTTGGCAAACAAATTGAATCCCGAGTCCCTGAAGACGCCCTCCTCACTCACCCGAACTCCCCTGACAAGCAACTCATCGAATTTCTGAAATTAAAATCTCGAAATCGAAGAGCTCTCCCTCTGCCTAATTGGAAAGTCAATACACATATCGGCTCAGATCCAACGGAATAATTGATCTTAAGCCCAAAGCCGACGCTGCCATCCGGGGGAATGCGGCTGAGTCGCCGGGGATGCGAATGCTTTCGGTATCCCTTACCGCCAATCATCAAGGATTTTGTAATTTTAATTTGCAACGCAAGTTGAAATCCATTATCTGCTTTCAAAAGACGCTCTGTTTCGATGGCTGGATGGAGGGATGGGGTGAAGGGGGAGATAACTGCAATTTTCATTGTCGAATGAATGAAGAGATGATGCGGTTGGGACTCAAGGGTGTACGCCGATGTGGATTTTCTCGAACGGAAATTGTGCGTTAATTATTCAATAACGAAGGGGAGCCGTTCGCTCGCTTTTTTGATGAAGAACAAAGTTTTCCGTTCATTGTTGTGGACAGTCGAGATTGAAAGTTTGCGAACACTTTTTAAAAATTTTCAAATTTTCATCTGATTGTATACAACGGCTACCATGTCAAACTCTCATTCGTGTCAGGTCTGTGAGTCACAAGACTGAAGAGTGTCATCATTCTTTCACACCAAACTGTAAGCGATTCATTTGTCGTACACATTACTCCCAATTGACTATCTCCGGCGGTGAGTTGCTGCATTGCTGTACAATTTCCTTTCCCGCCCAGCAGCGAGAAAGGATATGCCTCGAGAGTAATTAAGGGCTGAAGAAGAGAATAAAACATCCTGCCTCGTTTGTTGCATATTGTATGCGACAGAATGCATCACCATAACGATGAGGAGAAGTGATTAAAAATGTTTGCAGAATGGAATTTGTTGTCCCCTGGCAAATTGTCGACGGAAAGTGGGGAAAATGTGGGAAATGTGGGAATGATTGAGTGTCAGAGGATTAACTTAAAAAGAAGAAATAAAAAAAAATCACGCATACGCCAGAGTGACTGACTATCACACACTTTGAGCTTCACACTTCCCAAATTTCAGTAACATCCCTTTGGTTCTCTTTGTTCTCTAGCCAAATTTTTTGGCAAGACAACTTGGAGGAGCGCCAAAGATAGGAAAAATGGCGTCAGAAACTTCATTAGCGTCGACATATTTTTACGCAGATATGACAAGGCATTAGTTCATGTCATCAATTGGGGCTTAAGCCGATGCGTTTCATGGAAACGCTTCAATTTCCTCTAAGTACAGGATAACCGCCCGAGAGGTGTGCACGTATGATTAGTTTCGTTTTCGGCGCACATTTCTCTTGTCGGTTAAGTCTCACATAATTCTCACCGTTCAAGAAGATAATCAGAAGTTCGAAGAAACTTTCAGTAAAGACAGTCGCATCCTTCTTAATTACTTTTTTTGCTATCCTTGAGTGTCTAAAAAAAGAAATAAAAAAATCACGTATACGCCAGAGTGACTGATTATCACACACTTTGAGCTCCACACTTCCCAAATTTCAGTAACATCCCTTTGGTTCTCTTTGTTCTCTCTCAGACACGTCCTCAACAATTCCAAATTCCCTAGAATCCCCCACACAAACTGCTCTGCACTCCAAAACTCTGCACCCAGAGCTCCCAAGGTAGATCTCCTACACGAAGCGCATCATTAACAGCCGAGATTCAGTATAGCCGATTAATTACTTCAAAGGTGTCAGAGTATACCGCCAGCTTAATGTCTCTCACTCACAGGTTGGCCAAAAGCATCACCTTCCACCCCCTCTACACGCACAATCAAACTGCAGTCATGCGATGCAACACGTATCCATGCCTTAATTGTTCATCCACATGACACATTTGCCACAAGCAGATACCATGAGGAAATTTATGTCAACTCCCTCGGGATCGCTTTACACTCTCTCTCTCTCACGCAGACACACAGGCAAACATGCACACATGTGTGCGTCTCCACCTGCCACTCCCAATTGCCTAATTGCGGCAGCGTTCCCCCCGTTCGCCGCGCCTTCATTTGCTCAGCTAACGACTGCTTCAGTTAATCAAAATTAATATATTCCCTAATCCCTGGCTGCGATTCCTTTTGACATTTCGTCGTCCTTGTTTGAATGATTAATTTCGTCCTAATTAAGACTTGAGTTCTTCGAATTCCAGGGGTAAGCATTCGTGTTCGCGTAAAAATAAACCCTCTCTCGGTGGATAAACACGTTCATTACTTATTGTTGCGCAACACATGTAACACGCCGCAAATCAATTCCCATACATTCCCGTCCCTCATCATCGTCATCATCATCATCATCATCATCCTGATCATCGTCGTCAGCGACGGTGTCTTGTCATGACCCTCGTTTATCGCTGAGAGGTGTTGTGTTCGGCGACGCGGGAGGCACGGGCTGGCATGGGCAAGCGGAGTGCCGTCGTTTTTAGAACAATGAACAGGAGATTATCCTTGACAAGTGCAGTGATGAGGATGTGAGTGAGTGAGCTTAGGCGGGGCACGGGCGTGCTTGTTGTTCACTGTGTGTCGTTGCATGTGTGACGGGCCCTTGTGGGCATTGTGCAGCCCTAATTGATGCTCATCTTAACGACAGATTAGTGCTCGTTTTGTTGCCCTTCAAACGTGAAGGGATTTTCGAGATTTAAAGATGACGGCAGACGAGGAACTTTAAGTTGATTGATCTTTGAGAGGAGCTTGGCTGTCAGTCTGATGGGTTGATGGAACATGAGAGTAAGTCTCATGTTTCAATCTTAGTTTGGATTTGGCTTGCGGACCCTCTTAACTGGTTCGATGAACTTACACACTCCTGAACTTAGCACGTGTACGTCAGAAATGAGGATTTCTAACAACAGATGACAGGGAGTTGTAATTGAAGCATGACGCTTTGACAGTGAGGTGATTTCGTTCTGTCGCCGAGTAAGTATTCAAGGGCATGAGTGATAATGTATGCGTAAGGGCTTGTGTTGTTGGAATTCGTAAAAGGGTAATTCATCTGGCTGGGACGTCTAGAGCGTATGGACACCACTGCTCCGGCACGAAAAGTCTTCGAATCTGAGTCAATGGGACAACGGAACAAAGGACGGCCTATGCTGAGGTGATGCAGACAAGTGTAAAGGGCCTCAACCAGCTTGGAGTGCGCAACAGGCGAAAGATCGTACTGGCTGGAGAGGCCCAGGTTCACCCCGGACTGTAGTGTCACAAGAAGAAGAAGAAGAATAATTCATCTTGAGGTTTAATTTTCAATAGGCTTACTTTGACAGGTCAGGCTTGACTCCTGTCAAACTGCTTTAGTCATTTTTGTTCAGTATTGTTTGGAAAGGCTTAGGCCAAAAGGGGAGAAATTACGAAAATCAGTGTTTCATGAGAAAAAATGTTTTTTGTGCAATTTGAGGAACGTACGGTGCCCACGATCGGCTTACTGAAGTGACTATTGCCAATTCCATCCCCTAATGTGAGTTAGTAGATAATATTCAAAATCGCATCCAACGCGTAGTGAAGAGACTTCAGCAGATTTAGCTGAGATTTGGCGTCGTTCTCAGCAGCTTGGCGCAGTTAACACGCTTTGGCGCTTTTTTAACCACTCTCTTGATTTGAATTTATGTACTTGTAGGCTGGGTAGTGACAGTTCAGAAGTCTACTAATGCATAAGTGGATACATTTTTACATACGTCCGTCGAGGGCTGTGGGCTGTACATAACACGAAGAGATAAAGCACAACACACAGCTGACGTTCGCAATTAATGCCAATTTTACAGTGTGAGTCCAAAAAGATGATGTGCTTTCATCGGAGTCCAACATCCATGTACAAACTGGTGTTCGGTTTCTTAGAACGGCACTACACTCAGAGATTTCAACCAACAAGTCAAGCACTTCACCAGCACTGGGAAGGGCAAACCCACTAATCTTATTCAGCAGAAGGATTGAACCCCGGAACACCCTTACCAATGGGCGTCTCTTTGCACCCAAGAAGCCTTTGAGTACAGAACCCGTGAAACTAAGCTTTGGAAGCAACGCTCAAGATAAGATCATATGGACAGCAAAGCTACGACGTCAAATTAAAGCCATTGAGACAGTGCAACAGTGAAAAGCCACGATTCCCGTGTCGCATTCAAGTAGAGAAAAACTACAATCACCTTCTTGTAGCAGGCACACTTAAAACAGAAACCTCTCAGCCAAATATCAAATTTTCATTTGAGTCCCCTTAAGGACAAACGAAAATTCAGACACAAGTTGACCAGCTTTTAAATTCTCATGCTTCAGAGTGTCGTCTTCTTCGAACATTGCCCAACTATGCATGGCATCGTGTCTTACAAGCACACCTGAAGATTCTCTCACTCCTGTCGCACATTTGTTAGGCCTTAGGCATGGTGTACCACACATTATTTCCATCACCTGTTGTGTCACCTCCAAATCATTTGCATTATCTCCTCAAGTGCAGGTACATGTTGCTCTCGAATTCCTGTCAAAATCTCTTAACCACAATCATCTCCTGCCGATCTGAAGCGTTTAGGGAATTCTCCCCACAACCTCATCATCCATCAACAACAAGAGAGTATTCCGCCCACAGAAAATATTTACATTCAACGAGTCTGTAGACAAATTGCGCCGAAAGCATGGACCCCACCATCGCCCATCGATGCCTCAAAACGAATGTCAAATCATTTCTTTTCCGGCCAAGTATATTTGAGTCCTTTCCACCCCTGTAACTAAACAACGCCAACACAGAGTCTCCTTAGCCGCCTCAGTAGAGGCACTGTTTGTAGATCTCCCCAGCCCTCTTTAGAGTATTTTAAATGAAATTTGTCGTCGTCACACAAATGCCCTTCTTTTAGACAATAGCAAAGAAACGGGAGAAAAAAATAAGGGAAATCCCTAGAAGGCACGCAAGGAATCTTAAGAAAATAATAATGAAATCCGTTTCAAAACAAATACCCCCCCATGGGGGAGGGAAGGGGAGAAAGTCTTTCAAATCTGCTGCATTTGGATGGATATTAACTTAATGGGCTAGTGAGGTTCAGCATTGGATTTTCGCAATCTCGAAGTTTGAAGATGCGAATTCAAATGCAGGTCAACCGTTATAAGGATACTTTAAGGCTTGGTTTTGTTCCACATTTAATTGGCTTTCCGGCTTATTGTGTCGACTCGCGGCTGTGTGTGCTCGTCTTTTTTTTGTAATCTAATCGCCTTTTTTCAATTCTTATGACAAATACTGGTGGTTGAGCGAAAAATGTAAACGAAGGACGTGTAAGTAGGATTTTAAGGTTCGTTTCGAGTCAGGAGCATGACTAAAGCGTACACAATTGTTGGAATTTGACTGACCCGACTTGGTTTTTCCTGTCAGACGTCAGAGGAGAAATTAGTAACCACCGGAAAATGCATTTATTGAAAAAGCCTATGTGGGATATTAATTTCCAATCAACACCAAACCACAGTAGCATTGTGCAATTTAATTGGATTTTCATCCCCTAAACGCAATCCGCACGAAAACACATTTGGAATGAGGAGTGATCCTGATGAGTGTGAGGTGGGTAAGGATATGATGCAAATTGTGTATCTGGATGAGAATACATCACAATCAGAGGAATGTACATTTTTAACGCGCGAAGATAAAATTAAAACGGAACTGTTCAGTTCTGAATCTTTTTCTGTCCCACGCAACATACGTAGTTAAAGTCATCCTTGTGTGGAAAGAGCCTACCTACCTACTTTGATGCCAATCAAGCATGTTCCTCGTTAAGACCTACACACTTATTTATTCGAAGTTAAGTGCCTCCTTGAATTTGTTATTACAAGTGTAAAAAACAGCTCTTTCTGCTTTATGATGATTTTCCGGAAAAATGCCTGCTGTAGAATTAGTAATTGCTCATCTCTTATTTTCAACAATTAAATTAAGGCGATTTTCTGCAAGATTTCCGCGAAATATGTAAATTCCCACAACAACTGACGACGCAATCAATGAACCAAAAGCCAAGAAATACCTTAAACGATGTCGATTGTGTGAAGAAAATCCATCAATCGTTACATTTTCTGAGAAAATTTATTTTCGTCCTCAAACAAATTGCACGTGATTCGTTGTTAGCGACATGACTAATTCTCAAAGGATCTGACAGAATTCCATGAACACATATCCAAGAGCAACCACTCAACAACACCGTTATTTTGCCAGTCAACCACCCGTGTTCCACTGTCCCCACCAGCTAATAATTGATCCATCCTTTTCGCAGCAGTCGCTTCTTTTCCAGAAGAACGCTCTGTTGTCACACGTCAATTACGCTCGAAATAATTCACCACACACATGCATCACTGACGCACAAACAGCGCCAACCATGCGTAGCACCTCATCCACATGCTACAATCCTCAATGAACCAATGGAAACAAATTCCAAACACAAAAACAATTGAATTTCTAAAAATAACGGTCCTTCCGCATCACTCTTGCCACTTGCCACCGCTGCTGTTCCTCTCGATAATTCAATCAAAACAGAACAAAAAAATAGAAGAAGAAGAAAAAAAAACAACAGCCCATCGAAGTCGACCTCAAGCGGAGGCGAAAAACAACACAGAACAGTCGGCTCGTGCGTACACAGGGTGTTACAGCGGTGGCCGGTTTTCTAGGGCAGTGATGCGACTGCCTTCGCGGCAGACACGCATTCCACACGCAACGAGTGAGGAGCGCAAGATGAATCCGTTCGGCATGTGGCAGGCGTACGCACAGATGGTTCGTGTTAAAGATTTTCTTCAACTTCATACGCTCGATGAACTGAAAAGTGGGTGCGGAGAGGATGAGAGGCAATATTTTTCGCGCCGTACTCGTTCGGTGTTTGCACAATAAACAATGAGTACATCAGGCGCATTGGAAGGAGAAGCGTGTAAATCACTTTTGTTTTCGGGGGGCATTGTTGAACATTTCTTTTGAAACAACAAATCGTTTAAGTGAATTATGACGAGGGGTGTAAGTGTTGCTGACGCGTTGTACGGTTCTGAAGAAGGCATCGAAGAAGTTTATCTGTTTTGTGGGAATTTTTAGGTTGATCGATGATTTTACTGCTGCGTGGAGTTATCCACTTGGAATCAAATAAGGTTAACTCTATAGGAACCTATTGCGAAAAAAATTAAAGTTAAGCTTAAGATGGGGGAAGACTGCAGTCGCTGGTTATATTCTTTAAGTTTTAAGGTCAATTGGAGGATGTAGTTCTTAACTCTCACATCACTCTGTTCTGGTCCGTGGCGAAGTCCGTAAAAGCGGATGGAAAAGGTCTTCCATCCTGCGTGCGACTTTTAGTCCTGTTTGAGGATACGATTCACCAACACTCTATAGCCTGTACAGCGGAATGAGCCTAGTTAGGCCTTTAAAGATACAAAGCTAAGGTTACCTGGGCCATGTAGAGTGTATGAATAACACAGAACTCTCTTGCATATACTTCAAACCCGAGCCATTGGCACAACGCAACAGAGGATATCCTCGTCTAAGATGCAGAGCACAAGTGAAGAAGGACCTCAGCCAACTTTGTGGGCGAAATTTAAGGCAAATTTGTGGAGAAAGTGCAAGCTGGAGTAGTGTGCTTTCCTGGACTGCAACGCCAACTTTGGAGAAGGATGTGGGATGGAATATGGAGGATGAATTATGGTAAAGAGGAGATGCAAACCATTACCCTATGATACTCTTAAAATTTGCAATAGCGGCGTTACGACATCTATCAGCCTTCCAGCAACCGAGGCAGTACAAGAATGTTGTCTTTTGTGGATAGCCAACAACGAATTACACTGGACATAAATGAAACTCATGATTATTGTCCCATTTTTCAGAAGATTCAGCCAGGACCGGCAGCGACTAAAATAATCTAGGGCCGGAAGCGGTATGAGCTCCCTACCTTCAAGAGCTCGAACACGACATTTATTGCATCCCTATACACAATTGCATAGAAAGCCACAATTAAGTGGAAAGGATCAACTCGACCGGAAGTTTTGGGATTGGAGGTACTCTAAGAATCCCGAGCTCATGTCGGGAATACTCGCGTCCTTGGTTATGGCTTTCAACGGCAGTAGGGTCATTTTAAAGAACAACAGAAGGTAGCATGGCTCTTTAGGATGCAGGCAAGTCAGAGCCATGCTCCTTTACTTTTGCAAGAAATCTCCGAATTGGTATCTGTTAAAAGAAGAAACTACAAATGGCCTATTGGCGTGCAAACGCCTTAGCCAATTACCAAGGCGTGCTTCGGCTTAGCGATGAAAACCCCTGCGACCCCTTGGCAGAGACCGAGGGCACTGCGGAACACTTCCTCTGTCACTGTCCCTCCTTTGATGAGAAGGCTCCTTCTCAAAGATACGCTTCCTGGTTGGAAAGGCCAGCAAATTACAAAAAAATAGGTGCTACCTGGCAGTGTAATGTACCAGTTTTTAACTCAGTGCACTCCAGTGCAGCTCTCCAAAACTTCCAAAAAAATCCCTATTCTCAAATCACTCAACTTCTAACTGGAAATATTTTTCTCGGACTTTGAAAAAATACGTTCATCGAATATAGAAATTCAATTTCAGTGGCCACCCAGGTAAACGTCGACTTCCCATGCACTCTTCCGTCGCAGAGCATTAAAATAAATTGAAATGTTCAAGGACCATCGTCACAAGCCTGAACCTCTTGTGGACGTCTACGTCAATTAAAGTTCAATCCTTCGGGGAGGAAAGCATTTAAGTCCTCATCGATGATGGCTGACCTCAGTAACCGATTCCTTTCGAGTGTCTTATGACATTGAACCAATCTTCCGGATACACCCCGAATCAAACGACCACTATACATAATGTGTCGCCTTGTCGGTTTGTTTTTATATTGTGTGGACATTTGTGGTCATCGACAGGATGTGCCCACAAACACACACATACAGTCGGATGATGTGTATCTCTGGGAAACAAATTTGCCTAATGGATTTCATGCGCTTTGGTCGAGTTAAGCTTTTGTCCATAGTGTCGTGTTTCGTCTGTGGTTCGTGTTCATCAGGATTTGAAAGGATCAATCAATATTTTTATTTCTAATGGACTTGTGATTTTGCGAGGGGCGGGAAATATGACCTTGTTAATGGATCCTGATGCGATGGTGTTCGGATTAAAGTGAACGGATGAGAGGCGAATGAAAGGGGATTCCGTGTTGGAAGTGTTGGCTGGTGAGTGCTTCTCTCTTTCAAGAGATGTGTTCATTGGTTTTGACATCGAACTTTCGAAATCAATTGAATACGTGTCTTATTTTGACATTGAACTTCATCAATGGGGGCAATGCGGAAAGGTGAACACTCGATGACTGCACCCCTTCCAGGACATTCTACAGGGAGTGGATGATGAATGAAGTTGAAAATTACAGCGCGGCCAATCAATGAGAAATGTGAAAACATGATCAGGAAGTCCCCCCTCCCCCTCCTCTGCACCAACACCTCAGTCAGAGACAGAGTTCGTTCGAAGAGAAATTGAATTTTGTCTTCACTTCACACTCGCACTTCGTCATCACAGACAACAATCCAATTTCGATTTTTCTCTCCTCATTCAGTGTCCTTTCACTTCCTGACAACCCTTTCGAATTGAAGCTTCCGACTGTGAAGGGTGCTTTCAATTGGAACTCAATGAAGCAACAGGAAATCAAGCGGCTTCGGTTGAATAACCATTTGGCGCCTTAATTTCAAAGAGAGGAAGAGGGCAATCGCACATGAGCCTGAACTGATTGTGATGCACACAAAAGGAGTAGGGACGTCGCAAAGAAATTCCTGGTGGGAATCCAGCTGCTTCAACGGACAAAGGCTAATCCTTATTTCATTATCCATTCCCTATTCATTATTCTTAATTGCCTGCGGTGGTGAATTGCAATTCAAGCTTGGATCAACCTCAAAGACCTGGGGTACGAGCAAAGAAAGAATTCAATTCAAACCATCCGACAGGCTCATTAGTCTTCGCCGAGGCACAACGCAATCTTCTTCACCTCACACACAAACCCCATTCCGGATACGGATGTTTCTCTTGGACAGAGGTAAATTGAATAATTGCAATAGATAGCTGTGTTCCCCTGTTCGCACAGTTCACGGCTTTCCTCTGTGCATTTGTTGCCGGTCGCTCTGCTGCTGTTGCCTTGGGAATTGACTGCAGGGCTTGCTGTTTTATCCCTCAAGGATGAGGGCACCAAAGAAGAAAAGATGCACAGTTTGCGTTTCATTTAGATTTCATTAAAATTCCTTCAGTTCCCTGGCTGGATGATTGTTCTTATCCTGCTTTGGTTCGTCCCTACTGATAGAGACTGCCTGCGACTGACTTGTGTTTGGATTGAATCATAACTAATTTCACAACTCAAACGGACTTGAATATGAAGTTTAATTTTATTGAAAAATTTAAAGAAATCTGAGGAGAGGAGGGACGGCTGTTTGTTCGGAGTTGACTTGCAGTGTCTGTGGCAAGGACTCTTTTCAATTGCTGGCAGGAGTTGCTGTTTACTGTCTTCGAGGAACCTTCATTCGGTGGTCTGCCAATATAAGATCGTGGATTTTTGTCACGTAATCCTCGGTCGTTGGGGTACTTGGGCTCATCACAAGTCGACGACGCGTAACCACTTCGAAAGTTTTTGAGATGATTTTTGAGTATCGCCATTCAAGCGCTGTCTTCTCTAGTTGATGTCGCAGTTCTTCATCTTTCTTTCGCCCGAGCCATCTCAACGCACTTCCTGGAAAGAGGTGATATCTGCTTTATAGCAGTCCATGGCCTCAGAAAGGTCTTCGACTGCACGTGGTCTGTTAAGAGGCTCTCACATTCCACGTGTAGAACCGAAAATCGTTGCCCTTTGTCGTTTGCTGAGATTCATCAGTATCCGAGGAATGTAGTTGTCTCTGAACTGAAATTTTGTACCGTGGTGAGGGGGAGTTAGGCTTACGCACAACCCATGGACTGGTAGGCCAGACCCATTATTTAGCCCTCGGGCAGGGGTGCTCGCTGCATACACAGGTTCACCTCACAACGGGTATTGTGATGGCTACAAGAGGCGCCACGAAGAGGCTATATATCAACTCGAACTCGACCCTGTCACAGGTGAAGTCAGTGTTGGCAGCTCGCCATGTTGAGTTCAATCAACGACATAGCCTAGTGTGCACACAAGCCAAGATCATCAAATATGCCAAGCCAAGGTGTTGAGAACTACAACGAATCGAGACGTCGCGGTCTCCGAGTACGCTCGCAGCTACTACCGTCAAATGTTCCTTCAATATCAAAAAAAGAGTGCAACTCTATTTCTTTGACCTCTACGGAACCTTCAATATTTTCTGTCTGTGAGATGCACATCCTGATAAAAGTCAAGAAGGATTTCCCCCACCACCAAGTAAACAAATCCTTCCTAAGTCTCTTGACCTTGATTTCATCCATCGAAGAAGGCCAAACGAAAAGAACTTTCTCTCATATCTCATAAACTGCAACTGGGATAGTAGAGCACATTTACACCTGAGAACTTCTTCGGATTCTCCCGTGACTGCATAAAAACCGTCTGCATTAAATCCGTCCGCCAAGAACTCGTCAAATGAAAAGAGACTCAAAGGAGAGGAGAGAAATTGCGGCGGGGTTGAAAATCCTTCCCGGTGGATTAATTTTTCGGTCATTACTTCCTCTCTGCAGCCTGCGCACTGCTGATAAATCTTCCAAGTACATCCATATGCTGTGCGTGCCACACAGCAATCCGATGGGAAATCAAAGTTAATCTGGAATTTTTTGTTTGTTTATAAATGACTCCGTGGAACGTGGAAACATTGGCCTTGTCCTTGAAGCCGTCGTCGTCGTTGATTTTTCTCACCGAGGACGATGATTTTTCTTGACATCAGAAGGAGGTTAATATTTGATGTGAGTGAATATTTGATGCGCTAATGTGTTCGAAGCGTTTTCGTAACCCTTTTAAATCTAATGGATGTCATTTGAATGGGAAATTTTATTCACTTGGGGGGCGTATGCTTTTGCTGGAAGAGCCGCAAAGATTCACATTGTTCTCGGGAATATTCAATGGAGACGATTAAATTAAATGTTTTCAAAGCAGTTGAGGCGATGGACTGAATTCTTCATATAGGGCTTTTCTCATGTCTGCATCTGATGGAAAATTTAACTGGTGCCTGTGGAGTGCTTTAGATTCCTTCTGTTCATCCTCAATTCGCAGTTGATTTCAAACTCATCTCTGCTGTCGGTGTGCAAGGCATCTGGACACAAGTGCAAAAGATGACAAGGATGCAGTCTGCAAAGAGCGAATGCCATTTGTATCCCTTTGACAGCAATAACTTTTTTGGAAGGAACTTTGAAATTAAGTGTTGGCAATGTGACAGTCTATCTAATTTGCTCGTTTCGCCTTGAATGCAATTTATTGCATGCATGTGCTGATCAGGACTTTAATTAAGTTGCAGAGATTGAAAACGTGACATAAAGAGGAGTTTGAAGTATGTCGCTTTTAAATTGCTGTTCTAAGGCAAGAAAGCACTAAGAAAGTTAGGAGTTCCCTGAAAAATATACAACATAGTCAGTATCAGATCCGGATCTCGAGGTTTTGTGTATTGAAATCATCAGTGACTTTTTCACTACAAATACAGGAGTAAAGGAAGGATGGCCCCTCTTAGCTCAACTGTTCACAATTTTCCTGACGTGGAATGGCTTCCCGATGTCCCACACGACAATTCGAACGAACGATATATGTCTTCCAAGTGACACAAGCTTAGCGATGTCCAAACTAAATAAGAACACCCCACACGATAAGCATGATGCTTCGAATTGGAGATTAAATGGCCAGAAGTCCGTGAGGATCAACATCTGCAACAGACGTTTAATTAGAGTAGTGTTTCAATTAGACCTTAAGTGATCGAACGCGGGTCACAGCACAGACTAAAGATAATAATGGAGAAAATGGAAAGAAGATGCACACTGCTTCTAAATGCCTGTGGCTTGTAATGAAGAGGAAATATTGACAAATATTGAGACAAGCAGATAGAAATGTGGATATACCAAAGTAAAAATGGGTTTGATTGTGAAAACGAAATCACTAAAAGCAAATGTAAAGTTAAATCAAGCCAAAAAAGACTCACTGAACATAAGGCCTCTATCAAGTACAGAGGACATTTTCTTACCTCATTTTTTCTCAAGAAACCTGGATGTTAAGAGGCTAATGCCTTCAGTGACACGTTTATTGGATTGACCTGAAAAGAGAAAAAGTGAATTAGAAAATTAACCTGAGTAAAAGGTATGGTATTTTTAAAATTGAAAAAAAAAAAATAATTTATTTCTTTATAAATTCGACGACTTTGTAACTGGTCAACGTCTCAACTAATTGAGTAGCACTACAGTCTATAAGGGACCAGGGTCTAGCTTCTACAACAACTACTCATATTGCGCGGGCTACTGTTCTCTCACGAGTAGAAGAAACCTTCAGTTCTTTGCCGAAGCTTTTCGTAGACAATTGGTACTCTTTGACTGTTGTCAGCAACTCGAAAAAGGTGGTGCCGTGAATAAATTCGGGGTGTTCCGTCCGCGAATCCAACCTAGACCTTCTGCGTGTGCGTCGACGCACTTACCCACTACGCCACGACGACCACTCAACGTCTAAAATATGAATAAACAAAAATTCGTCCTCTAATCTGTGACAGACATATCTATGTACGAGTGCGTTTGAATATAAGAAGGATACTAACAAATGTTAGGGTATATTCGAAGTCTCAGTCAGTTTTTGAAATCCGCACTTAAGTCCATGACTTAAGGACAAAAACCCATGCAGTCCCTTCTACGCCGCTTGTGTGCTATCAAATCATGACAACACAGAAGCATAAACAAATCGAATAAGGCATAAATTGTCACAAGTGGCATTGGCGAGCTCTCAGTATTTTCTATAAGCCCTGCTGACATGAAAATTGTCCCTGTTTAATTTTGCATTCGGTTCATTTCCTGCCTTACTTATAATTTTTTTCACATGAGAATCCATTTTATGCTCTTCTCTATGCTCGCGTATCTGTCTGTCCTATATTTTCAACATTTTTGCAACCATTCGTATGACATTTTGAAAAGAGATGTATTTCATACAATATTTGAAAACAAAAAATGTTAGATGGTGAACATTTGGGTGTGGCTCTCGTGTGCAAATCAAGATAAAACATTATTCATCATTGGATCAGGTTCTAACCAAAAACCTTCAAAAATATTCTTTTCCCAAGCCTCAAATGAGCGAGAGAGGGTTGTGGAGGAAATCTGTCTGCTTCTAACCAAATCCCAGCCCTCAGGTCATGCATGAGTAATTTTTGTTTGTCACCAGCAAACCTCAAAGTGTCTTCCATCCCTCTCTCACAATTGACTCTGCATATTCTTCCAAGAATCCGAACTTCATTACTGTTTGGGGCAGTTGAAGCGAATGCTTCTAAAAAGTTACACTGCACCACCCCAGCGTGAGTGCGCCCCCAGCCCATGGAAGCGATATTCCTCATTACTCAGCATTTCTCTCATTTCAAAGCTGTTATTTAGAACAGCAATTGGTGACGCTTGTGTTCATCCAATGAAACTTTCTTATGCAAAATCCGAGGCATGCACTTTGGTCAAACTCTGGAAACTTTTGCCGGACAGGATTCAAACCCCCACCTCCCAACCTCCAAGCACACACATATATATATGACCGTGTTGATTTTCCTTCTGTTGGTCGCAAAACTTTTCCCTTTAAGCAACCTCCGTTTGTGACATCCCAGACGTCGTTCGTTTGTAAGTCACCGCCGATGGCTCGGCACAACACAGCCACATGTTAACAAGCGTTAGTTCCTTGGTGTGTCGATGTAATCCCTTCCTAAGTCATTACACAGCAAGAAGTTGAAAACTTGTAGCACCCACAGTCGGGGGCGGAGCCGGGAGTAAACTTGACTACTTAATCCTTGGGAAATTTGCATGTATCCTGTGGTGTACTTGGAGGTCGACGTTTATTTTTCCTCACTGCCATGGCATCGTGCTTACCTTTAACAAATTGCTGATGCGATACGATGGAGTCCAAGGACACCGTGTTACGGTCGTTGTAGCCGATACTCTTTGAGTTGATGTGTACGTGTCCCTAATCCTTGCCAATGCCACCACCAGGGTGGATTACTTAAAATGTAGTGAACTACAACATCCGCACAGAAATTTCGATGCAGATGCAAGGATTCTAATATCGTCTTCGAAGGGGACGGTTCTCACACGCCGCCGCCGAGTAAGCGGAAACGCCTGGCAATGGGTTCCACATTTTATGACGACAAGGCACTGGAGGGAACGACGTGCGGAACGCAAGAAGGCGAGAAAAGCTTCACCTCTGACTGTCTGGGGGGAAATTATTTAAAAGTTTTTGAATATTATTTGCAGAAGCCATTATCCTAATAGAATTTAGCGGTAAAGAAGGAAGTTGAGATGAGTGTTCAACTTTTTGGGTGCAAGATAGTAACATCCTTCCTTATGTCTCCCCTCACGCGCTGCCACCCATTTGCAGGTGGATATGCAGTTGGCCAACTGATATGCATTGAATTTGAATGCGAACGAGGTGGAGGGTGAAATTTGTTCGGCAGCGAGTGAGATCTAGGGGGAGTTAGGTGACACATTGTTAGCGTGGTGCTAATGTGACGCAAGTTATTTTAGTTATCATGGGATTTTCTCACCAAAGTTAAGATGAGAATGAACAGTTGGATGAGGAAGTTGTAAAGTAGATGGTATTAGAGAGGACTTTAACTTGTTAATTATGATTCATTTGGAGGTTATATTTTGAATTGCAGATAACGAAAGGTGTGGTGACAGCTAGGCTTAGGATGATGTGGAATGTTATTAGAAATCGATTGACATTTGGTAAATTTGTGGTAAAATATTAACAAAGAGTGTGAAAATAATTTGAAATGAAGACAGTTTTCTATAGGAAACAAGGTTAGTTCCCTTCAAATTTTACGATCATGTAAAATGGCAACATTTCTGCTTCAAAATGGTTTATAAATTTTTTTAATTTTTGACAAAGCGGACCGTCAAAATGATGTTTCAAAATGATACCACTTAATAAATCAAGTAAGAAAATTTAAAATTAAGGCGTTTAGTTTTAAAAGACTCCGTAGGAATTACTGACGGTAAGGATAAAAGTAAAATGGTGTCTTTAAAATTACAGGGCATTACGAAATACTACAGGGTGTAAAAAAAACACTATGATGGATATAACTATAAAAGTGGTTGCAGAATTTTTAGAATTCAGGATTGAGCTTTTACAAAAATTATTTCAACTCTGTTAGTCGGTCAAAAGATCCTACAAGTCAAAGGAAACTACGAGTCAAAGGGATCTTTGCTGTGAAGGGACCACTGAACTAGCTTTTTCCACTGTTGAAGGGTTTTCCGAGTTGCCATAAGTAAACTGTAGTAATGTCCAATTCGTCACCCTTGCTTGAATTGCATTCGCATGAAGTTTTGCGAATACCTAGGAACTCTCCGCTTGCAGAAATAAATTCATTCTACACGTTGTCAACGAAGCGGAAGTTTACGCCTACGCCATATCCTTAAGCACGAATTTCATGCTTCCACAGCTACTTTCGTCCTAATTACACCGCCCATGACGAAACAGTGCTTGAAGGTAGCTTCTCCTACAACCGTCCACCCGTCACAACAATGCAGTATTCTAGTGAAACTTTCGAGGATGCCGTCGCCGGTTTGCCGCTCCTCGTCATCCGCCATAATGACAAAATCCGAGCTAAGTACATAATCCTTACGAAGCGACTGTACACGCCTCCGTATCCAGTGGATATATGTCAAACTTTCGCATACGCGAACACAATGCCAAAGCGGCGCAGCCGTCTTCTCCCGGATGTCCTTGGCATAGTGAAACCTTCACATGGGTATGCTGAAAGTAGTCATCATAGTTTCCGCTCTCACACTCCGCCGCCCACACCGCACAATGGGCTCCCAAAGTGAGTGCTCTTCGGGGTCTCCTAGGAAGTTGGTGCGTAACATAAAGTGCGAGCGGAGGGCGACGTGTATCTGCACCGGCACTTCGTGAGCGTCTATGTACTTCAATTGAAGGACAGTTTATAGTTTTTGTATCTTAATTTATGACAACACTTCAGAGATACACATTTCGCAGCTGGAGCAGATGTGAGTTATGCGATGATGGCCCTGGGCTGTAAAATTATTTGTTTATGTTTATGCTTCACAGTAAAACCCGTCGAGGATACACTTAACTTGGTGCGGTGCTGCAGAGTGCTTCAGCTCGAACTTGACTGGATGGATGAATGGTGTTGGCCGGAGGCGGAACATCAACAGAACGAGTCCTAAAAGCTTTCAGATAAACAAACTTCAGTCGAGATGTGATTTATTGCTTAATTTTTTGAGAAATTCTGTGTCACCCCGATGCGGAGCAGGACGGGCAACGCTGCCTCACAGGCCATTAACGAAATGTCTGTCATGTAGTGGATTCTGTGAAAGGTTACATTTGCTGATGTCTACATCAAGTTTTTGGGCATTGTTCGATTAAAAGCAGAATTTGCTGTGGGGTCGATGGCCTGTAGCGAGGGACACACAATGGACGTCCTCCCGGCCGTAAACAGAAACAGATGATGTATTGCGTGCGTCTGCCTATTCTTCGAAATCCATTCGCGCTGGGGAATGGAGAAGAAAATGTTGCCAAGATAATGATGTTGACAGTCCCCATCAGAGGGCTTCCCATCGGGAGGCTCAGTCCAAATAAATCGAATGGCAAGGACATTCCTGGGAAACTCCATCAAATCCATCCATCAATCTATCCCCAAGCTGCGTCTCTTGAAATCGGCAGGAATCGACAGGAATCGTGTCGAGTTGCTTCGCTCCTCCCCTGGCAGTGACATCAAATTTAATAACCCATCTCAGTCGATAACACCTGAGAGCACTATTCCCACGTCAATCGGGGAGATCTAGAAAAAAAAAAATGCAAAAACGAAGCCTTTCCGCGGATATCGCAACGACTGCGTCCCGTGCCCACCCCGCCGAAAGATTGATGGAGCAGAGAATCGAAAATAATATTTCCCACCTGCTTGAATCCCCTGGGGACGAGCGATGTATCGCACAGTTGAGGGAAGAAAAAATGTGCGACTGTCGGAATTCACCCTCCCGGGTGTCTATCTAATTCTTGCCCGTGGAACATCAAAGTTAATTGTTTTGGTTTCTCTGACATCTAATCTGACGTGTGTGTCGTCGACCGCCCTGTCAGGACGACGAATTGACAAATGTGTTATTGATTGAATTTTGGATCGTAGGCTGGTTGGCCTTTGTCTGATTAGGGCGGTTGTCAACTTTGATGGCCTCACGGGCTCATTAAAAAGTTTCACTGTGCCGGTATGTGTGCGGGCTTACATCGAAGTGACTTTGTCAATGCCTGATATTAGCATTTCGGACAATGTAAGAGGCGGCACTTCTAAGTGCCTATCAAGGACATGCAAGAGGCGATTGGTGGGAAGTCTGTTTGGATATGAGGGTAGAGCTTTTGTTTCTGAACACTGGCGTGGGAGAGGATATTAATTTTACCCAAATTGACATAGGGGAAGTACGTAGATGCTTTAGAGTGTTCTATCAGTCGAAAATGTTTCCAAGGACCACACCTTTGATTAGGGAGCTGAAATCAAGCCCCGAGTCTTTTTAATTGTGGCGTGGTAGTAGCTTAAAAATTCCTCATTTAGTCACAACTCCTTTCTCACAGGAGTTAACAAAAAAATCACTCCTCCCTCTAGTCCTTTTTCCAGCATTTGATAAACCAGATCATCATTCTTAAAGAAGTTAGAACTCCAGTCATTTATGGAATTGCTTGAGTCAGCTGACAAGCGACCAACAAGGCTGCAATCCACTTTAAGTGTCATGACCGTCTCATCCTCCACCACATTGTGAGCGTGGAGAGGAAACTTTTGCAAACACCGCACAACATCACAACACCATTGGGTAGGCATTAAGATCCCCGCCTCCGCCATTCCAACTTGCATCCATCTATCGGCCCGGCCACAAACCAAAGGACCATTCCCAAGTTTCATGTTTACTTTGGCGATTACATTTTCGACAATTTGCGCAGCACTTACCGTTAGGCACATAACAGACATGGTGGCATACGTCTTTTATTGGATCTACGTGTCTGTGTGGGGGGGAGGGGGCAGAAATTTCGGTCATATCCTGACCTGGCAGAGCGCACGCCGCGCCGCCACCACCACCAGCACCATCAGCTTCTCCCAGGGCACACATCGAAAGTCAATAGGCGTGCACATCACAACCCCGAACCAGGTCACGTTTGGCAGATATCTCACGGTGGATTCACCACGGCAGAATCCTTGTTGCAATTACGACGATATAATTGCCATACTTTTCATGGGCTGGCAGGTTGGAAGGCGGCTTCAAAGGCGGCAGGCGAGGGACCAATTCATCACCGTTTCGAGAATAATTTGAATAAATTGCTCCTTTTCGCAACAAGGATACGTCTTCTTGGGAGCGGTGGCAGTGGGGTAGCGGGGGTGGAAAAATATTTTCGTTGGCAGATGGAAAAAGTTGGTTTTGCCAAAATTCCTGGTTTCGTTGAGAGAAGCGAAGGACAGGGCGGAAATTAATTAAATTTGGCACCACGTGTCCCTGGACATCGGAATGAGGCAACAAAGACGAAAGTTATAAGCCTACTAATGGCTGTGTTATGGTTTAAAGTTGAACACGAGCTCCGTGGACGCAATGGTTTCGTGGCGTAGAAGTTGCCTGGCCTGCTGGAAGTCAGCTGTAGACCCATCTGGACAAGTTTAAATTTAATGAGAGCACTTTGAGGTTTTCCTTAGTTTTCCTGTGCGACCTTTACTCATTAGCCCCAATCAGAAGGAATTACACTTGGGGTCAGTGAAGTGGCCCACCGCCACCTCAATCCCGGAATGAGCTCTCGGGTTAGCGGGAGCAAATTCTTCTGTGGCGGCTAATTACATCTGTTAACCCAGAGAGTGACTGAAGGACTGGTTCGTGCGTCGGTTTGGCAGATATTTGATGTCCCCAAAGAAAGGTCAGTTAATTATTCTTAATCAGGAAACAAAACAGAAAGGAGGAAAAAAAAACGGTAATTCTCTGTTAAATCCTGTGTCTGACATTGTGGGTGACAGCCCGTGCTTGTCGACATGAAGGCGTTGCAAGATGAGATTTGAGGCGTCATTAATCTTTGCCGCCATCGTGTTGACGTGATGAAAGGCCGATTGTTTGTCCTCGTAATGGTCCCTTCGATGGTTTATTTGGGGAGACTAATGGAACAACATGAGAGGGGTTATTAATCAAAAATCCTGCTGAGGCTACACTTAAGGGTCGTTGTGTTGTGCTGAGACAAACAGTGTGCCGGTGTTCGTGGCGATGGTTATCCTTTTTGGATTGCAAGGAAATTGTGCGTACACGTGAGTGGCCTTTTTGTCATGCTGCCAAGTTATGGAGAGATATTTTATAAGGCACAAATGACTTGAGGTTCAATCGGTGGTTACAATTTTAATCGTCTCGAGATCGAACTGGGTGAGCATGCAAACATGTTTTCATATTTCCTACTTCCTAAAATTTGTGCACAATTCTATCGACTATGGACAAGTTTGGTCGATTATTCAGAACAGACGGACACATTAAAATTTCAATGGTCTCATTTGTTTTGAAACGAAACCTTAAAAAAGTTCCCCCAGCACTATGGTATGCCAGACACATTGTAGGAAAATATATCCGAAGCGTGATATATTCCAAAATGGCGTGCAAATAAAAACCGAGTAAACCTAAGGAAACATGAAGATGAAGCCTACACTTACGAGAAAGCACACAAGACTCGAGATTTCCTCGGCTTAAGAGATGAAACCAAATAAAACTAAGCAAATACTTGTTCATTACGCAGCACACCCCATCCACAGGTGTCCTCTGAACATCCTAAGACGACCATCCAAACGTGACACTATTGGAATCCCTCCGAAATGAACCCGACAGTATCCAAAGCACGTGTGAGTAATACTCTCGAATAGCTTAATATGACAAACAATTTCGCCGCAAAATTGCTCAAATACACTCTGTAACATATCTGCATGCGATTCGATGGATATGCGAAGAAGAACAGACACCGCCGCCTCCATAGAATGTCAATGAAACGCACTTGTGATATTAAATTCATGGATACACACCCGCTTCGGTATCCAATAAAGACACAAAGTGTGTCTCTCAAGATGAATAATGTGCGACGAGAAGGGGGAAAAAAAGAAAACACAAACGGCGAGCGAAGACGAAACCGAAACAAAGGGATGAGCGGATGAGATGAACGTGCAGATTCCATTTCAAAATTTGTATCCGAATTAAACGAACCACTCATAGTGGCACGTATGACATGGAATTTCGCTGTGAAATGCGGAGGATGAGAGCGAGAGAATGCTGTTTTTTTTTGCTCTTTTCATCGGAGCGCACTTAATTTCACTTTGAAACGAATTAAATGCGAATTTTAAATGTATCCAAAAATAAAAAAAACCGCAGGGGTTGGGTGGATGGAAGGAACAATGTTTTGTTTGACAAGAACGAGGAGTGTACACTTGAAATGAGAAATTCATTCAAATTAGTCGGGAGTGGGAGAAGGGTTCGGTTCCGGGCAACGAGGATGAAGACGATCGTCGAGTGAAATTGAGACAAAAAAATAAATACCTTTGAAAATGAAAAGCCATACAATTCGGTCGAAGGCAAAGTGAGAGTCCTTTGAATTTGTTGGACACGGAATGGAACATTCAAAGGAAAACCCTCTGAAGTAGAAAACATTTCTTCTAGTGGCTCCACTCTCCAGTGGAAGTCATGATGACCAACAAGCATCAACCGCCCATCAATTATCCTCTGAATTTCCACCTCACCACTTTGACGGGAGGGAAAATAATAGACAGCCAAACAAATTTACCCAGGCATTTCCGTATCCATTTCCGAATTCCATAGCGAAAATTAATTACTCCATTTCATTCCATTACGAAGAATGAATTACCTCATCGCTTATGAATTTCCAAAAAACGCGAAAAATCCTCCAAATGACCGTAACCATCGCCGCCATCAACATTCGCCACAAACCTCACAATCCGACCGTGAAGCCCACAAATTTTTATCGCTGGGCGGCAGTTTTGCATAACGTACCGTCCTTACGTTCGGGATTCAGTTGCAATGAGAGTTTGTTTCTACAGGAATTTGCATTTATTCTGCCCCGCTCTTCACGGGAGAGATATTCAACAGAAACAAAAAAACTTTACTCCATCACATGCGACCACCTGTGCTATGGGCGGTACGATGAGAAGGAGCCGTCGTACTCGGCTTCTGCGGCGGCGTGGCGGCAGGGAGAGTCGCGTATTACAAAAGTACCTGAGCCATAAACAGGCGAAGTGAGGGGAAGTAATTTCCATAATCATGTTATTAAAATAAATCGACAATTTCCTTTTTATGAAACTGTATACGTTGCGAGCAACGTATGCTAACTCGAGCATGCCTGCATTCCTTAGTCGGAGGGGGCACGAAGTGGGTCGTGCTTTCGCTCCAGTCAAACGATGTGAAATTACGTTAATTGGGGAGTGAATGGTGTACAGTGTTTTGGAGCAGGAGAAGGAGACGGGTCCTAATGTGTAATGAATGAAGATTGTAGGACTGGGGAAGTTATTTGCTAAGTTTGAGGAATTAAAGAGCACTGTGTTTGAATTGGAAAAACGAACTTTTCGACGGCGGTTTTGGGCTGAATTTTAATGTGACTTTTGAAGTGAGTTTTTGCAACAGTTTTAGGTCGGGATTTTAAGCATTTTTAGCTAGGCTTCGGATTAGATCAGTTTGGTTATTTTTGTAGTTTTTTGGTCGGTTTTTGAATTGCATTTTGGATCTTATGTGAATTCCTGAACGGAGTCTTGGAGCAAATGTCAAATGTGGCTTTTGAATTTTTGTTTGATTACCTTTCTTGTCAATATTGGAGTTCTTTTTTCGAAAAAATGTTTCCAGCTGTGAGTCAGTCAACTTTCTGACTTTGAAGCTGGCTCTTGAGCGGCTTTTAGATAATTCTTTAAAGTGCTTGTTGGAGCATTTTTAAACTTGTTATTGAACCATGTTTAAAAATAATAATTTTTTGGCTTTTCTGAGAAGCATATAAATCTTTGCCAGTTTTTAGGATTCTCTCATGAGAACAAAGTTTTCAAACAGTTTTCGAAGAACGTTTTTAGAGTCAGTTTCAGAACAGATTTTTCAACTTTATCTTTAAATTTGACAAATCGATTTAAATTTCGATTATTATTTTCCAAAGTCTTAATTAATACGAATTTTAGAGCATTTACCAATAAGGAACTTAAATTTGACGGAGTCTGTGGATCGGTTTTAGAACCGATTTCTTTGATTTTTTGTACAGCAGCATTTGAAGAAACAGACCAATTTTTAAGGCGGCGTTTTCAGTACTTCTTTATATCGAATTTGGAATTGTTTTTGGATCATTATTTGGAATGTTTTTGAAAGCGTTTCTTGAGGCACCTTTTGGAACATTTTTTTTTGAGTGTTTGTTGAACACATTTGGATCTTGCATTCCGTTTGATTGGATTTTGGACACTGACTATTTTAGTACTAACTTTTGGAGCAGCTTTTGAAAGCCCATTTGAAAAGGATTTTAAAAATTTGTCTGAACAGTTTTTGAAGAATTTTTGAAGCAGTTTTCGGAAAATTTTATGAAATCTGTGAAGAACGAAAATGTTTTTGAATGTAATGAACGACTTGGGTCTTTTCGTCAAACGCAAAACAGACAAAGAAAATTGCTCTTCATTTGCTCACCAATTATCAGAAATGTACTTTCGCCAATGAACTTGACCGTCCTACCAATCATCGCGCACTGAATGAATCAGCTTGCCAGATCTTTATGTTGATGGACTCTCTCGTTGTACGATGGACGAGGCGACAGTCGTGTGTTTGTTTTCCTGAGTATAACACGCCTTATATTAATATGTGACCGATAATTAATGACATCATTGCAGCCATCAATAATTATTAATTTTTGCCTCAAGTTACACAGGCACACGTCTCTTCTCTGAATACAGGTTTGCTACAAACAGTCGTCAAGCCATCCTCCCCTTCCCATGCGTTATCCATTGCTATATGAGTTAGGAATCTCGTGATGGCTAGAAGGCCCTTATTGCCACTGAGGAGAAAATCCTGTTCTCAAATATTTGCCTACAGACACGCCATTGGCTAGTCAGCAAAACTACATTTCTGTGAAGCCCCAAGCTATCTCTGTAGCTCCTGGACAGTTCATACACAATTGACTTTTACCTTACTTAAAACCAGACTGTTTCTTTAAGCCCTGGACCACTAAAGACCATTTCAGTCAATCTTCCTTATTTCTTAAAATATTCTTCGTAAGTAAAACTTTAATGTCTCTCTATCCATAGTTTAACTAATACCTCCACGTCCGCTTTCTACAAACAAAACACTTTCTGCCATCGCTAAGTAACAGCTACCGACAAGTAGTCAATATCACACAAATCCGCGGCCCTGCAAGAACTGGTATCAGGAATTCTTTGAGCCCATAGTCAATATCAATTACTTTCCACGTTTTTATTCAATTTCACAATCAAATGCGTTCGTCTCGAGCACCACAGAAGTGCAATCTCTCTTTAGTGCCAGTGTCATGCCTCCGCCACGTCTCATCTGTTGAACATCAGACTCATGCGCACACTTCCACTGAAGAACAACACTTCGACACTCATCACTGGGTTGTGCTCGGCAACAGAACTGACATCCAAAGACGCTGTCATCATCCTCCCTTTCTCCCTCCCTTTCCCTCTCTCTTGCTCCTTCCTCACCAGCGTATAGACGAAGCATTTCAAATTCATCCTAATTGTGAATGAGTTGCAGCAGAAATCCTGGTTAACACCATCTCTGTTTTCTATTTTCCAACTGTCAGTCGTTTCCATCACTGTCCGGCACCCGCTGCCGACCTCCATTGAAGTCCCATTCGACAAACAAACATCTTTACGACACAAGAACAGCAAGGAGCAGCAACACAGCAACAACAGCAACAAAGGAGGTCAATTCAATTTCAGTGAAGGATCCTTAATGCCTTTTGTATGCCTGCGCAAGGATACGACATCGGCAACGACAGGGACAACAAGAACATCAGTTAATTCGTTCGTCAGCAATTTTCATCCATTTAGGGCGGAAAAACAACCGCACGGCGGCGTTCTACTCCTTTGCGCCCCTCCCTCTCCGCCCACCGCTTGGCTTCTGCATATTGTGATCAATTCGAGTGGAAGACGAGGCGGCCTGATTCCAATTATCCGGCTTTTTAATTACGTCGCCAGATGGAGATGTTAACAGGCACGGATTACGCGAGGAGGCACGAGAACCCTAGGCTAGCTGACTGATGGA
The DNA here is from genome assembly GCA_944738645.1 of Eristalinus sepulchralis. Lineage (NCBI taxonomy): Eukaryota > Metazoa > Arthropoda > Insecta > Diptera > Syrphidae > Eristalinus > Eristalinus sepulchralis. Next base: position 5,080,603 of record OX122885.1, on the reverse strand, counting down.
TGGTCTTGTCCTGGCGTTGGATTGTGTGAAAGTTTGCATGCTAGCAGTTGTCTCTGCACGTGGTTGTATTGCTGCATTGTGGAAAGGAGATGAGGAGAAGGCCTCCGTGCAGTCGCGATGATGATGTATCTTGCAAATAAATTGTGGTGACCTAGTAGGGCTGCTGTTCGTGGATGCGCCACAAAGAGGCACTCCATTGTCCATGAAAGGATGAAGGAGGCACACGTCCCGAAAAGAAAAACGATGTACTCCTTTAATGGGAAATTAACGTGCTTCGTCAAGGACCCCACCGTACTGTACTTGTGTGAACGAGTATGATACGGCGTGTGAAAGCGGAAATGCCTCACTCGCATCCTTAATCGTTAAATAGTCCTTAAGCCGGATGCAAGTTAAGTACGTAAACGGTGTATTGATGCCGCTGCTGTGCGGGGCGGCAGTTTAATTCAATTTTATTCATATTACTCGAGTGCGTGGGTGCAAATGCGTCCTTGTCAGCACTCGTGCAGTGAATGGAAATGATTGTGGCATGAGGAAATGCGAATATGTTATCGGATTTGCAGACGTTTGGGTGTTGACTGTGTGGAGCAATGTGAGAGATATCGACGACATTCGAAGAACTCAATGAAATTCAATTAAATTTAAGGAAATTCTGCGAAAGTTAACGAAATAGTATTCTTTTCGAAAGGCATTTAAGATTCGCAAAGCTTAACGAAGTTAAAAGATGCGTAGCGTAGTGCAGCTCAGAGGAGTTTAACGAAAAATTCTGGAGATCAACGAAGCTTTGCAGATCTTAACGAAAGTCAAGGTAATTTCAAAAGATTAAAAGAAACTCAACGAAAAGCAATCAAATTCATCAATGTTAAAGAAAACTTGTCGAAAATCAACAAAATTTTGTGAACTTAACGATAATCAGTGGAATTCAATGACAAGCTATAAAGTTTAATGTAAATCGTGAATTTTTAACGAAATTAAATGAAACTTTAGAAAGCCAAACAAATTTAGCTCAATTTTAAAAAACAAAGGTACCAAGAGGATACGTCAAATGTCCTTGGAAGGACCCTAAATGTGAAGGAAAACGGTAGTTAGAAATCCCAAGAAGGTCATGTCAGCACAGACATTGAAGACATTAACCCCAAAAATTCCTCTCACTTAACACTCCACCGCTAGGCAGGAATCAATTTGTTATCCTTAGCTTAATGAGATCTCATCATGTGTTGGGGCCACGACTTCTGGGCGTTCCACAATTTTTCTATTAACTCCACATCACGTAATCGTTTACACAACTCTCCTCTTCCGCTTCCCTCTGCCCTGCCGTCATCATGTGAGCGACATTAGATCCCAGTCTAGCTAAATCAATGGTATGCACGTACAAATCGCTTTTGGCCGGAATCCCTTTCCGGCCTTGCGTGCCCGACGACATGCAACAACATTGTGAAGCATGTTGCCATATCGATGTGAAACTGGAGGGGATATTTAATTTCGTAATGACCCCCTTCAAACCTCACCCACACACACACATACTCACTTCTCGAGAGAAGTACAGATGTCCTTCGATTTCCTTGAAGCAAGAGGAGACCCGATCAACTCCATGAGATTGCTGGATTGCGTGACACTTCAAACCGTTCGCCCTGAGTCCACGTTTCATTATCGATAACACGAAATGGAATCCCTTCCTAATGCGGGGGGGGCTTAGGGCAGATGAAAACCGGTTTAATTTAAAAGGAATTAGTTATCAGCTCCTTGAGGTCCTGTGTACTTTGTGTGATGGATTATCTGCGGGGCAGTTTGGCAGACGATGATCCTGGATTGGGGGACGGGAAGAGGCGGTATCTTTCATAAATTGCATAAGATAGTCATATTAACCATTTTTCAAACTCTCGCGGGACGGTAGTTTAAAGGGGAGGAGATAATCCCCCATGGAAGCCACCTCGTCAGGACTTTCATGCAAGAAGCAGAAATTATGATGATTTTTGATGGAAAATGGATCAACTCCCAAGACGGTGAACATTAAAAGTGAAGAAGGGCGAGGTAACACAGGGCTGAACATTAAGACTCGTGCTACTTCTTATGACTGTTGCGAAAGAGTCAACTGAGTTCTTGATAAGGAAGTGAATTCTGGTAAAAAATGCGAATTTTTTAAGCGATGAGGAGTTTTTCTTTGGGTTGTCAGAAGAGTGGCACATTGGACCTGCGCTTTTTTCCATAAAAACAAGAGAAACCAACGTATTTTCTTCGAAGAATGGCACGTTTCATAAAAGAAAATGAAAGAGAAACTCCTTAAATCTGCAACACTCCCCCACCAATCTTCAGAAAAGTTAGTTTTTGAAAAGGAAATTAAGGTGTGCTCCGGCAACAATTTCTCCGAATTCTCAAATCTGTTGCAGTGCATGACAGCCATTCTCTTATAATTTCCTTTTCAAAAGCATCTCAGAGTAAGTCCTCCAAGAAGCATTTCTCCCCCCAGTCTCGCCTCCAGGTACAAGTGCTTAGCAAAAGTGCAAACAAAGACTCCGCACAAAAGAGCACCCCGTCTGGTTAGTGCCGCAATTAGACAATGAACAAATGCATACAGCCGTGGGTGGTCTTTAGCAATAACATACTTCCAGATGAATTCAATTTCCTGATACAATGTGGTCCCTCATACAAATTTCAAGAACAAACACACACAACGACCGAGAGAGAGGGTTCGAGAAAAAGGGGTGAAGCAGCACAAGAGAGATTGTTTCAATAGCTTGGGGGATCGGTTTTCATTTGAAAATGCGTTCGTTTGATGGCAACATGAGAAGCGAGATAGTGAATTGATGACTGCTGCGGTTTAATGGTTTTTGCTGAACTATACTTTCAACAACCCCCCCACTTCTGAATCCTTAGAATTTCAGTAAAGGACGTCGCCCAACGCAGATGACCTCAATTTGCATTGGGAATGACTTCAAAATTTGCCTTTCGGTCTTCCCAATCATTCTTGCGGGTGGTGTGGAGTGATGTCATGGAGTTTTCAATTTATCTTAAAACATCATGTTTCGACAGAAAACAAAGCACTCAATTCCAGAATCCCTACAGGATGTAAGACACCCTGCGTTGGTTGATGTCTGTTTGACACAATGTCAAGGATTGTCAGATGGGTGACCTGCTTGAGAGACTTTTCAAGGAAATGGCAGATTCCTGTTGGAGGACGAGAAAATAGACTTCACTCTTAATTGTAGAAGGATCAGTCCTGACAACTTCCGAAGGAGAATATTAAAAACGAATACTCCACGAAGTCACGTTTGAAATGAATAAACTTCCACATCATCAAGGTCATAACTCCCACCTCCAAAACATCCCTCTCACCATTCATCCCTTTAAAAATATTTATCTACTACGTGCCAAAATATCAAGAGAAACATAGCACGTCGGTGGACAAAGCTATCGTGACTAAACGCGTAGCTCGAAAAGTCAAATCTCTTGAAAAATTCACGACGCTTCAGTTCATCTATCTGATGAATCGTGAATTAAGTTCCGCGCTGCAAACTGTGCTGACAGAGCATTATGCAACGTAATCCATAACCTTTCATGGAAATTGTTTTCCTTTTTTCTTCTACTACGCATCTCGTAGATTTTCCGAAAATCCTGGCGGTTCATAGACGCACCCGAGAAAACGTTGGCTAAACAAAAATAAGTGCCCTCTGAGACGCTCATCCCTAACGCCTGCAAATCGTCCGCTTACGACGCATGAATCCATAATCCATTCGGTTTTCTTTTTTAGTAAATATTTGCAAGGACGATGGAGGAAGAAATCGAACGAGACAAACATTCCCAATTGATTTGAATAATTGATATCTCACAGTCGCAAGGATACACATCCGCTTTTGCAAATATCTCACGCAGGGATCTGGCAATAGATATCAATTTTAAGTCGCATATCCAACGGAGTTGCTACTGTTCATGAATATGTGTGCGAGGGAGGAGATTCACCAGCGTCGCAGAAGGTTGCCGATAATAGGACGACTCTTGTCGACCCGTGATGCGGGTCCTGAATGAGCTGTATTATGGTTGATTTATTAAAGTTGAGAGGGTTAGGCTTCCTGCATTTAGTTGTATCCACATTTAAATTTAAAGAAAGTGGTGAACAAAAATGAATATTGCGTTTTAATGATTTTTGGTGCATTTCGATGCAGTTAAGATGAAGTTGGACGCATTTGGACAGAGTCTTTTCCAATTTAGTTCTAACCGCAGATGGATGCAGACTGATGGAATTTAACAAAGCTAAATGTTATTTAACGCAAGAAACGTAATTGGATGCAGTTGGATAAATGTTAACAGAGTTCGGACGAAATTGGACCGATTTGGACACACTTCTCATATCTTATCAATTTAGTTCTGGGCGTAATCGGATGCAGTTTAATCGAAATGGACACAATTCGATGTTATTTAATGCAAGAAATCTTAATTAGAGGTAACTTTGATGTAGATTGGATGAATTTGGACACTTTGGAACATAATTTCACAATGAATCACAACACTGTTGGATGTTATTTAATGCGAAAGAAAATCTAATCAGAAGGAATGGAGCGTACTCTGATGCAGTTTGAACAAAATTGGACACATTTGGACACAGTTCCAATTTTTATTCAATTCCGTTGTGGATGTAGAAAAGGTCATTGCTGATTTTAATCTTACGCATTTAGACCCAAGGATACGTGACTAGACGCAGTTAGACACAATGGAACACATTTGGACAGATTTGGATTAATCTGATGCTTTTGGACACATTTTATATTAAACACAGACAAATCCAGTTGGGAGCAGATGCATGTTGTTCAGACGTTATTTTCCACATAAGAGACATTCGGTTTACACATCTCCTCTGTGGAATCTAATGTCTTGAGTCTTTATGAAGGAAAATTCACTTGAACAAATTTGTTCGTGAAGCACTTTGAAGTGAAAACAAACTCACGTCTTTCTCCGTACTCGGATCGACAATTCCATTAGCGACCTCAACGCGAGCTTAACGCTTATAAGGCGTTTCTTCAGAATCCATCTTCAAAGGCGACTTATTCTTGGAACCACACACCATAACGCTTTGCTTCATTTCAGAAATAACCACAATCGTTGTACTCTTCTGCATATGTTTTTAAAACGACAACGTTGTCAAAACATCTTATTAGCATTCCCTCAAACGCATGTTAGACTCATTTACACCCGTCAAACCCGATTATTAAGAGCCACGTTCCACACGCACTCCATACGCCATCAACCAGGAAATTTTGTCACGAATTCCGTCAGACACTGGTTAGGCGGAAAATTACTTATTTCTTGACAAGAAAGTGGCCACTCCTCAGCACAAAATCTTGGGTTCGTGCGGCCTCAGGCTCGTGCACACGGGTCAGCAATAATTCATGAGCGATGCTCGCGCAACACCAACGTCCATCTTACGGACGACTGTGCTCGTATGACGGATGGCTGCGATTGATGAGGATCCGACAACGGATGGCTGGGTTGTGCTTCTCAGTCGCTGCTCACACCCATCAGTTGGCTTTAAATTTCGAATGAATTTATTTCTGGAGCAAACGTTCGCCGGCAGTCGAGGAGCTGTTTGCGAGAAACTTATTCGATTTTCGTTGGTTCACCCATCCTCTGCCTCAGCTGTCAAGTGATGAGCCATCCACGCGAGGGCTGAATTAGAGTGAAGTGGGTTTCATAAGCGATTATGTTGAGAGTATTATTAGGCTTTTGTTGGGCGTATGTGAGTGGAAGGCGTTCCGCCGCAGCCACAGTCAAGGACGGATGTCAGAGGGGGATATGTCCTGGCAGCAGCATTGTGCTCTCAAATGATTTATTATTCATTTGTTAAATGTTTCGCTTCAAAATGGGATGAAGGGGAGGTTAAAGTACTCGAGGGTGGCGGGGAACGTTCTTCGCTGAACCGTGGAGATAGACCTCACGTAGGGAGAATTTCAATCCTTCATGAGGTGCTGTGAAGCTTTAATAAACAAGTGACAATTCATCAAGAGAAGCTGGAGCAGCAGAGCAGATGAAGAGATTGAAGCTGAAGAACGGGCAAGACATTCGCATTTCATGTGGGCGTGTGGAGGGATATTTTCACTGTTAATGGGACTGCCAATGGAGCAGCTAACGGCATTAAATTCAACTGTGAAGCGGTTTTTTTCTATTCAAAAGAGAAATTTGTGTACCCATCCACCCGATTTCTGGGCATCCTTGTATCTGAACACGGAGTCGGCCATTCCATCACGGAATGTTTGTCCCGAGCCGTGTTTTCTCTTTTTTGTGCAGCGCAACATAGTAGAGGCCTGTTGAACTAGAAACATTTTCACTGACTCATCAGACGTCAGGTGGTTCACCACAAAGATGTCAAGTTAGAAATCCACCGACAAACCCCCTCTGCAGTACCACCTGTGTAGATTTCCATGAGTCCAAGTAAAAAACCAAATTCCCCGCTGCTGGGAACGCAATTTGTGGCTTGACTTCTTGTTGATGTCGTCTCCAATTCTCTCACCCATTGAGCGGGCCAATTAAGAAAGTTTTCCAATTCAACTCGGTCGAGTGGATGCAAGTGTTTCTCGGAAACAATTCCGTGTCTGCTGTTTGCTCATGCATCACGACTGGTATCGAGCTTCAGCGAGCACTTGTGCATTCAAAATTAATTACCACTTGTTATCTCAGAGTTTTGTTATTGTTCTACCCCCCCGACGGAAAGACGCCAGCAATCCTACCAGAAGTTAGAAGATGACGTTGATCGTGGAGACGCAACCCCAAGGAAATACATCTTCGTGGTTAGTTCTATTAAAAGTTTATCTCCGCAAAGAGTTTGACAGCTTGACTAAAAGTTTACACCACGCGAGACTATGTGGCGTCCTCGTACATCTCACCATTCAATTTCTAACTCATGATGATGTCTTCCCCATGCCAAGCTGCGGGGATCAGTTTTGAAAATTATCCGTCCCCGTTTTTTTCCGGCCCGGTCTTATGTGCCGGAAAAATTCAGGACTATGTATCAACGACCCGCTGCGGCCGCAGGGCACGAAAAAAAAACTAATTTAATCTGGCTGTGGCTGGAGAGCAACAACGAGCATTTAATTAAAGATAAGCTTTAAAAAAGTAATTAGCTCGGTTAAGGATTAAAATTGATGGACTTTTATCACGAGGGGTCCTGTTAACGTTGTGGAACTAAGCTAAAGTCATGCACCGCTGGACACCGGCATTGTGGGCGCTGCACCGTGGAGATGGGAGATATGCACTGCGGTTAGAGTTCAATTTGATAAACAAACATAATTTTGAGTCTTTTTTTCTGAATGGAATCGAGCTTGGTGTTAATTGAGGGAGGCAATGGATGGTTGTGATTGAATTAAAATTAACAGTTTAATGGGGTTGGGGAAATGAATAAATTTTTTACAGGCGTTTTTTTTAACAACAAATGGGCTTGAACGAGGACTCGTTTTAAATTTTTTTAGCGGAAAAATAATGAGAACGGAGTGGGGCGTAAGAGAAAGGCATTGTTTGCATTACCAATCATGTAGGTAGGTGAAGTGGTGGCGGACAAGGGTTTGGTGGATTAATTAAGTCTCAGCAGGGGTTAATTGTGTTGCCACAGAGTCCATAACGACTTGATACTCTTAAAACTTGTTTATTTTCTGGACAAAGGCTCAAACTGGTTTGACGTTCAGTTGGGAAACGTTTGGTAGCCTAAATTCACTCGAAGCTTGTTTCCTCATAGGGGATGTTGAGCAATTGCGAAAAAGATGCCCCGGGGTCTTCTCCTCGATCAATTCTGAGCAATTGCAAAGAACATATCCTGGCTTCCTTTCGGTTTCTTTGTCCATAACACCACTCCTTCAGACTGTCTACTCATTGCAGAGTGTCCTAGGAGAACACCTTCTAGATCACGTAGACTCTCCCTACTTAGGTTTCCGAAGGTCCTTTCGAGCCCATGATTCCTTTGCGTATAAGCTTGTATGGAGGAAGTCAGCACTCAAAAGCCCTGCTGGTTATAAGCCCACAGATCACGGTCCCCAATGTTTCCAGGGACACGGATATTCCTTCTGATCCTTATTTCTTTTTTGGATAGAACCTTAGCTTCACATTTTTCTGGCAGGAACTCAGCCTTGATTTCGCATTAAGAGTCGCATTTCGCAGAGTCTTGCCATCTTAAACCTTAGGAGTGGTGATTGGAATGATTTGCCTGCTTGGTTGGCTCTCGGTTCTGGATAACTAATCAACGGCTTCGCGAGGAGTTTAAATTTGCCCAGAATATTTTACAGGGATTGGGAAGTTCACAAGAATGGATGAATTGGAACTATTCCACGGTAATATTTCATACTCAGTCTCAGATCCATCGGTATGGAGTTCTTTTGGGGGAGACTTTCCCTCTCGAGCATAGTTTTGTTCTCGACCACTATTTCTCTTGCAGCAGCCCTACTGCTCCTCCTCTGCAAAGCATTGACAGCTCTCGAGTACATCGCCTTTGAATTACTCTGCAGTTGAGCACCTACGTGGAGGTCACAAGTTCTGTCATTTAGATCTCCCAAATGCCTTAGTAGCACATTCTGTGACAGCCTTGATATGTGAGTTCTAGGTACAGCGCTTGTCCAGGATAATTGTAAGGATTTTTGCCTTCCCTTGAATAAGCAGGTGACATGTTCTTGGTCACTCTTGGCTCTAAGACTCGACCTAACCCTCTAGTGCTGAATGGAAACAAGTTGCAGAAGGATTTTGAACTCAAAACGGAACAGATCGAGAGGAAACAGCTTCGTCTAATCAGTCCAATGAAACGACTTTGACTTGTGAACAACATCAATAACGTATTCCTAAGAAATCAAAGATGTTCGACACTCCTTGAAGTGAAGTCACTCTTTCACAGAATCGAACAGAAAAATCCGTACCACCACACCCCAAGGGATCGTGAACAATTTTTGCCCCAAGAGGGATCTTTAAGCATTCTAAATGTCCTTTTCCTTTTCCTCAACGTGGATGAATGTCATAAATCCCATCACTCGAAGTGAACTCTCAAAAGATGCCACATTCAATTTACAACCCTCCCCACCCACGAGTGGTAATGATTCGCAAAAGCCCCAAATTCTATGAACTGCCAGTCATCGACATCTTCGCCACTCTCCGAGTAGTTGGGCATTCACGGATGTGTGAAGTGACCCCGTCCCAACACAGCCGACACGTGAGTGGAATGAATTTATTCCGTATTCCCTGCCACATCCTTGAACTTCATCAGAAAGTCAATAAAATCCATCGAGTTCACTCAATTAGGAGCGCACTAATAACCGGAGCGATGACTCCGTAAAACTCGAATGGGCTTTCGAAAATTTACGACTAACCCAGCACACACCTTACACCCAGTCTGCAGCCCTTTCGCACCTCTCCGTTTGAAAGTTTGAAGACTGCTACTGCTGCTGCAGGGGAGGCAGAAACTTTCTGAAATGACCTGGAGGGGGACTTTGAAAAGCTTTTGTAAATGCGATGCACACCGCTGCCGCCGACGCCGCTGTTTAAACGAATTCCAATGAATGGCCCAACGACGGTGTGATTGAATTTCAGCGCAGCGTATCGTTAAGAACAGCGATGCCAAGGCGTTGGGGAACAATTAAAAGAGGAAAACTTTCCTGCGTGGGCTCGGGACACACCCGCCCCCAATTGTTAAAATTCAAATGATGAATTTTCGTTTTCACTATGCGAGCATGGGGAGCAGTCCTGGTTTTTTTATTTCCACAACGCCCTGGACTGGGAAGGTGGCGACCCTGATGGAAGTGTGGCCTTCCATGATTTATGATCGTCATGCAGATGGAATTATTTCGTTTAATTCTTTTCTGGGTGTTTTTTTTTTGTCTGCCGGCCGGACAAGAATTTCAATTTGACGAAGTTTTACGACGGAGCCTTTTCAAATGCAGTGCGGTCTTTGGCGGGCGATAAATTGCTGGAAAAATGCTCATTTTTGTAGCCTGGCTTTAATGTGCTTGCGGCTTGGGGGGGACATAAAGAAAAATTTATCTCGAAAGTTGAGAGCGTAGCGTCCACTCTGGGTGGCGATGACTATCTTGGATCTGGTTTTTCTTTTAGGGGAAGCTGTGAACTGAATTGATGCGTGAAGGAGATGCCTGTTTATGACAATCAGCAGTCCCAGGGACATCTGGAATTTCTGACAAAGAACTTGTTTTAATCTATGAGTCAGGGCTGTAAAAAATTTTTACTGACTCTTGTGGTCGTTTCATGTGTGCTGTTGTGAGTTGATCTTGTTTGGTAGAGTTTTGTGTAGGAGTTTTACGTGTCAGTGTGTTTTGTGTGGTCGGAGATATGGTGAGTATTGAGACAAGGATTCTTATTGTCGGTTAAGATAGGTTTTGTGTTTGAAGTAATTTGTCTGAGAAATGGCACGCTTCTGGAAAAAGAGCGTTTCCGATGTTCAAAAACAAGAATAGCACTGAATGCAGTACTTTTAATTTGAAAGGATGCAACTGAAAAAAAAACCCTTACACTGCGGCAGATCCTGGCAAAAACCCTAAAACCCCTCCTTAGCTTTTCAGTAATACAGTGCCACTTAAGAAAAAATTTATGAACGTCGGTTCGATTCCCGGACGGGACACCTCGAATTTTTTCACGGCACCACCTCTTTCGAGTTGCTGACAACAAGAGTATCAATTGTCTATGAAAAGCTTCTCAAATCTCGCCGTTCGGAGTCGGCAAAAAACTGAAGGTTCCTTCTACTCGTAGCACGCCCAACATGAGTAGTTGTTGTAGAAGTTAGGCCCTGGTCCCTTGTTGGCTGTAGTGCCACTCAATTATTATCATTAATTTAATAACGTCTAGTAAGGTATTGAACCATATTCCATGCTGTTCCCTACTCCCGATCATAACATCAGTGCTGTTGACTTACATCGACTCCTTCCTCACTTAAAAAAATCGATTTCCCACTCCTGTCTCTCACTCTCTCACCCGCTCACTTCTTCAAACAATCGATTATTTTGAATGACTTCCCCTTATCGACTGGAAAAAGAAATTCTATAAAAATCTATGAGATAGAATAAGACATCCTCTTACGAAGCACACAAACCATGCATCAAACTCAACGAACCATCTGCTTGTCCTGTTGACTGTAAACACCCTCCCCAAGCCCCCCATCGTCCCTGAAATATTTTTCACTTCCCCGTCGATAAATAGGACATGGTCAATACTGTTTCCTATCGACGAGCAATATCCTTTTTTGGACAACACACATTTGTCTCGGACCCGGCCACATTCTCATGAGAGTGAGAAAGGAAGTTGCAGCCACAACTTGGGACTGCCATGAAGCAGCAATGAAATGCTTGACAGCTGAAATTGCTTTGGATCGTATCTACCGGAAGTTTCACTCCACTTAGAGCAATATTTAACCAAAGCAAAGCAAAAAAAAAAAAAGAATCCAGGACACATTAAGAGGTGCGAAGAGAGACATGGAGATGGATGGTGTTTATTAAAATGGGTTTGCTTTCGGTTATCTTTGCGGTTCGGCGGTTGGAGATGATGGCGAACCTTTTATCTGTCACAACTGGAACTGAGATCCTCTCTCTGAAATCTGGATGGGGGAGGTTGAGCTTAAGTTTCCATTAGTTCCTGTTCGCTTCAGTTATCTGCATGAAGGGCTGTGTAACTTCAAGTGATTGTGGCTTTTCGTCGAAGCCAGAAGGCAACCAAAGTCCCCCCAGATCATCCACATCAGTTTGCTCTTGTTGCATGTGTCACTGAAAATTGCAAAGTATAATTCTCGGAATGTCACCCGTGAACGCATCCCTACACCACACGGTCGTCGCTAACATGCGCTCGACAGACGTTCAGTAGCTTATTTTCCAAGAATGTGGTGTGCATCGACACACTGACGACGGTTTTGCATGCGAAGCAAGCGTGTCCTTGGCAAATGGAACAACACGCGAATGCGAATGGGTATTGATGATTTTCAGGCAGGCTGTCAGCTTGTGGAACTTTTGTCGTACTCGGAGTGCACACCACTCCACGACGTGCTAGGGACATTTAATTTGTGTGCGCTCCACATCTGTCAACTGGCAGGCAATGATGCGAATTTCCTAGATTCCATGAAACGGGTACAGTTTCATGCAGTTCATGACGGGCGCTTGTCGAGAGGCAATTCGTTGTGATTTTCGGAGAATCCCAAAGGATTCACAGAAAATCCGTCGGCAAGGAATGCGGAAAAAATCATTGTACCAACCCAGCAACCAAGTGACACCTTAAACATCCTTGACGCACCACAAAATCAATAACAGGTTCATTTAACTACACGCACACATGAATGAAATCCAAAAATAGCTCCGGCCTGACCTCCAAAACGTTGCGAGTCCAAAAATATGCCATGACCAGGTACATAACGACACGCTTCAACCGCCAGAGGACTAGTATTTTCATTACACCTACGCACTCCTAATCTCGATAAATACTTAATTGACAGAATTTGTAAGCAATTTTGGGGTAAACAATTAATTCCTATTTCCAAAACGCCTTTTCCGGACTCGAAGGGTGTACTGTGCACACTGGGAGACTTTCGACAGCAGTCAATACCTGTAATGTGTTATTCATGAGGACATTCACGTGCTGAATGCCGAGCAAGATGTATTTTTAATTTCGGTCTTGAAGAGATTCATGATGTTTTGCTTGGGCGTATTGATTGGATGGGATGGTGTTGAATGTTTTTAAAGTGCTATCTCTTGAACTATGAAGAAGTCTAATTTAAATAGACCAGATTTTTGGGAAATATTTAAGTTTTTGAATTCAGCATTAAGGAAGTGATTTAGTGTGTCCATCGAAAACCAGTCGGAGTATTGAAAAATTAAACGTTCTGGCTTCGAAAATACAAGAAGTGTGCTTGGAAAACAGTCCTATGTATTTGTTTTTGAAATCAAGATCGTTTAATTTGATCACAGTTGAAGGTAAAACTGTCTCCAATTGGAAGCAGGAGCAAGGAAGACTCCGAAACTGCATTCCTTGAGATAGCGAAAGCTTTGATTCAAGGGACAATGTAACTTTATAGTTTTCAAATCAGTTTAAAAAAGAAATATAGCTGAAGATAGGCACTTTCTGCGTCAAAATCGTGTCTCGGAGTAGCTTCTAAGACTAAAAAAAGACGATTATTGTTAAGATATCGTTTCAAACATGATACACAAAGCTTAAAAACCCATTATCCTACTTACTAAACCCTTCTTTTACATTTAAAAAAAAATTGGATTAGATCCGAAAATATGTAAAAGGATTGATTATAAAATAAAATCAACTTTAATAACTGAAATAACTTTTTTAAATGTACCACCAAACCTTAAAAAACTTGAAATTCTGCACGTAACCATCCTGAAAACGCTTGTTTGGAGTTGACACATGTTGTATGAATATAAAGAATATAAAGTTACCTCGAAATTATTTCAAAATCAACCAATTTTGGTGCAACTTTGTTTAAAAACGACCATTTTTAACGTAAAAAACGCGTTTTTGAAGCGCAAAACTTCTCATTTAAAGTCAAAACAAAGCCCAATCTGAAAGGTCTTAATTCACCCCGTATTGAAACCATTCCACACACATTTCCCAATGATTGAATCAAAAGAAAATTTTAAAAAACTCAAATCAAATCGTTAAAAGTAACAAATGGATTCACTCATTTATTCATTCCCCAAAGCAACACTTCCTTTTTTGGACTCCCCGAATACACATGCACAGTTAGTGCGTTTCAAAGCACAACATTTCATCCAATTAAATTTTGAAACGAACTCCGATTGTGTTGAGTTTGATTCAACTCAGCACTCGGAACAAAAAAACGACAAAATTGGACAGAAAAAAAAATGAAAAGAAAAGTCTCTAGGGCATCCTGCCATCTCAAACTTAATGGAATTCTATATTTTTTCTGCTCTCTGTCGGAAACTATATGTGTCAGGGAGCAGAGTGAATCGAGAATAGACAGTATTCATGCGAGGGAACAGATAGTTGCACACATTCGGATTCAAAATGATTCGCGAAGGATGGAATAATAGACTTTTCCGTGGAAGTTTTTGAATGAGTTGAACCAATGAGGAAATTAAAAAAGTTCAGAGGGGCAGGACGAGTACGATGAAGGATTAATTTGGAGATTTGAGGATAAAAAAAAATGTCGACATCGGAAGGGAGTATTCGGTGCATCTGGCCCCAAGACTGGGGTGCTTTTCCTGAATAAGGATGAAGAACCTGATGAAATTGCAATAGTGAACTGTTATGTTATACTTGAATGAAATAGAACACTGCAACCGTAAGAGCTTATGTCATGAAGTCATTAAAAGTTTGGTCCACGTCGTCTTAAGTTCCGCTTTATTCCCAAGTGTCAGGTGCCTTCAGGAACAGTCGCATAAGAAGTTCCCTCATCCCAAATCACATCTAACAGCATGACATTAATAAATTGCAAAAGTCACAAGCTACTAGACCCCTAATGAGGTCTTCCCCCTATAAACACAATACCAAGAGCCCCGCCCCCCCACCTCTCACAGCATCTGCACATTTGCTCTCAGAAGATTGTCAAGTCATCAGGGACTGTCGCCCTTAAAACGGCAACAAAGCTCTCTTCTCATGTTCACTAGCTGACAAAAGCCATTTTGTCTATCGCGTCACGTATCCTTTTAGGTGGGACAAAACACTCGCAGACGCCACCCTCACATGCACTCAGCGCAATTTTGCGTGAAACGATAACCCTCCAAATGCACGGAGCGAAGTATCCCACCTCCTCTGCATTACGAGGTCTCGCAAATTTCATGGCGCATTGTGCGAGAAGAATTGAGTGGATTGCATAATAGGACCCGGATGCTCCTGCTGAGAGTGCACCGCAATGACGTTCCATTGTCATAAACAGCCGCCCCCCAACCCCTTCCCCACAATCTGACCACTTGACGCAATCAGTGCAAGGATGTGATCCACGTTTGCCCCGCCACCACCGCCGCTGGGTTAAGTTTATTTTGCGAAATAAAGTGCACACCCGCAGGATTCTGTGCGAGGATGCTTTCAATTTCCTGTTGAGCGGGAGATTTTCAAGGAAAACCGACCATCTTTCGCTGATTGAAATTCGCTCAAGTGTTGACTCACTCAGTCCATGGCTGGATTCGCGCTCCTGTCAGGGATAAGTCGTTCTCCAGTCACCGCATCAGCCAGGAGGAAGGACACGAGACGGTTTAGTTGACATCAGGTACACATCCCCGAATGAAATGATTACGTTCGCAATAGGACACAGCACGAAGTCCTGACGTGCATTTGCGAAAATTATTTCATTTTCTTCGAGTGCCGTGCTGGGTGGGCGGGAGTGGAGGATAAAAGGAATTTGCTGTGTTCTATGTTTCAGAGGACGGAGCAGGGATCTAAGGGTTCCATTGAATATGCCACATGATGTAGGAATTACTTACGTGGGGAGTGGGCGCTTCAAAGGTAAGGAATTTGCATTCAAAGGTATCCAGGGACTCATTTCGAAAATTGAAATAGTATGCGAGTGACGGGGGACTGTTTGCGTTTGCCGCCCATTACACACCAATGCACTCGGTGACCGTTGACACAAAGCAAAGCAAACATTGCCCTCTGATGAGATTAATTCCATGATTCTTTACCGCCACGCGAGATTCGTATTCGCCTGAGAAGTCAAAGGCAAAATCGAACCGTAAACGGCCCGTCCAGCAGTCAGACAGGAGAAGTCCTGCTTTGATGTATGCCCTGTCTTTTTAATTGAGTTTGCCGTTCATTTGAAGTGCTTTCGCCAGAAAACTTTTCAGTCTTTAAAGTGGCCTCGCCCGAAATTAAAGCCAGCGTCTCCTGCTCCCGCTCCAAACTCCCAAAAGCCATTAAGTTGATACCAACGTCAAGTCGTAACCATAATTAGTTACCACACTTGAGAGCAACATCATCTGCCAGTGGTTTAACGCATATCTTAAGTGCTCTCCGGTCCGTCACTCGTCCTGCTTGCCGGACAAGCCCGCCGCCGCAGCCGCCGGGCACAGGACAGCCCAAATCCCACATAACTCCGCAAACTCCACAAGCAGAGCGTTCATAAAGCAGACCTCCTATTAAAGTGTCTCCCCGGGGGTCTTGCCGTCCCTGACATTTTCATTAGTGGCTGGCATTTTAACCGCTAACCACTTTCGCATGCCTTGCAATTAAATATATTCAACGATCCACCAACATCTGGACACTCGGTGCGAGCGTTAAGTGTTAACTCACATCGCCACGCACAGGCATTCTGACACTATAGTGCCGTACAGCTGCTGCTGCCGCTGGACGGGGGCAAATGAACGAACGGCCGACGTTTGTCGGACGGGTTGACAAGGCGCGAGCGCGGGCTGTGAAACAGTGAAACATTTCAACAGTGGCTAGGAGCCCATCTACGGGATGTGTGTGCGGACTTAATGAATTGTTGACACTCACAGTGGACTGGGGGTGGGAGTTGGTGTGACTACGGCGTTAAATCTCGGATGTGACAAGAATGAGTAATTGCATGCTACACTGACGTACACGGGCAGCGATAGCTGCTTGAATGATTTGGGGGAGTGTCATTAGACTTTAGGGGAAGCCGCCTCGATGGGGATGCGTACATTCTGACAGAGGTTGACGAACTTAATCAGCGTTTGCCGGAGGAATTTTTCAACACGTTAGATGTGACACGTCGTGGTACTATTTACGAATCCTGAAGAGAGGGCTGGTGAGTTTTACTTCTTTTCAATCTATTACACGACGACAGTGTCGAGAAGAAATTTTGAATACGGGGCTCGAAAGGCACCATGTGCTTGTTTCTTCAACACTGCCTGCCAAAATAATTGCATCTTTCTTTACAAACGATTCCGAACGACAAGGTCGGTGTCGATTTCGATTTCAAAAACAAGTTTGCGTAGAAAAATTAAGGAAATGACTTTTTTAAATGGGTTTTGAAAACAAAATTCTCCGAGAAAATTACAGTTTTTGACCTTAAGAGCATGTTTTTGAAAATCCAGAATCGTTCAATTCAATCATACTTGTAGTTGACAGGTTATACATTTTGAGACTGTCAAATTTCTTGTATAGAAATGTTCAGAACATAATAATCAAACCATCAAAACCCTTTATTTCAAGTGAAAATGGCCGTTTTTGGACTAAATTGCACTTCAATTCAGCTGTAAAATTCTCAGTTTAAGGGAAACATATTAAATAGCCTGAAAGTAGGTTCCAAAATAATTTTCAGCGATGGAAAGCCTGCAATCCCCATGAAACTAATCTTAAGAATGGCAATTTCTGACTCTTAAAAACACATTTTCGAAATTTTAAGTCTTTTTCCGATGACATAGCTTCTTCCTGACAGAAAAGTGTTGAGTCCCAGAGTCGATGTTCATACCCACTACATCCCGATCAATGATATTAAATTAACATTCCACATAAATTTACAAAATTTCCACTTGACCGAAAACATAAATTTTTTTGTCAAATCCCTTCTGATACGATGCCTGAACCCATCCCACCTCCATGAAATGTCCGCTTACCAATTAAACGAAAGCTTTTCGCTTGAGAAACTCCACAAAACAAATATTTCCTGTTCAATGGTCAGCCGTTTAACTCAAAGCGTTTTCTGTGAAATCGCACAAAATCTCCTCAACCGTTTCGTAGCCGAAATTGAATCGCATTAAATGCCGTCGTTGCTGCAATTAAAGCAGACGAATTGATTGCGGCACAGTACGGAATGTATCAAAATTTCATAGAATCCTTTTTTTTGCGTCTTGTTCTCCATGAAGGGACTCGTTTTCGGCGTGTAAGGCGACTTTGTTTTCTGCGCAAACAATTACGCTTTTATGAAATTTTTATGAATCAATTTTTGGAACGCTTTGGCTGCTGAATACACGCGCCGCCCGTCAGGAAAAGGCCGTAATTTGTGTCATATGACTGTATGTGCGTTCACTCATTAATGAGTCTGTTTTGTGTTTCGCCGTATTTAAGAGGATTTCCCCTCTTGTAGTGGGTGGGTAGTGAGCTGTGGATGGTGGGAGGAGGAGCCTCGTTTAATGCTTTAAGAAGGCCTGGAGATTCGGGTAATTTATATGAATTCAAACATTTTTTGACATGGCGGAGAATGAGTGTTCCTTTTTTTTGCCAGTGACACCTTAGTTAAGGTTTGGTAGTTTCAAGTTCAAGGAATAATGTTGCACAGGCCTGTGAAACGTTTCAAATTTCAAGAGATGAAAGATTATCTGTTAAAATGTAACCCATGTTAATGCCTTCAAGAGCGCGGTTTGAGAAGCTTATTTCAGACAGAAAAAATAAAAATGAGTATGTTGGACTTAAGTTTATACATACACGTAAAGCGAAAATATGACCCAGGTCTGTACAGGGTGGACCATCTAGAGATATTCTGGTGTCAACCATGGACACCGACAGCTGTTTCCCAATCGAAACCGGTCAGGATGTCTATTTTATACCTCCGCATTAGGAAGTGCGATTTTAGGCTGCATTGGACCTGCGATTTCATCCCTTTGGACTTTTGTTATGATTTTCCATGAGAAAACGATGTAATGCCGTAAGTTCTGAAATGTTTTCTCCAACAAGATCTTTAGAGTAATCAGCGGCGGCATCCAGCCCATTATTGAGAAAGCAGGTGAAGGTTTCAGTGGCGTAGTGGGTAAATGCCTCGACTTACAATGCTCAGTTTCTATTCCCGGACTGAATACCTTTAATTTTTCCATGGCACCATCTCTTTCGAGTTGCTGACATTACTCCAAGAGTCTAATTGTTCATTAAAAGCTTCTCAAATCTAGCCGTTCGGAGACGGCAGAAAACTGTAGGACCCCTCTACTGGTGAGGGAACGTACAACACGATTTTTCGCTGAAGAAGCTAGACCCTGGTCCCTTGTGGGCCGTAGTGCCACTTCATTATGTTAACTAGTTACTAGTTAAAACTGCTGAGGAAGTTGTTAAGTGGGCTCCAATTGGCTTTTTCATATGGCCAGGCGGATATTTTTGGATAGAACATGAGGAATAACATGAGGAATAATCCGACAAGCCTATAAGTCAATGGAACATTTACAAATTTGGATGTGAGATGAAAAACAGCTCCAAGGTGTCGACGGGGTAATATCCAACGTCTGGTGTTCGTGTGGGATCCTCTTCAAATTGTTTTCCTCAATATCCTATCGATCCTGAATGTCTTAAACAATAGAAATCGCCCGTAACAACGATTTCAACGTGAGGATATAGGGAAACGATTCTTTTAATGGAATCAGTTAGCGCATTAAAGGCGTTGAAGCTTGGACTTCTATAAATGAAGCATTAATGGATTACAAAAATTCTTCGAAAGACAATAACACCAGTACTATGATCAAGCGCAGAATAACTTTTTCCAATTGTTGGTTCCTTGGGCCCAGGAGGCAATTGAGTAAGAGTGCCATCTTTTTAGGTCCCAAACTAACTCTGATCCTTCTAGTTTTGCTCTTTGAAACTGGATGAAGAAGTCCTTGTTTGTATTTCGAGAGAAATATTCTACGTACTACCTCTGGTCCTATTTGCAGTGGGAAGGAGGATTCAGTCACGAGCTATACGGGCATCTGATCCAGCGCTTAAGATGGCTGGGCAGCGAATGGACACCACAGCTGAGGTCCGAAGGGTCTTCGATTCCAACCATTGGGACAACGTGGTACCTTACATCTTCGAACGAAATGACGCACTCAACTGGAGAAGGAATTTTACAAACTTGTTGTGCCCAACTAGAGGCAGGTCTCAAAAGACCGTGTGGTTGATGAATGGACTCTTTAGTAGTGGACCAAGTGCACCCTTATTGTGTCACTAAGCATCAAGCTGGCGACGGAGTTGCACGTACACAGCAAAGAGATTGGCTCCAACCCTCTCGGAGTTTACCTTCCATAACAAACAACGACAACTCCTTTTTCGTTCTGCATTGAAACTGACAAAGAATATGAAAATAAATGAAACAGCAACATGCGGTGTATCCAAAACATCTCGGACGGCCAAAGTTTTGCAGCGTGCTGCTCTTGCTGTGTGAAATGAGACCAACAAGGCATGTAATTGAGCCTTCAAGCAGTAATTCCGATCTTTTGTCAGAAGACTTTCGAGAAACTTTTCATGTTTTCGACTTGTAAGACTTTCTTCTTTCACTGCAAACAATCATGTTCAATTGGTTTATCTGCTGCTGAAATTTCAAATCAATTGTTGACGATCAGAAATGGTGCAATGAGAGTTGATACAACAGAAATAATGACAGTGTCACAAATTTTGTTTTGAAAGTTGGTATGACTTGTGCTTATCGCCACTGTCAAAAATAACAGAAGTGACCAATGTTCACTTGAAGACTTTATGCATCCTCCTGATGTTGTCAGCATTAACAGATGGCCTTAAGCTGTTTCCCGCAATTGTGATGACAGTTCCTCTTAAACCAGCATATCATTCGACATTTGAAAGAATTCACTGAAAGAGTTACTCTTCGAGATATGCCACAACCTTCTCTCACCTCGTGACCATTTTATTTGAATTTTCTGCTCACAAAGCGTAGCAATTTGCAGCCGGACTAAATTTTAATTTAATTCCCTATGCGGGCGTTGATTTGAGAGCAAACACAAATGACCCAATTTCCGCAAAGTAATTCATTCTAAATCACCACCCACCACCCACCATTCACATTATTTCCAATTATAATTGTTTTATTGAGAATGAAATTTAAACAAATCGCACTCCGTCACGCTTCAAAGACCGATTGATTTGATTTCAAAAATGAAAAATGAATAGAGACGGTCGTGGTGGAGCGACCATACATCCGCAATGTGTGTGCGGCAGAAATTCGAGGACGTTGGTGGGTTTGTAGTTTCACTCCTGACGAATGCCTGTGGCGAATGTTAATCACAAAAGTTGTTTCAGGTTTCTGCCTTTTTTCTGCCGCCCTTTTTGATTTTGTTTGACTTTCTGATGAGGTGCGACTGGGGGTGGTGGAAAGTTTGATTGGAAAGTCTGGTCCGGTCTTTCCGACACAAGGTAGTTCACTAATTATGATTAGTGTTGGAGTGGAATTTAGTTTGACGTTGACCATTGGTAGTGCTAATTGGAGGGGGTTTAACTTGCGTAGTCTGTTTGTGGATCTCGGCGAGAAGTGTGAGTCAAGTGTGGTGATGAGTCGCTGGTCAAATGAGAAATCACGATGTCGAGGCTTTTCATTAAGCCCACTGAAATGTTTTAAGCAAATGGAAATTGTGTTCTGGGATCTCTATCCCATTCACAAGTGAAACGAAAGTGTGGCTGACTAATGAAATGTCTATTTAATTTCGGACGGAACAGCCAGCACCTTCACGGCACCACCTCTTTTGAGTTGCCGACAACCCGCAAAGAGTACTAATGGTCTATGAAAAGCTTCTCAAGTCCCGGAATCGGCAAAAAATGTAGGTTCCTTCTACTCGTGAAAGAATAATACCACGCACAACACGAGTAGTTGTTGTAGAAGCTAGGCTCTGGTAACTTGTGGGATGTAGTGCCATGTAATCAATCAAATGGCCTGCCGAAGCATTGTCATTATCCTCAGAGCTCGGCATCTTCTACTAAGTGATCGGGGCAACAGACCATTCGATCCTCAACTATCGACTCTTACTGATCAGAAGATTAGTCCAATTGCAACCAGGCGTACAGTTGAACAGAGCAGGGGTATAGCTGAAGGTACTGCAGGGGCCCCAGGTGGTGGTTGGTAAATGACTTGCACACGGTGGTTAGCTGTGAAATCCCAACAAGCAGCCACAGACCAAGAACGGCAGGGAAAGAAGGAGTAGCGTGAGCTTCATGCTCAACTGCATTCACGTAGCTTCAAAAAAACGTCAAAAAATACATCTTTTAAAATATATATTCGCATCGTTCTTATTCGCAACCCTTCATGTTCAGTTTTGTTCCTCTCTCCTTGACCTCCTCGACTGCAAATATCAAATATCGAACAGAGAACATTCGCGGCATCTGGGCAGCTCCATTGGATCCCTGGATCATTGAAGGACCAAAACGACTGGTCCAGCATCTAACGATGCAGGCTGCATAAACCATCAATCGAAACCCACTTCAATGTAGATCCTGTTCAACTCTGCGGGCGAGGTACATTCAAATGAACAGAAAACTAAAATCTATTGTAAAATGAAACTCTCAATGCATTATTTTAAATACTCTAGCATCCACTTTAAAACTCTTACAAAGGATACCCCGGCTCTGCAGGCACACAACCACTACCAGCCATTGTTGCGAAGAGGATTGTGGCATGTGGTGGTAGGGGGATGGGAGGGGCGCTCATGGTAAAATCATAAAATATCACTTTACCATTCGCACACCTCCTACCAGAGGTACACGAGTATTTGTTTTTAATTTTCACTGCAGTTTGCAAAGTAAGCGAATTGTACAAGGATTTGTGGGACTCTCCTAACCCTGTACCATGCATACACAAGGGCCAACAACTTACCCGCAGGAAAAAGATACTTTCCCATCATATGTATCTCTCGGATGGGGCTGGGCGTTGCTGGTGGTGGCGGGGTAGGGCGACAACGGCGCGACAACCACTCTCACAAACATGCACACCGCATAGATGTCCTGTGGGCAGTGTGTCTATCTGTTGCTGCACCCGCACCACGGCAAACGTGTATTTGTGTGAACCGCAAAACAAATAACACTCACTGAGTGAAAAATGACACTGGCATCCACTTGGAGAAACTGATGGTGCAGCCGATCGGTGGCGGGGGAGGGGGAGAGAAATGCAATATCCAAACAGCAATCGGCCACCAATCAGTGGACTGGGTCGGTATTCCCGTCACGCACGCACAATAAACAACACAAACTCTGGCAGCTGATGATTCGGCTAATTACCATTGTCGAGACGGAGGTAGAGGAGCACCGGCCACCACCCCATCACGTCCGCAAGACAAACACACTCGTCTCGGAAGCCGCGATCGAAACGGGAGCAAACTTCTACAAAACTCCTCGAGTAATTACAAAAACTTTGGACTGCGAAGAACTGGCACAAGCCTGCCTGCCGCCCCAGCAGCAGCGCACAGAGACACTCCGAAATCACGACCGCGGATGTTTCCTAATTGGAGATACACTTTTATTTACTTTAGCCGACGACGCGACGGGGGACGGAGATGGGAAACGATGATGACGATGACGACGACTTTTGTGGCGAAGAACATACTTTCCGCATGATCTACATATTCAACGTGATTCGCAAGAGAAGGATGCGATACAGAGGATGCACACGCGACGATGACAAGTCCCAGACGTAAGCCGGAAGAGTGCAACAGTCTCGCGTGAAGTAAGCCGACCTAGCACGCTGAAGGCCAGACACAAACTGGATGGTTGGTCACTTGTGATTTGGTGATAGCAAAGTTCACGATACACTCTCTGGGAGAGTGGGTGGCATGCGCAGTTCGTGGGAGAGTTTTGAATCCTTTCGAAGACTCGTGGAATGATTTATGGGATGTTGCGGGCAGCATGTTGATAGAAGGCGGGGATGGAATGTTGCGAGCAACATCTGCTGTAGATGACATGACTGGGGATGATGGAAATTCGGTTCAAAACCGGGAGGAAAGTGGCCATTCGGCAAAGATTGAGTGTGATGGAGGTTTGAGGTTGCAAGTGGACGGGTAAACAGTTGTGAAATTTAGGCGCAATGTAGACTGTGAAGCTTCCATTTCAGTGTGGCATAACTTTTCGTTGCCGTAACCTTTAAGATCTTTATCCACCCTCCGGACTTCATCATTTGACAGGTGGAGTCTCTTCTAAAGAGAGACAAATTTCTGCATTCAACCCATCATCACTCCCCAAACTCCTTCTTCAATGACCACTGACATCCCGCAGCACTCTGAGTTGACCAAATGCCCCGCAGACAGCCAGCAGTCATTTCACATTAACACAAGTCCTCACAGAACTGGTTATTTGAAAAGTTTTCCAACGTATATCCGACATTCTCGCTGCGAAATTGAGCTCTAAAAACCAAATCTCCTGACATCTAATTCCGGAAGAACTGACGTGCAACGTATCCCACCCACTCTACCCCGGGAAAGTGCCCACAAATGAACTTGTTACCATCGAGAGTGCCATTAGACCCCTCCTGCCGACCTGACCAACTTTAGAAACGCTCCCCAAAAAACATAGACAAGTCTCGCTCACAGTTTCTAGCAATTTTTCGTTTCTTTCTGTGGCGTTTGCCAATGAAACCGACCCCATGTCCGAACTCTCAAAACCCACATCTGTTCGCTTTGGAATTTCCATCGCAACCCTCGTCCGCCACTCTCAAATGATGACCAAGTTCCGCCGCCTTATGGATGGCATTTTATCTCCCGCTTCCACCGCTGCGTGTATTCTTCCCCCTCGCCCGGAGAGGCAGGCTTTTGTGTGGACAAATTTCTTCCTATTCTCTCGACAGGAATTTGGGTCGTTCAAGAGAACGGTTTTTTTTCTGCGAACAGAGATAGTTACATACTTTCACATAGAAAAAGGATTAGACCACCATCCTCCGTGGCGGAGGCGGGATGCGCGGTGGAACGGTGTGAGGGAGCGAGAATCCCAGTTTTGGCAAGTTGTGAGTGAGATAAGGCCGTAACCGAAAATTGGAAGGGATTGTCAGTGGATCTGAGCCGGCGACGAGGACTCAGTTGGAAAAGGGACACAAACACAAAGATTCAGGTATTTGGCAGCACCATAAGCAGTTGATGGGATATAAAAGGGAAATAATTCACTGGACGGGGTTCAAGGCGATGGGGAGACAAATGTGAAGTCCTTTCGTCGATTTAGAATTAATTTGGTAATCAGATTGAAGGGCGAATGAACTCAATGACCTGTCATCGGGGATAATCATCGTTTTCATAAAACGACTGACCCTCCTCTGTGATGGAGTGAAAGGTGACTTGGGAAGGGTTTGTGAATTGGACAGGGTGGAGGTGGTTTTGCTTAGGACTGTTGGCATTTTTAGGAGACGGCTTATGGCTGGTGATGTGGATTGTCACATGAACAGTCGTAAGTTTTGCGACAGCCTTTTGGCTTCTATGAGAGAAAGGCTCAACGAGAGTCTGAAGGAAACTTGCAATTTATTGTTAACTCGGAATGGCGGGATTTGAGAAGCTTGACAGGAATGCAACCTGTGACAATCTGCACAGTTGCAGGTGATTTTATGCAGAATTGGAAATGCTCTGATACAATTTGCAGCGCCTCACGGGGTTTCCTATCATTGTCAACAGGTTGCTGTGCTATCACGACCCAATTCTGAAACGTAACACTCTTGGAATAAGGGAAGGGTAATGATGAACATATTCACCGAAGATCCCTCACTTCTGCTTGAGACTTGCTGAAAAAAAAATATTCCACATACGCCCGAGTTCCCTCCGGGTGGGAACACTCTCATCTAACGATTAGACGTTAGAAGTTTGCATAAGAGGAAAGTCCTTTCTCAAAGAACAGAGATTCAGTTAGATGCGATAACGATAGGTCCAGTATGCTGTTGAATGGCGAAGAAGCACGAACGTTGCCATAACTTGAGGAGGCGGTGTCAATGGGATTCTTGATTAGTTTAAGGGCAGATTCCTTAATTTTCTCTCTGATCTTGTATACAATGCGTCACTGCATTCCCCCTGCACTTTCTATGCTCACACGATTTAAATTCTCCTTGGCGCTTTTCTTTTCATCGAGACGAAGTGTCGCCGCATTTATAGAAGTTTCCTCAAATCCACCCACAACGTGACAAACATTCCCCACTCTATAACGCCTCCAACATTAGAATAGTCATCGAATTTCCCAGTCTCCCTGTCTATCTGCCACATGCCCCTTTACAGCTTTGCACTTGAAAAGCGTGCCATTCCTACTGTCCATTCACGCGCTTTAAAATTAAAATTCCCATCACAACCATCACTCACAAAAACAGAAAAAGGACTCATCGAGAAACGTGGCCTCCCACCGTGGGTGGGACTATCGTGTGGTCAAGTGTAATCGATTTCCAATCACCTTCGTGCCAAAACCGTCAGCGACAAAAAATAAATGCAAAATCCTCAACGTATCGCATCCACTCGAGAGCATTGCACACCGACCGCAGCCCAAGGGCCCGGGCTAACGAAAGGCTTTAGATGCCTGGATTCAATTAGAGCTGTTGCCACATGAAATAACTCATTAGTGACACGCAGAAATGTTTTTGCCTTAAATTGGTTCGTTGTGTTCGTTTTTTGCAATTAACCAAGGCGACGAGACTTGAGTGAATATCAATCTGCAGAGACGGAGGTGGTGGCAGACAGGTAAATTTTGTTTGATTCAATTTGCGTCTGGGTCGTGAACCCACTTCGTTTCAACAATCAAGGGATGCCACACGGCTTCTCCACACCACCACTCGATCCACAACTGATTCTGGCTGAGATTTACTGCGAAATTTATGAGAAGCTGCGGAGAGAGTGTGCCAGGGTTCATTGCATTGTCCTTAAATGT
The DNA here is from genome assembly GCA_944738645.1 of Eristalinus sepulchralis. Lineage (NCBI taxonomy): Eukaryota > Metazoa > Arthropoda > Insecta > Diptera > Syrphidae > Eristalinus > Eristalinus sepulchralis. Next base: position 5,054,170 of record OX122885.1, on the reverse strand, counting down.
CTTTGACCGCAGAGTGGAGAGAAGAAATTGAAGAATGACTGCCAGACCTTTCGGGTGGTGAAATAAAAGTCTGAAGTGTTTTCCAGTTAAATAGTCTGCCAAATTAGGAGATTCGGATTCGAACTTGTCTAGACCAGGGTGGAGTCGTTAAGTGCGTTTGCTGTGGCTAGGGAGTCAAGAGTCAGGACTCTTTACACCTTGCTTTAATTATTAACAAGGCACTTGACATCTTTCTGATGATCCCAAGGAAAAATCTCTGGGTAAATAGAATCTTTTTCTCTTGAAATATCCTTTAAAGAAATCATTCCCTAACATTAAATTCAACTTTAAGAAGTACATTGTGGGTAGGAGTCGATTTGAAGGCATGTCTTGGTCGAACAGTAAGCTTTTTGTACATCAGGTGGGGGACGGACTTCAGACCTCAATGCTTAAATCCCGATTCGTCCAAAATTCAAAAAGAACCAAAATCTTCAACTCTTCGAAATATGGAAAAACGTCACAATTCCAAGGTGTGTACAATTATGAAAAGACCGAAATTCATCCTTCAACCAAATGGAGTCTTCATCTTCATCAGAGGAATCGCGGGGCAATGCAAGTAAAACTAGAGACCTCCTCTCAATCCACTAAAACTCATCCACCATGCGACCTTGATCCAACCACTTCTCTCTGGGTATGCCGAGCGGTCGCCTAGGTGATAGAATCACATCTTAGGCATGCTTCGGAAGTCGTGATGAAGGTGACATACGTACTATGTGGCTAAACCATAAAAATATAGCCAGTTTGGTTCACAGAATAGCAGGCCATCATTGAGTTCTCTTGACTTGTCGCCTCGTCTCACCCTATCCTGACGATCACTTCCTGCACAACAGCACAGAAAAATCTCTTCTCGGTAGCTTGAAATGCTTTATAGCATCCAAATCTAGCACTTCTCCAGCTCCAAATTCAACTTCAACTCTCCTATCCTCCAAAATGATCCTCCTCCGAGTGATGTTTGTCGCAGTTCGATTTTTCTTTTCTATTTTGAGGTTTTGGATCTCGTCATTTCTGGATTGTACGCAACACACATCACTTGCTACTCCCACGACAATCTCAGTTAAAATTACAGCACCCTCCTCCAGTGTTTCCGGACAGTTTTCAAATCAACGTCTGTACTTCGAAATATCTAAATAATTCTGAAAATTATGTCTCCAATTTCAGTCAATCAGTACCACAGGCATTACTGACTGAAAGAGGTGACAGACACATTATCGTCTGTGATCCAGCCTTTTCATCACACGCCCACAATTCACTAAGCAGACCTAACCAAATGACGGACATCAGAATTTCCCAGAAGGCAATTAAGTGCTTCCAACAAACTGTCTCTACCTCTGTCTCTGCTAACTGCACCACAGTCCCCACCAATATTCCTAAATCAATACAGGAATGTCGGTGTGTCTTGAGTGAGTTACAAGAACATTACCAAGCAGTTATGCAAATTGTCTCCAAGCAGGGAGTGGAAGGAGGCGATGGCAAGAAGCCAAAGATCGTAAACATCTTTCAGACATCTGTCGCCGTCACAACAATTTACAATGAAGCTTTAAGGAAATAAATTCCCGAACCAGATGGCAATGGCTTCTTCTTTTGATTTTTTAATCAAATCCATCACCTGCCTTCCCACTCACTCAGTCTCTATCTCCCCCTCTTTTCGCACCCTTCTCTGGCTGTATGCCTACCACTGAGCCTACCACTGATGTCACAAATGAAATTTTCTTAGTCAACTTGATGCCCACCGATCCGGATGACCTGCCTGTCTCGGCCTTGCATTCACCATCACCATGTGGAATTATTTCTGGAGTGCATTGCAATTGTTTGACACTTCTGTGTGTTTTCGGAGCGTACTATATTTGTGCCTTGACTGAAGCACATTTGAAATTGGTTTGCTGGTTGACTTTTAATGTAGACTAATTGATTGATGCCTTATAGTTCTCATGGGTCATTGAGGAAGATTTTGACGGAGTAGTTAACAGATGCAGAGCAGGTGAAAGACAATTCTTCCTCGTTCATACATCGTTTATAAAAGTCGCTTAAGGGACACCTTGCAGACTTGCTCCTCACCAATTAGCTACGTCTTCCTCTCCTTATGCTTAGATGAATTTCAAAACACGTCTTAATAAGCTTTCTTGGAAGGGTTTCCCTGTTAAAGTTGCTTTATGACAAATTTCGATTCTTTCCCGTGAAAGGCAGGGAAGTCTGACAGTACATGGCCCATTATTTCTTTTAGCTGTTCACAACTCCAACAGATTGCTGTGCTACTTAGACCCAATTGTACCACGTAGCAACCTTGGGACAGGGTCATTTCAATCTAGGGCTATGAGCAAGAGAGAGATCCGAAGATCCATAACTTCTGCTTGAGACTTGCTGGGAAAAAAATATTCCACATACGCCCGAGTTCCCTCAGGTTGGGAACACTTTCATCTTACGATTAGACTACTGGTGTCCTTGCTCAAAGAACATAGATTCAGTTAGATACGACATCGATAGTTCCACTTTGCTGTTGTAATGAGGCGATGGCATTGGGATTCTTGATTAGTTTGAGGGCATATTCCTTCCTTTTCCCTCTGTTTCTGTATACAATGACGGAGCCAATGGAGGATGCGATAACGGAAGCGATAAAGGATACAATGACGGACGATATAATAGACGCGACGAGGATGCGGTGTTAGTCGCCATGATGGGCGATGATGGACGATATGAGGGGTGTTGAGGTGGAAACGATGAAAGACGTGATGACGGATGCGGTGAGGAACGAGATGAGGAACGCGATAACAGACGCGATGGCGGATTCCTTGATGGACGCATTGGCGGACTCAATGACGGACGCAATGACGGACATTAAGGCGGAAGCGATGAAAGACGTTCGTAGGACAATTTTACGGAAGCGGTGACTACACTACACTACGGGCTATACAATGGCACCGAATTGGTACATTGTCCAATCTCTTTCCTCAGTTGGCTATGTAGGGTGAATAACAAACAATCATCTGGCCGGAGAAATCTTCGACAGAGACAACGCGCTAATAAATGCACATGTCCACGGTGTTGAAGCCACCTAGAAGAAAATGACTTAATTCAACTTAAAGTGCATAGCTGACAACGGCTAGAGTAAGGCTGTGTGATAGATAGAGAGACCAATATACCAAGGCACAAATCAACCTCAAAATTGTAGCACAGGCCAAAAAAGAGTTGTTTGTAATGGAACCATAAGATAGGCTGACCTGTGTGCAGTCAGTCTGGGTATTTTTAACTTGATCAAGCTCACTCAACTAAACGGGACAAATGAGGGGACAGCTTAGTAAATCAAAGAAACTTGAATTGTTGTCACCAAAGTTGAGACGAGGGCGACTATACGCCACTGGAAAACAAACTTTCTATGACTTCTTTTTCTTCTTCTTATGGCACTACAGTCCGGGCTTCAATCAACATGCCTCCCCATCCAGCACGATCTTTAGCTAGCTGCCTCCAGTTGCGCACAAGTTGGTTGAGGTTCTTCTCCACTTGTGTGCGACACCTTATCCCAGGCCGTCTTCTGTTGCATTGTCCCAAATGGCTTAGAATCGAGACTGGAATTCTACCATTCCTTCACTTCAATCACTCTAAATCATGATTCTCCACCCACTGTCCTGTAAAGAGCCTCACAAATGATGGAAAGGTGGCTTAATTTTAGCCTACAATTCATTCCCTCTCATCCTACTCTCAATTTATTCGTTTTTATGCACGAATTCGTTAAACACATCTGTGTATCCGTGGCTAATGAATAACTAATGTGCTCTGCGCTCCTCCCCACCTGTAATTAGTTCAAAATGTTCGCAATGAAAACTGTAAACTGTATTGCAAATATTTTCCAACTTCGCCTACACATCGTCGCGTATTTGCGAAATAATTAAATTTGATCTCGACCCCCCGCCCTTTGATCCTTGGCAATCAAACTTCAAATTTTCGACGATGGAATGTTATGTTTTTCCACTGGCAGAGTCGGGTTGCGAGATATGAATGTTCATTGAAATGCCGTCGCCCGTTTGAACCCCATCTGTCAGTGTCGGTCTGTCGGCCTGCATTTGTTCGTTTGCGCGAGAGCGAATAAAATATGTGAACTATCGGCGGCGAGTGTCAATTTGTGCATCAAATGAATTCGATATGAGCACGGAATTCCTATTTTGGCGGACAGCCTGCCGGGGGAGATAAATTGGTTGCTGATGTAAGCCGTTGTGCAGTTCGTTGGAAATGCGAATGGGATTAAGTGTAATTCAGTTCTGATGGAGGGCGTATTGATTGAATAATTCGACTGAACTGAAAACCAATTACTGGCAAATAGGGCGTTGAATGGTGCAGTCTGTCCTTAGGCAAAGCTTGAAACGTTCAAGCTCAAGTCTCGTTGTCAAATTCAAATTGAGTAAGGATCTTAATTGGAAACTAACGATGTGTTAATTAAGATGATAGCGGCTTACAACAGATATGTTGTGTAGGACACAACACTTCGCCGGCCTTAAAAGTCTTTGAAGCCGATCCAATACGACAGAGAGATGGCGCACAAATAAAGACAACTAACGCGGCAGCGTGCCAGCTGTAGGACCATATTCACAGAGTCGCAGTCGCAGTCGCAGTCGCAGTCGCAGTCGCAGTCGCAGTCGCAGTCGCAGTCGCAGTCGCAGTCGCAGTCGCAGTCGCAGTCGCAGTCGCAGTCGCAGTCGCAGTCGCAGTCGCAGTCGCAGTCGCAGTCGCAGTCGCAGTCGCAGTCGCAGTCGCAGTCGCGGTTGCAGTCGCAGTCCAGTCGCAGTCGCATTTTAAAGCCTTCTTCTGACTCCTGTGCGTTTATCCTCAGTCATCTGAACTTAAAGCTCTGCCATCAACAAAGATGCTTTCTATTTGAAAATATCGACGAAAACATAAATTCCTTGCTCCTTCTTCTGATTTCCAGCCACCTGTTGCGAACATCACTCCAACTGCCACTCGTCCAGCGAAATCCTCTCGAATTGAAGTGCACACCCCGCGCAGGTGCTTCGGGAAATTTATGACATCGATTGGAGGAGAAAATTCATTTCGAGGACACCTGCACACTGACTCGTAAGTCGCGTCCATCGGGTCCCAATTGCAATGAACTCATCTTTCCACCTGGACTTGGCTCTTCCCCAGAGCATCCTCAGTCCCCCAAAGACTCAGAGCTGATGAAGTTCGAAGGAATTACTTTGCTTCGCGTGTTCCCGTCGTCGACGTTGTCCTTGGATTTATTTGATTAATCTGGCAGAAGATGGCACGACATGCAGCAATATAGCACGTACTTCCTGCGAATGGGAATTGCGTACGTAACGTGCCTCTGTCGATCGCTGCTGGGCGGACAGGGACTCGGGATAACAGAGCAGTTTATAATTTTTATGACCTCTCACGTAATCTGCACAAATTTACCGACAAATCGGAACCATTCAAGTGTGGCCTCTAAGGCGAGGGATGTAAAGAGGGACGAAGAGAGCTGATTTATGGGCGAAACCAATTCAAGTGCCAACACATTTTGGAGATAAGTCTTCGGCTTAGATGTTCGGCGAGTGAAGGAACCTTGTAATTGGAAAATACTCAACAAATCATGAAGTGAAGTTATTGTCGGCGATAAGTGGTCGAAGATGGTGGTCGATTTACGGGGTTGGGGTTGAGTGGGAAGTGTGTGGGATATGAATGATTACATGTTGCTTTCGGGGGGTTCTGAATGGAAGCCAGAAAGGAACTTCTCTAGGTGTCCTTGTATTTTATTTGCTTCCACATAAAAATGATTCCCATTCTCAAATCGTCTATTCACCACAATTCAAACTTAAGGACATCGTCCTTTTATTCAAAAAAAAAGAAAAAGAAAAAACTCCACAATTCCAATTTTCTCCCAAGAGTGGTTGAATCCCCAGAAAATCCCTTGACTCCCATCACTGCATCTGACCTCAGCTGAACTCATTTCGTCTGTTCGCCTCATTCGCTGGGGATAACATCTCAAATTCTTGTCTCTACATACCCCTACGTCCCCTGCGCACATTCAGCGTCGTTGCTGAAGAATCAACCCAACTAACGACTGCATCGAAACATCGCTTGTACAGCATACGGCGCCAGACTAAGTTGATTGAAGTTTTCGTCAAGCGACATCCTTTGTCTTCCCCACCCACAGAGGATAAAGCAACACCAGCAGCGGCAGTCTCTGCATATGCTGCCACTGTGGCTCGTGAAGGTGTCGGATTCCTATCGGTCGACGGCGTGACTGCACGGCTTTTATCGATTTCTATTGATCTGCTCCCGCCCACGCCCTCTCGCATACACAGCCCAAAGGATGAATATCCTCATTTAATTGAACACACAATGAATGTCAAGCATCCTGTGTGTGAGTGGGGTTGGGAGAAGGGGTCGCTTCATGAATCTCTGCTTTGTCTGTAGTAATGTTCGTCAATGAATGACTCTTCAGATATTGTCTGCCACTCACACAGTCATGGTAACGAGGCTGGTGGTAATTAGTTCGTAATTTGTCATAATCACATCCCATTGAATCAATGAGACTACAATCGTATGCTGATGCGTCAGTTGTGTCCTTTGCCTTGTGTGTGGAGTATTTGATTATCTTCAAGTGAATGCACACTGAGATGAAGTGAATTTGCCAGGGGAAGGACACGAATTTGAAGGACTACACGGTGGGAAGTATGAACAAGTCCTTTGCATCAGATTTTGTTATAATTTTGATCCAAATTTCACTTCATTGGAATTAAGATCGGTTAAGGAAGGGAAATTTGAATAAAATCTATCAATCCATTTTTCTTCTGAGAATTAATTTCTGACGCATAATATTTTTAGTACTTCAAATCACAGGAATTGTCACTTTGGATGAATATTTTTAACACATTTTAATTTTTTGATACAATTTTCTGATCAGAGAAAATATTGTGATGGCAAAAGATATTTATTTGACCAGACGAACTGTCTTAGAGGTCGATGGGTTGAACACCTTAAGCAAATTACGACAAACTTTTGACCAAGGACAACCAATTCAGACAGTATAAGGAATTTCTCATCATAGACAAAAATTTGTTCCACTTTGGAGCAACATTTTCGAACAAATCTTAACATTTAAGACCTTTCCGCAATTTTCTGAGCAAAATTTATTATACTTGGCCCAAAACACGTCTGACGAAAAGCTTAATTTTGATCGACGTTGGATAAACATTTTGGAACAAGTCGAAGCTTTAAGGCCTTCTGATTTTTTTTGATCTGGGGAGGAACGTTTTTTGAACAAATTTGAGTATATAAGGTCTGAGAGAACAGAATGAGGTAGGACTCTCAGATGATGGATATTTTTGACGAAATTTTGACTCATTTGCCACTTTTCTGATTCCCATTAAAGTTTCAAAAAATAATTTCTTTTCAAAATCAGTTCAGTTCTTAAATCACATGAAGTGTCAATGACGTTACAAGGACGAAAACTTCTGGATGACTCCTTGTATTTCTGATCAAACATAAACCAAAATGAAAACTCCCATCTATTCATTCAAGATCCACTCTACCACATTCACAAATTAGAAGGAATTGCATTTTTCCCTGTCTTCAACCAACTCCACAAAACCAGTCGAGAAGCGAAGAAGGACAAACGTCAACATCTTTAAGGCAACAAGGTGACATTTGTTCGGTAGAACGATAAAGTCATAGTGACAAGAACGTCTCAAGGAGCATCTTGTATTCCCTTGTAATTTACAAGCTAAGGGAAGAGTCATTCCGTGTCTGAAGGTAGAGGGTGAAAGTGCGATGAAATGAAGATTCATGCACGACAAACTAAGGGATACGACAATGCTTCTAGCCAGCAGGGATGATGTGAATCACTTTGCGAGTGTTTCCATTGAGATGTAGCACGCCAAGAACTTACCCATGTCACTTGACTTGAGGACTGAGAGAAACTACGACAATGGGGAAGCACTAGAAAAAAACACGCAAAATGTAGGTGAACTGATGTGGTGAGATGCTTTTCCTCACTTCTTCCATGTTAGACGAGTGCTCTTTGCCAATTAGATGCGTTCACGGGGTAGGAACATTCGTTCATAACATGAAATAGTTGCGTGAGCCAAATGGGGCACCATTAGTGATGTGGTTCGTTCGACATAAATTGATTCTCATCACATTGGCCCTCCTATACAAACACATCCCGGAGAGTGAACCAAACTGACTTTGGAGCTGTGTCGCGTGTCGGATATCCTCACTCCCTTCCGAATGGGATTTTTCCTTTCGATTTCGGTCGGTAAACATTCCACATTATGCGGGAGCAACAAAAGGCTCATTATCTTGATCCCTGATCCCATTGGGCGAGTAGTTATTTTCAGCTTTTATAACCCTCCAAAGGTGAGTTTGTGGGGGAGCCCCTCAAAATGTCTGCCTAATGGAGTGCGGAGTGTAATAGGACTTTTGGATTTGCACAGGCAACGAAAATCCATAAAAATGTCCTTGGGGTGATTAGATATACCGACCGACAGGCGGCGGCCCTCGACCATGATTGGTTAAGCTCTTCGAGTTACCACCAAGCCGCTGAAGTCATTTGCAATGAGATGCCGTAAAGAGAGCCACCAAGGGACGGTTGGGATTAGAGTGGCATTGAGAAGCAACAATCCAGGTTGTTTGTTGGTCCTATGACCTTTGATGCCGGGGCTGAGCGGAATATCAATAGAAATTCAATTTGATGGCGCATTGAATTGAACAGTCGGTTTTTTGTTCAATTCAAGATGGAAATACGTACCAAAGCGCGAAATTTTGTTCTTTAAACTTTTAACGCAAAAATACAGAACTGGTGCAGAAAAAGGAAACGGCACAAATGATCAGTTTTTTCCAATCGAAACACACTTTTCATTGTCACCGCAACTCCATCGTAGAGCCCTTAATGTCTTCCCGCCATATTAATCCACTTTTAAAAGCGTAAGCCTCTCGCATTGTGAGAGTATCACGCCGATTACCGCATAGGGGGCTGGCTGGATTAAACGTCCACTTAATGAAGAACCGCATGTAGTTGTGTTCTGCTGGAACCGCCTCAATTGGAGCCTAAGTTGAAATATTAATTTCCATTAAAGTACTCCTATATGTCAGCAGTCTATGAGTGCTTAAGGATATAATTCACCCCGGTCATTGTGAAATGAAGGGGGATTTGCTGAGGATAATTATGGATTTCGTCCTCAACGGCGTCCGCCGCTCTTCTGTCCGATGCACTGATGAGCGATGGAGTCCTTGCGCTGCTGGGAAAAACTGATGATGCATATGGTAGCTGAATGGTAATTATCGTATTGGATGGAAATGTGTACGATTGGAGGGAGGAGCTGTCGTTGGTTGACTCGGAGATTATTTAACCAGTGAGCCTCTATTTGACTATTTTCTAGTCAAAGGTTTTCGACGGCGATTGTGGACAAAGGGGTTGACAAGTTTTACACTGATGATTTGAAGTATTGAAAGTTGCTTGAGTCTGAGGTGATCAGTCGAGAATTTTTTGATCCTGAGCTCAGTATAGAGTAGGAGTATAATGGAAAGTGATCGTCCTTTGAAATTTGTCCTTCTACATAGTTCTTGTGTCGGGTGCAATTTGGTCGATCGATCTGCCTGTCTAGTTCAAAGACATAAGGCACCCAATTGAGAACACTTCTATATATTAATTGATGTAAGTGATAGTTTTGTTCTTGGTTCCAAAGTGGACCTGGACCTCTTCCAAAGTGCCCTTCCTGCTGGCATATTCTTTGGCCAGCTGCCTCTAATTTCGTACACCTAGTTGGTTGAGGTCCCTTTTTACTTTGGTGTAGAGACTTAAGATCTCATCGTTGTTGCAAATAGAACCCAAAACCGTACACAGAGCCTTTCTCTCGAAAAAGTGTCCATTGTCATCCTCTTTTAATAACATACAGATTCCTGTACCGTGAAATAGGAGAGGAAATATTTAATGTGCCGTAGAAATCCAGCTTGGCCCTTTAGGGAAGGGCTTTAAGAAACTGTGATTGGTGCAGCGTTCTTCTATACTTGACGTCGGTTCTGCGAAGTGGAAATTGTCTAAGCTCATTTTTGACATTGAAGATCTTGGTGAGATTTTTATTGACTTTGACCGAGTCTCAAGAGATCTACATCGTCATCCTAGACACTCTGGCGAATTTGGTAGGAACTTTAAAAGTAGTCATGTCACTGTATTGTTCATCTGTACGTAAGATGGCACGTGCGGCCTTTAAGTCGACAAGACTGTGCGTGTGCGCCGATTTGTTCTTTTTGGGTATTTTTTAAATATCTGCCATATTGTGAGAATCTGGCCCAGAATGGACTTCCCTAGGCCTGAAACGGACACGTTAGACCATTCACGAGCAGTTCCGGAATGGAGTGATTTCTGTACGCAGTATTGTGGGAACTGACCTTCTCGGTAGTTGGCTCAGTCGTAGAGGTGTAAAATTGTACAAAAATAACCACTCACGAGAGAGCCCTCAATCGAATCGGAGCTCATATGTTTGTTCTCTATTTCATGGTCTTTGGAGCTGGATATGTATCAGCGGTTAGATTGCGATGGAACAAACATTGGATATGGACCTCAATTAACTTGGTCTGTTTCAGCAACTATCTAAAGACGATGACTGTTGAAGAGGTTTTCAGGCACACCGAGTCTAAAATGCCACGCAATAAATCAGAAATGTCTGCTACTTGTGCCACAAGCAAGGGTAGACGTTTGGACTGACGCTTTGATCCTTCAATGATGGCGACCGTTTGAAGGTGCGTCACAAATCAACCTTAATACAAAGAAGGTTTTGTGAACAAAAATCTTCAGACCACACTTTCCGCTTAATCACGTCAATTTGTATGATTTTTATGACGGGCTGTATATGGTTAAGTGAATTGCTTAGGACTCAGTTAACTGGGGCGTATGTGGAACATTTTTTCCAAAAAAAAATTCAAATTCTTCTCAAGTTCCTATGATCAATGTTAAGAGAACGACCTCAGCCAAATCAAAAGCAGCTGACCAGAGAATGTGAAAGCTGAGGAGGCGTATTGGCTGAGCTTCAAACTCTACCCGAAATGTAGCGCCCACCCAAGGAAACAAAGCTAAGACAAGGTGAATGACTGATATATGTCAGATCGAATCTTACAGCTTCGATAGAAAGAGATGGACGACGCAGCTTATGAACTTAACAGAATTCATTCAACAGAAAATTTTCTGTCCCAAATCTCTACAAAGTGGAAGAGAATACACCACCAAACCGATCACTAAATCAAAAGAAACCCTCTCCAACCACAAACATTCCGCCGATTGCTGACATCCCAAATCATTCGATGTCTGAGTCAAACACACAAAACAGACAAACATCTTTAATCTTTCGTAATGTCATGAAAACATCGCCAAAACAACGACCCGACACATTTTTCTTCCGCTCTCAACCACCCGAACAGCGAACAACTTAAAGGCGAAGCGAGAAAGTCGGATCGCAACGTTGTGTAATTAATAACAACAATATCTGGATATCAACCCGCCCCGTCCCCGCTTTGATAAATTATCCTCAACACACGCCACAACAGGAAAGGACCCATCCCTTCAGGCCAAGCGTCAGAGTATCTTTTCATCCAAACCAATATAAATGAGTTGACTTCGTGTTGGCTGCCGAGCCAAAGATTAAATTGATTCGCAAAAACTACGAGCAAAAGGGAAGACCACAGATACCGCCACAACCACCACCACCACTCGTAATTATGCCCAGACAATGGCAGAATGCAACGAAACCTCCTCAGTGGGGGGATAAGCGCGAGAGTTGAATCTCTAGCAGGGTTTTTGTCGGCACACAGAGCACGTAATCCGGATTCCCGCTCGTAGAGATGGTGGCGCGCTTATAAGACGAAATCATGTCATCATGAATCCACCGCTGCCCCAGTTGACAGAGAGACTGATGAGTGAAGGGAGTCAGCGCGGGTGGGGAAGTCGCGCGCATGAAATGCAACAAATCAAGCGATTATTCCTCGAGAGTGATTGCGTGTCTGTTCGCCGTTGTGGGTGCGAAACAAAATTGAAATTCCTCGGTTGCGCGCACTGAATCTTTGGATTCGATTACGAGCGCATAAACTCTGAAATGGAAGAATTGTCTGAATGCACAGGGCGCCTCATGCTTAGGGTGTGTAAAGATCCTGGCAGATGATTGGCTGTTTGCGGTGATTCGAGGAAATGGCTGGGAAATAATTTTTGCACTGATTTGAGCAATTGAGCGTAATTGGGAAGATTTTTGAATGAAGGAAGGTCGATCCTGAAAACTGTTACTGAGAGGCACACGAGACACGAGACACGAGACACGAGACATGAGACACGAGACACGAGACACGAGACACGAGACACGAGACACGAGACACGAGACACGAGACACGAGACACGAGACACGAGACACGAGACACGAGACACGAGACACGAGACACGAGACACGAGACACGAGACACGAGACACGAGACACGAGACACGAGACACGAGACACGAGACACGAGACACGAGACACGAGACACGAGACACGAGACACGAGACACGAGACACGAGACACGAGACACGAGACACGAGACACGAGACACGAGACACGAGACACGAGACACGAGACACGAGACACGAGACACGAGACACGAGACACGAGACACGAGACACGAGACACGAGACACGAGACACGAGACACGAGACACGAGACACGAGACACGAGACACGAGACACGAGACACGAGACACGAGACACGAGACACGAGACACGAGACACGAGACACGAGACACGAGACACGAGACACGAGACACGAGACACGAGACACGAGATACAATGTCCCCAGAGCCGAGCTGCAACAGTGATATGGCGCCCAACGTTAGCCACAATCCTGAAATTAAGTGTCTCAACCGTTGTGACTGACCCATTACGCAAATTAAACAAAATCACAGACTTAAGCTTTTCCAATCCTTCAGGGTGTTCTTGGCTTAAGATTTCCCGCCGTCGGGTAGCAGCAGGTTACATGGGAACGCGCTCCAAATCAAGGAACTTAAAGTCACTTAGCTTTACAAATTCAGGCATTTATTAATTTTTGAAGTATGTGACGCATGGATAGTTGTCCATTCCAAAGTTTGCACTAACAAAATCCTCCACAGCCAGCTCCAGTCATAAAACTGGAGAGCGGATGAAAACCCTAGCTCCTTCAGAGGGTGAACTTGAAAGTGACCACCTGTCCGCCGAATATGCAGCCCGTTGGGATACCCAGCAATTGACTCAAATCCATCTTCGCCCTTCATCCATACGATTCACATCACATTGCGCCTCCCAGTGAACATTCCGAACGTCTGAGGGCAGTATGCAAGACGAGACGCGACACACAGATCATTGCGCGTGTGCCCCTTGGAGCAGTCTCGCATGTAAATTTTTTACTATAGCAATTAAATTATTTACGGCGGAAGTTTTAAGGGCATCTCTTTATGAAGCCACGCGCCTGATGGCCCGGTAAATTGACTGCCGGCGGAACGGAGCAATCAGTTGTTATATGTGTTGCCGCACATATCAAGTCGAACGTAAAGTTGCAGGTTTATGGTGCGATGCCCTTTCTTTTGCTTGACGAGGATGTGAGATGGTGACTTGGAAAATCTTAAAGAAGCGAGAGGTATGGGGAAGAAATCTTAAAGAATTGGACGTGATGGGGATTCCCTGAATATGCGTATGAGTAACGTGTGAGTGATGGTCCTCATTGGCCACTAGTACTATTTGGGGCAAGTACAGTCAGAGACTATGCAAAGCTCTGTCCTAGGCATTGGACTACAAACAAGCCGAATGCGACCAAATTACGAACGATTGAACTTCCAGAGTCGAGAGGGAACTGCCTTGATTCCTCTGGTACAACGCCGCTGCCTTGGCTATAAAACCTCAGAACTTTGTAAACAGAAAGTGCGTCCCTTGTCATGGAGACAGGAAGCTTAGTTCAACTCGGATGGCAACTAGTTGTGGCCTCTCACAAACTGAGAAGCTCAAACCTGTTCCCTTCAAAACCGCCCTCGGCCATCGAACTCCGTCTAATCAAACTGATTATGACCACGTACCACCATCGACTGATGGTGATTGCAAAATGCCACTAAAAGTTAAACGCAATACCGTCAGTATGTCCAACGCCCTACGGCTGTCCGCCTTCCAATCAGACGTCCACATTCGACTGTCTTTGGCCGACAGAGAGACCTACCCGCGAGCGTATTGCGTCCCGACGCTGAGTGAAATTAATTCGATATCTCATCGCTTTGCACGTCCCTTCGTCATCGGGTCGTTGCCTAACTCAATAATACTTTGTCCTCGCCCATCCTGGTCCATCGTCATTTTAGCATATGCCTACCGGCGGCTGCGGCAGCTGTGGCAGCAGCGGCGTTTGAATGCGAGTGGTTATGCGTGTCGAGAAAATCGTTGGCAAGGACTTGTCGTCATCATCCCGTCCTAGCCACGGGGTAGTTGGCGTTTGATAAGGTCTGACGTTGACTTCCCTTTAGGTGAGATGCGTGCCTATTTTCAACAGACGACTGGATGTGGTGGTTCCTGGATGGGGACATGTGTGTTGTTACCTCATAATTAATATGTCATGGTCTGATTGACGCAGAGGGATACAGGGAATTGAGTTTACGTCAGCGAAAGGTGTCGCTTTAGGCCTTGTCTGCACTATGTACTGAGAGACCGCAACTGCGGGGCGTCTCTGCTCAGAGGAGGGAGGATGCAGCTCATAATTAAATTGGTTTTTAGTCATTAGGCGTGATTAAAAGGTTTTTTTTAGAAATTAAGGAAATTTCTTTCAACGAGCATTACACATTCATCCTCATTAGGGGAACTGACAGCTAGTCATGGGCTGCGCCACCATATAAAGGCGCGTCTAAGAGTCCTTGTAAGGACTGATTTTCTGGAAGATACTCATCTTAAGACTCCTATTTCTCATCCAGCAGAGATAAATCACATCACCTATCCCCGACCTTTTGCCAGATTCTCCCCAAATGACTATCCTGCGAAATATTTCCTGTAAACCGATCGCCAGGACTTCCTCAAATAACAGAACAAAATTGCCCCCATTAGGTCACGTGTCACCTAATGCCTGAGCAAACACAAAACTCTCCCACCCACTCATCTGCGATTACGCAGAAAAAAAAACGAAACCTCGACCAACGAGTGTACGAGTATCTTCTTTCAAGTCAATTAGAAGCCCACCACAAACGCCCACCCAGTACTACCGCCCTCCACCCGCCCCTTTGAAGCTATGAAATTAATTGTCGCACAACATGAGAGTGCGACTATAGAAACAATTAAAGCAGTTTTCATATGTCAAGTGTCCTAGCGCTTAGCCGCAGCCTATCGCCCAGGACACGCAAAACTTTGTTCCCAATGAAGTGTGCACACCATAAATCATCAGTCTGTGGTGTGGGAGGTATGACACTTGTGCCTAATGGTGGTGTGGTTCGTTCGTTCGTTCAAGTGGTGTTGTCCTTAATGGCTACACAGCACAAAATCTAGATGCACAAAATTTACTCGTTTTGAAACAGGATAAAGGATAACCTAAATTTTGTTGTTCGAAAAACAAGGATATCGATTTTTGTTCCCCCCAGAAACAAGATGCAGCAAGAAGTAGGACGAAAGTGTTTCGATTTTGTTGAAGGTCCTGGAATTTGATGAAAGGATGGCGAGATTTGTGAATAAAAGACTCTGTCGATGTCCTTGCCTCTTGTCTGATGAATTGTGGAAACAATCAATGCATTGTGTGTCCTACGTATCCTCCATTCCATCCTTTGATGTGAAGCGCTCCTCTTCTGTCCATTGGACAAGATATCGCCGTCAGTGTGTCGCGTACCACAAATAAAAAGAAGAACAAACGTCCTTGAACCGTTATCGTGAACAGGTATGGTGTGAGCGGGAAAAACTTTCTCTTCGTAAGACAACAAACTTTAGCTACCAGAAGCCAGAGTTTGTTGTCCTTTTTGTTTGCCTCTTCTCAGACGTATTTCTTTGGAAACTCCTTCATTGTGTTTCTCAGAAAAGCGAAGGTCCTTGCAATGCGGCAACACAACGGATAAAAATAATTGAAGACGTTTGAAATTTTTAACCCAAGACCCGACCTTCTTCAACTCACAAACTCACCGTCATTCGTGGCATTGTCTGCCTGTGGTAAAGAGCTCGCGCTGTGTCAACTGTCGCCGCGTCCAGTCACCTTTCAATCGCCCCAGCATCGTCGATCAGAAGTGTTCGTAAGTTTAACTTCGTCCTCTTCCGCCCCACAAATGAACGACGCAATAGAGAGAGCAATCAGATCCTGAAAGAGTTCTGTCAACACTCGATCGGAATGCTGCACATCCTGTCATCCGGTGATGGCCTTTCAACGATGTATGCCAATGGCCTCGGCATTCAGCGTGTTGTTCGAAATGTGCAATGGTCGAGAATTTAATTCGTTCCTTAATCGATTGTAACTGTGTCGTCGTGTGAAATCCGAAACAATTAAGGACACTTTTTCCTTCGTCCCTTTAGCGGACGTTCGAACGTTGAATTAATTAAAATCGAAAATCAATTCCGTTCACGGTCAAGGGATGCGCTCGTAACAAAGACTCACAATTACCCTTAAGTGTCCCTTCGGGGTGGTGCGGGCCGGATGGAACAATCCTGAGTGCTTTGTCCGCCTTGACAAGTGATTGAAGGCTGCTTTATTGCTTAATGAACAGAGGAGCTGTCCCTTGCATGATGAATGAGGCAAGGATATCGCCGCGAAAAGATCATCTTCCGTGGGAATTAATTGAAAATTTCCCGAGGGTTTGGGTGAATTTTTGAGTTCAAAACTTGCTGCTTCCCTGTCACACAGTCGCCACCTTCGCCATTTTTGCGCTATTTCCATAATCGATGGGGTGAGGAGGGGGTGGGGGTGGGGGATGGATATGTTCAGATGATTAGATCGATGACGTCCGATAAGGAGAATCAAAAGAGGAAGACAGATCTTGTCACATCCCGTCCCCCAGAGTCCCACACCAAATCCGTCGACCGTCACCGCAGCGCACACATGACGGAGTTGATGGATGTCTTTGCGAGAACTTGAGCAAATTCACCGTAAAATGATTGAATCGTCGTCATGTGCGTTAGGTACCCCAATTGCGATACAAATGCGACACGTGCCGCAGTGTGTGAGGGCGCGTGGGTGGCGCTCTGGTTGATGGCGGAAGAGCGGGAACCGTGACAAATAGTGATAGTGTGGCCTTTAGTGTTCGCAAAACAACATCTGGCGGCGGGAAAAAGGGATCAGATGTCAGCAGGCAGGGGACACGTTGTGAAGTGTAATTGATGGTTGAACTGGATAGGATTATTTTGGCACAAGCACATGCTTGCGTCCTTGATGAGGGGGTTAATTGAGTTGTTTTTCTTCGATGTTGACACACTTTTCGACACAGAACGGGGGCGTGGAATTGAGGAAGCAGTGAATTTGACTTCTCAGGTTGCGACATGAGGGTTTGATGAGACACACACAATGAGTTGTGAGCTGAAGTTAGCGGAGATGAATGTCATCGCAGAGTCATCAATTTCAACTATATCCTGTGTAAAGTGACGCACTAGCATGACTTTGTGTTGACATGTAATGCATATGACTAGAATTTTTGACGCAAATGAGTGTGGATATGGAGGTACCCCGTGGAGTGACCTATATATAAAAATAGGTCCCTATTCGGTAGGAAGTCTTAGCAAAGGATTTGCCAGGACTTGCCAATTTGTTTACTTGCTTTGGCTTTGAGCTATTGGCTGGATGGAAAGGAAGAGAACGTTGATCGATTTTCTGAATTTATCATATCTTTGAAGTCAAGTCGACGCGGCCTTCAATTTTGGTAACAAAATTCCGTCAAATGTATCCGACATCTAATGTCTGAGAAAATATATTTCATCCTGCAGCACAAAAGCCTGCATGAACGATGACTTCTCAGGCTTCATTTTGTTGGAAGACATGAATAAAATCGCATATTTCTCAGAAATACTTACTTATGTTTATAAATGATTGGAAATTCGTCATATTTGTATTTTCTATTAAAGAAAAGCCAACCAGAGCTGTGGCCAGTGACTTACTTGCTTATCAGGTTGGTAACCCACGTAGGGTCAAGGTCTTAGCTGCGTCACTGACGATCCAGGCCACACCGCATTCAGCTTCCAAACCAAATTCCATAACGACCGCAGGTTCGGTCTTCCTCATCTCCTCGAGCATGGAAGCTGGGATCCGAAGACCCTCTTGGCTGATGCGTTGTTGTTGATTCGCTGAATGTGCCATTGTAGCCGACGGATTTTTGACTTCCAGACTACATCCACATCACTTTCCTCCTCAATGATAGGTCCTTTCTAGGTCCTCTAGGTAGATAGTGCCTTCCGTGCTAATACCTTTACTCTACACTCTTCTTTCTAGTACAAAATTAAAGCAGTCACACGGCAACGCATTTCCCTGCCGATGTCCGATCCAGGTTCCAAGTGGTTCTGAGGTTCTTGAATCCACCTTTTTAGCGTAACACGGCCGTATAAATTTTTTGGGAGCTATTGGCCTTTATGATTTCCAAAGTACTTCTTTTTCAACTCCTTCAGATGGCATTACAGTCATATACGTGTAGACCAGAGACTCAACGAAGTTGGCGTGTTCGCTGACCACCTGCCTCGAATTGACACACTAAGTTGGTTAAGGGCCTTCTTCTCACGCGCCATCTCAGGAAAGAGCGTCCTCTATTTTGATGTTCCCATGTTGCTCTTCCTTCCCTGACGACAGCATATACTCTATTTTCCTTTCGTTGACTGCTAGACCCATTTTGGTCACTTTCTTCTTCTTCAATCCCAGTAGACTACTCATTGGCGTCTCCCCTGTGGTCATCTAATTATGCCAATGCAAGCCAAGAGCTGAGCGAACTTTTGGAAAATCGTCACTTCTAGTGTTGACTTGTGAGTTTCGCACATTCTTTCTCAGGAGGATTGTAGGAAAGGTCATATGACAGTGCGTGGCCTTGCCTAATAAGTTTTTCTGAAATTCAATGTCTCCGTGAGGTCAACACCGACCTTGACAGAGCAGCGAGTGTTCCCCATCGTCACCACACACAATTTGATGAGTTTGACATTTTTGCTCGTCTCTGTACATGCTGTAGGTGGTGGGTAACGATCACCTTTCCTTGGGATTTGATTCATCCTTTACTTCCTCGTAAATTATGAAAAAGTCAAGTTAATCTTGTCAGTGCACCCATTCCACTGCGAAAATTTGCTCAATTGTCCCAATCTCCATCTCCTTCGATCCAATTCAAGTACAACCATCACGGCACCTGAACTCCTTCAGATAACACAAAATCCTAGCACGTGGATTCTCGGATTATCACTTCGATGTCTCCTCTCCGGCCTCCGCCACTCAAATACTTATCCACATCACCGCTTCGTCTACTTGTCTATCCACTCTAAACTTCATTCAACTCACTTGCCCACGTTCGATTCCTATGAATCAGAGCACCTTCCACAGGCACTAGCAATAACCACCCTCCCCCCTTGCATTGCCATGCATCATCACCTTTTGTATTCGAAATTATCTCAAGCCGCATAAATTCCTACTTCCACGCCCCGTCGAATTCCATCCCAACCCAGCGGAGTCTGTGCAAGGAGTCCTCCTTCGCCGCACAGCCAGAACAGAACCTCGTTTACGGCAAAGCAAGGGTTATTTGTTGAATGAACGGAAATGATAGTGTATTCTGGCCTTAAGAGGACGACAACGACGCCCGGTGTGTGCGCCTTGTAATCTACTCACGGGCTATTCGAAGCGCGCGCCCGTGGTGCTCTTCTGGCACTTTTGGCACTTGGCGAAGATAATTTACCGTATCTGCTGTGTAATTTCCTGCTTCTGTCCCCCCTTCCCCCGTCACACCTCTTGCCCGCGCGTTGACTTTGAACTTTAATGCTTTTCAATTATTTTCAGTGAGGAATACATTTTGTAGGTACAAGGAGGTGATGGTGGGCGTGGCAAAGTGGCGGTGGCGTGCGGTGAGGATCGAGAGCCTTGAGTCTTTAAGGAGAGCCATAATTTTCAGAGGCGTTTGAAGTGGATGTGGGCTGTATCAGTAATTTAAATTACTCCACTGGAGAAGTGCGTGTGGATGCTTATTTTGTTTTATTACCCTTGTTTTGGAAGGGGGGGAATGCCGTGCTTATGTCGGAGTCCAGGGACATGCCACACTGTCGATGGAGTGGGAGAAATCTTGCCGTATTCTAGCAGCCAATCAGGTGGAAATATATTTCCACTGAATTCCAGACGAAACTAGTTTTGAAGAAAACTTTTCCTCCACTTCCTCAGCATTCTCCGGCAAAAATCCTTTGGAAACGCCAAACAAAGCCCGGATAATTTGAAATAATTTTCCGCTCCATCAGCTCAATTTGTTCCGTCGTTGCGTCTGCAAAAAGAAAAAAACTTTTCAGCTCACTTCCACGGCGCGGTGGATGAAACTTTTTCAATTTTACCGCACCGATGCAGAGAATATCCATCAGGATCCACGATTCTTGCTCAAAATACTCACCTCAGATGTGCAACTCCTCCGAAGGGGGACAGCGTTCAATGGAAAATTAACGAATTGCAGGAGGGATTCTAAGCCATTAAAAAGGTCACTAAAGGAAATTCGACATCCTGCCGCCAAGTGCAATTTCTCTTATCTCTTGAAAACCACCTCAACTAGTTCATGGAAATAACGTGCAATGAAGCGAAATCGAATTAAGCTTACAAACATCAAGGCGATGCCAACGCACTCAATCGCTTCACACTCGGTACACCTTCACGCAACATAGACGCAAATCCATTTAAATTTTGCCGCCGCCTGCAACCAGAGTAAGCCAGGAGTGCTGTGCAATCAATTGGGACGCTCTGTCATAGTTCAACGGATGCCAAAGCACTGCACGTCACTGTGAGTTATCTCCCCTGCACCAGCACACGCAGTCATTTACGCTTGACCCGAAAATTGAAAATTCCCCATGAAATTGAATGATGACGGGGGCGAATCCGGCCCCATTCCGTGTTGCAGTGATTAAAAGCAATTATCCTAAATATCCTGTTTTGCTGGCAGAGATACACGCACACCTCCGCTAGGTGTTTCCAAAATATTAATAGGGGTGTTTGCGGTTTGATATCTATTACACGGACCACCTCTGTTGTGCCACACACTGCCGCACCACCCTCAGTTGCATCACTTTCTGCCTAATGACATTTCGAACAGGGATACAGCTCTGGCGCGTAGGTGGGTGGTTGCTGATGGTGCCGTTAGCAGGAAATCGTTCGAAGTTCATCGAAATTGATTTTTTACACGATAGGTAGCCGCGTTGTGCAGAACCTCTGGACAGAGTGGGTCTCGTACAAGGACAAGAAGGAACAGTTCTTGTGGCAAAATAACAAAATTGGAAGTTTATCCTCCAAACAAATTGGATATTTGATACTTTTTGAGCACAGAAGGCAGACTTATGACGCGGAAGAAAGAAGAGGACACAAGCTACATTCCAGAAAAATAAGAAAACTTAAGATTCAAGTACTTTTTCGGACGAATTTCAACATCGGAACATCGAACGGAGGACAATGTCTACAGCAAGTTCATTCAAAACTAAGGAGTTTCGAGAGTTTAGGCAGATTCAGGTATCACAAGATAAGGACTGAAACATCGGTCTTGACTCTGACTGCGATGAAGGTTAAACGATTTGCAGAGAAAAACCGATATAGAGGAGCTACCTGCTTGGTGCACGTCAAATCAAATCTCAACAAAAAAATTTAGTAGTCCTGTGGCTGGCAGGAAAAGATCCTGCCCTTATTTGTCAGTCGCCTGACCCCAAAAATCAGATCAAACCATCGAAAACCAACCACCAAGAACCTTCAGAACTGTGCAAAGACATAAAGTCACGAAGCACGCGCCGCAAGTTCATCGCCTGCTGTTGAGCTCCAGTCGCTACTTGTTGACTGCTTCAAGCCACTTCACACAGATTAAGAGTTACAAGCGACAAGCCGCGATTTAATTGCCTGCAACAAGTTGCAGTCGATACCTGTTGACTGCTTCAAGCCACTTGAAACAGACTATGAGCTGCCTGCCACAAGTTCACCTGCTACTACGCTGCCAAACACACAAACGACATACCCTCAACCAACCCACCACTCACAGACAAGCAGCCACTAGCTTACAGCTTCAAGCCACTTGCAACAGGCTTAAAGGCATTTTCTCCCCGCCCCTACCATTCTACCACCCCACGCAGCCAATTTATTTCTTGGAAATCCTCTCTCCCAGCACTATACCTTCTGAGAAGTCAAACGCAGAAAAAAAAATATTCCACACACAAGAGCCCCGTGGATTTGTTGTCTTATTCAAAATCCACGCTGACAGCACTCGTGCATGTCGAGACCAATAAACGACGTCAAAGCGTCAAGCAAAATCCAAAAAACTTGCTCCTGGCTTACCGTCGTAAAGTACTTAATGCATCCTCAACTGCAACCGTGGCAGACGACGCGACGACAGCAGATCCCGGAAAACAATATCTTGCTGCGCAAAGGTATATCCTCCACTCAAAGGATAATGCAAGTGCATTCTACAAACGGAGCGAGAGAGAGATAAACTTTGCTAATCTGCTTCATCCCCTTTGTCAAACCATTTGCGAGAATCACTCAAAATTGTGAATTTCCTCCAGGTCCTTGTGAAATTAAATGAATTATCCTTCAGTAAGTGGACGAGGGAAACGGGGAAATATGCGCAAGGTTCTCGCATGAAATGAAAGGCTGTTGATGAATGTGAGATAGATGGAAAGTCTGATTTTTGACAGTCAGGGTCCTCGATGCTTCTTCTCGTTGATGGAATGAAAAAATCAGGATCAGCATTTTCTCCACTTAATTCATTTGTCATTCTACTGCAATTTGTTTCGACTGGATGCTCGACAGTGGGCTCAATCTTCGAAGTGATAAGAAAGGCACAGCGATCAGTGGGGATCTGCATTACCGACCCTTCGGCTTCAATGGTTACTTTGGAACATCTGTTGGGGGAGGTGATTGATCACTTAAGCAGATTTAAGGGCGAACAGTCGATGGAGTAACCTGGACGCTACTAAAAGCGGATGAGGAAGCCCTTGGTCTCTTCGAGAGAAAAGTTCTGCATGCGATTTTTGGTCCTGTTTGCGTTGATGGCATCTGGAGGAGAAGATTCAACCACGAACTGTATGGGCTGTACGGCTGTACGGCGGCATGAACCTAGTCAAGCGTCTACGGATACAACGCTTAAGGTGGCTAGGCCATGTAGAGCGGATGGACAACGCTGCTTCGGCTCGAAAAGTCTTCGAATCCGAACCACAGGGACAACGCAACAGAGGACGTCCTAGACTGAGTTGGCGCACACAAGTGGAAAAGGACCTCCACCAACTTGGAGTGCGCAATTAGAAGCAGCTGGCAAAAGATCGTGCTAGCTGGAGAGGCATGCTGGTTGAGACCCAGGTCCGACCCGGACTGTTGCGCCATCTGAAGAAGAAGAAGAAGAAGTCGATGGAGTGGTTTCGGCAACGCCGGACATGGGGAAAGTCTTCAACAAGGAAAGCTACTCCTGGGTACAGGACTTTGCTGTGAGGACTATGAGAACCCGAATTCTGAGAAATGTGGGATAAGGATTTAATTGGAAACTCTGCTGCTCCAAAACGGGCGAGGAAATTGACACAGGACTGGGCACAGGAATGGAGACTCTTTGAGTCAAGCTATTTCCACTTTCTGTTAATGGACACGATAAATGGATGATCAACCAGCTGTTCAGAACAGGATCTGTTAAGATATTTGATTACACTCTAAGTGTTCATACCGACAACGTACCAGCCCATTGGCCCCGCTTAAGTCTGTTTTGAATAGAAAAATCCTGTCAAAGAGCACTGAAAACCACTCATCAGCAATTCCTACGCCTGACAGGCAAACTCTTAATTTCTCCAGTTCAATCTGCTGCCAAGCTTCGGCTTCACGAGTAATTCCGCTAGGACCGAATAAAGTCGACGACATCGACTGTCATCCACTCAAAGGACAAAACTGACAAACTGCAAAACTGCACAACTAATGCGATAACCTTCCACTGGTCTCTGTTTGTGTGCGCTGCAGTCAAGAGCAGGGTAGGAGGGCAGTTGTTTGATTAAAAAATATTTTCTTTACATATTGGATGTGTCGCTTCCCCGCAAGCCTGCCCGCTGCAAAATGAGATGCGATTTTTTTCCCCGTTGTTGTTGTTGATTGCATCCGCGCATATGTGCGCACATGCGATGAAAAGTTTTTCGATGAGAAAAGTTGTTGTTTCCCCTTTTTTATGTTGTGACATGTTTGCGAACCACAACCGGTGCAGGAATGCACATCCAAAGGGGAGGTTTTTCACTTTGTGAATGAAGTGAAAGATGGGATATTTTGGTGGAGAGAAAGACGCGCCTCAAGGGCGTGAGAACTTTTGGGGGAGAGTCAAGTCTGTTCGCCAAAGGTGAACACTGAAGTTTTGATCGAAAACTGAGCCTAATGAGTTTTGATTCCAGTGAGGAATTCCGTTGAAATTGAGCTGATGCAAGCTGACACGATGTAACATATTAAAATGCCAAAAAAGGAGACATTTCACCCGAGGGACAACCGGATATAAAATTTGCTGCAGTCTGAGACCTAACCGACATCGCCAGGCGCTTAATAAAAAAGGTACTTGTCAGGGGTTTAGCAGCGTAAAAGGAAAACGTTTGCAGCAGCAATCCATGGTAAAATGAAAAAGAAATCCTTTCAATCAGACTTTTTTGAAAATTTGGGAGAATTCCATGGAAGACATGAAATTTATGTTTGAGCTGAAAGGACGACGTTCGAGTCCGAATCTTAAAGTTTGCCTCTCTGCCCAGTCTTTCGGCTGTGTCAAGTGCTTGTCGCTGAATGACGCACATTCTGTTGGCAAGCGCCATTAACACACATACTATGCCGGCAACAACTTCCAAGATTACATTCTTCTCCTTCGGAAGAATTTTTCCTTCAAACTGACTTTCTTTCGGAGAAAATCCTGCGAAAAGTTAAAGAAGTTTACTCGCCCGCGTGTGTCTTCTATTTTTAACTCGTGTGAGAACGTGTTGCGTCTGACTTTGAGTCCTGAGTAATTAGTCAAAGTCATCAAAAACAAATTCAAGTTCTCGCTACGTGAGAAGAGAATATTCGATTTTGATGAGGCATTGGGTAGTTCATAAAATCGCCTCTGCACACTCACCACCCATTCGACGACGCCCCTCGAAAGTCCCCAACAACTACTGCTCGAGGAGCTTTGTCTCCCTCGTTGGTCCTTATTTGTCTAGCTCATCCCATGTCTGCTTGATAAATTGCTGCCAATTTGTTGCAAAAACTTCGAGCTTTCACATACTCGTACACCGAGTGACCTTACGAGGAGATGACTGCCTGTCTAACTGGAAACCCCTTAAATTGACGTAAAAGGATTGCAGATAAAAGAAGTTCCACTGGTTTGCAATGTCAGACGTTGTCGGGTCAGGGCACACAGTGCAACGGGGAAGGGAAGACTGAAATCGGTAATCCAATGAAATGGATTGATTGGAAAATTAAAGTTCACATTTTATCTCTTGTTGCGCGAACCATGCAGCGCAAGTTTCTGTCCCGTGTCGTCCTGTCCTTGACGTTGAATCGGTTAAGTGAACTATTTCCTATTAAACGGATGAATTGAAGAATGTCCTTTGCTTTGAAACGATGAGTGTGACGGGGGAGACGTAAGTGATCGAAAAGAACAGAGCAAGTGACGGCGAAGGCACTGGAAATGTGTGCTGTGACAAATGGAACTGCTAAGGATTTGACGTGCCCAAAAGGAGACACTTTGTACGGAGTTAAGACCTAAACGTCCGCTTTTGCTGTCACCCCAGTTTAGGACAAAAGTTCTGACCGTCAGTTTTGAAGAGATTGGAACGTGTGTTTTGAACGTCCATTTTGAAATTCAGCGTAAGACCTCAGTCTTGAACGTCAACTTGGGATGTGAGTTTGAGTTCAACTCCTAGGATAGCCACCTTCAGAACTTCAGGCAACAAAATGTCAGGACTTAAGATTTAAATTAAATTTTTAAAGATTATTAAATTCATGGTATTGCAAAAATAAATCCATTTCCCTTCATCTTCAATCGAATCCCTAAAAGTCAAACGTAAACCGAAAATAATCACCTTCAGGAGAAATTTGTCGCGAACTCTTCCCACGCTTGCTTTGCAAAAGTCAGCAATTTCTTGGAAGTTCATCAAACAGTACACAGCTCCCACGTAAGAACCCCACAGCGAAAGCCGCAACCCTTCTGTAATCCTTTAAGTCCTTCACAAATCGGCTGTGAATTTAATTCGCTTCTAAGCTCAACAAATTTAATAGATTAGCTGCGTGTCACCAAAAGGATTCCCTCCATTCAGCATTCTTCCTACACAAAGGGACCGCAGGAAGAGGTTATTTACTTAGAAGTAAATGAAATTTGCTTA
The DNA here is from genome assembly GCA_944738645.1 of Eristalinus sepulchralis. Lineage (NCBI taxonomy): Eukaryota > Metazoa > Arthropoda > Insecta > Diptera > Syrphidae > Eristalinus > Eristalinus sepulchralis. Next base: position 5,027,667 of record OX122885.1, on the reverse strand, counting down.
CGGGCACAACTGAATCCCTTTCGGTACGTGTCTTGAAATCGTTCTTTGTATTGTGGGATACCTTAGCACACGTGGTTTTAAAATTTAAACAACTTTGGACCATGTTTGTCGGTACACACGGAAATCATCAATTCTGTGGAGAGGACAAAAAAAGGACTTCGTGTGTGGCTGGCAACCGATGACCTAAAGGAATTCCGAGGAACATTGTGTGGGCGATAGAGTCACAGTTCTTGCTTTTGCCGGCAGTGGATATGGAAACACAACAAATGAGCTGAAAGTCATGTCCAATGGAAACGTGTCCTTCTGTGATTTCTGTTCTGTTTCTGTTCTGTTTCTGTTCTGTTTCTGTTCTGTTTCTGTTCTGTTTCTGTTCTGTTTCTGTTCTGTTTCTGTTCTGTTTCTGTTCTGTTTCTGTTCTGTTTCTGTTCTGTTTCTGTTCTGTTTCTGTTCTGTTTCTGTTCTGTTTCTGTTCTGTTTCTGTTCTGTTTCTGTTCTGTTTCTGTTCTGTTTCTGTTCTGTTTCTGTTCTGTTTCTGTTCTGTTTCTGTTCTGTTTCTGTTCTGTTTCTGTTCTGTTTCTGTTCTGTTTCTGTTCTGTTTCTGTTCTGTTTCTGTTCTGTTTCTGTTCTGTTTCTGTTCTGTTTCTGTTCTGTTTCTGTTCTGTTTCTGTTCTGTTTCTGTTCTGTTTCTGTTCTGTTTCTGTTCTGTTTCTGTTCTGTTTCTGTTCTGTCTCTATTTTGTTACTGTCATATGCCTGCTCTTCCCATAGTTTAATTTGCATGACTTCGTATTACTTCCGAACTCTAATGAACAGCTTCTCCTTATCAATTAAGCATCGAGGTAAGGAGCCACAAAATTAGCCTCATTCCACCCTCCACCTACTTACTCATACTACCCACACAACCTCGTCACCCAACTAGCAGTCAAGAACCTACAGCATCTTACCAGACGACAGACAGCAGCCACTTGCCTCCGGTAGCATGAAGTGGGAGGAGCTTAATACAATTAACCGAAAGGAATAGCACGACGCTGTCTGCTGTGGCTATGACGACGATGAGAACAACGTGACCACACCAAGGACTCGAAGGAATTCCTATTCAATTGCAGAGTGTCCTTGTGCATGGAACAGGCTCATTGCAATTTTTTTCCATTTATTTGCGTTGGCATCTCAACACATATCCCAAGATGGGGACCGTCTGGCACACATTCCCAAATGCCTCTGCATACAAATATGTGTCATGTTCCATATGGAAATTCTTATGGGGCCAACTGCTGTTGCCATCGATATGGGCTCTTGTTTGGACAAACGATATCGGCCGTGACTCTGCACACGATAACCTCAGCCAACATAGCACATCAGTCCCGACAATGAAGAGCAAATTGACTCCATCCCCAACTGATGATCCCTCTCTCGAAAGGATTCCCTGAAATGCAGCAATTTTATGCGAATTCCTTCATTCAAGTCCCACGTCTCATCTCGGCTCTAGCACGGCTCGTAAAGTGCTACCGGTAGAGGAGTCGAACAACAGGAAATTCCATTCAATTTGCATATTTAAATGAAGGCATCGTTATGAGCTCGACATTGTTTTCGTGGGATACCGTTAATAGCTTAACGCAGTCAATTGCCCGAGGGGCAGTGTGCTTAATGCCTTCCAGAACATGACGTGCCAGCTTGTTTACTGAGCTCTGCCCGCCCGTCATCGAGACACAACGCGATGCAAATTAGTCAACCGAGGGGCGTTTTCTTGTTTCATAGAATTTTTTTTTCTTTCCCCGCCATCCCCACGATTAGGCTTAATTACATTTCCGCAGCAATTTTCAACTTCAGTTTAATTCAATTTCCCACAAGCTAGGTGCGAATCGCAAAGCGTTCGTGACTGATTGCTGGACTACGTGTGCCGCTCTGGGAATCGCGACCGTGACACACGTGACTTTCGTGTTGCCGTCGGGAGGGGGGCGGGGACTAACAAGAGATGTATTGAAAAATTGATCGATTCCCACGCTCACATCCTCACAAAATCGAACGAGCACACCAAAGAAAAAAAAATCCCTCTGCAGCGGTGGATTTCAATAAAACTTCTCCGTCTGTTGTTCAAAAACCACATTGAATAATCCAATAAATCTCAATTACACTCTCACCTGAAAATGTAATTGGATTACGGGTCGCTTTAGTCGGATTCTTTGACGTCCCCTCACCCCTCCCGGGCGCCCAGAAACAGCAGGAAGAAAATGATAAATCACATTTAGAGTCCTTTATATCCTTCAGTCTCTTCTTTTTCTTTCAGTACATTTACCGTTGTTTACCACCTCCGCCGAAAATTCCCACATCCACCCCACAAACAAAAAAAAAAGGGTCCTTTCACCGTTTCAACTGCTCTGTGTGTGTGTGTGTGTTCTGTTCTGTGTGCCGAGTTCCTGAATGTTATTTTTTTTGTTTTCCTCGTCTTATGGAGCATGTCTTAGGTGTGCGACCTCATTCCTGGTGGATAAACAACTTATTAAGGTGCCCTCTTCTTGCTTAATGAAGTTTACACTCACAATTTGTATCTGCTATTGAGTTATTCTCTTTGTGTGGGTGCGTGTTTGCTGTTGTTCCCCTTCGTGTGACACTGCCGCACGTTTAGGGTTGTGTTTCACACTCTCACCACTCGGCGACGGCGACGATGGCGAGGAGTATATTGCTGCAAGGATCTTTGTTTTTCTGTTTTCCAGTCATTAGACGAGATTTACTGCTGTTGTGTGTTCTGCTTTCATTGTTTTTTTTTCTGTTCTTGTTTCTCTGATTTTTTTTTCTCTTCGCAACGCCATCGTCAGAGTCGTTGTACACATAATGACGGAGATAAAGCATGTTTAATGAAGCACACCTCTGCTAGCGCTTCAGTGGGACGGGTGGCAATAAGATGGTTTAGGTGTAAGTTCTGCTGTTGGCGCTGAGTGACGAATTCATTTCGCTTGTGGAATGTATTGTTTTGGGATTATTTTAAGTTGATTCATAGCCTTCGGCTCAGGACGGTGGATTTATGGGCGAACCCCTGGGGGCGGTTGCTAAAGGTGAGCCGAAGATAAGAGTGAGGTTTACGAGCGCAATCATTTCGCTGAGTTGAAGAGTTATGGAGATTAAAGGAACTACCGCTGTAAAGCTGAACCTAAGCACATTTTTATAGCTTAAGGGTGGGTCACAGAAATCGAAGGGATTTATGTTGGTGGCGGCGTCATGAACTAGGATATGGGGAATCGCATGGCGGGCTATGTCCTGTTTATTCAGTTGAATTGACTTTTTTCTGACTAGGTACACAGCCCTTGGTAGGAATGAATAATTTCTGGCAGGCTGAAGAAAGTAAGTCAACTCCCACGCCGGAGGTTTCATTCCTGGATTGTGATTATCAATCTCGTATTTGTTTTCATGGCACGGACGATTTCGAATTTCAGACGACACTCACAGAGTGGCTTTAGGTAGTTTCTCAAATTTTGCCATTCGACGTCGGCCATAAACTGCAGGTCACCAAATCTCATAAGGGAACAAAATCACACACAACACGAGTAGTGCTGACGGAGCTTGGCACTCGTCCCTTAAAGACTGTGACTGCGTTCGATCTTTGCAAAGCCTTTTGTTATCGTCGTCCTGCCACGTACTTCTCCAACAGGATATGAATTTCCATACGCAAGCTGTTGCTCCAAATTTGCCGAGAGTTTATCGCCGCATTTTCAACACACAATTCTAAAATCCACCATCGACCGCACAGAAAAGAAACAGATTCTCAGCCGGGCCAGCTGCTGCCTACCTTCCCCAAAAAACGTGTAGAACGCTTAAACATCGATCAACCAATAACTGCTGATAAACGGAAATACTTACCAAGCCATCTATCCGTTCATGCATGATGCTGAAATCGCCTTTAAACCCAAATCCTTTGCATACACGTTCATTCGCTCGTAAGCTGATGCACTTTACGAGGAATTTGAGAAACTTTCTGATGCCTGTCCGAAGAGATGAAGTATCACTTTCCACGACCACCGAGCTGTAAACTACTACAGACGACCGACGGGGGAAGACAACACTTAATCCACTTCCGGGTAAATTGCCTAAACTAAGGACACAATTGCATCTGAGACATAAGCGCCTTCATAGGCGCGCAGAGGCAACAGCTGACGTTCCTTGGAGAACCGCATATGAACATTCAGTTTGGAGAGCATCTTAAGCTTTTAATATCTCAGGATAACGCTCAGTGGGGAAGGAGGGAGAATCGAGTCTCTTTGGGGGACATCGACGGAGCGGGAGTTTTCGGCTCCGTCTCGATTTGGAAAAGACAAAGTTTACACTCCGCTTGACATGGCTGTCGCAGAGCTTTGTCGTCTCCTGCGTCGGGACTTAATTCCACTCCTTGAACCAATTATGGCTGAAGAAAGGAATAATTAGTTGTGAAGTGTTTTGCCAAAGGGGATTTACCACAAAGCGGGTGGAGGATGGGAAGTATTTTGTTTGTTTGAAAGTGTTCCTTTCGTTTTGCTCCTCTCGAGAGGGGGTGCACTTTGAAGATGACACTCGGCGTCGTAAGTCTGTGATGGAAAGTGACAGTGGGGGGGGGGGGGGGTATGAAATCGGGGACTTTGTTGAAAAGTTGTTTACTTTGCTGATAGTGGAGAAAACACTTGAAAGGAGGAGGAGGGGGGGTTATCTTTGTGCAAAATTGCACAGTGAATGCATTTTTATGGAGATCAGATTTTCGTTTGATAAAGGCGGGGTTTAAACCTGTCATCGGCAACGAACTTTTTCCTCTGCCGTCTTTCCATCCTGTTCAACAAATTTTTATGGAAACTGACTTTAGGATTGGAACCGATTTAATGACTGGTTTTGTCGTAGATTCTGGCTTTACAACCAGCTTGACATTGGCTTCGACAAGGACTTCGGCATTGCCCATGTTATGACTGTGTCTCCAGCTGTCTTTATGGAACTCCCAACCATTTGCATTGTGTCCATGGCAGCAGCCTTTGATTTAACACTCGCCTTTGAAACTGTTTGACGATCTCAATTTAGACCTTTGAAGCTGACCTTGATTCGTCACCTTCTTTCAGCCATTTAAGGTGGCTTTTCTCAGGTTTTGAGTTTATCCTGCTCAGAGGCGTCTTTAGCTTTCATTTTGTTTAGCCTTCGATTCATGCTTATTGAATTTTAACTTCTTAAGCTCGTTCCCCTCTATCCCTAGTCCTGGCTGTAGTTGAGACACAAGCTCTGTCACTGAAATTCGATTTTGTTCCGCATTTCATCTGACTTTGAGTTCCAGTCCTGTTATCAGTCCTTGCTTCACGCTTTATGTTGTAGAAAGTGTTTTTCATTCTGTTTTCGAATACGATGTGGATTGAATCATTTGATGTACATATCGATCATATCGGTCTATGATCTTAAGATTAACTCTCCTATCGCACCCCAGGAAGTAACTCAAACTATGCTTATCCTTTTTGAAAAAGCTCGTCAATTCAAAACTGACTTCACATGGCCTTGTATAGTTTTCCAGTTTTTAAAGCAAGCAGGCAGTTTTCTTCCTTTCACTTTTGCTGCAGTCCTGCTCCTTTCCTTTCCTGTGGCGCGGCAACTCCTCCTATAATTCTATTTTGAAATTTAATTATTCCACCCATAGCACGTCCTCGCTTCCATGACTTCCTGCTCCGTCCTCACCTCAACACAATATTCACACTTGTATCCGCAAAATATGACTGCACATCCTGTCACACCATTCTGCCCCTTCTATGTCACTCATGCCTCAACACCCGTCAAATGTTTTCGGCGCGAACTCCTGTCTCATCATCCTGTCTACCTGTGAGTGTGGAAACAAAGCATAAAAGTGAATAAAAAGCGATTGTAAATGTTTTTGCGCGTGCCCCTCCGACAAGGACTGCAGCCTTTCTGTCGCACTGTGTTTGATTGTCATGCAAATGTGATTAAGTTTCGCCACTGTGGTAGTCTGACGGTTCTTTGTAGCGGACGCACGAGGAGGTGAAAGATCACATCCTCGTTCGGAAATTACTTGAGCTTGGTTATAAGAGAGCGTATAAAGTGTGTGACATTTTCACTTTGGTAATGGAATTTCTAACACAACTCGCCAGATGGAATGGGATGTGAAATATGAGTGAGGCATGGTAATAAGGAGACGGAACTAGCTGTCTGGTCTTGAGTTATTTGAAGTAGAAGTCGCTGAGGAGAGATGACCTTGCTTGCTTGAAGATTGCTTTTGATTTGATGGGTGCTTTGTCGTCTGCAGAGGCATGAAATGCGAACAAATTTGAGTCGCATCACACGCTGTGACCTATTTTGTTTGAGAGTCCACAGATTTCTGATTCTGATTGTCTATACTTGTTGGATCGGTAAATCGGCATTCTCTCTGGCGCTGTCTTAAAATAAGATCTCGCTTTGGCACCGGCCTTGGCATTGGCATTGGTATTGGCATTGGCACTCTGACACACTCTGACCCAAAGGCATTTCATACATCTCTCTCACGGCTCCAAACATTGCAAATTTATAAAATTTCGGCAAAAAAATTCAATCGATTTCCAATTAAATTCCCCAGCCAGTTGCAGCTGCTCACATTCAAGCCCCCGATGCACTTCAAGTATGTCCGCGGACGGCTGCAACGAACAGCTGCTCCATTGCATGCTAAGCTGTTAAACTTCTCAAAAGCAAACCCCCTCCTCTCCACCGCCGCAAAACACTTTGCATATTCTAATTACGGCATTCCACATCAAAGATCAAAAGAAAAACTTAAGAGCCCGCTGCAGCACACACGACACGTCCAAAAGCCTCTCATGAATGATGCAAGCTGCGTTAAGCTGTGTCGCTAAACTTTTGCGTTCGCCAAAATTTGGTGGGAAATTGCAAATTATGTGACAACCAAAGGACGCGCGACGCTGTGCATTGCTGCATGCAAACTCGGAAAATCAAGCCGGGCAACTGAGCTCATCATCATTAGGATCTTAATTACGGAAGGCTCTCCTTCAGAATGCACAACGGAGGTCCCAGCAACAATGAATGTCTCGGAACTTGGGTTTTAATTGAATTATAAATCTTTGTCAGGGCACCACCTACTGACTGCCGTCACCCTAAGGAACTGGGCTGCGGCAGCGGTGCGAGGAGCTTCTTGAGTGCACACCATTATGCATAATAGTCGGGCGGGCATAATGCAGTCTCTGGCTAAACGGGAAAAGGGCAGCAGTCTCATCTGTCTTGCAGACTGATGAAGTGGATGCTTGTTTCAAAGATGAGTAATTAAAGGGGAGGTGGGTTGGGAGGGAGGGCGTTGGCAGGAGTAGCGCCCTTGATGAGGATTTTTGTGACTCCTTTCGACATGATTGAGGTATTTTGGAAAGATTTATGAGTGCGGTAGTTGTGGTGGAGGCAGAGGACATTTCTTGTGCAATTGCGAGAAGACTTATCATTTTTCCGGAAGATTGAAAAGCTTGATTGGGTTGAATGACAATTTGTTCCTTTGCTCTGCAAGTTGCTGGTGGATGTGGTTTGGTTTACATTTTTAGGGTTTCGTAGACACTAAGGGATTACTTTTAAATGGGGAAAATTGAAAGTAGAAAACTGTACGTGATGAGCTTACATATCCACATCCATTCTTAGTTTTGAAATAGACTACGAAATTTTCAGCTCGAATTGTGTGCTTGGCAGACATTTTTTGAATTGAAAAACTTTGTTTTACTAGGGTTACTGAGCTACTGACTTCGTTCAACGTTGAAAAAAGATTAAAACGATGAGACTCGACGTAGATCTTATAGGAGGACGGATCTTTGTGATGAAGCAACAGATCTGTGCGACGGGCTAATGCGACGACTATGTGCGACGAGTTTATGCGACGAACTTATGTGAAGGACTAATGCGACGGATTTATGTGACGGACTTATGTGAGGTCTTATGCTACGAACCTCTGCGACGGATCTATGCTACGGAACACTGTGCAAGGTTCACATAACGGTGTTGAGTGAATAATCCTTGCTAGGATCTCTCCAATGGATCTACGTACTTGGTTGAACTTGGAACGAATCTTTGCAATGATTCTAAGCGATCAATAGCGTGGCTCTATACAAAGGATTCAGAGCATAGATCTATACTAGGGATCAGTACGGCGAATCTTTGCGATGGATTTAAAGAAAATGTGAGTTGTTTCAAACTCACACGCCACACAAGGGATTCACATTATCATGGCGACCTGAAGTATGAGGATTTTCGAATCGTACTCTTGAGGAAACAGACAAGCTGCACTGTTATGTGTCTTCATAAGAACTTTATGCATCGTTGCAGCATTTGACAAGAAGCAGCCTTCTTCTTAGTTACGCTGTTCCTCCATCGCTAATAAAAACCAAGCGATTCTGTGTGACGTAGAAACAGGTGAAAGCGACAACAGCTGTTTTCTTTTTTCTAAAACAAACTGAATTCGATGCAAAAGTTCACAAATGACCACCGCCTACCTCCTTCATCAGTTACTTGAGTTGTGCGTGGGATTGCTTCGTCGCGAGTAAAGAAACACTGATCGGGAAGACTCAAAAAGCCTTCAAGAGCAATTGATTCTCCTGCAACTCGAAAAATATCAGAGACTAACAAGGATGCGAACCTCGCCCTTCCAACGTGTGCGTCAACGCATTTAACCACTACACTCGTGCTGTAATTTCAACAGGCAGTGAGTCTACCGCTCAAAGAGAGATTCCTTCTCCTTAAAGCTGATATCCCCCTGAAGTGGCAGAGTACCAAATTGAAGTCAAATTAAATGAAGAGGAACATTATAACCTTCATTAACAACTTGAACGACTTGAATTGCTCCTCGACATCAAAAGAGATCTCTCAAAAGACATGCCTCCCCGAGCAACCACAACCAAAGTCCTCATCTTCATATTCACAAACTTACATGAGACTCCTTCGCCCGAGTACATCATCATCATCGTCATTTTCATTTTCATTTTCATCCCTATCCCTCTCGTCCAGAAAACGAAAAATTCTTTCTGCCGTTGCCGCCGGTTATTAGTCTCGAGCGTCACTTAAAACTTCCTGAATAGCTACCAATGACGATGGTTTTGCCCTCCCCCCTCCGTGCAGTCGCTTCAGCGCACAACCAACTGCTGGGGGCGCAATGTGTCGCCGGAATTTCGGTTGTCGAGCGAATGACTGTCAAATTAAGTCACAATTTCTGTCACCATGACGATTTCTAAGTAGTTATCGAAAGAGCTGTAAAACTGTTCAATTAACTGATGAAACTACTCTGCGTGCGGGGGTTAGTTAATTAAGTTCGAACTGTGATGAGAGAGCCTTGCAGGAGTGAGATATTTTGATTTGGTCTTAATTTGAAAATCAATTGCCTTTCTGTGATTTCGGATGGTGGTCACAGAGGGAGCCTTTGGAGGTGAACAGGGGCCACATTTTAAATGTTATGACACCACATCACCATCCCGATTGAATTCAAGGGAATCCAAGGATTACACATTTATTCCAGAGGTTTGCGGTGATGCGACACACCAGTGCCCCTTTTGTCGGCTGGCTTGCTGCTCCCTCAGTCAGTCGATGTCAATTAGTGAATGTAAATTAATCAAGTTAATTGTTTGGCAAAGGTCCTAAGCTCCCACTCTGCATATCCAATGCGGACGTGTTTGCACAGTTGCTGTGGGCAAACTTTGTCCAGAGATTCCGTTCCCGGGGATCTAAGTAATTAATTTGATTGTGACCATAATCGAATTCGATTAAATGGAAATTGGCAGAGAAGCTTAATTTCGAAGGTGAGCTGAAATGATGTCGGCAAACAGTGAGGTTAAGATTTGTGGCTAGGGGTTGTCTTGTAATGGTTGCAATGTGATGAGGGACACGGAAGACATTTCCTTCTTTAAATCCGCTGACCTAGAGAGGTGACATCACAAAACGTTAACAGCGATCGAAGAACAAGACCCAGCCGTCGTACAGTTGTAGTTTAAAGTTATGGAGCTTGTCCACCTCAGAAAGATCTTTGTGAAACTCCATTTCAGATGTTACTTCGAATTGCCTTAACAGGGTCAGACCCCCTAAGGCGAAGGAGCAATGTCATGGTCTCTAGGACGCTTAACCTATCAGTCTTTCTTTTTGGAACAGGATGTTGGATGATAATCAAGAAGAAAGAGAGGATTCTTGGATGCTTTCCACAGGGAAAAATCAACGGAACAAATGTAGTCGATGGATCGATTGAAAACCCTGGCTAAGAGGGTCTTAGCGTCGGGCCTGCAGGCTTGGGAAGAGAAGGATGGCCGAATCTCTGGGACAAGAACCAGAGCTTCTGTTCGGTACCGTCAAACTTGGTAGGATAAATTTAAGCCTGGACTAAAATATAAGCGCTTTTACAGAAGGTACAGGATTAGTCATTTAAGTCGTAGATGCCGTATGCTTCACAGGACTTTAAATTGTTAGAAAGCTTCTTCTCCCCAGTTTGGAAGGTAGAAGAGTCGAGTTGAGTGGTAATATCAACCCTACATAGACCAAGATAGGCACGTTGTGGTGCCACACGGGTCAAAGATTGTCTGTAAACCTTGAAATCTCAAATCAATTACTGCTGCTAATAAAATGAATGATTGTACTCGTGTTGCACAGTTCGCTCAGGTCGTCAAGGCATCATGTAGAAACACAGAGGAGGTGTGAGATGCTTTCACCTCCCTCGCAATGTCTGCAACTACGAGAGAAGTCGTTCGGGGAAAGAACTCATTTGCTTGCACGTGTGTCAGTGGTGCAAGACCCAGTCGCCGACCTACCAAGCAAAGCTGTCACCCAGGGGGCCAAATCAGTTGCGTTTTCAGATCATCCACAAATCAAATCGTGTCCAACTAAAAATGTTTCGTGAAGCAGCGAGTCAATGCTGTCCAATGGATATGCAACTTTCCTGAACTTCACAATGTCCCGGCATTAGCGTAGGACTTATACTAAAATAGATAACTTAGCCATCTAATGCAGAGAGAAGCGGAAATGAGGAACTGTTTAAAATTCAAAGAGAGAGACGGCAAATGAGGGACTGCTTAAAATTGAGAGTTAATTTCAATTTATCAGCCTTATGTTGGCGATATCCTCTTTGGATAGAAGGTTTTTGCTTAGCCAGGAGAGAACCCCCGTTGATGTAGTTTCGACCTTAAGCACCCAGACCAAAGTTTTACCAAATGCGGCTTCTTGCCTTTAGCATGCTTCTTGATTAGGATACGAGTACGAAAAAGGGCAATTTCTGGAATTTTCAAATCTATCAAGGAATGCAAAGTTCCCATCCCGGTGTTGGATATTCTGAAGCTTAACTCCAAGGAACGCCCCAGCAACAGTTTGTCTCTAAGCCTTACATCCTGTTGCATACCTTCATTCCGGAAAGGAGAAAAACTGAAAAAGAAAAACTTCACTCACAATCCATTTCAAATCATCTGCATAATGAACGAACATAAATCATGCATTCGTCTCCCTGTCTCCCCGTGTGCGCGTCTCCATTCTTTCTGTCGGTTGCTTCAGAAAATGATTTCACTTGGTGCATTGTCTACAAGATTAATGGAGAACCGGATATAGCAGCAGCACGATTAAACGCATACACGGTTCACGGGAAAGAGACGAATGCCGTCTCGAGGGAGGCGGCATTACGTGCACTTACAGACGTCACAGGTCTGTTATTCGTAAGGGCTCCACACACTCGAATGAACTTTCAATTAGGATGAGATGAGACGGATGATTGAAGAAAGCTGACTCTGTGTTTGTTTTTTTTTTCCTTTCAAGTGTTAAGTTGGTGTGTTGCCCTGAGTTGGGTTGAGGGACGATTCCCCGATCCTTCCAAATTTCCACCGTTCAAAGTCGAAAGTTACCTGCTCTTGAGAGAGAAAAGAATACGACGTACAATACGACACGAAGTGTAACTTCAGCACACCAATTTCCAGAGAAACCTTTGAGTTCCAATACTCCCGCCACTTGATGATGTAACTCGTATTTCCCACGAAACCCTGAGTGAACGCTTCCTTTCGCGCAGAAAGTTAACAAACTTGTCTCGATTACACCTCCCACTTGAAAATAAATTTCCAAGCCCTACCTCCACCCTCCCCCTCTGATCATGACATCATCTGAATGCAGAGTCCTGCCAGAGGGCTGTCGATTTACCGTGTCGCAGCTTACTCACCGTGTCTCTGTCAATTGAAGCCGATTAATTAATCAGAGCAGCCAAAGTGATTGTTATTTCGAAAAGCGACAACAGAAGGACGAACTGACAGACAGAGGCTGTTCCTTCACCACCCCCCTCACCCAACCGGCGCACGCCAGACATCATAAATTAATTGCAGACTTTAATGAGTTTATTCGGGTTCGAAAGTTTCCCGGTCTCTCTCCTCGCGAGCGCTCAGGTGAAAGTGCTCCTTACTTCGCACAAGAATCACTTGAATCGATTTAGGCGAAGCAATACGATGGCGCGAGAGTGAGAGGAGGAGGGGAGGGGGAGGGTGGGTGGATATAAATAGATTCTCGAACGTTGTGAATGTGCGCTTCGCGGGAAGTGGTTGTCAAGTTGTTTTTATTGAATTTGAATCTGAACACTTTCCTTGTGGTTTGTTGTGGTTGTTTGCCATCGAAAAGGACACACGCATTGTTATGTGATAATGGAGGCATTAAAGGTCAAGGCTTACGTAAATCCAAAAGAATGTAGTGGTTGGGGATGGCGGCGAGGGATAGCGTGAAATAAATTATTTAAGTGACTGAGGAATGGCAATTATCAATGAACTGATAGAGGGGCCAGGTCGTTTTCGGAGAGACATTTTGAAACTTTAAAATGGGGGCGGGTGCGTCTTTTTGGACTCTGATGAATTACCACTCTTGAGACAACTGTCAAGGAAAAAAAAGGTGGAGTTATAAAAAGCCGCTCTTCTCCTTCGTTCGGAATGCTTTCGTCTTTAACGACTTTTGTTCAGAAGGATCTCCTAAGAAATTACCTCCGTGCATCCGTGATTCCCCTTCACTAAGCCCGTCCTCTACACGCCGCAACTAACAACACAAAAAAAATTCACCGAGGTGCCCCTCTCGGCACTCACAGGAGGCACCCACTGTTCGTTGAAGGCAAATTGAGTGACCTGTCATTTCCTGCCAGTGGGTTCTTATTTTGTCATTCACGGCCTTTTTTGTCACGTCTTTACGATTTGATGATCTCCACAAACTATCTGAAAGAAGTTCCAGGAACTAGTTGAAAAAAAAAAACCTCGAAACGTGACGCCCAGGACATGCAATTCATTCATCAAAAACTATAACCTCGTCTGGTGCCTCAATCGAAAGGATTCGAATTTCCTTTCATTTCGAAACCAAGCACGTCACGTATTTGAATCCAATGAACCGAAACAGGGAAAGGATTGCTAAGCCATGACACCAAAGCGGGACGTGCGCTGAATGGAAACTTTGGAATTACCAAGATGTCAATTGAAGCGATGTCCCCTGTGCAACATGTCCCGCTCGAATTGCAAAGGGAGCTGACAACCGAGATTCGAGGGAACATTAGCTAGATGACGGGGCATGACACCCACTTGCCGAGGGCTCCATTAAATCGGCCGCCTTCCCTTCCGCCAACTGATCTCGGGGTTTGATTGATTTTGATTGATGGCTCAATTCGGGCAGATGGGTGCTCTCAACACCGCTTCCGGCCACTAGGAATTTAACATGACCCCAAAGCAACCCAAGAGTGGAAAAAAAATACACGACGAAGAAGGATTTATGGAGCTTATCCTTTATTCACATGCCTGCACGACTTCAAGGAACGCCTGCGACCGGCGCACTCACGCCCTGTATACTTGTAATTCCGGAAAGGATTCAGCGAAACGAAATCCTGATTTATTGACGCCTAATTCAGGACAAATGTTTGCGTGCCCTTAACTCGCGTGTTGGTGGTTGGTATGTAGTTGTGCCCCGTGACGACATGTGGCCCGACCCGTTGCGGTATGCCTGAGAGTCGTGCAATTAGACAAGTTGCTGAATGAAAGACAAATGAACAGTTGTCCTAATTGCTCCTTCATGTTTGTCGCCTATAATTGGAAGCGATTGTGGAATGATTGTGGGACGATTGTGAGACTATTTTAGACTTGGAGTGGCACTTGAATGTGAAGGAGGTCTTTGAAGGAGATTAATATTGATTAGGGGACAATTTGTAAGTGTATGCCGGAATTAGCAAGGATTTCAGGGGAAATTTTGAAGAGGATTGCTACAATGTGGGTTTTGTGTGATAGATTGTTGTGCTTTGACCTTTTTTGTTGTTCACGGTTGGATAATAATTTACGTGCTTGTGATGGTCTTCTAGGAATCTCAAAACGGATCTCAGAAGCTGTCTGAAGCTGCCCAACGATGGCAATTGAACTGAAGTCGTTTAAGCTCCACTCTACGTGTTGCCGACTGATCTGTATGCTCATTGACCGTCGCGTATATATTTCTTTGGGAGCTCAAGTCTTCATGAATGACTTTCATAGTCATTGCCTTCATATAGAATTTGAAGGTTAGAAACCGCTTGAATTTCCAGAATTGTGGTTGAGTGCATGTAGAGTCTTCAGTTTCATCTAGGAATTGAAGGTCAGAAACCGCTTCAACTTCAAGGACTCTGTTGCAGTGGATGTTAAGTTGTAGGCATTGGGACCACCAACATCGCGCATTCGACCAACATCGATGAACATCTTGAGAGTTAGCAAAGTTCCCCTGCTCCACATTTTAAGAATTCTGAAGCAAAAATCCAAAATGCGACTTAAACGAATTTAGAAGCAAAAGATTGAAATGTCGCTCGAAGGACCAAATTAATTAAGACCCGCTCCACACTCAAATAAGAGGAGAATAACAACAATCCTATTGCCTTTATGGAGGTCCAGAATTCAACATCCATCTACAGTTACCAGGACATAAGGACAATTGAATCGGCTATAGTGCCAGATTTCACACCACTTTACTCTTGATTAATGTTCAAACCGGGCAATCAAAATGCCGGTCAAGGAGCCAAATTAACGCGAATTCATTTAATTTTCAATGGAAGGACATAATTACCGAATATTGCAATCCTTTGTACAAAAATTTCATACTTAACAGGTTTTCATTCTTTGACGGTGTAATAAAAATTCGGCTCGAAGGACAATAAAAAATTGCTCATGAATATAAAAGGCCCCATTCCATGGTTCTTGCAGATGAGCCAATTTCAATAATGACCCTTTATTGACCATCCAACCATTAACCACTATCAAAACTTCGTCGATCAGCGTAGGGCGCTTCTCCAGCTAAATAGATTATTCTCAACTTTGCCAAGTTTTCCGAGGGAATACAAAAGCAAAACAAACATTAAGGCCACCAAAAAACATACACAAAGCTGTTCAAAAGGGGGACGCCATTAGCATATCCCCGCATCCGTCCGAGGTCCTTGTGTGTCCCATTTTTTTTCCCGCCCTATTCAAATTATCAGATTGATACGGTCGCCATGTGGAGACCTTAATTGATATTCCCATCACTGTCAGGGGATGGCTTTTTGGTCCAACGAAGGATATTGCCTTCGGATGAAATTTTAATAATTTCTCTGCACACAATCGGATGGATGGAGCCCCAGAGATATGGTTACCGAAACGGATGAATTTCGTTTCGTTTCGTTTCGTTTCCCATTCACTGAATGGGTCATTTGTATGATTGGCTTCGGTGGAGCCGATGACGATGGCGATGGCGATGACGATGACGATGGTGATGGCTGTGAGTAAAGACAAAAGAAATCGCGCCGTCCCGGGAGATATAACCGCGAAGAAAAATGAATAAATTTCGTGTGCGAGTCTCGATGAAATATCAGAGGCAATTAATCGAATATTTGACGAGACACACCATGAATTAGATGGACGTTCGTTTGTCTTCTGTGCGCAGACCGATGGATCGTTTAGGGAATTCTGGCAGCGAACAGACATTCATTATTGACACGGATATCGTGACGCCTCCCTGACAGTCTGAAATTGAAGTAATTTGTAAGCGGATCTGAAGAGAAATTGAATTTGACAGGAAGATGCTGTGAAACTGTTCACAATCAGTCAGATTCAGCAAAAGTGAATGAAGATTTCAGATGGTCGCACATTAAATCCCACAATGCAGTGCTGAAGTTAGGTCAACCTTAACACATTCGAATTCCAAACGTCACACGAGAGCTCCGACTTTGCCTAGCTTTCCATTCACACTCAGGGAAGCAGAAGTTTTTTTTCGGTGAAAAATTGAATTAAATTACATCCGACTGCACGGCGAGATGTTGAAGCAGGGCACATGCACAGGGGTTAATGCGATGAGTCGCAAGGAATTCAGTTCATGTTGCAGATTCATTAAATGACAACATCCTGTTGAATTTCTGCAGGACAATGAATGAAAATGAAAGAAGACCCGATGTAGACTGGCAGTCAACACAGTGACAGGAAGGAAATTAAACCTGTTAAGTTAATGACTTTAGAGAATGAGGGAGGGAAGGTCGAGAAAATGTCCTAATTTAAATGCAGATTCGACACAAGATTGATATGTAGCTTTGGGAAACATTCCCCCGTTTAGAATGCACGTCGACTTCAAAATCAGAGCTTCAACACAAAAGCATGTGAAGGCGAACCAGGACGAAGATTGAATTTGTTTGGGTGTTGATTCCTGCAATGTAACATCTTTCCATTTGAATTCAATGAATTTGTGCATATTTTTAGTTTGAATCGTGTGCCAAGTCGTGTTCATTTGATAGCCTGGCACTCAATGATAACGTAAGGAGGAACGGACAATTAGCAGGTTGTCGTACATTTAACAAATATTTAGATGTACATACGTTCAGTAAGTAATTATCCTTATTGAGGGCTCAGATACACGATGTTTTCGGTTGGTTTGGATTGTGAGTGGTTTCAGCAAGCTTAATAGGTATTTAGTCAATTCTCCTTTTCCAAAGGAAAGGCCTTGTTACAGGGAATAGGGAACTTAACAGGAATCTGAGCCTCTGGCATCCTCATTAATTGGATATTTACTTTTCAGAAGCCTTTCTTCGCAGTCTAGTCTAGGGCAGTCAAGAAGTGGCATGGTTTCACCTAAAGGAGAGCAACGGTCTTTTGAAGTCTTTGTTTTTCCTCCTCAACAAGTCCTGGATTTGTCGAGAGTGTTCCCTGAAACTCTCTTAAAGTCCGACACTGCCTGCAACAAAAATAGAAAAAGAGTGCAAATTTTGGAGCCATTAAAGAAGTTGCCGCTGATGTGGTAGGTTTCACGCCACCATCCATAAGGAACCCATGGTTTGACGACGAGTGCAGGCAATTACATGCAACTGACCAGGAGCCCTACACGGCAACGCTGCATCGAACAACGAGAGCTATTCGTAGGCTCTACAAACAGAGAAGAAGGAAGAGAGAGCATGGGAAGCGCGCGGTTGATTAGCTAAAGAGGTGCTATGGCAGGAAAGACGTCCAAAATTTGACCGAAGGGTGAAACAGCTTTAGGATTCGGACCGAAGCCTGTCGCGACAAAAATGAATTCGCAATCGATTTTGAGAATCTCGTCCTCCCGAGTAAGACTAGGCAATATTGAGACTGAAGTCATTTAAGGCAGCTGGATCGGACGGCAGAACTATTTAAAGTAGCTGGAGATTACCTGGGTGGGCGCATGCACCAGCTGATCTGTATGATATAGTCGAAGGAAAGCATACCTGATGAGTGAAATCTCAGCGTTGTTTGTCCTATCCACAAGAAAGAAGACCCTTCAACTGTGCCAAGTATCGAGGGATCAGTCCCCTCAAAGCTTGGGGCTGTGAGTTTTATCAAGCTGTACTTCCCAGGAAGGGAGATAAAAGGCGACCTCATAACATAGACAAGTTCTGAAGGCTACCTACCTTGTCGATATTTTCCAACTGAGGTAGGTGTGTGTGGAAATGCTTACAGCTAAAGGAGGTAAGCAGCAGCAACAGGGTAAGATTGTACTAGATACCTGGTCATAAAAGGATAATTGACAATGTCCGATTCACTGGCAAGAACAAGAGCGACAAGACCCTTCATCTGTTCTGAACCATTCCATGATGTAGGAGATTACATCCTCAAAGAAGAATCCAGTGGAATGGAAACAGACATACGGGCATCAATCTGAAGCAAAAACACTTCCAGGACTAACCGAGGAAGAATAACCTTCGTATCCTAATGAACATCCTAACAGGTCACTGCAGACTTAGAGACCACCTGAAGATACAAAGGCTATCTCATGAAGGTCTCTGTAGCTTCTGTTCAGAATCTGAAGAAGTCCCAGTTCACATTCTAGGAACCTGTAAGGCACTTGCTTATGAACCGCAGGTATGTATCAGTAAATACCTTCTGACAGCTAAGGGAATGCAACTACTAGAACTATCTCTGACCATCTAGGTAAGTAGTGTGCAATTCCGCCTATAAAAGCCTTGCAAATGCACTCACTTAGACCAAAAGGCCGTGTCCTTTGTGGACTAATTGATTGCTAGCTGCCTAGTGAGGCTTCCCACCTTCGTCCCTCACTTCGATGTCAATCAAAAACAAAGACATATTAGATGTCATCGCTGGACATATGGCAGGCAGATTTCCGATGCGTTCTTGACCCTTAACTTTTGCTCATTGGAATACTCAAATCTTCTTCATAAGTTCCATGAGTTCCCATGCCCTTTGTAGTAACTATTAACTAAGACTTCCCTCTGTCATGAAAGCTATCTCTCATGTGAATTTGTTCACATTGCGTCAAAATCTATCGTCGTTGGATAAAATGCTAACGCAATATTGGTGCAGTTGTGGCAGATATATCGAAAAAGCCATCGCTTAAATTTTTCTTTCCCAAAATCACCAAAATCTCTATCAAAATCCTTCACACCACAAAAATCAAATAGTTCACAAAAAAAAGCCACAAGCCCCTCTATGTCCTCAAAAAATAAAACACCGAATCTCTCATTGAAATTCAACATTCATACGGCAAAGCAGAAAGAAAAATAAATTCTCATATCCAAGAGTGTTGCTGCTGATGTCCATAATCCTTTTAAAAGAGGGAAAAAACGTCCACCCCCAGTTAACACCACAAACGCTCGTTCAACAAGGAAAAATCCGCAAAAGAGGCTTAAGTCACTTCAAAACGCCCTAGTCCGGTTGTTTTCCGGAGAACGACATAAAAAAAACTCTTCCATCAGCGGATTTAAAGAACTAATCCTCATCCTTTCGAATAAAAAAAGGCAACAAAATTCCACAAGTTGACTGGTTGCATATAAAACAGCCAGCGATGTCCTTCCCATGTAACATGTACTGCAAATCATTGTCCTCATCCATTAGTCTCCTTTAAAGACTTTCAGCTTAATTTCATGCCTTAAGTGGAGGGCGATCAGTAGGACACTTGAAAATGCCAACAAAACTGATGATTTATGTTTTACAAAGTTTTGAGATTTTCTTGAATTTCAGTTTCGCATGGAAATTGTTTGGATGTGACATTGAATTCAATTTCTCGACGCCCTTCTTTACATCCACCATCACTCAGGCCCGAAAACAGGCGACTTTTGGTGTTTCTGCGAAAATGACCCATTTTGCAGACAACGAATCATCCTTAAGTGAATTTCAAAGTCAAGAGACTCCCTGAAGGACAACACCCCACCTGTGCAACTTGCTTGATTTAAGGAAGCAATATCCTGTGGTTCCGGTAACTGAGAGCCCTCCATCAACAGGACGGGAAGTGTTGCGTTAATTTTTCTTTTATGAGGAGTTATCTATGAACTTCAAAATTAATGACTCGCCAGTGTGCCATAAATTCAAAACTTCGCCGAATATCCTAAAGAGGGATGAAAAGCCCTGTAAGAACGATAATGATTATCGCTAACCGAGGGGATACTTCTGCTTCCGGCTTCCTGCTTGTTGAACACGGATGGAAATTTCTTCAGAAGTCCAGCATCCGATGTCCTAAAACGGGAAGTATTTACTCACCTGGCAGTAGTGTGAAGTGCAAGCTCCTCCCCACCCTGTGAAGTGAATATTGAATGCGTTTCGTGCAATCAAATCGTCTTTTCAACGGTGCGGAGGTCCATAAGAAATTCCGTCTCATATCCAACGCCTGCATACCTCTCTGCCGACGCGTTCCTTGAAATGAAATTCCACACGAATGTCCTTCCCACCACCTCCCACCCATACCCATGCCCAACCGACCGACAACTCTCCGACGGCGATGTCATCTTATTTTATGCTGATTCCAGGGCATCCCCTATGCACATGCATGCAATTCAATGGGGGATAAGTAACATTCCTGCATCCTTACTTGGTGTGTGCATATTTAAGGCATCCCCTTGCAGGGCCCCAGCACGCTGAGATGATAATCAAAGTCCACACAGACGCCTCGAAGGAATTGCAGAAACTTTTTTGACACGCTGGATTAGAAGATATTTCTTTTGGTCGTGCCTTGCAATTTGCATCTCGCCGTCATATCCTTGGCCCTGCAGCGGTGGAGAATGATACAACAAGCCACGGGTGAGTTATAAACTTTCAACCAACTGCTTCTGAGGTCATTAGCAAGGACGTTGGCACGAAGGAATCACCTTCTCAAACAAGCCACCCTCTCCTGAGCGCGGTGTTGCGGGGAGAAATTATATTATAAAGTTTCTCAACACCCGATAACAAGGATCTAATCAAAGGATTCAGCGAGCGGAAAAACGATGTCGTTGCCACCTACTTCTGCCGACGTGAAACATCTTGTTGTCATGTTTACGCGAGGAACTGAGTCTGCCGTACACGGGCAGCAGTGCGTCGTCGTCACCTCGCCCCACATCCCCACCAAAAATCATTAAAAGGCACTGCACGCTTGGCTGGCTCCCATTATGAAGTGGGAATCTTTGAGTTCAGACACTAATTTGTGAGTGGTGGCTGGGCTGGGCGGGGGGACGTTGTGGGAGCGCAGTCAACTCAGAGAGGCACACCAATTAATTGGAGAAGTTGTACGCTGTGGCAGAGGGCCGCCTCACTCCTTCGGTGGCAACGTAAAATAATTTGTTGCTCACATCTGTGGAGGTGGTGGTTTTGGCATGCATGACGTCACATGGAAGAAAAATGGTGCCAATTTGGAGCAAAAATTGAATCAGTGGTAGAAGTGGGGTGGATCTGTTTGTCGATTGCAGGAGTGCGTAGGAGTCCCTTTGCCGAAGAATAATAAATCAGCTTCAATGGAGAGAGTGTAAAATTTAAGTCTTTGCCAGGCAAATTTTCAAGTTAGACAGCTGAGGGTCATTACGGCAACCCTGTGGATGGCCAACAAATTCTGATTGATTTCGACGATGAATTTCTAGTTTGCGAGGTGGACGAATTCGTAAGTTTAGATATTTGAGACGAAGTCGGGCTCAAATGATTCTAGGCATAGTACAACTTGATCTCAGAAATAGCGCAGTTTGGTTGTAGAGCGAAGACTTATCTTCGGCATGGACATACCTTCAGCTCAGATGTTCGTCCACTTCAAATGAAAATCTGTCTTGGACGCAGTTCTAGCTCAAACGTACCAGGTTGCGTATTATCTTAAATCATACCTTAACTCCAACAAATCTTCAGACTGGACTTAGCTCTACTTCAAGAACAGCTTCATTGCAGAGAGCTCAAACAAAGCTTAAGTATAGCTCTGACACAGACTAATCTTCAACTAAAGTGAAAATATAACAGAGACCTAGCTTTATCTCAGGCTCTAGCCCTAAATAAGCTCAGATCAAACATTGCTTTAATTAATTCCCTCAAACCTCATCTCAAGTGATACAGATACAGCTCAGAAGAATCTCGACGTAAGTCCTAGTCAAACGTATCTTCGGCTGAAACCTCAACACCTTGCGATGTGTAACCTAAGCTCAAATGCTTCTTGGGTTAAAAGAAGAATCTTACGCCGTGACGTACCTTCAGCACAGACGTATATTGGTTGAAATGTGGCTTAGCTGCAGCTAAGACATGTTTCGAGCTTGGATGCAGCATCAGTTCAAATAAACTTAGTTTCGAATGGGGCTCGAGCTAAGCGTATCTCTATACCAGAGGTGGCTTAAAGTCGAACCATTCTTTGTCTAAGTTAAATCTCAAGCCTCGCCGAAGCTCTGATAGTTTTAGCTTAATGTCGACTCAGACAAAACTTAATTTCAAATGAAACTCTGGCTTAAATGTACTTCTAGCTCCTTCTTAAATAAAACTCTGGTTCGAACGTAGTTTTAGCTCAGAATTAGCTGTTGCTCAAACGAAAGTATAGCTGAGGTGAAGCTCTGGCTCAGACTTCACTCTATCTCAAGTCAGTTTTTGAATTAGACGTAACTTCGGCATACATCTAGCTCAGGGGTATCTATGGCAGAGACACAGTTTTAGCCTTGGCCGTAGTTAAACTAAAAGAAGCTCTTAAGCCTAGTTTCTTCTGAAAAACTGTTGCAGCCAAACCCTAGCTTTAATTCAAAGGCATTTGAACACATCAATCATACTACCAGCTAAAGAGTACCTCAGAATTGAAACTGCACCTGCCTGTCATCGAGCCAACAAGTCTCAGATGACGTCTGAAATTACATGGCGCTCCACATGGAAGTGCATGTACCCCCAACTGTTTTGTGCGCATCATCACTTCGCTGCCCAGGAGAGCTTGCGAGTCAAGAAATATACGCCCCACATCCTTTCCCCCATGAAGCAATAGAAGACATAGATTTCTCACATGTGTGTTCGCATCCCCAGACCCACCCGAGGCGAAAACCCCATCTCCAGAGGTTACCCAAGTGAAGTTTTAATAAAATCTGAACGATTATCCCATTTGATGGGTGCCGGTCCCACACGTCCCGTGTACCCTACTCTGGCATTATTTATGCAAATTATCGATACATGAGCCTTGTGGTCTGCATTGAGAGCATGTGTGGGAGGGAGGAGAATGAAAGACCATCGATAATCGAAAGTGTGCTGAAAGATTTAACGTTTTTCATATTCCCCAACCGAAAAGCAAATGCAGTCATGATGGCGAAATGGCAGAGTTTCCTTAACATTCACAAACATGACACCTGGGGTTTGGTGCAATCTCTTCGTGAAAGGGTTGAGGCAGAGGTTCGAGGCGGAGAAAGAAGCGGATATCGATGTAGTGGCAGAGCACTTCTGACGGTAGCGGTATTACACTTGGGAGCCGGTGGTGTGCAAGATAATTTTGCATCATAACTTTAGCGGGAAACCAGCTTTCTAGTTGGAGGTTGTGTGTGGTTCACATGAAAATGGAGGATGAATGCAAATCCAGGGGAATTCTTGCATGTGAGACTTTTCCGTGTTGCCTAGGATGTGGGGGCAGAGTGGATGAGCAGGGGGTCTGTGATTGGCCTTGATTTATTGCCAGAGGGACTACTCGAGGCAGTTCAACACTACACATCCATTTGTGAGAGGAGTACGTACATGGGATTGAACGAACTTCGCGTTTCACGTGAAAGGTGCTTGAAATTTCAAAAATGACTGATGACTGATGACTGATGACTAATGACGGATGACTGATGACTGATGACTGATGACTAATGACTGATGACTGATGACTGATGACTGATGACTGATGACTGATGACTGATGACTGATGACTGATGACTGATGACTGATGACTGATTTTTTTTTTTTTTTTTTTTATTTTTATTTTTTTTTTTTTTTTTTTTTGCCCATTAATTGATCCCACGATGGCAGCAAATTTCTTCCACTTTATGGTTGCCCGCAGCATTTTCACATAAACTCTAAAGTATATGATTGACCAAAGTCACAGAGGCCTCTTAAAGTTTATTACACCACTTAAGTGACCCCCAACCAGCGACACAATGCCCTCTCGGCGGCGATTTAAAAAACTCAAATCGCAACATCTGCAACCAATAGTCATCTCCACATAGACCAATCACAAGTTTATCGATTTGCCACATGACGGGAGACGCAAGTTATCCTCGGCCTCCCATACAATGACACTGCCAGCCAACAACAGCATAATAAAAAACAAATACAGCCATTAACAATAAAAGCAGCGAGGGTATCATTCTGGGCCAATTTCAACTGCCGTCTCTCACACCGCACCGGCTCCGTGAAATGGGAAACCCCTATTTATCACAATCCCGTCCTCTACCGACGCCCCCAGAAGGTTGCAGCCTCGTACGAAGGGGTGGACTGTGGTGGAAACCATTCGAAAAAAAGAACGAAACGAAACGAATAAAAAGTTACAGCCACACTGGTGATTTTTCCCTCTCGGTGTTAAACACTTTTTGTGCTTTCCACTTGTTCTACGAGTTTTCATGTGAAATGTTTTCTATTGGCAAACATAAATCCGGCAAAGCGCGATTGGAGTACGCGCAAGGGGGGGCCGGTCGGCAGTGAACGGAACAGTTTTTCAATGACGTAGGTGGGGAGGATTATTTTTTTGCTGCAGAAATTGCTTGCTTAATGGCTAGGGCTGACCGGGTGTTTGCTTGTGTCCTGGCAAGCTTTTTTTTTGGTGGGGACTTGGGATGGACAAACTGACGAGTTGGGGTTTCATTCGCAACGGCATGGTATGTTTTGCAGAATAACTCGCACACAGACTACAGACGGTTTATTAAATTTTCAAAGGCCTGTGCTAGAGCTGAACCTTGATAAAGGATCACTTTGAATGTTCGCCGCTAAAGTGCATGCTTGGGTAAGGAAATCAAATGCAAGAGAGTTTGTGAGTGAGTTGGGCATTTGAATGTGAAACGAAATGAAAGTAGCTTTGTGAAATGATTCCTCCTCGGGCTTGTATCCGTTTGAATGCTGGCATATTGAAGTGTGATTGATCTGGTTTGTTTTTATGCGTCTAATAATGAGATATGACCCATTTACTGCGGAATGGAAATAGTTGAAGTTTGCGACCACATCAAAGGCTTTGCCAGTCATTACGACGACGATGGTTTGCTGCCTTCATAGATTGCGCAGGCATGTAATTTTTTGGCCCTTGTTTACCACCAGACTCATATTGGTCGCCGAGACTCTATGCCAGCTAACACCTGATTGAAATGCGAATATAGGAGTTAAAGGAACTTCTGGCAGGTTATGTCTCTGGGGTTGACCAGTGAGTTCCGCAGAATCTTCTGAAGTGTGATGATGAAAATGTTTCACGTCAGCAGCAGATGGTATTGATAATGGCTTGGTGAGTTGCCGACGTTGATGCAGCTGTGAAAGTCATATTTTGTCTTCCTGGACAATCTAAGAAGTTGGATAGAAAAATCAAGGCTAGACGTAGCCTCTATGCACGCTGTCCTATAAAAACTTGGAATCAAAGAAAAGGTTATGGATGTGACACTCCGCTTGTGGTTCGTTTCAAATATTTGATGCACTTTTAAGACCTGATGAGCCCTTGAGACGGTCCTGTTAGATATTTCATGCTTTTAGACTTTCACACCAAACGGCCGAGAGTATCTTGCCCGCAAAGTTAAGGGGACTGACTGACTGACCAATACTAAGTGCAGTCAAAAGGGGCTTTTACAAAAATGTCCGCAGTCCACCTGCAGGATTGTTCGACCACAGTCTGGATATTGCTAACTTCAAGCGGTATTTGTGTCCATCATCGTCCACATTGATTAAGACGTTCTGTCCGACAACCATGTTTGTGTCGTCAGTGCCCATAAACAGTGTGAAAAATTGTTGCTTTCCAAATTGCCCGCACTGACTGCGAGCAGTCGTTCCGACAAGAAGAAGAAAAATGTTTTACCTTGCATTGCTCCAAACAATAGATTCGCATTTAAATAAACCAATTTCTCGTTCTCCTTCTGCCAGGCTTGTAGTTGTATGTTTCCAAAGTTATTGTCTGCCTTGTACTAACCAAAACCGTCGAAAGTTCATTGGCTGCACGTTGTCTATAATGGACTTCACATTCCACAAGCTAAATGTAAATTCACTTTCCTCTGCTCGTTTTCTGAGGTAGTTAACAGTGTCTTAAGGACTTGTCGTCGGTGCGAAGGCATGATTTTTTTCATGACGGAGAGACTTGTCCTCCTGGCACAACGTATGGACGTACGGTTAAGTAGATAATCCCACTAAGACTGTGAGGCATTGACCCTATGACGCAGAGATTACAACGCTTAATCTATTCCGAAATCAAAAATGTCAGAAAATCTTTCCTTTTAGACTTGAATTTAGGCATATGTTTGAGAAGCCCTAAGAGGTAAGTAAGGTAAGTTGTGGTAAGTTCAACCGTCGCCATCTAGCAAGGGAGCTAAGCTCTGAAACTTTCTTACACATCTTCCTTACCCATTATTATTCACCAACGGCTTCCAGCTGGACACGGACCCATCTAAGGTGGAATGGACACGTCTCTAGAAAACTTCTCTGTGTAGAGGTAAGAATAGAAACTCGCTGCCATAGAAAAAGTGCTGGTATCCTACACCTAACATTGGAACGTCTTACAATCGGCAAAAAACCTCAACCAGCACGCCTTCCCAGTCAGCAGCATGTTTTGGCAACTTTCTAAACTTGTGTGTACCATTTCGTTTAAGGACATCCTCCGCTACGTTGCCCCAGTGGTTCAGAATCGACGACTCCTGCAGAAAATCGTCCAGGATTCGCTCTACCCGACTTAGCTATCTAAAGTGTTGGATCCGAAGTGGCTTAACTAGGTGCATGCCAAGCCACGATCTGTACAGTGTCAGACTCGATGAAACATTTGGTTTCTTCAAGTTTCTCGTGCAAAACATTCTATTACAGAAGATCTCGTATCCCTGGTGCCTGGTGATAAGTGTAGCGAGCTGCCGGGTCTGGATTTAATCCCTGAACTAGGCATTTATTCAGATTTCGCAGCTCTACCACCCTCGATGTGCTGACAATGTTCAAAAGGTATATGGTCTCTAAGCCCCCAGTTTTATGTCGACAATTAACACAACAGGTCGTCTGCCATTGTGCACGAACAATAGCCCGCACACCATCAGTGATCATTATCCTTTCATTTATCACAGACAATCCTCCGGTCCGTGTCTGTGGTTAGATTTGACACAAATTACAAACTGTTACATGCTGCTTGCTGGCACATGTTAGTCGGATTCAGGCAAAAAAATGTCAGTACAAATCTCCAGCTTCATTTAAACAATTCTAATCGCCACCCACCCCTCACTCACCACCCCAACATCAACAACAATCTAACCATATCGATTTGCATTCACATGCCCACAGTCCTGCCACCTGTCTGACACAACACCAAAACCGCGTACAATTCCCACACAGCACCTCACGTAAGTATACCCCAATTCACAACGACCGCAACGGATGTGTCGCCTAATCAAATTAATTACAATCGGCTGCCAAGGTAATCTACACATTCACCACAGGGCCCCCCCATCGACGACAAAAGGACACATTATTTCGAATTTCTGCGGACGGCGACGGCGGATGGCGCAGTTTATGAAATCCTGAATCAAGTCGATTTATGCTGGAATTTCTGATTTATCTGTGTCTGCGGTCAACAGATGAATGCCAGGTGGTGGCCATTTTTTCTGCGCTGTTGAGGTGTCCATGTGTGTATTGTTTGGATGAGGGTGTTTTTGTGCAGTTTTTCTGTCAAACGAGAAACTCACTAATTGAGTGTTTGCTGGACAAGGGGGAGGATTTTTTAGATTGCAAGTTTGTCGGAATGTTGTGCAGTTTTGTGTCGATTTTTTGAACGTGTCATTTTTTCGTTTAAACTGTAATGGACCACTTGAAGCTATCGGGAATGTTGTTGATAGGGTTGGGAATTTTTGTTGTCCATTGCCAGAGGGTGGTTAAAACACGAAGAAGCGAAATGATAAAGCGACACAGTCCATGTTGTCAAAAAAATTTGAAAAAATCTGAAAAAGTTTCAAATTTGGCAGCACTGACACATCCATGTCAATCAAACCTTAAGGCAGCGTGCAAACTCAAGCGATTCCTAATGCTTACGATCGGAATAATCAAATGACAGCAATTTAAGCTCATTTCCGCCCGTAAAGCCAGTCGCCATGAGAAAGTAATTAAGTTTCCAGTCCATCCCGAACGCATGACAGATGACTGCCTTTAGATACTCATCTTAAGTATCAATCGTGGCCATTCAATTTCGGGCCGTTCTTAATGAGTTCTACGCGCTAATAAACGACTAGCCAGTAAATCACGCCACGAAATAGATCCCCAAAGTCGCCAAACCAATGCGGGGATATATTCGAGTCATAATCGCTTTATTGTTATCCTCGTTATCCCGTGGTGGAGTTTTATTGCACCCCCAAGCGGCGCACAGTCGACGAGGAGATTGATTACGCCAGCCACCTCTCATTCGCAAGCACTCACGGCATTGAATGAGAAAACTTCTAGCCATTTCAGTTTTGAATGAAAAACCATCGAAAGGAGAACCATCGCCATCCGATACGCCGCCGCCTCTGGCGGTCACTGGGTGGGGAGCAGTTGAAAAGTTTGCATAATCGGGATGACTGCGTGAATTATTCGAAACGGAAATTGACGATGTAATTACAGTAGCTAAGAGGATTAGCTTATTATGGACGCGGAAGTAATTACGTGGCCAGAAGCCAGGGAGGAACGCCGTGGAATCACGTCTAAACTGTGTGCTCAATTATGCAATTCATTTTAAATTTAGTTGGGGATTGGCCTTCTCTTCTCAGAGGCTTCTGTTTCGTTGGTTCTGCCCCCGGGGAAGAAACGATTATGCGATATTTTAATTTGATTTTTGACCTGCCTGTGCCTAGGGGTTGATTATGGGCTTTGTTGAATGGAGTGGACGGGAATGACTTTTGACTTCTTTTAAGTCTTCTGGAATATCGGTCGTTGCGGGAGCATCGATGCTCTGAAAGCAAAGTTTGAATTTCCATAATACGCAATCTGATGAAACACATTTAAAGGGAGACCAATTCCTAACTAGAGTCCAAGGAGGAGTAGGTTTGAAGAACCCCCGTTGGGCGCCAATTTCTCATCTTCAAGGCAAAAGCGAAGATGTCGCCTACTGAATATGAATGACAATCTTATCTGTTCAGTGACACCACATTCTTAAGTAAATTCTTTATTGAAGTCCAACAAACACGCATTTTCTGGAATTTTGAACCAAAAAGAACACATTCCGGGCGCCAAATTTTTTTCAAATCAAAACCAAAGATGTCGTCCACTGAATATGAATAACAATCATATCTATTCACTGACCTTGCAGTCCTCAAATCTCCGATGACATCCCAGTGAACTTGTTTACGTTGCCCCCGCGCACGTCCAACAATCTCTTCCACCCCATCGCCCACATTCTTCTTCGATTCGCTTGGCAAAACAAAAGAAACACGTCCACACTATGACATGTCTGCCATGGAACGTGCATCAACGTCTAAGAATGGCATATAATTTTACGATGTCAAATAATGAAAATGCCATTGCCAAAAAAAAACAAACAATGAAACCTATGAATTGCCGCATACATGCGCGTGTCCTTTGCCGCTCAGCTGCAGTCATAAAGCTCGAGCCATGGGCAATAAATTAGCCACAAAACACTCCCACCTGACCAAGCGTTAAGATAAGCAATTCCTCTCCATTTTGTCCACCCACTGCGTTCAATGAATCACTCTTCTGCTTTATCGTTAAACAATAGTCGTGTCCTGCCTTGACGTGACAATTTTATTTCCTTTTCTCTCGCTTTTGCTTTTGCTGTTCCCTTCATTTCCTCGCCCCAGAGGCTGAGATACAGGAGACATAAATATTTTCTGTAACATTCTTGTTTTGAGTATTTCATTTGTTTCGTGAGGGGGAGAGAGGGCGCAATCCTGGCGACAGACGTCCGTTTGTCTAGGACAATACTCACGCTCTCACTATGTAACGTTTTTGTGCTGCGTTCAAGGGAACACTTAAATGAATTTCAATTTACGCAGCAATGCATGTGCCCGACGGGGCAGATGACACGGTTCAGAGGAGGGGCAGGGGTGTCTCTCGGATTGTCATCATCATCGTCGAAAACAGCGCCAAGCGATGTGGAAGTCGGTGCATTCGCTGCGTTGTCCACTCGCCATTGAAAAGGTGTGCATTTGAGAGGACTTAAGAGTCAGTCGCTTATAAACGGAGCTTATGCATCGGAGAATTGTTGCGAATTTGAGTACCGAGGTGGAAGTGTATCGTTTTTCCGTTTTTGTTTTCTTTTTTGCTGTTCCATTTAGGGACGACTTTCAAGCTTGAAAGGATACTCTTTATATTTTTTTTCGTGCTTCGTTGAATGCTGTATTCTGACTTTATTTCTCTTTAAGTAATCTTGGGACGTTATGACATCTACAGAACTGAAAGTACAGTTGACCATGAACCCTGTGGGACCCCAGTGGAATCCCAATTTAGTCACGTATACGCCACCATATACCATAAGCAACAGACATTTCGAAAATACTTGTTCTGTGTTGGCTTATATACGATACAGCCTCTGTTTCTTGATACTTCGCCTGGTATTACAGTTTTCAAATGAACTGTCGCTATCTCGACAAGTAACCAGAGCCAACTACTTCAAAAAAATCTCTGCGAAGAGTTTGAAGACTGAATGGAAGCCCAAGGATTAAACTTCTTCCTTATTTACTCTCCCTACTCTTCAGCAACCACTTGTCCATATCTTACTTTTCCTTTATAAGCTAAATTTTCTGACTCCGAAATTTCTTTTAAAAAATTGTTGTGGGCTAAAAAGCAGTGGTATCAGAATGGAGCCGTATGGTACTCCGCAAAACTCAAGCGTTTCTGTAATAAGATTGAAGCTGCTGTAGCCAAGCTATTTATTTCCACTTTGGTCACTTTTTCATTCAATTTTTGGCTTCGAAATTTGGGCCATTTCGCCAAAGTTTAGACCTCTGCCTCGGCCACAATCAACACGTCGATTTAAGATGTGACCGATTTCGGCAGCATATTACGCACCAACAAAGAAATTCAAGGGCATCTCGCACTCTCGCATTACCCGGCCACCACATCCACACTCTCACTCTCTTTGACGTGCGACTGCGAAAAACGCAAAAACGTCACCACTAGCAAAAAGAAGCACACCCCCAGGCTGCTGCCACATGTTCGTTTTCCACAAACGGAGGCATTCGAAAATTACAATTTTTCTCCTCATCCTCACAACCTCCCCAACCCCGCTACATAGCGGATATTTATCCAATAAAGCCTGTGGAATGTGGACATGGCAGAAGAAAGGACTTTCGAATCGGACTCGATCTCGAGCCGTTGTGCAAAGCTTCGCAAATAAATCAGTGCCGGCAGTTTGCAAAAGCCATCCAGCATCAGCGAATCCAATGACAATTGCACGGCAGCTGAAGCGACACCATCGACGCGCGGATGACTCCGCGGATAAAGACGCGAAGAAGGGCGTGAAAACATGCATTGATAGCAAGCTGCAGCGTGCGCGACGGCTTTCCATGTAAATTATTCGCTTGAAGTAGCGACTGTTCGCGCGAGACATTCATTCCCTGCATGGGTCTTTCGTTAAATTAATCGCATTACTGACACATTCTGAGATAAAAGCGGAACTCTGCGATGCGTTGGACTGCGTTTAAGTTGGCTGACCTTCATCAGAGGCGTCATGAATAATTTTTGTTGCTTAATTTTAATTAAAATATGAAATATGGACGCTCAGCGACACGCTTTCAATAATTGAGTGATAAATATTCTGTCAGCTTGCGGTTTTTTTTGGTGTTTTTCTCGTGTTTTCCCAACCAGACAGGCGATTTAATTACGGATCCCAAGTGGGGATTTGTTCAAATGTGCGGGGATGTCATAAATTCCAAATCGACGGGTACTAATTGATGTGGCAAATGATGAATGGATGGTGATATGGGGGACACAGACTCATGGTGTATGGTCACGGCGGGAATCTGAGAGAGATTGGAAGCAAAACAATATCAGTTTCAATTGAAAAGGCGACACCAAATGTTACAGCTTTTCGATCAGGAAGAAAAAAACGTGGACAACCTTTGAACCATTGAAAATTCAACACCCTATTGGATTTGGGCACCGTTTTCTCAATCTCAGGTTTAATTATATGTCCCACTTCATTCCCGGTTTAAAACAGTGAAGCATGCCTCAGACTGTGTCCAACATCCCGGTTATAAACTCTGCCCCAAGCAATGTTTAAGGACATATCTTTGGCCATCTCTTGTACTCTGCCTTTGATTTAACCTGATTCTCAGTGCTGTTGCCTTACGGGGAATCTATCAAATTTCAAGACTGTCAGATCTGGATGCCACGGCTAACTAGCACCCTTAACTCTATTTTAACTCTAACCAAAGGCCTTGTCTCGCCTCAGGTTTTAGTGGCTTAAGTATGTTTTTAGTTGTAAACACCTCGTCTCAGACACTGTTTAAAATCCTCTCATCGATCCTGTGTCAGGCACTGTCTTAGATTTTACCTGAGATTCTAGAGGAGAGGAGAATGTGGAGAATCCTGTCTGTCCTGCAAAATTCAGGGGCACAAACGACATTGACTCTGTACGCCACGGAAAGCTAACACCATTTATTCAGTCTCAGTTCTAACTCCATGTCTAATCTCAGATCCTGTCGTACAAGTGCTTTCATTCCCTGCTTCATACAGTGTGTCAGTGAGTGTATCAGGCTTTGTCTGACTTTGTCCGACTTTTCCTCAGAACCTGGCGCAGAGTTCATCGTATACGCTGTTCTAAGCTCTGTGCCAGACTCTTTCTCAAGCCTCTCCTCCAACTCCGTTTCAAAGTCTGTCACAGGCACAATCTAAGGCTCAGTCTTAGACCGAATTTCATTCTCAGTCTCAGACCTCTCCTGAGGGTCTATCTCAGACACTGCTTAAAGCCGTGTCTTGAGCACAGTTTCAGCCTTAGTCATAGAATCTGTCGCAAGCCCGAGCTTGGTCTCAGACTCCACATCTCGTTCTACTTTCAAGGACTTTATTTCAGACTCTCTCAAGAGTTCCTTTCTGCGAAGAATCTAAGCCCTGACAGCACGTCATTTCGAAGGAAGTTATCAAACGTATAACAAACTTCAAATCAGATTCCTTGAATTGCAGTCCCTACGCCCTGCCAAAGGACAGAACAATTTTCTCAGAAGCCCGCCCAAAATCACAAACTGTTCATATTTCACTGGAACACCATTCTGAAACAGCTTGAATTTCCACCACGCCATCTCTTAAGATATCTTGACACCCTCCTCTACCGATGCACTTCACGTGCATTTTATGCAGCACTCCACTGTCCATCGTAAATGACATTTAATTTTCCGTATTTACCGACGAACTTCTGTTCTTCTGCCATCCAGGTGAATTGATATCATCTGTGCTCCTCCTCGCCCGTTAAAAGTCACCGAAAGGAGACACACAAAAACAACACCTCTCCAAAAAGGAAACAAAGCGCACTTTTTCCCAGCGCATTTCATTCCGGTACCGTGCTGCTGTGCAGTTTTATGAGCCACGTAAAATAAATCACCCCAGCGACAAGGACACACTGCAAACTGAATGTGTACACCGCTGGGGGTTTGGGGAGACACACCTCACCGTCTTGTTATTTGCTCCTCTGGCAACAACCACTTGATTCCATTGTAATCCCATCTCTGGTTTCGGTTTGTGTTTGCGTTTGTGTGGCGCAGAACAAAAAAATTAAATTAAATTTGACCACTTACCGTTATTCATTTTAATCGCCACCTCGGATTACGGGAGTCGATGGTGTGCTTTAACCGCCCGCAGCGAAAGGGGATGTCTTCAATCTCGGACGTCTGTCATGACATGTTGACCTCGGGCGCATACCGCCGGAAGGTGTGTTCCAACGCGCTGAAGGCTGCATATCAACTGTTTGGTTTATTTTCAGATTTGTGATAGCAAAGCTCTCCAGGTGAAAGCGGCAGGAAGATGGACATGCGCAGCAAAATGCCGGTGGTTGTGATGAACTCTCTCAATATCTCTCCTCTGGAAGTGTTTTGCGAGAGAAAGCGTTATGGCATTGGAAGTGCTAAGGAGTGAACTATAAATGTTGCTAAATTTGGAATAATTTTTGAACCTGATAGCAGTGCAAGAATCTGTCTGTGTTGTGTGAAATACGTTCTCGTGCTCTGACTCAGACCTTTTCTCAGGCTTTGCCTCAGAGTTTGCCTCAAACCGGGTGGCAAGTTCTGTCTCTGACCCTGTTTCAAGCCTTTCCTTAAACCAATATTTCAGGCTCCGTGTCTCAGGGTCTGTCTTAGACCCTCTGTTCGACCCTGTGTTGGACCCTAATGTAGACTCTGTCTTGGACTTTGTCTTAGACCCCGTCTTAGACCTTGTTTTAGACCTTGTCTTAGACTCTTTCTTAAATCCTGTCTTATACCCTGTCTTAGACCATGTCTTAGACTCTGTCTTAGACCCTGTCTTACACTCAGTTTTAGACTCTGTCTGAGATCCTGTCTTTGACCCTGCCTTAGGTTCTGTTTCAAATTCTATCCTTTAGTCTGTCTCAGACACTGTCTCAGACTCTCCCTGAGATCCTATACTATGTTTGGTCTCAAAATCTCTCTCAGGCTGTGGCTAAGTCTCCAATTAAGGCTCTGTTTTAAATTCAGATTCACCCTTTATCTCAGACCTTGTCTCAAACCCGATCCCCGCTCTTAACTTAAACCTTGCCTTAGGGCATGCCTTTAACTCCACAGCAAACTCCATCTCAGGCACAGTCTCAGATCCTGTCTGTTACCTTGTTTTAAATATTTACATGGACTTTCCAGTCAATACCGGCTCACGTTACCTCCCCACCTCGCCCGCAATCCCAACAAATCGAAGTCGCACCTTCGGTTCAATGGCAAGGGTAATAATTTCCAGATTTTAATGCCCCCACAACCGATGATACCTCCACTTATGGAGTCCTGAATTTGCAATGAATTCCCTAATGCTTTGCACATGCATCCACCGCTCCCATTACTGCCCAGCAAATCCGAGCTGCCAGCACCGAGTCCACTCACCACCAAGCGCCCAGCATCATCACCATCACCCCCCACGTCGAGGCACAGTTTTATGTTGTGTCACTAATGCCTCCTTTATTTGCAATTTAATGTTGTCATCTTATACGCAGGAATAAAAGGCACATCCAGCAAATAAAGAGAACCCTTCCACTCCCCCACCAGCCCCCAGCTACCACTGGCACGAAGGAACAGCCCACTCGGTCGCCCACTCGACACTACAGTCAGCTTATGGCGCGCGGTAATGGTTTATGAATTAAAGACGAGGGGCTACTCCTTTATTTACATCCCTCCCAGGTAGGGGGCGACCAGAAAAAAATGTTCCGACGCACACACTTTCTAAGGAAAAGCGGACGAGAACTTCCAAAACGACACACACTGCCGCTGGAGGAAGGAAGCTTTTGTTTAAGAACTTCCCAAGCCGGGGGAGTAGGAAAGTGAAGCAGTTTTCCGTTTTTCTTTGCTCTTTTCGTTTCGTTGACTCCGTGCTGGGGAAATTTAAAGCAAAGAGTTTAATTAATTCCTGAGGCGTCAAGCGAACGCTATTTTCATTCAAATTTCACCCGACAGTGGAGCAAGACGCCATCACTGGGCAAAAGTTGCAAATTAAATGACGACAGATTTCGTTTTAAGAGTTTGGCAATCACCCAGCCCGATCTGAAATTCAATGACGGCTGCCTTGGCTGGCAGGTGTGCGCCGCTACCACCGCTGCTGGTTTCCCTTTGTCAGACGACCGTTATTTTAAATTGGAAACTCATTAAGGTGACCAAGGCTTTTGTTTGTGGTATCGGCGGGAAATGCTTCGATGCGGGCTATTTGCGTGTGGCTTTAGCAGTTCCTTCAACCGGGCGGAAGGATGTTATTGCGAGGGTTCCTTTTGTGCATGTAATTCGGGACAATTTTTCAGACGAACGAGCAGAAGGTTAGCGTCCTTTCTGTTGCTATTTCGGGCGGGCACCTTATTTTGTGACGCAAATTATCGGCAGCCGCAAGAGGACGGAGGCGACAAGAAACCCGTGGGAATTTTTATTTTTAGCTAGGGACTGTCGATAGTGCGAGGACACGGCGAAACTTGAGGAAATGCGTAATTGGAAGTTCGGAAAGAAAAAAATTGGGCGCCTTTG
This sequence comes from Eristalinus sepulchralis, assembly GCA_944738645.1. NCBI lineage: Eukaryota > Metazoa > Arthropoda > Insecta > Diptera > Syrphidae > Eristalinus > Eristalinus sepulchralis. The sequence goes on along the minus strand of OX122885.1, from coordinate 4,991,697 downwards.
GATGGGGAGTTCGGATTAAATGTCCTGGAGCAAATGAGGTCGTCTCAAGGTTTTCGAATTGTTTTTGAGCATTCATCTACTAAGGTTTCAAAAGACGTTGGCTGTGCATTAACGAGCGAGGGCAACATATTTTCAGCTGGCTTAAAAAATACGTTTCCACGAGGAGGTTAGAAATTTTGACAGCTTTGAACTATTTTTGGTCCACCTCAAGCAAGTTGTTTGAAATGGATATCGTGACATGATTTCCGAACTCTGGAATAAAAAACCTAAGTGTAAATCTTAAACTGAACTCAGCGTGGTTGCAGAAAAGAAGAAGAGCGTTGCAGTTAAATTTGGTCAGATCTAGTTTCTTGACCAATCTAAGCATACCGCACAAATTTGACATATCACCTCCCAAAATGTTGGCCATGTATTAAAAATAAGGCCCCACTCCTAAATACATCCTAAATGTCCCCCCAAATCCCTACACCACAACAAAGATTTATTAAACTCCAGCCAATTCAAAATTCAACAAATTATGCAGTCCTCAAATTGCTGTTCAAGCTCACATCAATTGTCAAGACCCCCTCTCAAATATTCCCTCCACTTCACTGTTTTCAATTACTCATCGAATTTCCCATCCACATGTCGCACAGTGCCCAGCCCCATGCCGTAACCACCCTTATCAGAATTAATACAAAATTTCCCTGTTTTTTGTCGGTACAAATTTCATCATAACTACACGCCGATATCGAATCTATTGCCTCACAAAAATTCAATTATCCGCAGCCGAACTTGTATCAAAACAGATACCCACATTACCTCCCTCCCCAACCCACCAAAAAAACAAGAACAACACACCAGTCAGGTATTGGCTCGCTGAGGCTTATGTATGAAACGTCAATGAGTGGAGCGAAATTCAATCAAAAATCGGAAGCAACAGAAAGCAAGCGGCGAAACATCACGATCCTGACGTTTCCTCCGTTCGCCGGTCCATTATTGGCGTCATATTAATACATTTCTGTATTAAAACATTCCATCAAGATGTCGTATGTGTGCGCACCGGCTCCCATTGCCCATGAGACGAATGGCGGAGCGTCCTCTGGTTGTTCTCCTCTTTCCCTTTTCCAGCGAATCAAGGGATAACCAAACGAAAAGTGATTTCATGAGGTTTGGCTTCCTTTTCCTGGCTTGCCGCGCGCAGCGACATGGATGCTTCCGATGTTCAATAACCTAATGTGAGTCCTTTGTCACTGTCTTGCGTGTTGTTGGTATGCCTGTACTTGGTGACGCTGCCGTAGTCGTCGTCGACGTTGTCTTCGTCGACATCGTTATTGTTATTGTTATCGCTGGCGTACTCCTTTGCTGTTGTTGGCTCTGCCGGCGCGGACAAATATTTCGTTTCCTTGTGTGTGCCTTTTGGCGACAGTTGAGAAGATGATGACGACGACGACGACGATGATGATGCCAAAGGGGACGCACTCTCTCGGTCCTGTATTCAATTTTGAGGAATGAGAAGAATCCTTTTAGTGAAAAAGTAATATTTTCCAGTGCAACTTTGGATTAAAATGAATCGCCCAGAGGCGACAGGGCCCGGTAGCCGTCTTCACTTTCGTTTTATTACAATTTAAGGATGCGCCCTGACGTTTGGGTAATGATAACGGTTTGTCAGTGAGAGAAAAGATTGAATCTGACAAGGAGCGGATTGGACGCTCCTCAAGTGGCATTTCACGGACTAACAGGTTTCAATGAAACGTAAGAAATGTGCACTCCAATGTTCGGATGCTGGAAGATTTTGGGACAGGTTCTTAAGTTTCATTGCTAAGTTTGTGTAATTTCATGAAGTACACACTTGGATGGACACGAAGTTGGTAGTGAGGAGATTGGAATGGGTTGTAGTTTCAACTGAGAGAGCAATTAAAGAAGGCATTCTTGCGAGGAAAAAAAGGAGGATGCTATAACTAAAATGGGAGGAATTTTCTTCGAGTTCCTAAACATTGATCTTAGCTCATCGAATGTGCAAAACCATATTGGAAAGGTGAACATGTTTTGTTGGCACCCGTTGAACCAAAATGAGTCTCATTTCCAAGTCATTAACGAATTTAAACTATTTTCAGCTATATTCACGAGTTCAAGCCAAACTTACACACACATGGCTTCGTTTTTTTTGCTTTTCAACAACATTTGACACAAGCATTATTATTCTAAACAAATACGGGGTGGCGCATCCAATCTAATAAGTTTTTCGTGCGAGTTTTGGTCCTGTTTGCGTTGATGGCATCTGGAGGAGAAGATTTAACGACGAACTCCATGGGCTGTACAGCGACATGCGCCTGGTAAGCGTCTTGGAAACAACGCTTAAGATGACTAGGCATGTAGAGCATATGGAGACCACTGCTCCGGTCCGAAAAGTTTTTGAATCTGAGCCATTGGGATAACGCAACAGAGGACGGCCTAGGCTAAGGTGGCGCACACAAGTGGAGAAGGACCTCAACCAACTTGGAGTGCGCAACTGGAGGCAGCTAGCAAAAGATCGTGATGGCTGGTGAGGCATGTTGGTTGAGACTCAGGTCCACCCCGGACTGTAGCGCCACTAGAAGTAGAAGAAGCATCTAATACTGAACGTTGCATGGAAATGAGCTCTCATTCTGACCCCAATCAACCCTGAAGCTATCTGTACCTCCTCGTCAGCTGAGTGATTTAGTGGGAAAGTTGCTTTGTTTCGAAAGTTAAGCTAAGGCAAAATTGTTCCAACATAGAAGCCAGCTCCATGAAAAATTTCCTGTGTAGCAAAAGATAATTTTTTTTTGGTAAAATGTTTGAAGATGAGGAATAAGCTTACAGCCCAGTTATCAAACTGTTGTTTTCCTCTAAGTCTAAGTACCAAACCATACCCTTCTGCAGCCGCTATACCTTTGCCTAGCGGAGCTTCAATTGTGACATAAAGCGATAACAGATGACATCTTCTTGTGGATTTCCTTAACCACGGAAATACTAGATCAAGACGATCATGATTAAATTCAAGGACACCTAATATCGTGCCTTCAAGGTTACAGAACCACGAGATGAGGACAAAATCCCACGATCCGAAATTTCAAGAACCCCAAAAATCCACATGTCTTCCAATACCTGATTAAATTTTGAGGGAGGTCTGATTTTAGGACAAGAAAGGTCAACGTACGTGGTGCATTCTATTTCCACTCCAAATTAAAGTTTAATCGAATTGACAAAAAGGAATCCATTTTGGTCTCTCCCAGATCAAAGCAAAAATCGATTATAACTGTGGTCACATCACAAACGTTGCCCACACATCACTCATCACAACAAGTCACACAAAACAGCCTGCAAGCAAAAAAAATCCCCCACCTCAGCAGGATAACTTATGATTCACCAGCTTTATCATTTCTTCTTCATAAAATGGATTTAATATTGAATATTCCGTCCACGCCCAAAACTGACTGGCACGAGTCCAGGTCAATACACCCAGCCATCGCATCATTTCATCGCCCAAGGGTTCCCCTATGTTTTCTTGCATAATTCCGAAACCCTTTCCATTTGAGAGAAATTTTCATCTTTTTGTGATTTATACGAAAATATGCGTTGTACTGCGGCCTTTGAGCTGGCCGATCGATTTTGAATTGAAAATTTATGAGGTGTCGGCAATGGGGTTTCGAAATTCGAAACATGCAAACGAGAAGAGATTTTTTTGGGGGGGGCAACAGACCAAAGACACTCAAGATATGATAATTTAACTGGTTTCGTGTGGAGGCGGGAGATGGAAGGTCAACCACAAGGAATGGAAAAGCAACGGTTCTGGTTGAAGGAGCAAAGAACATTCATGGGAGTGTCTCTGCAACAAGTGCGTGGGTATTTGAAGTTAACAACTGAATTCAGTGCCATGTCTTGTGCGAGGGAATTTAACAAAATGAAATAAACATTTCATTCATTTCTATTTTGAAAATTGAGGACTTTTTTTCCGCTTCGCTAACATGCTTCAAAGGCAATTTGAGCATTTTTCTCTGACTGAGTTTAAAGCGTTGAAAACAGGTCTGTACGTTATGGCGCCTGAAACTAGGCAATGGGTCTCAGCACTGATTGCCAGTATGCGCTTAATGGCAGACGCGACAGACGAGTAGATGCAATTGGTGACAGTGGATGTCTCCTGATTCAGTACCCCTTCACATGGGAAGAGGATCCTAAATTGTCCTTCTTGTGGACTGAACTTGAGTCGATTTCACAAAAAGGTTTGCTCTGCGCGCAACTCAATTCGCTCTCAACGCGATCAGGACGCATCCCAGATCCATTTCCATGTATGCAACTTTCTGATTCAGATTAGCAACATATCCAATGTTGCTGACATTCTATTAAGGCTGCCTTTCACCCTCTAGCGAATGTGTAACCAACTCTTTCCAAAAACATATATTTGTGTAAAACTATTAATATCTCATTTATTCATTAAAGTAACAAAAAAGAAAACCGTAAGGCCCACCGCCTTCCTTCATTCTTCAGTCAAACTCCTTCCTAACCATCCAATGGCAACGATTCATGCAACCAGACGCGATCGCCACCCTCTGCGAAGTCAGCGGCCGCATGGTCGGATCCCTTGAGAATCCACTTCGTAGTCAGGAGACCCTCAACTCCCACCGGTCCACGAGCATGAATTCTTGCCGTCGAGATGCCAACCTCAGCACCCAATCCAAACCGGAATCCGTCAGCGAATCTCGAGCTGGCATTGTGGAACACACAGGCACTGTCCACCGTCGACAGGAATTTAGCGGCGGCACTCTCTGCAAACAAAAAAGGCATCCCACAATGAATCCACAGCAATTACGAGTACATCGCCCCCGCCTCAGTCTTACCATCTTCAGTGACAATGACATCAGTGTGCCCACTGCCGTAGGTATGAATGTGATCGATAGCATCGTCCAGGCTCTTCACAATTTCAATGCAACACTCTAACGAACCGTACTCGTGTCGCAGACTCTTTACCGCCGGTGGTCCGAAAGTCAGCTGTTGGTTCAACCGCGGTCCCGAGTATATCTTGACACCCTCACGCTTCAACATGTTGCACACATCGTTGAATATGCTGCCGTTCATGAGGTCCTCGTGTATCAAAAGCGTCTCCATGGCGTTGCACGCTGAAAGGAAAAAAGAAAGTGCATAAAAATCGCTGTTATCGTCCTTGGGGTTGTTCAATTTGTCGTGCTCTGCACAACTAAATTCCGGCACACAACCGGAACACGCCAAACTTATCCGCGAACTGTAGGGCGCACGCTTTGGATATATTTTCCCAAGGAAGGAAGGAAGTTTTCTCAAAAATACATTCCACCGGGACCGTGATAAATTGCCCTCGTCCTCGTAGAGTTGCAGCGCAATAAACATCAAAGTTGAATGGATGGGGATGTGGGTTAGTATGTGTGTGTGATGGGGGAGGGTGAGTAAGGTGCAATGTGTTCGGTGACATTCATTGCGACTGAAACTAGCGACTGAATGGACAACAATTTTTCGAGACGCTTTATGAGTAATTACAACGCAATAGAATCCTTTGCTGAGCCAAGGACTCTCACAGCAAGAACGCTGTGCAGTTAATTTGTTCCCTCTTATTGGGAATGCATCTGATGGACGTAATTCGTTTTAATTGAACCAGGAACCGGTCAGACGTCAAAGCGGGAATTCGCTTTTGAAAGTGACTGCACCGAACATGATTGGAAACGCAATTTAGTCAATGGACGACTTGTGCTGGGTCGAAAAAGAATTGTGCCAGGACAGGAGTACAAAGCGACAACGATAGAGAATGTGTTTTCCTTTTTCTTTCAGCAGGTGTTGAGGGGAGTTGTGCATCTGATGATGCCTATGAAGGTACTCCCTGTCATCCTATCGCCGAGACATGTGCTCACATTTAGGTTTGAACACGTTTATTCCTTTTTTCAGAGATTTGAAAAAGAGATTTCGAGGGAAGTCCAAATTGCATCAAGGAGCCAACAAAAAGTAACTGCTTACCTGCAGGATAATCACACTTAGCATCCCGAACGATCTTCAGAGCCTTCTTGAGGTCGGCGTCCTTATCGATAAACACATGGCATATACCCTCAGCATGACCCAGCACTGGAATGTGAACAGACTGCTCCTGGATACTCTTCACCAGTTCCGATGAGCCCCTGGGAATGATCAAGTCAATGTGGTCCTCCATGGACAGCAAGTCACTGATCTCCTCGCGAGTTGATACCTACAAGACCAATTCATCAGCACACCTCTCACATCCATCACCACTGTCTTACCAATGAAACAGCCTTTTCGGCGCCAACTGTTGCCAGCGATTCCTTCACCAACTCCATCAGCGCCTTGTTACTGTACGCCGCCTCCTTGCCACCCTTCAACAGCAAGCCGTTCGCCGATGCCATTGCCAGGGCGGCAACCTGAGGCAATGAATCAGGCCGCGACTCGAATATAACCAGCAGCACTCCAATCGGCACAGTGACCTGAGCCAACTCAAGATTGTTCGCCAACTTTGTCCGCCTCAGCACGCGGCCCACATTCTGCAATGAAACAAGATGTAGACGTCATTACGACGAAATCGCATTTTACAAATGAAATCCACAGCTAGTCCCGTGGCAGCCATTTTTTGATTGGAAAAGTTTCTATTGGCTGATAAATTGCCAAACTTGCGCCCGAACAGCAAACAATGCGAACGAGAAGTCCATCAACATGATTAGGTTTATTAAATTCCATCTTGTTGCGACGGGTGTGCACGACGACGGGTCGGGCTTCTTTTCGACACCCGCAACACCGCACCGATCCACGTTTTTTTTCCTTCTCTTCTTCTTGGCAATTTGTCGAGACTGATTGAGGAGTGATTTCCTGGCGATAATCACTGTGGGGATAAATTTTTTTTCCTGAGTGAAACAGGCGAACTTTTGAACTGCATTACCGACGAATAAAAGGGAAGTGTGAGTTTGAAGGGGAAAGTGTACATTTTTCGAGGATTTTGGAATGAGTTGGCAGTGTCTTTGAAGGGAAAACAGTTTTGATGAAATTTTGAAACACCGTTAACAGCTAAGAAGCAGTGGCAATTGCCCAAAAAACGACTGCCATGAGAATGACAATAAACTCAACATAATCCACTTTTCTGTAAGCTAACGCGATTCCTGTAACCATCCAAAAGCTGCCAAAAATCCATTCTCTTGCATCAGAACCCAATTAACTGACGCCACTTACCCTAAGGCAGCTTATCTCCTCTAGCCAGGACTGTTAGCTCGCAATAAATGCGAGTAACCTAACAACGCGTGCAGCTACTTATTCCGATGGCGAATGAGCTCCACAGCCATGCCAACGGTACTGGTTACAAAAGTTCACTGTCAAAATAGAACACGTAAGTGCAATTAAGGAACTTTCTCAAGAACTCCGAGCCGACCCAATTGTTTTCTTCGTTCTTCTGCGACAATTTCCTAAGTTCGCATTCACACTCCTGATTGTGTCTCAGCTGGAAAGGGGATATGTGAACGGGAGCAGGGCACAGAGAGATGGTGAATAATTAAAACATCGATTCTGTTCGGGTTCATGGATTTCCTTGTTGTGAAAATTTAAAACGGAACGTGAAGAATGGAGCGAGCAGTTGAAAAGAAGTTTTCAGCCAAAATTGAAAGGAATTCGGAGAGTACAAGTGTTAAATGGATTTGAGGGGATCAAGGAAGAAATTTCAAAGTCACTTCCATTGGGGCATGAATTAATTGTGAGATTGAAGCGTAAGAAGAACTGAAGTGTCCGCTATTTTGACACGAGAAGGGGAAAAGGGTTTTGCTTGTCGATTTGGCCTTAAGTTAGGGCGACTTTATGATAGATTCGTTGCATGTTTTATTCGTGAAAGAGTACTTAGGCGCCAAAGAGATTTCAAATTAATTTTTGAGAAGAGCAGCTTGAGGCATTGTCAAGGATTTTGAGGTGGATTATAATTCAATCAGTTTAAAGTCAAGACTGCTTCAAAACCGAGCGAAACTTTAAGGATTCAGCCAAGTGTGGAAATAAAAAATGCTTCAAAAACTTTCGAAACTTAATAAAATCTTGTCAGTTCTGTCTTAAGATGAACAGCAAGGGCGCTAAACATGATTTCAATCCATTTGTGCTCAATATTGCTTCGAAACCTATGGAGCGTCTAAAATCTGAGCACTGAAACTACCGACGAGAGCCTTACACCCGGTCCTAGTCTTAAAATCGTCCCAAAAAAAGTCAAAAGTCATACGATTTTGCCAAATCGAGGTCAAAGTATCACGAAAACAATAAGTTTCCGACTTTGACCGGAACTCACAACTTAAACGCATCTTCCACACAAAATATATTTCACATCGACTAGGGACATTGCGCACCTGATAGCCTCCCATTCTCGCTCTACGCTTAAGCGCCTGCCCTCTTAGGACACAATCCAACACACTTCGGAAAGAAACCCAACGCCGACTCTTCTGAAATATAAAAACCGTTCAATTAGTTCGACAGCCCAAACTTTAGCCCTTTTATCTCCAAAAGCATATCCTTCCCAGCCCATCCCCATCCCATTCACCCAGCAGAGAAAAACTCACCTTGTAGCTCGCTTCCGCAATCTGCTTCAAGCCCACAGACAAATTTTTCAATTTCCCCGCATTCAGGGACAACCGCGACAGCAGGGGCTTCGCCAACCCACTCTTCTGCGCCTCAACCAAATCCTGGGCATTCGCATTCAGAATAAAGTCCTGCTTCGAAACCAGTAGGTCAGCAAGGGTGTTCACAGCGTTCGCGCGCTCCTGCGGACTAAGCGCCTGCATCTGCCGGCCACCAATTCGCGCTGAAACGTAAAATTAACACATTAGCCCATAATAAAATTACCACGCTCCCGCTCCTCACTCCACCATTAGTCAGGATTGTTGGCTTAATTAAAACAAATAACCGCCAGCAAGGGGAGGCGCGCAACAAAAGGGATTACCATTTTCAGCCATAACATCTACGGGCGTCGAGAAGCCCTCCGTGGACTCGGTGAAGAACGTTCCCACCTTCCTGCCGCCAATTATGGTCTTAATAGCCTTCTCTTGCATGCCGTTGCATATAACAACGCTGACTCCGCGATCCAGCGCCCAGGTAGCTGCCTTCACTTTCGAGTCCATGCCACCGGTGCCAACCTTCAGACGGGAGAACACAGGAAATTGAAGTGCAATGCCGGCAGAAAACCCCCGCCCACCCCATCCCGCCATACCTTCGACTTCTTTCCAAACTCAATAATTCGCCTGTCATTGGATGTGTAGGTGTGCATCAGCTTCGCTCCATCCTCCCACGGTGGCTTATTGTATATACCGTCGACGTCCGACATAAGGATTAATAAATCAGCCTGCACTTCAGCGGCAAGCATGGCAGCCAAGCTATCGTTATCCTTAATGGCGATGCCCTGCGAACGAAGCGAACGAATGAAAAATGAATGCTGCTGCAGCCGGTGTGTGGGAGGATGCAGTGTATACTCACTTTCTTCGATCCGGCGGGCAGGTCATCGTCCTTGATGAACATCGGCGGGGATACGGCATCGTTTGTATTAATAATTGGAACGATGTTCAGACTAATCAATTCCGATAGCGTACAGAATAGATTGTTCCTTGTTTCATCGTTGTAAAAATCTGGCTTTGTAACAAGGACCTGCGGGGACATGGGGAGAGAGAGAGAGATTTGAATGATGTATTGGTTTCCGCTTTGATTGTGCATCTTTATGGCGGTGGGTGCATGCATGAGATTGCCTTACTTTGAGTGATGAGAGACTTTAATTAATTGAAAGGATCAGAATCAGGATCAGACTCATGTGAGATTACCCAAGGCAACTTATTCACGATTTACAAGGAAAGTTGCAGAAGAGAGCGAGGACGTCGCTTCTATGAAGTAGATAAAATTAAAACGAATGGGCCCTCGTTTTGATCCCAGCGGCACTCCAGCATAACTTATAGGGATCATCATCGCCATCCCCCACTGAACAAATCATTCACGATGGCATGTCATTACCGGTTCATTGTTTCCCCCATCCTTGATGGCCCTCATTCATAAATCTCCACCACCACTGGCACAAAATTCAAAAAAAAAGGAAGCAAAACAAAACCTGAGCAATTTTGACTCCATACTGCGCGAACATAGCATCATACAAGGACATCAATCCCGACTGTCCAACGGCAGCAGCTGCCCTCGGTTCCAGTAATACTCCGGATTCCTGTGGTGAGAAGACGATAAGAGAGTGAGAGAGAGAATGAGAAAAAACAATCAAAACAATATTGAATGACAAATCTCCTTAGCATGTCCTTGCCCTGTGCTTCAGCAGCGATGTCCTTTCAATGAATACAAAAACACTTACCGCACGCGTATGGTCCTTTGGCGACAGAGTCTCCCTCATCGAGAGTGACATTAGTAGTTCCTGAGCGAGCTTTTGACTGCCAAATGCCACAGCACCACTTGTGACCATCATAACTTCTCGTCCTTCCAAATGGCATTCGGCGACCTGCAAAATGAACGGGAGGCAAAAAGATGAATGAAATCAATTCCACAAAGTATCGACAATTGTTCAGCATTCAGCGTTTAGTGTCCTTGTGAAGAGGATAACGAAGCACATGTCTCCCTTGGACAACGTCATCCCTCTCCAGGACCCTCTTGCACTGTCAAGTGAGCCGATTTCGTTCATCCTTTGACAGTGGGACATCGTTATGTGTGGACTACATGCGACAGGGTCAATTCGATTTAAAGTTTCTCCCTTAGAAGTAGAATTTTCTGAACGAGAACTACTTAAATTGCAGGTCCTTGGCTAAGTGGACGATGACAACGTCCCAGATATGCTTCGAAAATCGAAAATTGCCGAGGACAGCGGGGCTCAAAGAGTCAAACGAATCAAACATGTAGATCTCTTGAATTGCTTTTCAATGTGAAATCCTTTATGGACACTCTTCTTGTCCTGGTCAAGGAGCAAAACGTAATTGGCTTCGATTGCCACTAGAAATAGATTATACAAGGATCTGGTGCGATATTTAGACATTCAGACTGAATGTCATCGGTAGGCAGTACATGAAGTGGATTTACATTGAAGTCTTTTTTGGATTCTGTCAGCAGGACATTCGAGTTTTAAGTAGATGTCCTGAAAATCGGAAATTTGTGTTTATGTCACAAAATCTGCAATATGTCGAAGAAACTTGAGGAAATGTTGATAAATGAATTTTATTGATAAGTGCTACAGAACCTGTTAAATTTTTGGAAATTCAGCTTACGGTAAAGTTTGCTGAATTCCGAAGTTTGGTGACTACAACCGTAAATACAGCAAAATCAACGATACATTCGCACACTTTTCCTCAATTTCGGAAATAATGCTTTAATCTGAAAGGTATTAAGAAATTCTGCAATAAATGGACTCGACCTTAATGATGTTTTCGTCCTTGAGACAACAGTAAAGCACTTGTAAGAACATTCAAAATGTTTGCTTAGCACTAGGTATTCCATATTGTAGACAATCCTTTGTTCATTGTAACAAATGAACACTGTCCTAAAAGCTCCCACCTAGTACTACAACGTTTATGGTATATCCTTGAGAATTCAGCTAGCAGTAAAGGCCTTGTCACTGATTAAGCATTTTTGGTATACGATGAAAGCGCTGAACTTCCGGGAATTCTTATTGAGTTTCAGCGAGGATAGGCTTAACATCTAACGTGAAAGGATCCGCTGAAAATTCATCTCACGGTAAAGGTCTAATAATCAATTAATCACCATAGCATTTGTGCTATAAATTCAGTGACATCTCAATGAACCGCTTCCCACATCCTTTACAATTCATCCAACGGTGTAAGTCCTTTATAAGCAATTCAAAATGTGTGCACTAGATCTATTGAAACCTTTTTACAATTTTTCCTAGATTATGCTGAATTGACACATTCAACAACCGCTACAGGATGTCGAATACCGATGACGGTAAAGTACTCATCAAAAATCAACCCGTTCTGAGTTTGACAGATGCCTTCTTCCAACTGACAGTCGATTGAAATTTTACATAAGGGACTGTGTTTATTCCAAAAATAGGACACGTCGTCCTTAGGGATTGGCATATTTACCTCCCTGAACATCCAACACATACAACCGCACATCACAGCGTCACTGATTTCTATTCAAAACTAATGCATAAACTTTTCGAGCCATCTCTTCAACAGCAATTCCTCCAATCATCCCCTACCCTCCTCTGCCGCACACTCGCAGCCACATAGTATCGTAATCTGAATCCCGGATAATCCCCTACAATCCCAAAGATAACACATAGCGTCATAAATAACCTCATTTTGGGGGAAAACACCCGCAACCCACCCCACATCAGCTCCAGTTCACACTCGAAACGACAATGACAGATTTGTGAGAGAAGATATCCTTTAAAGAGAAACCCCCCTCCAACATACGATGGCGGAAACACAAAATGAAACAAAGCCGCTTGATGGATACAAATTAGATCCCAACTTGTCTGAGCGGAAAAAAGTGCGCCATGCCGACTCCTCACATGACAGCAGCATCAACTTTTAAGGGTGCATGAGTAATCACCGCGTCTGCTGGCTCATGTAATGGCAATTTAAGCAATTTTTCCGTGCACCGCCACTCGCTCATCCTCATCCACGCCCACGTCACACCCAGAGACGCATGAAGCGGCATTTATCAGCGCACATGTCTCGGGTGTAAAAGATGAGCCGAATGAGTGTCAAATAAGCAGCTCACGTCAATCATTTCTTTCAGAGGCGCACTTAGCGGCTCGTTACGGCGCCGCTGGTTTGCAGTGAGATTTCATTACTCCCTGAAATGGCTGAAATAAAAAACCGAACGTACCTGCTCTACAATGGATGCCAGGCGGCCCAGGGCAAGGCCATGATTATCCTCGCGGGTGATGACAGCACTGCCCAGCTTGACGACCAAACGCCTTGCGTACTTCAGTTGACTCCTCTCCGTGAACGTCACTTGTTTCTTCTCCGAGATGAGACCCCTCTTCTCCGTTCCTCCGTTTTGCTGAAAAAAAAAAAACGAATGAGATCGTAAAATCAGAACTGCGGATAGAAAATGCGATGAAGCTGACAATGCCTCATCATGCATGCTGAGCATGCACTTGGGGACTTCATTTTTTACGAGAATCGTGCCTGAGATAAGACGACCGCCGAATGAACACTGACAATTGACGGCGAGCTGGAGAGATGATTAATTTTCCACGTGAACTGCGTCACATTTAAATCAATCGATCAATGGGTGAGCGATGCACTTGGAAATTGTTCGCTTTTCATGCAATTAAACGTCGAAAGGGTTGGGGTGTTAGATAAAGCCCAGCGACGGCTTGAGGAGTGTTTGCGATAGATTAGGTTTAGATGTTGACTTTGTGATAATTGTGCCGACCTACGTTTTGTTTCCTGTTGTTGTAACAACTGCGCACGAATGCACCGTGACTGCATGTATGGAAGACGCAATTGAATAGATAATGGCGCGAGTACTTCCTTGTTGCATAATCGACGCGATTAGTTCTAGTGGAAATGTTTAAAGCGACTTAAGGGTGGTTATGTCAGAGAAGACTAAGCGTACGAGCTTAATGTTGACATCAAAATTGACAACAAAATTGAATGGGCTAAATTTTGTCTGTTTTCGTCGCCACCTTAGCCTAGGCCGTCCTCTATTGTGTTGTCCCAATGGGTCAGATTCGAAGGCTTTTCGGGCCGGAGCAGTGGTGTCCATACTCTCTACATTACCCAGCCATCTTAATCGTTGTATTCGAAGACGCTTGACTAAGCGCATGTCGCTGTACAGACCATAGAGTTCGTCGTTGAATCCTCTAGTCCAGATGCCATCAAGGCAAACAGGACCAAAAATCTCACGCAAAACTTTTCTCTTGACAAGACTAACGACTTCCTCATCCGCTTTTACATACATACATGATTGATACATACACCCAACCTCTCATCTGCTCTAAATCCTCTCCTAATTCTCTCTTCAGGAAGGGAGGACTTTCTCAACCGTCCACCAAAATATGAACGATTCTTTGATTGGGGATTTTGATTTTGAAGATGGTGTCGGTGGCGTATACGTAACAAATCTAAGCCTTTTTTTGAATGGGATTGTGTTTGGGGCAAGGTGGAAAATACGCTTCCATTTTTCTCCCTAAATAAGTGACTGAGTTATGATCTGCAATCATTTCCCAAAACTCAGATTTTTACAACAGGTGCAAGAAATGTGAAAGAATGGCCGTCTTGGACTGAAAGCGTTAATACACGTCTTTGGAATTGGTTGGAGGGATTAGGACATTAGGTGAGGATAGCCTTACTTGGATTTTAGATCCAAATATGACGCCTCACTGACACAGACATTAGAAAATCAAAAACCCAACAGCCAGTTTGTGATAGCTGTGGCGGTGGCATGCCTTTGAATTCTCTTCCATGCTGGTTCTAGCATCATCCTTCCAGCTATTACAGAAATCATTTTGAGGACACCAAGTGTGGACATCTGTATTTCTATGGTACGAAGGTCTATAACAACATCATCATCGTAGTCCTTTGACGTGCTATATGTAATTCGTATTAGGCAGTGAGAGATGGAGATCGTCTTCAATTAATATCAAACAGATTGGTCTGAAATAAAGGCAACTCTAGCCGGAAAGGCTAGTTTCTGACGCAATTTATTTGGCGCCGATTTAATTTGAACCCTGTCTAAGTATAAATTTCTCCTTTACTGTTCACTGCCTAAAGACACTGATTCAAACAATTTTTGGCTGAGATAAAAGGGAGGATGGGTGACATTATCAGCCGACGATATATTTAAGTTCGTGTCAGTCTATCCACTTTCTCATTTCACTTAATGCCGGTGTTTTGGGTTTTTAAGGTCCTAATATTTATCATTCTAAAAGTTACTGCCCTCAACGCTGCTTGGCTGCCTGCACAAAAGATGATTTCCATGAACAGGTTGGTTCATTTGTTGAATGATCTGCGCGGTTTTCTTTATGGCAAAGATTTCTATTTGAAGAACACTGGAATACTGAATAAGGTGGCAGGTATTGATTTTGTCTTATGGTATCACAGAAGATCCCCACTCCTAGGACGTACTTTGCCCTCGCACCATCATGGATTGCCTTTGATGATTGCATTTCGCAATCCGATAATTATGAAAAAAAAAACAAAATCACTAAGAATTGCGAGCGTTCATTTGGCTTGACTTTGGAATCGCCACCAACTGATTTTTTGTCCCCTGTCACGCCAGCAAGGGAGCCACTATGACAGAACTCAAGTCCATTCGAGATGGTGTTGTCAAATCAACACAACCCCCATGCCTTCATACTTCTACAGCCGTCCACGACATTTCTTCGTACAAAATTCAACAGTTCTTACTTCCTGTAGCCCCTCTTTCGAATAGACTTTCATCATTCTTACGATGCATCTCCTCATTTCACCCCAATCTTTAACATTTGCCCCCCATAAAACCTCTTCGCATAACTTATCATCAAAACAAATTACGTCAGAGGCGATTTTATGACAATTCACAAACGTCAGCAGACACATCATCCTTAAGCACCAAAGTACACAGCATTTATAGCGATCACGTTCAAGTCAAGCACTCATCCAGGAATAGCGCACCAAGCCATTGAACTGTCAACCCCTGAACGCGGTGCTGTGTCCCGCAACACCAGTCGACATCGCCGCTGATCATTTTCCCGCTCCCAGATAAACTAAACAAACTATCGTCGAGCAGGCAAAACAAAAAAAAAAACACCACAACGAAGCCAGCGCGAGTCACTTTGCCGCCGCATGATAAGAGGACACGGCACGAACGAAAACAAGATTAACGACACACTTTCCGATAGGCTGCGCCTCTTAGTGTTCAGCCACAGCTACAGCGGGTTCATTGTTTTGTCGCTTACTTAGCGGTGATATGACTGATTGCCGGTTAATTGAGTCGTTATCGAATGGCCGAACGCGGAGGATTAACCAGTGGTGGCATCACCGTTCTCATCGGCGGTGGAAAGGTGTCGCTGTTGATAAGAGTTTTCAAAAATAAATCCGCGGAATAAGGTTGAGCTTTTTGCCGCCCCTCGCTGTAGCAGATGACGGATTGATTGATGGAGTGTGGTGGAGCGCCATTGAGGGGGAGACTGCTTCAAATGATTGACGACAAATGGTCTTTGGGGGATTTTTGTTTGATTTAAAGGTTTTCTGGCGAGCAGATGCACCTTGATGGATTGAGAGAGAGAGAGAGAGAGTGTATTTTGTGAAGTGGTCCCTAACACCCACAGGTCCTAGGCACTGACACATTAACTGATAACTGCCGCAGACCGAAACGCTTCCACACCTGGAGTGCGTTAATTAGTCTCATTTGGGACAAATTAATTTCATTTTTATCTACAACCTCAGCGACACTCGATGACAGCTCCGATAGCATTTGTTTATTTTAACGTGCCGCTAGGGAGATAAGTCTAATAAGCAGCGATGTCTAGCGCACACACAGACACACTTTCGTCACATGCACCACAGCGAGGGGTGACCTAACGGCTGCCAGACATGCTAAGTGCCAAAATGTCACACACTGAGGTGTTGTTACCGCCCGAGATATAGCCACCGTTTAAACGTAAGCGAGCTGTTTGAAGCTTGCTCCGGCCCTAGATAAAAATGTATTTATGTTCCTTATCGTAGTCTGAGCTATTTTCGTTCACGCACGCATGTAAAATTGCCAGCCAACAGATGTTTACTTGAACGATAGCGTAAAGTTGAGCTGAAAATGGATTGACATCCGGTGAACAATGGTTGATAGGAGGTGGGAGATATAAAGTGCTTTCCATGAAAACGCTCAAAAATCTCCACTCGTATGGATGGCTGGATGGCTTGGAAAAACAATGATTGAGGTGTAACAGTGTTCAGCTGATAACCTCGTTATGAAGCAAGTGCCCTTCGGCTTGGGTATTTACAGATAACCGCGTCAACATGGGCTGGAGTCACTGTGGATTATCAACACGTCAACATGCAACTCGCAACAGATGCTTTACATAAGAGGATTGCACACAGTTTTCTGCGCTTCGCAAGCATCAAAGTTCAAGTAGAAGCTAAAAAGGGGACGATGTGCGAAGATTAAGCGAAACTTGGGATTTTCATTTTGGAATTTGACTGCTGCCTAGATGATGTATCAATCTGCAATCATGTGAAAGGCTTTGACAAAAAGCTTAGACTTTCTCAATCATTTAACTACCCCAAAGACAGGGAGATCTTAGAGCGTCCTCATGAACTCATATAAGCATACTCCTCCGAGATGTTTTCTGTTTCCAAATTTTATTCTATGAACTGCTTTTTCGAGACGTTGGCCTTTCAAGAATAAGTCTGAGACATTGGCAGTATGTGACTGTCGAACTAGTGGGTGTTCGGAAAATGTTGGCTGTAGGTTTTGGTGAGATGGCTCTGCAGTATAAAATCTCAGGCAATATTGAATCAATCTGGCAATGCTATAGCTTGTGTGAGAGGGGACCTTTTAGACTCTATTTCGTTGGTAGGAATTATCAAGATTGAATTTTTCAGTAAATAGTAATTTGCGTTCTAAAATGAGTGAACATTCGTTAACGCCATATTTTGCTTTTTTGAGTCACTTGCCTCATAACAAATTGAAGCTTCATCTGCCACATTTCACACGAATCCTTTTCTTGTGTGATGATCCACTTTGTGTTTTGGCTTTGTTCTTATACAGCGGCTATACAAATGGAGCTGAATTTTTCAATATGCTGAAAAATCTTGTGCGTTCTAACGACTTATTTGCGTATTGATTGACTACTTTCACGTATTTTTAGGGTCTGCTAGAGTTTTTTTATGAATGTGGAGTCGAGAGAAAGACACACAAATAAATTATTGGGGTAGAATTGTGATCCGAAGGCCTTATTTGAGGCATTCGTTGAAAGTACGTTTGTGCAAAAAAAATGGAGACTAGAAAATGTAAAGATAAACTGACAAGATCCTGAAATCCTGAAATCCATACCTAAACTGAAAAAGATGATAAGATCGCAAATTCATCAAATTCCCACAAGTTCAAAAAAAAAAAACTTGAAAGCTCTCAAACCTTCAACGTCCCCAATGGCAGAGAGGTCTAATTGCGTCCTCAGACTCCTCAATATACTCCTCCGAGGGGGTTTTTCTCAAAATGTTGTTTTCTAAACTGTTTTTCGAGACGTTGAAAAAGAATATGTTGGGCTTTTCGGCACATTGAATATTTCAAACTTCTCACTTTTCGAGACCATATGTATTTCAGAATTTCGGTTTTCAGGATTTCGCCTCAACTCTCATAAATTCTCGGAATATTTACAGAATCTAATACTTAGACTAAAATTACTGCTTGCGCGTTAAGGGCATTTCAAGCAAGGAAGACTTATAAACTGCAGCGTTAGAAGGAATGGCTTCATGGTAAAAAAAAATTGTTTTATGCCTCATAGGCTTCAGAAATATGCCTGTAGGAACTGATGATGCACACTAGTGACGAATAAATTGAATTTATACGCCAAACTGACACTCACTAATTACGCAAAAGGAGCCAAAACGTTTCAAGAATTTGAAAGGTTCCGAAAGACAAGACACAAATTGGTCTCTCGATTCGAATTTCCCTAAAATCTACAGAACCCGCAAGAATCTGTGAACTAACTACGGACTAAAGTTCTATCTCGTTTCTTCTCCCTATTTCTGACCCGAAATAAATACAAGCTCGCGCCTTGTTGCAGTTCAATTTTCGATCTCCTTTCCGATTAATCCACTTACATTCGATCTATTTCCATTTTGACTGCTCAAACATCGCCACAAATTCAATTTCGGAACCAGGCTCTTCGTCGCGAACACTGACTTGGTAAATCCTTTTCTCAGCAGCATCATCTTGCGTGAATTCAGCACTTTAAGTCTTCACACACAGTAGAGTATCACAGATTATCCTTTACAAAGGAACGCCACAAAAACAAGATCACAATTCACAATTAATTCGGACTATACTTGTCACACGCACGCACACACTCCGCGAATTCAATTTCAACAAGCAAATCCACCGCACCGCACAGATCCCAACAGCACGATGGGATGACTGAAGAACACAGCGAACCTCTGAAAATGCTCAAACCAGTGAACAGGCTGAAAACCTTATCGTTATCACTTCGACTATACGCGCTCTTATCGCTAGAGCCTCGACGACAGAGGAACTTTACACCCCAAACGATTAGAGAAACTGCTGCTGACTGGCGAACGGGGTGGGAGTGTGTGATGACTACGACTGAGATAGCACAGAGCCATTTTGATGCATTTGCTTTGACTGTCACTGTCATTCCTCGCAACCTGCTGATAATTCTTGCCGCCGGTCCCGGAACAAAGAAACACGCAGATACCGCCAGGTCAATGAATTGCTATCACCATCGTCACCATCGCCGCCTATCCCAAGACGTAATTTTCGACAAATATTCTCTGAATCACTCCTGCTTTGAGTTGTGTGCGAGAGATTAACACGATTGGATAGAGATGTGAAACAGTGATGGAGGATGTGTGAAAGCAGTTGACCTAAATGTTTGGAAAAACGTTTCTGAAGGAACGGCGAGGAAAGGAAAAAGTTTGAAAAGGATGTATAGTTGACTGAATTGAAGTGTCATCGGTGTCCATTCTCATTCCGAGGTGCTGATGTGGGAACTTTCTCTTGACCGAAATCCTTCACAGTTCGCCTTAAGAACAAAGCAAGCTCTGGGAAGTCACTTCATCGTCAACCGAATGTCCTGCTTCAAAATTGAGGATTGTGGTCCTCCAACCGAACTCTTTCAAAATATCAAATCTCTGAACAGAAGTAGTACCAGAAACCGAGTCCCTAATGAAAACAATTTCTAATTGCTCCCCAGTACCTCACAGGACACCGCTCTAATAGCTGGCGGCTCAATAAAATCAATGAAAACTTTCAAACTCCAAACCGCCCATCCATCCATGCCTTCGTTCAATGCAGTCCCCACCTCCTGAGCCCTGACCCTCTGAATGATTTACTAAGCTCTTGCAAAAGTCGTATCCGAACACCACAGTGGTCTCGGCACACTCTCGTCGCCTGCACTAAAAATGATTTATCGGCGAAAGGGAATAGACTAGATGAATATTAATCTCCATAAAAATTAAACAAAAAAAAAGTATACGAAGGAGAACATCCGCCAAGTGCGACCTCATCGACTTGTGATGGAGGGCCAGCGGCGGAGAAACGATGTGCCCTCGGTTTAATGAGATTTATGAGCTACCCTCATTCGTGGGAAGCCAGAACGGCAGGAACAGGACACTGTATTTCTATGGAAATGAGTTTAAGATTAATTTTGCAAGCCTCTCCCCCAACAGCCACATGAGACCGGAAAAAGAACTCTCAAGACCGAGAAGAAAACCTGAGGCACAGAGAACGAGAGAAAGAATCACTTAAAGTAACAAGGGCTAAGTATCCTTCCGTACTTGAGGTGAGTCTAACTTTCAGAAACTTTGTGCAGGTGTACACCTGCAGGCGTAGATGGCAAAACATTATACGCTCTTTAAACTTTAAGCAGATTGAAGCTGTGCATCAGCGGTGGATGCTGTTGCGAGGTTGCGAAAAGTTTTAAATTAAAAGCAGGATCAAATTGTGAAATGACCTCGGGGGAGCGGTTTTCTAATTCACATTGAGCGGACTTTCAATTATAATGAGCGCTGTACACAAAGGAGTTGCTGTGTTACGGAATGAAAAAAATGTTTGATGCGTTTTTGTTGATGGCTCTAAGTGATTTAAAAGTTGTAAGACGAAGCTTCTTGAGAATCGTTCACATTGAACCATAAAATCAAATGCGATATATACACGTGAATGCATCAGTCCCACTGTCCGGCAGAAGTAGACTTTGAAGAGGTAGCAAATTCATAAAACTGTGAAAGTCTTATTCTTAGATTGGCACTACAGTCCGGAGTGGTCTTGATGCACAACCAACAGGCTTACCTCGCTTTCTGCCGCCAATTTCACACACCAACTATTGTAAGGTCCTTTTTCGCTTGTGATGCGTCTTTTGTCTTAGACGAGGACTTCCTCTGCTGCCTTGATCCAATGGCTTCATTTCGGGATGAAGCTGTATTCTCCATCCACTCTCTATGGCCAAACAATCCTAGGGTTTGTACCCGTAGACACGCTTGACAAGGCGCACGTCACCGTATAACCTGTCGAGTTCATCATTGATTCTTCTCCTCCAGATGCTGGCAACGAAAGCATAATCAAAAATCGCACTCATCCAGAACTTCTGTCCTGAAAAGGCCACTTTCTTCCCATCCGCTTGTATTCGCTGCGAAGGAAGACAAGGCTAGTCAAGGTGTTGTACATCTTTTAAAAGAGAATGCAAAAAAGCAGCTATTGACAGAGTGTTATTCTTGTCCTTATTTGCTGCCTCCCTTACTGTCCCAAACTACTTATCCCAGACGTTGATGTTATGCATTCTTCTTTGGTGACAGCGTATACCTTATTTTGATTCATTTACCGTCCATTTTAGCTGCTTCCTTGCCACCAAACCCCTAGTGTTCCTCTGATCACCTCAATGTCAAACGCGTAAGCCAGCAGCTGGTTGATCCTGCCTCTGATGTTGACTGGTGAGCTTCGCTTGATCTTCTTAGAATGATAGTGAGAAAGTAAAAAGACTGCGCGTCGTCTTGTAATTGACATTGAAGGCTTCGGTGAGTTGAGTACCGACTTTGACGGCGCAGAGACAGTTCTCCATTGTCGTTTGGTGGGAATGACAAAACTAGATATAACACTCTAAGGGTCGTTTGTTTTTGAGTCTTCTCCACGTCCGATGGACTTCCTTGGGCTGAAACCAAATTGATAAGCACTTTTAGAGAGTTCTCCAAAAATTACAGGCGTTCACATAAGACAGAACGTTCACAAAATGGTGTGTTAACGAGACTAATCCCTTGGTAGATACCAAAGTTATGGGGGTCTCGACATGGAAATTAGAATCCTCGCGCTGGTGCATGTCCCAAATCAAATCAGCTCCCTCTGCTTTATAGAGATCCGCGAATGGTCCACTCCTGTACCAGCTTTCTTTGACTTCAGTTTCGCTGTTGCTTACTTGACCTCGTCTGAGTTGGGGAGGAGGAGCCAAATTTTTGCCTATAGTCGTTCACATCGAGTGAAAAATTCTACTGGACAACCGTCTTTATGTCGTCATTGTCATTAAACGGTCGGCAAAAGTGATTTTTTGAAATTATCCGCATTGATTGCGATTCAACTTTAAGTTGCCCCTTTTCGTCGGAAGAGAACCCTAATGAGTTACACTTGTGAACACATGTAGAGACGGTTACACATGTAGAGACGGTTACACATATGGAGACGGTTACCAAAACTCGAATGACCAAAGTCCCCTACCAGACTTCATTATTGAATAAATCAACAGATTTTCAAGAAGAACACAATTCAGACATATTCTTGATGTCCTCAAACGCTAATGAGTTGAAGAACATTTCAAGAATCCTCACGATTTTCAAGTTCTTGGTCAGAAACTTCGCCCCACCTCCCCTTACTCAAAAGCCAAGTGGAACAGAAATGATTTCCGATATTCAACCACTTCACAGGGCATTCTATCACCCCTTCTAGTTACTTAGGTTTAATTAACTAGATCTGGATCTGGTTTAAATTTCAATCTTTGTTCCATCTAAGAAATTCTTGTGATGAATGTTTGAATTATTTAAATCTACGACGAATCCCCTAAACCGACACCAAAAATCGACCTACAGAAATCTAAACCCATGTACGAGCATCTACTCATATCAAGTGAATCCGTGTGCTTAGAAAGGATACTCGATGTCAAAAGGATTTAATTCAAACCCAGAGCGAACGTCTAACTTCAACGGAGATTCCGATTTGGAAGAACAAAAAAAAATGGAAGCAGGAATGGAAATGCAATCCTGTTAGAAAGTTTGTCTGGGAAAGGACATCAACAGAGTTTTGGATAAATCAAGTAAAGGACTTTCTCGGGGGAGACACGATAACGCCTGAACGACAACGAGAGCAACGAAACGAAGGATAAGATGTGGTTTAAATGATTGACTTGAGGCGTGCTTGCAAGGAGAAACTGATACGGTTGGGAAAACGTTTAAACTTTGAAAATTCCCTTGTTTGCTTATGCGTCCTATTCAAATCCATGTCAATGATAAAAAGGATTCACTGTGGTGTCTGGATTAAGTTGTTTCGTTTAAACGGCCATAGCTCTGACAATGACATGACTAGAATGCAGGGCTTAGTTTATCACATTTCAAACATTCTAGAAACACAATTGGTTAAAGAAGGAATAAAGTGAAAAGGGATTGAACTTTGAGAATTGTTTGCGTTAAGCAAATCCTAATCCAATCAATGAACTTTTTATTTCGATTCTTAGTGTTGCCTCATCAATAAGGACGTAGAAAAATTAGACTTAAACTGGACGTAAATGCATTACTAGTAATTTTAAAAGCTACGCACTTCTTAAGGATTTTGATAAACACCACAAGTTGGCAAAAACAACAACAAATGCAACAAAGAATCAGGCTTACAAATCTGTGACAATAAGAAGAAAAGACAGAAATTAAAAACAAAACGGGAAAAGAGGACAAAGAGGAACATCCCACAATAGCTCATAAATGTTACTACTCATGCGTTGCCTCATTCAGCGTCACTCATGAGTGTCATTTCGCTGTTTTACTGCGAAGATATTCTGTGAAGCATTGGCGCTCATAAATACTTGCCGTAATTCCGGTGTGTGTTCAAACAAAGAAATAAATTCGCAACAAGAGTCTTTATCAGCGTTCACTGCCAATTTTTGTTGTACCCAGAACATTGCAAAATGATAACGCAAGAATCCACCATCACGCATATATGAGGAATTCAAAAAAATTCTTGAAGCTCCTCCGCGCATGAATGCGTACTCTGATACGCAATGCTATCCGTGGGCATTTAAGAGCGCACTCACGCCGAGAATGGCATTCATGAGTGATCCCAAATGCCCACCTTAAGAAGGACACGTCTCGAAAAAACTTCCACCACTTAGGACAACGGCAGCAGAGGACAGATCAAATCTACGAATATGGAGTCAAGTGACAGAAGAACTAAAGTCATTCACCTCACACATAAATCCACTCAAAATGTTCGTCCTATCAGCAAAAAGCCAAAAAGACCAAAACAGCCACCATGGAAGTGTGTCAACCGTCACTCTGCGTCAGCTGATACTGTCAGGAAGTGAAACGAAATTACGTCGCCGCGATCCCACAACCCTGCAAAATATGATTCAATTTTTCTGCTGATTGTTATGAGTCAGGCGTGCTTTCTTCAATGTGATCATCAAGGTGTTCTGGAACTTAGACGTCATCTACGGTCAATGAGGTACGTGAGCCTTGAATCCACTCTCTCATAAAGAAGACACAGTTGAGAGACAAATTTTCTAACGCCAAATTCGGATGGCGTCCGGTCAAGTTCCCTTCGCATCTGCTGATGGCTGCAGCAAGGCGAAGAAGTAGGCCCTCAACTTCACCCGGACTGACAAGCACAACTTCCTCTGAAATGCGTCACCTAATGAAACAGTTCTCAAGTGTCCGCACTTCCTTCCACTTCGTCGTGTCTCGTTCCTCTGCCACAAAGAAAAGTCCCCCACCTCGTTGCCGATGAGACCGTTATCAGTTATCAGTTACTGATGTTTGTCTGCGGAACGATATCAATCGAATCAGTTTCATCAGTTGATTTTAGTCTTCCAGAGTGACAATCTCTAGAAATTTCCAGCAATGGAAAACTACTACTACAACGATGAGGAAATCTACGCAAGAAAGAGGTAAGTCCTTCGAAATCCCTCCGCAGAACATATTTTTGCATTCTGCCACCCCCCCAGGAAGAACAAAGAAAAACCCCCCTTGTGGGACTCGTTTCAAGACCCTCCACCGAAGAAGGCAACTGGCTCGGCTGCCAGCTGGACAAAACTCACTCTCCTTCTTCAAATCTTCAAGATCCTTGTGTATGCCCTGGTGTTTGTCGTTGTCCTCGGCTCAGCCGTTGCGTCCAAGCTCAGCTATCTGCTGATGGTGGCACAAATTCCAATCGGCAGCAAAGTGAAATATTGCGACATACGACGTGAGATTGGACATAAATTGAAAATTTCACGAGACTAACCCGCTTCCCTTTGCAGACCCCCAGAGGGAGCTGTACGCACAAATTCCCGAGGAACAACGAATCGCATGGATCTGGGCAATCGTCTTCGCCTTCGCAGCGCCGGAGGTGTTCACGTTCTTTCGGGCTCTCAGGATATGCGTGTTCAAGGACGTCAAGGCGCCCACTTGGCCGGAAGTTTATTTGGTATGGTTTGAGACATCGAACGGGGTGTGCGATGGAATAACGTGGCGATTTCTTGCGATTGCAGGTGGTCGGGATGGAACTGCTTCACGTCTTGGGTTTGGCGGTCTTGACGTTTGTTGCAATGCCTGCTATGGACTCTTGTAAGGCACTCATGATTACGAATGCTGTCTGCTTCGTTCCAGCATTGTTGTGTGAGTTGGTAACTGTGTGTGTGTGTGTGGGTGGGGGGAAGTAGGTTAAGAGCTGATTGCGTGACTATCTGCACTTCCAGAAGTGCTTGATAAGCGTTTACAATGTCGAATGCGTATCAAATTATTTGATTGAATCTAAAAGTCTCTTACGACAGAGGTTCGGGGAGACTTTGGTCGATCTACGACAGAGAGATGGTATTCTTCTGACCCACCTACGCTGTCCCCGGATCATTGAAAGTGTACCACAACGCTATCTGCACCTCCTTTCACTCAATAGCTTCCAAATTTACATTTCCTCCCCTCTTTCCCTTCATCTCTTTAATTTCAGGTCTCCTCAGTGGTCAAAAATGCGATTGGAGATCCATGTTAACCACGTTCCTCAGCCTCCTGACGCTCTTCTGCCAGGCGACAGCGCTCCTCGTCTGGCCAGTCATCAACAACAAACTGGCAATACAAATCCTTTCCCTGCCGCTGCTGCTGATTTCGTTCCGCTGGTGGGAGAACTACATCAACCGTTTTTCATGGATTGGTAAGAGACACCTCCCAGAACTGCTCCGCCTCCACTGACACTCTATCTCCCCCTCACCTCTGCCAACTTCAGCTTATCTGACGAAAACAATCCGAAGGACAAAATCTCGTTACAACACATACTTATTTTTGTCGCCGCTGAAATGCGCCGTGTTCGCTGTGGCGGCATTCCTCCTCGATGGCCGCAGCTTCACCGCGTATTTCACAAAGTTCCTCGCCGGCTGGAGGCAGCACAGTATCCATGTCAGTCAGGTGAGCAATAATTTACTCGTTTGCCGCAGCGTGCCCATGTTCACCCTCCTTCTCCGTGTTTCAGAGCTCGGCGATTTATTCGGACGCGCACCACACCACCACCTCGACCACCACCACCGCGTCCACTCAGCTGACCGAAACACTGATGGCTCCCCTGGTGGAAGATGAATTTGTCGTCCAATCAAACCCGACGGCCATTGTCAACGTGCTGCTCATTCAGGTGGTCGCCTCGTACCTCTGCTACATTTTCGCGAAGTTTGCGTGCAAAGTGAAAATTCAGGAATTCAGCTTCTCGCTGTCAATAAGTGTGGTCGGCCCAGTGTCGGTTGCGGTCCTCATCGTGATTGTCAGCGCCCGGGAGGCGGACGTGTGCGCGTTTCACGGCTTCATACCCGACTACCTGTCGTTCCGTAGCCTGCCCATCTACCGGTTCATCGACTACCTGGCGAACGACTACGTCTGGCTGTGGCTGGTCTGGTGGGCCTCCCAACTCTGGGTGACATATCACATCTGGTATCCGCGGAACGACAAGAACGCCCCCACCGAGAAGCTCTTCGTGTGTCCGTGGTACTGTGGCCTGTTAGTGGATCAGTGCGTCTCCATGAATCGGCGGCGTGTCGACTGGAACGAGGAGTATGTCACGTTAAAGGTGAGTGCGTGTTCGGGTGCGATTTGCTTACTCACTCCACCGGCTGGCGTATCTTGCAGAACGACACATTCGCACCAGTTGCGCCGGTGAGCACCGATTCGGATATCATGCCGAGCGATAAAATCCCGCAGCTCATTGTGTGCGCAACAATGTGGCACGAAACGCAGGAAGAGATGATGGAGTTCCTGAAGTCGATTGTTCGTCTGGATGAGGATCAATGTGCTCACAGGATGGCAAAGATTCACATCAACAACGGCAAGGAGGACGACGAGTACTACGAGCTGGAAAGTAAGTCTCGGCAGGGGTGGGTTCTCCCCTTCTGGGGGATGCTTCATCGAAATTCGTGTGTTTTCGGGGGAAAAGGGTTGCTGGAGCATGAACGACTGAAGGAAGTCGATTGTGCATGTCATTCGAAAGATAAGCGTTCCTCCCCCCTCGGTCGTTTCACGCCCAACTCACTCACTGTTCACTTGCAGCAAACATCTTCTTCGACGACGCCTTTGAGTGCGAATCAAAGCACTGCCTGGACCCGAAGAATCCCCCGCTCAACGAGTTCGTGAAGCTGCTCATCGAGAGCATCGAGAAGGCATGCTTTGAGGTGTACGCCGTTCCGATGAAACTGAAGCCGCCAATGAAAATGGAGACACCCTACGGCGGCCGTCTGATATGGACTCTGCCAGGACGGACGAAAATCGTCGCCCACCTGAAGAACAAGGACAAGATCCGGCACAAAAAACGCTGGTCACAGGTGATGTACATGTACTACTTGCTGGGCTTCCGCATCATGGAGCTGGAGGACGCCTCCCCGAAGCGAAAGACTGTCATCGCAGAGAACACGTTCCTACTCGCCCTGGACGGCGATATCGATTTTCAGCCGCAGGCAGTGCAACTTCTCATCGACCGAATGAAGGCCGTCGACGAGCTGGGTGCCGCCTGCGGGCGCATCCACCCAGTCGGCCGTGGTCCGATGGTGTGGTATCAGAAATTCGAGTACGCCATTGGTCATTGGCTGCAGAAGTCCACAGAGCACGTCATCGGTTGTGTACTCTGCAGTCCGGGATGCTTCAGCTTGTTCCGTGGCAGTGCCCTGATGGAAAACAGTGTGATGAAGAAGTACACCACGGTCTCGCAGGAGCCCATGCACTACGTGCAGTATGATCAGGGGGAGGATCGGTGGCTGTGCACACTGATTCTGAAGCAGGGCATGCGAGTGGAGTACTCGGCAGCGTCAGACGCGTACACCCACTCGCCGGAGAACTTCAACGAATTCTACAATCAGCGCCGTCGCTGGGTGCCGTCGACTATCGCCAACATTTACGACCTGCTCTCCGACGCGGACATGGTGGTGAAGAACAACAGCAGCATATCCATGCCGTACATATGCTACCAGTTCATGCTGATGGTGGGCACGATTCTGGGGCCGGGCACGATTTTCCTGATGATGATTGGCGCCCTCGTGGCAGTGTTCAGCATCGACATCTGGACGGCGTTCCTGTGGAACTTCTTCCCCCTCCTCGTCTTCATCTTGGGCTGCCTGTACCTGAAGCAGAAGTTCCAGGTAAGCCGCACATTCTCTCCCAATGGAAGGCACTCACAACATTTCATGCAGCTCCTGATTGCGTTCGTCGTGAGCACGGTCTACTGCCTCGTCATGATGGCCGTCCTCATCGGTATCATCATCCAGATGATTGAGGACGGACCCCTCTCGCCGGCCTCGCTCTTCTTCATGCTGGTCGCCGGGCAGATCATCATCGCTGGTACGTCGACGAGGTGAGTCCTGCAACAGGGACAACCGCTTACGTGGTACTTCCTTTCAGGTTTGATGCATCCTCAGGAGGCCAGTGCGCTCTGGTGCGGTTTCATCTACTACATCACAATTCCCTCGATGTACATGCTGCTCCTGATCTACTCAATCTTCAACATGAATGACGTGTCCTGGGGAACCCGTGAG
Source organism: Eristalinus sepulchralis (assembly GCA_944738645.1). Taxonomy (NCBI): domain Eukaryota; kingdom Metazoa; phylum Arthropoda; class Insecta; order Diptera; family Syrphidae; genus Eristalinus; species Eristalinus sepulchralis. The sequence continues at coordinate 4,962,821 of OX122885.1, read as the reverse complement.
AAGAAGCCTGACAACGATGCTCAAGTGAGAACGCCCTGAGATCTGAAGCATCACTTCAGCTTACCTGCTTCCTTTTTCAGGCGAAGGCGGAAGACAACAAGCAGTCCAAGGAGAAGTCGAATAGGTTCCAACAGATGTTCGCATTCCTGAAGCCAATGAACGAGGAGGAGGGCTCCCTGGACTTCTCATGCGCCGGCATCTTCCGTTGCATGCTCTGCACCCATCCCAAGTCGAACGCTGTGGAGAATCACCTGATGGTCGTGATATCGAACCTGGCCGAGCTGAACAGCAAAATTGACATTCTCGAGGGGTAAGTGTCTTGACTGCCACGGGAGAGTCCTTTTGAAAGTTGCTTTGCCCCACAGGAAGGTCGCTAAGGAATCGAAGTCGGAGAACACGGAGGACATCGACCAAACTGATGCAGATGAGGTAAGTGGGGCCGCCATGAGCTGGATGACCATCAGTCTCTTGTTTCAACATTCCAGCAGAGCAGTCCACCCCCAACAGAAGACAATCAAGACTATCTCCCTGGCTGGCTGAACGACCCACTTCTGGTGGACTCTCCCATCGGGGAGATCCCCCTCCAGGAGAAACGTTTCTGGCGCGAACTCATCCGTAACTACCTGAAGCCGATGTTCCACACCAAGGAGAAAAAAAACCAAATCGCCGAAAGTCTCCGCGAGCTGCGCAACATGTTTGCCTTCGCTTTCGTCATGGTCAACGCTCTCTTCATTCTCATCGTCGTGCTGCTGCAGTTGAAGAAAGACTATCTCCATGTCATCTGGCCCATCAGTCCCACCGACTTCATAACGTACGACGAGACACACCTGCAAGTCTACATCTACAGGGAGTACCAGCAGCTCGATCCGATCGGTCTCAGTTTCGTGCTCTTCTTCGGCCTGATCCTTATCATTCAGTTCATTGCGATGTTCATCCATCGATTCGCCACCGTTTCCCAGCTCCTGGCTGTCACAAAACTGGAGTGGTTTCGAAGTTCCTCGGTGAGTAGGCCGCACCCTTTCAGACAGTCTTCTTTGAATGTCTCCTCCTGACAGCAATCACAAGACGACGCCTTGCAGGAGATCAAAGGGAATGCGGTCAAGATAGCCAAACAGTTGCAGCGTCCGAAACGAATCGACGACGAAGATGGCGAGAACGAAGATGTCGAGGAGAACGACGAGGAGGAGGGCATCGCGCGAAGAAATACGATTTTCAAGCTGCACGAGAACCGTGAGAAGAATCAGCAGGACTACAGTGACTTGGTCAAGAATTTCGAAAGCAGATACTATGGAGAGGGTAAGCTTGGTGCTTGGAAGCACGGTCCAGAAACTTGTCTTGAGCTGTCTTTCTCGTGGCAGGCAACCTCAATGTGAAGGACATCAGTCGGAAGTCGGTTATGCTGCTGAACGAAACCAGATTCGAGGCAAAGCGACGCAAGACGGAACAGATGCAACGGTCACAGCTCAACTTGAATGGCGGATACGACAATAAGGCGTTTGAGACGACCTTTTAAGCGCGGGAAGGTGTATGCCGTAAGACCTGGTCAATAAACTTTATTGTTTCAGCACAGGAATGGCTTTGTAGTTTTCTTTGATTTTCACTGATTTTTTGCAAACGGTTAGACGGATCGAATGATTCATCGTATGGTTGGCTTTTCAAAAGGCCTTTTTTGACAGGTCAAGCGTGACTCCTGTCAAACTGCCTTATCAGTTTTGTTCAGTATCATTTGGCAAATTATCGTGAGAAGACTCACATCACAATAGTGTCTCAAAATTATTCAACTTTATTACGAAAATCAGCGTGATGTGGAAAATGTGTTTTGTGTGGTTCGTGGAACTTACGATTTGCCAATATCATAAGCAATTTGAGTCCCTTTAGTGGACGATAGTCGACCGGTTAGCCTGAATCCAGACCGTGATGAAACATTTCGTCACCGCCCTCAGCAGCTTGCCCATATTAACGGACTACGTGCTTCCTGAAATTCAAACACATGCTCTTGGTGAGCTGTGATTTTAACCAGACGGCACTGCGACCCATACAGCATGTGAAACACTGGACTTGTTGAGAAATAATTTTGGTGAGCACTTAATTTTACATTTGGCTACAATGAATTGGCCACCTAGGACGTGCGTTGTCACGCCTTTGGACCATTTGTTCTGGGGATATGCAAAGTCTCAGGTCTTCAGGAATGGGACAGCTGCGATTGATGCTTCGAAAGCCAACATTCCTCCAACATTTGGCGGAGAATCCTCCGCTAAAATTGGATCCTCCGAATGAACCACCTCAGACGTAGTCGCGAGGGAGGATTGTAGGGAAATCGTCACAGATAACTCCACAACCAATAGGTTCTGCGGAAGGACGACAACAGCCGTCTAGACGCCTCATTAGGTCATCTGACGCACAGACATCAATTAGTCAGCTGCGACGTACATACATACAAAGTTGATCTTCCCAACATTCAGGACTGGTTCTGGTCGGAATTTGGCCTGGACAACGATTGTCGTCGAAACCTTAGGGACCATTCCAAGATCGATGGAGACGCTGGTTTTTCTCTGAATTCGATAGTTCAGAGAATCGGCAAAGACGTATTTGGCTCTTCAAATCCAAGCCATTTAAACCACGCGACAGAGGAGGCAAAGGTGGAAAAGATCATCGACCAACATTGTGTGCGCAATTGGAGACGTCTGACGAAACATGTGTTGGTTGCGATTCTTGAGAGGAAGATCGAAAAGACTGAGAAGAAAAAGACGGAGAAGGAGACATGGAAGAAAGCAGAAGAAAATGAAGAAGAAGAACAAGAAAATGGTTGCGTATAGGGTGGAAGATATTTGTGACAACTTCTGCGTCTTCCTGCTTAGGCTCATCATGGTCCATTCTTCTCAATAGTTGGTGTCACACCCAGGGAGTGTAAAATGTATGTGAAGAGTGTCACAAATGTCGACTTTGAAGTTAGTATTAAACTGTAGACCACATTCACTTGTGAGGGTATACTGTGACGGAAAACACAAGCAATTTCTGAAGAGGGTGGGATTTGAGTCTTTAAGGGGGGTAGAGCACCACATGGGTAGCAAAATAGATGAGGTAGGTATGGGGAGACAAGCAGTCCGCCTGCAACCTTGTAGATAGGATTTGGAGTAGATGCAAGGTCTTGTGCTTTCGAAGATAAGTCCAAATGGATTTGCAAAAGGAACACACTCCCAGTTTTGCATCTTCCTCGAATCCTCTCTGCGGCCAAGCTACGTGGTGCTTTCCCACTTCCTCAAGATCTTTACTCTCTTAGGACTTGTTTTACGAGAAACATCTTCTTCAGTGAACTGAGTTCGTCGCGCCTTTTCGTTGTTATGTGGTGGACGGGTAAGGCGATTGCCAAATTTCTTCTTCTTCTTCTGTGTGGACCTGAGCCTCCATTAACATGTCTCTCCCGTTAGCTTGGTCTAGCTGCTGCCAGCTGCTATCATTTGCGCACCACAAGTTGGTTAAAGACGCTCTCCACCTGTGTGAGCCATCTGAGAGGATGGTTGTCCTCTGTTTCATTCCAATGCCTCGGATGACTTTGTTATCTCTAGCGTTGTATACGTAGGCGTTTGGCAAGACGTATGCTGCCGCACAGCTTATAGAGTTCATTGCTAAATATTCTCCTCCAGATGCCAGGAGAATAAGGAGCACCCGCAAGAGACTTCCGCAATGCAGAAACACACTTCATCTATAAGACTGAATATCGCATCAACAACAGTTCACTGTGCTTTAGAATTTATCCCACAGATGAATGAAGAGTGACTTAATTGTCGCAATACCTACATATTCATAAATGGCATGACTTTCAAAGTGGGACGATGTGTTTGGCGATCCCATCCTTCTCCGGAAATAATGTCACTGCCACCGATGAAGGGAAGCATGTCACAAATCTGTTCCTGGATTGCCAAAATACCAACAGCTTCTCATCTACAAAAAGTCCTTATTTCCACATCTAGAAGCAAGGTCCAACTTCTAAATCAAATTCAAACCCCCACAAATCATCAAATTCCAAACCAAGTAGATATATATATTTTTTTATTTCAAGTCTGTTCTGATCTACAAACACATAGACATACAGCAAATTGAATGCACAAGAATTCACTTCAAAAGCTATTCGGGTTCTTCTTCAAGATCTTTTTGTCGCGTTGCAGGATCTCCTCCTTTCGCTCCTTTTTCGCCTGCGTTATGATCTTATCGATTTCCTCCAGCGATATACCGTCCTCCTTGACGAGTTTATCCCGCGGTTCGCCACTGCCGGCACTGCTGGACGCCCCAGTGTCACCAAATGCATCGGACTGACCACCTCTATCGTTTGCGTTGTCACACATGCTTGGTGACTTGCTGCTGCTGCGCTCCTTGTCCCCGTCAACTGGCCGCTGCCAGACTCTGTTGCCGAACGCCCGGCGGTCGCGCGCAATTGGCTTGCGATCGTCTTTCGCTGGACTGCGTGTTCGACGGCGACCAGGTGTTCGTGATCGAGGGCGTCGATTTGGATTGAAAGGCGAAGGTGTTCGACGACGTGGAGAACGTGTACGAGAACGTCGGCCACGCGAGCGTGATCGTCGCCCCCTCGAACGGGAAGACCGCCAACGACCTCTCGATCGAGAACGCCGCCCGCGAGATGGTGAACGCCGTCGGCTACGAGAAGACGAGCGGCGGCGGCGTCTTCGACCAAACGAACGGGAACGTGAACGTGAATGGGAGCGTGAGCGTGAGCGACGCCGCATATGCAAATTTGATCGAGATCTCGATCGGGATCGTGTACGAGTGCGGCGTGTCAGTGCTTCCACCTCTTCTGGCGGCGGTGCCACCAGCCGGAAGCAACCGAATTTGTCAAGAACCACAGGTCCCTTGATGGGGAATGGCTTGAAGGATGCGGTGTTGCTGGAGGATATGGAAAAAGTGGAAAGAGCCGATCGTCCCGATGGACCGGAGATAATTGGCGGCGGTGGGCGAACTGCTTTGGTGGAAGTCGATGTTAGTTGTGGCTGCCGCATCGTCATCGAGGGAGCCTTCGGTGGAGGCGATTCGCGTTTGATTTTCTTCGGACTCACCACACCTGGCGTGCGCATTGAGAACGACGGTGCCGGCGGTGGTTCCTCGTTGTCAACAAACAAATCATCCCGAACTGAAACTTTCTGCTGCTGCGTCGCGTAGCCCTTCAGCTCCTTCAGACTACGTTCGTACTTCTCCACATTCGCATCGGGTGCCCTAAAAAGAGTCGACAAACTATCGAAACACTGAATCCCAGCGACGGTACTCACTTGTATGCGGCCTCCACAGCGAACGCATCCGACTTGGCTTTCTTTTCGAGGCGTGCCGCCTCCTTCTTTGCCTTTTTTCTTTTTTTCTTTGATTTCTTCTTGGACGCTGAAGACTTACCGTCCCTCTCCTTTCGATGCTTCGATGCGTCCTCGAGCAGCTTACGCACTCGTGTCTCGTAGTCATCATCGCCGGCGCCCAGAAAGTCGTCCATCTGAAAAAGAGTTTGCTTCAAAGTCCCGCTCGCGTCTGGGATCAAGCCACGTACTTTGTTGAAATCCTGCTTCTGCTCATTTTGGAGAAGGTGAAAGGGTTGACTGAACTTGTGGCTGTTCTCGAAGTTGCCGGCACTCATGTCGCCCATGCGCTTGCTGAGGGGCGACAGGGACTTCTGCTTCTTCAGCTTCTTCTTCTGCCGTTCGGATTCCGATTCTAGAACGTTTTGCGGCGCGGGGCGAAGTGAAAATTCGAAAAGTTCTCGATTAATACACGCTAACGGTCACTCTCACATAAAAACACAGAAAAGGAATACAAAATTGCATGCTCTAGCGTCTGGCTAAAGGACTTACAAAGCTCCTCGGGGTGTAAGTGACTAAAATTAAACAAAACCCAAGGTAAGTGCCGCGAAGTGAAATACCAACCTGAACTACTGCTGTCGTCCGATGAGGCGCTGTCGCTTGACGAGTCCGAGGAGTCGTCGCTGCTTGACGAGGAACTGGATGAGCGGTGTTTGGATTTTTTCTTTTTCTTCACGTCCGATGTGCCTGCGAAAATGGGGGAACTGTGAATAGACTGGAAATTGTGGGCAATGCGCACTCAGCTAAGATAGAGTCATTCGGTCTTCCCGCAGCTAAGGAAAACCTATCGAAACCAAGCACCAAGAAGCACGCGTTCCACTCGCGAATCAATCCGTTCTCTTGACTTACCCGGAATCGAAAGCATATTAATGTCAATCACAGGGTTAGCGTGCCCTGGACGCCGCTTCAGTGCGTCCAGAGATATCCTCGCCTGCTCGTGATTGGGTATGATATTCAGACAATTCTGATATGCTTTGATTGCCTCCTCGATGTGGTTCTCCTCCTCGTAGCTCCTTCCCAACGCCACCAGAGTCTCTCCCATGTACTTCCGCGCGTTTGTGTGGAAGGCATTCAATTTCAGTGCAGTCTCGAAGTCCTCCACTGCCTTGATGAACGATCCCTTGTTGGCATAGAGTGCTCCACGCGCCACCAGTCCCTCGACATTCCGCGGGTCGATGCTGAGCGCTTTATTCAAGCACTGGAACGCTTCAACATGACGTCCGATCTTGAAGTGCTCAATGCCATCCGCCACCGACCTGTAACAACGTTATACACAAAGTATTTCCACAGAGGGCTGTTCGCCTTACCTAAAGGCCCATTTGCTGGCCTGCGTTTGACGCAATTCAATGGCGTAGTCCTGCATTGGGAAGTGATACTTCAGGCTCCGCATGTGACTGAACGTATCGTTGATGTCCAGTCCCACAGACTCGTAAAGAGTTTCGTAACAATTTGAATTGTTAAACGTCTTCGATGTGGTCAGGTAGTCCTGAAAAAGCTCGTCGGAGCCCGCATTTATACGCCTGCGGAAGGCACTCGTTTTTCACTTCAACTACACCGCCGCGCAATCGACTTACCTATAGTACTCTGGAATTTGCTCGGCTGAGATCAGTCCAAGCGGTGCGGTTGTGTCCTTGGTGAGTACTCCCTTCATTCCCAGCGTCATCCGTTCAGCGTCGATGGATATATCCAGGACTTCACAACAAACAAAGTCGTTAACTGCATAGTTTTTGGGATTGCCTTTCTTGGTATGGCCCGGTATCATGAATGTATTGGGCAGAACCGCCTAAAGTGCGATACCAACAAAACAGCAAGATTCCAGGTGTGGTTCTCAAAATCATAGCAAGAGCCGCTAAAAACCAAGAAAATCCTCAACTTACCCGGATGTTTGTGTCCGCCAAATACCGAATAAGCGGTTCTCCTGTGCAGAGAACTTTAATCTGCGTCGCACTACTGTACGGCTTCGTGACCACTCCGTACACAATGTGCCCCGGTTTCACTGCCTCCAGAGTGCAGTGTAGAACTTTTGTTTTCTCTTGGGCGGCCGTGTTCAAAAAGTACTCATACGGTGGCATCGAGACCACAGTCTCTCCTACATCTACTCGCAAAACGATAGAAAAGACATGAAAATCTCTCCACACACTAATTCTTCGGTACACACCTTGACGACTGAGATTAGAAACATCCGATTTCACATTAGCACCGGCGCTTTGTAATCCGCGATCAAACAGTTCGTTCGCCTTGCGTGCAAGGAACTGATGTAACTTCAAGCGTTTGGCACGATCTTGAAAGGTTAGATTCTTCTGCCTTTCAAGATATAACGAAAAATCCGGATTCGTGATACCAAGTTGGTACAGATCGTGGTCACCACGCTCCCCGGCCCAAATCTTTTGCAGCGGTTGCCCATGAAAGCACAACGCTTTCGCAATCAACTCTGTATTCATCTTACTTACTTTTATTTGCCACTTTTGTTTTCTTTTACTCACTTCTAAATCACAAAAAAGAGGAAAACACAAGAAAAAAAATCAGTTTTAATCGCGACACTTGTATTTTCATTTTCAAGGGGGATAAAATCGATTTTCGTTTCGCAACATTATTTCAATCTAAAAGTAGATAAAGCATATTTAGTAGCGCTGTTTTAAGTCGTGGACTTACCTGGATTTCAATCATAGTTGCAGCCGTGCAGCACTTTTTTATTTTATTGGCGGATGGAACCTCAATTATTTTGAATGTCTGAAAATTATCATCGCCGTGCGGCAAGCATGGATGAACAAGGAAGGAGATACACAGCTTCTTCGTCTCCCGCCCTTGGGGAAAATTTGACAGCGTTTTTTATAACATTTCCCCTTCTTGAACAGCTGATCGGAGAGCCAAATTCACAGACAGGGTTTCTCTCCGAAATGAGAATACGTGTGAGCTACTCAATCTGCCGATTACCTTCCCGCTCAAACTATTGGGGTGGGTCTTAATATGAAAAAATGTCGTTATTTTTTGCCAATTTTATTTAATGTCATAGAATGCTGATTCCTGTGATAAATTCTGCGGAATGTGGAAACATAATTTTTTTTTGTTATCTTTTGTTGTTTTAAGACATTTTACACAGTTGAACTGATTAAAAATTTAAAGTGAATTTAAAATACCGGCAATATTTCTCACCACCAAAAAATTCAAGAATATGGCGGAGGGAGTGCGTGTTCAGAAGGTGCACCAGTAACGCAGCAGTTGCACTTAAGGCATACTTTTAAGAAATGTTTTAACATATTATATGTGTGTAAATAATTTTGAATTTATTAACATATCAATAGACCTTGTTGTTAAATTATAAATTAAAATTGCATACATAATTTTATACATACAATATCACAATGCTTCCCTTATAAAATGAATACAAAACGCTACTACAGACTTATGTTTAAAATGAAAAATTATCATAAATCGCTCTATTACTTTAAGTATATATATGTTATTTAATAATTGTGTTCGTCATACTGTAGATGTGATTAGAAAAATATTGAATTCCACTAAATTATTGATTTTATAAGAATCGATGTACATAGATACGTCTTTTCGTTAGTTATAGCTTTAGCTTTATAATACTACCAAGTCGAAATATTAATAAAAATGAAATCAATAATATATAAAACAAGAACAAGAAATTCCGAACATGCGTAAATGTCTTTAATCGTACATTCATTTCTGTTTTCATAAGTCATGTGTGACAAGTAAATATAAATTTTACATCGTTGTTTTAGGTTGTAATTAGTTACACATTGGCATTACTATATACATTTTAATAAATGTAATGTAGTGGTATAGAATCAAAAAGAGTAAGTGATTTCTTATAATTTATAGCCCATTAGTAAAAAAGAGTGGACGTGTGTTGTTTTTCTAAGGCTCATCAGAATCCTTACAGTAAAATACTGAATTCGCCTTTATTTCTGTAATTAAATAAAGTGCTAATAATAAAATTCTTCTTAGTAGTATATGTAATTCAAAGTATCGGTAGAAACGAAAACCGCATAAAAATACAAAATTCCTTCTTATGCTCAACTTTGAAATTGCAAATATGCTTCCTTTCCTTTTTTGTACATATTTCACAACCCATTGGATGTATAATATAATACTGAATATCTATTTAATAATAATTTAAAATCTTTATATTATTAATTAATTAAGGTTTAGATGACACTAATTTCAAGGAAAATTTATTTGGTTACTTACGAACTTACTCCGAATAAAATCTCATAATGGTTGATGAATACAGGAAATACGTGGGCAATTTACGAATGTTTGACACTATTGTGGGCAAAAATTCAGGAAATGGTCGACATGTTGCAAATTTTGGAGGGGAAACGTAAGCAAGTGTGGGTAACATGAAAAAATGTTCGATGGTTCGTAAATAACTTTCAGAAATAAACCTAAATCCACCACAATTCGTCAATAACTGTCAAACGTTTGTAGGATGTAGGGGAAATCAGCTGATCGATCAGCTGAGAAGCTGTGTATCTCCTTCTTCGTTCATCCATGGCGGCAAGCCAAGCAGTGACAGAAGAAAAATCACTCAGAAGTGAAATTGTACTAGAGTGGTGCGATGTAGTGGAACGCATGAAACTGAAGTACAGCTTATATCGCTCATGTCGTTAAATTTCCGCAGTCCTTGATTGAAAAATTATTCTCATTTCAAATCTCTTACTTGTTGTCACAATCAAAAGCCAATAAGGTCATAAACCCTCCGGTTATAATGCTTAAACTTCTTCAACTCCCATCTAATCCCAGCAAACGAGAGTCTTTCAAATCGAACAAACCCATCCATTTGACAGCTTCACAACGAATGACTGCTGTCATTCCATGTAACCACAACAAAATTTGTTTTCATCATCCGCCGGCTGAAATTTATGAAAATTTCAATTTTATATCATGAAATGTGTCCTTGGCGGTTCAAATGCAAGAAGTAAGTGCCGAATGCAGCGCACCAGCCCACAAACTAATCCACCCACTTGAATACATTCTTTCAGTTTTTGCCAAAGCGATTCAGTCATTGGCGAAATTTGGCTCCAACTTGTACATCGAAGCTGACGACAACGGATTTCAGTTACGCGCTGTGAACGGAAATAAATCCGCTGTGGGAACATTCAAGTTCTGGTACGGCTTCTTCGAGAGCTATGATACTTCGGGGGGCTCAGACAATGATGAGAACTGCTGTCGACTGTCGATGAAAGCCTGTCTAGGTGCCTTCAAGAGCATGAAGCAGGTAAGAAACATCAGTCAGGCACCGCCAGTTACACACCGCCAGTCGTCCCTAGGTTGAGAAATGTAAAATCCACATTGAATCGGAGAGCTCAAGATTTATAGTCCAGATGGACTGCCGTCACGAGACTGTGAAGCATTTCAGTATTTCGATTATAGACGATGACAACATTGCAGCAGATGTGGCCATGGATGATGCTCCAAATGTGTAAGTGTAACTGCCGGCAGCCGAAGAAGAGCTGACCGAAATCTGACCGTTCCAGAATTGGTGGGAGCTGCAAACTGTTCTCAGAAATTGTGAGCAACTTCCATATGGCTGAGGAGGAACTCACAATTGAGGCGGGAGAGTCGACGCTGAACATCAAAAACTACGTCGAAGGATCCAGAGTGAATGACAACTTTATGCGATCCCAGCTTAAGCTATCGTAAGTTTGTCCATTTCAAAAGAGACGGGAAATGCTTTCACATCTCCCCTCCTAGGCCCCATGAGTTCGAAGAGTACAGGATTACTGAAGAAACTGCAGTCACATTCTGCCTGCGGGAGTTCAAGGCGTTCCTGCTGTTTGCCGATGCGATCCTTGAGAGTGTGAGAATCCTATTTCGGGACGCAGGAAGGTTAGTGCAACCCAAACCTTAAGAATTCTCCCTCACTTTGCTCAATCTGTTTGCAGTCCCATTGTGTTTGAGATCAAGAAACCAAACTTCTTTGAAGCCACCCTCATCATGTCGACACTCTCGCCCGAAGACATCACATACTGCGAAAACCTCCAGCCTGAGAGAATCACGGAGAGTTTCCTCCAAAGGACGGCTGCCCCACAGAAACGAAAAACCACCCCAAAAGACACGCCGCCAAAACGCAACAGAAAGAAAACCACAACCGTAGGGAATGTCACTTCACAGTCTGGTTCAGTAAGCAGCGACGATGTCCCCGTGTTTCAGTTCGACATCGCCGCACAAACAATCGAAATACCCCGCAACCATGTCCCCGCCGAGACCAGTGCCAGCTTTTCAAAGATTACAGGACCCAACACCACTGCGATGGACACAGAACACCCCCTGCGATCCGAAAGCGAGGTTTTTGTGACGTTTGTGGAAACAGAGGAGAACGCAGTGGAAGACGAGGAGATCCCCCAGTCGCCTGGCAGCAAAACCTCCGAAATGCCGCGGGCTCTGCGATCGATCTTCTCCAGATGCTTCGAAGCGACCTACGTCCCACGGGAACCATCCCCAAACAGTCACCTGTTTGTGCCTGGCTCCGACGATGAGACCTAACTGAGTGTTGACCCTTGTGCGAGATGAATAAAGTTAAGTGTTTTGTTTTTCAAATTTTTATTTCCGGTATGAAGTTTGCAGTGAGTACGTCTTCCGTCTTGTCCCGAATCTGCTTGACCCTGTCTTGGGCAATCTTAAGCGAGGAGAGGGCCAATTGCATTGACACCTGCGACTTGATTAACAACTGATCGGCGTTCAGCAGCTGCTTGGACGCGCTCAGCACCACTTGACCGACGAAGGAATTCAAATTTCTCCACAGCTGGATATTCGATTCAACTGGAAAGAGCGGGGGGAGTGTGATTTTGAGTTGCACTTTAAGGGAGATCCAGACTTACTCAACTTGCGGTGGAAGTACTCGTTATTGTTGAAGGTTCTTGGACGTTCTGGTGGCGGTGCATTATCAACTGTATCTGACCCTTCTGTGAATGAAAATTTGATTAGCAAAAGAAAAACGAGCCTGCGTGATTTTGCGAACCATCATCCGACTCCTCAGCTTCCCCCACTACGGCTTTTGCATAAATGATGGGCTAGAGCAATTGAGAATCTTTGAATTGGGGTTTATCCTTTTGGGGGGGATGTAGAGAATTGAACCTACTCTGTCGACGATTGTCTCCTCGTCGGACTCAGACGCTTCTCCGTGCACTACAAACGACATTCCTTTGGAGGATTTTCGTTGTTTTTTGGTTCTATGAAGTGAAGTGCTTCTCTTCTTCTTTCGTTTGACAGGTGTCTGCTGTCAAAGAAATGTAAACAAACATCGTTGCCAGATACGAGCGACGGAGGAAATAAATTTGGAATGCGCTTATAAGAAGAAAGCAGCGATGAATGGACCCTGCATATGTGCTTAAACATTTCCGACTGGTTAATCTCTTACCACAGACAACCTTGGTCTCTGATTGTTCCTGCACCGTAGAGACAATCGTTACGAGCGTCTCGGTCGGGTCATAAGCACACAGCACACGACTGTTTGCACTAAGGGATCACATTAAAGCGCGTTCTATGTTTCTGGCAGGGATGAACATCATTCATCCTTGTTTCCTGACAGATACCAATAAGGAATTGGTCTCTGATTCCTGGCCGGGTTGTGCTATATTACCCGACTCAGCTTTTCAAAAGACTGGTATGTACGAAAGAGATGCATGGTGAGACGTCTCTCTTGTGCTCATTTGTGTCTCTCGACGCAGACCAGGGCTCCAACTAACATGTCAGCTGATTGCAATTTCCTCGTTCCATCTCTTCTTAACCACTGACGTTCTTTGTTGCGGCGTCCCAATTGCTCCGATTCGACGAGTTTTCCTTCCACAACTGTGCTGTTCCTCCGCTCTGCATGACACAATCATCTTAATCTTTCTAGAACTTCGAAACCTTGAGCTTTCATTGGAACACGATGTCTGCTGTTTGCAAACGAGACCCCGACGAATACAGTTGGCCTCTGTCGCCCCTCAAAACCTCAATAAAACTCCTCTTTCTAACGTTTTCCAATAAATTTTACTTTATTTTGTTAAATAACTAAACATTTAGCATGCACCGCATTGGGCACCAGAAGCCAACATCAATTGTGCATTTGCGGGTCTGTTCAGGTTGTGGGGTCCCAATTTATGTGCCGTGTTGTTTCTATTTGGTTCCATTTAATATTCGTCGTTCTCGAAGGGGTGGTACGGGTGTCCATTAGCACTGCAAAAGATAACACAAACGATGTTAGAAAAGTCCACCGACACGCGAAACACATTTGTAAGTCATTGCAGCTGCAATAGGAGTCTGGTTAAGGCATACAAAAGGAAACTACAAAGATTCACTCAGCGGGGGCGGGGAGGAACCAAAAACTGACACAATTCAAAACCATTTACCAACTCAAATCTGATTTCTAGTACTCATCGTTGAACGGATAGAGAGGATGAGTTGAGTCGCTACAGTCGCCAAAATACATTTCCCATTAATATCTCCAATCCAAGAGCAAAGATGAAAGCATTTTCCTAAGCAGTCTTACCTTGAAATTGGCACGAAGCGTCCATTGCAGTCGAAGCTATCAATGGTTGCCACATCCTCTGGTGTCAAGTCGAAACCAAAGACATCAAAGTTTGACGCTATTCTCGCCTTGTTCACCGACTTTGGGATGACAATGTTGCCGCGCTGCAGCTGATACCGGATGAGAATTTGTGCTGGAGTCTTGTTGTACTTCTTGGCGATTCCCACAATCTGAAATGACAACGAAAGCAGGTCAGAGCTGGAAACAGAATTGTGCAGGGAAGACAAACCTTTGGATCCTCCATGAGGACTGGATCGCCGGGCTTGGCCCATGGCCTGTTGGGCGATCCCAATGGACTGTAAGCAGTGATTGCGATGTTCTTTGACTTGCAGAACTCCATCAATTTCTTTTGATTCAAGTATGGGTGACATTCAACCTGATTGGTTGCGGGGGGGATGCGAGCAATGGCCAGCACGCGTTCGATTTGCTTCTTGTTGAAGTTCGAAATACCAATCGACTTCACGAGACCGTCATCGACCAGCTTCTCCATTTCCTTCCACGTATCGACGTAGTCCACATCGGAGAATGCTGTCTTTCCATCCGCGTCGACTGGGAAGAGTTCACCGCCCTCCTTGTATCCCATTGGCCAGTGAATCAGATACATATCGATGTACGACAGATTCAGATTCTTCAGTGTGGTCTCACATGCACCACGCACCAGGTCGGGACGGTGATATGTGTTCCAGAGTTTGCTGGTGATGAAGAGATCTTCACGCTTCACGACACCTTCCTTGATTTTCGCATTCACGCCCTCTCCGACTTCGTGCTCGTTCTGGTAGACGTGGGCACCGTCAATATGACGATAACCGATATCGATGGCATCTTTAACTGCTTGTGTTACTTCGCCTGGTGGGCTCTGTGACAAAAAAAATAGAAAAATGCCGTCATGAGGTTCAATTTCACGTTTCATAACCTAAAAGTGCAACGAGGAGCGAAACAGCGAATTGATGACATTTGAATGTGGAAAGTTATGCTGGTGATGTAATTGAACTTAAAGAACCTACAGCAAGCTGGTGAAATAATGGATCCTCTTGAGGGTGGCGAAGCCACTTTGTGTTGATTAATTTGATTTTCCTTTATCTACTCGCAGATACCCTTGATGACTGGCAAATTTTCAATTATTTGCTAGGGGAGGGGGTGACTTTAAAGGTGACTGTGCAGAATGAGACATGCGAAGCTACGAAAGTCGGACACAAGATGACGTATGGGAGCAGATTTTCGTGGTTTTGTTAATGGTGCAGGAAAAGAGTTATCCTGTTCATGGAAGTGTTAGGAGAAGTGTTCTTCTGTTGATGTGACTAGTCTTCGATTTCTAAACCCGCTCATACTCAAATTTAGGAGATATTTAAGGAGTTGGGAACAAGAAAATTTCCTTCTCAAGTGCACACTTGACACCCACACGATATCTTATCAGTAGAGAGATCGGGTTAATCATTCCCCCGTTATCTACAAATTTTCTTTATAATCACGATAGTTTACATTAGATAACATCTGCTTATGAAGACAAGAGCATGCTGCTGGGGCACATTTCACAAGTAGATTCAAGCGCACTTGAGATGAACAGTTCGTTCGTCATGTAAGTTATCGAAAAGTGACTTGGAGCGCTGAATTCAGGGTGTATCCTGGTAGAGCACATGTTGCCCAAATGATAGATACTTTCCACGAGTCACTCCAAGCAGTAAAACGCTGCAGCTCTGAGATTACTCAATGCCCCACGACACCTTCCCATTTATGTAATGGAAAATTTACTTCCCAACAAACATCATCGAGACAGATAACTCGTTCTCGTATTCGAACTTATTTATAGAGTGCCTTGCGCTGCACATTCAAAGCATCCAATGTGTCGTAAATAACTCTTAACACTCAACAAATCATAAAGACTGCCGATTAGACTATCAACAGTCGATAAGAACCTGAGCGCCGGTATCGCGAATGATAGTCGCCGGTGTTACGCAACGAATTGCTATTTGTTTGTTCAGCAAAGAATCGATGTTAATGAATTCAACTGTTTTACAGTGAGCTTTCAGAACAATGAATCATGAACACACATGGAGGTGTGGGGGGCTGTCTCTCTTACACCTGTTCGCAATCGATTAGTTCACGGCAACAGGTTGGGTGTGTGAATGTAGGCTCGGCTTGCTTATTAGCATTTTCTTTTCCAACGAGGGAAGTATGCGAAAGCAATGAAATGATACTAGAGAGTGAATTTGAGAATTTGTTGTGGAAGCTTCAGAAGGAACTAGAACTTCGATTTATGGCACAATGGAGGTTGATTGGTATTCGCTGCAAAATATTACAGAAGTTCCCCAGCAGATTCCAGGGCGACAGCCACACACAAGACGTATCCAGAAAGAAGCTCCAAAAGTGCATTCGTTGCCAATAAAGAATCCCAGGTCGATTTAACGCTGCAATAGGCAGACATTCGTTCTGAATCTTGATCAATTTAAATGATCATACACACAGAACGTCACTTGGCTTGAGGAAGCCTTAAAAATGATTTGCATTCCTTCCATTGAAGTGTTTGCAAAATACGTCTGTTCCGCTTTCTTGTCACAATTACCACAAAATATCGCACAGTTACAAAATTCTTTATCAAGTCGTTGGGTCAATTTGGGGCGCAGACCCTAAGGCCAATCCGTGATCATGACAAATATGCCCAAAATGACTACTTATCGGAAAAGAGAGCCCTCGTTGGAGACTCACTACTTTTCCCACGCAATCCGGGTTTGGTTAGAAAAATGTTTCCTAACCATTCCCTGGCAGCCTTTGAAAACTGAGGGTTCTTTCAAAATTGATTGCTGTCTCGTCACTTTTCGACAATATTTCATCCCCACTGAGAAAACCTCTCGGGGCTTGTAGGCGAACAAATCTTTTGTGTACGGAACTGACTGAAATCATTCAGAGATGTAGGAACTATAAATTTTATTGAAGGGTCCAGGCATCATGGCCCTTCTTCATTAAACGTGTATGTTGGACGTTACTGGGTGAAAAACGCGACAGAGCGGGAGATCTCAACTCAGTTGCCTAGCTACTTCTTTGAACGGAAAGGGCTATGTATTGAAAGTAAGTCCCATCTCTGGTCGGAAAGGGATAAGCCTCGAAAGTTTGTCCACATGGTACGGATGTCCTCTTTATCCACACTTTTGAGGCGTGCCTCAGAAGGAATTTAATCAACTAGGCTACCGCTCACCAGACGCAGGGGTTAAATCAAGTCCATATGCTAGACTGTTTGTGCATGCAAGTAGCTCCTCATGAGTTAGAGTCGTGGCGGAGGATAGAGCCACCGGAAGGTCTTTCGTGCGTACATTGCCCCAATCAGTAGAACATGCGAGTCAACGAAAATGACGATCGAAAGCCACAATTGTAAATTTTTGTTACTCTACTAAATTTCTTCAGTTCCATTAGCCAAACAATTCTCGTACATTTAACTGGATTTCAAATCCACTTGAAGAGAACCTGAGTCTAACACCCAAAAAAATCCACCCAACTAAAATTAAATTACAACACTTAAAGACAACATCAGGACCTTCAAAGTATAGCCGCTAACAAGCCAACAACCTCGTTTCGTAGACAATTTTCGACACACTCAGACTCTAATCAATTGAAAAATTTATCAATGGCCATGTCAAAGAGCACGCACGCTTCACCCTTATTAAGAGCAATAAACTTCACACAAATCACCATAATTAGACAATCTGTTGTAGAACACTGATTGACATATCAGTGACTCCAAGAAGATACGGAGAAAGGGATCAATTTCACATGGAAACACGCCACTCGAACCCATTGCCTAGCACCGACATTTGAGTAGCACCCCTGTGCTGGAAATTTCCATAGAATTCTGTCATTTCCTGGACACACAGAAACTTGTATCGAAAGAAAGCCACTTGAGTTTGTTGATTCTTTGAATTTGCTAGCAGAACAACCCACGTATGCAGTAGTTGCTTCAAATTGCAGTCCCACATGCAAACGCTAGCCGCTCGTTTGCCCAGTGATGCAAATCGTTCCTTACGTCCATAAGCCGACAGACATACAGACAGCGATATGTACATGAGAGGAATTTATTTTATCAAGGTCGCCTACATGCGATAGTTTTGCAGATTAAAATTAGAACTATCAGAAATAGGAAGGTAAAGCAAAGCAAAGCAAAAGAAAAATTGACTTACCCCCCAAGTGCCAAGACCAAGAATTGGCATGTTCTTGCCATTGTTGAGCACTACAGCTGGAACTTTTGAAGCCATTTTACGATTTTCTTTGTTTTGTTGGATTTGTACTGGTGCACAGATGAGATTAAACGGGAAAACACTTGATAGTCGTTATCGGCTAACACAAAACTATTATTGAGCGATGAGAGTTGCACAACCTCTCTAGACAATTCCGCACGATGCCGGCAAAAAAACTGTCATCAGCAGGTTCATTTGATTCTTTAAATAAAAAAAACTGCAAATGCTTTTCTAAGCTTCGAGGAGCTTTTCGATGACAGCTGGTGCTTTGATGTTCTGTTACGTTATGTGGAGGAACTTTCGACTGTTTCAGTGCTGCTACTTGTTGGAGATGGACCTGAGTGAAGCAGGAGGATGGCGTTAACCTAAAGAAACGAAAGTGTTTCAAATCTGAATGCATGGGACACAATGATTCCAACAAGAAGTGTCAAAGAAGAATCAGAGCCCAACTACCAGTCGCGGTCAACAGTTTTAAAACCTGTGCACTTTTATGCCGTCCGCCTCGTGGCTATGCAATATTTTTGCACACTCAAACCGATTGTCCCCAAGGCGTCGCAACGTCATCAAGACAACGAACAAGTTAGCAAAGCCACCCCTTCCGTTCAAGATAACGAGCGGATAGCAATCTCAGTGGCCGCTTAATGCGCCGCCCACCTGACTGCTTATCTCTGCATAAGGGGCACCACGATCAGTTGCCAATTTCGGCATCGATATAATCCCTTGACCATTCTCGGCCACATATCACCCTTATCGGCAGATTGTGGAGAACAATAAAACGAACGAAATCTATATAAACGGCGAGCCCCACATAGCGTGTGGTGCTTTCGCCGTCAAGGGGTTCAACACTTTACACAATGCGCAGCGTTATCGGAATTTTATTCTTCATCGCGCTCGCCAACGCGGACATTCTAAATCTGACCCTTGGTCAGCTCATCGAGGCCGGTCTTAACCGTTGGTACGAGAAGGGTGTTCGTGTGGAGGGCAACTGCTCCTACGTGATAAGTGGTGGTCTCACCGAGCCGCAACCGCTCTTCGTCTACCACAACACAACAGAGTTCGTTCTGCCGAAACCCTCGGGAGTTGTGGAAATCAAAAATGGCGACTACATCGATATGCACTGCATTACCGGCTTTGTGGAGCCCTTCGAAAATGTCACCAAGATCACAGCCCAGTGCCTGCAGAACTCGTACTACCTCGTCGATGGACTGATCTACAACTTCAAGGAGTTCTCGTGCACAAAGTGGGCGCCGTACACAGCTCGTCGCACCGAACGCCAGTGCAACGGTGGAACGAACTTGATTGAGGTTGGATTTGAACTGCCCGATGGAAGGTTCATACAAATCATGGACATCTGCCACGACGAGCTGCGGGAAGTCACACGCTACGTGCACCACAAACTGAACCCTTCCTCGGCGGCGTACCAGAGGTCTGTGGCCAGGCCAGTGTTCGTCACGGGAGACTTCTACAACGGCAAGGACGTGAACGGTCTCTACACGAAAGTGCAGCAAAAGGCCACATTCGATATCATCCTCGGTGAGGATTCATCGAAATACTTCAACGACAGCGTGGACATATACCTGGCGCGAGGGCACATGGCCGCGAAGGTTGACTTCATCTACGGCACAGCGCAGAAGGCGACGTTCTTCTTCATGAATGCGGCGCCGCAGTGGCAACGATTCAATGGCGGCAACTGGGAGCGCGTGGAGGATGGTGTCCGGCGATTCGTGGCGAATCAGTCAATCGAGGTGGACTGCTACACGGGCATTTGGGGCGTTTCAACTCTGCCCGACGTGAACGGCACTGCGACAGAATTGTACCTGGACTTTGACGAGAACAACAACGGTTTGATACCTGTGCCCAAAATCTACTTCAGAGTGGTTGTGGAGCCGGCGACGAAACGCGGTATTGTGATCGTCGGTGTGAATAATCCACATGTGACACTCGAGGAAATCCTGGAGGAGTATGTTGTGTGCGAGGACCTAAGCGATCTGATCACTTGGATAAGCTGGGACAAGCGAGACATCTCCAAGGGCTACATGTACGCTTGTGAGGTGAATCAGTTCAGAGAGGTTGTCACTGATTTGCCAGAGTTCGATGTTGAGGGACTGTTGTATTAAATGGTGTCAAGTAAACGTGTATTTGGTTTCATTTATTTTTGGATGTGTTTGAGGTGTCGAACGGTTGCCTTTCTTTTTGAAACAACTTGAAAAAATGTAAGTTGGAGTCCAAAAGGGAGTAGAGTCTGCAGCAACTATTCTCGTGTTGTCCGTGCTCACGATCAGAGGGGAATTCAGTTTATTGGCGACTTTGAAGAGGCGAGACGCTTTTCATCGGTACATAGGACTCTTTGAGTGTTTGTCAGCAACTGGAGAGGGGTGGTGAAGTGAAAAAATCCAATATGTCCAGTGCAAATTCGACCTGTGTAGTGAATGCACTTTCCCCTTGAAATTCGTAGCCAACAAAACAACTTTTATGCATGGGTTAGGTTAGAATAGCTTGTTCCCAAGGGGCTCACACTTGGGTCACATTTGGATCCATTGCGATACCGCGCTTCAAATCTCTCTTAAGTAATCTCCAAGCCTATCCAATTCATATATTGAGGTGTGCACTACTGTGGTCACTGAATTTCAGCAGATTGTCAAAGAAGGACGTCCAAAGGCGTTCCTTTCTTCTCTTTGCGAGGGCAAGGCAGTCACAAAGGAATTGAGAAATCATTTACTTCCGCCATTTCTTTTTATTCGCTCTTTTAACAAGATCTACGAGGAATTCTGTGGGAATTCCGACCACGTCAGAGCACCGGGCAGCAACACTGGATGCATCTAACATAAAATATTCCCCTAGGTTCATGCGCAATTCGACTACCAAATATTTGAAGTTCCAAGCAAACACTTTGAATCTGAATTGCACCAACCTCTCTTACATTGTTACCTCTATGTGGGTCCATATAGGGTTTTCAGCGGATGTCCATTAAACCTGACTGGCTCCACAATTCCCCCTTCACTCGCCATCAACACACTGCTCTCTGATGAGCAAGGACTTGTCATTTCAGCCCAGATTGTCGGCTACGACGGGCCACTCGTTGTACACATGAATCCAGTGAAAGTGTGTGACTTCTTCGGTGTTTTTGATAAGCTTCAGCTGTACTCATAACACGTATCAGACACAAGCGGCTTATTCGTAAACGATAAGCCCAATGCCTGACCAAGCACAAGGTCGTTTATTGAGCAATCTGGAATTGCGTTTAATTATCTATCAGACGGTGTGATGTATGTAAAGATTATGATCCCAATGAAAGAGACTTGTGTTTTCCCATTTACGTAGACGGTAGTTGAATCGTTTTGTTTTTTCGACCAACAACGGCGTAGGTTGAATTTCGTTGACTTTGCTCATGATGAAGGGAAGTTCTGATCGTTGAGCTTTGCCACAAAGGCGGCTGCCATCATTTTGTACTCGATGTAAATGATGACAAGAGTGTGTCCATTCACCAGTCAGTCTTTGTGAACGTGTTAATCTCTTCTGAAACCCATAGAGTCATGGCAACCAAATCACGTCCAGTATATCAGAAGCATCGTGTTAGGCTGCAATTTTTGTCAAGAGTCATTTTCATATTATGCTGCCCGATTCACGTCCGAAAATGAAAATTGTCTTTCTTTTGAAATGATATCCCTCTCATCCTTAAATAATAACAATTTAGTGACAATACAGCCCACAAGGGACTAGGACGTAGCTTCTGCAATAACTACTCGTGTTGTGTGTGGTACTGTTCTCTCACGAGTAGTGGGGACCTTCAGTTTTTTGCCGACTCCAAAAGGCGAGGACTAAGAAGCTTTTCATAGACAATTGATACTCTTTGAGTGTTGTCAGCAACTCGAAAGAGGTGGTGCCGTAAAGAACTGCGAGGTGTTAGGTCCGCGAATCAGACTTAGACCTTCTGCGTGTGGGTTGACGCACTTACCCACTACGCCACGGCAACCTCTCATCCTTTTCTACGCAGAAAAGGAGGACGCATAAACAAGAATTTCGCTCTGTCTATCTCTCTCTCTCTTTGAACGTCAGCCTTCAAAAGCAACACAACTAAAAGCAAGGGTGTCCCAGCAGCAAGGATGTGGAGTGCAGAGCTTACCAAACTCGTGCGTAAAAAAATGTTCCTCCAATCCTTAGATTTCCATTTTTGTTAACTTCCACTCTTTATTCTTCTGTTCTCATCGCAAATGCAACACCAAGCGTATAAGGATTAGTCTGATTGCACTTTATGTGATGACTGTCATTCTCTACCCTCCGAACGTGATTGAGAGCACAACAGAACAGAAGAAATGTACCAGGAATCACATTTTTAGGCACACACTTGAACCTGCAAACAGAAAACAAAAATATGACTTATTGCCACTGAGTAGCCTTACGACAGTAATCTCTTGTGCGTACATATCCTTAATTCAAGGACGTACCGTATTTGTAAGGTTTCTCTTTCTTCTGAATGTGGTGCCACAGTTCGAGGTAGACCTTGGCCTCAATTAAAATATCGCTTCCGCTGAGCAAGTTGCCTAATGCCCTTCTTATGTGCACAATCTCAGACAAAGACGACATTTCTTTCAATGGCTTGGATTAAAAAAAAAACGAAGGAAACATTTTTTAGACGAATCCAAAATCCGATAATTCGATATCGCTAGCCTTTGGATCGAGTTGGAGATATCGATTCTAAGTCGAAATGTCTCCTTTTCTCAATCTCCTTTTAAGAACTGTGTTGCCCTTATCACACTTTTATTGGTACTCGTATATAGACAAAAAATGATCAAATGAATAAGGCACCCACTTTAAGCCCCATACACAGTAACGTCTCTCTCGTAACGTTATCTATAGACAGAAAGGAGTGCAGAAAACTTGTCGGCGTACAAACGGGACACTTCACCTTCTCTAAGCACCTAAGTCTGCTTGGGCTCAGTGATGGCACACTTTGCGACGCCTGTGGAGAAGGTTAAGACACTTCAGAGCACTTTCTCTGTCAATGTCCCGCCCCTACTCGTGTCAAGTGGCGGCTGTTTGGTGCTGATGTGGTGGGAGCTGGAAACTTAAGCTCTTTATCACAGAAGCGCCTGCTGGTTTACGCCTGGAGGTTACTGCCTGGTAGTGCAATGGAGCAGTTTTTGAGTCTGAGGCCTCCAATGCAGTGTATTCCAACCCACAACAAAAAAAAATCCCACACAGAATGGCAATCAATTCACCCGTTTTTGAAGGATTTAGCTTAGAGACTTGTTCTTTGTGGATAGCACGCATCGCCTTTAGAAAGAATGAATGATTTCAGTGAGTCTTTTGCTGACCTTGATGTACTGCCAAGGACGTAGAGGACTGCAATCCTTTGAATTTACTGACTTCTGATTTATTTCTTTAACTTCAACGTCAATGACTGACTTCCAATCAAAAAATAAGTTCCTAAAGGCCAATCTAATAGACGACTCCAAGAAGATTGGTTATGACAGTGCTGGAGTCTCAATTTCATCTCCCATGGGTCGATAGCTTATTTCAGGATTCCACCTCCACGCTTCAACTGGATAAAGACTCAAGCACACAGAACACATTAGCACATTCATCACGAATTTCCCTATCTCTCTAATCAGAACCTTGTCTTCCCTACAACATTCACCCAAACCTAAGGACGACCTTGTGGAAAGCAAACCTTAATTAAGTCCACTCAAGTAGGGGCAATCTAAACAAATTCCACCACTTCACTTAATCTCTGGTCTAATAAACTATCACGCGGTCTAAAAGGCTGTACATCCACTATCTGCCCGAACCGGCTACAAGCGTGATAACGAATTCATTAGCCCATTGTCTATCGATGGCCAGGGAACAGTTTTTAATTAACTCCAGCTATCGATCTCATGCCATCTCCTAGTTGCGATCTCTAGGATCCACTGATCTGTCATGTGTTGTCCACCCCACAAGCAGGCCCCTCGACTGATTGGTGCCCACTCAGCGGAGCGCTCAACTCTGGGCACAGTGCTCAAGATTACTAGCGAGATACGACGCGAGCTTAACTTATCACTGCGACCGGATACGTGTTCAATTGAGGTGAGCCTATTTAAAAGTGTGGCGCTTTGTGAAAATCCAGCATTTGTCGAAATGAAGTTCGTCAACGTCTTACTATTGCTGGTCGGCGGCTGTGCCCTCCAATGTTCGGGGGAGCCACTGCTCGGTGGTCTGATGGAAAAACTGAGGATCTCGCAATCCGAGAATGAACTGTTGGACTCACCGGATGTCTACGAAGTGGACGCCATGGGAGAATCCTTCCCCGAGGAAGTGTTGTACGAGGTTGCAGCAATGGGAGAATCCCAACCTGAGGAGGTGCCAGATCTGGAAGAAGTGATTGAACGTCCAGAAGTGGAACTGACCTCAAGAACCCAACACCAGCGAGCTGGTAAGTCTTCAGATTGTCGACAGTAATGGACTTTTTTGCTCACAATGCTTATCCCCTCAAGGATGCAGTGTGAGCATCAAGAGCTTGGGAAGCCCACAGCCCCTTTATCTTAAGCCCAGCACCAGCACAATTTGGCCATTCAGCGCTACTGGATACATGGAGTTCAGTGCTGGACAAACCGTGGAACTCTTCTGTACCGCTTCCTACTCCATGCCATCAGGCAAGTCCGGCAGTCAGATCGCCACCTGCGTCTCAGGAACAACCTTCAAGATTGGCACTGCAGAATACGACCTCACCAAGGTGCTTTGCTCATCGTGGCCAACCTTCTCCGCCCGCAAGACTGGCGGCACCTGCAATGGAGGAATTATCGTCGAGACTGGATTCACCGTCGGCACCAGATTCGT
This sequence comes from Eristalinus sepulchralis, assembly GCA_944738645.1. Taxonomy (NCBI): domain Eukaryota; kingdom Metazoa; phylum Arthropoda; class Insecta; order Diptera; family Syrphidae; genus Eristalinus; species Eristalinus sepulchralis. Next base: position 4,937,886 of record OX122885.1, on the reverse strand, counting down.
CAAGCAAATGGAAATCTGCTTCAACGAAGCCCTCGAAGTGACCCGATATGTGAAGCACTCTCTGCAACCAGGAAGCAACTACTTCCAGAGCGGAGTAGCTCGCCCCACCTTCGCAACGGCTGGCTTCTTCGGTGGAAAGAACGTCGACAAACTGTACACTCAAGCCACTCAAACTGAGACCATCGACGCTGAGTTGGGTGGAGTTGCGGGAAACTACATCGATACCAACACCAACGTGTTTCTGGCCCGCGGTCACATGGCGGCCAAGGCTGACTTCGTCTACGGAACTGAGCAAAGGGGCACTTTCCTCTTTCTGAACGCTGCTCCCCAATGGCAGGTGTTCAATGCTGGCAACTGGCAACGAGTTGAAGACAACACCAGGTCCTGGGTGTCGGCGAACAAGAAGTATGTCGACTGCTATACCGGAGTGTACGGCGTCACCACCCTTCCCAACAAGTACGGTGTGCAGACTCCACTCTACTTGTACTACGACAACAATCACAACGGTCAGATCCCCGTGCCAATGCTCTACTTCCGTGTGATCATTGAACCTTCCACGAAGAAGGGAGTGGTCTTGATTGGAGTGAACAATCCTCACTTGACTTTGGCGCAGATTCAGAAGGACTACATTCTGTGCACGGACGTCTCCAGCAAGCTGACCTGGTTGACCTGGAAGAAGACTGACATCACCGCCGGCTACTCATACGCTTGTGAGGTTTCCGACTTCGCCAAGGCGAACCCCTACTTACCCAAGTTCGATGTTACCGGCCTTTTGTACTAGACAGAGATTTTAATAAAATGTCCTTTGATTGGGAACTTGCAGCAATTATGTTTCTTTTTTCTGTATTTTGATTTTTTGAAATGTATTGTTGGGTGGAAGGGCTGTAAGGAGCAAATTTTTTTGTAAACCTTTTGTCCTACGCAACTTTAGTAAATGGGAAATGTCGTCGATCGGTGTCTGGAAATCTTGTTGTATAATTGGCGCGCGCTAAAGGGATTGTTGTGTATCGGTAAGTGACCGGAATTAAGTCACATCACGAATCGAATGTATAGAGGAAGAGAGGGAAATGAGGTACCGGTCCACATTATTACAGTGAAGATGTCAAAAAAATCAATGGAGAGCAACCAGAAAACAGATCGTCTACTTATTTCTAAAAATGTTAACACTATCTTCCTTACACCTAACACTTGCTTTTCACTCACAAAGACTGTCATTCATTTCGCTTCTGGTAGCTACTGCAAAAGAAATCTCCTCCCCATTATAGATAGCGTATGTCTTTCGATAACAATCGACAAATGCCACACCCTCATGCCAAAGGAACCCGCTGCAACTGCCATTTTAAGGTTTCGTTTTTAAAACTGGTCATTTTTTACCGATTACTCGACTGACTTAAACTTGTGTTAGAAACATAAGATGCGCGGACAACTTGAAGTGGCCACATTGTGACGCCATTCTGAAGCTTTAAGGAGCTAAGCTCTTGTAAGAATAATAGTTGAGTGGCGCTACAGCCCACAAGAGACCAGGGCGTTTTCTCCCGAGTAGAAGGAACCTAAAGGTTTTTGCCGACACCGAACGGCGAGATTTAAGAAGAATTGATACTCTTTGAGTGTTGTCAGCATCTGGAAAGAGGTGGTGTCGCGAAAAATGCGAGGCGTTCAATCCGGAAATCGAACCAAGACCTTCGGCGCGTGAGTCAACGAACCAAACGGATTTGAAAAGACGGCAACGTATCTGATGCCGTAAGGCCTATACATCATCATTTTGTGGCTGCTGTAACTGTAAGTGTTGCCGTCTTTCGCAGCAAATGTATGCGTCGTACACCTCACTACGGCATATTTTGTATTTTGATTTGCGTCTCCCTCCCTTCAACTTATGGAACAATTGACGCCTGCTGACAATTCACAGCGCCGTAGGGTGTTGGAACAACAGACCATAGTAATATCGATTTTTCGATAAACATTTTCTTCGTTAATGAGGCACATTGCCTCCTCGGCGGATAAGTAAACAAACAAAATTGCCGTGAATGGTACTCACAAAATCCACAAGTTATCGAAGAGACGCCGCCGATGCACCTAGACGACGTGACTGTTCTACGTTCGGAAGGTGTCGTTGGTTCATACTTCTTTAAAGATGCCAATGGGCGAACAGTCAGAGTCAATATAGAACGCTCGATGATATAACTTTGACTTGGACAATATGTAGTTCCAAGAAGGGGCAACATGCCATAGAACACGAACAATTATGGCCATGTTGTGGGAGACGTTTTCTGATTGCGTAACGTCTCGTTACCGATTGGCGGCGTCAATTGCCCACCAAGAAAATTTTATTTGAAAGTGTTACCAACTGTTTAGGACAGTTAGGGACTGGTCAGGAATCTAAGGGACTGTTAAGGACTCTTAGGGACTATTAAGAACTCTTAGGGACTGTTTAGGACTCTTAGGATCTGTTACGGAACGAAAATAGCGTGTTTATACGAATAACCCCTAAACACTGGATGCATCGAAAAGAAACTCTTCTCAGTACTGCGCGAAATGTGTCAAAACGTGGTTAAGAATAGCATACCAAGAATTTTTTCAAATTTGGTCATTTGAATGGTTTTGCTTTTCATATTTACGGGCAAAGTTTGAACTTTCAATCCAATTCAAATTCCAATCGAAGGTGTGTCGCTGTATGTGTCTTATTAATCTCCACTTTCAAAAAATGATTAATCCTATACTAACTAAAGAAAAAGGGAAAACGAAACCTTCCATACGTGAATGTCACACATAATTGTCAATTTTGTACCTGCCATCCGATTAGATCCCTTCTTTGGAAATGTTTACACAATTTTCCAATTATATTTGTCCTTCTTCTTATCTGCGTTAGAATGTCAATGCTCTTGCACTTAAAAAGACAAACACCCTCTAGAGGGTTAAGTGACTTTACAAAATACGTCTGAGTCTGTGTCTGGAGGTTTGCATATCTTTTGGTGCGTGCCAATTTTATGTCATTATCTGTAACCGTGATAACAAATTCATTAGTTCAGTGTCTATCGGTGTCGCAGCATCAATTATTAATTAAATTCTCATATCGAATACAGAATTTAATTTTATTCGAACAGGGGCTTAACTTATCACCTCAATTTCACGAGGAGATACGCGTTCAGTTATCCCCATGGCAGGGAGTATTTAAAGGACTAGCACTTCAGGGAAAGTCACCAATTGTAGAAATGAATTTCGCCAAAATTTTAATAGTGCTTGTTGCCACTTGTAGCGTCTGTTGCTTGGGCGACCCAATCCCTGGTGACCAGACTGCACAGCTGAAGATCTCAGAAGCCGAGGGTGAATCGATTGATGTACCAGATGCCTATGAAGTGGACGCAATGGGAGAATCCCTTCCCGAGGAAGTGCTGTACGAGGTGGCTGCAATGGGAGAGTCTCCTCCTGAAGATGTACCTGAACTCGAAGAGGTCCTTGAAAAATCACAATCCATTCAACAGCGAACAGGTAAGTCCACTAATACCGTCTTCCACCATCTACTTTCTCACGAAATTGATGTCCTTTAGGCTGCACCGTAAGCATCGAGAATTTAGGAAGCCCACAACCACTTTTCCTTGTACCCAGCACCAGCACTTTTTGGCCATTTAACGATATTGGTAACATGGAGTTCGATGTTGGACAAACCGTTGAACTCTTCTGCACCGCTTCCTACTCCGTGCCATCGGGCAAGACCGGCAGTCAGATCGCCACCTGCGTTTCAGGAACAACCTTCACGATTGGTACTGGACAGTACGACATCAACAACGTGCAGTGCGCCTCGTGGCCAAGCTTTACAGCCCGCGAGACCGGTGCCACATGCAATGGAGGAGTTGTCCTCGAGACTGGATTCGTCGTCGGAATAAGGTTCATCAAGCAATTGGAAATCTGCTTTAACGAAGATCTCGAAGTGACTCGATATGTGAAATACTCTCTGGCACCTGGCAACAACTACTTCCAGAGTGGAGTAACTCGTCCCACCTTCGCAACGGCTGGCTTCTTCGGTGGAAAGAATGTCGATAAACTGTACACTCAAGCCACTCAATTGACAACCATAAACGCCCAACTGGGTGGTGTTGCTGGTCTGTACATTGTAGCCAACTCCAATTTCTACCTTGCCCGTGGTCACATGGCGGCCATGGCTGATTTCACCTTTGGCACACAGCAGAGGGGAACTTTCCTCTTCGTGAACGCTGCTCCTCAGTGGCAGAACTTCAACGCCGGCAACTGGGAGCGCGTTGAAGACAACGTTCGTGACTGGGTATCGGCCAACAACCTGCATGTCGATGTCTATACAGGAGTGTACGGTGTCACAACTTTACCCAACAACAATGGCGTGCAGACGCCAATTTACCTGTACATGGACAGCAACAACAACGGCCTGATCCCTGTGCCAATGCTCTACTTCCGGGTGATCATTGAACCGTCGACTCAACGAGGACTCGTACTGCTTGGCGTGAACAATCCTTACTTGAGCCTGGCTCAAATTCAGGCAGACTACATTTTGTGCCCCGATGTGTCCGACACGCTGACCTGGCTGACCTGGAAGAAGACTAACATCACGTTGGGCTACTCATACGCTTGCGAAGTGCCCGCGTTCGCTCAGGTTAACCCCAACCTGCCTCAGTTCAATGTCACATCCTTGTTGTACTGAATAAAATTGTAATTTGCCATCCCTTGATGGCGATTTGTGAAAGGATCTTGACAAGATCCTATCGCATGATCATCACACATGATCTTCAGGTTCTTGTTTCGTGCCGAAGTGAAAAGCTCCTCCCACCAAATGCAGAGTTTTTCCAAGAAGAAAGGTCCGCATCCGATCTCAACAATCAAACAAATACAAATTTATGTTGCCCAAATACTACACAAAAAGTTTACTTAGACTAGAATTTCACTAACACTGCTCAAACTTCTGGGTAACCCAGTCACGGTCTGAACGAAGTCATCCACTTCGCAGGCGTAAAAATATCCCTTCGCCAAGTTGTCACGTTTCCATCGAATCCATGGCACCCAATCACTGACATCATTGCAAACCACGTAGTCCCTCGTCAATTCGTCTCTGGACACGTACGGATTGTTGACTCCAATGAGGGCGATGCCCTTTTGCGGTTTGCTCCTCGTATCCACGAGGATCTTGTAGAAAAGCTTCGGAACTGGGATCTCTCCATTGTTGTTCTCATCGAACGTCAGGTAAATCTGTCGCGATTCGTTCCTCTCATTCGGCAGCGAGATCACGCCCCACGTGCCCGTGAAGCACTCCACCTCGATTCGCTTGGACGCGATGAACTTCCGGATGCCATTCTCGACGGCGTTCCATGTGCCGGCATTGAATATCTGCCATTGTGGTGCGACGTTGAAAAATGTGAACGTCGCTCGCTGCTGCGTCCCATAGATGTAGTCCACCTTCGGAGAGAGGTGACCGCGAGACAGGAACTGCGTCCGGTTGTTAAAGAACTTTTCATAGTTTCCGCCGAGAAGGTTCTGCAGGATGAGCTTTTGATTATCCTTCGAGTACAAATGATTCATGTTCCGTTTGCCGAAGAAGCCAGCTTTGCTGAAGTTCAGCCGCTGCACGGACTTCTGAAAGTTCACTATCACCGGATCCAGCTTGTTGTACGTCCAGAGGGTGTTCACTGCCGTGATGTCATGGCAAATGTCCAGTGTTTTGGCGAATCGATGGCGACTCACATTGAAGCCCACCTCGAAGAGCTTCGCATTCTCGGCGCATGAGATTCTGGTCTCCCGCACGGTGTACCTGACTGACGCGGAGCAGTTAAGCTTGTTGAAGGTCATCTTTTCGTTATCCACAAGGAATGTCTTGTACTCAACGCAGGTCGCATTGATGCTCTTGATCTTCGGCTTCAAGTGGAACCCTTGGGTGCAGTGCATCTCAAGGTTTTCCCCGCGGGCGATCTCCATCGTGCCGTTGCGCACAACTGGCCAGAACTCATTCGACCCTGGCTGCAAAAAAAGCGGCTGTGGATCGACGAGATCTCTGTTTACGTCCAAAATGCACGGTGGACCTGCAAAATCAATGAATACACAATCAATCCACAGCACATGGGGCAACAGTTTCGCGAGCAGTTACCAGCTGCAGTGCGTTCCACTTTGATTTCCTCTGGCGGCCTCAAGTGCTGACGACAGCTCACGCACGAAAATATCACCACAGCAGCACTAACTAACACGGGGAGCTTGTACGCGAACGTCATTGTTCCACACCGACTACTATTCAACTGAACCGCACTTTTGCTGAATGAAACACAAGCAGTTGGGTTCGCTAGGAAATCAATCTGCGCCGGTCTCAGACGGAACTGAAAATGTATCTGCGAGGCGGAGAGAAGCTTCCAACGAATGCGACGTGTACAAACACCTGTTACTGTTGTTGTGTGTGCGATGTGTTCTTTGTTTTTACCCTAAATAGCGGTCATTTGAAGAGATGTTTTGCTGCTTCCCTTTTTGGTTCCTCATTCGGATTTGGTCTTTTGTTTGTTTGCCTTTCTCCTCGACGTGTATCGTAATCATGTCAATCTGAGCGCAGGCATGAGTGTTGGAGAGATGAATGTGTGAGTCACGTTTGTTTGGAGGTGAAGTTCATAGCGGCTAATTAACATATTTCCCCTGCCCATCCGACCACGTATGACCAACCGGTTGTGCGTTGTGTCGATGCATCTGTCGCTGTGCTGGGAGTTTAATGTCTGATTAGCATCAGTTGTCATTAGTTTCACTCGTGTTGTGTAACTTTATTGCTCATTGCACGTCTGGATCTATGCGGCGAGGCGATGTCACTGAACTTTATTTGGTTACGGTTTGGATTAACTTCCTTGCAAAATTTGCAAATAAATCAAATGTCACGCGGCTATTGAACAAAGATTCTTTCTTTTTCAACTTGAGATAAACGATGGGGATTAATGGGCATTAAGATTCTGAAGAAGCACAATGAATTGGAAATTCTGCTGAAGAAGTGATGGGCGGAAGCAGATTCTAGACAAACAAGAATAAGAGAGAACTGACTTTTCGAGGAAACCCACGCAAGAGCTGATGACCAGTTAAAGGCTTTATTGAATTTGCGAACTTTCGCGCCCCTGACTCATCACTTTCTCTGAACAAAAATAATCGCCTTGACGGAAGGCCAAAGAAATGCAAAAAAAAAGAAAAAGCATAAAGCACCTGTTCCCCAAGGCGCACAGCAATTACCCAAAGCAACCACACCTGTTGCCAGCAATCAAAGACGAAGAGACAAACAATTTTGTAAGCAATTCATTTTGGTTGTCAAAACGCTCACCATGACATTTGAACGCGAACGCGGACAACAATGCCAAATTTATCTATCGATAAATCTAATTTCCCATGTACATCTAACAAGTGCAAACAGAAGAGGAAAAATTTGAAAAGAAAAGAGAAGTAAAAAGAAACTATCTACAGTATCTATGCTATGCCAAACATGTGACGGATACATACTCGCGCAAAAACACATCACACAGTGTGCCAAAAAATCATTGTGGATTGCGGATTAAGCCAAGAAGAAGACCTGCTAATTGCATAAAGTGTGTTGCACTCAACAAGACCGCATTCAACTTGTGGCAGTTTCTGCGGTGATATCTCTTGCCTGGCTGACAGTCTACAGTCTCTTTGGTGCTTTCAATGTCTTCACCAAGTCGTTTACCCCTGTGAGGATATCCATTCTGCATGGTGCACCTTAAATCGAATAAAAACGTTCGTTCTTTTCGCACCTAATTCTGTTCACACGAATCCTACGCGCAATACCTGCCGTCAGTGACGCAGATTCATTCTGTGTGTCGATCATTTAGCTGAAAAAAAAAAACAAAAAACAAAAGTGTGTATCTGTATCTACACCCCTGCAAGTGCGGAATAAATTTTCCAACACAAAGACGCCGCCACCGCGCCGTGCAAACAAGAAAACAAAAAACCGAGAGTTTTTCAAAAAGCGCTGAAGGCACATCCCGACACCGAAAATTCTATAAAAATAAAATTTTTCGCTGAGTTACGAAATTTGCAGCGTGTTGTGTTCAGCTCGCCGAATAGAGATCAGCTGCTGCAAGTGAAGCCCCTAAACGAATTGAAATCTGTCCGTCTTTTCCCGTGCTGTTAACTTGTTTTAATTGCAAATTTGAAACTTCCGATGATTTATTTGCGGCGCGCAGTGTTGTGAACTCCGGATATCGTGATCGTCGTTAAATTTTCAAAACGATTTGCATTTGCAGACGATAGCTTTGCGCGCGTCTTGTGTGTGGATTTGTGAATCGGTGAGACTAGTTTCGAAAGCGAATGCCTTCAGATACGAATAGTATGGACTTTTTCTTCAATGGAAGTGCTCGGCATGGGGCGCCACCGCCATCGGGACGAGGCGCCAGTGTTGGGGGGCGGAGTTCATTCGAAAGGAAACTGCATCCGGTCGATGAGGAGGCGACCGATACCGAGGATGATAGTGGCATAGCTGATGAGTCGGCGGAGGAGATGGGTTCGCGGGAGAGGGAGCTCTCGAAGTTCCCAAATGTGGAGGAACCTCACGAGGAGAAGGATGGCGGTGACTTGAATAATTTTATTGGATATTGGTAAGTTGATTGTTAGTTTTGTGATCCTGCATGAAAAGGGGAATGGATTGTTTATCCTCAAAAAGTGCCCACTGGGATTTGGTTCCTTTTAACGGGATTTAAATTGGGTGGGGTATCTTCAGACTTAAACTGTTTCATTTTTAAAATTCCTTTCATGTAAAGTAGGGATCTAAGTACCACAAGTTTGTAAGACGTGAAAGATTGCTTCATTCTCCTTTTATTTGAGGGCGTATACGTAACATTTTTGCAATATCCTAGTCGTGTTAGAAGAATGTGTGTGTATTTCATATCCTTGTTAGATTGTGAATTTTATATTTCTTGTTATATCAGTGGGCACAGCTTAGATCTCCTTATAGCTTGGGATGGCCTGTCAATTGTGGAATTATAAATTAGGGGTTTCATGTTAAAGTTACAAAAACAATCTTTAAGAACTCCAAACTGAAAAGGATTGACTAATGTAAACCATCAGTTTGGAGAATCTTGTATACAGCTCGACTTTTCACCTGTAAAACCTTATTTCTTATTTCTCAAGCTAAGAAACGATAGAAGGACTTAGACTGAACTAAGAAACGGCTCATACAAAATATGATTTAAGTATTCCGACATTATGGGTCGATTCCAACGCTGAAGGTTAAGGTTTTGTTTTCAGGACTGTATACTTACCATTTCTGAGTTGCTGGCAGCACTCAAGGAGTATAAATTGTTTTTGAAAACGTCTTTAATTTCACTTTTCATAGTTGGCAAGAAAAATGAAACTCCCCTCTACTCGTGGGGACGAGCAATAACACGCACAATACAAGAAGTTTATTTATACCACTTTATTGCTTGCGGAAACAAGGCTTAAAACGTAACCCTTGTGAGGAACACAACTGAAATCCGAGTATTTCGAGAGCAATTTGGCAACGAACTACAACCTTGACTGCCACAAGTGAAGAAGGACCTCAACCAACTTGATTTGTGCAACTTAAGACAGCTCGTAGGAGATAGTACAACTTGAAGAAGCACTTCCCTACTCTCACTGAACGTGCAACTTGCACCATTTGGTTCAAAATGCTGAAAACAGTCTGCTAATTGTCTGGGAAAAACGTCTCAAATTTCTTAACTTGAAATCAAGGCTAAACTATAGGTACTCTCTAATAATAATTGGAGCACTGTAGCCCACAAGGGACCAGGGCTTAGCTTCTACAGATCCTCTCTCATAATGAGAAAATAATGGCAAGCTTTATATTCCGGGCACGCTGAAGACCGATAAGCTCTGGCAGCTCCTCTACTTCTGCCTCTTATCTATTTTACTGCATTTTGCATTTTGGTAGCGATTTTGTGTCCTATTTACGGCAAATGACGAACTCTATTGGCAGTACAACGGCATGTGTCTAGTCAAGCATCTATAGAAACGATGCTTAAGATGGCTAGGTCATGCATAGCGGATGAATAACTCTGCTCCCGTCCGAAGAGTCTCCGAATCCGAGCCATTGGCATAACGCGATAGAGGACAGCCTCGTCTAAGATGGCGCACACAAGTATAGGAGAACCTCAAACAACTTTTGATCCAAAAGTGGACGCAGCTGGCTAGAGACCCAGTTAGCTGGATTAGTATGAAATTTTTTCTCGAAGAAAAAAATTACTTCTTCCAATGACGTAAATTGAAAACTTGACCAAACCTCAGGCATCGTGTATCAATTTGGGCTGCTGTAGGCGCTGCAATTCTGGACGTTTGCTTGACAACGCCAAGAGTTTCATTTGCCTGTTTCCACTGGCGTCAATTCTGTTAAAACTAGCGTTTCCACTAGCGCCCGTGCTGCTGACTCTAGTGATAATTTTTATACAGTAGTTCATAGTCATTTTAAAGTGTTGCAATTTATATCCGAGGCCAGAAGAGCGACAGTCTTGGGCACTACAAACTTTTTACTGCTCATTACGACACCCTCGCCTAGACTACAATTATAAACCGTAATTTATCCCATCGTTCATCACCAGACCTACTTTCTATCACAACCTTCATCTACTGTCTAAGCACTTAAGACTTTCATTTGAGCCAAAGGTTGAACGATGTGCTAAACAAAAGTGAACCTATTTTTCATTGAGACAGCTTCTAGAGAAATCCTTACAGAACTAAACGTGTCTTCTTTTTGGAGGATTCATTTCAGCAACTTCTGGACTGATTTTGAAAAACTTGCGGGAAATGGGATTTATTAAGTTCCATTTACATTGCGTATGGTATGAGTCATGCTGTTGTCCATCATCAAATTATTGCCAGTAAAAGCAAATAGAAATTTCTAAAAATGTCGCAGTAAAAAAAAAAGATTTTTTTTAAACCATGACAATGTCACCCATTTGACATTTTAATGTTAATGACGTCCAAGTCCCCCTCACATTTAAAGACCGCATATTAACTGTGAGTAAATAAAAACTAAATAAAACCGATGTGTAGCATCAACCTTGAGTCACCCACCTCGAGAGATGAAAATCGAGAGAGACAAAAAACATTTTATCGAATGCTCACCAATAACAATAAATTAGCTGCACCGTTCGACCCCCCTGTCAGAAGCGAAAGAAAAACGAATAAATTTCGTTTTCGAAATTATGTCACAAGCGCTTAGAGAGGATCCTCCCGCTTCACCTCGCCTCTACACTCTAGTTTTTACCTGAAATGATGTAAAATTTCGTACAGGCCACCGCTTGCCAGAATATCTTTCGCAAGGCGATGCTGCCGTGACAGTGCGAAAACAACAGACAATTGTCTGCCAGCAAGTGTATTTTTACCACGCGATCAGAAATTTACGAAAATGGAATTTCTGTACATTTTCCAGGGGAAATTGAGGAAAACAACAGCGACGACGACGCAAGAAGACCAAATTATCGAGAGGAGACCAAATTATCGTTCGCTGCCTGCTTGCGTGTGCAGAAATAAAGATGCGACTGATGTATGAGGTCTAAATTCGGACAGGACTATCAATTGAATTTTGGCAGCTGTACAACTTTGTTCGCTTGTTGTTGGGTTTTGTTGTGTGTGCATCGTTCTGTTTTAAAAAAAGAATTATTCTTCGTTCATTTTTTTATAAGCACAAAAAAAAACGAACAGATTAAATCACAAGGCGAATAAATTATTACTTCAGGAAGCTCATTGTTTCCAGACGTTACGACTACGGTGGGGGGGGGGGGGGGAATGATGAAAATTCATTTCCCTGCGGCTGTCTTGATATTGCGCGTCTTTCTTTTTTTTGTGTGTGTTTTCTTCGAATTTTCCAAACACAAGCCCGCTTAAGTAAACAAACACTGACCGCGACGTGTGTTCTGTTCGCAGCGCGATAGGCAGGTGATTTTTTGGTTTAATTGCTTTAATTGTTTTTGAGTTGAAGAGTTTTGGCACTGAGCTGGGCTATTGGACACGCAGGGCTGGCTATTTGGGCTAGCCTTCGTTTGTGTGTTTATTTTGTCAAGGCGCTAATGTGTGTTTGGCAACATTGTGCCACTCACGGACCGATCACAACAGGTATGGGTATGAAAATAAACACAGACTGAAGGTCTTCTCCGCCATGAGGTTTGTGGCATTGATTCTTGATATTTGTCAAAAATTAAAATACAAGCTCGATGAAATGTCATTTGATCTTATCAAATTTCATGACTAAACAAAATCAAAAATTGTCCAGTATTCAAGTTGTTGACTGTGTTCACTCCGATGTCCACTCTCCGGCAGAGTCCATTGCCTCACTTTTGATTTACAACTTCTTATCTAAAGTGTACTTCAAATCAGCTCTCATCGCTGTCACGTTCTAAGCTAATCTAAGAGAAAACACGCTCCCAAAACAAACAAACAAAAATTAAGTGACGAGTTGGGGAAAAAAATTCATAAATTCCGTGATGAACATTATCATTTCTTTTCCTCAATTAAGTGAACAAATAAATCAGTTTATCGCGAGACCACTGTCATCTCTGCTCAGAATAGAGTAGTGGCAACATTGTTCTCCCACACATGCGTTTCGTTTTTTGTTTTTTCTTATTTCTTTTTTCCAAACAAACAAAAATTTGCTGAAAAATGTTTGCGAATATTTTCGCCCCCACACTTAGCCGAAGTTAATAAGAACATCGGTAGTTGACCAATTTGCAGATGTTGCACATCATTCGTTCACTTTCTAAATATACCGTCAATCAAGATCACGCGTTTGCGAAAAAAAACACAAGAAAAGTGATTGAATTTTGCAAACATGTGAAAAAAAAAGCAAGCCTTCTCAGTGCTCTGATCGCCTTCGAGTGGGACAGAGGGCGGATTAAAAGTGAATCACACTTGAGAACGCACGGCAATGAAGAACACTTGAGAAATGTATGTTTTTAGATTTTTAAGTGCATTTCGAACATAAGTCTAAGATTTCACATGTGGAACATGTTTTGAAATCAAGGTGAGACATGGAACACATGGCGGGTGTGTTCGTGAATATTTGTCGGAGTATGATTGTGGGTAAATATATTGACATTATGTCATGTCAAGAAACAGGAAGAGAGCAGTACACTTTTCTTTGACAATTTTTATGCTGATTTCTGGTGACGCGTTGGACACATTTGGGACAAATCAATCATTCGGAGTTGACGGTTTGTTGGAAGGAACTTCTTAATGCGGAACTGACAGTTGTTGTTGTACTGCGAATGATTTTTTTTTTCTTAATTGCTTTGAAGTATTCATAAAATGGCTTCTGTTTGGAAAATTGTATTCTCTTGGAATTTTCAGAAAAAGGACAAACAACATATGAGACAGCCATGGATCTGCTTGTTAGGCCAGTTGACAGTGAAGTTGGAACAGTCCTCCATTTTGACTTCATCTCAGTTTTCGAGCAAAACGTGATTTTAATAATGTTCAGCGGACAATTGCCTTCGATTAACTGATTACCCGAGAGTTTCCAGATCTTATGTTCAAGGGGACTTAAAAACAAAACTTAGTACACGCATGAATACAAGTGAATTGAGTTTCTTTCATAACTTCTGATGTATTTCTATTGATTCCTTAATTTCCTATTGAGTTTGGTTGGAACACTTATTGGTTATATTATATTTATATTTAACTGAACACATATGCTCAAGGAACGGCTATACGTTGACAGAACTTGTTTCTATCTTCTGTGTCCTTCATGCTCCACTAAAGGAGTCGCAAGGTTAAAAAAAATTCCTCCATTTGACTCTTACTTATCAGAAGTTATTTCCAAACACAACCAAGTCGAGTCCCTACCACCTCGCCAAATCCTTCCGCTCCCTTACTCATCACCTAAGCGCAACCAATGTGGGTTCCTACCTGATGGAATCGTATCTAAGGCACGCTTCGGAAGTCGCAATGAAGGGGACATCGGTAGCACGTGGCTAAACAACAAAGTATAGCTCTTTTCGTCCGAAAAAGTCGCGTGTCAACGTTGATTCCTCCCTGCACTGTCGCTTTTCTAACACTGTCCCGGTGGATAGCTCCTGCAACAGTACGAATAAATCTCATCTCGGCAGCTTGTATTCACGGTCTTATTCTTTCGGTCAAGTTTCTTTCGCCAAAATTTCATGACCACAGGTGAGGGTTAGAACAAACAGTTTGACAATCACCCTTCCTGATTACTGATCTCCAAAGCTGCTTCAAAATTGATCCAGCTTGACCAATCCTACAAGGAAGATCAGTGTTGCTCCTTTCATCACTCGTGAAAAAGGCCCCGCCATTCTTGAACGTCTCCCCCTGTTTCAATGGGGCTCCAGTAACATGCAGAATGCATTGGACATGCAGCTTGGGCACTTATAGCCACAAACCTATCAAGCACGTTCTGGAGTTAGATCTGGAAGAATGTGAGGCTTCTCTAGACTTAAATGCGCTGTGAAGAATATCTACTAACAGAATAAAGTTTCAATTGTCACTTTTCACGCAAGCATTGCCGTGGTGTAGGGGGTAAGTGCGTCGACCCACAGGCAGAAGGTCTAGGTTCGATTTCTGGACGGAACACCTAGCATTTTTTTACGACACCACCTCTTTCGAGATGCTGACAACACTCAGGGTATCAATTGTTTATGAAAAGCTTTTCAAATCTCGTCGTCCGGAGTCGCAAAAAACTGTAGGTCGGTTCTACTCGTAAAAGAACAGTAGCACGCAGAGCATGAGTTGTTATTGTAGAAGCTAGGCCCTGGTCCATTGTGGGCTGTAGTGGCACTCAATTAACATTGCCAGTCAATGTGTGTATTACCAATCACAGAAGTTTCTCGAACTGTCAAATATCTCTCAGACATTAAAAAATTTGCTCACTCACATCTTTTACCATTCGTCAAAAATTATGATTTTCTAACGCAAGCGCCATTCCACAGACACTTAACGTCCTCTCTGATTTCCACCAAATACCATATCAATCAGCACTGTTGCCATCATTAGTGAATTCCAGACCCCATTAAATTGACATCCTCAGAGCGGAGCCAATTAGTAATTTTATTTCCATCCCTAAAAACACCCATCAACTCATCGGCTCCATCAACTCCGAGGGATTCCTTCAATTCTCAATCAGGCGCACACAGATCATCACCTCTCACCGCCACAATCCGCACACACATCGCCCGTGGCCGTAAATAACTCATCAATTTTCCACTCCACTGGAAGAGGAAAAACAACCGCACAAGACATGACGAAACAACAGACGTAAAGTACATTACCTCAAAGGAAATGAGCGAAAAAGAAACAACAACAAGTGCCCAGCAATCACTAACAACAAACGACAAACGGAAGACAGGAAGCGCATAATAAAACGCATGCAAAGCCTCCCCAGACCAGACAGGATTGCTGGGGTTTTCCCCACTGGAAAACTTCTCAGCACTCGACGAAAAGTGTACTAATTTTTTTGTTCCTCAAAAATTTCCATTTCAGTTTAAGCAGTGCCATCGCATTGCACAGAGCACTGAACAATTCATACAACGGTAATTTTTTGAGTGAAGTAAAAGTGTCAAAAGTGTTTGTGGGAAATTTTCTAAAAAAAAAAAACAATATAAGACGGACACAAGAACAACGGACGGACGGACACAGATGAGAAGCAGAACGCAAAGAACTAGAAATAAAGAACTCAATTTGTATTTCGGTGGAAAAGCGATTTTCTTCCCTTCCGTTAGAAGCGGAATTTTTACTCAGCCGATCGGCTGCTGCTTGCTGCCTGCTGCTCTTAGTCAGAGAATCCGACGTCCGCCTTGGCATAGCGGCGGCTCGGGAAAGTGAATTTGTCTCTCGTGTCAGGTGCTCGGCAGTTGGTCGTGCGCGCATCCAACTTTTTGCGAATGTGACACAGGAACGGTTGTAAAATTATGGTTTTTTTTTTGTTTTGATTTTTAGTTTTCACCGTTTTTTTTTGTTGCCGGTTTCAGTTTGATCCGCGCGGTAGTTTGGTAGTGTGGGCAATTTCGGGCGTGTACACGTAGTCGCGACTGGTGCAATTGTCTTGGCAGGGATGGCTTGCCAAAGTGTCGCCATCTATAAGTGTGCAATGAGAGTTCATTGGCCCGTTCTGATTCATTTAGTTTAAAAGCCTTTCCTTGTTCTGATCACGCGAATGTTTTGCACAGCGTGTGATTGTTGGACTATGCTGTGACGGATTTTGAGTTTTGTAAATGTTTTTTTTCATGACTAAGGTAAATAGAATTTGTTTGGATAGGATGACAAAGATTTACAATTTTGCAAATGATGTGTGACGAGAATGCAATTTTTGTGGAATTATGAGTGTCATGGGAAAATGAAAATGTTTCTTTTGCCGGTTGGGAGTAGGTTTTATTTGTGGAAATGTTTGCCAGTGAGAATTTCTGATCTAAATTGTGCAAATTGGAGATAAGACATAAAATGTGCACAAATTTGGTTCTACGGTGTTCAGAAATGAATAAGTGGTTTCACATGATATACTACTTCTGTACAAATTTCGGAAACTTTTTTTGAGTGTGTAAATTTGTGCATCTGCATCAAATGTTGTTCCAAGGTCAAGTTCCAAAATATGTTCACCCTATTCTTTGCTCCTAGCCTCTTTATGGGGCGTCGGCAACATCCAAAAGGGAGCAAAATATCAAATTCCTTGTCTGCACCTCTGTAACATACACGACTTCGTTCCAGGATAAACCTGAACATTCAGCAGGAAGACCCTGCATTAAGAACCACGTTAACAGTGTTCCGAAACGATTTCGTGATTTTGCTTGATGCAGTCTCCACTTTATTTTACTTTTTCAGCTTGCTGTAGCGACTATCTTAACCATTATTTGCCATTCGCTGGAATGAGAAAAACAGTACTGAATTTTAATCCACGGTCAAATTTCCCGCTCATAGGACTGTCAAATGTTACTTTAAATTAAAGTCCAAGTACGCCGTACAACACCCAAAATTGGTTAAGACCAAGCAAAGACGAGTCCTAACTAATTAAAATTGTAGACCTTGTGTGTCTTCCAACTTGATTACTTTAAAAACAAAGATTACTTTGGCCTACGCTATCATTCCCAACAGATCCTTATTGTTCTTCCATCAGTTTCAGTGTTTAAAAATTCCCAATGTGACCCCAGTCTCTCTCATCGGATCAAATTTCAACTCACACTGGATTGTGCCTCCTCGCAACACATGTTTTTCATTTCTGTCTGGAGGAAACCTTGAAAAGTCCGACACTGACGTTGAGCGAGCTGTCAATCGTAAATAATACACCACATCCGGAAGATCTAAAGATGGCGGCTTAAGTGAAATCTCTTTTCACATTGTCCTCCTTCACTCTTCACTCAGGTCGTAACTGTCAAAATAGGATATAAACAAATTCGCTAACAAGTCCCACGACACACCTCCCCCTTTGATGCTCTACACAGTGATGACGCCGCAGCCACAAACAAAGTCATTATCCAGAGCATTTTGAAGCGTTTAGCACAAAAACCATTGTCTTCGTGATATATTGAATCCGTAAACCATATCGGAAACTGCGTGATAATTTAAAATCTCTTAATGGATGGTGCAGATATCCCCCCACCGCCCTCCCCACACCACATTCAACCAGATGAATGGCAATAAAAACAAGATGTTTGGATATCTATCAAAGCATGCTGCGAAATACATTTATTTTGCCCAACTTAAACATCTCTGACTAAAAATGGACGCGATACATGGAGGAAGAAAATCTCACGCCTTTCACGTAAAAAGACGAAGACCAGACTAAGCACAGCATTCACCATTCAACGGTCGCTCCATCATTCAATGTCATTGGTGGGCTGCCAAATTTCTGTGCCAATTCCGATGGCGGTACGCGAGTGGAGAGATTCGAATGACGTCTAACGTCATGCGTTTATATCGCTTTTTATTCGTCTGTAAAAACAAACACGTCTTCTTGTGTCGTTTTTTTTTTTTTTTGTTTCTTTTCTTTACAACATCCCTTTCGATTCGTCCGCCCCCATGATCTGTGGCGTCGTTGACATTTTTATGTTTTGTCAGAATTCATAATTCACTTCTCTGGTCATCCAGCGGCAGAGTCCGATTGTGCAATCACTTTCGGTGACAATTAGGAATGGAGCGCGTGGATGATGGAGTTGGGTGTGAAGACACTGCCGCCGCCACATGCCCGATATTTCCTAGGTCAGACATTCATTTCGCATTTGATCGACGATCCGTAATGATATGGCTGGTTAATGTGTAGTCTGCGCTGAAGTGGGTTGTAAATAGTTTTTATTTTCTCCGCTCTGACCTGACCGAGTTGAGGTGGAGGTGGTGGGAGTCATCGGTGCAGTGGATGTAAAAATAAATAAGAACGCTCTTAATTCGTGAAGCTGGCGGCGGGCGTGTGTTTGCATGCCTTATTTTGCGAGTTTTACGCTTTTGCTCTTCACTCGCGGAAAGGCGAATGCAAAAATATAATTAAGTAAATAAAATTGAATGGAGAGGATTTTATTCGTTTCCTGAATTAATTGAGATCATGTGGTGGCGGCGAAGATGTGCGCAGTGATGTGCCTGCAGTCAAGGACTTTCGAGAAAGATCATTTGCTTTAATGAGTTTTTGTTGCAGTGAAGCGATAACATTCGGATGGGAGGATCTTCTTGCAGTTACAGAATAGGGGAAAATAGGTCTGAGTCATAGGATTGAGTTTGTTCTAAAACGAATGAGATTGTTTGTGCTCTGGAAGCAATGGAATTGAGAGGAAATCGCTGAGATTCGTGAAAACGTCTTTACTTCAGATTGTTATACAAAGTCAATGAACCGCAGATCCGCTTAAAGCAATTTTCGATTTCTTTCCTGATTATACATTTAGAGGGACACGACTAATAGTCGGAGCTTTGGACACCCCTTGAAGAGAAGAAGTCGTGCCAAGCTGAAGGATAACATCCCTACATCTTCCCAGGCTTAAGTAGGCGTTTTGTGGCGGCATGTCGGCATTCAATATCAATAATTTGACTTAGCTCCTTAAAAAGGTCGGTTGGTGTTAAATCACAGAATAAACGCAGCAAACTGTCACATCTAGGAAGAACAGCCCACACAGGTGTCTTCTTCTACTAAAGTCTCGATGAGTTTGGCAATAAAACTCCTTCTTCATTTCATTTGAAGCTCGTGCTGAAAGGAAAAAAGGAAACGGAGAGGGGCACGTTGTCCTAATTATGTTTGACAACTGAGTACCTCTGTCTTTCTGCCTCGTGCTGAATTTTAACAGAAAGCAAATGGGGGAACGCTGAATGTTTGAGAATAGCCTCTGTATTTACAACTTTTTGGCCAAGACTCGTCACGGCTACAGGAGACTTAACATTCATCGAATTGAGAGTCGCCAGTGAGTTGCCTTGCTGGAGTGGTCTTGACAGCCCCCTCAGTGGAGTCTACTACTTTGCATCATTTCACTCGATTTGAATTGAATAGAAGCAATGTTCTCAAATCATTGTCGAACTAGAACGGGCACATCAAACACCAACAATAAAGTCAGG
The DNA here is from genome assembly GCA_944738645.1 of Eristalinus sepulchralis. Classification (NCBI taxonomy): domain Eukaryota; kingdom Metazoa; phylum Arthropoda; class Insecta; order Diptera; family Syrphidae; genus Eristalinus; species Eristalinus sepulchralis. The sequence goes on along the minus strand of OX122885.1, from coordinate 4,918,389 downwards.
CTCAGGGTTTTCACTATTCATTAGAGCATGGATTAGTTGTAGTCTATTAGGAAGAGAAGTTCATGTCCATCTTGAACTTTTTGGAATGTTCTTCGTTCTATAAGAAATGATTCAAGCCAACAAACCTGAATGAATAATCAGAAGCACGATTTGTATGATTTGTCAGTAAAGTTTGTCCTAGTTCACATGAATTTAGAGGTTTTGCTCACCACATGCACAGCGCTCTTATTAATGCCCAAATTCTTGGTTTAACCTTGATGCTGTAGAACGTATCGACGATATTTTGGCTGATATCCAAGTCAAACATAAACATTAATTTAAATTGACACATAGTGTTTCAAAATCTTTCAAAACGTCAAAATGGCATTTTAATTTAATTTTAATGTTGTTTTTCTTTCTCTTACAACGAAGGGCTATAAAAGATTGATTAAATCATGTCACAAGAAGTGGAAATAAATGGTAGAAGAAAAAAATTCAAATTTCGACAGGAATTCAACAAGCAACTGGTGGGATTGAGGCGCAAAAAGTGTAAGACGTTCGAAACATGGAAAGTTGTTCATGTTCAAAAATCAGTGAATATTCGGAACTCATATTTTCATTTTCCATTAAAGAAGATATAAGTAAGTGTTGTAGTCTGCTGACAATTTCTTGAGAAGTTTACAGACGCAATACTGTAAGAGATTAAAGATGGACGTCGCTTTAATTGACCAATCCCTGAAACAAGATGAAATCATAAGAAAAAACTGACACATAAAGTGTGTGGACGCTGTTTGTGATCTAGGTTTTCATAAAGAAAAAGCTTCTTAGCATTTTAAGCAAGCAGCTGGGTACATTAGACCAAAGAAACATTGAAACATTTCATGAACCGAATTTCCATATCGAGATCCACTGCTAAAATGAAATGAAATCAAATTCTTTCGGAGGAAATTAATAAGGGGCAATGAAAAGTGCATAAACTACCTATATGTGACTTATGTATGTGCAAAAACGGCCAAATGCGACAAAACCATTTCGATTTGGAATCGTAAATTAATTTTTACAGCAAAATACGGTTTTAATAATGTTTTCAACAAAAAAAAATAAACATTTCATGACTATTTACTTTAGTCACGTCTTCAAACAGAATCAAGCTTAGAAAGTCGGCTTTTCCAAAAGCTATAGTGTCCCAGAAGCAATACTTATTACCACAGGTACAACATTTTAGAGTCATTTGACGATAATTTGGTGACGAACACCTAATATTTCGCAAGGTTACTTTCGATTCGCTTGGGAATAGAAGAAAGTATGAGACTATAGAAAAATTCACCTCTGTTTCCTTTAACGTTTTCCACAAACTGGAGTTTACCTTTGAGAACTGGACTGTCGCAAAAAACAATGAACAACTAAAGTTCACTTCCACAGGCTTTATATAATTCTCTCATTTATTTTAATCATTACATATCTTCTGAAAATATACATTTTCTTGCAGAGGACATTGCGCTAACATTCCTGAAGCTCACCTACTCCTTTCTTAAGTGAGACTACGTTCCACAAGGTCTTAGCTTCTTTAGGAGTGTAGTTCGTGCAATTTTTCTCTCAAGAGTAAAGAGAAACTGCAGTTCATTACCGACTCCGAACCGCCAGATTACCGACACGTTGAAAATAAGTATTTTTTCAGAGCCGTGAGCGACTCCAAGAAGGTGATGTCATGAAAAAATTTGTAGTGACTCCTCTAGAAATCGAATCGCAGACACATCCCTCAAGCCACGTGTGTGAATGATTACAGAGAAACAGAAAGGTTTACTTCCTTCCTTCCTTTTTGATTCTACTTCTTCTTCCTCTACATATCATCGTCCCAATTACTTTACTGATCTCTGCATACTCCCAGGCACATTGCCAGCAGTTCAAAGAAGCGGCAAGCTTTATACACATTTTCGAACTCTTTCACTGAACTCTCCGAATATCACAACCAAGTCGTCCGAATCGCCCCTCAAACATAAAGATACTGAAGCAAGACAAAACTTCACGAGAAAGCTTCTTTAGAGTGGCCTATGTGGTGGCTGGCACGCGCTTTCAAAAACGCATTTCTTCCTACCCACAGACGCGACGGGTCTGCTTCTCACATGTTTAATGTCGTCTCGCGCATTATGTGAATGTTAGAAGACTCTGTTTGTTTGTTTATTTTTTTAAGGATTACGTGCATTGGTTAATTTTATTTTTATTTCTTTCACTTCAAATCTATTTTTTGTTGTTTTTTTTTCTGTTCTCTTGACGAAGATTTAAAAATACGTTTGGCGGTGATGGGATAGAAAAAATAAAACGCAGACGTGTTCAGATTTATGAATTGTTAGATTGTTAGATTTTTTTTTGTGGACTGCGGAAAATTTATTTCATCGAACATTTCACAATCTAGATATTTGAATTTATGTGTAGAATAGGCGCCAAACATGTCAAACAATATTTGTTTGGAGTTTGGAAAGGAGGATGGTTCTTAAAAATTTCAAAATTTTGACTTTTTTTATGATTTAAAGTAGTTCCATCAAATATAATGGGTGTATTCTCAGGTCTGTCACAAACAACAGGGAACAACGCAGAATGACAGACAGACTGTCTGACAAAGGACGCAGTTTTATTGTGGTGGGCGTGTCTTATTTACAATTTCAAATTCAGTACAATGCTTACTATGAAGGAAACGATCTTTCGAGCTTCATAATTCCATCAGTTTAGAACTTCTGTGGTGAATCAACGAAAAGCATGGCCAAATGATTTTCAGCATCTCTTTTGTAAAACAATTGTGAATTGTACCATCATTGCAGAGACCAAAACAAATGGTAATCAGAGGGTATGAGGTCCGGACCACACAGTGGTGGCATCAAAACCTAAGCTCTGTCAATTTGTTTCATCGATCATGTGTTTGGTGTCCAGGTCTGGGCTTCAAACAACATGCCTCTGGGTCCAGTTGCGCATTCCAAGTTTATTGAGGATTTCCTCCACTTGTGTACGCTATCTCAACCTTGGCCGTCCTCTGTTCCGTTTCCAGATATAGGGATACGAGTAGAAATGATAATAATAATTGAGTGGCATAACAGCCCACAAGAGACCAGGGCTAAGCTTCTACTCGTAATGTGCGGGATACCAACAACAAAAACCGTAAAGACTGATTACTTTTTTTTGTATAAAGTCCAAATAAGTTGTCACAACGAGAATATGCGCAAAAAGTAGAGACAGAAAAATAGAACCCATTTGAATAACAGATTTCATCGGATTCCCTTCTATTCGAAACATCAGTGTATTTAAGATACAGTCTCTTTGCCATCTTAAACGATGACAAAACAGATGTTACATTTCATCAAACAGATGTTACTCTGGCTCAAGTGACAGATGCCTCGTAAACATGTCCAGATTGCCCCCTTTAAAACCTAATGATCCTCTTGATTAGAAACTTATTTCTACGACATACCACCCTCTCCTACGTTTCACATCCATTTCGACTCCTAAATGTCATCCGACCGATGTTCTCAATATTTCACGGTCACAAGCACTTAACAAAGGAATTCAAGGCAGGAAGCATCGCCGACCAACATTGCTCGATCGGCCGATCGCACGATCAGGGAAATCCATTTTGTGCGAGATGTATTCACCCGTGTTGAAAGGAGAGATTTTAAAGGTCAAATTCCTTGATGTGCGCATACGTGCGTTCACAAAGAGACCATGAAAGTGGGTATACACGTTTTGTTACCTTCTCCAACAAAAGACCACTGACGCTGATGCCCGCTACTTCAGTTCTGGACAAAGAAAATTTAGAAAACCATAGAATCGTGGCCACATCTGGGATCTGGCGGTTTTCTTTGCTCCACTTATTCCGCCGAAACGTCAAAAGCCAATGTATACCAAGTGAAGGAACTTAAAAATAGTATTGCGCCGCTGGAAGTGAAAAGAATTTTTCTCTATAATTGCGCCACGAGCCGGGGGCGTTACGCGGCATGATCGAGACGTCAGACGCGAATAACGAGAATAAAATGAGATCGTTGATGACTTCATTCGATTGCCCTTAAGTGATGCATTCGCCATTCGGATCAAGAGTTTACACAAACATCAGAGTGCCTCGATTGTCCAGGATTGCATAGAAGTCTAATTTTAGACCTACGCCACTTGGTGCCATCGATGTTTTGGGGCGAGGGCAGTCGCACATATTTCCGGTGAGAGTCTGGATAATCATAATTTAATGGCAGCATCGCCAGACAGAAGTGCGTCAGAGGTTTAGATGTTTTTTTTAACGACTCTTGGACTGTTTTACGAGGCGTGACATCAAATTTGACGTAACCCAATCCAATTAGTCTGTCATAACGGTCGGCGGGGTTCCCAGAAGGATTTGTGAAAAGCCCAATAAATGAACGGAATTTGTGGAAAATTATACAATTTAATTAAGACGTTAATAGGTAATTGGGTGAGGGTCGGATTAGGTAAACAATGCAGTGGCGGAGAATTTTTGGAATTTGAAAAAAAAAAACACGAACTGTTTTTGGTGCGTGGCAATTTGGGCTATTTCGTGAACACAATTTTACATAGGGTCTTGTCTTGGGTTCAACCAGATTCAGATACTTTTGTAGATTTATTTGGTTGTATGCTTGTCAGAGAACGAATGATTTTTGATGACTTTGTAGCCGTGTATCGGCAATAACGTGGCGAATATTGTCTTTCAAGTGATCTTTACGGGATTTTCGGCATAGACTAACTTCTTCCCAAAATCCCTCAGAAAATAGTCACACGGCATTAAATCACACGGTCTTGAAGGCCAAATCATGGGTCCGTAACGTGAAACTATGCGCTTGCCAAACGTTTCCTTCAAGAAATCAATTGTCGCAAGAGCTGTGTGACATATTATGCCGTCTTGAAGTCGCAGCACAACGGTAATTTGTGTTGCGCCAAATTGGAACAGACATAAAGCGTTGTTCAGACATTAGTCTACTCATGTTCAAATGCTACACCAAGCCCTAAATAAATCACTTGCTACCTGACAAAATAAATGCCAGAAAAGAAAGTGGTGCCAACTCACCTCTTCTACTAACTTCTACACCCGTTAGTAACATTTATGATTTTTAAACGCTTTTTGAACTGACTTGTTCACTTCCTCAGAACAATTATCAAAGGAGGATCTGCGCCTGCGATAGAGCAGTCCTCCATACTTGAAAATTCGTTTCAAAAGCGATACTTTTGTGTCTGTCTGGCACCGCATCTCTTACATTTATAAAGCAAAGCAAGTTTTGGAATCAGGTGGACCTTAGCTAGCCAGATATGTATGTCTGCATGCAACAAATGAAGATTGGCAAAAATTCAAGGGTGACCCTAAACATGTAGATCAGGAAAGCAAATTTCATCCAAACCCCACATAAAATGTGTCAGTCGACAGATCTTTTGAGAAGAAATTGGGATTTCCTTTCGAAACATTTAATTTGAAAAATTATGTGTCATTAAGTCCTGTAGAGAAAACGAAACCATTTGTGTGTGAATCTAACACTGATTTAGGAGCAGTACAGCCCACAAGGGACTAGGGCTTAGCTTCTACAAAAACTACTCATGTTGTGCGTGCTACTGTTTTTTACGTGCGGAAGGGACCTACAGGTTTTTGCCAACTCCAAAAGGCGAGATTTAAGAAACTTCTCATAGGCAATTGATACTCTTTGAGAGTTGTCAGGAACTCGAAAGAGGTGATGCTGTGAAAAAATGCTAGGTGTTCGGTCCGGGACCTGCGTGTGAGTCGACGCACTTATCCACTACGCCACGGCGACCACGTAAATGTAGCACTCACCTTATTATTTTAATTGCCAGAGATGTCTTAAAATTCCCCTTCAAATGTCAATGTGAAAGAACTTATCTCATTGAAGACATTGACAGAGTATGAATAATATACACAACAACCATTGACCATGAACCCCATTGCCTTCAGTGGCAACCCTCCACACAATTCTCCCTGTTTTCACTGCATAAACTGATCGACATCGATTGTTCATTTTTCAAAACCAGATTTTCCGAAGAGCACGTCGTCTAAACATGTGTTCTTAAGTTCAATCATTTTCCACTTCCCACCCCACCAGCCTTGAAAAATCACTTGAGTTCCCCGCACCCATCCATAAGTCACACACATCTCTCGTGTTTTCCTCCAACATAACCTCGAGAAGATCCGCGACCTCGAAGATCGATGGGGAATCGCTTACGCAAAATATTGATTCAAGTATTTGTACGACCTTCCCCACTGTGCCTCTCAACCGACCTCCCACCGGCAACGATACTCTCTCTTACCCACCCGTGGGCGAGTGGAATTTTAATTTCCACTTCACAACGTGTTAAACATTTCTCTGACACTCATAATTAAGCCCATGCAACCGAAAATTTCGTCACAACGTCAACCCCAAAAAACCCCCATAAACACATCATTCAAAAACGAACAAGAAAATCCATCAGCGACTCTTTGGAAAACTTTTCAGGCGAAAACAAATAACGGAAAATTGTAATTTGGAAAAAGCAAAAACGGAGAAAAAAAAACATTCTTTAGAATATTTCATCGCCTATAAATAAAATTTTCGAAGAATTAAATTGAAAAAAAGAAAAACAGAGATACAGAGGTACACACAAGCATGTTCAGTATTTTTCGTCGCCGTGGTCGCTCCTCAAAGGAACGCAGTCAACAAACAACAAAAAATGTCGCGAATCTCGAGGAGATGGCAAACGCGAAAGCCATCGGCAGCGGCAGCAGAGAGGATCTCAAAACATCGACGCCAGCGAATGATGCTCAGCCCCAGAGCCAGGGCGCAAGCGCCTCAAATTCTAAGGTAAATTTAGATTCCACACATTCACCGCCAGCAATACCACAGAGACGACGAGTAGCTGCTTACCATCAATGTGGTGATGGTGTTGTTGTAAGTGAAATTAGCACGGATAGTCGAAACGAAGGTGCTGATCAGCAAAGACAGCAAAGCGACAACGACACCGACGACAATCGCAATTGCCAGGACCAAGGTACAAGTGATCCATCGCCACCACCGAGGCCAGCGAAGACCAAAGCCAGTCAGTCCTCGAACAGGAGATCGATATTCATCAGGCATTTCCAATCGCACGCCAGCGCACCGACTGAGCAGCGCTACCGACAGCTCGATGAGGACCAGGTGCACCTGGTGAATGATTCAACGAAGCCGCAGCCGACTCCTGATCCACCACCACCACCGCCGCCACCATCAGCAGAGGTAAGCGCAAAGCCAAAGCGATTCAATCCGCTCGAGAAGGGACGAGAATTCTTCAATGAGATCCTAATGGCGAAAGGACGACACCGAAACAACCGCAGCCATCACCACAAGGGAGGCGGCGGAGCCCGGCAAGGGCCCCCAAAGCCCAATCCGCACCAAGACTCAACGAAGAAATCACCTGCAGCGCCTGCCGCCAATTTGCCGAAGCCAGAATACATCCCTGAACCGTCTGGCAGACTGCGAAATGATCAAGTAACTGAGGAATCTATTAATATCAGCGATCGGCGGACGCCAGATGTCAGTGTAGCTGTTGCCCTAACGAACGCTATCTCTGTTCTCAGTTCAGTCACCGCGACCAAGTGCGCCGACTCCGATCCTATAAATAGCCCAGATACTGCGCAGTCTCCTCGCGATGAGCAGCCAAAGAGCACAGAGTCCAAGCTGATCGTCGACGCAGCCAGAGGCGAAAGCTCCACCGATGATCAGACGGTTGACGAGTGCGCGCCCCAGCAAGTACCAAGCGAGAACGTAACACGCGAGCAAAACATCGCAGAAGAAGCGGAAGATCGTGTCTCAACAACAACACCGAATGTCGGTGAGGAGTCCGCTCGCAGTCTCTCCGAACTGACGGAATGTGATCGAGATCAAATCACAGACCACAACATGGGCCAATCGCAGGCAAAACCTGAAACACCAACAACGCGCTCCGAGTCGCGGTCGCCTTCACCGAAGATTAGGGAATTCCGCGAGTCGCGCATCGAGGAGCAGAAACCACCGGCAGCACCCCTGCCCCAACTGATCGTGCCGGAAATCGTCGTCGAGGACTTTGGCAACGTCCAGACCCAGGCGGGAGACGTCTTCTATGACGTTGAGGCTAACCAAGGGCCACTGGGCGACGATCAAAGTCACATTGAAGACCACCTTCTGAAGGTCCCCGAAGAGGAAGAGGGCGGTCCTGATGATGACGACGAAGACAATGACAATGCCCCCGACGAGGAGGAGGACCAGTGGCACTTCATCAACAGTGCAAAGGAGACCGAAGACAACGACCATGGCACGAGCTATCCAAAGGCCGAGAATTCGTCGGATTCCAATCTCAGCACATCGGATTCCGGCATTGCCACAACGGAACCAAGCGCCAAGGTGCTTCACCTCGAAAGCTGTGATCTCGTCAACGACAGTGGCAGAGACCACTCCGCGCAGGGATTCCGCGATGGCAGCGCAACGGACTGCGACGAATCCCTTCCGCCGTGTGATAACTTCGAGTGCTACCGGTATCACCCGCCCCTAGCGGAGAACGTCGTGATCGAAGTCTCTATCGACGAGCTCGACAATCAGAGTGGCATTCTGATCGAAAGTATAAGCCTCCCGGACGTCGTGGTGGAATCGACATCGGCGTGTGCGGGCGGCGTCTTGAAGAACTCAAGCAGTGACAGTGTAAACGGTGATCATGCGGGCTATAGCGATAACGGTGAGAGTGACCATGTGGACAATAGTGAAAGTGTCAAAATGGGCAATGTTCATTTCATACCAATTCGCGTCGAGAAGCGACGAAGTGTTGACGACAGTGTGCTGATGACAAAGTCAGCTAACGGTGGCAACACGCTGTATAATGGGCAGCAGTACAACGAGGAGAAATCAACGCTGGAGATCACGCCGGAAGAGGACGAGCCAGCGGAGGAAGAGACCGCCGTCAATGATGATGAAGAGGATAAGAAAATGTAAAGTATTTGTTTTTTTTTTAGTTTTGTTTTTAGGTTTGTAGCTCCAGTAAAAGTGGAAGAACAAGACGTGAACAGGCCATAAAAATTGTTCCGTTTGATACCGTTCTTTGTTTTTGTGTGAAAAGTTTTGTAATGGCAGGCTCGGATATAGTGACCATCAAGGCCAACATAAATTCAGCCTGTTCTATGCGCCAGAGTCATGGAAAATTCCTCTTTTTCGAAAAGTCCTCACCCCAGAAGCTAAGGCGGATAATGTAACATTTGAATTCAGTTTACGTTGACAGGCGTCTGACGAAACTTGAAGCGTTCCAAAGGGCAGGAAATATTATGAGGTTGTCAAAGACCTTGCCTTTTTAAATGGGGACAACGGCATCAGCGTCGAATTCAAGCATGGAATCACTGCTGGCGAATGCTGTTTCTCAAAGGGTAAACGAGTAACAAGCCCCGCCTCTCGAGAGAGACCAACCTGCCTTGCTAGGAAATTTTGTAAACTACTGCCATTCTCAGAAGCATGAACGAGGAAGTTTTTGATGTTTTCGAGAGAAAACACCTTTTCTTCCCCAATTTTGGACGTTTTTGACATCCGATCTCGAAATTTAGTCCACATACCAATTTAATAGATTTGAATTTATTCAATTTTCTCATATACCCAAATCGCAATGATGCCTTGAAATTTTGAGCAGAAAATACGTGTTTATCGAGTCTATGTTGAAAATCGGAATGGGGCAGACGCTCAGCATTGTAGGACTAGTCTCTACTTAGTCGGGCGCTTTATCAAAATCTTTAGAATGCTGAGAAAAACCCATCTACTTACATTTTGTGAGATGAATTTCAACTCATGTGCATTGCCAGAATTATTATCTTTTCTGTCAGGGTCTCCTGTGAATGGATTTTAAGCGATTTGTTCAAGGAATTGACATGTGCTCGAGAAAATTTACTTTTTTAGCAAAAAAAGACTAAGAAATAAAATTGTTTTCCATTGAATTATTTTTCACTCAACTATGACATTGCTACGATGGAAAACTTTACAAACAACAAATTGATTAATCCCCCGAGAGACACCCAACATTCTCATCTCTCAATTCTACAGCTCAATTTAATAGCAAAATCGCGTAAAGTATCTTCTTGCTTTCGTCGCAGAAAAAAATAACAAACCGTTAAGCTGTCACTTGTCAGGCGTTTTTATTATACGTGAGAACTTTGTGCCCGAGACGTATGCGTTGTGAATCAGCTGGAGGAGGACTGGTGCGTAAACGTGTTCTTAAATTAGTCGAATTTGAAATGAGTTTCATGTGAAAACACTTGGAAATTTTATGAACTAGGCAGGGAATGTTTTTTTTTTTTTTTGAGAGCACAGGAGTTAATGGAGGAAATAATTGGATGATGCTGTCATGATTTGATCACATACTGAAGACAGATGTGCTCTCCACTCGAATCAAGTGTTGGGGTGGGAGAATTTTATGCGAAACACAAGTCGATTGGATGGGGGAGGATGTTTTCTTTTTGTTCAAAACTATGTTGATCGGTACTAAATACGCATTATTCTTGGAAAAGAGATTTGCTTAGTATTTCCGGGAGAAGTGGACATTCCTGTGACATTAGCTGTCTAATTGCCGTCAGTCACGAAGAAGTGGTAACGCCTCTACGGAAAGTGAATGGATACCGATTTTATTTCTGTTTGAATGGGGGAAAGTGGAAAATCTTAGAATTTGGCAAGCACGTGCAAGGGAAATCTTGGAAGTTGAAAGGCCGAAGCTTGATTAGATCGTAAAAAGACTCTTGTCTAGTGCAAAGCAGGCTAAGCATTGGTAGTGTATGCCTAAACCTTGTGTCAGGAGTGCTTGAAATACCCTATCATCATCCTATTGTTCCGTTGCTTGTCACTCAGTAGCTTGATAATCAGTCGGTTGTCACTTGGTTCAGTCGCATGTTGCTCAGTCCCTTGTGGCTTAGTCACATGTCGCTTAATCGCGTATCGGGCAGTCCCTTGTTTACAGTGTCTTGTCGTTTTGTCCCTTGGCGCGCAGTCACTTGAGTTGTCACTAAGTAGTTTGTCACTAAGTCATATGGCGCCCAATGGTTTGATGGTGAGTCGCTTGCTTTTTTATCGCTTGTCATTCAGTCATATGTCGGTCAATCGCGTGTGACTCAATCGTCAGCACCTTGTCCGAAGCCAATCGTACAGTCGCTTTTTGCCGGCTTCAGAGTCGTTTCTCACTAAGTCGCTTGTCGCCTATTTGCTTGTCGCTCAGTCGCTTGGCGATCAGTTGCTCGTGTTTCTGTTGCCCATCATTAACAGTCGGTTGTCGCTCAGTCGCCTGCCCTTAGTTGCTTGTCTCTCAGTGGAGTGTCCCTTAATCACTTGTCACTGTCCTCAGTCGCTTGTCCTCAGTCCCTTGTCCATCCGTGGCTTTTCTCTCACTCGCTTGTCGCTCAGTCGTTAGTCCTTCAACCGCTGCTGGATTAGTCGTTTAATTCCTCTCCACAGCACTGCGTTAGTCTTTCCCATTCAAAACCCTCATCGAAACTTCAACTAACTCTAAAAAACGCAAGTGGTTCTTGAGGAAGTTAGGCCCTGGTCCGTTGTGAACTGAAGCATCAAGCACTATTTGCTAAAACAATCAATATAATGCATTTTCCTTCTGTGTGCAGGGGTGAAAAAATCAGTCAAAATCTTAGTTCAAAAGTAGCATATTCCCCAGATTTCGTACAAAACCTCTTAGCTAGGAATGCTCGGCATTTTAATGAGTCTCCTGTAACGGCAAACGTAAAACACCTCCAATTCATTTCTTTTCCAATGTCATTCTCTTCCCCAGCCCATAAACCAATGTCTTCCAACCACATATCAATTTTCTCCGAAAAGGACATAAAATTAAATTTTCAAATAAATTCCCACGTGAAAACAATTTGAGTCTTCAACTAATTTAAGCACATGCTTACGCACGAGCGACCCCACCATCCCCTGTTAATAAAATAGCTTGACATGTGACAGTTTAACGTTTTGCATCGAAAAATTGACATCTCGCTCGTTTTTGATCTAGAAGATCCGGCATTAACCAGAGAAGGCGATGAGTGGCATCTCTGATGGGCAGTAAACAGTTTCTTTTTTATTTGTTTCGTTTCATTCTGAACGAACGTCCGCCCCACACGCCCGGCTTTTATCTTGTCCTCAAGATGAAGAATGAAGTGCATGTTTCTATTTTTGGGATCTAGCAGAAATAAAAACACGAACACGAAGAAAACAAAGCACAAAAATCAAGTTCAATTCGAATTGTTTTGTCTTAGTCCTGACCTTTTTACGAGTACGTTTCGTGAGTACTGATAATGGCGTAGTCTTCAGAATGTACGAAATGTTTATCTATTGTGAGAATAAAGAGAGACGTAGTTTCTGGTGTTTTTGAAGGTGGATTTTTCTTTTTTAAAGTGCAATTTCGATTTCGTTCGATTTGAGGGGATGTTTCTAGAAGGTTCTAGTTCAATGGAAAGTTGATCACTTGGACTTGGGAAATTAAATTAAGAACTTTGTCGAACTCTATACGAACTGAAATAAGGGTATTAGAAACAGAGAGAGTATTAAATATTTAGATTATAAATCTTGCGATTCTGTGTAGTCATTAAACGGCGAGTCTCCTCCACTCATGAGACATTGATAGCCCTTGTCTGTGGTTCCTTGTTAACTTGATGACACTAACAGTTTATGGCTAAAATAGTGTGGTAGAGATCAATGAAATGTCAACTCCTATTTACGAAGTACTACAGCGCAGTACAGGAGGCTGGAGTCTAGACTTCTGACACGAAGTACCAAAGTGATGCTCTAGAAAACACCATCATTGTTCTATAAGACATACACCTTCTATGGAAACGAATGGATAACCGCCCGAGTGATAGACAAGGCACAGCAGAGTGTATTCCTTCTTTGAATTGTGAAAAGAAGAAAAATAATAGCCCCAAACTCCTTTGCCTCTTCAAAACCTAGGCTTAGAGTTCTCGAAGATAAGAAGAATTCCAATCTAACGACCGTAACACGGATTTAAGAATTGGGTACCACATCGTGCGCCTGTCAATTTCCCTTCTGGACATTATTGGAATTCCAATAAAATAAGAGAAAGACTGGACTCCCTAGCTTAGGCAATTCTAGCGTAGGCTTGATCCCTCCGTTGGTCGCTAATCTGGCAAGAAGAGCAGTGTGAGTAAGATAGGGAGAGAATTTTATTTCGCCTTTAAGTAGGAGGGTTATAGAAGAAGAACATTTTTCATTGGTTATGAAAATCAACGTTCTTGAAGGGGTTGTCTCGGCTGGCTTCGCAATAGCTCATCCTCAACACCAAAAGGGCTTGTTGATGGTTTTGGGTTGTGGCTCTTAGAGTGCTTCGATGATATTGGAAAAGTTCTTGAACTGTGTCGGAATAGTTGGTGTATATTATATTTATATCGGTTATTCAGGATAAAATCAAAGTGCAGCTCCGCCATGGCCAACTAATGTCGCCAGGACACAACATACAATTCGGAAATAAATTATGTACATTTTTTAAGTTTGTCCAAGCGTTCCGTTTATGAATGATTCTAATTTTCTGTCAAGTTTTTAAGCTTGAAACAGCTGTCAGTATCAACATAACCTAATATAGGAAAAAAAGTGGATAGGCTTCTTTTTTCATTTCATTTTCGCACTGCTCTCCGGGCGATCAGCTCTGTTCAATCCTACACGTTGCGTTGCATTCGTAGATAGAGCTGAAAACATGAACAACTCTCTACTTTATCTTAAGGAATGCATATTTCATTCTTTGGCATGCAAAAATCGAACGGACCCAATGCACATTGTTTTCATTTGCCTTCAAGCTACTTTCAAAGACATGATTTGACACATTGTCTTGTCGCGTGTTAAACAATCAGACAAAGGTTACCAAACGAACTCCAATAAATCCAACAGTCACAGACTGTGTTCTTTAAAAAGGCATGAAAATGTGGAGCTAAATGTTATCGCGTCCTTACGATTTACCACGAGCTAAGAACTACACAACTCAATAAAAGACGTCTTTCAATAAAGAGATGGGATGACAACATTAATCCTTTTGACCCATTCAACGCCGGAAAGGCGTTTCATAATCAAAAAATATTCACAAAAAGAAATGTTTTTAAAATTCGTCATTTCCCAACGTCTCTAAAAGATATGCGTACGTCAGGCAGTCTTACTGACTTGCATCCGGGAAATGATAAATTAATTTTCAGCACGTCCTTCGCGCGTGATTTTTACACAACAGTTTATAATAAAATTACATATTTTCAACGGCAATCAAAATATGAGAAAAACTATATTTTCCTCCCAAACAAAAAACGTGTTAGAATTCTTGGCACACATCGGCTTCAGATCAAATTTCGACCACAGAAATTCCACATGTAAGACCACCGGCTCCCATTTATCATATTTCTCGAATTCACTCGTTAACTTTGTCTAAAAATACTCTCACCCCAAGTGCATGCCCAATAAATTTTGACAGACAAAATGTTCATCCTTACTTTGACCACAATATTGTCACTGCATCTAGAAATAGATAAATCACTCAGTGTTAATAATAATTTCCCTGCCGAAAATAGATCAGAATTTACCTTTCCTGCCCGTATTTTTGTTCAAATTTGCGATTTTTTTTCTTGAGTCACCGTCAAAACTGTCACCGCAGTTGTCATTCAAATCACAAATGAACAATGCAAACATTTCCAAATAGAACGCGCATTCAACAACTCACGCAGCATTTGACAGGCTTTCTGTTCGAATTGAATGCAACGGTTTACTTCAACGCATTCACGATATCTCATTTCAGCCTAGTCAGAAATTCCGTCCGGAAAACCAAAAACTTGTGCCAAATTTCATGAAATGCAAAAAATTAGGAAAAAAAAACAAATATTGGCTTCATATTCGCAAATTCTCAATTGTGTACGCGTCGTTTGTGTGATTTTCACTTATGACACCTAACGGTGTGAGAACTTGTCTGTGGTGTATGCGTGGGGGTCCACCCGGCGGATGGTGGAAAAAACTAATGTAGTGTGCCAAAATGTTTTTTTGACGTCATGCAAATGAGGGAAGATCTTCGAGTGGAGAATGGATTTGAATGTGTTTTGAGCGAAGATTTATTGATCTTTGAACGCGCACAAGGGTGATGTTCCAATTTGTTGCTGTTCTCTTTTGTTTCTGGTAAAAGTTTTTCACTGTTGAATTCTCTATGTAAACAGAGTATTTTGTCTATTAGGCGGTCTTTTCATAGGATCGCCTTTTTTCGGCTTGTGTGGCGGCTATTTTTATCTGCACGCGTTTTGTTTTAGATTTTGAATTTTGTAAAAGTTTTTTTTTATTTGGCATGAGATAAACGTCTGAGGTGGATTAATAAAACTGAGTAGTTATGGAGAATGTTTGAAATGTCATGCGGTTGGATATAAATTAGGGAATATGCTTTGGAGATATTGAACACAAGGATAATTGCTATGAAGTGAAGCTGTTGCCAAGAAATCTTAAAGAGAGGGATTTGCATTTCACTTTTCTTTAGTGGCTTGGTTTGTAGATATATAACGTGTTTTCAGGTGCCGAAAAACTGAATTTCATTGAAAAAGTCCTTGAAACAGTCATAGAAGTTTGCTTTTTAGATGATCTTCTGACTGACGGATGACAAGTTGTTGTTTATTTCAGATGACACCTTTAGCATGTTTATTTTGCTTCTGATGATGTACACTTGATCTTTCATCAAACAATCTAGTTCCACTTTCGACGCGTGAATCATTGGATTTAATTTTGAACATCCTCTTGTGTTTATTTGTTTTGGGTTTTCCACGAAGCTTATAAAATGAGACTATGAGACTTAATCTATTGTTATTTTGGAGATTCAGTATGTTTTTCGATCGTTATTCGATCACTCATAACATATCTGACTAGGCTAATGGCAATTCTTCATCAATTAGAACATTTTCTGTAAACATTTATTTCAATTGGAAAATTGGAATAACTTAAAGAACTAAAAAAGAACGAAAACGAAAAGAAGGAGGTTGGCAAAATGCAGGGAAGCCTCCTAAATAATTTAATTCGAATTTCGGATCATTACAAAACAAATTACAAATTCCCACACATTTTCTAAAAATGTCTACTATCTCTTGCAGGAAAGACTTAGTTGATCAGGAATCCTGCTTCAGCAAGCAACTTGATGACGCCCAAAAGAACATCTACAACCTTCAAACAAAGATCACAGAGCTGCAGTCGAAGATCGATGATTTGGAAAATGAATTGTCGTTTAAGTCATGGAACGTCGATAGTGAGTTTCGTCAAAAGAAAGATCCCTAAAACCTGTTACTTATTCATTCATTCTTTGCATTTAGGACTCCAAGGAGAATTAGGCGCAGCACATAAGGAAGACGAATGTGTGCGCAGAAGACTTCGGCTTCTTGAAGATGAAAAAGTTACCCTTCGACAGAAATACAACGAAACCGAAGAGGAACTCAAATCAAAATATGGTGAGAAACATTTTACAGACATCCCCTCCATTCAAAGCTCTAACCCAACCAATTCCGTCCAGATGACCTCGAAAAGGAGTACAAAGATCTGGAGGAAAAGTACAAAGAAACCCAAACATTATTCACAGACCTACAAACCGAACTAGCCAACGCCCAAAATGAAGCGGAAAAGTGTCGGCAGGACGCGCAAAAGTTGCGAGAGGAGAAGGATGAACAGATTCGAATACTGGAAGAGGCCCTTGCGACCGCCAAACAGGAGCAACAGACAATGCAGATCAAATGGCAGAAGGAATTTGAAACTTTGAGAACGCAGAATGCTGGTAATTTCCCCAAAACACGCCCCTCACGATTTCAAAATTCAGTGTCCCGTAATCGCTTTCAGATCGCGAAGAGCATCTAATGAGCGACTGCGAATGGCAACTGCGACAAATGCAAAAGACCTGCAAGGAAAAGCTCGACAAAGCAGAGCACCAGCGAAAAGAAGCCATCGAACAGGGTGAGAAAATCCAACAGGACGCCGAAGAGAAACTGCACGAGGTGCTGCATCTGAGGTCATGTGAGGCCGAGGTCAAGCAGCTGCGTGGCCTGACAGCCGATCAAGAGAATTCCATAAAAACGATGCAGGAACAGATCGAAGCGCTAAAGGCCGACTTAGTGACTGCCAATGAGAATCTGGAGGAACAGATCGAATGCGTTCGCAGGATTAAGTATCAGTGTGATAAGTAAGTTTGAAGATGTGACCCCATACGCCATACGTCCACGCCCACGCCAAGACTAACAAAACCAACCAAAATCCTGAATCAAAATTTTTAAGAAAAATTTTAATAAATACCAATCAGCCCCCAGCTAATTAGAAACCGTCCTAATTTCTCTCTCTCTCTGTCTGTCCGTCACTCATCCGGTTTGTCAATCGCTGCCGAACCACTTAAGCTTTTCTTAACCACCCCGAGCGTTTTTGCTATTTATCTGCTTTCTTAGCGGTCCCGCACCTAAGTCTCTCCTTCGCATAGTTCTGACAAAAACTTCGCCTTTTATTAGTGCAATATACGACAAGGAACGTGAGGTACTACAAAGGATCGATGAGGTTCGAAATGAAGCTGCATCCCTATGGGAAAGGAAACTAATGTAAGTTGCAAAGGAACACTTTGACTCGCCCTCCCAAGTTGACGGGGAAATGTTTCCATCTTCTACAGAACAGAGATGACAAGACTGAAAATGGAACTTGAGTCCGTCTATGCTGATGACAGGCGCGAAGAGCTCGACAAACTGCAGGCTGAGCACATAGAAGAACTGAAAGCACTCACAACAAGATACACTGCAAACGAAGAGGAGTTGAGAGCAGAAGTATGTCCACCCCAATTCAATGTCAGGCAAGAGGCGTTCAATGTTTTTGATTGTAGATTGCAGAGCTGAGGGAAGCACTCGCACAGCGAAACGAGGAATTCATGGAGCTGCGCGAGAAGTCCGACAATGCAATTCTGCAGACGAGAATGCACCTGGATCGCGCTGACAGAGACTATCAGACGGCCATGTGCCGGGAGGAGGAGAAGCGAGAGAAATTAGCTGGTAAGATAAAGGCGCATTTTTTTTTTGCCACAGTCAACATTTTTTTTTTTTGCAAAGAATCCCTTCGCGAAGAGTTCGAAGCAGAGAAACTCGAAATGGAAGAGAAGTTCCGTGAGAGACTCAGTCAGGTGCAAGACGAGTTCAGCAAAGAGCTGCAAATGTCATCACAGGAATTGACAGAGAAACATCAGAAGGAAATGGGTAAGATACCAGGGATTTGGACTTGAATGAAAGCTGACTTTATTTGCAACATTTTCGCATAATATGTGTTTTCACAAGTTTCAAGAACTCTTGAAAGTCGCAACTTCTTGTTAGTGAGCTACTTGTGGTGCTCAGGAGAGCAATTCTTTCGGCCGTGTCAACGTGGTTACTCAGCTATCGAGTGAGTCGTATTAACTCGCAAAATAAGAAAATAGGCCAAGGCGTCGTATACATACCTTGATTGGCACAGGCGTGCACTTGTTCCTTTAGAGTGCACAATGGCAGTTTGATTCCCTGTCTTGCAGTGGACAGATTCATTTCGTGGGTAAGTGCGTCGACCCCCACGCAGAAGCTTTAGGTTCGATTCCCTGAAGGGACACCTCGCATTTTTTCACGCCACCACCTCTTTCGAGTTGCTGACATCATTCAAGAGTACCAATTGTCTGTAGCACTCCCAACACGAGTAGTTGTTGTAAAAGCTAGGCTCTGGTCCATTGTGGGTTGCAGTGTCATTCAATTATTATAATTTAGATCCATTTCGAATCCTTTCCCGATGATATCTTTTGAGACATGAGGTCCAAGAGCCTTGATCTCTTCGTTATCATGGACTTGATCTAGTGGCGTAAATTGATGGCGTATATGAATGTCATAGCCTCTTGATTGACTATGTCTACCGGTGATATTGCCAAGTTCGATATCATTTTGATCGCTTCTTTGATTGCTGGAAGCTTTGCTAGGAAGACTCTGCTAAATCAGGCAATCTGTACGCGCAGTGCTAGCATTCCTTTCTTTATTTTTTCAACCGTCGATAGATACCTTTATGACCAAGCTCTTAGTGGGATCTTTAGACTTCCAGTTTTGCTCTTTTTAAATCAAAACACGAATGTTCAACTGCCATAGACGCATATGACTCGAAATGCTAGCATAGCCCATGGCTGTCGTGTTCCAATTATTGGATTGTCTGAACCTTAGTGGCCTTTATGTACCCGATGGTCGCAGATATGGGTCTAATCGAAGCAACTGGAATACCCTTTCCATCTAGAAAATAAATACAAGCAACGTACGAGTGTTGCAAATAAAGATTCCTCTCATTTAAGACCCAAATTACATTGTTTGACACCGTTTAACATCGAATCCCTCAATAATCGAAATGTATTAACGTTCTTATTAGGAGTATATATAGTTGTTGATATTCGTATGAATAATTGCTAAAAGAAATGTCAAAATTCGATTAATTTTAGCTATCATTTAAGGCCAAAAACACATCCCAACAAAGTCCTTTTCTTTTCCTGTCACCTTGATCAGGTGTCATCTTGATCGGCTGTCACCTTGATCAGCTGTCATTTTGACAAGGAAATTTCCTCACTAATAATTTTACTCAATTCCAGAGCAACAATGGCAAAAGCTTATAGCCGAAAAAGAAGAAGCAATTCAAGAACTTGAAGCAAGACATCGAAAAAAGCTTGAAAATGCCGAAAATCGCCTGCAGTAAGTAAATGAAAAAAATTAAAATCACCCTCCCCTTACAATCCACTCCAAGTGACAGCTTTTGGCGCGCCTCTCGTATCAATTTGAAAATTCAAACGCACATACACACATATTTTCAATCACAATTCACCACAAAAGAATTTGAAAAAAAAATCTATTCCAAATTTTTTGCATCCAAAGCGAATATCTCATCCAATTGCAAGTGAGACAGATGGGCTTTTCTTGTCAATAGGCTAGTTCAATCTGTTGTCGTTTCGTAGTACCGTTACAATTGCTTAACTTGATGAACAGCTGAATGAAATTAAATGTTTCTCATTTTTTTTTTTTTTGTATGCTTTCATGTTGTATTGTCATTTTTTCTTTGCATATTTTTGTTCTTTTTCTCTTCTCTTCTCAACAGAACGAACCGAGCAGATGGTTCTTCGGCAATCTCTGCTTTATTCGTGATCACGAAGGGAGCGTGTCCTCTCATCCCATCGATTTTTGCATTTTATGTGACAATGTCAGCCCGTATTTCATTCGCATGCTTACTGCTCACATTTGTCCTTTATGTTTATGTGAAATTGAAGCTCCTAAATTGATCCCTTATTCCAGTTTCCTTGATTTTTCCAAGGGGCGGAGAGGCCCTTTGCACTGATGATGAACAATCCTTGAAGTCTTAGGGACACGCTCCACATGAATGTTAAGGTCAGATGCATGTCTGACGCATCCTTGCTCCTGTCTCTGGTTGCATGTGTCAAATATCCGATTCCCTCACCAATTGATGATCGTTAATAAGACGTGTCCCTGAGTTCATCGTCAGCCCTCCCCCACTCTCCCACTTGCCTGTCACCTGTCCTCTTTTACATTTACATTTCCAATCCATTTTTTTTTTACAAAATTTCACTTCATCCTAACACTCACACACAAGAACAATGAAACAGACAATAAAACGCTTCAAATTTGCTTATACTCTTGTTTCCTTTTTTTCTCCCCTCTTCAATCTAATAAACACAAAAAAAAAATATAAAACCAAAAAAACAAAAAAAAATATTTGAAACTTATTAACCCCAGCGATACTGAGACGCGTCATCAGCATGACCTGAAGGACTTGAAAAGTATGTACGACATGGAGAAGGCTGCGCTCGACAAGCGTGACATGAGCAACGTCAATGAGATTGAACAGTTGCATCGCAAGTGCAGATGTTTGACAAATCTGTAAGTATTCACATTTCTGTCACAATTACGCATCCGCCACCTTAAGTGTTCGCTCGTCATCTATGTGACCCATTGTGTTCGCTTAGTTGTGCAGTACCTGTCATATTCTGTCATCACACACCTCGATCTGTCATTGAGCGCTTTCCTTTTGACACGCATTCCACTTTTGTATTTCGAGCAGCTTTGACGAGATGCGAATGCGGTACGAACGTCGCGATCCACGTCCCGAGGACTTGCGAGAGATTGCCGAACTGCGCAGTCGCTGCGAGGCACAGGAACGGGATCTTTACGAGCTGACAGATCGCTTGAGGGAAATGCAAATTCAAATGGAAGAACTTCAAAACGGTGGCAACAAGAAGAAGTCCCAAGTACGAAAGCCACCACCAAAGGTGATACCAACAAATTGTGATGTTATCTACGAGGAGAACGAGGAGCGCGACTCTCCGCCACCACCTCCACCGCCGCGAACACCGCCCAGCCGTCGCACCATCGACGAGGAGGATAGCGAAGAGGAGGAGGAAGAAGACGATGAAACCGAAGAGAATTCCGACAGCAAACAGTATCAAAAGGACACCATCAACGACGACGATGACAAGAAGAAGCTCATCGATGGTGGCAAGAAGAAATCGTTGAATGATCTTCAAACGATTAAGAACTTCAATCAGATTATCGAAGCCGAAGAGTGTTAGTGTTTATTTTAATTTTTCGATTTATTTCATATTTCTCTCCACTTGAGACGTTCAAGACAACGGCTGTCGAACAATCGATTCATGGCGCACAATGCCACACACAGAATGCCTGTGCCTGCCCAATCGGGACAAATTTGTCAGCTGACACACACTGTATTTACTCCACACTATGTATACACTCATATGATATATATGATATATTTTTTTGTTATTTAGTTTTATATGATTTATCTGAAAGGACAAACTAACAAACAAGTTCCTGTTCTCTTTTCTGTTGCTTCTCTGTGACTCAACTCATCCTCTTTTTATTTTTTTTTTGTTTTCTACGTTACTTTAGAAATTTGAAAATCAATTCACATGAAACTATGTAAATTTTTATATCGTTGTATAAATAAAGAGAAATTTAGAATTTTTCCAAAAAACGAAAGAACAAATATATTTACTTAGCGCTAAGTGTTAAATTTAAATCTTTAAAAAAAAACAACGAAGTTGCTCGTTATTCAAAGGGGGAACTACATCCAATACATATTGACTTATGTACTCACTCACTTAATAAATGTATATTAGCAATATTTTCGAGGGATATTGTGAAATATATGTTAAACGATTTTTTTTTTCTTTTTGTAATACAAAATTTTGAAAGTTGTTTTATTTTTTTGCGATGCTTTGTTTTGGTTTGTCTTATTGCCCTCCTTCAAGTGGTCAATCGTTTCAGGATTATCGGCGTAGCGACTCTAGCGACTCTATATATCCTCGTAGAAAACAGTCAAGTGGCGTTTAATCACACGATCTTGGAGGCCAATTCATGGCTTTATTACATGAAGCTATGCGGCTAGCAAACATTTCCTTCAATAATTCAATTTTAGCGAGAGCTTTGGGATATGTAGCCACGTCTTGAAATCACAACTCCTGTTAGTGTTCCGTCCAAGAATCGAATCTAGACCTTCTGCGTGTGGGTCGACGCACTAACCCTCTACGCCACGGTGATCGCCAGTACAACTGGAGCATTTTTATCATTCCCGAAATTGCAATTTTGTTTATTGACGTATCAATCATCATCACCATCTTCTTTACCCGCATTTTCCACTAAAGGGGTCGCAGGGCAATGCACGCACGACAGACCTCCAGGTCGCTCGCTCCTCTGTCATCGATTCTAACTCATAAACAGCTATTCCCAAGCGCATTGACGTATCCATTCGAACAAAAGTGAGCTTCGTCGCTAAACAAAATCCACTTATAAAAATTCACAACGGTAATCTTGTGTTACACAATTTGGAAGCGTTCTTTAGGCGTCAGCTTGAAAAACACTTTTGCTAACTAACAGCTGACAACATGATCGTCATTTATTATAGAATAGTGCTGCCAACTCTCGTTTCTACTCGTCTGTTCTTAAAGCCACATCTGTCATTTGAAAATTTTGTATTACATTTCAGAAGCTCGTGTAAACGAAATCAATACTTAAACTTCAAATTTGTGCTGTATGTACAATCCATCAATGTGACACTTCTGCTTCTACGTCTACTTCTTTTTTAGTGAAAGCTAACTTTTTCGAGGGGTAAGGCCCTCAACAATATGCTTTCCCAGCTAGAATTGCATTTTCGTACATTCATTTGATTTAGATCAGTTTCCAGTTGAATTCATCTGTGTCATTTGATACGGACTCTTCCCCTATGATGTTTTCAATCAGCCCACTAATCAATCAGAGTTGGACTTCAATACTTTTTGAGTCCATTCGTATGTTAGTGTCTATTCATATTTCGTACTAATAATAATTCATCTGATTTGGTCAATATTGTTGAGTTTGGAGAGTTGTCCTCTGAATTAGACCAGGAACTTGTGGACATCTACATTTTGGCTTAGGAATCAAAACCATTGACAGGTGGACAACCTTTCCCCTTGCCACTTTAATTATCGCAACGTACTCAACTCCATTAGGGCTTGAATGAAGCTGACATGCACCATTAAAACAAGGGCAACAACTAACCAGTATCTAAGAAAGCCTCAAAATGTTGACTACCCTGAAGAGCTGAACATTGATACACGGAGTCTTTTGCGATAAAATTTTTTCTCAATTTCAAATCAGAATTTGAAGGAAGATTATCATTATGAACGCCGTAAGCTCACTATTTGCAGGATGGAAACGTTAAAAGCAGATCTGGCCTTGAAACTTAAGTTTATCTTCTTCGACATTGATTGCGTTTGACTTCGCGACAACCGAAATCGCAAACCGAATTCAATAATGCTTATGGATGTTTAAGGTGCAGGTAGCACAAGATTACCCCACATCCATTGAAATGACTCAACTTTTGAAATTGTTAAAGTGCGCTTCGTAACGTTGATGCAAACAATTCAACAATTTTAGAACAGGATTCTGGTTGGATTGTGGTATTGTCACCATTATTGATTTGTTCTCCAAATAAATGCCAGTGAACAAGTTATGGATGGACCGTGCGGACTGGGGAGGCATGTTGGTTGAGCCCAAGTTCACCCCCGACCATAAGAAGAAGAAAAACAAGTTATAGGCTTTGTATTTTTATCAGCATAATGCTAAACACTAACGTTACTAGGGACTTGGTAGAACTGAGGAGTACAATATTCAGTTGGGTGCGCTTTAGACAAGATATAGCAAAACATAGCCGCTGGCACCAACATACCTTCCGCGCATACGTCGTAAAACGACTGAATAAGGAATTTCATCCCAACAAAGTCCAAAAATGTCACCCCTCAGTAGTCCACCATAAGTCCCAACTCACAAAATATGTTAAGTCCAGATTATTGCCAACTCTGTTATTGAGATCAGGATCAATGTTTGAAACTGGTTGTTTGGTCGAAAAGAACGTGCAAACTTGTCACAAAGCAGGCAACACAATCACAATCTGAAGACAATTTTTTACCGACATTTTACAATCAACCAGCGGCATTACCCTGAAACAAAAAACAACCTAGAACTCCAGTGGTTCCCAACAGAATAGATGTCTTCCATCTGTTGCCACAATTTTTAACGACTTTCTTCATTTTCTCAGTGTCACTGATTCTGCCAGTCTAAAAGACCAAATTTATTACCTCTTCAATTTAAGTTACTGTTTCCTAACTATGGATGGTGATCGCTTGTAAAATCGATGTACACCATAGACGCCTACTAAGCCTTCACAACAACGATGGCAGACACAAGTGAAAAACGCTGCGTGAAAGGAATGGGATCCCATTAACTGCAGCAGCACGAACGAAGAAGAAACAATTTCAAAGAAAACCAAAGTTCATCACTAAGGCATCATATTTTGTAGTTTTTTTTTTTATTTAAGATTAATCTTAAGCTTTAATTAAAACACTCAATAATAGAATTTTCACATCAAATAACAATTCAAACGAATGAATACAAAAGAAAACAAAGGCAATTCTTAGGTTTAATAATATCAAACAAACATCTGTCATCGATCTGTCTGATTCTCGATCCTTTCGATCCTTCCGCTCCTCCTCTCTATCGATAACAAAACAAATGGCCTCTTTTAGTTAGTTTCTTTTTTTTTTTTTGTAACAAATTACATATCACTCGAGCCAACGCTCACAAAACACTCCTCACAAATCCCTGCACAATACATCGATAACAGTTAACATACATAGTATATATACCATAATATCTAAAACTAAGCATCTAGAGAAAAAGAAAGCTCTTAAAGACCGCCATCACACAGCAGAGTGCGTCAATTATTCATTTCATCTCATCTCTTTATAATTGTTTACTCTTAAATATTTACAACAGAATGAATTCAAAATGGTGATCAGTTGGAGGCGCTACTTGGCTTGGCGGGGCGCTAACAAACTTTGTTGATCATTTTCACCAGCTCCTTGTAGAGAATGCATTCCCGGCTGCGCGGCTTGCAGATCTGCCGGTGATCCAAGTGCAGACCGCACACTTCACCGATTCCTGGATCTAAATAGAGAGGGGCAAAATGTGAAACCATCATCTACAGAGAGAGAGAGGGAAGGTGACTGTCATTACCAGCAGAGTCCACACCAACAATTCGCATATACAAGACCGACATGAGCGTCAGGGCCGTCTCCACAAAGCTGAACACTTCGATTTTAAGATGTCCCATCTGATAGAGTCCCACGAATCGCCGGTGCAGGTCTAAGAGATATTTGCTATCTGCAAAAACAAAACAGAGCTCATGTTAGACTTCTTTGAAAGACCCGGCAAAGGGCTTACTCACTCTTCTCAATATCAATCAGCTCAACCGACCGTCTCAGAAGGGGCGCGTTAATCGAGGCCAAGTGCGAGCCACGATGTGGCACTGAATAGAAGAACACACCGCGTGCCGATCGCCACAATGGTGCCTCTGCGTGGCGTCCACTCTCCCAGGCATTCACGATGATCTGCTTCACGAAGAGGCCACCCTTCGAGTGGCCCACCCAGATGATCGGGTGTCCGTAGCCGACCTTGTGCTCTATCAGGAGTTCCATCATTTCGCGCGATCTCTCCACCAGACTCGACCTAGACTCCTTGCTCTTCCACACCGGTCTCCAGAGATACTGATCCGTGGTGTAGTTGACTGCTATCACGCGCACCCCGGGGCAGTCCAGCGGCAGCCAGTCACCCGGCCAGCACTTCGAATAGTTCGGATCGTTAGCCGATGGTTTCTTGTTGTTGTTTTCCGTCGACTCGTACTCAGATTGCACCAAATGCCCGTGGTTGTCCAGACGGAGGCGGAACGACGGGAACGAGTACTCCATTCCGTCACAGAAGCGGATCTCCCCAGGACTGCCGCACTCGTATGTAAATCTGAAAGAGAGAGACCCTCATGAGACTGGATCAAGATGCCTGAGGTTTTGCACTTACCCGTTGTTCTCGTGTTCACTGCCCGTGTCGTCGGTGTCGTTGTACTCGGAGGCGAAGTGCTCCTGATCGGCGAAACGCCTCCGCTTCTCCTTGTGCGGTGGAACTATTATGTTCGATCTGGAATGTCTTGGTCGCTTGGGGGGTCGCACCTCTGGCTTGGGGGGTCGTTCAAAATGCTCCGGTCGACGGTCGTTACTCCATAAGCCCTGCTTCCACGTATTCACCAGAGAGCCGTGCAAGCCATGAATCAGCACTACGTCCGCTCGGATGGGCATCCCCGGTGGAGGCTCAGCCAAAATGTTGATCGTGCAGCACTTCTTCGCCTTTGCTTCCTCATGACTGCTCGGACCGGTTATCCGGAGGTTGCCGTTGGGCTCGCGTAGCAGCGGTGTTGCCGGAAGTACTGGACTGTCCGGTATGCTTTCGATCATGCCGTCGCGTCGCTTCAGTTTCATCATCTTCAGCAAGGGATGTATGCGGTGGGTCACTATGGGTAGATGACATGAATGCAAGGAATCAAAGGTTCGGCTGACTTACCTTGAACTGATGACAAACTCAGGGAAATGGTGTTCGCTGCATAGGCTAACGCGTTAGTTAAGGCCTGCCGGCTGGAGGCCAGGTCTCGGAGAGCCCGCAAAAATCGAACATCCCGAATACCCTTCAGGCCACGGGCGACTCCGTTCGCCAGTGGAAGCACCAATCTTAGGATTATTCCGAATGCTACTCGCATCCGGTTTTGTTGGGAGCTGCAAGAGGAAGGAAAATCCATGAGAGTTGCAGTTAATGTGCTGAAAGGAAGCAAACGCCGTGAGGATCTCGAGGATTTACCGAAGTAGATGGGCAGAAAATTCAAGTTTGAGCATTTTGCTTTACAATGGCTGGTTCCTGTGTAATTTTTGACAATACTTGAAAATTTTAAAGGAAGCAGAGCTTACTGCGGAAAACATTACATTTTCCTTCAAAATTGACCGAAGCTGTGGCAGTGAATATTTCCTCAGGGTTTGCTTTTGCGGTTAAGCACTCTTCCTGTCCAAAAGTAGGCTCATCAAGCCGCTCTTAAAGTAGCCTCCATCACGGAAGTGTCTGTGTGAATTGAAATGTCACGAGATGTCAACAAACTGCATATCCCTTCAATTGCAATTTACAGCCCATCCCCTCCCAGTGAGGCCACATCAATCGAAATCAATTGCGTTGGCTTCTCCTCGATCACATGTGTTTCATTAATGTTCTCCACTTACCTCTCCATCAATTGACCATCGCTTTCGGAGGCGCTCACCAGCTCGCTGATTGTCTCGTCCTCTTCGGCCTCGTTCAGCACCATGTCGCTCAAGTACGCATCTGACGGTGATTCATCGCCGCCCTTGTTGTTGTGGTCGATTATCCAATCAGCTTGCTCATAATCGTCACCGTCACTCAGCTCGGTATCTTCGAACTCCTCACCGTCGCAGCTCGTGTTGTTGTTGTTCTCAATTTCAGACTCTGATGCATACTCGTCTCGTGTCATGTTCGTTAGTTGAAGTCTGAGCCTAGACCTCCTGGTTTTCGCATCATCAGCGGAAGCTGTGACGACTGTTGACTTATCGGTTGCAATCATTTTGATTTCGTGCTTCGTCGTTTCTTCTGCTCGTGCGGCAACTGTCACATCTTACAAGTCAGACAAACCTGAAATGCAAGCAAAACAAAGGAATGAACTGAGTACGCTTGTCAAAGTCTGCATTTTGAAATAGGTCTCCCCCACTTTTTATTGTGCCAGCGGGACGCTAGATAAGACAAGCAATTCACTTAAGAGAGCAGATAGCTTATCGGAGTCTTATGGGTGCATTGTTTGGGGTGTAGAGTCTCGTTTAGGAAGTCGTCGGGGATTTGTGGGTGAAGTAGTTTCTTGAACCCACTAGGGCATAGATAATTTTAGAAGTGACCAGCGACCAAAGAACAAGGCGAACTTGTTGCTAAGTGGTGACGATGGGGTCTTCGATGCGTAATTAATTGATCGTGTTCGCGTGACGTGACGAGGAGACAAAGGAAAGCGAAATGAGACGACAAAATTATTGGATAAGGTGAGTGGGGTCCCTGACATTTCATGGTAGAACGGAGCACTAATAATAATGGTAAAGGGCAATATCTTTAATGTCTTTGTGTGACGTAACAGGAAATGTGATACACAGTCCCATTCCACCCACTTCGAGATAAAAAATAATTCTCTTGCAAACGCCAAACATTAACAAAAAAACTAGATCTTGGAATGTTAAGGAGCCTTCAATTTTAACACGGTGGAAAAGACCATGCTTATGGTAGAGTTCACACGTCAGAGGGTCCTTTAGCAGTCAAGTTCTACATTGTAGTACGTAACGCTCAAGTTGCACCGCTTGTCGTAGGGCAAGAAAACACCAACTTCTGGTTTTAACTACTCACAAGAATTGCCACTAAATAGACATGTTTCAAAGATACATTTGCACATGCAAACGACGTCACTTTTTCCCGACAAAGTTCAAAGTATGCGCCGATGTTGGAAGTACCCCCTTCTCTTATAAAACAGTAGCATGAGAATACGAACTGCTTCTACAACTCTTCTATATGCGAAGCGTTGTCCTCGTATCTCATGACACTCCTGTAAGAGATTTAAGAAAGGGAGCGCCATGTGGTCGCTTTTTATTGCACTTCTAGACTTGTGAATCGCGTCATTTAAAATCACATCCGTAACATAATAACGTGCCAACGCAAATACTGATGTAAGCAAAGACCATTCGGTACGATAGTATGTACCAGACCCAGAAGACGACCTTACTAGAGACTACTGTGATCGCCGTGGCGTAGTGGGTAAGTGCATCGACTCGGACGCAGAAGGCCTAGGTTCGATTCCCAAACGGTACATCTCACGTTTTTTCACGGCGCTACCTTTTTCGAGGTGCTGACAACACTCACGAGCACCATTTGTCTATGAAAACCTTCTCAAATCTCGCCGTTCGAAGTCGCGAACAAACTGTAGGTCCCTTCTAGTCGTGAGAGAACAGTAGCATGCACAACACGAGGAGTTGTTGTAGAAGCTAGGCCCTAGTCCCTTGTGAGCTGTAGTGACATTCAATTATTTAACTAGAGACTCGACCAGACCTTGTGGTAAGTCTCCTTGTGAAAGAATCGTGGTGGACGTGGTTAAGCCTCCGAAATCGTGGTCAGAGCCGAGATAAGTGTACAATGCTGACTTGTCTCAGACAGATAATTTAAATTAGGTGACTATTGGAACTTTATCGTTCCAAGTCACTATGAAGTTGCACTCTAACCGTGTGCTGTGACCTATAGAACGACAGATAAGGGCTTCATCAAGACGGAGAGAATTTCCCTAAAGCATGAACTCGGTTTGCTGCTTGGGCAACTAAGGCGACTAGCCCTGCGTTATGTTCTGTTATGGAAATGTTATGGAAAACAAGTCTGTGGTATAAGAATGCAGAGGCAACTAATCACGTATATAAAATCTCGCTTCTTTACAACTTGATCCGTTTTTATTTTCAATGGCTAGAAGTACGGTGAATCTTGCCTCTGTTGGACATCCGCAGAAACACTAAAATTGCCCTGTCCGCACACCGCGTCTTTGATTATACAAAATACAGAACTGTCGCCTTGATGATATCTAGTCTCCTAGGTCAGCCTTCCATTGTCAGTAAACATAGATGTCCTTTGTGAAAAATTTCAGTGTTCTTGTGTGCCAAATTGAACTATTTGATCGAGACTTGTACTTGAGCATTTTACGCGCCTTTATCGCAACAAAAATCCTTTCCCTATCAAAGTCTGACGCATTTACCTTCTTGGAAAGCGAACAAAGAACACGTCAAAGATTCACAACTTCACATATACCTGCCAATTAAACACCGTGTAGAAAGAAACTTATCTCAAGTTGCTCATAAATAGATTACCTACTGAAAAGCTGATGTCGAACGATAACCAAACAAATGAACAGTAGTCACATAGACGATCACCTACGCCCTCAAGAAACAAACAAAAACCCAACAGACACCGCAGTCTAAGCGGCACAAGTATAATCCCTGAATTCGGTTACGTAAAGTTTGCTGCACTCACCGATTCACAGACTCACTTATGAGTTACACTGACATGCATGACAACTGAAGGCATATCATCGATTTCGTAATCTAATAAGCTTTCATATCGCAGCCAACTTCGGCGCGTATGATTGACTTATTGTGGGTTGTTGTGAAACACCCACTCTCACGTGTATCGAACTGATCGGTTTGGAGGTAAGCTGTTTGAAGGTCAGAGACAGTTTCGTTTGATGTTCAGCTGTTGGGCGAGGACAGTTTTGTCTTGTTTTTCTTCACTTGGCTGTCAATGAGACAGTGGAATTTGTGTGTGGACATCAATTCTGCGGTAAACAAACTCCACGATGATCGAAAAGGGCGTAAGCAAATACAAAGTGTTGAACTTGAGGTTTTTAAGTGTATGTCCAATTTATGTGAATGACGCGTCAGGACTCCTTCCACAAATGTAAAATTTGTTTAAGCAATGACCAGTTTAAGAGCACAGGTGTGGGGTGGGAGATAAGATCTCAATCCTACATGACATTTTTCCTAAATGTGTCCTGCTGTAGTATGTGCGAAAGTGAAAGAAAGCCAATTTCTGACCTCTACTACTTTAAAAATCGCTAGATGTGCTACTCACGCATTGCCCAAAGTTGCCCTGACTTTGGAAATCCATTTTACAATCCTCTCTCTGTCTCCACTCAATTCGGAATGAATAATCGATTCCGATACAAAATGCTCTTTCAAACGGGAAAAACTTCACGGAATTCCATAACGATTTATAAGCCTCTCAGATGACAGTGTATCAATTAAGGATTTCTACGTGCCCTTAGTCTGAATCAGTGTGCAGTGCCCCAAATTAACTGTGCGCTTGCCTCCAGGGTCTGCGGACATCCCAAGGAATCTGTAATCTAGACACACTTGAACTTGATCGAAGCATTCATCTTAAAACAACCCACAGATGAAATGTTTTACAGCGAAAATTCCTTGGAATCTCTGATTTATTGCCCCATAGGAATAGAGGACAAAATGAAACCAAGAATTGGCAGTTGAATCTGTAGTTGGAGGGAAAATGTGTTGAAAGTATTGCTGGCACGCTTCCACTTTTCGTTTTTGTGCATTTGTGGGGCACATACGCACTCGGAGCCACATGCAGTGCAAGGAAATCGTTGGGTGTGGGTGGCGTATACGTAACTTTTTGTTTTTTTTTTTTTTGTTGCTCATGCAATGTGGGATGTGGCTATTGTATTCCAAAATGATGCCATCTGCATTATTGTCCTTTAAAGTTATCCTTTCAGTGATTTGTAGAGCACTCCCACAGAGACGATTTCTGGAGAGGATTTGTATACGACGACGATTTTATTCTTTTTAACGACTTCCTCTCCTCGTCCTGTGTTTTGTGTGCGTTGCTGACAAATTGCTGCATTTTAAAGGCAGAGACTGATGATCCAAGAAGGGTGTAGTTGGAAACGTTTTTTTTGCAGAATTGTTTGTGCGCTGGAATGCCGAAGAATGAATGCGTGATCTAGATCAGCACTATTTCAAGATTGAACTGGACTGAGTACGGTTTCGGGGCTGGACTTTCATTCATCTAGAGTTGGTAACAACACTTAAAAACAACTACTTTTCTTCTCAACTTGGAGTTGACAAAAAGACTACATACATATATGTCCCCTCTCCTTGTGATAGCACGCAAACCACGAATAGTTGCTAAAAAAACTAGACCCTGTCCCTGTATGGACTGTTGTGCTACTCAATGCATTTATAAAATGACGAGTTTATTGTCTACAGAAACCCCTTCAGACTTATTTAAAGGTCATCTGTTTACAACGTCATCAATTCTCGCGAAAATAAATGCCCTAACTCCCCACTAAAATAACAAATCACCTCCTTAGCACCGATGACATTGCCAGGACGTCACAAATGACACTTCGATTTATGTCATTTATCGACTACACAAATAGACCCAAAATGTCTTACCCCCTTTGTCATGTTTCTCCTTCCCTGCGTTCGCTGTTTTCCTTGCCTTGATACATTTTGATTGCATGACCAAATTAATGATCAATTTCAATTAGCCATACTCGTTTCGTTTTTTTTTGCTCACTCACCATCCTCCAGTCAAGCTTTAATTGAGCACTGAATTTTGGGGGAGAACAGAAAAAACGAAACAAAGCAACCCTTGTGGTGATTCTGTGGCGGGGCGCCACTTCGATCTAGGAGATATAATTTCTGGCGTGCCTGGATGTCGTTAATTGAGAGATGAAGTTGAGGAAGCAGAAGGATGAGCAAATTGAATTACGTGAAAGAAAATATTGTTCCTTAAATGGATTCCTTAGAAGTGTGATCAAAATACTACTACTCGACGTTGAAAAGTTGAAAAAAATGTTGATGATGGTTTTTGAGTGGACACGGGAGGAGAGGGAATACATGTGTTACTTGTGATTTTTTCTGAAAGTCGGGGAAAAGTGTTTTAAGCCTGGAACTTTAGTATTCCTTGGCTTTTTTGTCGAAAAACAAGACTGAAATTATTGGCTACTTACGCGAACGTATCCCAAAATGAACCATTGTATTGACACTTAGTCACTGTCCATCCCTAAATTTGGCTTCTCATTGAGGGTCCGTATTTCTGTGACAACTTTAGTCGGTAGATGATCCTAAGTCGCGCAGCAAATATCTGCTGTGTAAAGCGATACTTTGAGTTAACACTGAGAGCACATAGAGTTTTTGTGTTACTCTGTGATGGATAAGAAAAAAAAAGTGCTCCACCATCCATTGATGTAGTAGTCCCCAGGGGTCCTTGGTTTTGTAATGAAAGAAAGCCAATACGGGTCAGTCAAGGAGCGGAAGTGAAAAAGTTTCCACTTCTTCTACGCCTATGCAACTGTTGCCGTAAATAATTGTTTTGCATGTCACCAATTCCATGCCGGTCAAACCACCCGGATTAGAGTGAAGATCTCTTGAGATCAAAGATAAGAATCTTCTTCAGTTCGCTAGGCCCTTGAAACAACCTCGCTTTGATATAAGTGAGCACTCATTCCTGACATCTGGGACAAAGAAGGCGTTCGCCCCTTAAATCCTACAGAAATCGTTCGCCGGGCGGTTTAATCTCTTGGCCATTGCACCGATGGCGCAGTGATCATTGCAAATGCTGCACTCCAAGCGATCAATGGTTTCGGGCTTATCGGTGATTTCGCGTATCCCCACAGAGAATAGTCAAGCGGAGGTAAATCACATGATCTTGGAAAACATGTATGTAACGTGATACTATGTGGTTACCAAACGTTTATTTCAATTAATCAATTGTATTGCGAGCTGTGTCGCATGTTGCGCCGTCTAGTTACAACCACAGCTCCTGCATATCGTAGTTGTTCAATGAATGAACGTTAAGTCGTTTTGGCAAGCAAAAAAACTGCAGATCCGTTCAACTCGCTGTTGCCGAAAAAGCTAGGCACTGGTCCTATGTGGCCTGTAGTACCACTCAATCAGTTTTATTATGGTAGCCCGAGGGTCTTGTGGCTGAAATATTTGAATGTCCAAAATGTTCGGACTGTCAGTTGCGGCAGGCCTGCACTCTGAGAGGTGATTTGGCGGCAGAGTTTTTGATAAGGCGTTGCAAAGGTTGAAGGTGAAGCATCATTTACAGTCCCGCTTTAGTTATATCAAGACAGACTAGGCATTGTACTTTACTTAGATGACTGAGGCAGGAGTTGCTGTTGACCTGATCCCCCCAAGCTAAGGTTCTGCAACCTGTTTTTGATGGTTAAGCGGTTAAGTTAGGAGGCGACGCACTTACCTATTACGTGGTTAAAAAATTTATTAAAACACTTCCTGAAATCCAAGATGTTGTAAAAGGAACCTCAAAGGTTTTTGGTGGCACAGATGCAACTTTTGACTGGATGCACATTCCGACTTTCAAGGGTAGACTAACATAAGTGTCAAGGAGATGCCTTGTTAAAAAAGGTTTGACTTTCTCAGTCAATCAGGGGTCGTTGCCTTCGTGAATCTTTTTGAAGTTTTCAGAACTAAAATTCATAAGCTTTATTTTGTGACACAAATCCGATATGCTACCATAGAAGATGCCGGTTTTTAATTGCACCAGGAACACACGACTTGGTTACAATTTCTAATGCTGCTTTCAGGGTCTCAACTAACCACAAGATATAAAATATGGCGTTGAGTAGGTCCAGTCGGTGCAAGAAATTGCTCGTAAATATTTTCAATTTTATCGTACCTCTAGTACTTAGGAAGCTGTATACACAATGCATAGCTACACACAATTTGCCACTGGTCAGATTTACTTCATAACGCAAGCAACATCATAAGAGTGTGCCTTTATGCCAAAACTTATGTTATATCTGAAGCTGACATAATACATTTACGAGAATAAGGAAGATCCCCACAAAAAAATTCAGTTCCAATATCATTTCAAGAATAAACAAACTATAGCTTAAAAAACGTCACAAATTCAAAACAAAACAAACAACACATTATCGCCACGGTTCGCCAACCTACACAGTAACCTTGAATGCAAACCGCCGTAGCAAAGTACACCAATGACTAATGTCATGCAGCAAGAAAAAAAACCAACATGCGAAAACTACACAAATTCCGCAAATTGTGCAAAAATTAAAATTCTCAATTCTTTGCCGCATCTAACCTTCCACCGTATGCCGATAAGAACGTCGTTTATTTCCGACTTTCAGTGCATACAGTACCCTCTCGCGTGGGCTGCATGTACAGGCAAAAACCCGGAAGCTAAATAGTCTACAACCCTTAAAAGATGTATACATGGACTTTTTTATGTCAAAGTTACCACTCAAGACGGAACGTGACTCCCCCCACTTGTCAACTGTGGGATTTCTCTAGTATCTAAATTTACACAGTGTCTCAAGTCGGCTTACATATTGTCAACACAGGTTCTTGGTTTCATAACAGCGCATCAATGGTGGTGGGAATGCGCTCAAAACAACCATACGTCACAATTTACATAATTAATGAGAAGAAACTGCTTAATGGGACACACTCAACCGAATCGCAGGTGCCCAAGGGAGGCGCTAGCGACAACAAGTGACACAACAACAGCGCCCAATGACCATGAACGAATGTGATCTAATTCCCGGCATTTTGTTATGTATTCACTCACCCCCACCCCCACCCCGAGATACACACACAATCTGTGTGCAGAGTTCAAAACACAACTGAAATCCATGCGATTTAGTTATACCAAAAAAAAGGAAACAACACCGAGCCAGATTACATATCAAATGACACAATTACTTTTCGCATTTGGCACACGCCCAGGCATACTCACGTTTGACAGAAGAAAATCAGCGATTTGTTTGTTTTCTTCCTCTTGGATGCGAAAATTCAACAAAGTCAACCACCCGCTTGTAAACACTTGACAGACTTCCTGCCACAAACGATAACTTATTAGGGTTGCTGCACGCTTATTGATACTATTTGCTTTTATTGCGTAGATGAATATTTTTCTTTGTACAGATAGAGGTTTCTTGAGGTTGCGCAGTTATGTCATTTAATTTTCATCGATGTAACAGATAAGAAGAATTCACAAAACTAACTGAAGGTAAGGAAAACAAAAAATAAAAACCAAAAAAAAAACGGTGGGTGCCCAACACTCTACGCTCTCGCTTAGAATTCGATCGGCCGACTTGATTTGACAACCGTTCTCGGAGAATTTCGCGATAAAACTGCGAAGCTAAATTTCATTACCAGCCCAGTGAATGCATTCACTATTATTATCCAACGTGTTGTGGCGACTTGTGTGTATCTGACTACATTGACAGAGACAGAACAGAAACCCTTCCAAACATCACATGGCGACAAGTTCTTTGGTCTATGTGTGCGCCGCGCCGTGCCGCGCTGTGCTGTGCTGTGCTGTTCTACAGCTTAGCGTGGACGTAAGCTGTGCTGTGTCGATAGTTGGTTGCAAAGTCGTTGTTGTTCATTAGGCTCTATTTGGAGGGGTGGGGTGGGGGTAGAGTTTTTCTCATTCTTCTACTTGTTTTTTTCCTGTATTTTCTCTCTTTAAAGATGAGGGAAGAGAAAAGTAGGAAATGCCACCCCCTGGGGGATGATAAAGACGAGCGTGATGGCGCTTGATATAGACACACAGATGCCAATGTGAAGAGGCACCGAATGCAACCATCTGTAGCTCCTAAATGGGCTGTTTGTGGGAGATGAGGATGATACAAAAGAACGATGATGATTTTCTATATTTTCACACCCTCCCTTGTGTTGCTTTTTTGAACTGCGGTGCACGAAAAACGTGCTGCAGTGATAATCGATTAAATTCTAATCTGCGTGGACTGTCTGCTTAAAGTCCACAAAGTGGGGAAATTCAAAAGATTTTCGCGTTATCGCAAAGATACGCACATTTATCGAATTTAATTTATTCGAATCTATTCGCCTCCACATTTGAACATATCTAAATCGAGAGAGGAGCGAATGAATTAGTCGAGATGTTTCTAGATAAGCCACCGACGGTTTCATCGCAACAATTGCATCTAATTCACGTTGTGAGCGCGATTTCTTTTTCTCTTGTTTTGTGTGAACAAATAGAGTCTGATGTGATAATTTAGGTGTAGATGTGGGAGAGTATTGCGCAGCTGCATTCGCGGTGGCATAAACTGGTGCACAACGTGCTTGGATGACGGAGAAAATGCACGTTGAACTGATTGATTTGATGACTTATTTGAGGGTGCACGGTGGGTGGTTGAGTTATTTTGCGCTTTTGAGATGTATGTATATGCGTTCCAGGAATGAAAGCAAAGACTGTAGACTGCATTTTGTTTGGGAGAAGTTTCCTTCTGGGAAACCATTGCGCGTCAAGCTCCCAAATGATGTAAGTAAGTAGATTTATAAATGACAATACGCAGGTGATGAGCGAACCTGACTGGTACTGATGGTACGATCAGAGCCTGTAGTCTGTTACCATGGAAGGTCTGGAGCCATTCAAACCTTGTTTCAGCCAGACCATGATATTAACCTCCAAATGGAAGTGTCGCCATTGCTGCGGCTTAAACGCAAGATAGGAAGGTCTAGCTCAATAGAGCGAATGGACTCCGTAGCTCCTTCGGCCCGAAGAGTCTTTAATTCTGAACCATTGGAGATCGAACGAAAGAAATGGCGCTCACAAATGGAAAAGGACTTCAACCAACTTGTGTGTGTGCACAATTGGAGGCATCTGGCGAACGAAGATCATGCTCGCTGTAAAAGCTTGTTGCTTCGTACTTTACCAGAGGCTATGCTTCCTTCACAAAGTTGTCAGAATTGAAGTCAACGAATTTGCAGCCTGAAATATTGTTATTCACTGGAACTGTATCACAGACTAGAGACTTAAATTTGTGTTTCCATATTGATTTCGCGGTACAACCTGTTAATTTCCACTCCTCCAGAAGCTACAATCAAAAAGGGGACCAAACAGAATACAAAGGAATTTCTTCTTGAAGCGAGTTGTATCTGTCACATGCTGTAGAACTGGAGAATCTTTTCAAGAAGATGTCAAGAAAATCGCACAACAGTGCGTCACCTTATCAAAAATCTTCATTGCAATGAAATGTCTTAATGAAATCTTTACAGAAGTTGACGGAGTAAGTTAGGCTTGTTTTGCGACACAATTATACACCAACTTAAAGTCGGCAAATTGATGGTGGGTTTCAACTTAAAACTGCAGAGTCTTTTCCAAGATCTGCAAGCAATGTGAATATTTAATTCATGGCGGATTTAGGTGACTTTATCATAGGCAGAGGGGTCGCCGCGGCGTAGTGAGTAAGTGCATCGACCCGCACGTCGAAGGTCTAGGTTCGATTCCTGGACAGAACACTTAGCACCTTCACGTCACCACATCTTTCGAATTGCTGACAACACTCAAAGAGTACTAATTGTGTACAAGAAGCCAAGAATATGTCAGAAACAGTCAAGGAATGATGTCACAAACTAAACAGTTCTGACAAACTATCAAACAGTTTAGGTTGCTGGAACATAATCCAGCAAAAATAGATCATCAAACTGTGACAGTGTTGAAATTTATAAATAACACCAAGAATTTGCATCAGTTGTCCTTCATACATAAACAAACAACACCCACCAAGCCGTCGAAAGTCCCCCGGCCCCCCCATTAACACGTAATTTAATCCAAAATTTCGATCAGATTCTCACCTCAACGAACATCACAAACGATCAAGAGAATGAACCCATCGTGCCATTAAAGTGTTATTTGCGGCCTTACGTCAGTTTCAGTGACATTGAAATTTTACAAATGAGAGAGGAATGACAGGAGACATTTATGTCAGTGTGTCAGGGGGGGAATTTAAATACAAAATAAAATGTTTTGTTTTCACTCATTTTTTGGTGACATTTTGGTGACAAAAAAGATCGCCCTTAGTAATCGTCATCAAAGTGAGAAGCAAGCGGGAAGATTTACTTTGGCCATGACTGCTATGGCGGTGAACTTTAGACAGATAAGAGACAAATATCTGCGGCGCAATTATTGAAAACGAGGAAGCATAATTGATTACAAAGTTATTTTCAATTTTGATCACAATTCGAAATCTTATCATCGTTTCAGTAATTAATTTCTTTTTTCAAGCTTGACGTACACGTTTTCTATGCCCCACGAGCATAGTTACAAGCACCTCTTGACATGAAGACTGATAAGTTTTCATAAGAATCGTAATCACAGATGTGGACATAATTTTGATTTTGCAACCGTCCACCCATGTCCATCTCGGACAGAATAATCAACATTTTCCGCACGTTACACCAATTACTGTGCCATTCAACGAATGACATCACAAGAAAATATACATTTTCCCCCACATCAAATTTCCGACCTACCCCAAAATGACATTTTTATTACCAACCCTCGTGTCTTCGCCATCCAGGCTGGCAGATATTCTTATCTTCCCCCCATAGACTGAAAAAAAAACTCCACAAAACTGGCAATAAAGTCTTATCTCGTGTTCGCAAGTTCAGACTGTCAAAATCCGTTTCGATGACTTTTCGCAGATTAAAGGTTGCAAGTCAAATAAAACGTGACCGAGTGACAGCAGAATCTGTCAACGTGGCGACGACATTGTTGCAATTTTCACACTCACACAAATGCCTGTCAATTGGTTCTAATTAAGTGCAGAGTAAAAATTTTTCGGAAATAAATTTTCCATCAGACAAATTCTTCTCCGTCGTCGACTGCCAGGTCATTAGCACAGTTATTACCAACACTTAGATAATAAAACCAACAGCAACAACAAAAAAGTAATAAACATAAAAACAAAGAGAGCTCGTCTTCAATGCATGCACGGGGAATGGGAAAAATTTGACGGCAGAAATGAGAAGAGGATTAGAGTCTGAAACAAATCACGGCGAAATTTATGCGCATCAACAGCTGAACGAGTGACAGTTCGTGGTATGAATATTTATTTAATTAATTCAGCGGTGTGTCGCGTGTCTTTAATGCCTTTTGGAGAATGTGCTTGAATGCGGGGGCGTGGAGATGGTGCGAAAATAGAAATGCATGCGATACGTATTTAGAATGACACCTGCTTTGGTTCGTGAGGGACTTTTTTTTTTGAAGAAAAGTGACGGGAAAATGGATGAGGAACATTTGAAATGCAAAAATCAATGCTTGAGGAGTTTCAATTTTATTGATCTGCATTTTTGAGAAAAATGTTTCCTTTTTCTGATGACTCCCATCGGCTGTATTAACTCCTAAATATAGTAATTTGAGGTGAAGCTCGTTTCGCTCCATTATCCAACATCTCTTTTCCATCAATCTGCACTTTCCCGAAGGGCATCATTATTTATCATTATCATTGATTTAGCTATTCGTTGTCGGAGTCGCCTAGCTACTGCAAACTCTTCCCTCAGTCTTTTTATCGTTTTATAATCCCTATGCTTCTCTAGCCCAGTCGTTACATCCCTTCACGCAGCCTCTAGTGCAGACCCTTGCGTTGATGTGGTGTCTCACCAAAGAGAGTCTTCCTGTCTTACGGTGGGAGCTTCGTTTTCGGGACTTCCGCCTTCGTTGACACATTCATCCTGCTTACTGCGCTAGCACTCCAGTTCCTCTAACACGCTACACAGATTACGGACACATTACACATACACAAGTATGCACATCAGTAGCTATGCTTAAGCCAACAACGTTTCTGTCCTGTCGTCGATGTTGTTTGTTGCCTTTTGTCCTAGTTGTCCAGTTTTCGTTTGTTTCGTGTGTCTGTTAATTTGTTTGCCCTGACTGAAGTTGAACTAACTCAAGCTCCGAGGCCTTCCACCTCTGTACATACTTCTTCGTATGAAATCAGGTCACAGAAAGCAGTTCAAGGCATGGAAAGAAAACTAGCCAAACATGTATTCAGGTCGGGAGCTTTGCTTCAGCGAGCAGTGTTTATGTCCTGTCGAGGATGCTCCTTGTTGCCCAGTTTTCCATCATTTCGTATGTCTGTCTGTTCTTGACTGAAGTGGAGCTAACTCGAGCCCTTCGTGAGAAATTTCGAAGCCCAGCCTTCTACCTCTGTATTAACTTCTTCGTATAAAATTCCCGATCAGGTTTTTTGTGGAAATTTTCAGAAACTGATACGAAAACCATCAAATATTAAGGTCTGAGCTTGATACGAGGAAATAGGGTATCCTAGATTAAAATTCTTTCATTTGTCGTTTTCGTGAAGTCACCTTGTGTAGCTTATGCCATTAATTCTTATTTATTGAATTATCAAAACGATTGATCACAGCAGCAACCCCAAAATCATAAATTGAGAAAAGAGAACGCCTTCTAAGCCAATTTACGTCCCGACTCCATTTTTAACGGTCGAACACAACTTGTACCCTTGTGGTGTCATGATGTCTGTCATTGACATTGACATCTGTCAAAGTCAATTAAAAAACGCCACACATTTGCACTAGCTATGCGGACATTTTTTTTTAGAAATATCGCCTTTCCTCTGTGACATCCCAAAACTTAATTTTGACATTTGCAATAACCTGTCAATTGAATATTTGGAACTACAATACGTGATTTCCACATTAGACTAAATTTTAGGCGCAAATTGATTCAGCAAACTTTCGCATAATTGCCACGAATTCGTATCATGTCACAGCAGAGGCGCACCTTTTGACGTGCGCTTAGTTTACAAAGTATAGCTAGTTCACAGTTTTTTTTTTGAAATTGTTTAGACGTCCTCGGAATAGATTTGAATAGAACTTAACTCTTGACATGAAGCAAGGAGTGCAAACCCCGTCGAATTGAATTTCATTGAATTTCATTTCGTGATTCGTTTTTTGAGGCAATTAACTCATTCCAACGCGCGCCGGTCGCCGACAACGCCCGCCGGCTTCAATTTCATGTTACAGTGATTTTCTGCTTTGACATTGTTTGAAAGTAATATCAGCGAATGATATCAATTTCTGCGGTCAATTAAGATGAGCGATGACTGTGTGTCTGTGTGGATTGGGTTTCATCGTCTGATTGATTTCAATTCAATGCACACACACACACACACACACCATGCTGAATGTCAGTTGACAGTTGGCGAATTGGAAATGACAATTCGCCTAATCTCATCATTCTGCCAAGCCGGCAAATTGAAGATTTCCTGCGGCAAAATGAACTAACACATGTGTGCAAGAAAAGCAGAGAACGTGTGTGTGCCGGCAATGAGCTGTGCTGTGCTCTTTGTGGTGTTTTGAATGACAAGTAATTTAGATTGACAATTGAATGCAATTTTACGGAACGCTAAGATGAGCGAGACTTTATCTTTCAAATGTAATGTCAAATATCGAGGATGAACACATGCAATTGAGGTTTTTCACAAGTTGAATGACATCTCGTGGTTGCGCACGAAGTGCAGTTTCTTAAGTGACACTTCGATTGTGACAGAGGCATGTTTGCGCTTGTTGCTAGCCGCTGGAAAATATCCTTCAATTGAATCAATTAAATCATAATTTAAATAAGCACAGCAGACAAGCCACCTCGTAGACCTTGCTATGACAAGAGTGCTGCTGCGTCTGACGTTAGAG
The DNA here is from genome assembly GCA_944738645.1 of Eristalinus sepulchralis. Classification (NCBI taxonomy): domain Eukaryota; kingdom Metazoa; phylum Arthropoda; class Insecta; order Diptera; family Syrphidae; genus Eristalinus; species Eristalinus sepulchralis. The sequence continues at coordinate 4,875,915 of OX122885.1, read as the reverse complement.
GCGTTCTGAGCGCTCCTTCAGTTTGTATCGCACGCGAAACAGTTCAATTGATCTGTGACATCAGTCATTGATGGAGAAAAATTGGGTTGCATGAAGTGGCGACATTTTATGAGAAAAATGCTTTCGCCGTCAAAGGAAGATGTTCGAGTGATAGTTTTTTCTGCTTTTTTGCAGTCTTTTGACGTCTGTCATCAGTGGCCGTCTTTAAGAAAGATGAATGGTGAAGAAGACAAAAAACAGTCGAAGCACGCAACGCAAAGTTTAGTTTTGTTTTCTTTGCATAATAGATTCGAATCGGGTTATGTCGACTTTTTGAGTTGTTCGAACACAAGTGAATGCCATGAGATTTCACAATGAATGTAAATCAACGTTTGTGATTCAACGCCACAGAAGTGACAAACACATTGGCATTCGGTAGATGATTGGTGCTTGATTTGACAGATTAAAAACTGCAGTGCCGATAAAATCTTTTTTTCGCACAAGTGACGTAGCGCTTCCGCACGCGTTTTCTAAAATTTCAAAACACAAAAGTTATCGCAGTCGCCTTCTATCGCCAACGCACACCAACAGCGACTATGTCACCAAAACCAGTACTCAGCAACAAGATCATCGAACTCTGTTATCTAAAAATAAATTAATCAAAAGAAAAAAAAACTTTCCCCCTGTCGCCCACCACCACATCACCCGCGCGCACGGCACAGGGTGGCACAAAGGGGTGTGAAATCATCGCGCGCGCACACTTGCAAATTGATGTGAAATTGATTTAAATTATTTAGAACACACTCGTTGTGTGTACGGTGGCCCCATACGCACGAAGTAAACGCTGATTTATGCGCGAATGCACTTTGCAGCGGTTCGCGCATCACTTGTTGCATGCAACGGTCACATGCTCGCCAGCGCAATGACGCTGGACCGTAGAGACACGGCGTTGCAGTGATGCCGGCAGCAAGCCAACTAAAAGCACACCAACCATTGTGTATAGGAGCCATGTGAAGGCCAAGCTATGTTAATAGTTTTGACATTATACGTGAAGTGAGGGGCGAAAGACTGGTTGCTGGTGGCTTTGCATGTCTGATAGCAACGGAGAGAGAGAGAAATACGAAATAAATGATAGTTGTCGAGTGTTTGGATTTTTTTGTTTTTATTTGCATTCGCTGTTGCGTGCAATCTGGCTTATTCCGCAGTTACTGCAGTTCGCGGTGCTGCGCCTTGAATTGCGTTCAATTGAAGTGAAGTGCCTGAACTGATGGACTCAATGATTTATTGTGAATGCGTGCAGCTCTGAAATGAAGTAGGTCCTTTTATTGATAAGCTGTTGAGGAATTAGAATAATTTAAATCAATTGAAAACGTTATGAATGATATTGTAGGGGGAAAGGATGGAATTTATTGCGCAGTTTCTTATTTTCTATGCTCAGTCGGACTTTGAATAGTTGTAGAGTGTTGTACGCCATCTTTGCAATATTCAAGAACATGAGAAAAGCGACTCCATTTTGAAAATGAAATTCGAGGTTGAAACTGTTCATACTAACGTTATGGATACACTTGCGACAACTGATTGGTAAAAACAATTTTTTGATGGTTTGGCCGCACACTTCAACAACCAATGTCTCACGTTTAACTTTCAGTTCCTCCAGTGACGTCGATTTTTGGCAAGGATCTTGGATTTTGCTCCAAGAAAGAGTTGAATACTTAAACCAGACAATTAGACCACAGACGTTACAGGTGCCTATTACTTAAGCAGAGAGTGATCCAATCTCACCTTATACTGGGATTCTGGACATAAGAGTAGCTTGAACAAGAAAAGATCCCAAGAATTAGCGAGAAAAAATTTAAAATTGATGAAATGGCCAAAAGATCTGTACTTACTGACCATGTAAGAAGATTAGGCATCCCTTAATACTCGTAATACAAATAAGAGATGTTGTACCGAGACAAGAAGGATGAAATTGTTCTTCACTACCTTGGAGTCCGCTTTCTTGCAACAGTGAGAAAGATAACGACTGCTGACTACTTCTACAACAGCCTTTGGGATCTACGCGGCGTCAGATCACGTCAAAGACTTCTTCTACTACTGCCTTGAGGATCTAGCCGATGTCAGACAGTGGACACGAGCAAGGAATACTTAAAGGAAAAAACTTGGACAAGCTAGTGAGGTATGAGACCATAGGTACATACTTCTTTTTTTTAAAGAACCGGAAATAGGCAGCCTTCCCATCATAACCTTGGTTCTGTTCGTGGACATTCAGCACCTTTGCTGAAGCAGTGACCTCAAACCGGCAAGACGTAAGGGATTGGTTGCAAAATGTTAATTTGATGAAACAGAAAGAAAAGACGACGAGACATTAAGAAACGCTTATGACTGTTCAGAAGGGTTCATGCCAAGACGACGAAACGTAAGGAATCCTCTATGCCTTTGAAATGGATCTGCGTAAATGTTTTCTGTCTTCCTTCTGAAGTTTACGCGAATAGGATAATCAAACGACAAGTTTTTCTATTAAAGCATAGGCGAACAGGCTAATTATTTATCTATAGACTGAGTCTCCTTTGTCTCATTTCTAGAACAAATGAGGAAGTTATTTGAATTTGAAGTCCATTCCGAGACATGCCAAATCTCTTGAGATAATCGCACACATTTCATGATAACCCAAAGAGGCTGAAGTTTGAAAAATCAGAAAGCCTGAGATATGAATTCAATTAAAATACAGACCGGGTTATCGAGGCAATTGAAAAGATAATCCAAATTTGGCAATGATCTCAGAATTTTGAAAAGAAAGATCTAAAAAGAATTTACCAAACAGAAAAGTGTACTTTCAACGACTTAAAGAGTACGAAAATTAAGTTTTTCTTCTCTAAGGATATTTGAAAAGATGATGCGGTGCCCTTGAGAGTGTCCTCCTGATAAGTTGGGTCGCATAACTGCAGCCAGAAACTTTGAAAGTTGAGCAACACTCTCCCTCGTACTCTCTTGTGGACTTTGAATACGATCTTATCAGATGACGCATACTATAAGAACATATTTAATTCCATAGGGGAATTGTTGCCTTTGTAAATTGAGCACTTCAGCGTATCTTTGTAAAAAGACGTTTTTAAACAATAATCTGTAACAAACATCTACAACACAGAAAAACTATAACAAGTTCTGCGACTGATCGCCTCCCAAGTGACCCTGTCATTTGTATCCAAGCGCCAATTACATCCACTTTTATACTAGACTGTACGTCAGCACGGCGTTACAAATTAGCGCAAATAAAAAACCGTCTAGACCGCCTCTACAGTGTTGATTCAAAACATTTACAAGTACCTAGCTTACTGCAGGCACACCTTGTCATTCATCCCACGACCAATGACGTAATCAACCCCCTAACCGACCCACAACTCCGGTTGTCAAATGATCTCATCTAAGCGCGCTTGGAGATTGAATTTCATCAAACTTAAGACAGACTTCCTCATTGCCAAATATGAAACGATTTACGAAAATCAACGTCTCAAGCTTTAGCGCAGTACACACCTCCAGCGCCCATCCAATCAAGTCTTCACGATTCAAGGTCCACAGAAGTCAGTCGCTCTCTCGGTCAAACAATAGCCTATTCAAAGGAATCTAATCTGTACGCCGTATTTCGGCCCATAAACCGACTTTTACGAGCAACATGTGCTCAAGTCTTACAGTCCGCTGGCTTGAATCTTATATAAGACCACGGACAGCAGGTCTTATTTACTAAAATTGAGTATTCACACGAAATATAGTTTCTTTTCCATTTCTACACATGCACACTTGCCCACCACCACCACCAACGCCAACTAAGCTCACATTCGCTAATAGAATTCAATCAATTAGTGAACTTACTTTTGTATTTAAAAAGCCCTCACTAGGCGATCGCAACCACCGACAGCGACATAGTCCATCCCACTCTGTCGCACTGGACTGATGCAAAATCGGAAAAAAAACTCACTTCTCAGAGATACTGATAAGAGGGTCTGTCGTGTGTCTCCTCTTTGGGTCAATGCTTTTTTTCACTTTATCACAAACAAGATCGTTTCCACGGCACTCTGGTGGCGGGGATTGAAATGAATCACAAACAGGATAGTTTCCAGCGAAATATGAATTTTTTTCTCTCTAGTTTTCAACTTGAAAACGAAAGAAAGATACGTTCTGACTTTCCGCGTATACACAGACGACAGATAGATAAGGTGTGAACAAGGAACCGATCGCGTTCTTTGTTTACTGCGTATTCTGTTGTGATGTTGTAATGCTGTTTGGGGGGAGGGAGAAGCTCCCACACCAAAAAAAGAGAGAAAATACTGAACAAAGAGAGAGTAACGAGCACCCTGTTGCTGCTGGTGGAGCTCCGAGTTCAAAAGCGCGAAAAGCTGATTTGACTCGCTTCGGCGTTCGCAACAAACGTCCGAACTAGTCCGCCTGTCAGCTGTTACTACGGTTCGTGTTTGCTTTCGCTTTTGCCTTATCCATGAGGTTGATTGATATTTTTGTTTCTGGCACAAAAGCAAAATAAACAACTTCAGAACGAGATATCTGATGGGATGGTGGCTTTGTGCGGGAGCGTGTGTATCCACAAAGCGCGTGGTACCTAATCTCTTTGGATTCTCACGCAAAATATATTTTTAGGTTCTTTTTTATTTTGTTTTGTTGGGGTTTGTTGATTAGATTGGTGGTTAAGAGAGAGAGAGAGAGACAAATCTGTGGTTCTCTCTTTGATGCTATCAGATGAGCTTTTGTGGAAGACAAAGCTTGTGTTGTGGAACATTTGTGTCACAATAGTGGATTTCCGAAGAAAGACATCGGAAGTGGTTGCGAGGAAGTTTTTCGGTTTTATTTTGAAAATCATTTAAGGCTTGTGCCGCGTCTCTGTTGAGTCACAAAGGACGCAGGAAAATGAAAACTGTTTGCAACCACAAGGGACTAGGGCCAAGATTCTTCAGCAACAACAGGTTTTGTGCGGGCTATTGTGGTCGCCGTAGTGCAGTGGGTAAGTGCGTCGACCAACACGCAGAAGGTCTAGGTTTGATTCCCGAATTAGTACACTTTGGTAAGAAGTTGTTGAAACACTGGTTTCGTTCCGCAAAGGTTGACAACAGGGAACAGTTGCCTGTGTCCATTTTAAAATAAAAACTGCTTCTCTGGCGATGTTTGTGCAAGAGGTTGGCCTTTCTTTGAGTGGACATACAGTTCAGGGTGGACTAGGGACCTCCAGCGTGTGAGTCGACAATCACTGCTTCACTGCAGAAAGTTGTAGTTCTTCTTCTTCTTCTTGTGGCGCTAAAGTCCGGGGTGGACGTGGTCCTCAAACAACATGCCTCTCCAGCCAGCAAGGTCTTTTGCCAGCTGCCACCAGTTGCGCACTCCAAGTTGGTTGAGGTCCTTCTCCACTTGTGTGCGCCACCTTAGCCTCGGCCGTTCTCTGTTGCGTTGTCTCAATGGCTCAGATTCGAAGACTTTTCGGGTCGGAGCAGTGGTGTCCATACGCTCTACATGGTCTAGCCATCTTAAGCGTTGTATCCGAAGACGCTTGACTAGGCGCATGTCGCTGTACAGCCCATAGAGTTCGTCGTTGAATCTTCTTCTCCAGATGCCATCAACGCAAACAGGACCAAAAATCGCACACAAAACTTTTCTCTCGAAAAGCCTAAGGGCTTCCTCATCAGCGTCGTAGTAAACAGTTTTCATTTTGTTCAAGCCCATGCTTGGTTGTTCGTATCTTTTAACAAAGCGAGAAAAAGAGCGTATTGTCCAATTAGTGCCCCTCAATCATAGAACTGCTTACCAACCTTAAACTTGAGCAGAGGCATGGATTCTCTGTTGATACAATAAGACGACTTTTAAAACACGTTGAGCATCATAGCCAACTAGCCCGTAGCTCTCTATTTCAGACGCCAACTAAGAGAAGCGAATGGTTTTTGAATGTGTTTCCATTCAGTTTTGGAATAAGGACATTTTTTTCTCTAATCAGAACAAGTTTTGTGTATTCGATAGAAAGGGGAAAAGAAGGAGAACGGTGGGCACAGCGTTTAAAAAAGAAAATTCACTTCCAACTGTCAAACAAGATGGTTGTGTGATCATGGTTTCGCGGGTGCATGTTAGTCAACGGTGTAGGAACTCCCTTCGAATCTTCACCAAGGAAAGAAAAGAGATACAAAAATAAGTTATCACATGTTCAGTATATTTTCTTATAAATATATAAAAAAAGAATCTCATATAGTTTCCTTACAAAAACAAAAAAAAACTGTTACAAAAACAATTGTCTTCATATTTCTTTCCTCGAATCCCACTTCCGGATTCCACATTTTCAATGACTCACATTCGACGACGAGGGTTAGTCTGCGACTAGTGTCTAATAAATAATTTAACATACAAATAAACAATAACAATACTATGACATAGAATAGAATACAATTTGAGTTACAAACAAAAATAGAATGATGCAGTCTTGGAGTTGCGAAGCGGTGCAGGCATTACGACAGGCAGCAACGTAGCATTTTCGGGAGTCCTCCCTCCTAGCCGAGGAAGTTGACCAAAACAGCTGGAAACAGTGACCAGAAGTTGAAGTTGGTGGTTGGGAAGTTCGGTGTGGTTATGGAACGGTGGCTTGGAATGGAAATGTCCACTACGTGCGTTTTGGTTGGCTTTGGATTCATTGATTCATCGATCACTTGTAGGAGTCTGTGGTAGAGGAAGGATTGCCTGAATATCGGCTTGCTCAGGCTGAGATGATCATCCTTAAGGATGTAAAAATCACCATGGCCCAGCCACGCGGACTCTTCGGTCACTATTCTCAGGGGGAATTTGAATGTTGTCAGCATGGTTGGAGTGCCTTCGGCGATGCTAACCACGTTTACATTGCGGAAGCATGTGCGGAGGCAATGCATGAAGCGATTGTGGAGATCAAGTAGTTTGGGGCTGTTCTCTTCCATTTCCTTTACTTCAATGGACGGGGAGAGGATCATTTGCATGTGCTGCTTCCATTTGGCGATCGGTGAGCCTCTGTGTGGGGTTCCAAGGAAGACTATGCCCTTTGTGTTCTTCGCTATTTGGTGGACTTGTGGATCGGCGTCACCGTTGGCTTTCATTAGCATAATCTTGGTGAGGATGCCACCCATGGAATGGCCGATCCATACAATGGGACGGTCTTCGCCCACTTTGGACTTTGTCATGCGTTCGAGCAGACTTGCAGCTCTCACCTCGATATGTCCCTGACCCTTCTCACAGGGGCAGTACTTTGTGAAGTTCGCTGACCATTCTGACACGGCCGATGTGTAGTCGATGCCAAGGATTCTGCAGGGAAAAACGTTGCATTAGAAATTGAGACATGGCTAAGAGTGTTCACTGATCTTACCTCATGTTTGGATAATCCTCTGGCAGCCAATCCATCGGCCAGCAGTTTGTGTATCCGTCATTATCTTCGTTTCTCCAGCGGTTTCTAAAGCGGAACAGAAATTAAATTCGGTTCGAAGTGTCAGATGTTTTTGGCAACATACCCGCTCAAACTGAATTGTCCTTCACAGTTTTCGTTCGCCTTCAATGGAATGTCTGGATGAACCACCTCCCACTCGGGACTCAGTTCGGCAGAATCCATGAGTGTCTCCACGAGTTCTTTTGTGGCAACGTCGCTGATGTCCACACCAGCTTTGTTCTTTGCTCCATTCAGTCCGTTCTTAATTCGCTTATTCTCATTTACCAAGAAGACATCATCCATTTCACTGGTGTAGAATGCGTTCTTGCCATAGAGTCCAAGTTCAGTTGGCACACGGTCTTTCTGGCGCCAGGTGATGAATACACCCCCCAGAAGGCCATGAATGAATACTACGTCCGCCTTTGGCTTGCTCCTTGTCCTCAGCAGGGGATGCAAGGGATACACATTTGGCGGGTACTGTGTGTAGTTGGGATCGTCCCTGTCCAAGTTCGCCAATGCCTTTGCCGCCGTCACGTGAAGACGAAGGTCACGGCAGCGCTGCCATTCAGCCAGAACACTTAGCCAACCTTGAGGAGAGACAAAATGTCAGGCTTTGGGTTTTTTTGACTCCAATGGATCTCTACCTGATACAAAGAAGTGCTGCACACTCTCCTCCTCCATGGACATGTTGGCCAAGACTTTGCACAGTGTCGACAGGGTTTCATTGTCCTTCTCGAAGATCTTCTTCAGCTCCATCAAGTGTGATAAGCCGCCTTCGGCCATAATCTGCTTGCAGACGCTCGGGTCTTTCGTGATATGATGAAGGAACGATATGATTTCTTTAAGCAAGTCAGTGTCTTGAACTGACAGGGCGTTTCCCTCCTGAAGAAACTCGTCCATTTCACCCTGCAAATGAGGACCGACATGAGCAACAACATTCTTGTGTTTCAAGTATTGTCAACTCACAAGTGGTTCGGTTGGAGGAAAGTACTTCCGCAGGAAGTGTTCAACGCATTTGTTCGGAAGCAATCCCTCGAGCATTTTGTGAAGATCTCCCAGGGCGTATTTTGGATTCTTGATGACTCCATGCATGTGCACGGGAAGGAACCACCTTGTGTCACAACCCGATCTAGCCAAAGACACCGCTGTGCGAGCATCGCAAATCTGAGCCAAATGCCTGAAATCCCAGTCCTTGAGGTGATCAATTGATGCCAGCTGACGAACTGCCTTAAGCCGTTCGTATTGGTTGCCGGTTTGGGCGACGTTCAGCAGGCGCCAGGCGACTGAATGCTTGATTGCCTTCCACCATTTGCCAATTGGATTGATGATTACATTTATCCAGTTCTGGAAAGAAACGGAATTGATTGAGACCTGGCGGAGGAGGAATTTTGTAAAGCGTCGTCCATACCTTATCCTGCTCCTCCTTCAGCTGCATCTTCCTCATGGACTCCCGATAGATATGATACTTGATGTAGACATAGTCCGGTCGTTTCTTATCGATGTCAAGCACAGACGGGTTGACCAACTTTGATAGGAATTCATTGATTTTGTACTTTTCGTAAACAACAAGACCGCATCTGGAATGAAAGAAGAAGAACGTCACAATGACCTTGTTATCTTGCTCAGGGCTAAGCGTTTTGGCAAATCAAGTGACGCTTTGTTGTTTGTCTGCCACGTCAAGTGATTGCTGTTTATTTCACTTTCAGTGTATGACTGAGTTGGCAAGGCACCAGAGTTGACCCAAATTTTGCATCGCTCACTCGAGAATATTCAACACAGAAATATCTCCTCGTCTTCCCATTGTTTTCCTGACCCCCATCACACTGACCCGCTGATATAAGGCGCGTGTAAAAATAGTTTGTGATGCAGAGTGCAGTCTGCTTCGATTTATTGCAGAAATGTGTTTCCAGCCAAACTGTTTACAGTCGATGAGGAAATTTCCCTCTCGAACAGCTGGCTCATGCTGGAGATAAACGTCACGCTACAAAGTGACCAGTTTCCCATCGCCCACAACACTGTCGAGCATAGATACATATCTTAGCACACGTCAGTGCTTTTATACGCTGACTCTTTCTAACAAAATCGAATGTTTTGCACTCGCATCGAAGAGGGGGGGAATGGCGTGTGGGTTTTTTTGCAAACAGATATCACTTCGCAATGATTTGATGACTATGGTGTGTCGGATGATCTCTTGATTAGGCGTTTATCAGGGTCATTGCCTTGCCAACACGCACAGTTCCTCCCAAAAACAAGCAAAAGCAACCACTTGATGAGATATGACACTGAATGAGGTGAGTTTGAGAACCTACCCCGAGAGCACACCAACGGCACAATAGAAATTCTTGCTTCTGACAACCATTCTCAATGTAGTTGACATCACACTCTTCCCTTTGTTTTTGCTTGCTTGCGTACAGGCTCTAATGGCCTTAATTCGATTCCACCAATAGACTCTTGTAATCACTTCACTTGCACTTGGGTCACTTGCTTAAATTCACTGAATCTCTCTCAAAAGTATCGAACTACCGTTCAACTAATTTGCTTTATCTCTCTTTGAGTTAGTTTTTGTTTTGCTAGTTTGATGTGATCGCTTTGTGTTTCAGTAGGATATTAACGCGACCACAGCATCCACAGGCGAATATATAAAACGTGAAAAATATTTGTGCATCTCTCTTTTTGGCCACAAACCCAGAAACATTTCTATCTAGTTTTTTTTTTTGTTTTGTTTTTGACTGTGTCGTCGAGAAATTGCTGTGCTTCCTACTCTGCTGATGTGTGGAAAGAGTGTGGGAAATTTGTGAAAAGGGACGCAAATAGAGGGATATTTTGTAATCACAGACCGCTGCGTTCTCTTTCTCTTGTTGAGTGGATGAGATTTGTGGGCATGTGTGAGACGGAAGAGCTTGTTGATGAGTGTAGTAAATATTTTTGTTTACGTTCTCTGTGACTAGTTGGCAGGGGAGTGTGTTGTTTTTGTTATTTTTTCTGATAAATTCTTACGGAAGCATTTGTTTTGCGGTGTAGGCGTGCAGTGAGGCAAACAAGTTAACGATTCACGGGCAATTTGGAGGTGTGTCGCATTCGGAATAGTCTGTGCAAATTAACGGACTGGTTTCAAATGTGATTGATATAGAAGTAGAGATAAGACTTGATTTAATTCTTATGTCATTCGTTCATGCCTTTGGTAAGAGGGGTAGTCGTTGTGTATATTGCTTGAAGGCACCATTTCTGAGTAGCGAAAGACGAGTCAAACCAGAGGAGGCCACCACTTCTAATGAACGCTTTAGGAAATGGTTTTGAGTTCTTGCGTCTAAAGAAACTCATTGTCAGTTGACTTAGCCAACAATTTTCTATTTTCAAGGATGGATTGTTGTTCGCTCTGACCTTCACTTGAATTTAACCTTCACCTAAATTCTCCCAACGGGTTTTCTCAACCGTCCCTTTCAGTTGCTGCCCCACTTTTGTTAGACAATTGCCCTCCATCAAAACATGCGGCCCTTCACTATGAAGCTGTCAATCCCCTCAGTGGATGCATCACTCCATTTCACAATTCTGCGTTAAAATACACAATTGTGCTGCATTTCTTTTCAAAATCCCCTTGTCCTGCAAAGTCATTTCATTCTTCATTATCGCATGGATTGCGTTGAACTGCATCAATTTAACAGCCAAGTGAAATGCTTCCACATTGAAATCTACTCGAACTCACTGTACAAATAGTTCGCTGGTGGCGTCAAGTGACTTGTTATCGTTCGCTCATGTTTGCATCAAAACAACTTTTACGGCGAACCTGAAAGTTTGGCCTCGCAAACGTAATGCTACGCAAAAAAATTAGAAGGCGTGTCGTCGCTGTAATAAATGCGATGTTCACCGCACGGCCGGCTTTTAGGGATCCAAACATGCGGCACAATCAAAACAAACAAACATCGTACGATGTCCCAACCACAGAGAGAGCGAACGAGAGAATCTGAGTCAGCGGATGACGGTACGCCCGCAAAAATGATTTGTTTGCCTCAGACGGATGTAACCCCCTGACATCAGTTAGTCAAGTCAATCAATAACCGTGAGATGTGGTTCATGTCTAAATTTAGACGGATGCTGCTAGAGAAAGCACGTCCACTCTTTTGGGGACGATGGCGTGGTTTTCTTGTGCAGAATTGGGGCCAACTCGTCGATGGCATGTTATCTTGCCACGTCTTCGAGTTCGTTGTGCGGTTTTAGTACATTATCACACACGCGGGCTCCTCGTTGCGATCGCCGAGAATAGACGCAGACATTAATTATGTGCCGTCGCGATTCCGTGTTCGGTGGGGTGACGTGGGCGAGAGACGATCACACCATCGGGCGATTGCCAAAAACCCGTGTCAATCGGCTGATGCCGCTACGATTCGATGCTTCTGGTGTGACCCGACGAATTGCGGCTTTCCTTAGTCCTCAGTTTTCCCCTTACAAACCGAAGTCTTTTTAAACGTGAGATCAGCCGGAGACTGGCTTGTAAGTTTACTTGGAAACGTTTTCCGATTGAAATCTGACTAGGATTCATTCATAGAAGTGGAGCGTGTGTTTTCGACGTATTTTTGCCGGTGATAATGAACTGAGCATACGAAAGCGGATTTGAGCGACGACATTGGGGGGCCCGCAAGTTAGCATGTGCTAACTGGGAGATAAGAGCACAAGGTTGTGATTATTCTTGTCATGGGGGTCGTGTGCGATCGATTGTGCGTAATAGTTTCGTATGAACAGTCTTTGAAGGTGAATAAACATGTTTTTTCGCGATAGTAGGGGGGAAAAAGATGATTTAATTTTTGCGCAGCACACGCTTTGGAATTTGTGATAATTGACAAGCCCCCTGAATTTTATTTTTCGCTCCATCACATCGATACAATCAATCAGAGGTTTCGACAGGAGATTCGGGTGGTATTAGGCACATGGACTGCTTCCTACTTCAGGAAACCTGATGCGTCACTGTTTGGCGGTCTCGATTTACATGAAGACGTCGCAACTCTTTGATCATGTTCATCATATGCGATACGCGTCAGAGATGGAGTAATTTGCTTGTTTTCACTTGAAAAAAAATGGATGACAACTTAATGTCGCCGTCAGTTCAAAATGAGGATACGATTCACTTCAAACTCTATACACCTGGCCTTTATTTTGCATCATTGTCGGAGTACGGAATGAAATTCGTGCCGAAAGTCGGTTCGATCAGTTCACACTGGTTAACACCGCTTAAACTTCAATGCTGTCACGAGGGGGCTAGATAGGCAAGTGGAAGCTAAGCTGGAGAAGAAGGGTTTCACAAGTTGCTATCCCTCTTAGGCCAGATAAGTTCATTTTGATGTCACGCTGATGAAGGATTCACTTTCCCATGTCCTGGAAACAACTAGAGTCTATTATAAGATTCGGGACTTGTTCGACACAAGCTCTCAAGTGCCTCAAAACAGGCTTTCATAGGGCCCGAACCCACCTTGGGACTACCCGCGTACTTGGTTAGAGCGTCCGTCAACGGTTGGGTCCCCCATCAGCACAACCAAAGATGGCATGAATCGCCAGGATGCAGGCATCAAGAAATCTGCGGATTTTTTATTATCCCTCGACAGAAAAGAGCGCAGACGGGACACTTCACCTTCGCTAAGTACCTGAGTCTGCTTGGGCTGAGTGATGGCGCTCTTTGCGACGCCTGTGGAGGAGATGAAAACATTTCGGAGCACTTTCTCTATTTATCTCCCGTCTCTGGTCGTATCAGGAAGTGGCTGTTTGGCGCTGATGTGGTCGGAGCTGAAAACTTAAGGGCTTAAGCTTTTAGCTCCCGCCAAGAAGCGCTTGCTGGTTTTTCATCGGAAAACCATGAAACTACATTAAATGATGATTACTGCCTGGTAGTACAATGGATCAGTTTTTGAGTCTGAGCGCTCCAGTGCAGTGTACCTAACCTTCAACAAAAAAGTGGGTTTTCCTTCGTCTAGTAGGGCTAAGCGCGAACAGAGGAGATGGGAGATAGATTTTTTGCTTCTCCTCCAGCGCACAGGAACGATAAATCCTAAGCTATTTACGTATCCGCACAACACCTGTTATGACGCCAATGATGTTCTGTCTGCTGATCCACATGGCTTGGTTAAGCATAATGAGTACCCAAGGTTTGTTTAGGGCCAGATGAGCTTATTTATATGGCAAGTTGTGCAATCGGACTATTTCCATTGATCGCGTCTAGCTAAAGAAGACGCTTGGTTGAGGTAAATGGCATGAAAGATGGAACTTTCAGTCGGCTTTAAATGACAAAATTTGAATGCAGGGCTAACGTAGGTCTCTTCATTTTCTTTGAGGTGTATTACAATCAGCAAGGTCTCCCGCAAGTAAGGTTTCCCGCAAGCAAGGTCTCCCGCAAGCACGGTCTCTAGCCAGCTGCCTCCAATTTCACGTCCCGAGATGGGTTCTACACGGCCAAGCCATCTTAAGCGTTTCATCTGCAGGCGCTTGACTAGGCGCATGTCACCGTGCAGCCTATAGAATTCGACATTTAATCTTCTCCTCCAGGTGCCATCCAAGCAAATAGGATCGAACGTAGGGGCTACCTCATCTTCTTTGAGTTTTTAGAGCAACACAGAGATGATGTTTAAGCTGTTTTGCAACTTGGTCTTTCCAGAGAAGAGAGAAGGTCTTTCGAGAGAAGGCCAAGTGCCCCTTGAGCCCAATGAAATGGCGGTTGGCAAGAGGGATCCTACACTTGATTTCAGTACAGATGATCAGAATGGCCAAAGATATATTCCTGCGGAGATCACTGTCACCTGACTGGAATTTGGAGCCTTGAAACAGCACCAAACAACAGTTTTCGACTTTTCATACATAAATGTCACCCCACCTCTTCATTGCCTTATTTTTTTTAATTAAACCCAATTTTGCTGCTGTTAGAAGAACTGGCGACGCCACACAGGCAAGATTTTGAACGGTTTGAATTCGGAATCTTCATCTGCTTTCTCTTCGAAGACAAAACTATTTGCTGCACGTTCACAGAGGCTTGACACAGAAGCATTAACAGTCATTTCCCCCAATGGACTCTGCATGCAGAAGTCTCTCTAATAAAGGACCAACAAATTCAAAACATCTCAAAAACATAAGCATCCCAAAAATAAACAAACGCCCTCGACTGCATTAGCCGTATATTTTTAAGTAAACACTTTCGAATGCAGAAACAATGCGCAAATTGAAAACGTACATCATTTGCAAACGCTTCGAATAGTGAGTGCCTTTAGCAAACAAATGGATGATTCAGATCAAAAAGCACAACGCATCGGGCTTCCTCCGAGAATCACAGACAAATCTTCAAATGGTTTACCAGACCACATTCACCTCTTGAACACATTTTCACCATTCCATCCTAGACACAAATCACTGTCGATACAGGGTTTGATTTCGCGATGGTGTGTGTCTTCGAATAGCACAGCGAGTACAGTACGGAATAAAAAATGTTTCTTATTTAATGTGTGAGGGGAACACGGAAGACTTTGTCGAACATTTAGGCCAATTCCCTGAAGCATAAACCCTAATTGAATAAACGACACTATCCACACTTGCTTGCTGAAGATCTCGCCACTCCTTAAGTCCACTCAAACCCGCTTCATTTATCTGAAACTCATAAATCAAACAGCAAGAGGCACTTTATGGCCAAACCGAGTGCAGCACACGATCGCCAAAAATTAACATAATTCCGGCGAACTACTTCTCAGCCTTAAAAACGACAGAAAACATATCATAACCCAGTTGATTCTGCGAATCAATCAAAACGAGGTTCCGACAACCATCGCGCCCGGAACTCCTCTCAACCACTGAGGCACTCAATGGTTGTTGTTTTTTTTCGCGAATCCACTTCGTGTATCAAAACAAATCACTCCTCCATTCGTTTGGCCAACGACCGCCGCCAACGGCCCAAAGAGTGCGAGTGAAAAGAAATTCAAACGTAAGATCGGAAGATTTGGGCATTTTTAGCGCGCGAGAGTGCCGGTGGGAGGCATTTATGAAAACATTGGCTTCAGGCGGTTTTTGTGAAACGAATCGGTTCGGTATGGTAATGAGAAACTTCGGTTGCCTTTGAGTCTGGCCACCACGTGTCGCTGATTTGATTGCCACTGCTGGAGAGGCTCATTAGATTCACTTTCACTCACTTCAGCAGAATTTGCGCGCAAAACTCGAATGGAGCGCTGTCGTAATTAAATTAAGCACGATGTGGGTCGACAAGAGAAAGTCCTTCAACTAGACTTCTGTGGAAAAAAATGTGCTGTAAGTTGTGCTCGTGATAAGTCGCACAAATGATTTCTTTTCGTGGGATTAGAAGGCACGCAACTGAGGGCTGCCACTCGAAGTCATTAGGATATGAATGTCAAACAGGAGAGTTGCGTGTTTTAGTGGAATCAATGTGGATTGCGGGCAGTGGCAGACGTCAAACTGAACTTATTTTCATACCAACGGCTGAAATGGGTTTTTTGTTCTATTTTCAGTTCACTCACTTCCGCTGGTCACAGGGAAATGAACTTGTGGTCAAGGATTCTCAGTTTGCGGATACCACACGCAGATCGTTGACCGCTCGGAAGTGAAGAATTAAGGTGCAGGGTTAAAGTTTGATTGAACTTATACACAGAGTCTCCGATTTGAAAAGACATATGTATGTACAATGTGGCGTGCAGACCCTAGTGAAGTGTCTACGAATGTCAGTGGGACGTATGGACAAAGCGGCACCCGCCCAGAGAGATTTTGGATTCGACCCATTGCGATGACAGAACTGAGGATAGTCTTGAATAAGAGGGGACACACAACAAGATCGCCAATCAAGGACAGAAGGAGGGCACTCTGAAAGGAGCCCAAAACAGTTTTCTTGTGGCACCACCTAAAGGCTGATGATATTCTGCCACACCGACAGACTTAAGAGTTTCAAAATCTTGTCTTTGGAAGAGTACCTGAGAACCGCTTTGTTGCCTGCAATAATTTGGGAGGAATCCTTACCCTCTCAATCAGAAATTAAAGCTGAGCGTTTAAGTGTCCTGCCATAAGCACCCTTCTCCTGCTTCCGCCAACTGTTGACACGTTTCCCCACAATTCACCATCACTCCCGTCGCCAAATGAAGAAAATTAAAAAAATTAAATTGCTCCACGGAATCCCCGTTTGCATATGCAAATCAGGCAAGCTACGCGCCATTCCTTGACTGTTGTCGTTGAAGTTTTTGATTGAAACCCAACCTCCCCCCCCCCGCCCCCCCACTCCAACCGCTCTTTCAAAAAAGCTTTGTCATTTACGCTCATCACAAGTTGCCCTTCAGCACTCGATTCTCCTCCCCTTCGCTCCGGACAACGAACGCCACAATGAATTGCTTCACTCTCGCTGTGTGAACAAAATCAAATTCAATTAGAATCCCAGTCTCGCCGCCCCCAACCACTGCCCCACGGCCCGGAATCGGTTTTTGTGTTGGCTTAGTGTCAGCGCCAGACACTCCTTGGTACGAACGAACAAGCAATATTCACTCCGACAACACACACACACACACTCCAGGGCTGGAATGGCAAAGTGGAAAATTGTGAAAGAAAATTAAAATTAAATTCCACTTTACCCTTGGGCTCTTCATCTTCAATCAGCTGGGGAGGGGGCTGGGACCGCGGCAGACACAGGCACAGAGCGCAGAGCGCAACAAGGCGAACCACACTCGAGAGTGTTATTTATGTCAATCGTCCAGGTTCTCGGAGAATTCACTTAAGCCGCTTGCATTACACATGTCGGATTAAGTGATGAGATGATGGTGATCATGACTTTCCTGTGTAGCATCCCTCACCGCGGCCGCGGCCGCCGTCTACGTCGCCGCTCCTGCCAAGACCCTTTCGAGTGCAGTTGTGTGGGGCGCGCACACACTCTTCATCATGTCAGAGTATCGAGAGTTGTCGGGGAGCTTCTTTCTGACACTCGTGTGCACTTAAGGTTCGAGGAATGGAGTAGTCTTATGACCGAGGTGTCGCCTCGGGTTTCTGGGGAAATTCTGATTTTGAGGATTGCAGGCGTCAGTGGAGTCGAGAGATTGGAGCTGTGTCTTGATGAGATAAGAAGGAAGCAAGGGATTAGACTGTTCTTGGAGTTGTGTGTGAGTGGAGCAAGATGCAGTATTTTTCACATGTCCTCTGGAATCGGATAGTTGGTAATTAAGACGAGCTTCGGTGTAGAAATGTCATCAGTGTGTTGGGGCGTGGTTCAGGAATGTTTAAAGCGATTCGTATAAGTGGACAGATTGGATGTAGTTGAGGTTTTTGCAAAATGTCGATAGAAGAGAACATTTTTTGATACCAGGACACACAGGAAGAAGAAAGAAAATGAATGGAGATTTCAAAACAAGAAATATATCCTTGAAGAGGAGAATGCATCATTCTCAATGATAGGCATCAATTGCCAGGGAGCAATATGTTGTCATAATCCACGCGAAATTATCCCAGGAGATGAGAAAAAGGTTCCTGGATAGAAAATAAAAGAAAAAAAAAGAGGTGGTGGCCTCCAGGAGATATCAAATAAAACCATGATCTGCGTAGTGAGACTGTGAAAGGATGATGCACTGGAAAATATGAAACAATCAATAAGGAGCTCTACATAGCCTGCAAGAAAGATTCAATCCATTTACAAGACCCCACCGACAAGGACAAACCATGCTGCTTTACGACAGCTTCTGATTCCACGTTGCACAAGCCATTTAAGCCGCATGCATGCGGAGTACGCCGATTTATTGATTGCAACAACCTGCATTTGGAAAACACAGCAATCATCATTTAGAACCAGAAATCTTTCGAATAGATCACGTCCCGTAGTTGTAGATACAAGGGCTAACTACTCCCCTTTGTCCACCTTGGACTATTCATTTCTGTTCAAAATTCCCTTTCCCATTCAAATCTGAAATGCAGGCAGTCCGTAGATGAATTTTGTTGTGGTGCAGGCAATCTTAGAAAATCGACGTACACCGGTAGGCCTACATTTCCAGTTTCCCATCTCTCTCTCTCTTTCTCAGCCTGTTTTGTTTGCCCTGCTACTACAGAAAATGTTCAAGGGACACTGTCGATCTTATGCATTTTGTAACTGATGTCTTGATCATGGACAAGACGAAAAGGAGGCAAAACCGTCATACCTGTGAGGGCTTCTAAGAGGCTAGGTAGCTGTTGGCTTGACCCCGAAACTTGCATTCTTGGGCACAGTTTGCTGTACATTGGCACGACGCCACTGATTCTCTTCGTGAACTATCTCTTGGTTTTCAAAACCAGTCGACTAAGGCCCTCCTATAATTTGAACTAATTAAGCCCCGACACCGAAACAAAGATGAGGGCATGCGCAATGGGTGAATGCATTTAATCCTACGCGGAAGGTTTCAAATTGAATTCTGAACTAGACTCTGGTTCATCTCGCTTTTATCATGGTTCCTGCATTCTTCGCACCCAATCAGGAAGCTCAAATTGTCTTTGAAGACCCTTGCAAATTTAACCGGGAATAATCCGCAGATCGCCTACGGTCGTGAGAGAGTAACATCACAAGGAGGCCCTGAAATTCAACTACAACCTCTAACAAGGAGACGGAACCGTATCCCATAATCAGAGAGATTTTTTCAGGTTTCCGCTTCCTGGACAGTTTAGGTTTTTTTAGAGATCTTGTCCTTAATTCAACTGAACTACTTAGCCACCGAAACGACGTGTGGCATGACACAAAGTTATAATACCAAACAAAGCAGGCTCGAGAATGCTGCGGAAAGGCCGCTTAAACTCCAAAAATCTGTACACATTGCGGTCCAGATAAATGAACACCTATCTGTCGTCCCCCTTAGCCTTTCCCTAAATAGATTCACACAAAACAACTGACAAACTTTCCATGTAGGAAATTTCTGCGGAACTCAAGTGCCTTCTGACACATACACCTCTAATTCTTCAATTCAATTCACATTCAATTCTAAACCGAGCGTGCTAAATGACCAGAGATTATTATCATCGTAAGGCATCGAGCAACTTTGACTTTCAACTGATACACGAAAATATTCCATTCATCCCCGTTGCCAGCTGGGTCTTTTGTTGTCGTGACTGCCCATCAGAATGCGCTGTTGTCCACCGCGACAAGGGCGCGCGGATGCCAATTCACGTCCCCCCATGTTGACACTACAATTGAACCACTTAACACATCCACCGCAGGCGCCCCGCCGAGTACAAAAATGTCGTTTTGAAGCCGCCCCTAATGCTGGGTGGCGTTCTACGAATTGGTTTGTTTTTGTTTTCGAACTTCATTGATTCAATTTCGGCTTCGCTAAACTCACATGTAAACATCGAGAAAATCCGTGAATTGTTCATTGAGCGTTTGAGGTTTGTTTGCGCAGTTGACTCCCGGGCGCCAGCGGTAAGAGTATTTTGTTTTTGAAACCCATCAATGGCCACCCAGTCGAATTTCATAATTTTTTGTTTTTTTTCGCCACCGACGTGGTAATTGTTTTGATTCGCAGAAATACGTCTCGATTTAAAGTGCGGCCTGGGGGGGAGGGGGTGGACGACAAGTCAATTGTTAGAGAAATTGCAATTCCACTCTGGTGCGGGGTTGGAGCGATTTAATGGCGTGTTGCGTCTGATTAGGACTCTGCTGTATCGCATGCTTCAACCTCGACTCCCCGGGGAATAATTTGAAAGTTGAGAGAAGGTAGGACCCACATCACCTCATAACTGTGTCAAAATTTCGTAACGACTCGTTGCGAGAAAAAGACTTTCAAGCAGATTTTCTCACGGTCCATCGATAACGCGTCGAGCCCCACTCCGAATTCAAACACAAAATCGAAAACATATCTCAAGTTCACAAATCCCCAGACAAAGCCTCGGCAAACTATCGGCTGTGTGGGCGTTTGTTTAATGCGTTTTCATGTTTCACTCGCTAATCGTGCATATAACACTCTGAAAGAGCACCTCATGATTTCCATATCCAAGCGATAATGAGTTGTTCTTCGAAGTCGGAGCGTCGTCGTCGTATCGTGTTTCTCCATCGGCATCGCAGTTCACTGGCGTGTGAACTGGGCGCAGCATTTTCCCATGGCATTCAGAGACGTTGTACCACACGCTCATTGTCACAGGTGGCGGGACCGGTGCTGCCAGATTAGAGATACGATGCCTTGCCACGGGAGTGGTGCGCGCCACTCACCCAAAAGTAAGCCTATACCCAAAGCGGCCTTCGATTGACTCTCACTCCATGCGCTTGTGAGTGTCGACAAATGACATTCAAACCGTTTGCTTTGTTTTTTCTGGGACAACATTTTCCCAGGGCCCCATCGGCCCGCTAGACAAGATGAGACAATAAATCTTCTCAAGTTTGCTTGTTTGGGGCTTTGGCAATGTGCTACACAGCACGCAGCGGTGCATCTAATTAAGTCTAGATCCGTTTATAGATGCTGCGCTAAGTTGGTAACATTATGCAGCTGCACGTGGCTTTCACTGGGCGCGTATATTTTATTTTAAGTGGAAACGAGCATTCAAATGGAAGAGTGAGAGCCGATAAGCGCATGGATGCAAATAATGATTTCGAAAGCGGTGCCGCGCCACTGTTATCTTTATTTGAACATTGGGAGCAAATTGAAATGCATTCGTTCCACGAAAGCTTCACGTGTGTGTTTCGACTATTCACAAATTCATTTGAATCGTTAAACCGATTGGATTATGTGGAAATGTGTATTTGAATAAATTTAATTGCAAAAGATTGTTTTCCACTGAAAGTGATTAGTGCTTTGTACACGTTTGAAAATCTGCACGTTTGCATCGAATTCTTGTAAGTGAATAATTGCACGATATGTGTGCTTAGGAGACATCGTTCTCTGTGCTTTGTGGGGTTGCTATTTTGTTCACTAATGAGGGTACAGTCTGTTCCTAGACAGATATTCCAAAATCGCACTGAGAGCTTCCGCAATGTTAAGGCATACAAAGTGGCTCCTATACTGCGGCAGGCGTTACAGTCTGGAGGGAAGCTGAGCCTCAATTAACAGGCTTCTGGGAACAGCATTACCCTCAGATACTCAGGTACTTACAAATCCCTCACAGAGGAATTTTCGGAGTAATTCGGAGTACGAGTGGGCTCGAAATTATTAAAAAAAGACAAGTTCACTGTGGAATTTTCCAAATGGAAATGACGGCCTTTTCTGAAGCAGGTGACTAGCTATCGATGAGAATGAGAAAGCACATCGTATTCTGCGTCAATTCATCATTAACTCGCACTTTGACACGGCACCATTTCTCTAGAATTTTGACAACATGGCAGCGTCAAGGTTGCCATCACAATTGGGTAACCGAGTGTGAGGCATGAATTTCCAGGACTCAAGTAAGCTAAAGGCGTACTCCCAAACATCATTAAGCGTGTGTTTCCACGTGCAATGCTTTCATGAACTTTTTCTGTTCCGAGAGTGGAATACTCTGAATTGGATCATTTGTTTCAGATTTTTATCAAATGGAGATAGTCAGTTCCGCTCTTACTTCAGTTCATGCTTTTCAGAAATCGTGTTGTGTAGCACTGCGAAAACGATAAATTTTATATTATTTGTCAAGAGAAACAATTTCTTTCTTGATAACGATAGCGATCAGTACCAAATGGCGAAAAGCGGAACGATATGAGATGAAACTGGCGTGTTCACCCCGACCACCCATTTTGAGTTCGGACTTTCGATGCATTTCCGAGTTATCCCGCCGTCTGTTTTTTACACATAGAAAAAGATTAACTGCTCGCAAGAGAGAAGAGAACACGCAAGAGTTTGGCAGGCGTGTATAGACACACACTAAGACATCGGCGACATTGGCGTTCTTGTTAAGTCTGTTTCACAGTCCGTCTGTCCATGGAAATTTTCTTTTTCAATATTTTGGCTCTCTCATTCTATACAGAAAATTTGGATGCCCGAGAAGGAAATTCGCACTATCTCTCAAAGACCCAGTCTTGCAAAGACAGCACGACTGAAGTTTTTCATGAACCAGCGGTGTGCGCAGTGCGGGGCTACCGCAATAGTGTCTAAATACATTTCCCTCCTTTCTCCAGATTTTCCTTTCGACCTTCACTCTTTATTGTTCAGTTCTGAGTATTGAGCAACCAATTATTTTGTGTTGGGCTCCGGCCGTGTTTAATGCGCCGTTCTTGAAGCTCAGAACGTGAATAAGGACACAACACAACCATGTGTTACTTACTTACTTAAGATGGCGCTACAATCCGGTGCGGACCTGGGACTCAACCAACCAGCGTCTCCAGACAGCTCAATCTTTAGTTTCGCACACATTTGGTTAAGGTGCCTTTCCATCTGCGTGCACCACCTGAGTCGCGGTCTTCCTCTTCTGTCCCGTCCCTCGAGGGTGGATTCGAAGACTTTTCCTGCCGGAACATTGGTGTCCATTCGCTCTACATGACCTAGCCATCTCAATCGTTGGATCTTCACTCTTCTCTTGCTAAGTCGATGTCGCTGAACAGCCCGTATAGTTCGTCATTTTATCTCCTCCTCCACTCACTCATTCACACGAAGAAATTTCTTCTCGAAGCAACCAAGTGCAGCTTCATCCGCTTTTGACAATTAAGGTCTTGTAAAGCGTTACATTGGTTGTTTGAGAGAGAGTTTTGTTTACCAATTGATTTCTTTCTTCTTATTCTTCGTTTGATTTCAGCGCTGGTGTCATTGTCTGAATTGATAGCGGTGCCAACCTCAAAGTTATATCTGTCCTCTGTAACGTTCTGACCGAGACGTCGGTGTTGGGTGTCCTTTCTCCTTGACAGCATATACTTGTTCTTACCCTCGTTTACAGCTAAACCCATCTTCGCGGCCTCCTTTGCACAAATGGCACCAAAGCGCCAAGGACATAACGCTGCGTTCCTCCGATAATATCAATATCGTTGGCATATGCGAGTAATGGACGGACTTCTGAAAGATTGTTCCTCTGGTGTAGGCGTTCGAGTTTTAAACAATTCTTTCAAGAACGATGTTGAAAAAGTCGCATAACAGGTCGTCGCCGTCTTGACACCCAAGGCTCGACCTTGATGGAGCAGCGTGCATTGTCCATCATTACCAATGGCTTTAGGCGTTCACACAGCAAGGCAGATCAGATTTTGTATGCGATACTAGAAGACTGATGCCTCTGACAAATAAAGTCGCCTTCGCGTGAAGGCACACTTCACTTTTAACACAAAAGACTCCAAGTGACTTATCTTCGTGTAAACGGGTCACTATACCTTCGCTGCGGTTAAGCGATAAAAACCTTTGAAACGCCTGTGAAAAAGAAGAATACACTGCAGGGCACTTTGCGTGCGTCATTGTCCCGCCGATGGATCAAGCGGCGGATTTTTAAAACTCACGTGCCGAGATTGCCGATGTAGGTTCCCTGTCACAGAAGCCCCTGCTCGTCTTCCTTCGAAAAGCACCAAACCGGCTGATAGTAAAATAGACCAGTACTTGAGCCTCAATGCTCAAGTGTAGTATTACAAAAAAAAAGGGCAGCGGGCTCCCTACACAAGAAAATACAACTCTTGCTCCCATAGTTTGACGGGTGTAGAGAACCTTCTCCCTCCAGCGTACACCTTTATTCCAAACAAAATGCCTGTTTCTACAGTTGCAGGTCAAACCACCATATACACACCTCGTTATGAGGGAGCATCGGGCGTGAGAAGACTAAATTTATCTAAGCAACGCTTTGCTTCTTAGACTTCCGTAGACTCAAAACATTCAACTTCGAAGATAGACAGCATCGCTTCTTTTCTGAATTCCCTTCAGCGGAGGCTTTTCCAATTTTGTTTCCCCCCTCTTTAGCGTATATCGTGTCTCACGCCCTTTTCAATTCCCAGTTACACAAACATCTTCTTCCACCATTGCGACATCCATTAAATCTTTAAGGTAGCGAACATCAAAGCCACAGCGAAATTCGCTATTTCCCTCAGACATAGAGAAAAAAGAAAATGAAAGAAACCCTTGATTGAAGCTTAAATTTAGTTTCAGCACCATCGAAATTGAAATTCCTTTGAAGCGGTACGCGCACACGACACAACACTGCACCATGCGACAAGATACAGATAATGACATTTTCCGGGAAAATTATCTACCTTAGGTGCCAAAGCTAAATTGAGGCGATGTAGGTGTTCAGATGTCTGTGTGCGTGTACAATAAACATGGGAAAGCCAATCCCTCAGGGGCAAACCCACCTTTTCCCGAGAAATTCAATCTTGTCATCGTTTTAGTAGGCTTCCTGGAAAATATGCATCAACCAGGTCAGTCCTTTGATTCTATAATGAATAAGAGGTGGGGGGGGGGAGGGGCATTGTAAAGTTCAAGGAATGACTTCGAAGCACCAAGGATATTCACCATCATCCCCAACCAGACCAAGTCTCTGTCGATTGGCGTTTCGCTCAATCGGTTGCTTTTTGTTCGCAGTTCAGAGGGCACCGGAACCAAAGCGATGGAAGAGTGGAAACGCGGGAGAGGCGGAGAGAACAGAGATAGATAGGGGAATGATGCAATCTGGCGGGGGATGGGGTGGTGATGTTTTCCCTCAAATGGTGATTCTTCGAATCGGTTCATGAGGGAGTCGTTTTTTTCTTTTTTCTTCCTTGCTTGTATACACAGTAGTTCCACTAAATCGAAATTGGATTCTGAAAATCTACACCCCTTCACATCGCATTCCCCCCCAACCCCATAAAAGGGTTGAAGTCTAGTGGCAAGGCCAAACGTTCAGAATATACGCAAACGGCAGACACAACCTTTTCGATGAGTCTGCTTCAAGGTTTGTCGTTGTCGGTGGCCGTTGGTTGCAAAATTGGAAATTGTACACCAGTCAAGTGTGGAATTTCTCATGGGTGTGTGTGTGTGTGTGTGTGCGCACTGAGTGGAGCAGTATCAATTTGGAAATAAAGGATTTCCTTACACGACAGTGAGGATGGTTTAAGCGATCAGAAGAGCACTAGCCGGGATACACTGAAAGTGAAACGGAGAGCTGAGACGATTTCAATAGTTCTCGATGTGTTTTGAAAATAAGATTTCAAGCATGAGGTTCTGATTTCTTTCTTTCCACAAAGAGTGCGATTTGGAGTCCCTTCTGAATGTGCAACGACCCACGATGACTAGCGTTACGCAGAAATGAAAATTTTAGCCCACAAGGGACAGGGTCAAAGCCTCTCCAGCAATTTCGAGTGATGTGCTGTTGTTCGCTTCCGAGTGGTGTGCCCTTAAGAGTGGAGGGGACCAACAGTTTATTGCCGACTCGGAACGGTGATTTTTTCTTTGACATTTAGTCATCCTTGAGTATTGGGGAAGATGGTGCTGGAATGTGTACACCTGTCAAGTGCACAGCAGCAGCAACTCGAAGGAGGTGGTGCCATGAAAAATACGAGTCAATGCGCCTTAAGATTTCGCCACGGCTTAAAACTATTCCTTAATGCACAAAGAAAAGTGCATTTTCTGTATCTTCCTACTTAGAAATAATGAAGGGAGTCACTTTTACAACTCGAAATCAAGGGTCTGATTAACAATTTCGCCATGACATGATGTCACTTACAAGCGTGTAATTAATTAAACTGACGAATGCGATTGATAAACGTTAATTAAGTCTCTTACACATATCCTTCTCATCAGGAATGCACAACAGCGAATAGACACATCAATGAATTACCTCATTTCCCAATCCAATCAACTGACAGTGACTGCTACTGAATTTGACAGCTGTCAACTGAAATGCTTGACTGGCAAGTTCTCCGTTGGTAAGACTGAAACTCGTTCCTCGAACACATTTGCGAATGCATAGAGAAGCACAAGTTTTGGGAAAAGTTGTCTTCTATAAACTTCATCATCATCAACCCAAGAAATGTTTAGTTTCGCAAAGCAATTAACCCGAATTCAGAAACCCTGCCCGCAGTTTGAAGTTTTGTGTGTGCTCGTAGAAACTTCGTTTGATTGCGTTTCGAAGAATCACAACACAAATGTGGTCGGGTGTCTTCCTGGAATCGCTCCTCATTTACTCTGCTCATCTCACGACACGGCGCAAAAATCAATGATTAGAGATACGAATATGTTGCGGTTTTTCGTGAAAATTTTTGAAGAAGACTCACAGCGTCTTGATGCGGTTTTGTGGGTAGGGATTGTCAAGAAGTGCCAGTCGACAGAGTTTACCCCAGCCAATTAAAGTGACACGAGCACAGTGAATGAGGGAAATTGAGTGGTCCATCGCATGCGCTAATGGTAATTACTTTCGATAGAATGTTGAGGGAAAAGGAAGGGATAATGAAAGCGACGGCATTCGTTAATGTAAAAGTAACCATAAGGTTTGAACTTAATACACGGACCGACTGGAGTGGAGTGTATTGGAGTGATGTTTATGAGCGTCCCAACTTTAAGTTGAAAGCGCTATTTTAACTGTTCGAAACCTTATTTGGACGTTCAAAATTCTCTGAGCGAAATTCTAAATCGTCTTGCTCCGACAAAGATTGTCTGCGTTTGCTTTCAAATCGCATGACGGAATTTTTCCATCAATGCTGGACAAGAAAAATGATCAAGTCTGTCGTGTTCATCTCAGGAACAACAACATACATACATGAATTACACGCCATTCCCCGAGTCTCACACCAGTCTGCATTCAGTGAACGGCACCCGAGAAGTGTTCCCCAATCGAACAACACAGTACAAGTTGTTGTTGAACGAGCTACGATCCTGGCACATAGTTAACGGTAACGCCGGCCAATTTATTTCCGAAATTTCATCATCAAAACCGATTTCATATTCACATCCCAATCATGAAACAAATTTGAAAAAAAAAAGACGCAGATCGGAACAATTTAATCAATATCGATTTTTATACTCGTCCACAATTGGAATCGTTTATTAATTCTCTTGAAGTTCACCTATAAATACTACATCGACATCGAAATCCAATTAAATCCAGGTGTAACCAATTGCGAATGCACTCGCTAGCCGAATATTCTGCGGAACTCCGACGAGTTCCTGGTGCTGTTGAATGAGAGATTAAAACCAAATGCACGCTTCCGCGGGGCCTGCCAGATTGCATTTTGAATTCTCAAATATATGCCCAATTGAGTTTTACGCAGCAATCCAATCGAAACGTCAATACATACTTCTGCTTCAATAGAAAGCACACAATAAAAACGAAATCCGACAAAAAACCCCAGGAAAAAAGCTAAACTTCACGAATCCGGATTACACTCGCTCATAAATGGTTTCGTTTTTTTTTTCTTCCTTTTCATCAATTTTTCAATAGTAAGAATCGATATTTTACTGCATGTCGTTAAAGGTAACGTGCTACAAAACCAACATGCAAACATACAGGGTGGGCCACAATTAAATATTTTTTTAAGAGAATTTTTTTAAGAAAATTTATTTTATATCCGTGTATATGGTTTTTTCCCATTACTAATGAAATGCTGTCTTTTATAAAGTTGCCTCGGCTGGCTTCGCAGTGGTGCATTCTCTCACGTTTAACCCCCAAATATATTGTTGATGATTTCGGGCTACAACTTCTGGATTACTTAAGTGCATGCCCTCTCCCACACGTGTCCTTCAATATTTTTGCCTTTCCTCGAAAATAAAGGACCTACAGCGTACCATGAAAAACATCCATAAACCATCCAATTGCTGTTGCGCCTGACCCAACACTTGTCATCTGATCTCCTTTTACCATTTGACTCCCATTTGACGTTTTTAAAACGAAACCATAAAGAGCACAGAAAACCATCAAAAAGGTCAACCTTTGCCTATAGCGGGTAATTATTATGCAAATTGCTGTTCGAACCGCGGTGGAGCCTGTAAATTCTATTCATTCCGCACCCGGATGAATCAGTCTTATGGATTAATTCTCAAATATACTGTGCATAGTAAATTGTCAGTGGTTAGTCCACCGCAATGCGCCCCCTTCATCGATCTGAGCAAAGCCTATCGTCGGCACGTGATGCACGTAGCTAGGATCTGAATCACAAAGCGAGGGCAGCGTGGGCCACAACACCCACATCCCATATCCACATCCTTCAGCAACTAACACACAGTCGAAGAGCTGTTTAATTTGATTCTCTTTGAACACCTCGCTAGCGAGTGGATTTTCCCAGTTTTCAGGCCTGTGCGGCTGAATGCAAAGAGTGCTCTTCAATTTGCTTTCGCAGGCCAACTGCGCCACCCAACCCAAATGGATTCCGCGAAGTGTGTGCTTTATAATGAAAATTAATTTTATTTTCTGTTGCATGAAATCCATTAAGGACGCCACCGCCACTGCCGCCTTTGTTGTGAACAAAACAACCTAGAGGCGACGAAGCCTGATCCATGCTCTCGCCGGCCCATTCCTGCGTAGATTGAAGAGGGGTTGGGACAATGGAAATAAGAACAAGTAGAGCAAATGAATGAATACAGCAAAAAAAAAACTGAATTCATGGAAAACCGAATCATTACGCTACAGTTGGTTCCATCGAAGAGAAAGTGACGCATTTGCTTGCACACCGGACTATCTTTTCGTGACGAGGAGGGGTGGGCACGGGGCCGAAGAAGGCCAAATGATTATGGATAAATGTGCACCTTTCTTTCGTTTCTGAATCCTCGACCGAGCGCTCTCTGTGGTCGTTTCAGCTGTTTTTTTCTGCCCTTCCGAAGCTTCCCAGAATCGGGTTGTTGGGGATATGGATTTCATAGGAATTCTAAAGAATCCCTGTTAGATGTTTTTGATTGGGCGAACACTGTACAATGTGATGGGTCCACGAGCGGGCGAAAGATGAGGATTTTCGAAGAAGCTTACTGAGTTCGAAAACGTGGGACGTGGACGGCTGTAGGTTGCTTCCGAGAAAGGATTTGCACAAAATACATACTAGAAAGCACATAACAGATGGCGGCCATATTGCTCTTTAGTCGGGTTCCGTACGTACGACTGGAGAGTTAAGTCTGCGAATGTACACAAAAGAGATGTTCTGAGAAATTGTTGATTTGACCCCTTGCGTAGGAGTTGTTGTGTATCCTTGAATGAATGTATGTATCGGCGGCGTAGGGAAAACCGGGAAAAAAACGAGCAAGAGAAAAAGTGAAGCTTAGGCTTAGCAGTGTGTGGTGTGCTTGATGTTTGACTCCTTAAAGGCGGTCGATATGAAATCTGTGATGGAATCTGTTGAGGCTTATTTTGTCTATGATGGAGGAAAATGCGAATCCCATGCTTTGCTGTTTAATGAAAGAGAGTTTTTTTTTGTTAAGGAGATCGCAGGATCAATGGTCACTGACATCTGGTCACGAATCGTTAAGGTTTCAAAAATCAGACCTTGGCAACGTTTTTCAAACAGATGTCCTTGCAGAATAATAAACCGGCCAAAATAAGATCGATCGGCAGAGTGCCATCAATCAAAAATTTAGTTTATACTAACCACCATTTGTCGTGAAGAACTGAAGGCTCTTAGCTCCAACCATAAGATTAACCTTTGCTAGGTCGCAGAAGAGGCAGTTGAAAGAATATATAAATTAAGTGACACAACAGCCAACAAGCGACCAGACTCTAGCTTCTCCTGCAATCACTCCTGTTGTGTGTGATATGCCTCTTTCACGCTTAGAGGGGTCAAACTGTTTTTTACCTACTGCAAACGGCGAGATTTGAGAAGCGTCTCATAGACTCCTTGAGATTTGTCAGCAACGCGAGGGAGTTGGTGGCGAAAAAATTGCAGGATTAAGAGTCCAGAAATTAAAACTGGGTCCTTCGACGCGTGAGTCAACGTACTTGGCTTGGGAATTATCTGAATATACCAAAAAAGTCAGTCATCCTTGCAGGTTTGTACGTCTTGTGCAATTGCAGAACAAATTTTAAAGCAGTAGGTTACACATCGCCCATACTTACCTTCTTATCAGATCAGGTACTATCTGAGCTTGAGCTATAGCCCCCTTCCGTGCCGGGCACTTTACTTTCTCAATACTAGAGTCTGCGATTGCTGGGTGTCTATACCCGAGATTCGGTCTTTCTCTCCTTCTCGAATTTGGAAGCCGGGGTTCGAAGATCTTCATAGCTGGAACGTTGTTGTCCATTCGCTCGATGTAGCCGAGCCATTGTAGTTGTAGGTTCTCGCATAAAAGACTAAAATCTCTCTTTCTTCATGAGCAGCAAGATGGGTTCACATGGTCCATAGTGAGACTGTCTTACTCACTGATTCCCCTAACCTAACTTACATATAAAGGCGTCTGCAAGTTGGGTAAGGGGACACGTCTGTGTAGGAATAATTCTTGGTATTCGTAACGGCAGCGTAAATGTGAATTTAACGAAAGAAACTAAGAGCGAAGCCCAAGATGCTCTGGCAATTGGGCAAAATCGTACGCAACACATATAAGGGGAACCACAAATTTCCATGTGAAAGAAAGTACGAGGCCACCGGTAATTCCCCTTACTGACATCGCTGCCAAGCAGAAGCGGAGTATTGCTCACTTTCGGGCAGTGTATTGTAGAAGGAAAAATACACATCCCATACTTGCTAGAAAGAAAAACACATTCTCCTTGTCTCTTTAAGGATTGAAATACTTGTGTCCTTTTGCACTCTACACCCAAACTCAGTTAGAAAACTTGCTGAACTCTAAAAGTATCATCTTCGCACAAATCTAATTTGGTTGATTGTTTGATTCATTTGGTTTGATTTTTATGGTTTCGTTCTCCGAAACAAACAATTTCGATTTATTCTCAATTTCTGAAACTACTCGTGGAATCATATTTTTCAATCTCAGTGTGACAGAATCTTTTAATAAAATGAAACGTTTCGCCCATCTCTACTGCCAAGTCTTAGTCTAAGCAGTCTGCCCTTCATGTCCAACATGTACGATCCTTCGGCTCTTTTTTCTACTTTTTTCAATGACTGATTAAGAGGTCGCAGTTTAAATATTCAAACGCATAAATTTTGGAACAAAATGAAGGGAAATTTAAGATTGCCACAGAGTTTGGCCGGAAAAATCAATCAACGGGTCTTCTATAATGTCCTTAGAGCTTTAATGCGAAGTGCCGATAGGTACGAGGCATTACGCTCCAATTTTGGAAGCAAATTGTGTCTCCTACCAGTTTCTCGTAGAACGATGAAAATCATTTCGTACCGAAATATTTTGGTCATAATTGTTAAATAACAGTAAAACATCAACAAATGAATTTTGAAAGAAAAAAAAACCAAAAAGTCATCGCCCGCATGTGTGGCCTAAAATAAATTAGAGAAGTTCGTTTCGCAATGATTCGAAAATTTGCTTAAAAAACTCGTTGCAAGCAGAGAAGCCAACATGACTTGACTGAAATGCTCAATCTACGACCAATTTCAATTGCAAACAGAATTTGATTATGACTGCTGAATCAGACGACGAGTTCTGACACCTAGAAATTGATCCATTTTTAAAAGAAAAATTCTTCATTCACATGAAATGAGTCATCAACTAGAGACTCACTATATCTTCTTTAACGCAGGTTGGGAAATGACAGCTCTCTGCTGCCAAACATGGCAGCGTCTTATTTCACAAGACAGACACTGGAAAGAAAAATGAACAAAATCGAATCAGACCTGTTTCTAGGAATAATTCCGTAATTTGGTCACGCCGAGGGCGATCCGCCACAACTGCACACATCAAAATTTCCAATGACGGTTCTCCTTGGTCAGGGAGATTTGTCATACAGCCAGACACGCAGCTAAACAAACCAACAGGAATGAACTCGAAAACCTAATGAGATCACGTTTCTTTCTCGGGCTCCAATGCCACAGCGTCCACGTCTCATCGTCTTCAGGAATGGGCGAAATTGAATTCAGGCATAAAACGACAGAAAATCGATCTGAACTTGCGAACTTCGGGGGGAAAGGGGGCTACGCCACCAGCATTCAAGTATGCTCCATAGCAGTTCATTATTGACCTTTGTGATGCTCTGTCAATGAAGAATTGCTTGCAATTCCCAGGAAGAGTGTTTATTGCGTGATACGTCATCCCTTTGGTGTGCGAAACTGGTGCATATGGCTTCTGGCGGCATGGCAGCAGCAGCCTGGCCATGGACGCGTCATTATCGTCGTGTCGTTGGTGCATGGGACGAGCACAAGTATCATGTTTCCTGTCGGGTTACAATTTCCCATGCTGAAGACGACGAGCTCTTGTGCTGGGTGAGTTGGAAATTGACCCTTTTTTCTGTACAGCGGCGTTGATGTGGGGTGCGTAGAGTACAACGGATGTGTGACAGTGCATAAGTGATGTGAGCTAATGAATGGATGGCAAGCACACTCTGACCAGAGGCATGGACTAGTGTTTGCTGAGTGCCTGGACATTGCGAATCGCGCACGAGAGGACGAGTTCTGTGTTTGAATTCTGATTGCAACGAAGTGTTTAACATGCCTGCATCATTGGCATGAAAGAAGATACAGCCAACCTCACATTCGAAGATGGAATTCCCAAAAGCCATCTAGCCTAATCTGTGTGACCATTTCTTTAACAAGGGCATAACTGAATCGTGTACAGGGCTAAATGGCATTCAGAGTTGTGTACACACAAATTCTCTGTTGGGCCATTCAGCTTGTGCTACAAAAACAACACACACGTGTACGCCCTAAGATACATATGTCGCTCATCATGTGCACATTCCCAGAAGGCAATGTCAAATAGAGAAGAGAAAGCTCCGGTTGTTCCGTTCCGAGAAATGTTTGCTATTTTAACCACTGGTGACAGTAAACTGATTCATATGAGTTCCTAGTAATCCCATCACTGGCAAGGTTTTCTCATCACTCCCACTTTCACCTGCATCCTTCATCACATCAAGTGAATAGTTTTCCATAAAATTTGTCCGCATAATCATCGCTTTGGATAGGGGGGTTGCATTCACACAAACCCTTCGCCGTTCGCCATTCCCCGTTCGCTTAGTGACAGAAATGTGGGGTTGTTCTTGTGAAATGTGAAACTGTTACCGTTGTTGGCTGCCTTGTCACACTAAGGATAACGGTGAAGTTGTCGGTAATGAAACACCGGCACAATGTGAGGAAGAAGACCTACAAAGTGGCTACGAGGGGGGGGTGTCGTTGAAGTCGTATCTAATTTCATGTTGTTGCCAAAGTTCTGTTTGTTTTGCATCATCATCACCGCAGTGGACACAAAACTGTCATCGCCATAGAACATTAGTGTCACCGTGAGAATATGGTTGTGGACGTGTGGCTTGCATACGAAAATGGTTGTGTGTGCAGAGGAAGTTTTGCGGCTTTGGTTGGTGTTATAGATGAATGTATTGTATTTGAAATTGCTGACAAAGTTCCTGACCATGGTTCAGGATGTGCAAGTTTGTTCGACGTCTGAGTTTTGCAAAACTTTGAGGGGAATTTTAAAACGAGACCAGAGATGATTAAGGGAATGCGAATAAATGGGACATGCATTGAAAGTTTTTACCTTTAAGCGAATTTCAGAAAATAGTTCTCTACTGCTTCGATGGATGATTCATGCAACGAATTCCCTAAGTTTTTCGAGAACTCTTTGAATATTTTGGAACGGAGAATATAAACATGGAGCTCAGGTAGTGAAGTTAAGGGGTGGCAGATATTATCTTTCAACGGCTATCGACCGTACGAGTGGTATTTAAGTGGGGATTAGCTTTTTTTCCATCCTTTTAAGTTTGCCGAGAAAGTCCTTAAAAAACCTCGAAATTAGGTCTTTGGTTACAAGTACACAGTGATAATCATGATATCATTGCCGACGCCCGAGTGGCGAAACATCTCCTTCAACCGCAAATCCCAGTGTCCTAAGTCCTATTTACGCCGTGAGACTTGTTCTCTTTGCGTGCATTATCGGAAGTTCCAGCATCCAATAATTCGCCGTTTTGACTTGCGAACTGCGTCTACTTCCTGACCAATTCGTCGGCACAATTCCGTCAAGAATCGACCGGACTGGTATCGAAATTCTGGAGGCAATTTTGAAGGCTCCTTTCAATCCTCAAAGCTATCATCCCTTAAGTGGATCGATGCCAATAATTTATAGTCGTTTTGGAGATTGTTCTTATTTTCTGCTCCATTCTGCCATTCTTTGTCCTTCTTTTTTCATTCAGATGTAAGATTTTGTCCTTCCTCAACTCGGACTCTCGATGAAGGCCTAAAGCAGAGAAGGGCTATGCGTTGCGGGCTTGGGAGAAAAGAAGGAAACAACAATGTTAAAGGGGTCACTCGTGAGTTAACTATTGCTTGGTTGAAAGATGAGTGGATATGGGATTTGATAGTGGATACGTTAGTTCCTTTTGTTGGGCCGTCTGTTTGGTAATGTGTTATGAGGAAAGTTAAGGAACTCTCGAGGAGTTTGTGACGTTGTGGGTAGAGCTGTCAGGTGGGAGTTGGTAGCTGGCGGATGAGGATTAGAGCTGGACATTCGAACCTTCAGAAAATCCATCTAGATCACTGGACAAATTCAGTTCTCAAAAATCGGTGGCACTAGAGTGCCTTGAAAATTGTTGCCTTTGATATTCATCCACAGTTCGAGCAGTCATCCACATAGTCTGCTTCAGATTCAAACGCCGTATTTTTTATTTTCGAGTCCTAGACTGTTCATCTCGCACTTTTTCACGGAAGCATCTCTTTCAAACAACACTGAAAGAAGAAACTGCTCCAATCTCGCTATTTGAAGTCGCTAACAAGCCGTAGGTCCTCACTGCTCGTGACTGATCAATAGCACGCACTACACGGATAAGCAGGCTAATTATGCGCACTGTAAGTTTCTTGAAAAACATTTTTCATAGAACGCTGATTTTCGTAATATTTACAATTTGGAGACGCCATTACGGTGTAAGTCTCCATGATGACTTGCCAAAGGATTCGGAACAAAGAGGATAAGTCTTTCAAAAAAGTCTGTTCAAAATTAAACGATGAATCAACCATTTTTTATATACAGGAGCCATTTTTCCGTGGCAATTCACTGCAAGAGGCAGTATTTGGGCCAAGTGTTGTTCGATACAGGGGAAGTCGGTACCGATGAAGTTGCTTTTTCCTCCTGGTATATCCATTTCTAGGAAAGGGATTATAAATCCTCAGCACAGCCTTAAGGAGCAGAAAGTGTACACTTAAGAGAAACAACGAAAATACTACAAACTCCGTCTACAAGCTCCAAAAACGAATCGCAATCAACATTTTATCTCACACCGTTGCTGTTTCATTTCAATTTAGTTCTCCTTTATACTTGTCTAGTCATCATATCTAGTGGAATTACCTGACGACTTTTCTTCCCCACTGGTGCACTCCTCTGAACTCATTCGAACTCCAAGCTTCATACAAAAACACTCGAAAAATAAATAGAATATCGATTGTTTACCAAAAATATTCGTTTGGCGTAATGAACGTCAATTTGTGGTGTTCTTCGGAAATATCATGTGCCAGACAAAAGCCAGGAATATGAAGAAAAAAATTGGAATTGTGTCAGTTCGAGGAAAAATGTTATTTGCAATTTAATTGATAAATATACGCAGAATATCAATTTGTTTGAGCTCGGAAAGGCCATTCTCAGTGCCGGACACACGGTTTGCGGTCTGGAGAATTTGCGTATATTCCCTGGAAATATTGTGGATGAAAAGTCGATAACTTTTAATTTGAAAATAAATCGAAATCGTTATTTCAATTAAAACACCGTATTTTATGCAACCACATTTTTCGGAGCAATTACAACTGACTTACAATAACTTAAAAGAGACGGAGAGTGACGAGAGCACTGTGAAGGCGGCTCATTAGTGGTTTTTCAGTTGTTGATAAGTGCATCAATTCACATGACGGAAGTCTTACATATTGGACTGAACGTTCATTTAACCAGCTTCGAGTTCATTCATTTAATGATCACCATTTAAGATCAACAATGATCTGTAGGACGCATTTATTTGTGAGGCACGCGTGAGTTTGCATGCCCAATACGAGTACTTGCTAAAGAAGCTAGACCCACGTCCATTGCCCTGGTCTCAATCTCCTGCTACTCAACGCACAACCGCATAAATACTCACACCTCACTCAGCAGAGGGTTTCTTCCCTCAAATTTTCCAAAACAGAACGTTACCGAGACGACGAAATTTGTGCGATTGTGGCTTAACTTCAATATATTTTCTCAGCTCGCGCGTTCTCGCTGTCATCGCGTCGTTGAAAATCGAGCATCAGGCAAGGCTTTGAGTGAGTGATTTGTTTCTTATCGGGCCGAAGATCATCATGAATCTTGACCGCATCCGATCACATTTCCGTTGCAGCCGTCAGGGATTTTGATCGCTCTATGTAAAATATTATCAGCAGTCAGTGAATGAAATCGGTCGCCGACTCAATTTGCAGTCGAACAAACAAAAAACTTTTAAGTTCCGCTGTGAGCTGCTGTCAATTGGGAAATCTCACATATTCGTCACGGATTCTACATTGAGTCATCGGATTGTTATGCGCTAACAGGCGATTCATGTCAAAAATGGTTTATGGAAAGACCGATTTTTTTGAGACATAATGCATCTCTTACTAGAGCAACTGAAACGTGTTGTGGATAATAGTGGGCAAGATCTTTTAAAACACAAATCGACATCTATCAATTTTTTCTCGATTTCAAAGCTACACATCTTAGAGTGCATAGAGAGGAGATGCTTCTACAAATGACATCTGATTTTGATAAATGCGAAAAGAAACCAGTAGCTACTCGATTAAGTCAGCTTACGAACTCACAGACACCTTTAAGATCAGAAATGGTTTCAAGCAGGGCGACGCGCATGTCATTCCTGCAAATTTTCTTCCAAAACTCCAATGGTATATGCAGACGATATTGACAAGAAAGAATCAACAAGATGGGAGCAGAGGCGGCCACACTAGATCAGGCGGTCAATGATAAGCATCGATCGAGTCTGGAAGAGGGCGCCACAGTGGGTTGCAAAAATTTTGAGGTAGTCAAGGGTGTCATCGATCTCGTTCCGCGTGGCAAAAAGGATACAAAAGCGTCAGTACAGAAATCAAGCATAGAATACCTCCTGCCGATCTTTGGACTCACAAGGATCTCAAGACCCTAGAGCCAAATCTCAGAAGAAGCTGGTTCTATATAAACAACACCCTGATCACCTTAATTCTTAGCCCATGATAAAGTTTTCGGTCTCTTCGAAAGAAAAGCGTTCCTGTGCGATTTTTTATCGTGTTTGCGCCGATAGCATCTGAGGGAGGAGATCAGTCTCTAAAGATGATCACAATGACCAAGTTGACAACTTGGAACAACGGAGAAAAGGACGCCCCAGCTTAAGATGTCACGCGCAAGTGTAGACCAGAAGACCGTAACCAAATTATGTATGTGGATATAGGGTCCCTTGAATAGAGACCGTTTTGGCTCAAGAGGTCGTACTCAGTGACAGGTGGCGTATTACGAAACCAAACTAAAATTCAGAGGATATGCAAGAGGGCCAGTTATCATCCCGCTTAAACCTACTACAATTTAAAACTTCCAACGACTTAGACACAATGGG
Source organism: Eristalinus sepulchralis (assembly GCA_944738645.1). NCBI lineage: Eukaryota > Metazoa > Arthropoda > Insecta > Diptera > Syrphidae > Eristalinus > Eristalinus sepulchralis. Next base: position 4,838,081 of record OX122885.1, on the reverse strand, counting down.
GACTTAGGCTAGATCACCATTTTAGTTTTTCCTACTATTTTCTTGTACTGGGCTCGGCTGTACCCTAAAGTGGTAATCTTCATCGATTAGACGAACATAATTTTTTCTTTTTTTAATTTCTCTTTACACTTTTTCGCGATCGCTATTGTTCTTCCTGTAGCTCTAGTCTTCCATAAGTTCTCGTTGTGTACAGACGTTCATTGAAAAGCAAAATCCTTTAAAAAACCGTCCACGACGTCAGCGCAATGGATTTGCTAAATCGTACTTAAGTTTCATAATGCACAGGAAGGTCAAACCAGGACAGTAGTGCCAGGGAAAGAAGAAGGAAAAGGAAGAAAGTGAAGTCGGAGCTCCGGATTTCGATTCCCAAACTCTAATTTTTCAGAGTTCTTCTTTTTTGGAGCTCTTGACGACACTCACGCTAAAAACTGATTCTCACACTCGCTTTTAAACTCTAAGTCCACTCACTCGTGAGGGGAGGAGAATATCAGGCTCAACAGGAGTGGTTGCTGATGTATGTAAGACGAGGTTCCCTGTAGATTGGAAAATTAAAAAATGCGCCAATAACGCATCTTACGTCCCAAAAGAAATATTTCTTCAGCAACCACTAGTGCTGAGATGGTTTTCTCCCCTCAGTTAAATGATGGCTTTATCGAACTTGAGCAGGGAAAAATGGAAGAAAATATGAAGTACGAGACTCTTGCCGAGGATCCTCAAGGTAGAAGTGCACTTTCATAAAATTATCACTTTCACAAAAAAAAAACACTTCCTCCTCGAATTCTTTTCCATGATATGTTAACTACCCTCAACCCTGTATATCCGTCTCAACTTCACCAAATGATCGGATTCATGAACCAACGCCACTCGTAAAGCCCTTCATCGCTTTTTTCATATCCCACAGTCGTCAATGCCCTTAACGAAAAATGAATTTCAATCTGGTATAATGTGGTCATTAATGCCGAGAGCATGTGTTTTCAGGTGAATAGCCCTTTGAATCCCTTAAGTCCATATTAACGATTTACATTCTCCTCAAACAGGCATATGTATGGCATTCCGCTGAATTTTATCGTTCACTTTACCGCGTTCATCGGTTTTCTTTGTATGGGATATTCGCTTATCGGCTGACAAACTTGCACACCCACAGCGCTATGTACGTACGACACACCTGACAGGCGATATCTATAATAATGAGGTTCACGCTAGTCAGGCACTCACCGTGAAGTCTATCGATTTCACTGGAATTTCATTAAGGGAAAGCCTAATTATAAACCCAACTTGTCACTGCTTCAAAAGTATATCCTTTCCTTTCGCGTACCGCGTTGTTTTTTGTTTTTTCGAACTTTTAATGACTCTTGCGGTTCGGTTTCGCAAGGAAAAGACAATTCCTTGAAAATTAAACTAAACTCCAACTCTCTTCCTATCCCTCCCTCCCCAAACAATTCGGAGAAACGGCTCCTCTCTGCAGCATGTCCACAAGAGGACGACTAACCGGAGCGAATTGATAGTGCTTCCCCAACACCGAGCAAACACCCAGGAGGAAGAAACTTAAAACCACTGCCCCGCATGCATATGTGTGTGAATATTTTTTTAATCTCTTCTCGCTTTGCGTTTTCACGCTTCCTTAAGTGAATGCCGATGGATTGAGGTAAAGTGCTTTACGCCGCACACCCAAAGGATTACATTTCATACTGGATGACAGCATGTGAGGTGCAATTTCAGGAGACATTGTGTTTAAACTGCACCATGACGTTATGTTAACGTTTGCCGCTTTTATGAAGCCATGCGACGATGCCCCTTTTAAGTGGTTGTTCGTCGTGTTTTTTCCTTTTATTTTGTTCTCACCTGTCTTGTTTGTTGAAGACGTATTTAAGGTCCTCTGGGGAGGGGAGCTTAAGCCAAGGACAACGATGTGACAGTTCAGTGTTTGCTTGGCTTACTTTGGCGGGGCTAGGCTAGAACGAGGGGGAAGAAAATGATTTTTGAATTTTTTCCAAACGCACTGTTTAAAGTTCGTTTTAAGCTCTGAAAACAGAGTAGGAGTGCTGACTCCTACGTTGAACAAAAGTCGTCTTTGTTTCACTTCTAGACTTACTCAACGTATTCATACCTTTCAGTATGCCAAACGGATTTTCTAACACACTCCACGATGAAAGAGGCAGATACGCGAGAACCTACTCTCCACTGACGGCTCAAAATCTGCCATTAGGACGAACGCCTGACCTTTCTGTGATCTATTTCAAATAATCCCTGGCATTAGACTAGGACTACACCATCTTTCAAGGGAAAGTGGCGGCAACAAACAAAACAGCAATAGCCATCAAGGAGCTTAGCTTGAGTAACAAAATAATAACCATCTACTTCAACAGTTATCATTCAGGCAAGTACGTGGGCGATCCAAGTGGAATACTTAGCCGAAAAAAGGAAAGCAGAATTGGGTGAAGTGGCGATTTGTTTTTCACCACAGTCTCCTTTTACCTCGATACACTTAAACCAGCTTTGTCCCAATCTCTTTCGCCCGCCTGAAAATTAGGTTCTCTTGAGGTTGACCTTCATAGCAAGCACACAGAACTCAAGCGGGGCCAAATCAAGAAAACATGATAGATGGAGCAGCCCTTCGGAGGCTTATGCGACCACAACGCGGCGTGGGCTGTCCCATTGTCATGGAACTTTTTGTTCGCCAGATGGAATCGTTTTTCTGCGATTTGTCATCGAATCTGTCCAATAATTTGGCAAAGCAGAGTCCTGTGACCGTGTCGCCCCCATTTAGAATCCAAGAAAACCACGCCCATCAGCATAGTATTCGCCTTCTTCGGAGCACAAGTGTGAACGGTGTGTACCAGTGGACCCATGTCTTTCCGACGATATCGGAATGACACAGAATCTTCTTCGGATCATACGAAGTGTCAAACACTGGTCCTATTGTTGTCTTGGAGTGAGCAAAAGCTTGGAATCAGCAAGCGCTTGAAGTGACCGTCGTCTGTCTGCCTCGGAAAACCCATGATTTATCCATCACATTGATTAGTGCATAGGGAGAAAAAGCCGCTGTTCAGTTTAGCAAAGAAAAAGAGGCAAACATGTTTGGGTACAAGGCCACTAGGGGATGAAGCATTCTTTCAACACACTAACGCACCTTAAGAGTAGCTCACTTATCAAACCGTCAACCCATGAAGGGTTCGCGCTTGAGATATCGCTGCCCCCATCATTGACGGTCCTGGTCACGTTGCTTTCAGTTGTCTTACGTCCGCTATTCCTTGGTCCTTATAGTGGAGATTCGGTCTTCCTTCACTTCTCAAACCAAGAGGCTCAGATTCGAAGACTCTCTTTACGGGAGTTGTCGTGTTCTTGCGCCCGATAGGGCAATCAACGGATTTTTTCCATCATTGCTCTTATGCCCTCTCCTCCATTCTCCCTTCCTGGCAGAAAGGACCATATATTCGACGACGAATTTTTCTTTCGAAGGCACCAAGAATCTTCAAGTCTTTACCAAGATTGACTTATCGTCTAGCTTTTAGCAGGAGAGAATGGTGTTTTGAAGAGGATAAATTTGTCCTTCGAATCAGGAGTCTTGAGCCCAGTTCTTTCACCGGTTGCCAGAGACGATTCTACGTCGGATCTCCACAAGGTTGTCATTCGTGGAGTTAGCCCCGAGGTGGGAAAACTTGTACCAGGAAGTTTCCCATATTTCCTAAAGTTGTTCAAAAGTCGATAAATATTACTTAGAGTTTCTGAGTGACTCCACATTGTCTTCAAACCTCGATACTGTTCCTACACCCCAAAGACGAATCCAAAACGTTCCCTGCTCATATTGAGGTCCATGAGGACATGATTGCTTAATTCATCAAGGAGATCAAATCAAATTTAATTGGTCCCTGAGATGTGCAATAAATTCCAGCTGCCAAGCCACCTCTCCAATGCAGTTAGGACATATGTTCATTCTGAATTGAATCAAATTAAATTCCTCTTCCAATCTGCTAAACTGTGTAGGGTTCCTCCACCTCATCACTCATTCAAATCTGACGAAACTTCTTTATATCCCACATACATACATATGGTGACGTATGTATGTTGATGGGATGCAGATGACAATGTCGACTGGGAATTGCTGTATGTAAGCAGATCCTTGAAAGCTTCCCGGAATTCAGTTTCTTTGGGAACCCTCTCGAATTCGGATTCACTTCACGCTGTATCCCCACAGTTTGCGTACCGCTGCGTACTGACTCAATTGAGATCCCTAATGAGATCACTGGAACTCATTGTGACATGTTTCAGATATACTCAGCCTGTGCCCCAAATGCAATCATCCCTGTGTGTGTGTGTCAAAAAATTGAACCAAGCCACGAGGTGCCACTAGGTGCCACAAAGTGCCACGAGGTAAACGCGCGAATAGAAGCTACTCGAGATAGGTGATTATACCACACGTGGGAATCTAAGCATTTCACCTAATCCTCAACCCGATGAGTGTGTACACGTGTGTGTGGGGCTGTGCTCTAATAACCCGGCCAAGCGTGAGCGTATGTATACCGTGCGATAGGCGCACCAGTCAGCCATCTCGTTGCCGTCCTCGTTTGCCCGTGTGTCACTTAATGGAAGATACGTACGTATGTACACACCCACACACTGATAGAAATTCGCCAGCATAGAACGGAGGACAGGCGCGTAATTTCGGCAAGTAATTGAAGAGGTGATTTCTGAGAACTGTTTACCATGGAGCACGGCCCGCCTCTGCCTATAAGTGTTGCGCCACGCTGTGGGGGAGAGGACGCAGTGGCCATATCCGACACGTCCGAGACGTACCATGTAGGTGGGAGTGTATCCAATATCCGATTTTCGGTGTTGTTGTTTTGGAACGGATTCAGTATTAGAGGGCTATTTTCTCATCCGAGTGCTGCTGCAATGCGATACTCATGCCTGGCCGCATTCACATCGTCTTCGTATGTGTGCATGTGGGTCCGCACATCTGTATAAGCGTGAAAATTCGGGATAGACCTAGAGCCGTGTAATGCTTGGCTTCTGGAAAATTTTAAATTAAATTAAAAAGTTGCTCGAATTTTCGTCTGACTTCGGTGCGGAGTGCATTACACTCATCGCTGCGAGTTCAAAGATTATGATTGAATTTGTAATTTTGTTTTCTGCCACATTTTCCCAGAACCGCAACCAATTGAAAGTGCTACCAACCGCAAATTGCTCCGCTTCTCGAAACCCCGCTCATGGTCATGACGCATATTCTCAAAATTTCATCCAGTAACGAGCTCTTCAGAGTTTCACAACAAATTCCCGCCATCCATATGTGTCATCCATCACCCTCGCCATTCTTCGATCTCACAATTCTGCCCAAGTACGTACTTAGTTGGAAATGAGTCAGTGTCATGCGGGTGAAGGAGATCTCGATTGAAAGGGATACCCATGGCAGTGCACACACCCACTTGAGCCATCACGTGTGCCCGACCACTTTCCAACACCTCGATGCAGTTTTTCGTTCGTGAATTAGGGGAACAGTGCATTTCATGCGGCGCGTAATTGTGTGACTCATTATCCCATAACTCGCATTCAGCGCGCCTCTTCACCATCAGAAGCGATGAGTCATCATCGGTTGCCCGCTGTCGCTACCGCCGATCAACCCTCGCACATTTTTATTGCGTCTCTCGCATCTAGCGCGAACTCCCCTCCAGACTCCAGACATCTGTCGGCTTGGACAAAAAGATCATCACGCCAGTGATTTCTTTGGAAACGCAAATCATTTCATCACCCCTGTGCCGAGGGGAGGGCAAACGAGCCAGCCAGCAGATCATTATCGAAATTCGCACACTGGGCAGCCGAAGAAAAGGTGTACCCTTGACAAAGGAATGAGGGTAGCCCGCAAGAAGCAGCTCTCTAACTCGAGATCATATTTCATCGAAGAGCATACAGCAGTTGCGTTGCGTTTTGTATGTAAATTCGTCCATGCCTCAGATCAAGATCCACACCACGAAGGGATCCTCCCGAAACGAGTCGCTTGTTGTTTCTTTGCTTTGGCCAAAATTTCGAATTCCTCATCGTCGATTTACGCGGAATACCCCATTGAAGTGAACGCGGGCACACTCACAGCACACAAGCACCGTGCAAGTGGCTCCTTCAGGGCACATGGCAGCAGCTCTGGGAACAATAGCCGATGAATCATTCCGCGTCGCATCGCGATGAGGTGATTATTTTGTTTTAATTTTCCATTGAAATCGAGATAAGGTCAGTGACGCTGGTGCTTTTAAGCGTTACATGTGCTGCCTGAATTCTAGAGGAGATCGATGACGCCTTCGCACGTACAGTCGCAACCAGAAGTAGCGCTCAGTGGCATAGCAAACTGAACTGGTAGACAGTTCAAAATGTTGCCCGATTTTTATTCATTTTTCCTGTGATTCGGGAGGAATCTAGGTCTCAACGAATTAGCTGGCGCGGGTTCTAGCCAGCTGTCTTCAAAATTCGCACGTCGATTAGATTGAAGTCCCACTCCGCTTCTTTCCAGAAATTCAGATGACGACATCATCTGCCCATGTGAACACATTCTTTTAAACCACACTGTCATCCAATCAGAGCAAAGCCAACCGCCAACTGTCGTAAAAATGCCAAAAGTTGAGTAAACTCAAACCATATCTGGGCAACCCACCACATCTAGATATCGATTCTGGTGAATCGTTTGCGTTCCAAGAAACTCTGAGGTAAGGGGCAACGAGCAACGCACCGAAAATGTAGAACACGCCCTCCCACGAGATCTGAAAGTATACCCGCACATGAATCATGGACAACTTGTAAAACGTGCGTAATCGAAACACCAACCGACCGTCGACCGTAAAACTCTGGAGAATCCACGCCTCACTCACAAAATGAATTCCAAATGTCAGTGACGAACGAGACCGAGTGTCCCTCATCGCATAACCCGTCTAAGCATCCCGTGTATCCAATCCACGATGATGGAGCGATGGTGCACATTCCTGAAACTCACAAGAGACATATTCCGTGCACTCCACGTTCGTTTATTTAAAATTGAAATTTGATTTGGATTTCAACGAACGGCCCTGCGGTGGTGGAGGTGGCAATGATAACGGCAGCGCCGACACGAAGAGCTTCGGCGGAGGTGCCTGACTGTATATTGGAAATAATTTCCACTTTTCCTGAGGTTGAAAGTACCCCCGCCGGGGGTTGTACAGTGCTGCGCTTACGTGGATGGGAGGAGGGACAAAAGAATCACTTCCGGGAAACAACTCGCTGCTGCTTCGTGTCGCGTGTGGAAAACTGATAGATACAAGCTCGAATAGGATGGATTCTAGTTAAATGAAAAATAAATGGAACCAGCAAAAAGAGGGTTGCTGGCGTAGTCCGGGACACAGACATTTGCCTTGAAATTCCCATGAATCCTGTGAACGAAACTCATGCAACAATGGAAATGTTGCATGAAGGAAAATTTTCCCAGAAATGAAACTTGTTCATAATTACACCCATTCCCGGCAGGCGAGTCCTTCCAAGAATAGGCACGCACACAAACACACACACAGAGACACGTGCAAACGATGAAGGGGACTCCCACCCACCCGATGAACAAAGCTGTGGCAAAGCGACAGTGACGGCAATTCGTGCTGCTGATGCTGGCCTTAGCATATCTGGAACGATACTAGCCCTGCGATCAACCCTGTGGCATGTCGGGTTTCAGGATTGAATTGATTCCAGGAAAACCCAGGGTCTCCGTTGACGCATACTTCTCAAATATAATTTATTTTTCCTTCCCGGAACTCGAACCGAATAATTTGAAATTATCACAAATTACTTTGAATTGTCTTTGGCTCAGGGAGGGTGGGATACCAGCCCCCTCCCCCCTCAAACATGCCACCCATTCTTTGTCCTCACCCTCTGCCATTCGTTTCCATTGAAACGAAATTGCATGACTGGCTGAGGGAATGCCGAACAAATATGGCGGCGAAAATTCTGATGAAAGTCTTAGATGTTCACTGAAGTCTGAACTCATCCGCCATTGAAGACTTTTCTTGAAAAATTCATTATTTATTAGCAGTTCAGTTGGTTATGAAACGAACATTTCGCAGAAACGAGTCGATCGTGTCTTGTGGGCGAATGAGTTTCAGCATCTCCAACCGGTCGATGGATGGTGAGCGCAACCGCAATTAAGTTTAGAATTTCAAAATTTGCTCAGACTTGGGAGGCTATCAGCGGTTCAAGGATTCAAAATACTCTTTTGTCTTTCCTAAGTTGTTTGATTTGCATACAAGAACAGCAGTAGCGGAATAAAACAAGTATTGTATAATTTGAATGCAGCTACATTCACTCAGCCTATCGTTCATGTAGGATCCTGGGCTTCGTTCTTCCTCCTATAAGGTTGACAATTGTAAGCTAATAGTGTGTCCTGGAATATTCGTTTTCTTAACCTTAACCTTGTCTGCTACAGTAAATAGCGCATAATGGCGCCCGACACGGAATTACGATCAATTATTTAAAGTCTTCCGAAGAACGTTCCCGTGATGGATGTTACAAATAATTAAAATGCGTTCCCTTTTGCTGTTTGTGGATTGGTAGAAATCTTTATAATGGAATTTATTCGTTGCCATAGATGGCGCCCGACAGTAAGTTGTGAGAAATGGTATTCTGCTCCATAATCAACGTAGCGGATTGAACAAGAGGAATATTTGACTCGTTTCAACTGTTGCTGCAGACGTTGTTGGTTTTGTCCTGTTTCGATTTTGAGTCATCCGCCTGAGTCGTTCCTGGTCGAACAATTCACAAACATCAGAGGTAACAAATCACTCTATTTGTAAAGGGAAAGCTTGAGCAAAACAAGCTCGAGCCGAAAGACAGATGAAGACACTCGATCGTGGACTTTCTGAATGATGAGAAACCTGACCATGATATTGGCAGGTTCCCTTCACAACATCAACCATCCAACCTTGTAGTTGCAATCCATCTGAACCAGTGTTTTTGTTGTTCTTCAAAGCTGAGCAGGAGTACTACTTCTACGACTGAAGTTGGGGATTTTTTAGAGTCCATCACTCTGAGCCAAAACTTTGAAAAGCAAACATAAGTACCAACAAGGAAGCTCTTTGTCTTTTCGAAAGAAAGGTTCCGCTTTCGGTGTAAAATTTAATACAGCTACTGAGAGACTGAACGAACTGGAGAAGCGAGCTTCCTGAGGCCCAAGTCCAAGCACTAAACTGAGCATAAGAAATTAATAAATCGGTTGGGGCTAAGGTCCAAATGGAGTAGTGATTTCTTGTTCAAAAGTCACTGGTGTTGTGTGTGAGATGGTTTTCTCACGAAAGGAGGCGATCTGCAGTTCAATACCAAGTCGCAGAATTTGAACAGCTTTCCACTCAGTTTTGGCAGCAATCTTTTTTTGTGCTTGGGTCGTCAGGGTAAGCCAGGTTATGAAATAGAGACACAGAAAACCCGTCATTTTAATGACACAATCCGGGAAAATCAATACCCGGTAGTCAAAGGGATTTTACCAAGATCGGTTCACACGCCGTAGATGTGATGGAAAGACAATTTTTTGTTCGTGCGAAGAGCAGTATAAGGAAAGTCTGCTTCAAGATTCGAACATTTACACGAAGTGCCCCATTGCGAACAGAGGAATTTTTTATGTTTTTAAATGATATCTCCAATTTGAATTTTGCGTAAAAAGATATCTAATCAAAAGAGAATTCTTAAAAAGGCTGAAAGACTTCCAACAACTACTAAGAGATAGCACAGAACTCGAATTCAATTGATTGCACGACTTCACTTTATCCACTCCCACGTTCATGCTGAAAAAATTCTGATAAATTGTCTCAATCTGTCGTATCTGCATTTCCTTCATGCATCTCATGGCTGCAGTGGCGGCAACACAAAGCCTTTGTCGGCAAAGTCCGGCAGTTTCGTTTCGCCTTCGGTAGTGATTGATAAATCGTTGAGCTCCAAGCGGAAGGAACCAGTCAACGGATTGATTATCTCACTCACAAGCTGTTGGAGGCGGTGACTTATAGGGGGCATTCTCCACTTGACTTATGCGTCAAGATAAACGAATGATCGGCTGACCAAGAAAAACTGCTTTTCTACGACAAACTCCCAAAAATAAAGGGAATGCCCCTCGAATGTGTCATGACACCGTGTCTCATGAGAATCCACAAAACCGTTTAACAACCATCAAGCACTTGAGCATTGTGAAACGGTTCCTATCTAATCTAAATCAGTGATTGTTTCAATGAAAACCAAATTTATCGCACATCAACTGTCAGCGAGTGCTTCGCAATTAACCGCTGCCGCCGCCACTGCCAAATGATTGACTGACTTTCAACTGACATCATGAATTCCCAGAAACAATCGACAACAAGTATCGGCGTTGTCGCCAGTGCAACCTTAAGTGTGTAAGCCCACGTAATTGCTTATTTAGACCACGACGCCAATAATACTCAGCACAATCTCTCACATCGTCACATCGTCTCACACAATGTCCCATCAATCGACTGTCGATAGGTTTGCCCCTTGGTTCGCCTCACTTTCCCGCCACTCGCTCAGTCAGCGAACGCAGTCTGATGTAATAAACCAATTAATTAAGTATTCCACTCATAAATTAAATCTAAGGCAAATAAAAGAAAAACAAAAGCCCGCAAGCAAGCTCGTATGCAATCGTTTTTGCTGAAATAAATCTTATCGCATGCTTCACACATTGCACCTGCACGCATGCAGTCAACTATGGGGACCCGGTAGAGGAGACCTCCCAGCCATTTAGCTGGAACATCCGTCTGCCTTCTGGGTAAAAACCGCAATTTGCTTGTGTGTACTATTTTTTCACTTCTCTTTCCAAGAATATGTGCAATGCACCGAGGCACGCAAGGCCGATAATTAAAACGGTTATTGTGCAGTGTAAGCAATCTGCGGCTGACGACGGAGTTGAACCCTTGAGAATTTCCGGTTCCCGAGAATCCATAATCTTTCGCATTTGAATCGGTTCCGAGATGAGATTCTGTCATAAATTTTCACCCGAACAACCGTGACAACGGTGATTGCGAGACAGAGACGGCGGACAGTGACAATGAGTGACATTTGCCAATTGTCAGTATCATGTGTCATCTTGTACAAGGGGGAAACAACAACGGCCAGGAGATGAGATTGAAATCGTTTATTTCTTGTGGCTACTGTTTGGTAAACGAACAGGAAGCATTTGAAGGCGTGGCTATGCATTGCTGATGAGCGCGCGCCCCGTTGTGCGTACTTTCCCGGTCAGCACTGGCAGAGGTTGTGCCGCACTGTGCCCTGAATGCTAAATGAATGGGGGGCATGCATATCTCTTTCCACACTCGTTTCGTTTGACATTCGAAGCACATACCGCCTAGTGTGTACACACTAAAGAGGTGTTTGCACTTTCTTTGGTGCGTACTAACCTGCCTACAACCACGCAGCACCCAACATAACAGCTCGTATGCTCGCCGGCTCACATGTACATACAATCAGTTTGGCAAAGAGAAGTGCGCTTCCGGAAGTCGTTGATTTAATCAGTGCAAGTGTGGCCGATCATCAATTTGACAGAACAGGGAACAGGGACAAATTTATATGGGATTCGTTCGTTTGTCTTTTTTCGGACACCCACACAACCAGATATGATATGAACGCTCTGCCTCGGCGATTAGAAGGACAAGGCTGATTAGTGATGTTGGGCACGCTTTTCGACAATTTACTAGCGAATTCGTTACGAGGACTATTAATGAAGTTTGTCAAATAGAGTTGTTGAAGACGAGGCAGAAGGCATCGTTGTCGTCGTCGTCGGCTAATGAAGCACGATGACAGGAGTTCGATGACAAAGTGTCATTCCCTGGAAATGATTTAAAGGTGTGAATGCTTTCGACGATTATGTGCTGCAATCGTGGAATCTTAAGCGAATTTGCTTAACTGTCAAATGTATGTTGTGACAGTTGCAGACTTATATCTTACTCACTTAGAGTATCTCCAAAAAATCAAACAAAAGTCGAGCCAGAACTAATTTGAATGCACATTCCCCCTAGAATTCTATGCGTTCCTTTCAAAAAAAGAAAAAAGCCCCAAACAAAAATCCCATCCACAAAGTGGAATGTGAATAAAAAAAATCGAAAATTCTTGGAAATGCTATTTATCCTTTAAAACTATCTCTGCCTTCACTCAGTAATCCCGTGTTTAACGCCCCTCGCCCGTCTGTGCCGCCGCATAACTTCAGCACGTATACATCATGTTCAACACCTAATGTCAAAAAAGTTAACCATCCGAAAGAGCACATCACCAGGTCCTTTGATTTTCGCTCGTTTTTTCTTTGCCTCCATTTGAGTTCTGTCTGTTTGGTTCTTTTATAGTAGCTTCCATCATCAACGGGTAGCTGGATGAGGTGCGGAGCAGGCATTGACACACTCTGGCGTAAGGCATCCAAACATCCAAAGGGAAAAACGCTAAATTTCCTGGAACTGTGTGTGTTTGCTGTCAAAGGGACGGGTTTGTGTCTGTCTATGCTCCGCATCGTAAAGGGACACAGTGAAAACAAAAAAAACGCACACACAAGGTAGTCAAAGGACAAAAGAACTTGTTTTGCTCTGTTTTTTTTTCTCTTTTTAATTTTGTGTGTTTTCTTTTCGTTTGTTTTTGTAGATCTGTTCGCTTTGTCGGCAGTGATTACTGGCAGTAAAAAAAAAACGAGAAGACCGGCTGACAGTCCTGGAGTTGGGAGTTTTTTTCCTTCCGATCTCACTCTCGTCTTATCTACAATTTTTTTATGTGTCTTGTGTTCCAAAGGTTGGAAGGAACGAAGATGACCATAGTTAAAGGGGCATGTGTGGAGAGACATTGTCATTTCGTGCATGTCAAGTTCACTGGCCACATGACAGTGACATCTGTCTCACTTGCGAGCGCAACTCCAGCTGGATTACAGAGGTCAAGCATCGGGTTTTCCATAGTAATTTGAAAACAAAGGACTGCGCTGGTGCGTGTACATATCTGTATGGGGCACAGTTGCGGAGGATGACAGCTGAAAAGGTGTCTCGTTTGTATGAAGTGACACATCTTGTCGTGGGGTGTTTTTGAAGGCGGAGTGATATAATTTGGAACGTAAGCACGTGTCAAGGTGTCATACGCAATAAATAAATTCTCAATGTCTAAAGAGGAAAAGAGAGTGTGCGAGCACAAGAGGTGTGCACGCACATTTTGTAAACCAAGCGCTGGCAGGTGATGCGATTTGAAGATGAATGGTGGCGGAATACTGATAAGCAAACATTTAAACAGGAAAAATATCCTTCCTATCTTAGGTAGCAGTTTCCTGTGGGCAAGGTACTTTTGCCAAACTTAACAGTTATACTTTTGCTCGCTAAGACCATAACCTAAACTTTTGGGAAAGTGCTCGAGCTACTTTAAAAGATCATCGAGGAAATACTTGACCAGGTGAAATTACCTTTTAGATGCAAGCAAAGAGTACGAGCAGAGGAATTTTTGTTCAAGTACAGCTAAGGACATCAGTGAGAGATGACTTGGAACATCTAGGAAGCTGCAAGAGGAACTGATGAAAAACCAGCTTTAATGCGGCAAAAGAGGTGATGATGAGTTCGGTTAAGGCCATTAATTACAATCAGGTTGAGATTCTGTTTGAAGCGGTTTGGTTTTGACCAGCGCGGTCAAGAGCAGTTAAAAAAATAAAGAGCTGCGTCTGGTGAGCTGAACTGAGCTGTCTATCTACATCCATCTGTATCAATTCCTTCAGCAGTAGAGCGCCGTTGGGACCATGCTGATACAACCATCCACATTTATCTATCTTCACCTCAGCACCATATCAAGAGTTAAACCAAAAATGTCACTCCCACAGTATGTTGAGGTTCCATGCCGGAATGTGTGAGGGTTTTAAGGGAAATGATTTTTCTTTTCTTAGCGAGCAGAACTTATTAACTTGTGCATAGTTCACTTGAGCTTATTCAGCTCCGTCTAGTTAACTCCGCTAAGTGTAGGAAGTAGATTCGTTTCTTAAGTAAATTTAATAGCTCACAGATTTTTATCCAGATTAGAAATTGGGCGGCGCTACAGTTCAAAAAGTCTGCGCCCATAGTTTCTTCAAAAATCACTCAGCTTTGTTTGCTTTACATCTCTGTCATGAGTGGAGGAAACCTTCAGTTTAATATCAATTTCGAATGTCGAAGTCTTAGAAGCTTTCTCATACAAAATTATAACTCCCATGAAAAAATGCAAGATCTCAAATATTCTCGTTCGAAGTTTGAACCTTAGACGACTTGCATGGGGATAGATGCAAGACGGCCATGTTCGGTCCAATAAATATTCACTTCAAGGCAACCCAATGTAAAGTCCGTTCGCCCCTCTCACCTTTTGGAGTTCTGCACTGAAATTTTAATTCTGTTATCATTGCTGATGTCGCCGTGGGTAAGTGCGTCGACCCACACGCAGAAGGTCTAGGTTCGGTTCCCGGACGCGACAACTCGCATTTTTTCGCCACACCACCTCTTTCGACTTGCTGACAACACTCAAAGAGTACCAATTGTCTACGAAAAGCTTCTCAAATCTCGCCGTCGGAGTCACCAAAAAACTGTAGGTCCCTTCTACTCGTGAGAGAACAGTAGCCAGCACAACACGAGTAATTGTTAAAGAAGCTAGGCCTTGGTCCCTTGAGGGCTGTAGTGGCACAATTATTATCACTACTGATGATGCAACCATAGATTTTCGTTTCCGTAATAGAAGCTTAGAACATCAACTCCACAGTGAAATCGATTCTAGTCAATTTTGAATGACATCTGTCAACCAGACAAGAAGAGGAATGTCACACAAAATTCACTTAATGACTCTGCAGCGGCGACGTTTCTCATTCAGTCTGACAATACAAAAATGAAACGCACACAAATTATATTCATCAACAATTCCCACACATTTCAGAGAGTTAATTTTTGAAAAGTCGCCTCGCCATCATGTATAATACCACTAATTTTCACGCGCCCCCCAAAATAACCTCAATGACCTGAAGTGACATGACGTCTCCAGTGACTCATAAGGAACTCAAACGATTCGTTTCCTAATTAAGCAATACGATGAACGACCACGCCATAAGCACATAGACAGACAAGTTAATGTGAGCATTTCCCTCCCTCCCATCTGTCCTGGATCTCGTTTAAGAGATCCCTAAATGCCTCATGGAGTGTAACTTCTAATTGCAGCATCGGGGACGGTTATGATGAGACGCAACAGTTCACATGAATTCCCTGCCACGTTTGGTTGCCATTTGATGATGATGATGGTGATGGTGGTGGACGACGTCGTCGTCGTCGTCGTCGCCGACAACTACGATGGTGATGATAATGATGATGACTGCAACTGCGAGGCCGACGAAGTCGTAAAAGCAAAACATGAAACTACTGCAGTTGAACCATCGAGTTGACCCCTTTCGAAAGTTGTTTCGAGAAAAGTTTCACAAAATAAATTAGAGAAGCGGCGGGCGAAGATCTCATCAGTATCTGCAGGGTTTTCCAGTTCGTCTCTATTGGATCGGTATGTATGTGTGTGTGTATTGGCGTAGGCAAGAAGTCAACCATGCGATGTGTGGAAACTCTAATTAAGCCCCGAGCGGTTGAGATAAGGATTCGAAATGACACGGAGCATTCACTCCACTCCATCGAATGCCAACTTCGTAGAACTGATCTAATTTAAATGTCGCTTTAATTGGAATTGCGAAAAGCAGACGATAATTTGGTCATTAAGCTGCACTGACATTTCTAATCTCTGTATCATTGTCTTTATCTAAATTACAGAATAATTACGCTTTAAATGATATCTGTTTGTGCCGGATTTAATTGGCTTACGATTGCACTCGCAGATGACCTGTCAGCGATCCCTGGTACATATATTATTCAGCTGCGCGGATGATGCAGCCGCCGGCTGCGTAAATTTTTCATGAGAAATATTTTCGCACATCGATATTCAGCTTTAAAAGTGTCATACGTGTTCACTGCAATTCATGACATTTCACGAAAAATTCTCAAGAGCACTGAGTTGTCCAATTAGTTGCTGGTTCTTTGAATGCAAATGAATAATCGTGCGTCTTACGAATGATTTCTGATGCGATTAATGTCTGAGGGCATGGGTTATGACTTTTGCGATTGCAACTAAGAATATGGAAAAAAAATGTTTAAGAAATTCTTAGAAACCCTACTGTGAGCAAAACATAGGGTAGGAAGTATTTATAACAGCCTTACCCTGGATCACAAGATACACTGAAACTAGAATTCGTTGAATCGCTGACGTTCACATTTTAAATTGTCCTTCTTTGAGAGGCACTACCGTCCGGACCTGGGCCTTAACTGGCATTCCACTCCAACAAGAACTGTCTCTTGTCAGCTGCCTCCAATTTCGCTTGAGGTCCTCCTCCACTTTTGTGCACCATCTCAGACAAGATCGTCCTCTGTTGCGTTGTCCCAGTGGCTCTGGTTCAGAGACGCTTCGGGAATGTTTGGCAGATGATCAGATTGTTGAATCCGAAGACATCCCACAGAGTACGCATCACGTTCTTGTCGAAAAGAACAAGTGTTTCCTCATCCGTCTTTAAAAACAGCCAAGTTTCTGCTTCATAAAGCAGGATAGGTATTGTCAAGGCGTTAGACAAGTTTGTCTTTCAAGGGGAGTGAAAGAAGCAGCAATTGGCAGAAATAATTCTGCGTCTGATCTGGGTACTGGTGTTTTTGCCCCTGTTTCAGAGCCGAGGTAGACGGCCAACTACCTCGAGTTTACGCTGCTCCTTCTGACCCTTTGTCCGACACGTCGATTTTGCACATCTTTTCATATTGACAGCATGTACTTTATTCTGCCTTCACTTATTGCTAAACCCAAACCCACTTAAGCCGCTTTGCCAGCCTTCAATGTCGGCAAACGCCTCATTGATGTCTCGCTGTGATCACGATTTTGTAAGATCGTGCCTCTGGTATCGTCTTGTAAGTTAAGCGAATGATATTGCGTCGCCTTGTCTCAAACCTTTTAGGAAGGTCTCAGTGAGTTCGTGACCGACCTTAACGGAGCAGCTAGAATTCTCCATCGTCATCTTACACCATCTGACGTGTTTGGAAGGAATGCCAAACATAGACATGGCACTATATCCTAGCTCGACTCTATGGGCACTGTCATATAAGGCCTTAAGATCGACGAATAAGTGGTGAGGGTCAATCTGTACTTTTCCAGGATCTGCGGTAAAATGAAGAGCCAAATCTATCTATCAGCATAAAATCCATAGAAATCGTTTCAAATACTCGTAAATGCATGTGAGTATCCTTAACTTGAAATCATATAAACGAACCCACTGCCCAACCCTCAAGATAACAAAGGTCTATCGTTTGGCATTAATTTCTCTCCTCAAGTGTCATCAGTCCCCCATCGAGTTGTGCAATTTTATAACGAAACCCAATTACAACACAATTAGTCCGACTATTCTCTTAAACTGACACATCTTTTCACAAAGGCAGCTGTTTCAAACAAATCCCATATCGAGCAGATGCTCTTTTCCATCACACACACACGTACACACATTTGTCGCCTTGCCATTGTATCAACAATTACCAAGAATTCATTTCGCTCTCAAGCACTCTCCCATTCTTACGCAATTCTTTTTTTTTGCCTCCGACACAAATGGGTGTGTAGCCTATTGTATTATCCCCCCCATAGTTTGGCATGCCACACGCATTCAATATTGTCAACGACTGTCCCTTCCTTTGCGAAATCGCCAGCTGTCAAAATAAACTAACAAAACCCAAGCGGCGAATTCCACAGTCACAGAGGGTCAGATGAGTTTTGTAAGATTTTCAGATTTTGAACTCTTTCATGGGCTCTGTGAGATTCGAAATCGTTTTCATAAATCATTTGACATTTTACGATCGTACTCTTATCGGAATCGGAGCATCAGTGTACAAGGAATTTGTCAACGCAACTCTCCAACATGACCGACCGTCGTTGTCGTAAAGATTTTCATTTTTATTGAAGTTCCTCTGAATTCATTACGAGGGCTAACAGGTAGGCGATGGTGAGTTCCTGCCGTCAAACGATGATGACGCCGCCGCTGTTCGTTCATGGTGAAATCACCGTAATCAACGGTATTTTATTATTTTTCCTTTTTTTGTATTTTAACCGGAAAACAATTTTTTTGGTTGAGACATGCGTGTCTGCGAGAAGTTTTTTTTTTCAATGGAATAAAGGACGAAACGATTACGCCGAAGGAGAACAGGCGAACAGATGTTACGTAAATTTTATCGCATTTGGTGTTCGCACCTGTCGGCATTATCACGTTGTGCTACCTTGTTTCAATGATTGTTTCGATGGTGCCTACAGCAAGGCGACCCTATTCGGCGTCCTCGTTACGTTACACTCTACCTGAACCAATTAATTTCACCCCTAGTTTGCTGGAATTCGTTTCCTTCTTTGTCTCCCTCTCCCTCTCCCTCTTTACACCTTCCCTTTACTCCTCAGCGCTTCTGCTTAGTTTCGAGTTAACATCTTTATTGAAATTGCTTTTGTTTGAGTTTGAGGGAAGAGGTGGCGTTAGTCGCTCGTGGAGGGTCCTTTCGCTTCACTTCAGAGCGTATTCAGTGGAATATTAAAGCACTCGTGCCGCCTTTATTTCAACGATTTCTATGTATCTATGTTATGTCAGGTTCGTTCATTTCAAATTCTGAGAAGCAATTAATAGTTGTCTCACTTCGCTTTTAAATTGATGAGAAGCCAACACAGTACGACATCAGAATATCCGGTCGGCTTACTTATCATTAAAGCTGCGGCTTTTGTAAATTGAATATGCGAAGTGAATGAATATTCTCTGCACCCGCAGCTGTATCTACATACAAACAGTCATATGCAGTGCAATCACCCCAATCAGAGATTGTGTGTTGTCGTTTTCCAGTGAATTGTTGAAGCACGTGTTGTTTTTTGCCAGTGACGACGTAATTGCGACACTGTCAACAAGATTACATACTGTCTTCGCCGTAGTGCGGTAAATAAAAATGTTTACTTGTCGCAAAATTAAAATTGAAGCAAAATTCTCGTGAATCTTTGGGAATTCCTACAATTATTTACGATATGATTTTTTTTATTCCGCAGAGGCGCACATACATATATGTAAGTCGTGTGAAGATGGAATTCTTGGTAAGCATCATGCGCATATGAGGAACTTTGAAAGCAACTCAGGTGCGATGGAGGATGAATGCATGCGAAACGATTGGTTTAAGAAGAAATGTGCATTGCAAGGAAGTGAATGAATCTAAACGAGTTCATGTGAATGTAAGAGTTCACATTGAATGGATGCAGGTATTTCTTCAAAGGTAATCAACAGTTTGAACTTGAAGAATTGCATCTAAATACTCAATTGAAATGTGCAATCTGCAGCAATTTTTTTAAGAATAAATTCTTATTTCTAGTATTTGCAACATTCTAGGCATAAAGTAGATTATATTGAGGTGGGGTGGGTGGTTTTTTAACTTTCGTTAAATTTCGATGAGTTTCGTTAAGTTTATCTTTTGCCTAAATATGGAATTGTAACTACGACTTAATCACTTTTGTGACATTTTTCACTTGAAAACTACCACTTTAAGGAGATATCTACAATCGGTCAAATTAAATTAACATACAAAAACACTAAAAAGACATTTAAGCTAAATTTTTAAGTCATACATGCAACAGAACACATTTGAACTTAATTGGAATGACTCAAGTGAATGTACATATTTCCAAACCTGATTTGTATGGACGTACTTAATCTACTTAATTGCTCATTACCCTAAAAACTACCATGAAACAAGAAATACCAACTACACTCAAACGTACATCATTAACACACATAAAGAACCCATTTGATGGTACTCCAAGCCGAAGAGAAAAAAAAAATAAAACTCAAGATTAATTTCTGAAAATTTGGAAAAAATCCTAGAAATACCCTCACACGCATCGCTTAACATCGTCCCTCCATGTTTCGGCTGGTAGGTGTGCATGTACTAGATGTGTACACAAAATTTGACCATCGGCCATCATCATCATCATCATCATCATCAACAACATCCATGAAGCAAGAAGCTAACAACTAGACGACCAGCATCAGAAAGCATCGCTGTACCATGGACAATCTCTGGGAGAAAACCGTTCGGTCTGTCGACTCCATCTGTACCACCACCATCCATCGACAGGCACTTTACTCTAAAAATTAATTCTTAGAATCCGGGAGTAATAAAATGTTTCACTGGAAATTTCAATAAAAAAAAAAATTACACTTTTTGCGCTCTACACGTATTCGTATCGTTCGTCAGTCCGTCTTGTCTTGGCCTTTTCTTGCACTCCTCTCGTTCTTCTCGCCGGTCATCGTTATCCCCATCTTTGCCTCTGCTCTGTGATCATCGTCGTCGTCGTCGTTCAGTTTGAGCATCTCACATTTTTTTCGTTTCTGCCCCCGGCACTAGTCTGTCGGTGCTGTAAATTTGTGGAGAGATACACAGTATCCTGGTGAAATGCAAAGGGTGTCAGGCGGTGGCGAAGAAATTATTTTTCCATGAATAACCATAATTTCTTTTGGTGATGGCGCGCAATGGGCACCGTGCGAGCGAGAACTCAATCGCCCTCTGCAAGATGCAGAAAATTAAAAAAAAGAAACGATCCGCTTCTATCCTCTGCCACTCCACTCGTTCCTCGATGGTTTTTTTTTTTGCTCGTTCTATAATTGGACAGATAGGTGGTGCTCCTGACTGTGCTTGTGTCTGGACCGACGGCGATGACGGAGGGAGACTTATGTACTGTTGGCGTTAAAATATCAGCGAACTCACTGCCGGCAGATGAGTGAGATGATGGGCTTTTGTTAGAGTTGGCGGAGTTAATTTTCACCTTTATGGTCAACAGCAGACCTCCTCGGGCTTGATTGCTTTCGAGGAAATTTGCATTGCTGTTTTTTTTTCTTTTTGCCTCTTTTTCACTCTTCTCATCGCCCCCTGTCGTCACTTTCCCATGGCTAAGCTGTAAAGCCCCTAACGAGGTTGGGGTTTTATTGGTCGTTCCAATTAAGAGGGATTCTCAGACGGATGAATCAAATTGAGATTTATTACAAGTCACGTGAAGCCAACAAAAACAAAAAAAACATTCCGTTCTTTTAATTTGTTTGAATCTAATGAATTGTCAACACACAAGTGTGGGAAGCGGTTCGTGGTGGGCCTGGGCGCCATGAGATTGATGATCTTTTGCGGATGTGTCGGTTTGTTAGTTGATTGTTGTTCACAATTTTTTTTGTTCAGTCTTGTGTTTTATGATGTGATGTGGGCTCATAATAAATATTTGGTGTTCCTTTTGATGACCCCATTGTGTGGTCTATTTGAGGCTGTGAACCTGTTGCTGTTGATTTTTTTGTGTTCCTCATTTTTTTGACTTATGTATGTTTTTAAAAAAGTGTTCATGGTCTTGTTGTTGTCGGCAAAATTGCAGCCCTGAGTTATGATTTATTTTTTGGCTTAAATTCAATATTTCTTGAAGAAGTCTGATGAATGACAAAATTTCACATCTGTATTTTCAGCTGAATGGCCACCATGTCGTAAGATCCAGCGGTCGATCTCTGGACTGTTCATCTCTCTTTGTTTATACTGGCTCCACTTGACAAGGAAACAGGGGACGTCCTTGTTTGAGTTTGAGAAGGATTCTCAAGCAACTTACTGTTCGCAACTGAAGACAACAAGAGCCAGCGTTCACTAAAGAAGCTTGTTGATTGAGACCCCGACAGAGAGCTTCTTGTGAAGAAGGAAAAGAGGCAGTAGTAGAATTGTGGAATATGGTCTCAAATTACGTCGGCCAACCACATTTTTGCCAAATCCTTGTTTGAAACGACTCAACATTTCATGCAAATTCGTCTAAATTTTATCATAAATTCTTTCATATCCATCTTGCCACGAGTTTCCAAAAAGGTCAAGCACGTACACATGTAACTTCTGTTCATCGAGCTCTCGCTCTTGTTATACCCGTAGAAGTCTGTATTTCGTGGAATGAAATTATTAAATCAGCCCCTGTGGGTGACAGATGACGAAACCAACTGCCTTTCAGGCACTAAGCCCCTTATAAATTTCTTATTCCAGCTAACAAACGTACTTGTAATAAACATGTGTACCTATTAACCTCGTTAATCGACACAAACAAAAAGCAAAAATTCCCACTAAGGCTTACACAGGCGTTTCGAATTTCCCGAAAAATACTGCTCAACCATTATTGGATAACTCCTACCTACCCTCGTTTCAATTATTTGCGAACGCAAACTCATGCCGTTTTAATTTGCTTTTCCCGGAATTGTATGCCCGAGATAGTCAGCTAGGCCCGTCGTTAGCAGTGTTGTGCAAAAAAAAAAAAATAAACCAAGTACAGCAATGTTACGCAGACAATAAGCGAACGAAGAAACAACCGACAAAAACTGAATGGGATTCATAGAACTTGGGAGCTCTCGCAACCGCCTTGCAGCTCCATTTATGGCTTCCAGGCTATTCAAGTGCGTCATTCTCAGTGTTGGGTTCATTTTTTTCGACTCCATCAGACTGCAAAAACATGTGCCACCTTCGCAAGAGATGGACAGGACCAACGCCCTTAATTTTTATGTTAACTCGTAAACTGCCCTCTCAGCCAACACCAAGATTGGTGCATCATCGCATGCCGAAGTAGGTTTGACAGACAACGGCAAAAGTCCGGAGGAATTCACAACTTATGACATTGACAAAGCTGGGCCAGGCAGATCTGAGCAGGGAATATGATATTCTCAAGCTCGCCGAATGTGAAACCAAATTCTAACTCCGACGCGACCTAACCCACAGGCATTTGACATCACAGACCACCTTTCCCTGTCTCTGGTTGACATGGAAGGTGATGACACCACAGAGTTTCACCCCACGAGCGCTTGTCCGGGTGGTGATAATGAATGATTCTCGTTTTTTCATTTTCTCTGTTGGAAATTTCGCGGAATCTCCTCATGACGCTGTTTGAATTGTCACTGTCATCGGGGGTTGCGCTGTGTGTGAGACTCCATCCAATCCATCGTGTCGCGTTAAAATTAGTTACAAAATGTGTTTCGTAAGACCCCGAGGGAGTTTCATGTAGGAGGCGTGTTTACTACTTCTTCGAAGTGCGCTGCCGATGTGTAAGAACGCGCTTGGAGATCGTTTCACAAAACATAACAGCGTGTGAGCTAAATTTATGTTAATTGCGTGCTAACGCGCGTCCATCCGTGTGCCTGCATCCACTGAACTGTGATTAGCTTGAGGGAGTCCTCTTTCCACTTGTCAATGTTTTTCATTTGAAAATATGCTGCCTGCTGTTTGAATATGATTTACGCGGTTTCTATTGTAATTGAGACTGACAACGGGGACGCGGTGCAGTGGTGTATTGCAACTGGTTTCGGGCAAAAGAGGACACCACACCACGAAGACCGAGCCGCAACCGGTTTGTTGAACAACTCTGCTGCCACCAGTTAAATGTACCCATTTAAACCTGTTAACTTTGACAGATTACCCCTAATGAAGTGCAATCAAAATTAGCATAGAATGTCGTTTTGTGTTTGCGCAAAATGCCAGATGCCACACTGGTTGCGGTGTTAGTCTGCTGCCTTTTTGCGTCTGATGCAAACGCTGAAGTGTGTACAGTCACAAATTACTACTGCATCGTTACAGAGGTCAAATGCCGGGCTGTGTGTGTACATATTTCTTTGCCACTAATTAAGTTGCGAGCTGTGTTGTGGGAGTCGCAGGTATAAATGAAAATTTCAGACGAAATTGCATTCGATAACGTGTACTCTGTTTGAATACCACCGGGGGGGGAAGCAAGTTGTTATAAATGACAGCTTAAATTTTGAGGTAGTTCTGGAGGGCATTTTGAGGTTAGATTATGGGGACATTTGTGCCACATGACCCCACCAAAGAAGCCCAGCCATGGGGATGTAACTCCAAACAGGAGCGCGAGAAAATCTCACCTTAGCTGCTTTTATTCACGTTCTCATTATTTCTTTGGCTATCAGGGGGTATAATATTAGGCGAATGAATCTAAACCAATAGTCAAGCAGCGCTTAAGTCTCTCCACTTCTAAGATTTAAATTGGTAGGACTCTCCCTTACGTCTCTTAGTGAGATATCAAAACAGAGCAGCCTTACTGTGTACTAAGTTCCTGGTCACATATATAGCAGGAAGCCGCTGTGAAAGGCACGATCTAGCCAGTTAAGAAACGATGATCACAAGTCCTAAATTAAGTCTCGGTGCAAATTAAACCATTGAAGACCAAGATCCCCGAAGAAGACCAAGATCTCAGAAGGAGACGAAGATCCCAGAAGTAGACCAAGATCCCAGAAGAAGACAAA
Organism: Eristalinus sepulchralis; assembly: GCA_944738645.1. NCBI lineage: Eukaryota > Metazoa > Arthropoda > Insecta > Diptera > Syrphidae > Eristalinus > Eristalinus sepulchralis. The sequence continues at coordinate 4,813,735 of OX122885.1, read as the reverse complement.
GATCCCAGAAGAAAACCAAGATCCCTAGCTTGTGACCGTTGGTGAAACTAACAAACTAACAACATGTTCATATGCAAGGCAAAAACGGTCAAGAAATGATTTCTAGAAAAACCAAGTCAAACCTCGGTATAAGCAGGGCAGATGTAACAAACCTAGTAGGTGTACTTACAGGACACTGGGCAACAGGTAGATATGCTGTAAAACTGGGCTTTATTCGTTGTGACTTTTTCAGCATGTGTTTAGACAACGAAGAGGAAAAGACCCCACAGGCCTCAATTAGGTCAACAAACCATTGGGAAATTCTGCGCTAATGGACTATATGACATGCCCCAAGTGGACGTCGACCTTCTTCCAGGAATTTAAATGATTTCAGACGCAGGGGATGAACACGGACTCAACATCCACTTCGGGCCACACACAAGTGCTTATTAGACACCTTACCTACCTTCCTACGTCTTCTTTCAGCCATTTCGTGACCATAAACCAGCCAACCTTCACGATTAAAGTTCGTCCAAGCCATTTCAAAATTGTCCTAGTATGACCAATCCAACACTCACTTTGCATTAATCCGTCCAAGATGGAGACACTAAGACTCACAAATTTTATCCCAACTTCAATGGAACTCAACAAACAAGCAGAGTGCATTGGACAGGCGTTCTAGTTATTGCGGTTGTGGTTAAACCTCAGATTTGTCAAAGTAAACAATCAATCGAGCATCAGCACATTTAACTACCCGACTCACACTGGATTTCCGTCTACGAGGATGCGAGGATAACTAAGGAATCTGCAAGAAGAAGGTGGATTTTTGTAATCAGTAAACTTTGTTCCATTGAGAAAGCTCATGCGTCCAAAATTGTCCGCTCTGTACCAAGCACTGGTCTTTATCAACCAAAGTGCTGTATTTTTCTCGTGGATATCGAGGGGTAACAGATGCCATAGCGATACGGAGGAGCCGTATCAGTGGCACCAACTGTGAATCACAACAACTCAATTCTTTGAACGAAATTTTTGTCGCACTTAATGGCAAAGTTCAAGCCTTGTAAAGACTGAAAATGTTCATGAGAAACGCATCGCTGTGCGTGTGTCTAAACTTCGCTTTCAAACCCGAAAACTGAATGACCCTTTACCCGAATGCCAAATCCACATTAGCATCGTTCTAACTACAGCTGTGTACTCCACTTTTAGACCCCACCTGAAGGTCAATTGCAAAGTTGCAAAATTCCACCCAGCTGTCATTCACATTCAGTATGTTTTGCCGTTTCATTTAGTCCCCCATCCCGCTTCGGCACAAAATCGATGCCCAATCAGTCACTAATCGGCAAAATAACTTTGCCCTTCATAGCCTATCAATATTCATTTAACGGTACATTCCACATGTCATGCATTTTGTTGCATGCATTCTCGCAAAGTGCGGTTGGCCCACGTTTACCAGCAATTCCAACAGGAATGCTGAGAGAATAATTCCGACGAGTATTTATCAAATGCCTTTGGGCTTGGAAAACATTTCAAAATTCCTCGAATTCACAAATGCCCGCAGCGCCCCGTCGAAACAGGCCAGAGCCTTAAGTGATTTCGCTTTCGACCTTAATCGTTCCCGGATTGCGATTAAATTCTAATGTCACATGTCTCGGTGACACTCTTCGAAGAAATATCAACAAACAACCATCTGTGTGCATGAGTGAAAAAAACGCTCATTGTGACTGGAAAGCGGAGAGTTTGCACTGAAATCGAATCAAAAATCAATTTTCCTTCAATTTACGAGTAAATCGAAAGTGCGCCTCGATAAGGAGGAGTCACCACCGACACCCAAGGTGTATTTGCACTCCGATAAAGCTAGTCTGGTGGACAGACTCATGACTAGTGAGGCGACCTGGGTGCGTCGTCGTCGTCGTCGTCGATGAAGTCACTGCCTTTCAATGAAATCGGTGTGCGTCAGTCGTGAAGTGCGTGTGTTTAATTCTCATTCATGAATTCCCTCATTGCTGCAATCACATGCGGTTAGGGACGTTTATAAATATCCGACTGCGCCGTCGGACATGCTCAAAGTGGAAGCCAAAGTTTTGCTGTTGCCGGGTGCGCGGTAGGTATTTTTGTTTCGCGTCTTCAAATATTTACCCAAATCGAAATTGACCCCCTCAGGGACTTGAGTTGAATTTAATTTTGATTTTGGGACTTTTCCGGGGATGGATTTGCTTTGCTCAAGAAATGATTTAACATGCCGGTTGGGATTTGGTGGGGAAGGGGAAATATTATCTTTTTTTTCTTTGTTGACATATGATAGAGCCAGTCAGAGAGGGGGAAAGAGAGAGAACTTAATCACCGTTTTCTTGCGTTTATCTGCAAAAAAGAAGAAAAAGGGAATGCCTTGCAGTTTTTCAAGGCTAAAAATCAGTCTTTCACTGATAAAAGACTTCATTTGCTTATTCAAAAGTGTCTGTTTACAAGCATTGTTACTGGGCACTGTCTGATGCAAGAAGGCTAGGCAATGAATTTTGTATGGGCTGCCAAAAAGAAAATGGGAAGGAGATCGTCTTATGCTACCTACGGCTCTGCCTACCTATTGCAACAGTTAGAAAGATTAAGAAATTCCTTAGCGAAAGAAGGTGGCTAAGTCGGTGGAAGTTTGAAGTTTGAACACACCTCCGGTCGAGTGATATCACAACAGTCCCAATTGAGGCTAAATGGGTTTCAGGAACCTTGCTCAAGCAGTTACCTCAACTTTACCTAGCCGCTTCCACTTTCAGAAGGTGCTTAATGGACATCATCACTTTCAGGAGCTGCTTAAGGGGCTGCTAAATATGTATGACCGGGAGAGAATGCTGAGGAACGAAGGAAACCCAATTTCAGTCGAGGAAGAAGTACTCCCGCCCAGCTCTGATGCAGTCGGCACAGCTATTAAAAAGCTGAGGAACAAGAAAGCCGCAGGTTCGGATGACTTGCCACTGAAGAGTTATGCGGATGGCGGCCATTAACATGGAATGCGCTCTTTTCTACAAGTCATTACAATTGCTGGGTTACGAAGGCGATATTGACATTGGCGTTGAAAGCTTTTACGGCGATTGGAGAGCAAGAAACGAACTGATCTTTGAGTGAACAAGGATGAAAAAATACTAAAGGGTGGTCCAACCAAATGTTACAGACAAATTCAACCATCGTGAGGTACACCATTTAACAGCGCGTTAAGATTGTTGAAACCTTCTATGAAAATAGACGTTCAAATCAAAATGCGTTTCGGGCACGTCGTGATTTTTTTGGTCGGCATAATCCAAATGGATGCGTTGACAAGCAGAATTGCCGCTCTTGGGCAAATGGGAATCGACGAGTGCTGCATCCACAGAAATTGACTGTTTAGCTGCGTCATCGCACTGTACTTTCTTGAAAATTGGGTCAGTCAAGCAGTTACCGTGAATGGTGTTCGCTAACTCCACAAATGATATCCACATGAACATCTACAGCCTTATCTCCCTTGTCAACCCTTACTCTTTTGATCAGTCTATCAGGACCTACATAAGTGAGAGACAATCTCCTCGATTTCATCCAACAATCAGTAAACCACTCTTCAACTGCAGGCAGCAGTCAACTTGAAAGTCGAATCTCGTCGGATACCAAATGTTCTCAAAACTAAATCCCTTTAAAACTCATTCTATTTCACGATCCCTAAGAGGTCGACGATTTTGTAAGCCATCACCCTCACTCCATTCAATATTTCAAATAATTCCCAACACTGTAACAAACTTCAGAATAGCTGCAATACACTCCACTCCTTTCCCATCAGCAGCAGCTCCTCAGTCCCCATCAAACCCTTACAATGTACAAAGGTGTTTGATGACCGCCCTAAGGCACTTACTCTATAGTTTTATCGCTTCCATTGTGATACTTAAACTCATCATAAAGCACTATCCACTATCCAGGCCAACAAAAGTTCTTCAAAAGCAATCTAACTTTCAAATGCCACGCCAGATGAACGCTCGTACGTCAAACATTTTAATTTCCCTTTCCCTCCATATTTAATCACCTCTAATCAACTGTAACTGTGCTGCTCTGCAAGTTGTGAAGTGTGAGTCATGGCCCCCGGCATCTCATGTGTCATGGAATTTCGCAGTGCCCCCGCCCTCTCGATCCCGCCAGCCCTTCACATGGTTTGAATGAACTCAAAAATTCCTTTCCACCCTTCCAACCGCCATGTTGTCGTCTTCAACGCCCACCATGGACCGTGCACAGCGCACACCAGAAAACGGAAAAAAGGAGAAAACAAACAAAAAAACCAACTCTCAGGATGATGATGATGATGATGAACGAATGGCATGTAAATTGGATTCCTTTGTGCTAATGTGAAAGGAACTCGAAGGATGATCCCCATCACCACTGTCTCACACATACAACAAGAGCATCATCATCAACCTCACAATGGCCCCGAGTGGGATAACCAAACAAAGGAGAGCAAAACAGAAAAAAGAAGGCACACGAAAAAAAACAAAACAAAGAAAAAGAAAATGAATCAAAATTTGTGAAGAATCAACGTGAAGCGAGGGAAAGATGCTGAGAGATTGTGAGAGATAGAGAAGAGCCAAGAATGTCGATTGAAAGTAATACGAGAATTATTTACGATCGAAAGTTTCTGCGAATTTGGGCACGATGTGCGAAACCTTTTTCATTTCAATCTCCTACGTCCGGGGCACCGGTTCATCGTTGGGTCAGTATCCTTTATTTTATTTATTCCCACATCCCCCCTAACATTCTTTAGCGAAGAGGGTTCACATGACGGAGGAGACAGCATCTGCGGACAGGGAGAAAGACAATCAGGAAAAAAAAAATTCTTACGGAATCTGCATAATTACCAACGGTTTACTTAGATTTTTAATTTTCTCTTAATTTTGAAAACCTCTCTGGGGGGAAGGAAGGGAAGGCAATATGCAAATTTATGAAGCGTCGTTCATCTGAGACAAGCTGAAGTTCCTTGTGCCAGTTAAACGATCGACCGAGTTTGAAAAAGAGAACACTGCTTTCCTTTCAATGTACTTTGGTTTTTTAAACTGATATCAGACATATCAGAAATTGTGGCACTTAAGGACTACTTTTGTGTCATCTTGGAAGTCACACTGAGACGTGCCAAACATTGCAGTGCAACTGTCTTTAGACGTTCACACACTACGCTGGACAGGATCTTGCAGGCAGTGGTCTCTAAAGCCCTCTTGTGTACCCCTTGGCTGCTCACTTTGAATTGAGTTTGAATTTAAATCAAAACATCTCACCACTAAAAGGTAGAAGCTAATCGTTTCTTTATACGTTGCATGCAGGCTCTTACAACTTTGGCAAGATAAGGTAAGAGACGGAGGGCTTTGTGTGCCTAAAAAAGAAATTTAACCGTCTCATTGCGTATGCTTCGTTAGAATGCAAGCCAAAACCACACCGATCTGAGTTATGAGACAGCATGCGATTACCGAAACGACCTCGATCTGAGGAGCTGAGAGATCTGGAGGAAGATCTTGAGGTCAGAGAGCTGTAGCCAGTTGAGCTCATGAAGGAACCTAGTCTTTAAAATAATGAAACTGCTGTACAGCGACATGAGGCTAGCCAGACGTCTACGGATTCAACGCTTAAGATGTCTATGCCATGTAGAACGCATCAACAATCATGCTCCAGACCGAAGAGTCTTTAACTCTGAACCAGTGGGACAACGCAATAGAGAGGACGCACACGGACCCGAAGGTGCACACAAGTGGAGAAGGGTCTCAAACAACGTGGAGTGCGAAATTGGAGGCAGCTGGTTTACAACTGCGCCTGGAGACTGAAGAGACTTGAGTTGTTGAGGCCTAGATTGACACCGGTTTGTAGAAGAACAAGAAGACTTTTGACTGAGTTAATGAAAGGATGGATGACACTCTCCATTGAGTTTGAACTAGTCCGAGACTTCCTTTCACTTTCATGCCGATATGCCCAAGGACCCAAAAGATGATTCTTTTGTGGCGTTTTAGAATGTAAAGCTCCTTTTTGAAGATCTTGAAACACTTGAAGTTACTGCCTTCGAGACCTTTTGACTGTTTGTACAAAAGGTGGTCGCCGTGGCGTAGTCAGTAAGTGCGTCAACCCACACGCAGATGGTCTAGATTCAATTCCCGGACGGGAAACCTTCTCTTCCGAATTGCTGACAACAAAGTGTCAATTTCAAATCTATGAAAAGCTTCTCAAATCTCGCCGTTTGAAGCCGGCAAAAAACTGTAGGTCCCTTCTACTCATGACAGAACAGTAGCCCGCTCATAACGAGTAGTTTTTGTAGAAGCTAGGCCCTGGTCCCTTATGGGCTGTAGTGCCACTCAATAATTATTATTATTATAAAAGATGATTTCCTGCCGAGAGAGTCCTTTCATTTCATAATCTGTTGGAAGGACACTGAAGTAATGAGGAAGCCCAAGCCCACACTGTCCTGTGTCTCAATCCATCACTGAAGTTTATAAAATCCCAATCCTGTCTGTCTGTATTTGGTAAAGATCGTGAACTTTTCGTCGAAGTCATACTCGGAATTTTCGCAGTCTGTATTAGCCCACAGATATTTGCGACTGAAAGTGGAATGGCAATTATGGAATTCTCGCAATCTGGGAACTGACTTGAGAGCAGAGTTCATGATATAAAGTGGCAAAGGTTGAAGGTGAATGGGCGTTTCTAGTGCCGCTCGTGGGATGGATTTCAGTGATCCAGCTATGCCTAGGATAGCTTTGTACTTTGTGAAGGTAACCAACGCAGGATTTCTTGTTGACCGCTTTGTATCGACTTCAATAAGAAAGAATGTGCCACACTCGTACAACCAGTGGATGATGTCTGGTCTCAAGAAGCCTACTTCTCTTGGCGAATGTCTGTTAACAAATGTAGGAGGCGCATTTGCCTTCATTTTTCCCTTAGCATTCCTTTTTTAAATTAGTTTGAAGATGAACATAACTGCAAGGAGATGGTTTTGAGAATGTTTTTGATCTTTGGGGCCTTCCAATTCGGGATTCTGAATTTTTTTGTGAATAAAAGCAGATCTGCTTAACTTGGGTTGAATTTACTGTTTACTGGTAGAAAATTTTCCCAATTCCAGGATAGTTAAGGTATAGCGTTGCAAAGGGAATTGTAATGCTTAATCTCAATTTTTCTTTACTCGACCTCGGTTGAGAACGCCTGTCAGACTTCGTTTTAACCCCAAAAAAAAGCCCTCATCTACACATCTAGCCCCCACCCCACATACATACATATATGTAACTACGCACGTTCTTAAGCGTGTTCCTGATAATTTAATCCCTGAATAAACAATCCACAGTTTCAGCGAATCCCCCCAAAACTCAAATGCAAAGCTTGTCGCTCTCCCCGCTACTCTGGGTGCGCATTATTTGGGCCAGTCTGTAGCACTCAAGGTTTATCCCATTTTCTGAGAAATTCTCACAAAAGAGAACTTCTTCGTGCAAGCTTCTCCACACAAGCACCCACACATTCAAAATTCATTTCGATTTATACGTTTTCTCATTTTTTTTTCCTTTTTGTTCATTTCATTTTTGTCTGTTTTTCTGCTTTTGCGAATTATTTGCTCGTTGTTTTCTCAAATTCCATGTTCACAGAAAAACTCAACAGAATTTGTAACACAAAAGCAATTTTCGGCGAAAAGCGAAACAAGATATAACCCCTCAATGTTCGCCGAGGTACTTTGTTTCTACATATTTCACCTTTCAGCACCACACCTTGCTCTCTACTCCTCTTTATCATCCTCCTTCACCTTCCTACACTTCAGCAACGCCAACCCACATTCATCGCCTGTAGGGTTTACTTTGAAATCGAAATGCTTCCATTCGACTGAAGTCGTTGCCGTTGACATAAGCGCACCAAAGGAAAGCAAATCAAATGCCGCGGCAGCGGGGATGACAGTGGTTTCGAGTGTTGTTTTTCAAAAGACCACGATGCTAGTAAAAGTTCTCTCGTTCCACCGTGTAAGTGCCATCGACAGCATTTCGAAGACAGTTGAGATGAAGGAAAACAAAAAACAAAAAAAAACGCACCCAAATCGCAAACAATGGAGACGGAGAGAACTAATGAGAAAAATAATGAATTAGCCCGAAAGAGGTTCCTGGAATTTGCAAGAGGAGGGAAGATTCAATTCCCGGGAGATATTTGAACTTACAACCACCCTGCCCTAGCCAACTGCCCAGTCGGCAACCTGCTAGGCCGCAGGGCATAGAATCTTTGTGAATTGAGTGCGTTTGTGTGTGTGTGTGTGTGCGTTGCGGTTGAGTGGTGAGAAGGACAACACAAGGCCAGCAGGCGTAAACAGCTGGACCTGGATCAAATGTAATTAATACTCAAAGACCCTATTACCGTCCGGCTGTGCAGCAGCACTTGAGGCGATTAGGTAAGCTCCGTTCGAATGCAGACTCTAATTCGTCTTCATTTTCATATCCCGCACGGAGTGTGGGCGAGAGGCACCTGAACTAATTAATTTGATTACGGGGATGAAAAAGACCTCGAAACCTCACCCCCATCGACTTGGAGTGGAGTGGATGTTGGTAATCCGTGTTGCGTCATCTGCAGCACGGCAGCGGGTCGAAGGGGGGACCTCTGGCGATCGATAATTTAATGTGCCGATGGGTGTCCTTACACAAATCGCCTTTAACAAGCTGAGGGGGGCTGCTTTTGTGCCACGCGCGTAGTGAAAGTTTGAAATTTTCGAGGCATCGAGGGGGGCGAGTTTGAATTGGCTCAGGAACTATAGAGGATCCTGTGGAAGATCTTTTCAATTTCAACACACACTCTTTGGCAAAGGGAAACGACGTCTATGAGTTCTGGCAACAGGATCTAAAATCTACTAAAAAGTGCTTCGTTCCTGAATTATTTTGCAAGATCCTCTGCCCATGCGATGGCAACACTTTCATCGATTTCACGTGAATGGTTCAGTTCAGGCAATTCTCGCACGGCACGTTGTCCGATAATTTCAGGGAGCGGCACAAAATTCACCGGAAAATCTATGACATGGAATTTAACTTCCAAAAAGCTGCAGAATACGCAAGCATCGACTTCTCTACCACCCAAGCGAGGAGATTCCTCTCGCATCGCATCAAAGCCGGTTGCACATGTTTACTCCAGCAACATACCCATACCGGTCGGGTTGGGTATGTATGGCACACAAGTGGAGAAGGCTCCCCAACACCTGCACACTGTGTTCGACACTACGAGCAAGTATACAACTTCTTGGGATTACGACCATCCGCCCACAGTGCTAGCGTATTTTCCTTTTGTGAATGAATTCCGAGTAAAAGGCACCCGAAAACGACAACAACAAAAATTGACGAACGACGGGGGAGTGTAGGCCTTCGTTGTCGTCACTCTGTGCTATGTACACGATGATGTGCCTTCTCAGTGGTGTACACGGCGCATGTGGGGTGTCACAGCGAAAAAGGGATACGAGATAGGTTCTTTTGTCAACGTGACAGTGCGGCAAATGAGTTGTAGGTGCTCTCCATCCTCTCATCCTCCGCCGGTGTCGTCGTCGAGATCTCCTTCCTCAGCCATACACACTCGCACACACACACGCACACGCCATGTTCCATGTGGGAAAAACGAAATAAGTCGAAGCCTCCTTTCTCTGGTGGAGTCTGCTGGAATTTCTGTGCACCTGGTACTGGGATCCGAATAAAAAAGAGGGGAGGATTTTTTGAAATATTTTTCTTCGTCACTTCTTTGTTTCGGTCCCGCTCGCACTCTCTGTGGGTAACGTGGGCCGGGAAGCACCTCCTGGCTGTCACACGCCCTGTGGGGGCGCTTAATTTGAATTTTGTCAAATATTCCGACAGAGCAGACCGCAGTCGACCTCAACTCGACCCAATGCGTGTGCGTGAGAATGAAGTGCTTGATGGGAGACGATGTGTGGGAATGATGAAGGGTCTTTGGATATTTTTCTTCTTTTTTTTCACTTTTTGTGGATCGCTTGTGGTATCAGGCGATCAGACTATACAAATTGCTGCTCAATGGGATTCTCCTGGTGGGGCGTAATGTTTTGGCATTTTTAGTTTCGAAACCCGGAGTGCCGACAACCCAGTCGTTTGGGGTTTTCAGGGAGTTCCGAAAGATTCTCGTTGAAACTTTTGAAAGAGTTGATGTGTGCTGTGCTGTGCTGATGGAATGGGGTGGTTCTTTCACTTTCGGTTTGATGTGGTGTGGCTATGGTTTGGTATCGGTTTGTCCTCTTTTTGGGATTACCGCAGCTGCGTAGTGATTTTAGTTCGCAAAGCAAATTAGCGATAATCTGATTGCAGCTATATTTCCGCGGTGGTTGTGCGCGTCATTAGATGTCGGGAAATTAAATTTTATAACCAGTTAATATCATGACGAAAATTGGACATGTCCCTGTGACTGTCCTTGAGGGGATTTTAGTTTCGGTTTGGGTTCAAATTTGTTTGGAATTAAGTCTTAAACTCAGATTTCCTATGTTAGTCCGATTTTTAGTCTCACTAAACCACACTTTTCCTTTCCCTGAGTCAGATTCCTGGGACTAAGGCAACCGTAGTCACAATCTAAGCGTCACTTGATGTCTTTAACTTGTCCAAGGAATAGACATGGAACCGAATTTAAGTTCCGTAGCTTCGGTTTTAGCCTTTACCTCATTTTCAGCTTGAAATTTCGTACAAATTGAAGCTCCAGACGTAGAACGTGACTTAGACAACTCGTAGTTGAAAGGAATCTAGGCAACTTCGGTCTTAATCTCATTTTCAGTTTCCAATTCCGTACAGATTGAAGCGCCAAACGTGGCTTAGGCAACTTGTAGTCCCAAAATTTGTACCAATTGGGTGGAGAAAGTGACTAAAAACCTGAGTTGTAGATTTCAAAGTCGATAAATTTGCAGCTTTGGGGTCAAAAATGTTTAGTCTCAGCCTAAGCCTGACTTGCAGTCTCTTCTTCACTCTAACGCATTCTTTCATATGTATCTTAAGACAGAGAAAAATACTCAGGCAACTTTGGCATCAATTTAGGCCTCACTTGCAGGCTCAAACAGCCCTTAACTTAAAAATTGATTAAGGAACTTGAAGAACTTAGACTACTAAGCTTGGCTCTACTTGCAGCATTGAACACACAGTTTGACTTAAATAAGTCTGTCTGTCAATCAAAACTTGGGAAGAACTGATCTCATTTTTAATCCTTGTTCAAGTTTAAACCACAAACTTCGGCTTGAGCCTCAAACATCTTTAGTTTTTTTTTAAATTCTTCACCATTTCAAATTTGGATACTTTACATGAATGCCCAAACTCTCGGATTAAACCCTTCACAGAACTGTGTCTAATTCAATTTGAACCACAGATTACATCTGTCCCCATTATTGTTAAGCCACATTCAAATGCTATCAATCAAAACCTCTGTCATCCGACGGCTCCTTCTTCCCGGTGGCCCAATATCATTTTAACTCCCCGTCCACCAACACCATTGAAGTACCGCTCCAAGTGCTTACGTTAAGAGAATAAATAAACAAGGTCCAACTGCTTCAAATTCTTCCATCTACACGACACTTTGACATGTGCCTTTCGTCCCAATGAACTGTCGCCCACTGTTCATTAAAAAAGAAAATAAATCCCATGACAGCACAGCATAGATTTTTCGACAAAAGGAAAAGGAAAAAAACAACGACGAATGTCTAAGAACAAAATCAAATACTGACCCGACTCGTCGTTTGGACCATCTGTCAATGATTGACACAGAGGCTCGTTTCCCTACACAAACACCAAGTGCTTAGCGTCTCCTCGGCTTGATGGATATTCCCTCATTCAGTGCTGGCATCCCCATGAAGTCGGTCGGGTATGATTTCCATTACTCATCCTTAAACAGCACCCGTTCGTCATATTTCAGACGTTAACTGAGAGTTGAATGTTTTTGATGAATTTGTCGGGTGATAAGGGATAGGTACCCACAGGGTCAAGATATTGTGTTCCGTCGGCAGTCTTTTCTAATCTAATCTGTCTTCTTTAGGCCGTCGGCACACCCAGACGTATGAACATCCGAATGAGTTAAGTAAGTGGTGAAGAAGGATGATTTTGAATTGGAAAAGGTTGCTCCTCAGAATAGACTATTTCAAGTTTTGATTCAATTTTTTCCGAAAGCTGTCAAGACGTTAAATGCAGACTGCATCTGGTAACACTCCTCTTCATTTGAAATCAAATATAACGAACCAGATATAGATGGAGTCCTTCAAGACCGGCAAAGACATTCTGCACTCCCTGCACCTTGTGGACATTCAAGGTGGAAAATACAACAAAACAATGTCTGAAAACAAATCGCACGCATATCGTGCGCCAGCTTGTCACTCCTCTGCTGAGGACGAACACATGCGTATGTGTGTGTGTATGTAATCAGATTATCATTCCACTAAATATCTAAGGTAAACATACAACCCAATGACGACAAGAAGCAAAACAAACCTCACCGAGCGCTGCCGCTTCTCAGTGGTGGCCGTGTTGCTTGGCAAGACCCCGTCTGCTGTTTCGGTCTCTTCCTCTGTTGCCTTCCTCTTTGCACACACTCCTCGTTCAGATTCTTGTTTTTCATTTCGTTTTGTGTGAATTTTTGTTTTTATCTTATTGAATTCTCATGAATTTGTATCTGATTCTGATCACCATGCATCTGGCAATCTGGCATAGATATCACACAACTATATGTCGGCCGTAGACACACAGCGTTTGGATACGGGACGGGCGGTTGTGTTTGTATTCCATTGAAAAACCTTCACCCGGGTTGTGCGCTCCGAACACACGACACGACACGGCACGGCACCGCATATAGCCCTCATTCATAGATACTCACCCATACTAAATAAAATTTGCGAGAATTTGTATTCGTTTCTTGCTCGACCATGCTGCCACGCTGTGAGAGACCAATAAGATTTTGTCGGCGTGTTGGTATTTGAACATGGGTTGAGCATTGGGGGTGTTTGAGTGTGTGTTGAGTAAGCGACATCTGCTGTTGTTGGAACTGAAATGCCGTGGTGCAACGGTAAGGTATTGAATTTGTGAACGTTGAGAGGTATGGTATAGGTTGAGCGCTGACATTTGTCACGTGCTTTAAGGAATGTGCGTAAGTTGATTTTTAGTCGAGTCTGAAAATGTGGTCGTTTCCCGTTCAGTATTTCCCAATCGTCTTTCAAAAGCTTATGTAGACTAGGAACGATGGTAGTCTTCCTAAAGATGATATTTTCGTTTGTTGTATCCGCCATTGAGAAGTGGGTAAGTGCCACAACTAAAAGGTCCCAGATTCGATTCCTGGTCTTGACATTGCGCATTTTTTCCAAGCGCTGCTCAAATAACTAACTACATATGGATAGTTTCTCTAATTGTTCCGTTTCGTGTCGGTAATAAACTGCAGCTCCTTTCCCCTCGTTAGAGATCATTGGCACGCATAACATGATTAGTTTCTGGAGAAGCTAAGCTTTGCCCTCTGAAGAAGCTAAGCCTTCCATAGGCAGTTCGTTCTTTGAAAGACGCCTGAAATAATGCGGAATCGGCAGACCATGAATGAAATCTTCGGCCTTTAGCGTTTTTGCCGACGTACCTTGTAAATTGTAGAGCCACGCAGTTTTGTATTTTTATCTCAATTTGCTTGTGTAAGCCTCGACACTATCACCAGTGATTTGAGTGATGGGAAACATTTTCAAATCTTTTTCCAAACAGTTAACAGGTCTTGAAATTCAGTTTGCCATCCAGTTTGAAGCAGCTTGAAATAATCTGGTGCATCG